>OX463819.1:1296714-2593428 GCA_949825045.1 Argyresthia goedartella
TGACTAAGTTGTAAACCCATATTTTTTCCAAGTTCATCGCTGTACATTATATACCTATCCTTTGTCCGAGAGAAGGAGGCGTTATTGATAACACTATTAGTACTCAAGTCGACTGACGGCAGCGCCTGGGTCAGTATCAGCTGTTCGGCCGGCTGCTCGGCGGGACACACGGTCGGCACGGAACAGTCCGCTGGAGCTTGTTTACAATCACAGATGTGATTGTCGGTCAAAGATATGAAAGTGTCATAATTATACTTACACGTCTCCAACAAACTATTCATAGCCGACACATGTTCCTTAATTTCGTATTGTGCTGACTCATATTTACGTGTAATACTTTGTAATGATGAGTTTAAAATATGCATATCTGACTGGAGTCGCCGTGTGTCACATTCGTACTTTTATGTAGTTTTTTCCAATCATAATCTACAATCATCGATTTCCTTAATTAATTCGACACGTTCCTTGCTACAATTTACATTTTTACAAAATATTTTATTTCTATTAGCTAGTTTTTGTGTTTTTTTTTGTATAATTATTCAATTTAACATATTTCTTTAATTTATTTTTACTACAGCTCATAGTGGTTACTGATTGCGATCTATTAGGACTATCACACGTGAGATCACAAGCTGTTAGGTCAATAGTTGGTATGCCAGTTTGGCTCATGACTTCATTATAGAAGGCCCTGGTTGTAGCACTGTCTCGCTGTTCCTCCCGCTCGCTGAAAACTTGAAGCTCGTGGTGTGCCTCTGCAAGCTTTTGTTCAAGTGATTTTATGTGTTGCAATGCTACGTGGTGGACATCATGACACTTGTAAAATGAGTCGACTTGGTGTTGTAGTTCATCTCTCTGGGCACTGAGATCCTGGCATTGGATGTCCAACTCACTGAGCTCTTCTTTTAGCGCCGAATTTTTCTTAATTTGCTTTTCTATCTCCTCTTCACACTCATCTCGCTCTCGTAGAAGTATGTCACAAAGCTCTTGGCTCTTCTTGAGCTCCAGCAAGGTCGCTTTCAGCTTCAACTCCACATCGCGTGTGCTCATCTTGCTTCGGGTCAGCATTGCACCCTTTTTCGCCTGAAAAAAAACCGCGAATAGGTGTCAGTGTATGACCGGGTGGAATACTAGCGAACACTAGGGAGTTTATTGCACAATGAAGGTGTTAAGTGTGTGTTTTTGTTGAATGTGGCAGAATGTTGCGTCTTCAACTTTGCTTCCGCTTTTGCCAAGTAAAGAGAGACAAAACGGTACCTGAGTGAGTGTACGGCAAGTGTTTCACTTATATGAAGGTTTGTTTAGTTTGTTACGGGTGTGAAAGGTGAGATTATTGATATAAATACAGAAATAAAACGATACTTCCCCCGTTTACGTCGTTGCTATTTGAACTGATTTATCGGCCGGTACAATCGGTCTTGTTTTTTCCAAAGCTTGTATGTTTGCACAGCTGTTTCTTATCTACACATTATTTAATCACTAATTAATACTTAAATTAAGTTTACTCGTGCAGAAAAGCAATTTTGACTAATTTAATTGAAATAAAAACTACAGAGCTGTTTACATCGTCAGCTATTCGGTCTGGGGTTGCCAGCCGAAAAAAAAGCGTTTTAATACCTAGTTATGTGCAGTTTCATACACTACTCTATCTACTCTCATTAGGCGAGGTTTTTAATAGTATCAGGCGAGTTTTTAATACCTAGTTATGTGCAGTTTAATATACTACTTTATCTACTCTCATTAGGCGAGGTTTTTTATAGTATCAGGCGAGTATTTTAATACCTAGTTATGTGCAGTTTAATATACTACTTTATCTACTCTCATTAGGCGAGGTTTTTAATAGTATCAGGCGAGTTTTTAATACCTAGTTATGTGCAGTTTAATATACTACTTTATCTACTCTCATTAGGCGAGGTTTTTAATAGTATCAGGCGAGTTTTTAATACCTAGTTATGTGCAGTTTAATATACTACTTTATCTACTCTCATTAGGCGAGGTTTTTTATAGTATCAGGCGAGTATTTTAATACCTAGTTATGTGCAGTTTAATATACTACTTTATCTACTCTCATTAGGCGAGGTTTTTAATAGTATCAGGCGAGTTTTTAATACCTAGTTATGTGCAGTTTAATATACTACTTTATCTACTCTCATTAGGCGAGGTTTTTAATAGTATCAGGCGAGTTTTTAATACCTAGTTATGTGCAGTTTAATATACTACTTTATCTACTCTCATTAGGCGAGGTTTTTAATAGCATCAGGCGAGTATTTTAATACCTAGTTATGTGCAGTTTAATATACTACTTTATCTACTCTCATTAGGCGAGGTTTTTTATAGTATCAGGCGAGTATTTTAATACCTAGTTATGTGCAGTTTAATATACTACTTTATCTACTCTCATTAGGCGAGGTTTTTAATAGTATCAGGCGAGTTTTTAATACCTAGTTATGTGCAGTTTAATATACTACTTTATCTACTCTCATTAGGCGAGGTTTTTAATAGTATCAGGCGAGTATTTTAATACCTAGTTATGTGCAGTTTAATATACTACTTTATCTACTCTCATTAGGCGAGGTTTTTAATAGTATCAGGCGAGTTTTTAATACCTAGTTATGTGCAGTTTAATATACTACTTTATCTACTCTCATTAGCCGAGGTTTTTAATAGCATCAGGCGAGTATTTTAATACCTAGTTATGTGCAGTTTCATACACTACTCTATCTAGTCTTATACATTGGTGTTGAACCTACTAAATAAAAGATCAAAGTTAAAAGAGTAAGTCATCTTGCTGTCGGTAATTATTAAGCAAAAATAACAACCGAAATACAACAAACGTAAATCGCGCCAAAACGCAGAATATCACCGCCCATGCGCTAAAGTTGGCGCGGTGCTGCCACAGTCAAGTTAAAATAGGCTGAATGGTTGAAAATGCCTTTGCCTGCCTCAAGTCAAGAGCCGAACGGGACTGTCAGATTACTAATATCGATACCGTTTTAGATTAATATGTGATGCATCGTAATGTATAAAAAGTTAATTTATAATGTTTGAGATACAGTGTTCTAATATAACTTTAATTTTATTTTGGTATTGTGTTTAAGTATAGTAAAAGTAAAATAATAAATTATAATGCATACATCTAACAAGGTATAATATTAACATAATACTTACATACTTAAACCAGATGTTGCTGCCCGCACGATCGTATCCGATGTGCGAATACCACTATGCCACGGACGATTTTAAAAAGATATGTTTTCTTAAAAATTATCTTTTATGAAATGGCCGGGCAGATCACACGCAGATAAATTGTGGGATATGAGCATATGATAATGAACCCCGCAGGCAGCGACGCGCTCGGCTGGGCGATGTACATCGACGGCTCGCGCTCGTGGTGCGTGCACGGCGGTGCCCACGGCGCGCGCTGCCCGGGCGGCGTGCGCGCGCGCAGCGTGGTGGGCGTGCTGCTGGACCTGCAGCGCGGCACGCTGCGATACACCGTGGACGGCAGGCCGCAGGTACAATATCATTATTAATACTATGATTATTTTCTCGCTGCATTTTTGATCATAAATCATTCTTGAATAGCGGTGGGCTGCGAACTTCGCGTTATGGATAGAAATTAACGTGGTTATCGATTCAATCTTGCGCGGCCGTCTTAGAAGGTATAGCTATAGCTTTACCGCCGTAAACCCGGCCCTCCCATGGTCCACGGGACGCGGGGCACGCGGGGCACGCAGGGCGGGGGGGTAACCACGGGCACACATGGCATTGCCGCCACGGCGATATATCTCAAAATTAGTAAAATCTTCGTGTTATTATTTAGGAAATAATATGATAACATATATATATGTTTAATAACATGTTGGTGTTAGGGAATAATTTGTTATTAATAAATAATAGACTAATACAATATGGGCCTTGCCACAAAAAATAAACGATTGTTCAAAACTTGTTTAAAAACTAAAACGTAGGGGATTAAGTGTTTGTTTTGAGGTTAAACGCTGTTTAATATTTTTTATCTACAACCATATCATAAACCCTCTTTACTGCGTCCAAAAACCACACGTTACGACCAGCCTTATGATAAACTTCTTGGTAAAACTAATTTCTTATCTGAATATTGATCATTAAGACCATAATGTACCAAAATTTGTCAAATTATGACATTCAAATTTCGAACACCGACGCCCGCCTGCGTGCCGCCCCTACTTTGTCTGTGAAGTTGGTAGTACTGAACAAGATAAACAACTGCAGAGCAATGATCAATGTCACAATGCCGGTCGAACATGTTGTTCCTGAACTCATCAAAGAGAGCTTGTGATATGTGTGTAGATAAACTAGTGTATGTAACTGTATATAATTAGGCATTAAAACTCTCGAGTGATATTATTATGAAACTCGCCTTCGGTTCGTTTCATAAACCCACTCTCGAGTATTAATGCCATCCATTATGTAGCAGTCACATAAACTACTATTGTGGTAACACGATATATATTTTATTTAATGTAATTAAGGGTATAAGGAGATTAAAATTTCTAATCATATTTCTTCATCTGAATAATTTTCAGATTCAGATTTTGAGTCTGAGGAAGATTAGGATGGCGTTTCTTTACGTAAAGACTAAATAATCTCATATGTGGCGAACACAAACAAGGCTATAAACATCTATCGATGTCGGCTGCCGACAGCTGACTGATTGAGCATTCTAAAGTCGTACCGTTTAAGAGGACCATTTCCTCCCAAGAACGACCCGATTTTCGATTTGAGAGTGACATAGGTTATGTCATTTTAGTGATAAATCGTTGGCTTGGATTTTAGGTGGCGATAAGTAGTTAAAAAGTTATCTGTGCTGCTACTTTCATACTCTGTGTATAAGTAATAAGGAGCATTCATATTTTTTTAGGATAAAAACCACATATAAACTTATGAATACACCTAATTACCTAGATAGAGTATGAAGGTAGCCGCACCAGCAACTTTGTCAACAACTTATAATTCAAGCCACCTAAAATCCAAGCCATAGATTTATCACTAAAATTACAAAACCTTTGTCACTCTGAAGGTCTCCAAAAATACAACGACACCTCATTTGACACCTTATTATAGTTAACTATCTTTGAATAAAAGAAATTAAGATATATATAACTAACTGGATAGCTTATTGAAAGAAGAAAGAAAGAAAGAAAGAAAAGAAGTTTATTTGTAACAGGAAACAAAAATAGGAGTCAATATTGAACAACTAGGTACATAAGAATATTTCCTGTCACAAGCCGGCCTCAACTCAGCATATGCTGAATGCGAACAATCAGCGCTGGTCTTCCGTTGTGACCGACGGGTGACAACACGCACATATTGTTTCTTCTTATATTAATAAATGCCTATTGTTTTTATAATATTTTTACACATAAAGCGATCAGCAACTACATCTCATTCCGCCAAATATTCGAAACATCTCATACAAACCTGCAATGAGCTCCGTGGTTTAATGGGTTTCACTCTTGCTTCTTACACAGCAGATGCAGGTTCGATCCTGACCATGTACCAATGAGATAATTAATTTATCTTGGGTACATTATACGGACGTTCTAACGGTGATAAAAATTATCGTGAGGAAACCTTAATTACTGTAGCTGCGGCGACGGGCTAGCCCCCTGTCACGCAAGATGGAGTATTGAATAACTGGCTCAATGTGGGCACAGTTGTGCCTCTGCCACCCCGTATGGGAAAAGGCGTGACGCTGTGTTATGTTATGTTAAACCATGCAAAGTTTCAAAAGTTAACTATTTCCAAAACTGCACCCAAATGTGCATAAATTATATGCCATTACATTCAGCACGCAAGATACAATAGCTCATGTGACCCAGTCTGTCTTTTTCAATCATTTCCGAAAAAAGGTACTTTAGGTGTTTTCTCCCATACAAAAATAAAACAATTTTTTTTCCTCACGAGTGAAGCCATCAATTCACTTCATATTTTAATATGGCGTATTGGGAGGTATACCGGAGACATCCCAATGTTTTATTTTTAAATACCTGAGATTAAGTTCCTATGAGTATGGAGGGCGATTTTCAGACCACTGTGCGTCGTCGTCGCGTCATTGTCATTGAGCGGTCAGTGTGCTAGCTGAATTGGGCCCCTTCAAGCTCACGCAAACAAACAAGCGTCGTCGTATTACAGGAAACAAACATTCAATCTGAGTTATTAATACCTATATAAGTTTTATTCAGAATACATCAAAGACGATAATGTCATGTCAAGAGAAACACATTTCTCGTATTGCTGCTACTTATAGAAGGTATCTGTGTGATATACGAATGTATGAGAAATGCGTTTTGAGTCGGTGGCGACATCTCTTGAGACTCATTTGTATTGCTGCTACTTACAGTATTGCTGCTAAGTATTTTATGTGCGCGATGTACGATTGTATCAAAAATTTCTTTAGCTCGGTAGCGACATCTGTTGTCAATCATCTGTATTTCTGCTGTATGTAGTACTCGTTCGTGATTTGCTAACAGCGTTATATAACAGAGTACGCTTCCTCTCAGGGCGGCATCGCATTCACGGGGCTTCGCGGTGCCTTCTACCCGGCGGTGTCTCTCAACCGCGGCGTCGCCGTGACGCTGACGCCGGGCCTGCCGCCGCCGCCCGACCTCATGATGGACCAGCTCGCCATCGAGTGAACTGACCTGAGTAGAGCTTACTTCTATCATCGCTCTTTGCTTGAAAGAGGGAAATATAAATAAAACCAGTCAAGTGCGAGTGGGACGTCGGATCCGCACACGAAGGGCTCCGTCACACTGCACAGGGCAAAACGTGAAACGACGGTCTTATTAAATACTAGGTTACATTCAAGGTCGTACATTGTGTATGTAGTATGTAAGTATTGAACTATGTACTCAGGTAACGAAACACTTTGCTCATTGAAACCGGAAGTGGATAGAAATTGAGTACCTAACTTATTAACAGGAATAAAATCAAATATGATAAAAAACTTAATAATTATATTATAATTCGAATGAGCAATTATGACGTATGATTACAAATAACTAGGCGAAAAAAGATCCTGCAATAAAGATCTTTTTCGGTAAGATAGGGAGAGTCCAGTTTTCACCGTTAAACAAATAAAACAAAATGGGTAAGAAAATTGGCCCTACCAATAATTTCTTGTATGGGTACTTCTTTGAATTCTTAAAAACTGGTTTATTTAATTATTTGTTCTTATAGCGGCGATAGAAATAGACCCTCTGTGAAAATTTCTCTATTTTGATTGATCCGGTAGAGCCCGGTGATAGACGGACGGACGGACGGACAGCGGATGCTTAGTATAGGGTCCTGTATGGCATCCTTCGGGTACGGAACCCTAAAAATGAAGTATCAAATTACTGGCTAGACGTGGGCACAACTGTGCCTCTTCCAGCCCGTATGGGTAAAGGCGTGACGCTATCTCTGTATTGTATGGCCGCACACTAGGATGTGCTGTTTTGTTTTTTGATCACACTATTTAGGCGCCACGCGCACCCAAAATATTCCCTAATTATCATTTAATGTCTTTCCACTTTCAGAAGAAAGGTTGGCCGCGTAAACGCAAAGACGAGCTTATCTCTAAAGAGAGATTCCTTCCAGCAAACCTAGGCGGCACAGGAAAATATATGCTAGATAATATCCCTTTCGCTTTTACACTAGGCAGAGGGGTCTTCGACGCTTCATTGCTAGGTTTGTAAATATATCATATGATTAGTTAGTTAGGGTAAACACAAAGAAATCAGGGAGCCCAGAGCCCAGGATCACCTGGGCGACTAGTTAGTGATAGTTAGTAGTTCAGCTAAACTTAGGAGGAACATTTATCAATAACGTAGAGCCATAAAATCTCAGTCATAAACTTGATACGATTACAGTATTAGAAACTGCCGATACATATACCCCTGATTATAAAAGTTAACAAACAAAAGTAAACTGATTCATTCACAGATACATATACCCCTGATTATAAACGTTAACAAGCAAAAGTAAACTGATTCATTGACAGATTTGCTCCTCTACTATGAATACAGATATGGGATAAATAGAACTTTCATATTGAACAAATACACTACAGTATTGGTAGTAATGGTAATTATTTACTTATCGTATTTAGGATAAGGATCATATTAGATAGGACTTTGTAATAAATTAAAATAAAAACGTATCAATTTTCTAGAAACTTGAGTTAATGTTGTACGACTAAGATATTTTAAGGGCCATTAATCAAATAACGTTTATTAGTAATTTAAGTGACACTTATTTATGTCTGTTAAACTTTATCTTAATTTCAGCAAAAGTACCTTATTATTCTTAATTAACGGATCGAAATCCTACACCAGACGGGGAAGAGTACACAAAACTGTTTGGTAGACGGCTCGGTCAAACATTATCTACAAAATAGACAACCTGTCGCTGCACAGCGCCCCATTGTTTACAAAACTTATTTAATATCAACAAACAAAAACATCAAAGTTCAATCAATAAAAATCATGAATATTGGACAATTCATTTTTCTGATTAACGAAACTCTTTGCGTAAACTTGCTTTACTTACTTACTCTGTGAGTCATGTGTAACCTCAGATGAACGAAACTCTTTGCTTGTTACGTGAACGCCCTCTATGTGGAACTACATTGACAGTTTCCTTCCCCGTTGCGCCACCTGTGATGTTTTTGTTTTCAAAACAGTTTTCATATTTCTTACAGATCTCGAATGTTCAAATAAGTCTTCATATTTTATTGTTTAGTCAACCACTTCCCATCGGCATTATTTTGCAGTAAATATAGGTATTTGAAACAGAGCAATGCATTTTCAGAGAAATACAGAGCTTCCGGATGTGTATATTTATCCATCTATCAATAATGCATCTTAGGTATATGCATGTTGCATGTCCCAGCCTTCTTATAGCAATAAGTTTTTTATTGCAATAGCTCTAAACAATTTGAAGATTTATTGGGTTTGGTTTGGTGACGTGAGATTAATATATCTTGAGCTTGCGATCACGAAGGGAATTTGAATCAAACATAAAACCTAATGATATACCACCATCCATCATGTGGTGTGGCAAGCTTGTCTTTCTTTTGAAAATACGTTGCCGAATGTTTTTATTATTGAGATCGAATTATAATTTACCATTTGTGTTGGTATGCTTCTATTTTAAGTATTTTATCTACACACGTATCATAAAAGCTCTTTACTGCTTCCAAAAACCGCACGTTACGATCAGCATAATGTTAAACTACTGAATATTGAACCTTATGACCATAATGTTTAAATTTTCTACATATTATGACATTCAAATTTCGAACGCCGACGCCCGCCTGCGTGCCGCCCCTACTTTGTCTGTGAATATTGTACTACAGAACAAGCTAAACAACTCAATGCCACAATACCGGTCAAACATGCGGTTCCTGAACACGTCAAAGAGAGCTTATGATATGTGTCTAGATAAACTAGTGTATGTAACTGTCCATAAATAGGCATTAAAACTCTCGAGTGATATTATTATGAAACTCGCCTTCGGCTCGTTATCATAAACCCACTCTCAAGTTTTAATGCCCTACATTATGTATCAGTCACATAAACTACTATTAGAATTATCTTTGTGTCAGTCACTGCCAATTAAAATTATATGTATCATATGTGTACCAACTACTCTTGAATATAGGATATTAGCTTCACACTTCCATGATGGTGTTATTATATTGTTAATTACATATATATTTCAGAAAGAGATAACAATACAGATACATTTGAACTGTTAAACGGAATGAACCATACCCTGGTTATTGATATGGATATAATATATATGGCCACGCCTCTCTATTGTTCAGTCTAATCAGCAATCAATTATGTTATATGTACGATCAACGATCTATTGTATTGAAGTTATTTGCGCTACCTACACCAACTATATATATATATGCATTATTCTATTAAACGTATTGGTCACCGAGATGTTGCAAATAGGACCTTACTATCTTTGTTCTTCTCCAAAGGCAAAAAGGACAGCTGGCAATTGGCGTTCTCTTGATTATCCCTCAAGTAAATAATATTTATTTCAAAACATATCTCTATTGTGTCATAATTTATACTTAATGGCGGCCGGTTACTTGTATTTGTATACTTAATTTTAAAAAGGTTTTATATATTTTTTTACTATAAATAAAGTTCAATCATGTGTAAAACTCAAATTTATTCCGTCTACAATAGTTTTATGAAGTCTAGTAGGTTATGCTTCTACACTAGATAATAGGTTTGCTCAGACAAGCTTCTCTGTATAAATTGATATCAAAAATGACTCCATTACACTCTGAATAAGCTATTTAAGTATTTTAAGTCAACGATAACAGAAATAGTACGTTTCGTACGAGTTCGCAAATGCGATGCGAATGCGATTTACGAACCGAGAAGTTTACGGCACGAGGCGAAGGCGACGTTCGTAAAGAAGCCTTTTCGAACGAGTTACGAGTATAGTTTTTCCGCCTGAGAACCCAAAATCAAGGTGCTATTTTGAGGTTAGATGGCTGAAAAAAACAATTGTGTAAACCATTCATGAATTCATGTCATGTGTATCGGCCAGCGATATACATACATTAACTAATCGATTATTGAAAAATTTATTGCGCAACGAATTTAACATGTACTTACTTACCTCATCAAAGTATTGTGCTTACATTTGTGTTCTACTCGTGTGATAAAATTATTGTATATTTTGTTTAAATTGGGTGCAACATAATTTATTTATTGTGTGATCTATTTATTTCTTTTGTATGTATTGTGTACTCAAAAAATTTGACTGAGTAAAGCTATCTAGTGTTGTTGATACGAAATATGTAATAAAATTTTGATTACTTATGGCTATCTTTGCTTTGCTAATTTCCAGTGCTAATATGTGTGGCTATCCTATCACGCAATGTAGGAATCGCATATTACTAGTGAGAATGAGATTTAAGATTCAACTCTAATTTTCTAAGGTACGAGTATATGCTTTACGTAGAAATGCTAGTCGGAGATCAGAGAAATATTATAATTATTCGTGTGAGTACAGACAGCACATACTTTTTATATTTAGACACAACTGTGCCAAATCCAGCGTGTTTTATCATATATACACGTTTTGTAATGTACATAATTAATATTCACGTCTAAAGGAGATGTTCATATTCTATACAAAAAAAACGAACACCGGCCCGGCACGAACGAAATATATCTCCAAAAAAGAGAGCATACAAAAAGGATTTGGTATCAAATTCGATGGTCCGCGGCCCGCGGTTCTGGCGCGCTACCTACCCCTCTACGGAGTGAGGTGGGTCAGCGCCGCATTCGCCCGCCTATCTATCTTCTATCTTCTACAAGGGGGTTGTAGTGCCTGCACCTGGCCCACTTGAGCGGGGCCTTTGTGCATGTCCCCTTCGCCTGCACATCTACTTCAGCCATCCCAACTCCTGCACGAGCTGGAGTAGTGGATTACATCCAATGTGGACAAGGTCGCCCTACACGGACAACTAAATTCTCCTTTCTCTTTTCATGACCTCGTCTATCTTTCGTATAAGATTAGGCCTCTCAAGAGCAGGGCGAAATTTCTTTACATCCGTAAGTTTAAACATATCGACCAACACTCTCTTATGTCGGATGCCATGTCGATTGACTGGTCCCCTGTCACTTCAAGTAAGAACGTTGATAATAAAATTGCCAATTTCAATTCTGTGGTCCTGGGTCTCTATGACAAGCACGCACCCATAAAAAGAGTGAGAGTGAAACACCTGCCTGCCCCTTGGCTAACAGACACTATCAAGCGTCTAATGGCCAAGAGGAACACTGCCAAGTGTAGATACCGCAAGAATCCGACAGAAGACAATTTCCTTTCCTACAAATGGCTTCGCAATCGTTGCTAAACGTCGGCACATCCACGAATGCATTGAGAATTATACTCCAGCCCAGGTGTGGAAATTCTTACGAACGCTTGGCGTGGGTAAGTCCCAGGACCTACAAGCTGGTAATGTAGATCTCAATGGTCTCAACCAGTTTCTTTCTGCCCCGCCTGTTGTGATGGATCCCGCTGTCAAACACTCTACGCTTCAGAGCCTTCGCTCTAAGACCTTACCAGACACCACACCATTCAAGTTAAGCAATGTTGGAATCGAAACGGTCAAGACGGCATTATTGGCTGTCAACTCAAAAGCTGTAGGCGATGACAAAATTTGCCTTAAAATGCTACTGTTGATCCTAGACGAACTATTGCCTGCTATCACACATATTATTAACTTTTCCATATCAAATGGCGTCTCCCCACAGTGTGGAAAAGAGCGCTAGTCATCCCATTACCCAAAACTCCCTGTCCCGCCTCTTTCAAAGAGTATCGCCCCATTTCAATCCTGCCCATCCTCTCCAAAGTCATTGAGACCATTGTCCATAAACAGCTCTCCTATCACCTTTCCTACAACAATCTTCTAAACACTTTCCTGTCAGGATTCAGAACGGGACATAGCACCGTCACGTCTTTGCTGAAAGTCACAGATGACATCCAACTAGCCATGGACTGCAAACAGCTTTCCGTCTTAGCTTTACTTGACTTCAGTAGTGCCTTCAACTGCGTAGATTTCGACATTCTCATTGAGGTTCTTAGATCCCTGAACGTCTCCTCTTCCTCTGCCAGCTGGTTCGACTCTTATTTGAGGGATCGGCAACAGCGTATCAGGTCGGAGGAGACTTCCACTGAATGGTGTGACCTCTTTACAGGCGTCCCTCAAGGCGGTATACTTTCTCCACTCCTATTCTCGATTTTCATTAATTCCATCTCGGATGTCCTGTCTTCCTCATATCATCTTTATGCTGATGATCTCCAGATATATCGCCACTTTTCTCCTAATGATGTAAACTCTGCTGTGGAGAAACTAAACGCAGATCTTGAGGGTGTAAAAAGCTGGGCTTCATCCTTCGGACTCCTGGTTAACCCGAGTAAGTCCCAGGTTATGATTATAGGTACAAGATATTCTCTAAAACTGTTACAGCAACAGCCTATTCCAGTTGTCACTTTCAATGGTACCACCATCATGTATAGCGATAAAGCTAAAAACCTGGGTCTCATCTTCGATAACCAGCTGTCCTGGTCATTTCATGTCGACGAGGTCAGTCGACGAGTATTTGCTACTTTTCACTCTCTCAGGAGACTTCAATACTTTTTGCCTCGACAGACCGAAATCACTCTCGCTCAGTCTCTTCTTCTACCCCTCATCGATTATGCTGATGTCTGCTGGGTCAGTGCTAACGAAGAATTACTGAACAAACTCGAACGACTTCAAAATCTTGGGATTCGGTTTATCTTCGGCCTGCGCAAATACGACCATGTATCACAGCATCGCAAAGAGTTGAAGTGGCTTCCGATCCGTCTTCGACGGGATTCTCACATCCTCGACCTCCTCTACAACATTTTGCGGAATCCACGCTATCCAACCTTCCTACGAGACCGTTTTCAATTTGTTTCTTCCAGCAGGCCTCGGAGGACCCACACAGTTACTATACTCACGACCCCACAACATAACACCGCAACTTACGAGAACGGGCTTAGACTCCGGGCCATTCGGTTGTGGAATGCACTCCCCTGCACCATCAGGGATAGTCCTACTCTCAATATCTTTAAAAGTCGTGTGAAGAAGCACTTCCTATCTCTTTAGAAATATAGGTAGTATTTATGTATTTATAATTTATATATGTATATGTGGGTACGGACCGGTCACGCTGGAGTGCGATTGGAGAGGCCTATGTTCAGCAGTGGACGTTAACAGGCTGAAATGATGATGATGATGATGATATGTATATATATTTAATATTTATCTATATTTAGGATGTATATTTTATGTATGTAGTTTATTGAGTTGTAATTTAAGGTATGTTGTACACATCGGTCTACCCGTGCTCTGTGATTAACCTATCTCATCCTGACATGGTTTGCTGGAAGAGATCTCTTGTTAGAGATAAGCTCGCCTTTGTACACTATTTTAATATATATCTTGTCAATATAATTATTTGTGTGCAATAAAGAAATTATGAAATTATGAGTAGGAGGCCTGGGTGTTCTAGGAGCTCGTGGGTGTTTGTTGTGTCTCCTAGGATAGCCATCCTGGTTTCTGTTGTGGATGGACATGCCAGTAGCATATGCTCTACTGTTTCATCCACTTCCATGCACCCCCTGCACAGGGGGCTGTCCGTTGCACCTGTAATTGTCAAGTTTTTGTTTAGTGTACAATGGCCTGTAATAAGGCTTGTTAGTATTTTTATTTTACAGCGTGGCAGTCTCGATATTCGTAAATTTATGGTTATACTTGTCTATAAAAAGTTTTGTGTTTTTGCAGTCTTCTCTGCTAGACCATAATAGGTTTTGTTGCTGTACTGTGGCTTCTCTGAGCCTTTTTCGTAGAGCTTCCGCTGATAAGGGCGAGAATGGTGGAGGGCCGATTGCTGGCCTTTCTGCCCCTAATTTTGCTAGCTTGTCTGCCTCCCAGTTGCCCTGGTCACCCTGGTGACCTTTTACCCACTGGACTGTGACCTTGTTTTTCTCACCAAGCCTGTTGAGTGCCTTGTGGCATTCTAGTATGAGTTTTGATTTTGTCAACGGTCTTTTTAGTGAGCTTAGTAGGGCTGCGCAGTCCGTTTTAAAGGTTATGTCATTCCCCTCTGCATCATTTATCAAGTGCATTGCCCCGTGTAGGAGACTCAGTGTTTCAGCTTGAAACACTGTCGTCTCCTTTACGAAGCTTAGGGAAAGTTTAATGTCAAGCTCCGGCGAGAAAAGACCTCCGCCTGTGTTCTTGCTTTTCTTTGAGCCATCACTGTATATTGTTATGCTTTTGTGATTTGGTATTGTTGGTGTTTCCAAGCCCTTGGCTGTGATTTCATATTTCCTACCGAATAGGAACTCTGTTTTTATGCGATCAATTCCAATAATGGCTTCCGCCACTTCCCCGAATGCTTTTTCTAGAATTGTGCAGTGTCCTTTATCTGCTATTTGTCCTTTCCATTGTCCAGTACTGTATAGCCTTATGGCCGCCGATTTGGCCTCCTGCTGTACGAATAGGTCCAATGGTGGTATGCCTAGCATGATTTCCAGTGCCGCTGATGGCGTTGACCTCATGCAGCCTGTAATGGCCACACATGCCATTCTCTGAAACTGCTATAGATGTGTTGCAGTTGTGCATAGTGTTGTTCGTTGCCACCACACCAGGGAGCCGTATGTGATGATGGGTCTCACCACAGCCATATACATCCATCGACATATTATGGGCTGGGGTCCCCATCCGTTCCCTACCATCTTCCTACACTGGAAGAACGATATGGTGGCTTTTTTAAGTGTTTCTTCCATGTGCATGCTCCAACTTAATTTGTGGTCAAGCCATACACCTAAATATTCCACGTCTTTTGATAGTGTTAGTGTTTTATTAAAGAGTTTGGGCAGCCTGTAACTGCCGTGGTTTATTTTTTTTTGTAAATAGTACCATCTCAGTTTTGGCGGGATTTACTGAGAGTTCGTTATTTTTGCACCATGTTTCTATATACCGTAGTGCTAGTTGCATGCGGTCAAATATCGTGTTTATAAAAAGGCCGTTCACGAGTATTGTCACGTCATCGGCGTATGTTATTGAGTAGAATCCTCTTGTGTTGAGTTGTGTCACCAGGTCGTTGGCTACTAGTACCCACAGTAGTGGTGATAGCACACCCCCCTGTGGACAGCCCTTGGCTACTTTGCATTTGATTTTATCGCTGATTTCCAGAGAGATTATTCTTGATTCCAGCATTTTTGTTATCCAGGTTATCATGTTAGGGTTGGTGTCTAGTTTCTCCAATCCAGTTCTGATGCTACTGAAGTTTGTTTTATCAAAAGCTCCTTCGATGTCTATAAATACCGCCGGGCACGACTGTTGGCTTAGTATTGAGCTTTCTATTCTTCTGACCACTGTGTGTAAGGCGGTATTTGTAGATTTTCCCGCTTGGTACGCATGTTGGTTTGGGTGTATAGGGTTGGTTCTCATGGGACCGTCCCTTATAAATCTATCACACACTCTTTCTAAAGTTTTCAGAATGAATGATGTGAGACTTATAGGTCTGAAGGATTTAGGTTCAGTATAGTCGTCCTTGCCTGGTTTCGGCAGGAAGACTACTTTCACTTCTCTCCAGATCCTGGGCATATAGCCGAGTGTTAGACATGCCTTCATCAGAGGGCAGGATTTGTTGTAGCTCTCATTTATCGCTCCGTTGAGTTGAATGACCGCTAATTCTATTTCTTCTGTTGTCTCCAGTTTGATGTTGTACTCAGTTGTAGATAAGTCCGTCTCTAGGTGCTGATAATACTCACTTATGTTGGTTTTTCTAGGGTTACGAAATTGCCTAGGTTTTAACTTTATATTCTTCAGGCCGAAGGTGATCCATCTGTGATCCGAACACGATGCTTCTGATGAAACTCCCGATATTAGGTCTAGAGCCAAAAAGTTGGCAATTATTGTGCTGATAATACTCACTTATGTTGGTTTTGCTAGGGTTACGAAATTGCCTAGGTTTTAACTTTATATTCTTCAGGCCGAAGGTGATCCATCTGTGATCCGAACACGATGCTTCTGATGAAACTCCCGATATTAGGTCTAGAGCCAAAAAGTTGGCAATTGTTATGTCTGGTATTGTTTGTGCCTTTCTTGTGACAAATGTGGGTTCTGATCCTCTATTTAGTGTCGACAGTTCGTATTTTGAGAGAAATTCCATGAGATCCTTACCTCTTTTGTTTATGTCCTTTCCGCCCCATACGGTGCTGTGCGCGTTGGCATCGCATCCTATTACGAGGGGTATGTCATTTTCTTAACACTCTCTGACTAGCACCTCCAGTTCCTCCGTAGGTATCTCCCCTTCGCCTGGCTGGTATTCCGAGGCGAGGTATAACCAGAGACCCCCTTACTCCGAGTCAATGTTCACCACGGTTAGATCTGGGGAGCAGAGGTGTGTTATTAAGGTGGCTTTGTAGTGATTCGGGACATATATGGCCGCCCTCACTTTTGTGTTTGAATAGTAGGTATATATATTTCCAAATAAGTTATTGAAACCACATACCCTGCTTTAATAAATTGCTGGCTTTTGTATAAGTGCGATCGTCTTCGGGTACTCTTCGAGAGTTCTCCGAAGGGCCGCTGCACCGGAGGAGCTATGTTGGATGTTGGCTTGTATGATATTTGTGTTAGCGCCTTTTGTTATTGTCATTATATGTAGTGTGAATGTATTTTTTTTAATACATGTATACATATATTATATATATATAAGTTGTTTTATTATGTGTGCAAAGCATGTTGTGAAATGACACATAATTATTATTACTCCCCCTCTGCTAGAGTTGAACTTTCGTCCTCGGAGCCGACAAGCGCCCCGACCTCGTCGGACATCGGTGAGCTAATCGCTAGGTTTCGGATACCTAGCGCTTCCCCCACGCTGCCCGCCGAGGCCCTGCGTGTTGGCAGAGTGTTGCTGCCACCTTCAGCGTCACTCGGTGCGGGCTGCACCTCACTCGGCTGGCCGGCTGGAGCGGGTCTGGACCCAGTTCTGCCTGCCCTCCGCTTGAGCTCCACCCTTACCGAGCCACACTTGTAGCAGACCTTCATCTGCCTTTTCTCCAGCTCCGGGATATCCGACTCGGGGATTCCGAATACCATGATGGCACCCTGAAGCTCCGAGTCGGTGTTTTTTAGCTCCCCCTTTAGTAGGCGCCAGCGACTCATGTCGATGCCGCGCTGACGGTTTGCCCTTATCAGTCGGAGCCTCAGCCCCTCAATGTCAGTTCCCTGAACATCGGGAAGCCAGACCACCCCTTTGATGAGTTTTGGCAACTCCGTCATGCCGACCGCCATGAACTGGCAGCCTCCTTCCCACAGGGTGGGAGAGGTTTGCTGTCGTCACCTTAAGCCACGCCACAGTTTCTTGGTCGAGGCAGGTGAATTTAAGTCCGCCTTGCGTTAGACGTTGCGGCATATGATCGAAGCCCGGGACAAAGTCTTGGGTCAGGTCATCTACCGCTTCTTCTTGTTTCTTCTCCATCTCTAGAAGGAGAAGAACGCCTTGTTCGGCCGTCATATCTCGACCGTCAATGGGGACGATCACCATGATCAGGTGCGAGTTAGCAGCCTGGGCATAGGATAGTCCAGGTTGGACTCGCTTGTTCCTTACATTTGGGCCTGAATTACAGGGTCTTTTGAACGGTCCCCCGATCAACTCCCCGTTTGGCGACACCTGGTCATCAGACCTCATTCTTTTTGTTTGGGGTCTGCTTGTCCCGGCCACAGAGCTTGCCCCGTGTGCTTGCTCTGATGACCCCCCCGATCTGCCCTTCCCCACCCCTTTGCCTTTACGGCGCCGAGGCGGTGGATGGGCAGACGGGGGAGGGCCCAAGATTGCGCTTTCCCCAGTTGATTTTTCTTTTCCCGCAGGCACCTGCCCCTCCCCTTGGGCTGGTTGCTGCGCGAATGTATTTCGCCGTGATGCGGCTTGATTTAGGGGGTGGTGCTGTCCCGCTCGCGGTCCCATAAAGGGAGCGTTGTGAGCCTGCCTTCCTGACCCTTTGGTGTTGTGGTGCTGTCCCGCACGCTTTCCCGTATGGGGAGCGGTGTGAGCCTGCACCACAGTTTCGTTGGTGCTGTGGTGGTGCTGTCCCGCACGCGATCCCATATTGGGATCGGTGTGAGCCTGCGCCACAGTTCCGTATGTTGAGTGTTGGTGCTGTCCCGCACGCGGTCCCATGTTGGGATCGTTGTGAGCCGGCACCTCCACTTCCGCACGGTTGACGTTAGAGGCGTCCGTGGCCCTACGACGTAAGGCCGCGACTATAGCAAGCTCCTATGCGAGGCGCTGCTTCCTCTTCTTTGTCTTTGAGGCACCACTTCTATCGTGCCTCTTATTTTTTGACTCGTTTGTCCTCCGAGGCGAGCGCGTGTCACCACGCGAGCAAATAGGTTGGTGGCCCCCAGAAAACGACCCACCGAGAACCTGCGGGGGGGGTCCAGTTCATTGTGTGAACTGGTTCCTCCCGCAGGGAGGGATTCCCCTGTACTGGTAGTACAGGAACCCTCCTGGGGTATTAGATGCTCCGTATTTGTCTCCATGGTTTTCACCCTTTCGGGCCCGCAGTAGTTTCAAATGTACAATAGATTGACCCTGCGCTCCTAGTTAGTGGTTTGCGCCGTGGAATTCCCGTTATTCTTGAATAAAAAGTATCTTCTAAAAATACCATTAGGCCACAAAGCGTCATCATCAAACAATGACAAGGTTTTCCTAGATAATATTTTGTAAGTATCATAGTTTTTAGGAACCCTCTCTTCAATTTTTCGTGGTAAGACTGTTATCTGGGTCTTTTCAAATATATATTCCGCAACATCCCCGACTGAGGCTTCCATTGTCACATTATAAATTAATAGTGGGATTCTGACATCAGCAGCCTTGAATTTACACGACGGGCCGAACGTGGCTGTACCCTTTCTACCCGAGAACCTGCTTTTCTTCTGTTTTCTTTGAACAGTCACCCATCCATTATCATTAGGTTCCGGTACTTTCGCCCTCAACAACGGAGGCAGTATTCTCAGTGGACGGCGTTCGCAACCGCGGTGAGGCCTTACATGCGCGCTGGCTAGCCGCTGCCGTAGAAACCGCCGTGCGGGCCTCCACGCGGGCTGGCTCGGCCTTTGATAACAAAGACAACTGAGACGGGTCGGGTTCATTGGGCGCTACGCTTGCGAAAGACGGGCGCGATATCGTTATTATCGGCATACCATCATATGACGGTAGGGTAAGGTGCCGACTGTCAGATAGGTTCACCAGCCCCATGGGACCACTTTTTGAGCGTCGAAGCAATCCTCCTGGCGATAAGCACCTCTCTTGTTATTGACGTTAGGCTCAATATCGCATGTTTGCTTAGCAACTTTCAACTGGTTGAGCTCCAATTTCAGCTTCTCAAATTGTTCGATGGTCACATATTCAGTTTCAGCGGTCTTTGCATACTTATTTTGGATATCGCCCACGTCTTTTTGGATCAAGACGATTACTTTAAGAAGCCTCTAACTCTAACATCTATATGATCAAATGTGACCGGAGGTAGTTCTTGAAGGTCACGCGCAACGAAGATTGGCGTATCATCAGGATCGGTCTATTTGATCAGACATATTATGACATGCAAGTTCCTCTGGGTCTTCCCTTCTCGTCTTCTTGTGGTTTTTTCTTCGTGACGGAATCGAATAAAAGGCCTTTTGGCCTTTTCAATTTCTTCAACTCTAAAAGCCGTAGCACAAATTGGCACAAGGCTTTCCACCATAACATCCACTTTGTTTTGCACAAAGGCAAGCAATTCGCAAATCACTAGGTTGCAGTTTTTGCATTTCAACAATGAAGAGGTCATTGCCTCTGGTAACCGTTATCACTGCGCAAACGCGTAACCGATACACCCACACACGATGCATGCGTGCGCGCACAGAGTACGTTATTAGTAGTCTTGACGCGCGCGCGACTGACTGACCGCGCGCGGTTATATAACCCACTGCCCATCTCTGTGCAAGAGAGAACAGAACGAAACTTCTTATATAGAATACTACTATGATATCTCATATTAGATCAGTCCAGCTCCAGACGACTCCACTACATATTATAAGTAAAAAATAAATATGGACCACCGAAGTTTCTCCCTGTTCAACATCACCCGTACCCTAACACATAAACATCACAAACACTTGACAGTACAATAAAAATATTGTCATTTGTGACACTCTTAAAATAGTAACAAGTGTCAAAATCAGTGAAACCTGTCAAAAATAGTGACAGCAGTAAAAAATAAAAACCTGTTAAGAATTGTGACACCTGTCAAAACTAGTGAAACCTGTCAAAATAGTGTCACTTGTCAAAAATAGTCACGTAGCTGTCAAAAATAATGGCAGCTGTCTAAAATAGTAATAGCTGTCAAAAAAGCATGAGAAATGAAACCTCCAATACCGATATTAAATTAGGTAGTATAGGTATAACATAACAGCAGCTCCATATAATATATTCTGCTTTCGTCGTTGTAAACTTTGAGTAATAATAATAATGTATAAATACTAGAGTAGGCGCGCAAACTGACTATCTTGCGGCAATAAGTAGAGTGAATTCACTCAACAGCAATCAGTCTGTGCCAAGCGCACAGAGTAGGTCCTTGTTATTCCAAGCGCTTGCCGAGCCGTGACGCTTTTGATAAGAAACTAAATAATGCCGTCATGTGCTCTGCGGTACTGTAAAAACTACACCGAACACACCAAAAAGCCGAGGAATAACTTTTCATATTAATTACCCTGTATTATCAGTAAAATACGCATATTCAATAATATTTTGTGAATTACAAAAATCAACAAAGCGACAGCCATGTTTTCTCTTTTAAAATCAAAGAGTAACAAGATTTTTACATGCAGATGTGACATTTCCGAATACCAACGTGTTATGCACGTCATATATTTTGTAAATTTTTATTGCACATGAAAATTCACATTACAAACTTATGGAAAAGACATTTACAAAGGCAAGCTTATCTCTAACAAGAGATTAATTTCAATGCAGTGACAGGTAGACCCTTGCGCAGGAATACTGTTCATGTTTTACTACCGCAATTAATTAATGATAATTATCATCTGACGAAAATTTAAAGAACTGTCAATGTATTTATGAAACTGACAAACAACATCACAACCAATGAAAAAATAAAATCCCATTAAAATATTTGAAATGTGCATATTCTCTTTTATTTTATTCCCAAATACACATTATAGGTCGCCTGCGCTTAAAAGTATGGAACCAGTATAGGCAGGATTCACTCGATAGGTAAACTTTTGGGCAAAGGCGACTGTACGTTTTCGGCATGTCGCATCTGAGCGCAAAGATTTTTATCTACGACAACTGACACGCCCGCTCTCGTCAAGAGGCCAGGCACATATTTTGTTCGAGCTAGCGTCTCTAGTATTTATACATTATTATTATGTACTCAAAGGTTGTAAACTACTTATTAATATAGACTTGTTTGTTCCCGATGCGAGACGTCAGAGGCTTCATCCCGTTCGACCGACCGAAATGGTCTGTCTGCCCCGCTCTAGAGCTTAGAACCTTAGAACCGATGCGCAAACCAGCGATGCTGGCCGAGGCGAGCTCGAGATCGTGATATTGATTTTCGAATACCAAGTTACGAGTTGACTGCTGCGCGTGGAAAAAAACCAGATCGACCTCGGTGAGCAGCGCATAGCATTGGGCCGCCTGGCGACGACGTAAAAATTACCTATGTATTTTTTTTATTACTAAAAAGGGGCAAACTAATTTAAAAATTCTTATGCAACTCTGAAAGTGGAAAATTTAGGAATAAAAAGTATGAGAAATATCAGTTATTTCATATTAAAATGATAAGATTTTCTTTTTAATTTAGACTGTTCAGGATTTTTTGTTATTAACCCAACTTGAACCCATCTTGTTACGATATTAAAATTAAATGGGCGTAAAGGTAAGTAAAATTTGGCTAATTAAAGTAGATATCGAAAAAGCGCGGCATATTCAAAACATATTATTATGGCATCCCTCAAAGTTTGTTTGACAACAGCCAGTGGCCCAAAGATCTTTGCAAACAGGCCATAAAATACAAAAAAATAAAAAAATGAGAACAGCCATATTGAATTTACAGTCTAGAGTAGTGATGTGATTATTCACATCACTACTCTAGATGTTTTTTAATAATCGAAACAGCCGCTGAATTGTTTTTTAACAACTGCTGTTCGGGCAGATGCTGTTTTGGTAATGAATATTACATGCACACTTGTCGTTGTCGTTGTCAATGTGGGTTATGAAATGTGCGTCATTGCTGTTAGTTATTTATTAGTAACGTAAAAACGGTCAAATAATCCTTCATACTTTAAACAGGCTTAGGACTATCGGAACTACAATCACGCTAGTACTTAAGTGGTTCACTACCAATAATTTAGTGTTAAACTCTAAAAAAACAAATGTGTGAAATTCTCGCTACCCAATGTCAGAAGGGATCCCACTTTAAGTATTTTAATGAATGAAGAGCCTTTAGACCTGGTACACTCCACTAAATTCTTGGGTATAAATCGATTTTTGCAAATGCAGTGGGGTCCTCATACATCGTATAAGAGTTTTATAATAAGTTACCAGAGGGAATTGATCAATTGCCCATGCAAAGGTTTAAAACATTTATTAAGGCTAATCTCATAAAGAAAGCCTATTACACTATTAATGAGTATGTTAAAGACAAAACTGCATGACCTCAATGCCCCAAGCTCCATGATACTATAATAATAATAAACGTAACTTTTACATTGCAATTATGTAATTTAACCTCTGAAAATCCGAGGGTAGTTGCGATGGGTCGCGAGTTTGAACCTTATGCCATGGTAATAAAATTTAAAACCTATAATAGAAAAGTGGCGTTAGCTAAGGCCTGTGGTATTCAAGAGGATAATAGTCTGGTAATATAATTAAGTGTACAAAAGTGCTATGTATGGCGACTCATAACAATTTATTAGTTTTAATGTAGAATACAAGTATGTTACCTAGAAACCAAGTTTATAGTCATGCTCACTAAAATGTCTTTTCTTGCGGCGGTTCTGTGTAGCGGGTAGATCCCCTCCCTCAAATATGGCGAGGGGGGTGATGGCTAGTGCAAAAGTCATACTCGTGAACGGGTGCTGCTTGGGGGGACTGGTCCAGTCTGGTTTCTCAAAAGTTATGTTCATTACAGCTTGTCTTTGTTCTTATTTATTTATTTTGTTAGATTGTTATTTTGAGGCATCTTACTGGCACTTATGGATACGATGTCATATTATTGTCATTAGATAAGATATATTTTTTATCGTAAATTGTGTGATAATAAAAAAAAAATACGAAAATTTCTTGGTGCTATCTTCTCTGACGGGCGTATTTTCGAAGCACTGGTAGAGTCAATGGAGTTTCTTTAAGCCATGAATCACCACTCGAAGGGGAGATTTCCTTTTTCAAACTCAAACCATAATCATTTACGTATTCATTAGTTTAGTTGATCATATTAGATTTTTTTCCATGTATATGATGAGACTTTAAGTGTTTGACTTGTAAAAGTGCATTATTTTGCCTACTTGGCGCGTGTGAGTCGAGTGAATGAGTCGCGAGAAAGTTTGTCTATGAACAGGGGATTCCCCGATCTTTGTTTGAGTTTCGCTCTCGCTCACATCGATTTACTGCACTCACTGAATATTACAACAATTTCGGATTCTTGTACGACTTAAATAATTTAAAATCTTTGCCAAATAACGAGCTTTTGAAGCACTGTAATAATTTAAGTGTAGTACATCAAGATGGCGAAAGCAAAGACATGAGCTTTACGAAGAACTACAACTTATAGCTTAATTTACCAAACTCCATTAAAGATGACAATCAGATGATTATATTAACGATCTGCCTTTCATGGTGGAGAAATTAACTGACATAGTGTTGTTTGCTGATGATACTTCGATGGTCTTCAAAATTGAAAGACAAAAAGGAGATTTTGATGATATTAATGGTGTATTGTCTTTAACCTTGAATTGGTTCACAGTTAATAATTTATTGTTAAAAGCTGGTAAAACCAAGTGTATCAAATTCTCACTTCCAAATGTCAGGCAAGTTGAGACCAGTTTAGTCTTAGACAACAGCACGTTAGAATTAGTAAATGATACGAAGTTTCTTGGAATAACCATTGATAGCAAATTGCAGTGGGGACCCCACATAGATAAATTAGCCGGTAAATAAAGTTCTGCGGCTTACGCTGTTAGAAACATCAGACAAAGCACGGATGTGGCTACATCTAGGCTAGTATATTTTAGTTACTTTCATAGTGTGATGTCCTATGGTATCTTGTTGTGGGGGAAAGCAGCGGATATTCAAACTATTTTTATTTTACAGAAAAGAGCTATTCAGGCAATTTATAATTTAAAACAAACAGACTTTTTAAGAGAGCTTTTTAAAGAAATTGACATACTAACTGTAGCTAGTCAATTTATTTTCGAAAATATAATGTATGTACGCAAGAACCTTACAACATTTTCCAAACTTAGCGATAGATGTAATGTTAACCTAAGAAATAATCACAGACTATGTGCGCCCCGATTTAGACTCGCGAAGGTTAGCAATTCTTTCAAGGGTCAGTGCATTCTCTACTATAATAAGATACCTCTGGAGATTTTGGAATTGCCATTTGAGCAATTTAAAAAGCATGTTAAAGCGACTTTTTCGAAAAAGGGATATCACAATGTTCAAGATTACTTAAATGACAGGACTGTATGGGGTTAATCTAGCTCAACACAGACCTTGCTGTTAATAATTTTGTAATTATTTATTCCTGCTTATTAATCATAATAATTAAATTTTTCATTTTCATTCATATTTATCTATTTTTAAAAGAGATCTAAAAATTAATCTGTGGGAGTTTCTACGCCCTTCCTCTCCCACAGTGGTCCAATGTAGAGAAGAGGCAAAAAATTAAGTTTGCTAAGTATATGTAAATATCTACAGTAATAAAGTAAAAAAGAAAAAAGAAAAGAAGATTAAAATCTATATGCTTTTCAATATTCTCCCACCGCCATTTATATTTTTAACTACCATAAGTAGATACGTCGTGTCGAAGCATGTTTGCTAAGATAGGTTTATTGGGTGGATCTTGGGAACAAAAGCAAAGGGTCTCGCTGATGCGATTTTGCCCGCGTCTTTATTAGTCCACGCTACGCCACTGTCTAGAGGTGGTCATTATTACGACAGCGAATGTTGTAATGCGTTGTTTTAAAATAATGAACAACGCCGTTGTTGATAACCTCTCGTCGAAAGCAAAACCATTTTAATACAAAAAATATATAAAACTTTATTCAGAATAATCAAAGGAAGAGTGTAAAAAATTAACATGCATAAATTCATCAGGGTTGGTGCTGGTATCACCGTCAATCACATTAATTAATCACCTTTAAGTAATCACCTCCTTTCTTTATATGTATTTTCCACGTTTACAAAATGATCAGTCATTTTCTTCCATTCTTCTGCTGTTACATTTTCAAATGACTCTTTGATCAGATTTTCCAGTTGCTCCGTATTCAGTTTTATATTTTTATTTGCTACTCTGCGTTTTGCCAGGCTCCATATCAGCTCAATAGCATTTAAATCACAATGATCATGAGGTAGTCTCAGTACCATATTTATGGAACATTCTGCTTTAATATATCATCGGCTTCATATATTGGCTCTGGCCTATACCGTTTTACTCGACACAGCAGTTCTGCTTTCGTATGGCACTGTTGAAATTGAATAGTATTCAATGGAAGCCATTCTTTTATCTCATCTTAGCGATTCTGTGTTGTAGGGCCTTTATTTACGATAACAGAAAGGTAATTAGCATCGTCCATACCAATTATGGTTGGCTCATTTAAATTGGGTACAAGCTTTTATTTTAACCACTTATTGAAAGTGTTGGCATTCATATCGTGGTGACAGTGAGCCATTTTTGATTTAGTACTAAAGACTAATAATGAGATTGACACAGGACCTTTCTCCGACCCTGCTTGTTAAATT
The DNA here is from genome assembly GCA_949825045.1 of Argyresthia goedartella. Lineage (NCBI taxonomy): Eukaryota > Metazoa > Arthropoda > Insecta > Lepidoptera > Argyresthiidae > Argyresthia > Argyresthia goedartella. The sequence goes on from OX463819.1 coordinate 1,323,345, forward strand.
ATTTACCTTTTTCCGGCTGAAATATTTTCAAGAGCACCACTTGCAGAGGGACCTTGCCACGATTTTTTTGCCTTGTGGTTTTTATGTAGATAAGTCTCGTCCAAATAAATTATTGGCTTTGATGGCACGTTTTGATGATATGGATCGTAAGAAGTAATGTATCCAGGCAGATATGTCATTACGTTGAATTAACAAAGAACGTTAATTTTTGTTTTTCATAAATTCATAATCATTGGCCAATAATATTCGACGGAGAGTTTCTCGACATCCAGTAAATCTTACGCTTTCTCTTAATTCTAGCAAAAGTCTTCTCAATGTTGGAACCCAAGGGCGTACCCAGGTAGGGGCAGGGGGGGCTGCTGCCCCCCCCCCCCCTAGAAGATAAAATAAACGTCAATTTTTCTGGCAAGTGGGAATTAAAAACGTGTTACCTACTCTGCGCAAAATGAAGTGTTGGAAACAAAATATCTTTTCAGTCAGATATTTTGATTTAATATTTTTTATCTATAATTAAATATTCTACAACATTCGATATATTATACTGTTAGGGACGCAATATAATTTAAATCTCCCGCGAACCCGTCGCATCTCGTAGTTTCAGCTCCCGACGAGATAATCAGAGCCATCTAGGATTAAAGCTGAATATAATTTGGAGAAAACCACATCTAGCGCTATCTAGCTACGGACGACAGTACTTTTTCCAGTAAAGAGAAATAGCATCAAGCATCAATTTATACGGTCAATAGATAGCAATACCACGAAGAACGTTCTAGCATGGACTATTCTGGAAAGGAAAGACAGCTGATAGCACGTATGAGACAAGGATGGAAATAGAGTCGAGTATTTTCTACGTATTCGGGAGCGAGAATATTTGAATATATAAGCGGGATCGTGAGGCAGAGCAAGGCAGGACCTAAGATGGGAAACCGTGGACCAGTTTGTCCAGAGGCTGGCGAAGGGCATGTTCGCGCGTGCGGATGCGTCACAACTCCCGCACATCGCCGAACTGGCGCCGCACCACGCGCGCCCGCCCGACCGCCGCCGCCTGCCACGCGACCTGGTTGCACACCCGTCACCCACTGCACACCAGTGCCACATGATGACCACCGCCCGCAAGGGCCATCCGATGACCTGTCCACAGGAGTGTACAAAGGCGATTCTTCGGAAAGAGGTCCGTCGACCTGACCCCGACTCCCCACGCCCCAGAAGGGGTGCGTGAGATGATTACGATGATGATGAGCAAAGTAATTCAGTTCGAATACAATTCAATTCAGTTCGGTGCGCCATAGTGTCTTATAGTTTAGTTGCGGCGACACGAGATTTACTTTTACTGCGCAACAACTGGAAATATTACTCCGTCAAATGGATATCAGGAAATTCTTTGAAAGAGGTGAGTCAAAACAAAACACATACATATGTACCTAAATTGATTATTTGATTTGTAATTGTTTTTGTAATTGTAATTCTCTTGTAATTGTATATCTTTAGCATATTAATTACTTACAATATTAAAATGTATTAATTACAAGACGTGGTTTTGTTACAATTGTATATTATATTATGTTTTGATTATTTGGCGTTTAAACCACAAAGTTAACGAATTTTGAATATCGCAATTTTACTTTTACTGATAGGAAGTAAATGATATTTGAATGTGATGTTTTATAGGTATCTTGATCTTTATTTTCGTCCTATGCCTAAACACCGTAAGAGTAATTTTGTGTATCCATTTTTTAGGGACAACACGCGAAAAAAGAAAAAAAGTTCGGGAAAGTAGCAGTGGAAGCGATGAAAATGACAACCATGATAAAACTACTCATGTAATGCTAAGATCATTGCATGCTAACATTGGACAAGCGTCACATTCTCCAGCAGAACCTGTTAATATATCTGTTGCCGACTATTCTTCTCCCTCGACATCCCAAGAAACTTATGACGTCAACGTCGATCCTGAAATTATATTGGACGATGGCTATCATGAAAATGATCTGGGTCGTTATGTTGGGTTGGCTACCCAGCTATCGACGGAAAAGAAGAGGGAGTTGTTACAAAATCCTTGGATCCCGCCCAGACATTACGATTTTGAAAGTGATGCAAGTCATTTGAAAAGAAAATTTAATCATGCTTGGTTGGATCAATATGCACCATGGCTAGTATATTCCAAGCGACTAAAAGGCGCTCTTTGTAAGCATTGTGTTTTGTTCCCTCCGCCCATCAGCACTGTGAGAGGAATTTTGGGATCATTTATGGTCAGGCCATATATAAAGTTCAAAAATATGCATGAAGACTGCCGAAAGCATGCAACGACCAACCTTCATCAAACAGCGGCAAATGCTGCAAAAAAAAAATCTTGAAAATGTTCCTGTAGACATCCAACTACAAAGTGGACACCAAAAAGCAATCGAAGAAAACAGACAAATATTGTCATCAATTATTTCTTGTATAGTATTTTGCGGTACACATGATATGCCTCTTAGGGGAAAACAAGCAGATGAGGGTGTTTTATTAGATTTATTGAAGTTGAGAATCAATTCAGGGGACGACAAATTAAAGAGTCACCTGGAAAAGTGGCGTCGCAATGCAGTTTACACATTGCTAAAAATACAAAACGAATTGATAAATTTATGTGGCGAAGTTATTAAGGAGAATATAATAAGTGAGGTTCTGAAGACCATGGCTTACGCAGTATTAGCTGATGAAACAGCAGACGTAGCTGGGAAAGAACAGCTGTCAATAGGCGTGCGGTTCTACGACGAAAGCAAAAGGAAAATCAGAGAAGAATTTGTAGGGTTCGTTGAACTAAAAGCACAAAATGCATTAACAATTGCCGAAGCAATTGACAATTTCTTGATTAGTTCTAACCTCCCAACCGAAGATTGCGTAGGGTTTGGATTCGATGGCTGTTCTACAATGGCAGGGAAAGAGGGTGGCGTACAAGCGATTTTGAGAAAAAAATATCCTCGTGCTTTATATTTTCATTGCTCATGTCACAAACTCAACCTTGTTGTGAATGATGCGAACGCAGTGCCAAAAATTAGAAATACTATCGCCACTGTAAAGGATGTTATAACGTTTTTCAAAGAATCAACTACACGCCGAAACTACGCTCCAAACCTATCACGATTGTGTGAGACGAGATGGTCCGAAAAATATAAATCAATCAGAAAGTTTTCTCAACATTTCCCAGAGCTTGTGAAATCTCTAGAAACGTTATCCGTACAGGAAAATTATGCCACCAGAAAATCTGCATATCAGTTGCATTCAGCCGTTACTAGCCAAATATTCAGCAGTTTTAGAACCAGTAGTTAACGCACTCCAAGCTTAATCGATCGACATGATCTCGGTGGGGGAACACATTAAAAATATCAAGGAAATTCTCAGAAATGACCGCGAGTTTCCTGATAGAATAAGTAATGAAATGCTTCAAAAAGCGCGAGCTGTTGCAATGGATTTGAACATAGAAATTTCGATTCCACGTCTTCCTCACAAGCAAACACATAGAGGTAATCCGCTATCAGACAATGATAACGAATATTGGCGGCGTTCCCTGATAATACCATACATTGATTCACTCATTTCATCGTTGAATAGTCGATTCTCCCAAGAAAACACTCCGGCGTTTGCTTTAAGTAAGCTACATCCCTTGTATATGACCAAAACCAGCATTACAGACTTACACAAGAACGCAGAATCATTCCAAGAATTTTATAACCTGGATATCACCGGAGAACTGAACCTTTGGCATAATTTATGGGTGAAGAAGGCTTTATCAGGTGATAAATTAAGGGACATAGAAGTAGTTGATCTGTTCAACGAAGCCAACTTTTTTTACCCTGCTGTCAGAAAGGCATTGATTATTTTTAGCACTATCCCATGTACCACGGCGACCGTAGAACGGTCATTCGTACGCTGCGAAGAGTTAAAACGTCGCTTAGAAGCACCATGGGTGAAGAAAGGCTTACGGTTTTATGTCTGATGAGCGTACATCGCAATTATTTAAAGGAAAACAGTGATTTTATTGAAAAGACTGTCATAGACAAATTTTCGGCAAACCCGAGAAGATTACTGTTAAATTAAATAAATATTATGACACAAAACAAAAAATTACATATATATATATATGTAATTTTTTGTAAGTATATAATATTTTGTTTTGTGTCATAATCAAACTAATTAATAAAAGTCAATTTTCATGATTTTTTTGTTTCAATATACCTGACCGACCATCTTCTCGAAACAGGTATGAGATGCCCCCCCCCTAGCTGAAATCCTGGGTACGCCCTCGGAACCTATTTTATAATATATATTTTATTGAGAATAGCATCCATGTCAAACACTCTTATTTTTTAAACTCTAGACACCTTTATTTGTTGCTCCTTCTTTTTTATTCTCTTAATGTAATAACACTCACACCTGTAAAGAACAAAAAATAAAATTATGCACCTACCTCATACATTTTATATTTCTCAAATTCACCTGATAAGTGTATGAATTTTTACCTGTGATAGAAGCAATTTCTTTAAAGTTGTTAAATTCCACGCCTCAACCGAACGGCGTGGAATCATGAGGGGCTGGGTTTTTGCCAGCACGGGAGAAAATCGTGATTGCTACCTTACCTTGCCGTCGCAGACCGGAAATCGAAGGCTTGATTCGAGGCAGGAATACGGGATAGGAGCACAATTGGGATAGGATAGGAACCGAATCTCACTATTTGCCGCCGACGCTGTTGCCGGCGTGCTGCTTGCCGACACGAGGAGTCGCCGTCCGATACGACGATGTCCTTCACAACACGAATCACTCAACCGCTGACGCGAATCTACTTATTTCCCGACGATGTTGATGATTAACACTCCGACCAGGCCCGACACCTGTATTAGACAATTGTTACACCGACATACAATCAATGGCCCGACGCCATGAGCAGACATCTTTTTTTTTCACGACAAGAAAGATAACCTCTAATTTTTCATCTCGTTGGTACGAGTGACAGCTGCGGTTCCGTTTCCGCTAGTGATGTCCCGATTACTCGCGGTCGATCCGCGCAACAAAAAACCGGTGCGTTCCGAAGCATAAATATTAAACAAAAGTTCTTCTTGAGTTTGTATCCGGTCTTTCTGCTCTAAATCAGAAAGATTTCTAAAAATTCTCACTATTGCATCGACACCTTCTACATCCTCCAGATTTTCCGCGAAAGAAAAACAAATCGGCATTTTAAAGTACACGCGGCGGTGGGGCGCAGACACACACGCGCAACCCGTTAGGCGCAAGGCAACCCACTGGATCTATTCCCCGCTATGTACTTGTAGCTTTGTAGGTAATTTGGGGCGTGTTCCCGGCCCGGCAAGTATCAAAATAAAAAATCATGCTAACCTAAGAAATTCAACACCACACGTAAGCAATCTTGTTTTTGGTTGAATTCATCTTCTTTTTCCTGTTGTTTTTCTTGGAATTTGGACTTCAAGTAAAACAATATCTTTCGGACTCCACTTTTAATAGGACAGCCATATTGGAAAATCACTGTCACAATTCAAATAAAAAAAAAACGGAAATGTGCTCTATGGAGGATGCGACATCTGATTATAATAGCAGCAACAGAAAGAAAGATGCAACCTCTTTGGTATCAACAAAATATTTTTTTTTTGCATTAGGTGGACCTACAGTCATATTTAGATACGATGGGCTTTTTTCCAGCAGTCTGTTCTTTTCTGCCGCAAGACAGGCAACAACAGTGAAGTTTCAGACTTCATTATTTTTACCTGTGTCAAAAGAGGACACGCTGAGCTCAGTAACAGGTGCCACATAACCCACAGCAAATAAAATAAACGCGCAGATGCCGTGCGTATGTACGCGCTTCAAACGCGATTCGAACGCAGCCTTGTAACCTAAGCACACGGGCCGTTCGTGAAAAGCGCGTCGTCCGCGCGTTTAAAATACGCTGTGTGCGACCTCTTTAACACACGGCGTATGATCGAACAGCCGTTGTTAACAGCGACTGTTAGAAAACAGCACAGAAGCCAGTGTTGCCAGACGAGAAAGTTGAAAATGCGGTAGTGATGCTTCAAAAACGCGGATTTTCAACAAAAAAGGGGGTTTTTAAAAGTTTTAACTTTTAAATTCATTGTTCTATCTAAATTTATACGATTATTAATGTTTTCAATTGTTTATTCATACAAGGACTTGGGAAAATTTCAATTTAAAGAATAAAAACTTTAGTTATTGTTATTAGATAAAAATTGAATATGGCTTTAACTCTTTATTTAATAAAGTCTCCAAGAAAGTATCATTACAGTTGCTAGAAAATAAATTGCCCAGATTGAGTGAATATAAACGATGTTATAGTTTCATATATTCATTCATTCATACATGTTTACAGACATGTCATGTCTTTTTTAATTTTAAAATTTTGTTTTTTTTTGGAGCAGCCCTCATTTTTTATAACAGCTAAAAGAACTCCATTTACAGTTGGCGTCTTAAACGATTTCGCTTTTCTGTTTTTATATTAGGGGAATATTAAACCGCACATCAAAAATACTGATTCCCACGTCAAATTAAACCGCACATCAAAAAAAATGATTTCCACATCAAATATCATGGCGAAGTGGTGGGTGAGGGTAGGTAAAGGGGGTGAGCGAAGCGAAGCTTAAAATAAACATGACATGACAAGTAAAAATAAATAGTTCGGAGAACATAACATGAAGTTATGTTCTCCGAACTATTTGTGAACTAGCTGGTGCCCGCGACTACACCCGCGTGGTTTTTGAAAAATCATCAAAATCGGTTCTCTAGGAAAGGAACTTCAGCGAATCTCATGGAACCTATCGCGTCCAAGGTTCTGGCGAAAATAAATTTTCAATCGACTTGCGTTAGGAATTTGATAAGTTTGTTAGGTTATTTTATTAGTTTCCTAACATGTTACGTACTGTAGTGATCCTAACCACTATACGATCACTGCCTATACTTGCATTTCGTAAATATAAAGACTTGACTGGTATTGGCTTGTATTTTTTATTGATTTAGTTACGTTTACACTTTGTATAAAAGGGATCCAACTGACTCGATAGCCATTACGCTAATCCTAACTATTCACTATATAATTTAGCTCAGTCGCTGGCCGAAGCCTAAGGTGAAGTGTGTCACATTGACTTCTCACATCCAAGCCTCTTTCTTTTTAAAACTACAAAATAAGTAACAGTGTCAAAGTGAGCACCCACTCTAAAGAGGCCCGTATATAATATAATCGCATAAACAAATATCGAACCTTATAATCATTCCCCCCTCCCTTAAAAAAAAAATCCAACGTTTTTTTTTTTTTTTTAAAGTGGCAACCCTAACTCAAAGTCTAAAATCAAAAATGACAACCCTATCTCATCGTTCATTTAAATTCGTTCCAATGATACGATGAAATCAACTAGCTTTAAAACCGATACTACAACATACAAATATCTCAACTAATCCATTGGAATTCAGTAAACTATCTTTTACTATTAACAGTTTAAGATAATCGCCGTGACTTGCAACCAATTACCCAAGTTAAGACACTACAAAGAATCTCGAATGTGTATCGAATACCCGAGTTATCCCACATCAGAAATTACTTTAATTGAGAAACCTTCGTTACCAACTTTATGAACAACCCATACTCTCCCCTTACCAAATCATCCCAACTCTATACTTTAAGAACGCAGGAACCAAAACAGAACCCTATGACGAATAGATATTGCCTCGTCATACTGCTCTCAAAGATAAAACCAGGTGATCGGTTCAAACAATTATTCGAACTGTCGTTTATAAAAGTTTCTCATATAAAGGTAATCTACCACGGAAATCTAGTATGTTACAGATATTTCTTGGGTCTTTGGTGTACGGTCCTCATCAGACATCATAGTTCAGCAGCAACATGAAAAGAAACACCGGTTAATAAACAATTCATAATACTACCGCATACACAAACCACAAACCATCAACCGGGATAAAATTATATTATACTCCTAATGTATAATTATTTAATATCAGACGAACTCCTCAACGCAGCACAAAGCATTTTAAACGATTTGTGTTAACAATTACGCCCCGTGACCGTGAGTTCAGACGGCGAATCATCACATTAGACCTCCCAACGATCTCAATGACCTTGTATGGTCCTTGATACAGACGTGCCAACTTCATACATCTTCCCGTTATCCGCCTTGGTACGTTTAACAATACTAAGTCATTCACCCGGAACGATCTGGGTTTTGATCTCATATCGTAATACCGCTTTTGTACACGCTGTGCGTTCGCAATATTTCCTAACGCCTTAGTCAGCAGCCTACCCATACGATTTACCCTTTCATCTATCGTTTCGTCTAAACCAACTGCGTTTAATCCTAATGATCGATCCACCAAAGATAATACCTATAGTGCCTTAACGCCCATACTAACCCCAGACACTCTTTCTCCGTCGTACTATATTTTTTCTCCGCATCCGTTAACTTCCTAGACGCATAGGCAACCGGACTCATTTTTTCAACGCCTTGTATCAACACTGCACCTAACGCCTCGTTAGACGCATCCACATAAACCCTCGTAGTAACCGACTTATCCCCCGAATAACACGAAAGTATTGGCGCACTACACATAACCTTCTTAATATAATCGAACGAATTCTGCAATTCTTCATTCCATTGAAACTTTACCCCCTTTTTCAATAATTTAGTGAGAGGTAACGATATTCTCGCAAAATTCGATACAAATTTTCTATAATAAGAAAATAAACCTAATAATTGTTTCACATTCTTCGTAGATGTGGGAGTTGGAACCTGTTGCATAGCCTTCAGCTTTTTCTCACTAGGTTTTACTCCTTCATTCGAGATTAGATAACCTAGCATCTCAATCTCGCAAAAACCGAATTTACATTTGGATGGCTTGAAGGTCAAGTTCGCTTCTCTAAACCGCCCAAAAACTTTCTGCAACGTATCGGTAAACTCCTCGAACGTTCTACCATACACAATTACATTGTCTACGTAAACCATAACCCCTTTAAATCTTAAATCCGCTAAAACTTTATCCATCATCCGTTGGAAAACCGCTTGACTCACTGTTTGCTGCAAACCAACGGAACAACATTAAATTCATAAAGACCCGTGGTCGTGACAAAAGCCGTTTTATTAGCCTACCTTCCGTAATAACCGTCTGCCAATAACCTGAATTGAGATCTAACTCCGCAAAATACTTGGCCCCGGCCAAACTATCGACAATGTCTTCTATCCGCGGAATAGGATAATTATCCCTACAAATTTTCTTATTTAATTTCCGATAATCTACACAAAACCTCCATGCATTATCGGGCTATTTAATTAACACAACGGGCGCAGCATAAGAACTAGTGGATTCCCTAATAACACCTAGTTTCAACATCTCCGCGACCTGCTCCTCAATAATTTCTCGTTGCACCGGCGAAACGCGATACGGGTGACAATGAACCGGCTCTTCATCATAAGTCTTAATATCGACCGACACTATCTCCGACCTACCTAACTGGTCAGTTGCAAACGCAAATCTATCCGCATTCCTATCCAACAACGCCAATAATACCTGTTTATCACTCCCACATAAATCCTCATTTACGATAAACCGTTTATTTTCTACCCCAAACGCAAATTCGCACGAATCCGATAACCCCGAGAAATAAACGTAATCGCCCTTTCTTAACTCCTGAAAGTCGATAGAATCTATGACGTCACGATCCTCGGTAACCGTGGTTTCCCCGAAGTTCACTTGTTTCATTCTATAACCGTCTAGAAAGTCCGACCCTATCTTTTGTTTTGAAAGAATCCCTACGCGCATGACATTTCGTTTTACCGGTGTCGTGTTTTGTTTCGTATGGAAATTATTGAAAAACGGTACTTTTCCCTGGAAAAAACACATACACGAATGAACAAAATCAATATTCATACCGTTATTTATTAAAAAATCCACCCCTAAAATAGTGCTACAATTTTGATCAGTTATTACTAAAAATTCCTGTGAAAAGTTAAAATTGTCCAAACTAAAATCTATAACACATTTCCCTACAATTTGCAATAAACTTCCATTTACCGCCTTAACCCGTCTCTTCTCTTGTTGCATACATCTCGCACCCACTTGATCTGCAACGGCTGGGCTGATGCATGATGCCGTAGCGCCTGTATCTAAAAGAGCTACCACGTTTACATTAGAAGAATTCAATAAAACTAATGGTCTGACCTGCTGATCCGCCTCGACTGCGACGATCTTCCCCATTGGTCGTTTCGCTTCCGTGCTACGCTGCTGAGCTCGTCTGAGGCCCTCATTCCATAGGTCAGCCTGGTCACCGCTATCGGCCTCTAGCGACGACGTGTTGCAAAATCCGCTTGCCTAGGACGCAAATTATAATTATTAGTACTAGGTCTAATATGTGGTTCCTGACCACTGTTCCCCCCCCCCCCCCCTATTGCTATGGGCCAAATTTGGTCCAAAAGTTGCCGGGTTTCTAAACACCTTTACATTATCATCACTTCCCGGACTTAATTTCTCCATCTGTACCAGCACTGCCCTTAGCGCCTTCTTATCTACAAAATGGCTCAACATTAATTCCTCATTAAATTTATTCACCACCTCATCAAATGTCTGGGCACTGCCCCTAATTTCCCTAAAAAAATATAAGGCTCCACCTTTTAAATACGAAGGAAATAATAATTTTAATTCCTCCGACGATATAAATTTCTTCCTCCATGCAGCATCTCTGAAGTCTTCTAAAAAGTCTTCAAAGGACTCCTGAGAACTCCCCGAAAAACAAGTTGACAAATCATGAAATAATTTCATAAATTTTTTCACAAAATGTCCGCCGCTATAAAAATCTTCCCACAATACTTTTATATTTGATTCTTCACTCGCTTGGCAGGTCGAGGTAATTCCTAAATAAAAAACTTAAGTACAGAAATATACTTCCTTTCAATGCACTTTCGATCCTTCCTCGATTCTTAAAGGTCTGGATCGATGATCACTATCCTCTTCTATTACGTCACTTCTTATGACGTCACCTTCCTTCTGAAGCAGTCTTCTTATTTCTCCGGTTCGTTTGGCGCCTCCACCAATGTAGTGATATGTACGATCACTGCCACCACTATACGATCACTGCCTATACTTGCATTTCGTAAATATATAGACTTGACTGGTATTGGCTTGTATTTTTTATTGATTTAGTTACGTTTACACTTTGTATAAAAGGGATCCAACTGACTCGATAGCCATTACGCTAATCCTAACTATTCACTATATAATTTAGCTCAGTCGCTGGCCGAAGCCTAAGGTGAACTGTGTTACATTGACTTCTCACATCCAAGCCTCTTTCTTTTTAAAACTACGAAATAAGTAACAGTGTCAAAGTGAGCACCCACTCTAAAGAGGCCCGTATACAATATAATCGCATAAACAAATATCGAACCTTACAGTACCATAATAAAGTTAATAAAATTACCTATCTTGTGATGTATAGTACTCACATGTGATAATAAAGTTGATAAGGCTTTTCATCGATTGTTTGCAGAATCCATTATTTCACACCGACACCTCTAATTATATTTCGTTCTTACGGGCAACTCACACAAAACTTACACTATTTTCTATTTTTCACATCACCACTATTAATTTCTCATGCGATAAGATGTATTATTTTATTACAAAACACAGTAATTACTTCACAATAAATAAATATTGACAAACATAAAATGTAAGTCTGCGGTCGGTCGCCTGCCCAAAATGGCGACATGGCTTGGTATTTTATTTATTTTGATCTGATTGGCTGTCTCAATGTCAGTTCCATTCATATCACACGGTTGCCAACTAAACTACTCATAATCTAAGACTACTTCCGGGAACGTTCTGAAACTTGGTGAATATTCATAAAACGTCGAAGTTTGCAATACTTTCTATGCGCTTATGCAGCGCACAGGACGCTAGCCGCCCAAAAAAGTTATGCGCTTATGTAGCTCATAGGACATCTGACGGGTTAAGATATTTGGATTAAAATATATATATATATAGTATCATATAATATATATATACATATAATCAATGTCAAGTGCATCATAGATAATTAACTGATAGATGACGTCTTCTAAAACGATAACTGGCCAGACATACAAAAGAGGTTGATTAGTAATTCAGTTACGTAGAAGTATAAAAAAGCCTATTAAGAAACCAGCTACGTAGAAGTATAAAAAAGCCTTATAGGTGTGGGTTTGCTACGCTTCAGGAGATGAGGGAAAGGCAGCATCCACATTAAATGTCTATTAAAGCACAGCAAATATTACAGCATAGCGGTAAGCAAGTAAGCACGGTAAAGTATTGGATTTGTAACAAGATCGCGAGTAGGTATGCGTGAGCGCAAGCGGCGTGGGTCCGGCGTTGATCGAGATCTGTGTGGCACTGCGCTAGTCTTGTGTCGGTCATGTACGAAGAACGAATAGGAAACGCTACTGTGCAATGAACGAAGAGAAACGTTTCCCTACGCCAATCGGACATTCGGTCTATTAGGCCTATTAAGACATCGCTGCGAGAGAGCGGGGCGGCGGGCGGGAGGCATTGAGCTATGCCGAATCGCTCTCGCAAACACAGACACGGCATTGACATCTTGACTAGAATTGTCAGTCCTAAGCCTGTTTAAGTTTGAAGGGAAATCAAATATTATTCAACTTTTTATTTCTGCTATGCAAACAGACACATATAATTGTATAAATATGTTAATATTTTCAGAGTATAATATTCCTCAAGTTTCCGCTCTGCACGAAAAGAAAGTTTAACCTAATAGCTCCATTTTTTATTCGATCCTACGTCATACATAATAGAAATAAAGCTGTTAGCTCTTACTGGTACACTGACTGAAATGTCCTAGTAGGGAGCGCTCTCTGATGACGTGATGACCGAGCAGGCATATTTTTTTATTCATAAGATCCAACGTCCTAATAGTACTAATAGAGCTGTTAGAGTGTACTAGTACACTGACTGAAATGTACTAGTACGGAGCGCTCTCTCTGATGACCGAGCAGGCACAAGACTATACTTTACACTGCGCGTGCCGTCGGCTGACTGAGCTGAGCTGAGCGTGGTTGCCCCCGCCCGCGCGTCGCCTCTCGCCCCGCTGATGCCTGGACCAGTTTCGCGCCGCGGCGGCGCGCCCGTCCAGGCCGCGCGGTTTGCTGGTTGGGGTGGCAGAGGTTCATCCACCACATAGGAAACCAGTTACGTAGAGGTATAAAAAAGGTGTTTAGGAATCAAGTTTCCTAACTTCGGTTACCTTAACGGCCGAAGGGGTTCATTTATCCATTTGGGTAGGGAAAAAATATTTTGGTGATCATTATATTTGTTGCCGTTTCCATCACTACCGTTAGAACGTCCATATAATGTACTTAAGATAAATTAATTACCTCATTAATTTTGACAAGCAAGCGTGAAACCCATTAGACCACGGAGCTCACTACTCACAATAAAATAAAAATTCAGATCCATAGACATAATTCGATTGCAATAATCCAGGGACAGGGGACAACACAATCATACGTTCCTCTCACAGAACCTGCCACATTCTCGCACTATATTCCTCTATGCATCACCAAATAGATGATGATGGTGCCGCCGCCAACAGTGCGCTAATAGGCTGACCCGCGCTCGCACCAGCGGAGACCGGAGACCCTTTACCCTTCACCTAAGCTACCGCAGTATTTTGCCCTGACATTTGCTGTGCAAATCAGTATTTTTGACGTGCAGTTTATTATTTCCCGTTTAAAAATACATAACACAACATAGGAACTAAGAAGTCTTAAAGCTCAACTGGCACTGGCACAAGTAGAATCTGGCTTGCTCCGCCCAAAGGAACTAATTATTTTGTTTATGATTCTTAGTTTATTTGTTGTGTTATTTTGTATAGAAGTATTTATTTTTAAACGAATAGGGATATGTGATTTTTTTATACAGAAAAATATATTTATCTACACACGTATCATAAACCCTCTTTACTGCGTTCAAAAACCGCACGTTACGATCAGCATTATGTTAAACTACTCGGTAAAAACTCGTTTCGTATCTGGAAAACTACACATAATGGTCATTACGTGTAGTTTTTCTACATATAATGACATTCAAATTTCGAACGCCGACGCCCACCCGCGTGCCGTCCCTAGTTTGTCTGTGAAGTTGGTACTGACATTCAAATTTCGAACGCCGACGCCCGCCTGCGTGAAGTTGTTACTAAAGAACAAGCTAAACAATTGCAGAACCACAACGCCGGTCAAACATGCGGTTCCTGAACACATCAAAGAGAGCTTATGATATGTGTGTAGATAAACTAGTGTATGTAACTGTACATAATTAGGCATTAAAACTCTCGAGTGATATACTCTCGAGTTTTAATGCCCTCCATTATGCAGCAGTCACATAAACTACTATTACAGACGGGTTAGACCTTTGATCCCCATTACAAGCTCAATGAGATGTCAATGAAGATTTGTGGAAGAAGTTCACAAATCCCCACTGATACCGGTATGCCGAGACGTCGATGGTCATCGGGACGACCTGGACAGGTTTTTGCGGACTGGGCTGGGGTGACACAGAACAGGGAAGAGTGGTCCATCCAAACACCACCTGTCCCTGTCAGTGACTCATTGGACGCTTCCATGTCGTGCAAAATTTTCATTATACACTGACGAGCAATGAAAAAGTTCCACCCACAAAATGCCGACAAACACCTTAATTTAAATTTAAAACATTTAATTTAACAATTGAACACAATATTTACGTTTTTAAATGGTAATATTCTGATGCGCTGTTAAATGTACTTCAATATTGCAGGCGGCGTCATTAAGCTAGCCTTTCCCGTTTAGGGGTAATTTGGTGCTATGTCACTGGAACTTTTTCATTGCTCGTCAGTGTACATATGTATTATAGAATAGGGACAGAGCTATACCTACGCGATATATAGTTGCATCTCTATTCTATACTATATATTATTGTGTATAATGAAAATTTTGCCCGTCATGGAAGTAAAAAGCGATCATTGGGCTTGGATCTGCCACTCCATGTTGGATATAGTGGCCGTGGAGATACTTTCGTTATTTATTTTTTTAATGGAATATGCAGAGCATAAAAAAATAAACACTTAAGAAACGATGTTAATACAAGGATAATAATTGATGTTAATAATTGATAGTCTGCTCTCAAGTTGCCATACAAAATGTAATTTAATGTATATTTTTGAATGCCAAATACTTGCCATGTAGGTATGTGTATTTTAAAAGGTCACTTCGCATTTCGTGTTCAACGTTAGGACATCATTAGGGCGTTGTGTTTAGAATATCTGTAGAGATCGAAGGTTTTGCATATTATTTGGAACCACCAATGTTTTCCTACGTATCAGAGGACAAGCCCATCGGCCATCGCTAGCCCCTCCGCCGCCGTTCTACAGGCCTGTAGTTACCTTTTAGTCAAGCAGTACGTGGTTCCGCATAAATGTGTTTGTTAGTGACAAAGGTTGTCGTGTTTTACTGTCGATCACAGATATACTATTATAACTCGAGGACATTGCACGTCTAAAGAGCTCGGTTAAACGATTTTGCTTCGCGAATCTATTAATAAAATTATTTATTATCTATTCTATCACTCTACTATACTACTTCTCTATTAAAGTGGTGATCGAGCAGTGGCAGAATTCCAAAGTACCTATATTTCTATTGCAAAGTTTTAGTTTTGATGTTTGGACGAGTGAAAGTATATTAATTTGTGTCTGTGCGGTAGTTAGCGAAGGTTGGTGTATTGAAATCGTTTTGATTTATGATACTGTGTGTGACAATATAATAGCAGGTAAGTTCTACATGAGACTGTATGTATTATTGGAGTTACGTCATTTTGCTGTGATAATAAGCTATGTAACTTTTACGAGTTACGGCGTTACAGTAAAATTTATAAATTAGCTATTTGGATAACTGGAGAAGCAGGTAGGTATTAGGTTCGAAAATAATAATATCTGCATAAATAAGATAAGAACTAGTACTTATTAGTTCTTCCCTTATTAATGCGGATATAATCATTATTTAAAGGTAGGTCATTGATGTTTGAGTACCTAATGGTTTTCACGCTTGCTTCTCACACAAGAGATGCAGGTTCAAATCCTGACCTGAGTATCGGACATTCAGTGTTTCGGATGACACGTTAAGCTGTAGGTCACGGCTACTATCGCTAAGTGGTATTGTTCGTAAACCCCTCCACCAACCCGCACTGAGCCAGCGTGGTGAAGTATGGCTTAATCTTACTCGTATCCGGATAATGGCACATGCCCTTCAGTGGGGACATTAATGGACTACATTTGTTTGTTTATAATTGTTGTTTGAATACATTCACTGCCTTTCCCCATGCTGGGTGGCTAAGCCCACGTCTAGCCGTCATTCGACACTCCATTTTGTAAATGGTATACCACTCCTCATTTATAGGTCGGTAATTAATTAATTCCACCAAGTTCAGACATACAGTAGGGAACTGTTAATCATGAGCTGGCGTCTGTATTGTTTTGGAGGTACCCAATGTTGCGTGAAGAACAAAGTTCTTGAAAATTACATTGAGCTAAATTAAACCGTGACCGAGAGAAGACCTACCTATTCAAAGATCTATGTTAGCCTTACAGTTTTTCCCGGTAGGTACAGTCGACAGCAAATTGAGGTTCAGACTTCGTGCTTTCATAAGTTATAGAGGCTGTGCAATTTGTTTGGTGTAGTGTCCACAATAATTTAATTAATTGTATTAGGTAGGTACTGTAAAGTCGCAGCAGTTCTTGAACACCACCTATAATTGCCTCCCTAATCTGTCTTAGGAAGACGTTAGTAACACCAAACGAGTGTTTATCGATCGAATATGGTTACAATTTATATAAAAGGGATCAAACTGGCCCGATAGCCATTAAGCTAATCCTAACTATATAATTTACATCGGTCGCTGACCGATGCCTAAGGTGAAGTGTGTCACATCGACTTTTCACATCAAAGCCTCTTTCTTTTTAAAATTACAAATTACGTAACCGTGTCATAGCGAACACGCACTCTAAAGAGGCCCGTATACAATATTATCGCATAGACAAATATCGAACCTAACTATATACCTTACAGTACCAACCTTCTAGTTAAACACAGCTGTGCGTTGAGCTACTTTTCGACATTATTTTATTCTACATTTTTAGGAGAGGTAACAGTTTTACTCACTAAATACAAAACACTATAGTAACTAAAGAGCTAATAATAACCTCCCACAAATATTTTACTACACGCAAAACGTTCTTGCATTGAAGTTTTAAATTAATGTAAATAATCACACAAAGAATTTGTAAAAATACACCTAACTTTTTAGTCAGAACTACACTCTGAAGCACAATTACGTGATTTAGGAAAATATCTACTTATAGCAATATAATAATAATAAAATAATAATATGAAGATATCATTATTCATTAAACAGTAATACAATCGACTGTCAAACAATCGACTGTCAAACACACCACTACTTCACCCAGCATTGTCCAAAGATGTTAAAAATTTACGAATCATATGAGCCCTTAATGTTTGCGCACTGCTCCAGAATATATCAATGTCATCATTATCATCGTCATCAACACCGTCAGCACCGTAGTGTTCCGCGCAGTAGTGTCCACAACATTCCAGTGTGATTTTGTTCATGTTCTCAGTTAAACTTATAATTTCGTTTCAGAAATGTCTAACCTAACAGCACGCCCTACAACAAGCACTATGCAATTCCAACTGTCACATTGTTAGTTTATTCACTTACTTACAGATTTAGCTTCCTGGACGCTCGATGGCTCAAAAACTCTTTAAGTGGGGCAGCAGCCACAAGCTGGTGATATTTCTGGCCTTACTCAGCTTATGCCTGTTCATCTCGACCCTGGCACTTGGCTTAAAGAGCCGCCACATATGCGTGGAGCACATCTACGCGGGTAACGCTTCGGCGTTAAAAGGTCCTCTTACTCCGAGTGCCGGTATCAAGAAACATTACCGCCTGCCTCGCCATGTCATTCCAAATCATTACAATCTGGCGCTCTGGCCTGACCTCACTAAGAAAAACTTCGACGGCGTCGTCACCATCTCCGTCAACGTCCTGAAACCTACGAAAGAAATCATATTCCATGCGGCGAACAAACTGCACGTGAATTTTGTCAAGCTTTATGACCCGAAGAAAAATCAGACGAATATAGCGTTTCTAAAAGACTTGAAGTCTGATGAGAAAGAGTTTGTGCATGTGACGACAAACGAGGAGATTCCGCAGGGGGATTACCGTATTGATGTGGAGTTCCACGGCTGGCTGAATGATTCTCTTGTGGGATTTTACGCGAGTACCCTGAAAAATGGCAAGTGAGTCTATAGTACCTACCTACCTATCCAACTTACTATCACGTAATCACGACGCAACGCCGCAACGCCAATCCCCAAATTATCAGAGTTGATTTCGGTCTTTAGAGCAGACTTCGATTATGCACTCACTGCACTGTAACGTACTGTTTATCTAACTTACTCTATGGTACAGATATCGTAGGTTTCTTGACGCGCTGAGCGAGGCCACCATCTCTCTCTCGCCCATGTGTGCACCTCTCTTGTTCCCATGTGACGCTAGCCAGCCAAGTGACGCCTCCAGGCCGGCGGCACTTGGCTGGCATAAAACTAGGCGTGGTATACATGGCAAGTAAGATTGTTAAGTTGGTCAACTATCGACAGATAATAAACGGTAGCGTACTGCTTACTATATGACGCGTTAGTTGTTATTCTAACGGTTAAAAACGTTAAATAGTAAACTGGTTTAGACTTGAATTGCAAACGAAATACTAGAGGGGGAGCGAAGCCCCCGCATAGTCTTCGTGTTAGGTTGACATGTAAGAACAAAAGAAACGTAAATTCTAAAGCCTGTCGGTGTGGTTTACTATCTGTCGATAGTTGATCAACTAGCGCGTTAGGTTATCAACTAACGGTTTCGACTATCTTACGGTGACATCATACAGACAAGGGAGTATTGTAGGGTAGGTATAGGTAGGTACGTAACGGAAAACATATTTTGTTTTAACCTCCTCAGACCCAAGGTACTTATGCAAGTATGTACATTATGTACAAACAAATATAAGTCTTGTGGATTTTTTTTAATTTAGTATCCCCCCAGCCCCCCACTCGGTATAAGATGATTTATCTACTCTCATGTCATAAAGTTCGAATTATAAACATGAAAACGAAATCATAATGACGTACTTTATAAACGCAATACCGTAATCTAATTAAAAAAAAAATATATAATACAGGTTCCCATACAAAAGAAATGTTATAAAGAAAACTTTTTTTCCATTACGATACAGTTGTAATAGTCTTCAAACGATATTTTGGCTGATTACCAAGGGGGGCGCCAGCTCCACGCAACTTAAAGCAACGGATCTGTCATCAACACAGACTTTTCACATTAGTTCCACCTGTAATCGCGCGCCAAAAGATCGTTGGAAAGTTTTACTTTTTAGGGTTCCGTACCCGAAGGGTTCCAAACGGGACCCTATTACTAAGGCTTCGCTGTCCGTCCGTCCGTCCGTCCGTCCGTCCGTCCGTCCGTCAGTCTGTCACCAGGCTGTATCTCAAGAACCTAGCTAGCTAGAGAGTTGAAATTTTCACAGATTATGTATTTCTGTTGCCGCTATAACAACAAATACTAAAAAACAGGATAAAATAAATATTTAAGGGGGCTCCCATACAACAATACCACATACAAACTTATGGATGCACCTGGTTACGTACATGGAGTGTGAAAGTAACCGCACCAATAACTTTGTAAACAACATTTTGCTGTGTAAAATCCAAACTATTCACTCCACACCATCGCTTCCATTGAACGGTGGTACGGAACCCTTCGTGCGCGATTTAGACTCGCACTTGACCGTTTTTTTAACTATAGTGACAGCCAAACAGCCACTCAGTGTTTGATACTTGGAGGCGGGAAGATTTAAACAAAGAGGTTCATTGGTCTGAGGTTTGATACTGTGGGCCATGCTCCGCGCATGCGCTGCATGCTGGGTTTTGGCGGCAACAAAACTTCAACGTGACAACGTTTTTTTGTGTGTAAGCACTGATCTAAGAGGGAATATTGTTGTGTGTTTCATAAACTACTATTGCATATTTGCCAGTAATGCTGTGTAAAGCGTGCGGTAAAACGGATCATTATCGCAGATCCTCTGCCAAATGCGACAAATACTTACCACCGATACGAAAACGCCAACGTGAAGTTGATGACAAGGGCGGGGAAGAAACTGAAATTTACACAATCAAGCGTGGACTGGTATCGGTGCTGTGTCCTCTACTGTCAATGGAGCAACGCGACAAATTATTGCACGAGATACGTAAAGATGTGCGCGAATTGTCACGCGTTTACATATTATTGGGTGTATTCATGAATTATTTGTTCAAAACCAGCGAGCACACGATCATCGATATGCTGCTGAATGATCGCAGTTGCGTATTGAATTGTGTTTACGCGTTGAAAGGCAAAGGACCATACGCCGAAAAATATCGAGAAATGTGCGGTGAAAATGTGAAATACTACGATGGAAAATTACGTTCTTTCGTTGTACAAGAATTGGCGAAACAATACGACACCGTTTTATACACGAATATAAATACGCACGCGTACAAGCGTCTGGCAAAATATTTCGGTGTAAAGAGGAATGACGAGCGTTTACATGCAGCTTTTTACAAAAAAGAGTTTATCGATGGTGGTGACAAAGCAATCGGCGAAATTTGTAAAATTATCAATGTCGACACGTGTAAATCAAAATCAAAGTATTGGCAAACGGTTCCCGCATGGTTGCGCCTGCAAGAGACTGCATCGCACGGTTTGAAGCACATCACCTACACGTCACGCGGATGGCACGAATTACTAAGACGCGTCTCACCGGAGACTACATCGTCGAATTGGTCCTCGATAACTGAACACAAACAAGAATTATGGTCACCTTGGTTGGATTTGACGAAGCTGAAGAATTTCGGTTGCTCCCTACAGACGGACGGATATAGTGTCTCGTTATCGATGGATCGCTATGTGAAAAAAAAGATGGAATCGTCAGCGATGAAGAAAATGAAAAGACATTACGATCGCGTGATTGCCGTGGATCCAGGCTCAAGGGTGCCTATAGCGGCGTGCGACGATCGTTTCCGATTTCAAAGAATCACAAAAGCGTACGTGCGCTCGAACACGCTCGAATGGAAACGCGAACGAGTGAGAAAAAAGATGTTGGCTTCGGTGGAGGCTGATGAGGCCAGAGATCGCGTGAGAGTACAGAAAGAAAGCAATATCGATTGTTTGACGGCAAAGAATAGTCGTGGCGATGTCACGATGAAATACACTAAATTCCGTTTACGCTGGTTCGAGGCGAGGCAACATCCCTTCGAAGTTCATTCGAAATTGACGCGTCTCCGTTTCGACAAGTACATCAATACAGCTCGCTCGCAAGAACGTATCGTTAGAGAGATATTCGACGGTGGGGGCGGGAGTGTTCTCGTGCTGTACGGGGCTGGCTCAAATTTCATGAACACTGCCGCATTCAGCGGACGCAAATTCAAACACGACGATCTGTTGAAACGGTTGCGCGCCCGAAGAAACATCAGCGTGGAGACGGTGGACGAATCGTATACTTCGCAAGCATGCTCCGCTTGCAACGAGAGAGACGGCGCATTCGTCAAGATCGCGATGGACCACGGGAGACGTCGGGGAGTTTGCCCAAACTGCCACGGCTCTTTCGATCGCGACTACAATGCGGCGAAAAATATCTACATCAATCATACCCGGTCGACCGTCTGTCGGCCATGATATTCTCCACAGTGAGAGTGTCGTAACTTCCTAAAACAAACCCGCTCGTAAAGTCGAAATTCCCATTTCGAGTTGTTTACTTCCGGGTCTTAGGAGGTTAACCAATAACATTATGAACGCATCTGATACGATGTCACACACAAATGTCATGTCAATCAACGTCAATAAAATCGAGCAGTGTTGGTTGTGCCCACGTTGTGCCGCTCGTTTTACAGCGTTGATTTATAAAGACTGTCTTGATGTCAGTGAAAAATCCAACGTTGCGGTAAATTTGAGAGGTCTCATCGGACAACAACCCCGGCAATTCGCTTTTCGTTCCCTTTTTTCTGCCTTTTCATTCAAAACAAGTAGCTAAATCTATGCTGTGTTACTCTAAACTCTATCCCGTGATAGCCAAGCGAAGTTTCCACAACGCTGAGACCTCGCTGACTCGTTTCACAATGGAGACCTCCCACAAAGTCAAACTTTCCGAAAGGTTATCCAAACTTGTAAAGCCGGTGAACTACAAACTGACTCTAAACCCGGACTTGAAGGCTGGTACTTTCCAAGGGAACATAGACATCCATGTGAACGTCAAAGAGGAGAGGAACTACATCAGTTTACATACAAAGTTTCTAGAAATACAAGATGTGAAGCTTCTCAGAGGTAAAGAGGAAATTCCAGTTTCCAAGTTCCTGGAGGTAAAGCCAGTGGAACAGCTGATGATTTATGTCGATGAGGTCCTTCATGCAGGAGTTTATAATCTCAATATAGATTTTTCTGGCAGTCTAACCAACAAAATTATTGGTTTCTATGCTTCTACATTCAAAGACAGGTAAACAAAATGATGAATGCATGATCATTTATGCATATGCTATCATAGCAAGGAGTGCATAATATGATTTAGTATGTATTCTGTGTGCAGAGAGATATATAAACATGAAATACATTTCAAATGAAATGAGCTGGAATTTTGGTAAAAGTAAATTTAGATTACTGGATCTTTGTGATTTACACTGAATATTTATAAAAATCTGTACCAAATGTTAATTTTGCAAGGATATTTGGGCATAGCAATTAATTCACATGATGTTTTTATTTCAGGACTATGGTAGCAAGCAAGTTTGAGCCGACATATGCTCGGCAAGCATTTCCCTGTTTTGATGAACCGGACTTCAAGGCAACTTTCGACATCACACTAGTGAAACCACCCTCATACATAGCTCTCTCAAATATGAATGTAAGTTAATAATTTTATACCCTTTCAGAAGGGTTGAGTTAAGTTAAGTAAAGTTTTTTGGCTATGGCTTCTAGTTGCGGTCCGGTTTAGACTCTCCAAAGTTAGCAATTATTTGAAGGGTTTATTATTTTTTCTTCTACGTCAAGATACCTCTGTTTTTTGTATTGTGTCAACGACTTGGTGTAATATGGGATATTAAAATATTCAAGATTACATAAATATCAAGAGTGTTGTAGCATAGTGAATCTACTACTACTACTCATGACAGAACTCACTGTTAATAGTTATGAAATTATTTAATCCATATCAGTTCAACAGAACCTATTTTTAAAAGGGAAATTATAAGTCCAGCCGCAGATTTATTTATTAGCCACGTGATCAAACTTCTCATTTTATAACTAAGCAACGGGAAAATGAGATAGCCTCTAATAAACTAATTCGTCTTTTTTACAATACCAACTCATTATTCTAAAGAAAGCATCAAGTAAAGATTAACAATTGTTTTAATTTGTCCTTCTTATTTATACATTGCCACCTAATTTACTAACTCAGCCACGGATTTTACATCTCATCACCATTTTACGTTTCACAGCTTCAACACAAGGTCCTCAAAAAAATATAATTTAAGCTCCTATAGACAATATCATTTATTATAACTTAGCATGTAAAATAATACATCATATTCTTTTGTCGTGAAAATAGCCACTGCAAGATTTGGCGCGAGTTCGCGAGACGACAGCGACCGGCCGTTTGCACCAATCAGAGAGCGCCATTCGATTCATGTACCGACGAGTTAGTCAAATCACGTGTATTTGTTTATTGTCGTTCGTGCGTTCGTATTGCAATTGTTTCGTCTGTAATTAAATTAAAGTTTTCGATGATTTTAATTAGTTATGACGTCTAAACGTGAAAATGAAGTACCTTTGTACTGTCCTTGTAAATTTCAATTATCAGGGCAAAACACTGCGGTAGCTTAGGTGAAGGGTAAAGGGGGTGAGCGAAGCGAAGCCCCCTTTACCCTTCATGTTAGGTTGAACATGTAAGAACAACAATAAATTCTTAAAACATAAAGGAGTGTCAATTTGCCTTCGGCATATTACATAGCAGCGCGCGTTTGTAAACGGACGACACCGTTTGTAAAATGCGGAATCAAACAAATTGCCTGCGACAGATCATTTTAAGTACTTATACGAAATTCTTATTTGATGTCATATAACAATTAAATCAAATCAAATTAAAATGCTAAAAAATAACCACCACGCTGAATTTTATTTAGAGTGGCTTACATAGAAGATAACTAGTGGCTAAGATAGTATCACTCAGACGCTCGTTAATTGTGGCTGAATTTAGAAGGCAATGTAGATTTTTAGAGGCGAATAATGCTATTAAAAAGAAGTCTGTTTAATTAGCACCCATCCATAATTTACTATTTGATGACAATTTTAGCAAATCTTTGACGATCACTTAATGTAGGATGAGTTACATTTTAAACGTACCGAGTTAAAAAAATAGAAGCTAATAGTATATATTTTTTGATGTCGCATATACATATTTTAGAAGTTTACTGCTTGAATGCATGTTACAAATTTAGATGCTAAAAAATAATCACCATGCTGAGTTGTATTTAGAGTGTCTTACTTAGAAGATAACTAGTGGCTGAGCTAGCATAATTCAGACGCTCGTTAATTGTGGCTGACTTAGTAATTTAGAAGGCAATGTACATTTTTAGACGCGAATAATGCTATTAAAAAGAAGTCTGTTTAATTAGCACCCTTTTTAAAAGAGATCTATAAATCAAACTAATGTGGAGAAGAGGCAAAAACGGACGTTTAATAAGTATATGTAAATATCTACAGTAATAAATAAATTTTGATTTGATTTTAAATTAATTACAGAGTGAAAGTTAGTAAAGCAAACTTATGCAAAGAGTTTCGTTATTCAGAGAAATGAATCAATGACTATATCCAGATATCCATAGAACCTCAGATGAATGAAACTCTTAGTTGCTGTTGACAATGACAATGTTTATCAAGATACAAAGCTCAAATGAATGAAACTCTTTGTGTTAGAAAAATACAGTGCGCTATGGGGGCCGGCACACATTTAAGTATATGAAGTGAAAGAAGTATAAGGGTAATGTGACAAAAACATATTTACTTGAATATTGCTAGATAAAATATTTAAACGCTAAAGAAGAAAAAGCCACTTATATGAATTTTCTTCCATTATCAACTGATGGCTGGACAGGATAATTTGTTTGTAAGAGGATTTTTTTTTAAGTTGAGGTATATATATTTCTCTTCCAGCAAGTGTCCCAAACACATGACAGCAACACCAATTTGGATTCCGTGACGTTTGCGAGCAGCGTGCCGATGTCCACCTACCTCGCCTGCTTCGTCATCTGCGACTTCACCTCCAAGGAGACTCAGATCAATGCCAAGGGAGTCGGGAACAACTTCACACTCCGCTCGTTTGCGCAGGAGGAGGAGATGCATAAGATTGACTTTGCGCAAGATATTGGGAAGCGGGCCACAGAGTTCTATATCGATTACTATCAAGTGCCGTTCCCTTTGCCGAAATTGGGTGAGTGTACTACTTTACCCTCTCCCCTGTGGACCTTTACACTCCACTGTTGTTTCGATGCGATTGTTCCATCCCCGAGCTAGTTTGGTCCACAGAAGCTCTCTTCTCGTGTTGGATGAAGATAAACTTCAAATGGTAAATCTGCCAAAAATAGGCAAGCCGCACGACACAGGATTTGGAAAATAGATTCTTGTGTGTGTGTGTGAATAGATGCGGTTTTTTAACAAACTTCAAAACAGGAGGGGGTTCTCAATTCGGTTGTATTTTGTTTGTGTGTTTCCTCTAATTAAATATTATTTATGAACCGATTTAAGAAAATCTTTTTGTATTTGAAAGGGTGACCTTTCACAGTTTGGTCCCATTTTTTAAAATTGGATATCGGTCCAGTAGTTTGTTTTCTAAAGCAAAAAGACTGGAATTATGATATCATCCAAGTAAACGACATTGCATATCATTGGCTTACTGTGACTTAACAGTGGTGTTTGATTTAGATTTTTGTGTTTAAGGTCATTGTCATAGGATGAATTCTGTCTATAAGTATCGTATATTGGTTTTTGTCGTGTGGACTTGCTTGACTGTCAGACGGACAGATTTCGTAGCCGTGTGTTCGTGTATTTGACAACATTCGCATCCCGACCGGCGAGGAAGAAATAGGGCTTATATGAAGTCGGTTTTATTAAAGTTTCTAACTTGGTCAATTACATACATATGCTTTACTGAATTGGGCTTCCCAGAAACTATTTAGCCATTTCGGACGCGTTTTTTTTTGCACTTTATACATCATTTCATAGCAGATTTGAGCGTAAGTGTTTCCAAATATTTTAAATTATTTTTACTTGATATAGGTAGTGCTAGATTTGCACCTATATTTTGGCCAGTAGTACACACTAATTTTCTTTCGTTTGACATGGGATGGGCCAGCCGGCCCGTTGCGGCCTTTCTAGGAAGTCTTTAATATTAATTTATTTCAATAAGAATAAGTATCTTACTGACCAAATCATGAAGTGTCTCAAAAAGTATTAAAGTACGAAATCAGCCTGCTAGAAAGTCACTTGTGCGGGAGAAACGATTGACAAATGCTTTAATGCAGCTAAAAACGTGCGCTTGCACATGCCAGCACTCGTACGTAATGTATGTAAATGCGGAAACAGTTCTCTCTCAATGCATTACATAATTACACTGTTACTTTGGCGTGCGTGCATTGAAGCAAGAGTGATTTATTTGTAGTTTGATTTGTCGTGATGTGACAACTTGACTGACAAGGGAGTTTTATAAAGTGAAAGTAATCAAATCACTCACATACGTTTGTCATTCGATGCCAGGCGATCATCGTGGTCTATCTAGTCGGACGAATTTTGCGGATTTTGAAGATGAAAAAAGAACTAATCTAGAACTTTTTGTTGTCTGTGATGGTGACTAATCTTATGCACAGAGTCACACCTTTTCCTATGCGTGATGACGCCGTAATTTTGCCATTAATTCTATACACTTATTTTTGCTATAAGATGTTCTCTATTGTACCACCGACTGCCCATTTACCGTCAGACATGATCGCGATCCCGGACTACCAGTCCGGCGCGACGGAGCACTGGGGGCTCATCACGTACCGGGAAACCTCCTTCCTCGTCGACTCGAGCACGGCCTCGTCGCAGAACCGGATCAGTGTGGCTAACACGATCGCGCACGAGTTGGCTCACATGTGGTTCGGTAATTTGGGTGAGTTCTGTCAACAGCTCGCACGCTACAACGCAGAATATGCGCACCCGTAAATAGCCGAAATCCTAGAGATTTTGCTGAACATCATTCAACCAACAGAGATGAGAGCATCTCAGTCACTCATCTGTCAAAAAAAAAAACGGTCAAGTGCGAGGCTAACTCGCGCACGAAGAGTTCCGTACCACCGTACAATGGTAGGAATGTTGTGGAGTGAATAGTTTGGATTTTACATTACAAAATATTCACAAAGTTATTGGTGCGGCTACTTTCACACTCCATGTACGTAACTAGGTGCATTCGTAAGTTGGTATGTGGTATTGAAATAATTGTTGCATGGGAGGGAGAGCCCCCTTAAATGTTTATTTTATTCTGTTTTTAGTATGTGTTGTTATAGCGGCAACAGAAATACATCATCTGTGAACATGTCATCTGTCTAACTATCACGGTGCATGAGATACAGCCTGGTGACAGACGGATGGACGGACGGACGGACGGATAGACAGCGGAGGCTTAGTAATAGGGTCCCGTTTGGCACCCTTCGGGTACGGAACCCTCACAACCTCCGCTCTGCCAGCTGTCACAACCGCGAAAAATGATATGGAGAAACCGACATTCTATACAGCTGAGACAACTCTCATAGATAAGCTTGAGCGGTTTATTAATACGCGACTAAGACGTGACTGAAGCCTCACGTCTCAAAATCTGATAGTACACATCTCGCATGAACCAAACGACATTAACTGCACCAGCATAATGAGTGTTGTTTATTTCCAGTGACGATGAAGTGGTGGAACGACCTCTGGCTGAACGAGGGCTTCGCTACCTACATGCAGGTGAAGGCGGTGAACGCGCTCGAGCCTTCCTGGACCATGGTGAGTGACGCGACCAGCGACCAGACCGCAGGCAAACAGACAGCAGCAGACAGCAACACCTTGACGATTATCTTGAAAACTTTGCACATCCATTTCTGTTTTATCCATTACTTGTTGAACCCAGTACGAAGTATGGAAAGTTGAGAACAGTCCCACCCAGAGGCGGCTCGTGACATTTTTTATGTTTTAAAATAAAAACGAAAAACGATAGCTTACCGTTTATTCATAATGCCCCGTAAGGTAACTTTAAACTCACCACAAAATCCCACGCAATCTATGAAATGCCGTATAATATATCGATTTTCATAAAAGTGTTCATTGAACGTTCTAATAGATTTTCGATACGCAGAATCGAGCGCCTTACGGATATCTTGTCGCCCGATAGATCCCGATTGCACTTCACATAACATATTAAATCTAAACTGCGAATCTTTGTTGAAAGATGCACTAAATGATCATCACCCGCTTAGACGGATTCAAGCAGATTCAGCACTACCGCCGGCACCAGCTCCAAACACCAGACACGGGGAAAAAGTATATTTTCCGCCTTCTAACCTAAAAATAGCACCTTCGCCGCTTGATTTTGGGATCTCAGGCGGAAAAATTATATTCGTAACTCGTAAGAAATTGCTTCTTTATGAACCTCGCTACGACCCACGCCTTCGGCTCGTGCTTTAAATTTCTTGGTTCGTCAATATGTATAAGCCTTTGCCTGTCGTACGAAATGTACTATATGCAACTAGTGAATAAAGAACGGATTTCAAGCGAGGGCCTTAGATGAATCACGAGCAAGTGAAAGATTCTAACGACTGTATCGTTCGTAGGGAGTGATTGATGATGATTGAATCATGAGTCCGGAGCGACGCGATTGATGTATGGCCCTCTATATAAATCCGTTTTATTCAAGAGTTCCGTTTTATGCAAGATAAACTCAAGTGTTAACACACCATCTTCATCACTTGCATGCATTTTTAATCGATTTATTAATAAGTAACACTAAACTTTGTGTTCGTACATCTTACAGTATTCATAATAGCGCCAATTTACTATATTGACAGCTAAGAACACAAAACAGTTTTTATTCTAATGCTAAACTCCGTGTCGAAAATGTCGACCAATCAAATCTCGAGAAGTTATTTGCACAAGGAGTTTGTATGTCGAGTAGTCTTTGTACAAGGAGTTTTTATCGAGTATTTTTGCGCGAGGAGGTTGCATAACATTGAGATGGAGGTCGAATATATTGGTGTGTTCTAAATTCATTTCTAATTCATTTCAAATTTGTACGAGTAGACGTGCATAGATAAGTTTCTAGTAAACTGCTAGTCCTGCTACTGATTGTATAGCTAAAGTTAGTAGAATGTATGTATAGGTTATATATATATATCATGTAATTTTGGTCACCAGCGCTCTTTAAGACGAGCCGCCTCTGGTCCCACCATCACGACTGCCATTATCTCTTCCCCCCAGCTGGACCAGTTCCTGACCCGCACGCTGCATCCGGTACTAGTCACGGATTCAAAGCTGTCCAGCCACCCCATCGTGCAGACCGTGGACACGCCGGATCAGATCACCGCCATCTTCGACTCCATCTCCTACAACAAGGTACGTTGTGGACCAGTTCCTGACTCCCACGCTGCGCTCGGTACTGGTCACGGACTTCTATAGTACGATACGGCGTGGAACACATTGTGGGGAATACCCCAAGGATGCCATACGGGACCCTATTACTAAGGCCTCCGCTGTCCGTCCGTCCGTCTCTCACCGGGCTCTACCGGATCAACCGAAATAGGTAGAGAGCTGACATGTTCACAGAGGGTGTATTTCTATTGCCGCTATAACAACAAATAATGAAACATACCGGTTTTCAAGAATTAAAAGAAGTACCCATACAAGAAATTATTTAACGGCGAAAACTGGACTCTCCTGATCTTATCGGAAAAGATCTTTAATTGCAGGTTAGTGTATTTGTCATATGATTAATAATTGCTCATTCGAATTATAATAAATCATATTATGTCGTCGAGTTATAAGAGTGCTGGCAACCACAACCTTTTAGCGATTCAGACTAGGTTCTAAACAAGAACATCACCTTGGCAACCATTACCATTCCAATATACCAAGACTTGTTATCAACCGACTTAAAGAAAGGAGGGGGTTCTCAATCGGTACTATTTTTATTTTTTAAATGTTGGTTCCCTCAAAACTGGTACTATTTGTGAACCGATTTCAAAAATCCCTTTTTATTTGAAAGGGTGACTGTTAGTTCCGAGGGCGGAGGCGTAATAAAAGACAGACGTGCGTCCAGAACGATAGCTATATTGTGACTGCCTATAACAAAGGTACTCTGTGGACTGCCTTCATAGGCAACGCAGCGCCTATTCTATAAATAACCTAACAGTGACCTTCTAGTTTAGTCCCATTTTTTTGATAATTAGAAATCGGTTCAGTCGTGCGGCTAAAAAGACTGGAATTATGATATCATGCAGCTCACCGTAAAGCAATAATACGCAATTACGTATATCAAACGTAATTGCATATTATTTCTTTACTGTGACTTATCAGTGGTGTTAAAGGTAATTGTCACAAGATGAATATAAGAGTACCGCATATTGGTTTATGTCGAGTAGTACGTGCGGACTCAACAGTCAGACGGACAGATATCGTCGTCTGGTTTATGTCGAGTAGTACGTGTGGACTCGACAGTCAGACGGACAGATATCGTCGTCTGGTTTATGTCGAGTAGTACGTGTGGACTCGACAGTCAGACGGACAGATATCGTCGTCTGGTTTATGTCGAGTAGTACGTGTGGACTCGACAGTCAGACGGACAGATATCGTCGTCTGGTTTATGTCGAGTAGTACGTGTGGACTCGACAGTCAGACGGACAGATATCGTCGTCTGGTTTATGTCGAGTAGTACGTGTGGACTCGACAGTCAGACGGACAGATATCGTCGTCTGGTTTATGTCGAGTAATACGTGTGGACTCGACAGTCAGACGGACAGATATCGTCGTCTGGTTTATGTCGAGTAGTACGTGTGGACTCGACAGTCAGACGGACAGATATCGTCGTCTGGTTTATGTCGAGTAGTACGTGTGGACTCGACAGTCAGACGGACAGATATCGTCGTCTGGTTTTCGCATATTTGATGACATTCGCATCCCGACCGGGGGGAAGAAATAGGGCTTGGTTTTTATTAGTTTTTAACTTGATAGGTTATTAGTGGTGTTTACGTTTTTCATCATGAAATGAAATGCAATCTGGTTTTTTCCACTTATGTGCGGTATATTCATTTTTTTTCTATAATTCTTTATTGCACACACACATATTAAATTTAAAAGGTAACATTAGGAGAAATCATATGTTCAAAGGCGAGCTTATCCCTAAATAGATATTTCTTCCAGCAAACCAAGGCATGCAAGGGAAATGTATCATGAAAGGGTAGGCATTGTATAATATCTAATTTATACTAAAATACATATAATATAAAATACGGAAAATTAAATACTTATATACCAGACTACTGAATACAATGCATACATATACCTGCAAATATAGTTTATATATTATAATGATATACATACATATATAACCCTCACGAACTATATTCGTATTGTATTAAGCACACAGGTTTCGAGTATCGTGTTCGTGTGTATGTATCTAATAGACGACATTCGCTTCCCGACCGGGGAAGAAGAAGTACTTGGAGTCGTTTTTTTATGTTTTTATCTTGGTGAATTATAAGACGGTCTAGTTAATTTTGCGTATTAGTTTATGTCACTAAACTGAATCGGCATAAGAATTTGTGGTAACCCACAATTCGCCAGTTCGCGCCAAATTTCTGTGTCTCTGAAATTCCAAATGTCTTTATTACTGTAGATATTTACATATACTTAGCAATCGTAATTTTTCCACGTCTCTACATTAGACCACTGTGGGAGAAGAAGGG
Organism: Argyresthia goedartella; assembly: GCA_949825045.1. Lineage (NCBI taxonomy): Eukaryota > Metazoa > Arthropoda > Insecta > Lepidoptera > Argyresthiidae > Argyresthia > Argyresthia goedartella. The sequence continues at coordinate 1,355,564 of OX463819.1, forward strand.
CGTAGAAACTCCCACAGATTGATTTTTAGATCCCCTTTTAAACATTGCTTATGCAGGAATAATAATAATTACAAAATTATTAACAGCGAGGTCTTTGTTGAGCTAGATTAACCCCATACAGTCCCATCATTTAAGTAATCTTGATCATTATAATATCCCTTTTTCGACAAAGTCGCCTTAACATGGTTTTTAACTTCAACGACCTGTGACTTCTCTCTCTCACCCCACTTCTTCACCCTGTGCGATAAAGAGAGGTCACGTCTCGGTTCAGAGCCAAATAAACTTGACGCGGTAAAAGCGTTTTCACGCGACTCATACATATTTTTTCCATTTTTCGTGACACTCTTTACATGTGTAGAGTGTGTAGCGACATCTATCTAAGGGCTTGTTTAAAGCTTAAACACACATTGCTAGTACCGCAGCGGCGATGAAACCGTTCCAGTAGACTGGTGATACATGATAAGAGTCTTTTGCTTGATTCCGTCAAAACCATTTTATTTCCGTGTGTCCAATAGCTTAGCTTTGTGATCGGTAAATAAATGAAAATTCTTATCGATGCGTTCGCAGGGTGCATCGATCCTCCGCATGTTGGAAGGCTTCATCGGCGCGGAGAAGTTCCGGCGCGGCGTCACCGACTACCTGAAGCGGCACCAGTTCGGCTCCACCGTCACCCAGGACCTGCTCGCCTCACTGGAGACATACTTCGCGGAGGAGCACCCGGGGCTGAGTCTCAGGTGACGCTTCAAGTCTCAGCTGACGCACCAAGTCTCAGGTAAAGCGGCAGGAGTTTGGCTCCACAGGCATCCAAGACCTGCTCGCCTTGATGGAGAAGTAATTCGCGGAGAAGCACCCGGGGCTGAGTCCCAGATGACGCACCAAGTCTTAAGTGACTCACCAAGTTTCAAATGACGCACCGAGTCATAGGTAGTCGCCAAGGCTTAAGGGACGAGCTAAGTCTCAGCTGTCGCAACAAGTTTCAGGTGACTCACTAAATGTCAGGTGATGGACCAAGTCTGTACACTGAGTATCACGTGACGCCCAAAGTCTCAGCTCAGTCGCTTACTGAATTGATTATATTCCACTAATTTGTAGATTGATTCCTGTCTTCGGAATGGTTAATGTGTATATTTTATGTATGATTTTTGTTAATCAATCCCATGCGCGACATCATACATATTCTAAAATAATAAATTCGTCATATTGCAGCTACATCCTCGACACGTGGACGCGCCAGATGGGCTACCCGCTGCTCTCGGTCGCGCCGGGATCCGAACCCAACACCTACGTGGTGCGCCAGGCGAGGTACCTGCAGGATCCAGACGCTACATACAATAATGACTCGCAATTCAAGTAAGTATGAATATTGAAAATTATCTTTTAACAGCAAATATTTACAGTTCAACTGGCCCAAAATTTGCAGGTTTTAACGAAGTATCTAGCCCTGGCCCATCATACGTTGATTTGATTTTCAGAATACTTTATTATATAAGTAAATTTACATAGCATTGTATTTCTGATTGCTCTCTAGCATACGAGTAACTGATAACAATGCTTATCAGGCTGTCTAACGCCTCTAATAAACCTTTAGCTTAAGTATTTCATGTTATTCTAAACATATAATTGACTATGATAAGCAGAAACTAATTAAATGCTCGTTTTGTAAACGAATGGCGTTCGAAGCATGTTCGAGTTGTGGTCCAACTACCCACAACTATTACAAAGGAGGAAAAAGAGAATACAAAGACTACACTTTATCAACTACGACAATAATAGTACTTACATACTAGTACAATAGTTATAAATCGAGCCGGGACTCCGGTAAATACGCAAGTATCATTTTGGTTGTTTTAAGATAATCTCTAATAAGTTTCACCAGACCAAGGGGTACATCACTCTTTACTAGCTTGTGTAGTAGGCCCATATGCCTTTGTACATTCTGGCATAAGCCAGACTGTATCAAAGGCATTTTCCAAATCTAACAACAACATACCTGTTGATTCATCGATGTTGAGACGATGAGTGACGTGTTCCGCCACTTGCGCTAATTGCTGTGTCGTAGAACGATTCTTACGGAATCCGAACTGCTTAGTTTTTAGTATGTGTTTTGTAACTGCTAGAATGCGTGCATAAATAAGCGATTCGAATTCCTAATCGGGCGATAGCTAAAGCCTAGGGTGTCATCCTTCCCTGGTTTTAATTAAGCTATTATTTCGGCCATCTTCCAATGTGTCTAGGAAATAGGACAAACTGAGACATCCGTTATAGATGTTTGTCAAGATAATCACGGCTTTTTGTGACAAGTTTTTAAGCATAGCGTTGTGCAAGCCGTCATCCCCGGGTGCCTTTCGGCGTTTGAGATTGCGCAGGTATTTCCAAATTTCGTTCGGTCTAGTAGAATGGTCGGGTGGAATGACTCGGTACTTTGATGTTGGTCAATGGTATCCAAGGACGACTACTTGTTTCTGGAGGTCGGCGCAGTGCCAATTGAGTGTGAGGCTAGTGTTCGTGTTAGTGTTCGAAAGGCGTCCGCCAATACTTCGCACTGCTCCTCAACGCTGGTAGTAAGAGAGTTGTCGTTGGTTTTGAGGGGAAGGATCATGGTAGGCTTGCATCGCAAAGTTTTAGTAAGGCGCCATAGGTCAGATGAAGGGTGATCCACCTTGGCAAGTTTGTTCATCCGGATATTGCTGTTGTGCTCTTCTATACCTATTTTGATTTGATGTTGGAGGCGATTGACAGCAGATTTTACTTGTCTTCTTGTTTTTAAACAAGTTTCGTTTTGCTCAATCCTACGGAGACGGTTTTTGGATTTTATAAGTGTGCGCAGCTTCCGTGGCAGAGGAGCTGTCTTGGTGGTTTTCTTGCCATTAGGAACACATTTGTCTCTGGCCCACACATTGCACACTAAAGTTTAAATAACTTTACTTAAAAATGCTTATAATGTGTTAATTATTTTGACAACCTCTTTTGAGCAAAGTCGAACTTGCCGCGCTACTTGAATAGGCGCCAGCAAAGTTTGATGGTGAGTTCTAACCACTAGCAATTTCCTGTGATAATCCATTATTGTCGAGTTTTGTTTCAAAAATTTGGCTGTGTCAGTACAGGCGGTCTAGAAAAAAAACGAAAAGCGCGGGGAAGAAACAAAAACGCAGCGCGGAGTTTTTTTTACAATTTTCCATATTGGGTTCCATCAATTTTCGTGATAATTTAATTTAAATTAGAGTAAATGCTGCTGGCCACGCTATGATGGCCTCGAGCTCAGCTTAGCCACGCTCTCGCTTTTTGCGTCTCGTTTGCTGTCCGCGTTATAAAGGCCTGACCTTCGGTCTCGGTGTTAATTCCAGCTTATCGTTTATTACTTTTATTCACTTATTTAATATAGTGCACATAGTTCATAGTTAGTTATTAGCGGTCGCCATGACCGAAATCGGTCGGACCCCATAATTGTCAATTATATCCTTTCCAACCTAGTTATCCTGGTAGGAATCTCTTGTTAAAGATAAGCTCGCCTCATATGTGTATTCTCCATTTTTCAGTCTGTAACCTATTGCTCTTTGTGCAATAAAATATAAGAAAAGAATACAACCCGCATTCCAGATACCGCTGGTTCGTCCCCATAACCTACCGTACCCTCTCCGGCGCCAGTGAGCGCATCATCTGGCTGCCTGACAGCCAGGAATCAGTCACCATAACTGTCCAGCTGGGAGACAAGTGGCTGAAGCTGAACAACGACCAGGTCGGCTACTACAGAGTCAACTACACCGACGAGCTGTGGGGGAGCATCATCGACCAACTGAAGACGGATCATGAGAAAGTTAGTTAGCTACTTATTTTTCTATATGTTCACATGGTGACTTCTATGTTCCTAGTCTGGCCTTGGGTTCTGTTGCAAATTTTTTAATTCGGATAATTTAAAATAGTGTCAGTCATTGCTCATTTGTTTCACTGTCACATAAATAGGGTTCAATCTTCTGCGGATAATTTAAAATAGAGTGTCAGTCATTGCTCATTTGTTTCACTGTCACATAAATAGGGTTCAATCTTCTGCGGATAATTTAAAATAGAGTGTCAGTCATTGCTCATTTGTTTCACTGTCACATAAATAGGGTTCAATCTTCGGCGGATAATTTAAAATAGAGAGTCAGTCATTGCTCATTTGTTTCACTGTCACATAAATAGGGTTCAATCTTCGGCGGATAATTTAAAATAGAGAGTCAGTCATTGCTCATTTGTTTCACTGTCACATAAATATTGTTCAATCTTCGGCGGATAATTTAAAATAGAGTGTCAGTCATTGCTCATTTGTTTCACTGTCACATAAATAGTGTTCAATCTTCTGCGGATAATTTAAAATAGAGTGTCAGTAATTGCTCATTTGTTTCACTTTCACATAAATAGGGTTCAATCTTCTGCGGATAATTTAAAATAGAGTGTCAGTCATTGCTCATTTGTTTCACTTTCACATAAATAGGGTTCAATCTTCGGCGGATAATTTAAAATAGAGTGTCAGTAATTGCTCATTTGTTTCACTGTCACATAAATAGGGTTCAATCTTCGGCGGATAATTCAAAATAGAGTGTCAGTCATTGCTCATTTGTTTCACTGTCACATAAATAGTGTTCAATTTTCTGCGGATAATTTAAAATAGAGTGTCAGTCATTGCTCATTTGTTTCACTTTCACATAAATAGGGTTCAATCTTCTGCGGATAATTTAAAATAGAGTGTCAGTCATTGCTCATTTGTTTCACTTTCACATAAATAGGGTTCAATCTTCGGCGGATAATTTAAAATAGAGTGTCAGTCTTTGCTCATTTGTTTCACTGTCACATGAATAGGGTTCAATCTTCGGCTGATAATTTAAAATAGAGTGTCAGTCATTGCTCATTTGTTTCACTGTCACATGAATAGGGTTCAATCTTCGGCGGATAATTTAAAATAGAGTGTCAGTCATTGCTCATTTGTTTCACTGTCACATAAATAGTGTTCAATCTTCTGCGGATAATTTAAAATAGAGTGTCAGTCATTGCTCATTTGTTTCACTTTCACATAAATAGGGTTCAATCTTCTGCGGATAATTTAAAATAGAGTGTCAGTCGTTGCTCATTTGTTTCACTTTCACATAAATAGGGTTCAATCTTCTGCGGATAATTTAAAATAGAGTGTCAGTCATTGCTCATTTGTTTCACTTTCACATAAATAGGGTTCAATCTTCGGCGGATAATTTAAAATAGAGTGTCAGTCTTTGCTCATTTGTTTCACTGTCACATGAATAGGGTTCAATCTTCGGCTGATAATTTAAAATAGAGTGTCAGTCATTGCTCATTTGTTTCACTGTGACATGAATAGGGTTCAATCTTCGGCGGATAATTTAAAATAGAGTGTCAGTCATTGCTCATTTGTTTCACTGTCACATAACTAGTGTTCAATCTTCTGCGGATAATTTAAAATAGAGTGTCAGTCATTGCTCATTTGTTTCACTTTCACATAAATAGGGTTCAATCTTCTGCGGATAATTTAAAATAGAGTGTCAGTCGTTGCTCATTTGTTTCACTTTCACATAAATAGGGTTCAATCTTCTGCGGATAATTTAAAATAGAGTGTCAGTCATTGCTCATTTGTTTCACTTTCACATAAATAGGGTTCAATCTTCTGCGGATAATTTAAAATAGAGTGTCAGTCATTGCTCATTTGTTTCACTGTCACATAAATAGGGTTCAATCTTCCGCGGATAATTTAAAATAGAGTGTCAGTCATTGCCCATTTGTTTCACTTTCACATAAATAGGGTTCAATCTTCGGCGGATAATTTAAAATAGAGTGTCAGTAATTGCTCATTTGTTTCACTGTCACATAAATAGTGTTCAATCTTCGGCGGATAATTTAAAATAGAGTGTCAGTCATTGCTCATTTGTTTTACTGTCACATAAATAGGGTTCAATCTTCTGCGGATAATTTAAAATAGAGTGTCAGTCATTGCTCATTTGTTTCACTGTCACATAAATAGGGTTCAATCTTCGGCGGATAATTTAAAATAGAGTGTCAGTCATTGCCCATTTGTTTCACTGTCACATAAATAGGGTTCAATCTTCTGGAAAATCCTAACTTGATCGCATCAATCGCAGCTGGAGAGATGGAGTGGGGTGTGGAAGAGATCGCATTAGAGTCACAACCATCGCGCTTCACAAGATTAACAATAGTACATTACGGCAGACGCCGGGGGAGAAGGAGTGGGTATATATAGTGATACGAAGCCGGCAAGCCCTTTTCACGGCCAGGGGCATTTAAAGTGCTCTTGCTCAAACATATGCTATGAATAAAAAAATATACACCACTCAAAAAACAAATTATGACAGAATTTATGGTTAGACTAGGTATATTCCCAAAGTGGTGGGCAGCAGGAAGCAAGTTTGTAAAATACTTAAATAGATTGGAAAGTTAGTAAAAACTTACTTATTGCATTGAACAAAAATAAAATGGAAAATGGTATGGACAAATAATAGTAGATTGTTATACTGTTATACAAAGGGGGAAAGTCATTAATTGCACCCGAGATATTTACGCGCACGACCGAGCGAAATGGATCGCATTTACCTCCTGCACATCGAGTTAAATACAACTTGTTTTCAGAGTATTGGTGATGAAAAAAGATAGAGTATTGCACTCGGGTGTAAGTGATCAATTAAAGCGCATTTGATGACTTACCTCCCTTGTATAACGATCTACAAAAAAACCTATACAACGGCGAGGATTTGTTCTAGTAATACTATGTTGTAGGTTATGTTGATAAAATGTTTGTCTTAATACTATGTACAGTACATTACATAGGTACTACAGAAACAGCCATACAACAACAGTTTGTGTAGTATTTTGTCATACAATTAGTTTAATTAAAGTATTCAACTTGCGCAGGCGGCTCTACTATTTGTATGTGGCTCAGATTGCATAACGCTTGCCGCCGCGTCTTTATAATAATAATCAAATCAAATCAAAATTATTTATTGAACAAAAGGTAAGTACAATAAATTTGTGTACATTACATTCTTAGAGTCCAATCAAATGTTAATAGTTATACAAGGTGGTTATAGTAGTAATGTAGCAATAGTTAGTGCTTTCACCGCTAGGCTAGTTAATAGCCTGTATTAATGATAAGCACGCTCTTGCCTTCTGGAGGGGGAGTACGGGTAAGTATTAAACTAAGATTAGAGTAATAAGATGTCGCAGGTGACAATTGACATGGGGTGTCCATGTTCCCACTGTCATCTTACTACAAATGTTTATAAAAAAGAAGAAATTAAAATAATAAAATAAAAGTATGTGTGTATGGAATAATAATAAAGAACATTTTATTTTGGTCTACTCATTGATCCATATTTAGTTATTATCGTTGTTGGTAGTTTATGCCGCCGCGCTCAAATGAATGTCATTGCGCCGCCGTTGCCAGTCCCTTCCTTTAATTGTAAGAGTCGTACAACATCGTAGTATCTTCAGTATATGAATGTCATTGCGCCGCCGTTGCCAGTCCCTTCCTTTTGTTCTAAAAAAAATGTTTTTTGTTTTTACGTTCCATGACATAAAGGAAAAAATCTTTTTCTGTAACATTAAAAGAGGTCGAAAGCTAATAAAATTACCTTTTAATTGATATGCCATAATTTGTAATACATTGCATAAAAAGGCAAAAACTTGTCTTGAGCAACCCGCGATGAAGTGATTCCAGTTTAATGCTTGCGAGTGTAGTTGGTAGCGCATGTAACGTGTAGCACCACCACTCCCACCCCCAGTTCAGCACGTCGGACCGCGCGCAGCTGCTCAACGATCTGTTCTCGCTGGCGTCGTCCCGGCGCGCGGCGTACGCGCTGCCGCTGTCCGGCGCCGCGTACCTGCCGCGCGAGACCGGCCTCGTGCCGTGGCAGGCAGCCGGCGCCGCGCTGCTCGGCCTGGCGGATCGGGTGCGGGGCCAGCAGGGGACGCGTGTGCTACTGCAGGTACAACTATCTGTTCTCGCTGGCGTCGTCCTGGCGCGTGGCATATGCGCTGCCGCTGTCCGGCGCCGCGTACCTGCCGCGCGAGCCCGGCCTCGTGCCGTGGCAGGCAGCCGGCGCCGCGCTGCTCGGCCTGGCAGAGCGGGTGCGGGGGCGGCAGGGGACGCGTGTGCTGCTGCAGGTACAACCAACTTCATGACAGTCTTTTGATTCCGCAGTCAAAACTAAACCAATTATAAAGGGGGCATAATAAACCCAACATATAATACAATTCATTTTAGCATCAACTTCAATTATTTACATGTAAATTTTATACACTGCTGAGTTATTAAATGGATAGGTAAGCTATTTTATTATTTTTATCTACACACGTATCATAAACCCTCTTTATCTACACACGTATTATAAACCCTCTTTACTGCGTACAAAAACCGCACGTTACGATCAGCATTATGTTAAACTACTTGGTAAAAACTCATTTCTTATCTGAAAAATTACACATTATGACCATAATGTGTAATTTTTCTACACATTATGACATTCAAATTTCGAACGCCGACGCCCACCTGCATGCCGCCCCTAGTTTGTCTGTGAAGTTGGTACTGACATTCAAATTTCGAACGCCCGAAGTTGGTGCTACAGAACAAGCTAAACAACTGCAGAACCACAATGCCGGTCAAACATGCGGTTCCTGAACACATCAAAGAGAGCTTATGATATGTGTGTAGATAAACTAGTGTATGTAACTGTACATAATTAGGCATTAAAACTTTCGAGTGATATTATTATATATATAACCCACTCTCGAGTATTAATGCCCTCCATTATGTAGCAGTCACATAAACTACTATTACTGCGTCCTAAAACCGCACGCTACGACCAGCATAATGTTATACTACTTGATAAAGACTCATTTCTAATCGTAATGTATAAATTTTCGACATATTATGATATTCAAATTTCGAACGCCGACGCCCGCCTGCGTGCCGCCCCTAGTTTGTCTGTGAAGTTGGTACTACTGAACAAGCTAAACTAGTGCAGAGCAATGATCAATGCCACAATGCCGGTCGAGCATGCGGTTCCTGAACACATCAAAGAGAGCGTATGATATGTGTGTAGATAAACTAGTGTATGTAACTGTACATAATTAGGCATTAAAACTCACGAGTGATATTATTATGAAACACGCCTTCGGCTCGTTTCATTAATCCACTTTCAAGTTTTAATGCTCTCCATTATGTAGCAGTCACATAAACTAATATTATTAATTTTACTGGTGAGTTATTAATGGGTTAAAAAAGACTGAAAATGCATCCATGGTTCCGTTGACGCCGGCGGTTTTGTCAAGTGAGACTCAACAATGCAATTGTTTCCACTAAGGATAATTCAGTTGGTTGAGAGTATCTAGTGGTCAATCTTTAGTTAAGGTAAAACATAATAATTGTTATTTTTACAAAATAATTTCGGGAAAAATAAGTGTTACGTCACGTGGTAGTAAACTCCAATCAGACAGTGCTACGTCACACCGTGAGAGGTTAACGGAAACAGAAACCTAGGTATGCCCGACGTTTCATTTCGATTGACCATTTGGAAACACTTTGTATCGATTCCCGATTCAATTCATATGGGATTGAGTCGATCTACCAAATAAAATTGCGTAAAAAACATTATAATTAGGATAGTGATCCGATTCGATCTGGTTTGAGTTAGTTATGGTCTTGGATTTATTAGAAATATAAAAAATCCCATGGACCTTGTATCGATCATTCATTGACCCCAGCTCTTCGACATATACGGAATACCTTATACGGTGATAGAAATTTTCATGAGAAAACCTTCATTCATATTTGCGGTACAGGGTTCTACGCAGTAAACTTTTGTAAACATAAACATTTATATACAGGCACATACATTGCTCTCACCCCACAATAGGATACCCTGTCTCGTCAGAACCAGAAACAGCGACAACACAAGGTTTTTATTGGTTTTTGTTTTGATTTATCCCTCGTCTGGGATTGAACCCGGGACCTCTCGCATAGTAGGCACCCGCTCAGTGGCACTGGCGTTGTTTAAGACAACGAGTTTAATTCATCTGAGGTTAGGTTTAAAAACACGTCACGTGATCTTTCAAATTCTCTTGGCACTGGCAAAATATACCTCAAATGAGGTTTAGCATGCCGTATGTTACAAGAAGAATAAAATAGAATTTGACAACTCTCACAGATAGACAACCTTATCAACTATATCAGCGCCATCTGCAATGAGCTTTTAAGATTGGGTGCCATTCTAAGTGATTATCTGGCTTAACGTGGACGTGATGCTCTGTTTTAGTTTTGTTTATGATTGCAATGCCATACATTATAATGTTTCAGAAATACGTGCAAAGCCTGCTGAAGCCACACTATGAGAAGCTGAGTTGGGAGAAGTCGAATCTCACCGTCATTCAGGGGTAAGCTAAACGAGCACCGCGCATGCCGACCCCGCGGGGGGTGTTGACGGGACGGGACGGGGGGGGGAGGGGGGCTATGCGTTACGTAAAACTCTGTCCCTCACCTTAACACTTTTTTTTTCAGCCTTTACCTTAAAACTAAAAGATACATAATTTATTAATTAAAAACAAATAAAAACAAAATATTATCTAGCCTTGGATTTTCTTTTTACAGCCATTGCAGTATAGGTATTGCGACAACTAAGTCGTCGGTGTGTCACAGGGCATCGTCGCGGACGCTGCTAGGAGGCGTCCGTACGTGCCGGTGTCGCAGTTGCGAGTGACGAATGAATGGCACTGCTGAATATTCTTGCGGAAGTCACGCAGTAGCGATTGATGTGTTTTCGTGACGTCAGTATTTTGCTGGACATTAGTGCCTACTCTTAGTAAATGACGTCACTTCCGCCTCACTGCCCTACTATTGATAATACCTTTCCGGTGAGCACGACTCAGGGTATAGGGCGCGCCAATTTTCTTGGTCTCTGAGCGAGCTGAGAGCTCTTTTTCTCGTATAAGGCGGGGTGAAATAGAGAGAAAGGTGGCAGCTCGCTCGGAAACAAATAAACTTAGCACGAACTGTTTCCTAGTGTGTGTGGGCAGGGTGGCCAGAAGCAGTGTTTATAGATGTGTATGTGTATTTGGCAGGTTGTTCCGCACGAAGATCCTCTTGCTGGCCACCCGGTTCGAGTTGCCGGCAGCGAAGGAGAGAGTGCGCTCTCTGTTCCTCGCGTGGCTGAACTCGAGACAGGAGATAGAGCCCGACCTGAGGGACCTCGTCTATAAATATGGTAACAGCACGATGACATACCTACATACATATGCTGTCTCGCTTCCTCGATATTACTGAGGCTCTTCAAGGAAGCTTCCAGGTTAAGGGTACTTCTTTAAATATTTTAATGGAAAATTTAGTGAAGGGAGGTCAAAACAACTCTTCACTACAAAATGCTGGGCTTATTGACCGAGCACACGAAGCGTCTCCGTCTCCGCTCGGGCGGCTTTGGGCAGCTTGTGCAGGGTGCAACTCTTAACCGATCCTCGTGAAATGTTGTGAGCAGGTTCGATAGATATATGTTTCAGCTCGGGCGGCTTTGGGCAGCTTGTGCAGGGTGCAACTCTTAACCGATCCTCGTGAAATGTTGTGAGCAGGTTCGATAGATATATGTTTCAGCTCGGGCGGCTTTGGGCAGCTTGTGCAGGGTGCAACTCTTAACCGATCCTCGTGAAATGTTGTGAGCAGGTTCGATAGATATATGTTTCAGCTCGGGCGGCTTTGGGCAGCTTGTGCAGGGTGCAACTCTTAACCGATCCTCGTGAAATGTTGTGAGCAGGTTCGATAGATATATGTTTCAGCTCGAGCGGCTTTGGGCAGCTTGTGCAGGGTGCAACTCTTAACCGATCCTCGTGAAATGTTGTGAGCAGGTTCGATAGATATATGTTTCAGCTCGGGCGGCTTTGGGCAGCTTGTGCAGGGTGCAACTCTTAACCGATCCTCGTGAAATGTTGTGAGCAGGTTCGATAGATATATGTTTCAGCTCGGGCGGCCTTGGGCAGCTTGTGCAGGGTGCAACTCTTAACCGATCCTCGTGAAATGTTGTGAGCAGGTTCGATAGATATATGTTTCAGCTCGGGCGGCTTTGGGCAGCTTGTGCAGGGTGCAACTCTTAACCGATCCTCGTGAAATGTTGTGAGCAGGTTCGATAGATATATGTTTCAGCTCGGGCGGCTTTGGGCAGCTTGTGCAGGGTGCAACTCTTAACCGATCCTCGTGAAATGTTGTGAGCAGGTTCGATGGATATATGTTTCAGCTCGGGCGGCTTTGGGCAGCTTGTGCAGGGTGCAACTCTTAACCGATCCTCGTGAAATGTTGTGAGCAGGTTCGATAGATATATGTTTCAGCTCGGGCGGCTTTGGGCAGCTTGTGCAGGGTGCAACTCTTAACCGATCCTCGTGAAATGTTGTGAGCAGGTTCGATAGATATATGTTTCAGCTCGGGCGGCTTTGGGCAGCTTGTGCAGGGTGCAACTCTTAACCGATCCTCGTGAAATGTTGTGAGCAGGTTCGATAGATATATGTTTCAGCTCGGGCGGCTTTGGGCAGCTTGTGCAGGGTGCAACTCTTAACCGATCCTCGTGAAATGTTGTGAGCAGGTTCGATAGATATATGTTTCAGCTCGGGCGGCTTTGGGCAGCTTGTGCAGGGTGCAACTCTTAACCGATCCTCGTGAAATGTTGTGAGCAGGTTCGATAGATATATGTTTCAGCTCGGGCGGCTTTGGGCAGCTTGTACAGGGTGCAACTCTTAACCGATCCTCGTGAAATGTTGTGAGCAGGTTCGATAGATATATGTTTCAGCTCGGGCGGCTTTGGGCAGCTTGTGCAGGGTGCAACTCTTAACCGATCCTCGTGAAATGTTGTGAGCAGGTTCGATAGATATATGTTTCAGCTCGGGCGGCTTTGGGCAGCTTGTGCAGGGTGCAACTCTTAACCGATCCTCGTGAAATGTTGTGAGCAGGTTCGATAGATATATGTTTCAGCTCGGGCGGCTTTGGGCAGCTTGTACAGGGTGCAACTCTTAACCGATCCTCGTGAAATGTTGTGAGCAGGTTCGATAGATATATGTTTCAGCTCGGGCGGCTTTGGGCAGCTTGTGCAGGGTGCAACTCTTAACCAATCCTCGTGAAATGTTGTGAGCAGGTTCGATAGATATATGTTTCAGCTCGGGCGGCTTTGGGCAGCTTGTGCAGGGTGCAACTCTTAACCGATCCTCGTGAAATGTTGTGAGCAGGTTCGATAGATATATGTTTCAGCTCGGGCGGCTTTGGGCAGCTTGTGCAGGGTGCAACTCTTAACCGATCCTCGTGAAATGTTGTGAGCAGGTTCGATAGATATATGTTTCAGCTCGGGCGGCTTTGGGCAGCTTGTGCAGGGTGCAACTCTTAACCGATCCTCGTGAAATGTTGTGAGCAGGTTCGATAGATATATGTTTCAGCTCGGGCGGCTTTGGGCAGCTTGTGCAGGGTGCAACTCTTAACCGATCCTCGTGAAATGTTGTGAGCAGGTTCGATAGATATATGTTTCAGCTCGGGCGGCTTTGGGCAGCTTGTGCAGGGTGCAACTCTTAACCGATCCTCGTGAAATGTTGTGAGCAGGTTCGATAGATATATGTTTCAGCTCGGGCGGCTTTGGGCAGCTTGTGCAGGGTGCAACTCTTAACCGATCCTCGTGAAATGTTGTGAGCAGGTTCGATAGATATATGTTTCAGCTCGGGCGGCTTTGGGCAGCTTGTGCAGGGTGCAACTCTTAACCGATCCTCGTGAAATGTTGTGAGCAGGTTCGATAGATATATGTTTCAGCTCGGGCGGCTTTGGGCAGCTTGTGCAGGGTGCAACTCTTAACCGATCCTCGTGAAATGTTGTGAGCAGGTTCGATAGATATATGTTTCAGCTCGGGCGGCTTTGGGCAGCTTGTGCAGGGTGCAACTCTTAACCGATCCTCGTGAAATGTTGTGAGCAGGTTCGATAGATATATGTTTCAGCTCGGGCGGCTTTGGGCAGCTTGTGCAGGGTGCAACTCTTAACCGATCCTCGTGAAATGTTGTGAGCAGGTTCGATAGATATATGTTTCAGCTCGGGCGGCTTTGGGCAGCTTGTGCAGGGTGCAACTCTTAACCGATCCTCGTGAAATGTTGTGAGCAGGTTCGATAGATATATGTTTCAGCTCGGGCGGCTTTGGGCAGCTTGTGCAGGGTGCAACTCTTAACCGATCCTCGTGAAATGTTGTGAGCAGGTTCGATAGATATATGTTTCAGCTCGGGCGGCTTTGGGCAGCTTGTGCAGGGTGCAACTCTTAACCGATTCTCGTGAAATGTTGTGAGCAGGTTCGATAGATATATGTTTCAGCTCGGGCGGCTTTGGGCAGCTTGTGCAGGGTGCAACTCTTAACCGATCCTCGTGAAATGTTGTGAGCAGGTTCGATAGATATATGATTTTTGTCGATTCACTTTTAAAAAAATAAATAAATAAATAGGAGATATGGGATCGAACATGTACAAAAACCGCTACAGCTCAAACGGCTAGACAGGTTTTAACAAATTAGGTGTCGTTGGAGTTGTGCACACCGGCAGGGTTATTACGTATCTTGCAAACAGAAAGTAATCGACAAAAATTGCGCAATTTCTGCTGTCAAAAGTAACTTTCTTATCATGCAAGAAGCAATAGCGGAGCATAGCAATCGGTCAATTGTGCTGCCTCTAGTGAGCAATCGTAAACTAAAAAGTGCATTCTGTCTGTAGGTGGAACCAATGTTTCGTATTACGTCTTATTTGACAGCAAGCGATAGCTGTGCAAACGCAATGAGAAACGTCAAACAGCGACAGCCCAAACACTGATCGCATGACGAATTGCTGCTCAATTGTTTCAGTTGTTAAAAGGAATTTAATTTATTTAACGAGCAATGGCACGCGCCCTGTCGATTTTAAATGCCCTAGAAGACGAAGGGAGAAGCCATCTTGTACGACATATATATGTTATAATAATACGACTTAATTTTTTGAAAAACATACTAATATTTTCAAATTGGTTTGCACAAACTTGTTTTGCGCTAAAAGGAAAACTAAAAATGAAAAAGAAAATGCACACGCAATAGACAGCTAATTTTTATAACCTCAAATCAAAAGTCCCAACAATGCAAGCAAACTAGGTCTGTGAAACAAACAATCCAACTAGTTCTCGATTGCTCCGTCATTGCTAGTGGCACCACTTTCTTAGCCTAGAAGTGAATGATTGAACGAAAGAAAAAAGAAAAATGCATTGGTGTTGCAGTTGGCAGAAAGCAAACGGTTAGCGAGCGATCGCTTTAGATAATACGAATTTGGTTTGACACATTGCAACGGATTGTGCGATGACTGCGCAATCACTGCACAGTAGTTGCTGATTGCAGAATTTTAGACAATAAGCCCGCGGGAGGTTGCACAAGGCTGTATAGTTTTAGTGAATAAGCAATGGGTTGGATTTCAGATAGTAAAATGTAGTTAACGAAGTTATTGGTGCGCTATCCATGGAGGGATGCACAAACTTATGAATGCACCAAGTTTGTATGTTAGAAGTTCATCTTTCCACCAAAAGACTCGCGAAGTCTACAGCTCACAGAGCCACTAATTACACTGGATTACAGTTTGTTAGTATATTTAGCGCCGGTCCCAGACAATATCAATTTTAAACTGTAGAAAACTCAGAATGCTGCCGAAATGATAATGGATTTATGTGTCCCATTCTTCTCCCTGAGTGGACCTGAACTTATTACATTACGCCTTGTTCTACTTTAGGATTTTTCTAAGACTATCTGAGATCCCACTTTATAAAACTTAAAAACTTTAGTATCAATATTTGTTTATGTTCTGACTGACCATTGAGTTATCTACTGATGGGAGAACTATTGAAATTTGACAGTTTTACAGGACAGCCAACTTAACGGCGAAGGGAACTCTACAAATATTGAACAAACCTGTAGAGGGCAAACGAAGGACCTGTTATTTACGGAGATTTCAGAAATTATTTTATATTTTATAACGTAGTGTAGTCAACATCACAACCATCTCCAAATGGTTTTCTCAGGTTGTTGCCCTTGAGCAAAGAGTTTTTCTCCTCCAGGCATGAAGTCAGCGACACCCTCTGAGTGGGAGCGGCTGTGGACGCGCTACCTCGCCGAGGCGGACGTGCACGAGAAGCTGAAGCTGCGGAGTGCGCTCGCGGCGCCCGCCGACACGGACATACTGCGCAAGTGAGTCTACAGCTGAAGTATATGCAGTAAGGCTGGGCACCCCGACAGCAGAACTTTAGCTTCAGCTTACTTCTAGAGGAATATTTAAATGTTAATTAACTGACGTAAAAAAAAAAAAAACCCGACTGCGGTACATTAAAAGGCATAAAACAAGTAGATAAGACTTAACCCCTCAGTTACTATCGGCGCCACTTTTCCGTTATAGGTTGTAATTTTATTACCATGGCATAGGGTTCGAAATCGCGATCCGTCCCAACTACCCTCGGTTTTTGAGTACCGTCCCAACTAACCTCGGTTTTTGAGTACCGTCCCAACTAACCTCGGTTTTTGAGTACCGTCCCAACTAACCTCGGTTTTTGAGTACCGTCCCAACTAACCTCGGTTTTTGAGTACCGTCCCAGCTAACCTCGGTTTTTGAGTACCGTCCCAACTAACCTCGGCTTTTGAGTACCGTCCCAAATAACCTCGGTTTTTGAGTACCGTCCCAACTAACCTCGGTTTTTGAGTACCGTCCTAACTAACCTCGGTTTTTGAGTACCGTCCCAACTAACTTCGGTTTTTGAGTACCGTCCTAACTAACCTCGGTTTTTGAGTACCGTCCCAACTAACCTCGGTTTTTGAGTACCGTCCCAACTAACCTCTGTTTTTGAGTACCGTCCCAACTAACCTCGGTTTTTGAGTACCGTCCCAACTAACCTCGGTTTTTGAGTACCGTCCCAACTAAACTCGGTTTTTGAGTAGTTAACGTAATTATTGAGAGTCGATGACATATTCCAGTACAGTACCACTACAACTTTTGACTTGTGCCAATCTTCAACGCAAGATGCTATGAAAAAATCTTGCTCCGAGTCTGATTGCCCTACAAAACAAATCACCTGAATAAATGAATACGAAAAATCTGTAAATTCTTATTAAAACTAAGGCGTATTATTTTTGCTAGATTAGTAAATATTTTCCGTACTCGCCTTTTGAAGTCCATTTTGATAACCTACTCGAGGGTCTTGAAGCAGATTGTTTAGCCCGCAGATTAAAGTGCATAAAACCCGCCATTTTTGAATTTTTAATTTTATGTACACATACTCGTGCCATTCAGACGAATTTAATTATATATAATTTATCAAAAACTGTTGAGCGGTTTAGTAGTTACGAGGGGACAGACATACATATATATAGGTCAAACACATATATTTATTTATATACCTTATCCACATCCTTGCAGTCGGGTAAAAAGGCACCTCACACAAACAGAGCAAGTAATTTATGTGACTGCTACATAATGGAGGGCATTAATACTCGGGAGTGAGTTTCATAATAATATCACTCGAGAGTTTTAATGCCTAATTATGTACAGTTACATACACTAGTTTATCTACACACATATCATAAGCTCTCTTTAATGTGTTCAGGAACCGCTTGTTCGACCGGCATGGTGGCATTGATGATTCTTTTGCACTTGTTTAGCTTGTTCAGTAGTACCAACTTTACAAACAAAGTAGGGGCGGCACGCAGGCGTTCGAAATTTGAATGTCATAATATGTAGAAAAATTACACATTATGGTCATAATGTGTAATTTTTCAGATAAGAAATGAGTTTTTACCAAGTAGTTTAACATTATGCTGATCATAACGTGCGGTTTTTGTACGCAGTAAAGAGGGTTTATGATACGTGAGTAGAAAAAATAAATAACACGAACATAAATTTTAATCGGGTGCGAAATCTTATTTTTTTAATGTGATAAACAGAATTTGTGATAACTTCGATAGTTTTGTATCGATTAATCAAATTACGTCTATAGATTCGCGAATGTAAGCTGACACTCCTTAACAACAAGCTATTATAAACAAATAACTGCTTTAATACTTCAATGTTGCGTAACTTGTGTACTTGTGAAGTGTGCGGACATAGCGACATAGACATGTATGACTGTGTGTGTGACTCCTTATTTGTAAGACTATATAAGATTATACTGCGGATAATTAGACTCTCTTCTATCCAAACTTTAGTACAATAAACATCTATTTACTCCTACAAACCTCTTTCAATTCATGGCGACCTTTGCCTGGGCCCATGGTTGGAGGTGTTGGTCATGACAGTGCAGTATACCATATAATCCCCAACATGGGCAAACCACAATCAAAAGAGGGGCCAAGTGACCAGCAACAAATAATTACCCAAGTTGGTTACTCAAACTCAGCTACCATTGCTGAGACCATCAATATGCACATCCCGTCGATAAGTTATAGTTTGATGGCCCTCATCATTCTCATCACTGGAGCCGCGACGTGGTTCATCATTAAAAAAGTGACACAGTGCTTCAGGAAAAGTGTTCAGGGCCATGCGGCAGCAATCGTACTCCAAAATCAGCGTGTTTAATTAAAAAGTGCATAAAACCGTGATGTGAACATTCATTAAAACCGAACTCATGAATCGTACTCAAATACAACGAAGAATCAAAAGTGCATAGGGACGTTAAGTGAGTTATTAATAGTAATGTAAACAAATTTTAATATGGCATTCGTCCGTATTCTGCTGTCCCGTCAAATATGGTAAGTGATGTGATACTATTATCTATGTACAGTCAGGTAGATAATTTGTTGACAATTATTTTACTTTTGTAATGACAAGTGAAATTAAAATTTTATATGATGAGTTATTAAAAATAAGGAAATATCTTGTCAAAGTAGGTCCTAAGAGAAGGAAAGGGGTTCTTATAGAGAAAGAGTTAAGAAAAACAAATGAATTATTAGATCAATATAATAGTAGAATAGAAACTTTTTCTGAATTAATAAAAAGTGGCCATATAAGCCCAGAAAGTCTACTAAAATTTGAAAGTTTATGTAAAAAGTGGACAAAAACATACAACGAAATATTGTCTTTATGCCCAGTAGAAGCTAAGGAGAAAATAGAAAGTGAAGATTGTAGTGAAACAAGCAATAGCGATAGTTTTAGTAGTTTAACGAGTGAAAAATCAGAAACCATGGAGGGTTTTAATTTAAAGACCGCTTGTAGTTTATTGCCAGCCATGACAGGAGATGAAGAAGTTACCAAAAGTTTGATTTCAAACATTGAATTATATGAGACGATGTTAAAAGAGGACGACAAAAAGTTTCTGATTAATTTTGTTTTGAAGTCACGCTTGTCGGACAGTGCCAAAATAAAGCTAAGTCAGGAGTATGGAAGTGTAAAAGCTCTTACACAGGACATGAGATGCTATTTATTGACTAAAAAGTCGGCTCCATCACTCCAAAATCAATTGCAACATTTGAAACAAAATTCCAAATCAATTGACCAGTTTGGCACCAACATAGAGAAATTGTTTGTCGACCTTACTATTTCCCAGTCAGACGGTAAACCGGAGGTGTATAATATTTTGAGACCGTTAAATGAGAGTATGGCAATTCAACGATTCGCAGATGGTTTGCGCGACCCCCGGCTTAGCACCATTATCGCAGCCCGTAATTACAGCTCGCTGAAGGATGCAGTTCGGGCGGCGAAGGACGAAGAGTTGGCTTCTCCCCCATCGACGTCAGGGTCAGCCTCGAGCTACTTCGCGCAACGAGGACAGAGCGGAGGTAGCCAGGTAAGAGGACAAAACCGTGGTTCACACAGGCCCTACAGAGGTAACTACACGTACAGTCGAGGACAAAATTCGCATACGCAGAATCAACTCGGACAAAATTATCATTGGCAGAATCATCGAGGTGGCCAAAGAGGACAAACATTCCGCGGTGGATATCGAGGCAGGTACAATTCTTACCATAATAGGGGACAATCAGCATACAGGGACATAAATGGAGGCATCAACGCCACGCAACATGAAACGGACGCTACAAATCGGGATAGTTCGACAAGCGACGAAATGAATCATTTTTTTCGTGCCTAGCTATATTTGTTCGTGCAATAGCATAAACAAAGTACGAATTAGTGTAGGCGAACATCAACATGATTGGTTAATTGATACCGGCGCCTCACTTTCGGCAATCAAGTACGACAAAGTTAAACATGGTAACATTCCTTTACATATGGATAAATTATGCGTCAGAGGAATAGGTGGAAATGTACAGTCGGACGGATATGTATATCTAAATTTGACTTCAAAAGGAGAAATATTTCGTCATAAGTTTTATGTATTTCAGGATCTTCCGTGTAAAACCGACGGCATTCTGGGATCAGATTTTATAAAACGATACCATGGCGTTTTGGACTTTGAAATAAATACAATGCGATTACGAAGCGACGCGAATAGAGAAATTACTTTGACGTTTGATATGCCCACAGTGGGGCATCAGAATACTTATTTAATAGTGCCGCCTAGGAGCGAATCTATACATTATGTGCGAACGGATAGGAATGATGATTGCGTATTGTTGGCACAAGAGTTGAGCGAGGGTGTGTTTTTGGCTAGTATGGTATCAAGGCCAAGTGACGGTAGGCTACCAATAAAAATCTTGAACACAAGAGATACAAGTGTGAGTTTGAGTTATTTTACTATAAATACGAGTAGTCTGAATGAATATGACGTGTGTGCGTACGAAAGACCAGTGATGAATTCTGATAGAGTGAAGACATTATTTAGGTGTTTGAAACTTGATGGATTAAATAAAGAGGAACAAATATCAATAGAAAATATTTGCGCAAAATACCCGGACGTATTTCATTTAGAAGGAGACAAATTAACTTGTACCGGAATATACCGGCAAACAATTCAATTAAAATCAAATTGTAGTCCAGTTTACACAAAGCAGTATAGGCTTCCACATGCACAAAAATCTGAAATTGATAACCAAATACAGAAAATGTTA
Source organism: Argyresthia goedartella (assembly GCA_949825045.1). NCBI lineage: Eukaryota > Metazoa > Arthropoda > Insecta > Lepidoptera > Argyresthiidae > Argyresthia > Argyresthia goedartella. Next base: position 1,376,611 of record OX463819.1, read on the forward strand.
AATGATGATATTATAGAAGAGACTCGTAGTGAATGGTCGAGTCCTTTATTATTAGTGCCGAAAAAGTCTGATGCAAATGGTGAAAAGAAATGGCGTATAGTAATAGATTACAGGAAGCTCAATGAACAAATTCAAGATGATAAATTCCCATTGCCCAACATCACCGATATTTTAGATTCACTTTCAGGAGCAATGTATTTCAGCCATTTAGATCTTTATCAGGGGTATTATCAAGTTGAATTAGAACCACAAAGCAGAAAATGTACAGCCTTCACAAGTTCGAAAAGTCAGTACCAAATGAAGAGACTACCGATGGGACTAAAAACAAGTCCATCAGCCTTTTCCCGTATGATTACTGTAGCAATGTCAGGTCTAAATTATGAAAAATGTTTGGTATATCTTGACGATTTGGTAGTATTTGGGAGAAATTTGGATCAGCACAATCATAACTTGCTTGATATTTTTAGCAGACTACGAAAAATTAATTTAAAATTGAATCCAACCAAATGCGAATTTCTCAAAAAGGAAATTTTGTATTTAGGTCATGTAGTCTCAGAAAGAGGTATTCTACCTGATCCAGGAAAAATAGAGGTTATGAAAAATTATCCACGACCACAAACATGTGATGAAGTGAAAAGATTTGTGGCGTTCGCAAACTATTATAGAAAATTTATTCCAAATTTTGCTCAGGTGTCATATCCTTTGAATCAACTGTCGAAGAAGGATGCAGAATATAGATGGACTAGTGAATGTGAAGAAGCATTCCATGATTTAAAAAAGGCATTGATGAATCACCCAGTTCTACAATATCCAAATTTTAATAGTGAAAATGAGTTTCTTTTACAAACTGATGCGTCCGGCATAGCAGTAGGATCTGTATTAAGCAATAGTGACGGCAGACCGATAGCATATGCTAGTCGTAGTTTAAATAAGGCAGAGAAAAATTACCCCACTATTGAAAAGGAACTTTTGGCAATAGTGTGGAGTGTAAAGTATTTTCGCCCATATCTTTTCGGAAGGAAATTCAAAATACAGACTGATCATAAACCGTTAGTGTATCTTTTCAACATGCGTGATCCATCAAGTAGGTTATTGAAATTTAGGTTATGTCTGGAAGAATATAACTTTACTGTAGAATATGTGAAAGGGTGCAACAATGTAGCTGCAGATGCATTGTCGCGCGTGATTGTTACGTCAGAACAGTTAAAGGAAATGAATGAAAAAGTTATGAATGTTATGACAAGAGGACAAAAGAGAAGAATGCAAGAAGAAAAGGATAAAGAACGTGATAATTTGTCGGTGGATGATATAGACACTGATTCGAGGACAGATCATCCGAGAGTTGTGGATATACTCAAAAAGCCGAACAATTACACAGAACTTCGGATAGGAACAGAGAAAGATATACAGAAAATGAAGAAAGAGAGACTTTTGACAGAAGAGAATAAATATTTTATTTATATAGAAAGCACGTCGACTATCTTTACAAAGCCATCTTCTTTATCATTATCAACGCGAGCCGTTATGGTGAAAGAATTTGGATCATTTTGTGAAAGATTGAATATAAAGGAAATATGCATAGTGAAATGTAAAGAAAATGAAAGATTTATAGAAGGGTTAACCCAAGAAATCAAAAGTATTCCCAAATGGTCCGGACCAAGAGTATGTATAATAAGGGGAGTACAAAGAATAGACAATCTCGACGATAGACGTGTCATAATAAATGACTTTCACTTATTGCCTACAAGTGGCCACGCAGGCATTAGGAGAATGGCTAATAACATCAAAAGATATTATTATTGGAACACGATAGAGAAAGATGTTAGAGATTTTGTAGCCAAATGTAGTAAATGTCAAAAACAAAAGTATTCAGTGAACACAAAACAACCTATGGTAGTAACAACTACAGCTAAGTGTGCATTTGATAAGGTGTTTTTGGATATAGTTGGACCTATAAACAAAGATGCGAATAAATTTGCTTATATATTGACTTTGCAATGTGACCTGTCAAAGTACGTAGAGGCGTTTCCTCTTGAAACAAAGGATACGGTAAGTGTGGCACGCGCATTCGTGGAAAAATTCATGCTGAAATACGGAATACCGAGAGAAATAGCAACGGATCGTGGTACCGAGTTTGTATCGAGCACAATGAAGGAGGTATGTAAGCTCTTGAATATAACTCAGATGACGTCTACGGCATATCATCACGAGACGATCGGTGCATTAGAGAATAGCCACAAAGTTATGGGTGCGTATTTAAGAATCATGTCAAACAATCAGCCTGATCAGTGGAGTGACTGGTTGCCATACTGGTGCTTTGCCTATAACAATACAGTTCATTCTGAAACGAAATATACGCCTCATGAATTAGTGTTTGGCAAAATATGTAATCTTCCTAGTAATTTAAGTAACAATATAGTGGACCCATTGTATAATCATGACAGTTATCCGTTAGAGTTTAAGTATAGGTTACAAGTTTCCCAAAAGGATGCTAGGGAAAACTTAATTAGAAGTAAGGTAATTAGGAAGGAAAATTATGATAAAAATGTATATCCAGTATACTATAAGAAAGACAGTATGTTATTGTTAAGAAACCCCTCGGGTGATAAGACACAGAATATTTATTTAGGCCCATATTTGGTTGTTGAAGATTTAGATGTCAATGTAAAAATTGTAAAAGATGGGAAAATTGAAATTGTTCATAAAAATAGAACGAAACCGTACATACAAGCATTATGAAATATTTAGAGTTAGTTTTAGAAAAAAAAATATAATCATGTATTTTTTTTTAATTTTCCGTGGGAGGTGAAGTGTGCGGACATAGCGACATAGACATGTATGACTGTGTGTGTGACTCCTTATTTGTAAGACTATATAAGATTATACTGCGGATAATTAGACTCTCTTCTATCCAAACTTTAGTACAATAAACATCTATTTACTCCTACAAACCTCTTTCAATTCTAGCTATATTTTAGTGCTGTAAGGTTTTATGAATAAAAATAGTAGATTGTACGACAAGGAGTTAAAACACGCCATTTCACCCGAGACGTTGATATCCACCCGCACCCGCACCCGCACCCGCACCCGCACCCGCAGGCAAGGGGGGATAGTTCAGTCGAGGGCAGCATGGGGTTGATGACCGAGTTATACACACTGCTTGTAACACCGATTGCGAGAAAATAAAATTGTTTGCCGCTTCTCCAGAGCATGGAATATTTATATGTTTTAAGATAAATTTGCTTGGATTTAGGCGACAATGTGTGTTCAAAACTCCTTTTGCTTCTTTTCATTAAGTAAGCATTATTTCTTCTTCAATTGACGACATATTAATTAACTTTTGTAAGACAATAAGTTTTGCAAAGAAAACAACTAAATAAAAGTCAAAACTTTGAAATATAACTTTGACATATTTAATGACAGCATATCAGTAATTAGAAATAAGTTAATCCGATAAACAGGGAGACCCGCTATCTCTGAAGCTGTTTACCTGCACCCTCGAATAAGTCTTCAAGAAGCTGGCGGTCCCGTGGGCAGACCGAGGCATTGACGTTGGTGGCAGAAGACTTACTAACCTTCGCTTCGCCGACGATATTGTCCTGTTTGCCCCATCTGCACCCGAGCTCCAGCGTATGTTACAGGAACTCAGCAATGTAAGCCTTGAGGTTGGACTGAAGATGAATCGTTCAAAAACCCAGGCCATGACTAACAGTGTCAAACGTAGGGTCGAGGTAGATGGGCAGGAAATACATTATGTCGATGAGTACATTTACTTGGGCCAGATAGCCTCCTTCGAAAACAGGCAGGATAAATAATAAATAATAATAATACCTTGGACACTATTTACACACATTGATCTAGCCCCAAACTAGGATTCCCTGTATCTTGGGTGCTAGACAACGATACACGTACTTATATAGATAAATATTATACTTAGATAGATAAACAACCATGACTAGGGTACAAACATCCGTTCTCATCAAACAAATATTTGCCCCCACCGGGACTCGAACCCGGGACCCTTGGTTTCGTAGGCAGGGTCACAGGGCAATAAAGAAATCGATAGAGGCATTTCTAACGCCTGGAAGAGCTACTGGTCCATGAAGGAGCTTATGAAGGGTAACCTTCCGCTGACCCTCAAGTGCAAGCTCATCGACATGTGTATCCTGCCTATCCTAACCTACGGCGCTCAGTCATGGTCTTTGACCGAACTTCAGAAGTCCAAACTCAAGGTTTGCCAGCGAGCAATGGAGCGCAGCATCCTAAGTGTTCGTAGGACGGACCGCATAAGGAACATCACACTGCGCTCCTTAACTGGCATCGCTGATGTGGGTGCACAGACCGCTAAGCTGAAGTGGAACTGGGCCGGCCACGTAAGTCGCATGCACCCAGATAGATGGGCGAAAATCGCCACTAACTGGGTGCCACAGGACGGATACCGGCGTAGAGGCAGGCCTAAACGGAGATGGCGGGACGATGGCCGGAGATGGCACACACCAGGGAAGTGTGGACGAAAGAGGGGGAGGCCTTTGCCCAGCAGTGCGACACCTTAATGGCTAAATAAAATAAAAAAATAAATAAAAAATATAAACAAGTCTCTTTAACGCCACTGTTAATTTTTGATTTTTAATTTTCTGCATGTCATTTTTAGCTTAGGTCGTACGCGAGTCTGCCCGAGTTTTTTTTTCCTTTTTTTACTATGCAACATAAAATGCAAATAAATTAAAGTACATTTACTTAAAAAAAAAAACACCTTTTCTGTCAGGCTGAATGGCTCAATTGTCTTAGTCTAGCTAGATTATTAATCTGTTGTCTAGAAGACGACAAAACTTTATGCACTAGTGCCTAAAATGCAATTTTATGCAGCCTTTATCCAGCATAAAGAAACACTTTTCGAGCATGAGAAGTGAAAAACATTATTATTATTTACAGAACCCTGTTTTGGCCTAATGCGAGGCATTAAGGACCCACTTCTCATGGCATTTCTTGAAATCCGATTTCCCGTTATAAGTTTAGAATTAGTTTACCATGGCATAAGGTTCAACATCGCGATGGCATGATGTAGCGCAAGCCTCATCTAGCCAGTGACTTGTGGACCCGAGCCGGAGTGCCCCGTAATCTCGTAATCGCGATGGCACGATGTAGCGCAAGCCTCATCTAGCCAGTGACTTGTGGACCCGAGCCGGAGTGCCCCGTAATCTCGTAATCGCGATGGCACGATGTAGCGCAAGCCTCATCTAGCCAGTGACTTGTGGACCCGAGCCGGAGTGCCCCGTAATCTCGTAATCGCGATGGCACGATGTAGCGCAAGCCTCATCTAGCCAGTGACTTGTGGACCCGAGCCGGAGTGCCCCGTAATCTCGTAATCGCGATGGCACGATGTAGCGCAAGCCTCATCTAGCCAGTGACTTGTGGACCCGAGCCGGAGTGCCCCGTAATCTCGTAATCGCGATGGCACGATGTAGCGCAAGCCTCATCTAGCCAGTGACTTGTGGACCCGAGCCGGAGTGCCCCGTAATCTCGTAATCGCGATGGCACGATGTAGCGCAAGCCTCATCTAGCCAGTGACTTGTGGACCCGAGCCGGAGTGCCCCGTAATCTCGTAATCGCGATGGCACGATGTAGCGCAAGCCTCATCTAGCCAGTGACTTGTGGACCCGAGCCGGAGTGCCCCGTACTCTCGTAATCGCGATGGCACGATGTAGCGCAAGCCTCATCTAGCCAGTGACTTGTGGACCCGAGCCGGAGTGCCCCGTAATCTCGTAATTGCGATAGCACGATGTAGCGCAAGCCTCATCAAGCCAGTGACTTGTGGACCCGAGCCGGAGTGCCCCGTAATCTCGTAATCGCGATGGCACGATGTAGCGCAAGCCTCATCTAGCCAGTGACTTGTGGACCCGAGCCGGAGTGCCCCGTAATCTCGTAATCGCGATGGCACGATGTAGCGCAAGCCTCATCTAGCCAGTGACTTGTGGACCCGAGCCGGAGTGCCCCGTAATCTCGTAATCGCGATGGCACGATGTAGCGCAAGCCTCATCTAGCCAGTGACTTGTGGACCCGAGCCGGAGTGCCCCGTAATCTCGTAATCGCGATGGCACGATGTAGCGCAAGCCTCATCTAGCCAGTGACTTGTGGACCCGAGCCGGAGTGCCCCGTAATCTCGTAATCGCGATGGCACGATGTAGCGCAAGCCTCATCTAGCCAGTGACTTGTAGACCCGAGCCGGAGTGCCCCGTAATCTCGTAATCGCGATGGCACGATGTAGCGCAAGCCTCATCTAGCCAGTGACTTGTGGACCCGAGCCGGAGTGCCCCGTGATCTCGTAATCGCGATGGCACGATGTAGCGCAAGCCTCATCTAGCCAGTGACTTGTGGACCCGAGCCGGAGTGCCCCGTAATCTCGTCATCGCGATGGCACGATGTAGCGCAAGCCTCATCTAGCCAGTGACTTGTGGACCCGAGCCGGAGTGCCCCGTAATCTCGTAATCGCGATGGCACGATGTAGCGCAAGCCTCATCTAGCCAGTGACTTGTGGACCCGAGCCGGAGTGCCCCGTAATCTCCCCTGGTGTACACATCCGGGAAAAATATGTGAACAAGTTTCTCTCCATGGCACACGATCATTCGAATATATCGTGGTGCTTTATTGTCTGCAAACCTACGTTGCACAAGACCGCAGAGCGTTACTCTAACAAGACGCCGCTAATGTACCTACTTCGCTTAGGCGCTCTGTCACTGTTCCGACTGACAGAAGTGGGTCGGACTCACACACGAAAGGTTCCAAGCACTAAAACTAATGAAACAATAAGAAAATCATATGATGTCCGATCGTGGATTCGACCCCAGAAAATGACGGTTGCGTGACCGATATAAAGCCAATACTACCATAGCTATGTGATAAGCCGCGACATCAATGATCATATTTGAATCATGTTATGGTTTGTTCTATCGCGGGGGGTCATAAAACACATCTGTTGTATGGGGACCCCCTTGCATTTATAAAATCTCGTGAAGTTCATTATTTGTAGCTGTAGCGCAACAGAAATACACATTCTGTAGACATTTCAACTCTCTACGCTGTTACGCTTTATTAGATACAACCCGCTGACGGGCGGACGGACGGACAGACAGACTCGTATGGTGTACACATCAACTTTGTTTGAGGATGTTTCTAGTTTTTCAGTACCCTGGTATGTGAACAGTAGTCCACGTGCTCAACATGATTTCGTTTGTCCTTAGATATATTGATTAGAGTTTTTTTCTACGTTATCTAAGAACAGCTTAAAGTAATCATTGAAATGTCAGATAGTGCATTCCATAATGCACATAAAATATGGATGCTCGCAATTTAGCATTTAAAGCTGATCTCATGCGAGCACATCAAGTGCACATGAAAACATTACAAGTGTACATTACTTCAAACCGCTTCTCCGTTCCACAGGTTCCTCACGCTCGCGTGGAACGAGAGTTTGGTGCGCGGGCAGGACTACCTCAACGTGGTGTCGTCGCTCGCGGACAACCCGGCTGGCACCGAGATGGTGTGGAGTGACGTCACTACCAGGTATACTTCCCGTCAGGTTGGGATGGCCACAGGAGAAAGAGGAAGTGAGGAGGAGGGCGTGACGTCCCGCCCACTCCCACACTCCCACACTCCCGCACTCCCGCAAACGCCTTGTGTTTTTACGATCCCGTTTATCGATTTAGATATTGGTCACGTCGATGCTTGTACTCTCACTGGTGTATTCAAATGGCTTCAGTTGCCTTTGTCATCATGTATGAAAAGGAAAACCGACAGTACATTCTGGAGCACGAGAACTCGCGAGGAAAGTATTGAAAAATGTCATATGTGTGTGATTTTGAAAGTTTCGACAAACTTGTATAGAAATCTAAAATGAATCCCAGTATTCACCTCTGACGACCTCAGTGGCGCAGCGGTTGTAGCTGTGCCTGCCATGCGAGAGGTCCCGGGTTCAATCCCCGGCTGGGAGTGAAGAAAAAATAATCCCCAGGCCTTGGATGTGTATACGTTGTGTGACGTCGCTGTTTCTGGTTCCCACGACACAGGGTATCCTAGTGTGGGGCCAGAAGCAATGTATGTGCCTGTATGTAAATGTTTATGTTTATTTTAGATTTCTATACAAGTTTGTCGAAGGATAAAAGATTAGATAGAGACTGACGAACATTCCTTAATTGTTTCTAGCGATGACGTCATAGTTCCACATAGGTTAATTTTACTTTTATTGTGATTATTAAATTTTGCTTCCAATGAAAAGGTGTTCGACATGATTACAGCATTAAAATAGTGCCATCCCAACTAGGGTTACCATATTGAAAAATGAAAATTCCGGAGATTAGGCCTGATTTGTATCGGAAATTCCTGAGATTTAGTCGTAATTTTAATTAATATACCTCATCACAACACCGTCGCATACAAGCACTGTTTTCGATTGCGGGCGATCACTCTCTGGAACTCGCTTCCCTGCACTATCAGAGATAGTCCATCTCTGCCCGTCTTTAAGAATCGTTTTAGATTTAGATTTAGATTTCTTTATTAATCCATAAATCACACTTACAGTTTGCACCAACACATGTGAATAGTAATAATACAATGAAATAGAGATATTAATACAATAATATAGCAATACAATTTATAAAATAACTAATTAAATTAAAATCAACAAATTTGAAGTTTGAAGGAGCATTATCTTTCTCTATCCTAGATTTGTGCTTTGTATATATTAGTTTATTTATGTGTATTTATATTTTTATATAATATTTATGTACTTGTGTATGTAGTGTATCTAGCAGTTAGTCCAATAGTTCAGTAATATATGTATGTATCTTATCAGAGCACATAGGTCTATCCTGTATATTAAATTATTCTTATCAACCTTGGGTTTGCTGGAAGAGATCTCTATTTAGAGATAAGCATGCCTTTGTAGATGTCCTTTCTGTTTATTATATCTTATGTTGTTTTATGTGCAATAAATATATACGAAATATACGAAATAAAACGTAATCTATATTTAATACAACCTATATTTACAATGAAAAGTCACAATTAAAAAAGTAAAATGTAAAATAATAATAGTGTAATTTGTGATTTTAGTTAGGCTGTTCGATTCAGAATCGATACTCGATCGATGGTTTCGGAACGGCCATTTTGAATTTGACGGAGCTGCCAACCTAGCAGTTTTTTGACAACTGAGAGACGAAAAGCCCTCGCGATGGAACGCGTATTGGTATAGGGCATTGAAATTAAATCGTAAGCCATCTGGAATTGTATTCGGGCTCCCCTCAGGATTGTCTATTTAGCTGAGTGTATTGTGGTTCACCGAACCAGATAAAGTTCGCATTTACGTAACATAACCTGTGTTGGAACACTGTGCGCGTCGAAGCTGGCCTGCCAGCCATACCTGGTTGGCTGAAGAACCTGTCTACCAAGAAGAGCCTAGGGTGCACCCAGGCCTTGCAGAGAGACAGGAGTTTGACGGGAACGAAGCACAGACCAGGTCAGATAGAATCTATTTACTTTAGCTCGGTGAATCGCCGACGTTCACACTTCTTGGCATCTGATCGCTACGCTACCTCGTAGCTATGGGCCCCTGCGAGGTCATTGGGTGCCGAGAGGCCTGAACATTTTGGTAGCAAGAGCGTGGTTTCCTGAGATTTGCAGCCGTCAAGGGCTCCAGAAACCCACGATTTGGGACTATCAATCTGTAGGTATAGGCGGTTATTAGCTAACTTGGTGTTGTTCCTGTATCCACATAGATTGGTAGTATTGTAAGCTATAAGTCTATTGCTGGTAGTAGACAGACAGATATTACAGTTTTCCCTAAATGACCAGTTGTACTGAGATGTGACTCAGAATTGTAGGTACTCAACTTAGGTCATTGTAGGTGAATTGAAATTTGCATTGCAGTACCAGTTACCAGTTAGTCAATCTATTAGTGGTCTAGTAATGCTAATGAATGTTTGGTTAACATAGGTAGTTACATTTATTGATAGCAGGCTATGACATTGTTTTCAGTTTATAGCAATTTATAACTTGAACTAATATTGACTATCTGTGTGTGTTATAATGATAAAGGGAAACTAAATTGTACTTATAGAATTTATATAGATATAAAACTCAGTTCCCATTGTTTAAGGAAATCAACATTGTTTAAGTTATAGTTTAGGGTTCCCTCGTTTGGGTTGTAGACTGGAGGGTCCAATATAATTGAGTTACTGCAAATTGTGAGTAAGTATCGTTCCGATCATGTCGTTATCTGAAATACAGAAGGGTGTTTCTAAGGAACTCAGATGGTTTTCCTCCGCACACGGTCTGATAGACCGTTTAGATAGGCATGATGTGGTATTGGAGCGGTCTATGGACGTTAAGGAACGCTACAACAGGGTGCTCGAATTGTCCGCGCAGGCGGAATCAGTTGATGGTTGCGCACCTGACAGGCTGTCACGGTTGCTAGGGGATGTCGACCAGTGTATGGAGATGGCAGCTGCTATCACGCAGAAGGCTGCGGACATACGTAGGCAGCGCGAGTCCAGCCATGGTGGTGACATTGAAGCACCTCTGCCGCATCAGGGATCGGGGACCAGGTTACCCGTTATAACTATGCCTACTTTTGACGGAGTGTCCGGTGAATGGATGAGCTTCATCAATCTGTTCGACAGTTTGGTGCACATGCGATCGGACATTACCAAGTCTGTCAAAATGGCTCAGCTGGTGGCAGCATTGAGGGGTGAGCCCAGGGAGCTGGTCGCTCATTTGACAGTTACGGAGGGTAACTATGAAACGGCCAGGCAATTGTTGGTCAGACGTTACCACAACAAACGGAGGTTGGCCGATGCCCAACTGAACCGTTTGTTTAGCATCCCGGTTGTGAACAAGGTCGGGGCCATACAGACGGAGGTTTTGAACCCGTTGTTGTCCGTCACCAAGGCCCTAGAGAATCTTGGACTTCCGGTTGGTGAATGGTCGTACATACTGCTGTACATTGTACTTTCCCGCCTACCCGCTGACGTGCAGACTCGTTTCGAACAGTCTCACGGGAGGTCGGCCGAGGACCTGCCCGCCTTCTCCGACTTGGTCGGATTTTTGGAAGAGGAGGCTCGACGGGCAGAGAATTTGGGGTTGACGGTCACCCATCCTTCGGAGCCACAGAGAGCTGCCGGGAGCGCTGTGAGTAGGGGCTCTCCGACGAGGAAGGACCGCACCAACCGGCAGTCATATGGGACTGTGAGTGCATTGACACCACATAGTGAGACCTGCCCATGTTGTAGGCAGATTGGCCATGCTGTGGCCAATTTCAATAAGTTCGGGGAACTTAGGGTTGAGGGACGGCGCCGGATGGCCAAGCAGCGGAGCTGGTGGTTCCTGTGCCTCGGGCCACACATGGCTAGGGACTGCACGCGCACAAAATTGTGCGGATATTGTGGTGGGGCCCACAACAATCTGTTGTGCATGAACCGGTCCGGCCAACAGCCACCACAGGGCCGTACCCAGGGTGACACGGCATGGGGCCCTGAGAATTCGTTTGCGACTCGGAGCGCAACTCAGGAGCCAACGTCCCCACGTCCACAGGGCCGTACCCAGGGTGATGCGGAATGGGGCCCTGAGAATTCGTTTGCGACTTGGAGCGCAACTCAGTGGCCAGCGTCCCCACGTGCACAGGGTAGTACTAGGGTGCGGGGCCGCACTCAGGGTCATCACATGGGGGGCCCTGAGTTTTCGGTTGCGACTCAGCATCCGACTCAGCGGGCAATGGGGCCACAAGCACGCGGCCACCCAGGGGTGCAGGGCCGCACTCAGGGTCATCACATGGGGGGCCCTGAGTTCTCGGTTGCGACTCAGCATCCGACTCAGCGGCACATTGGGTGTGTTGAGCAGGCCGTAACGGGCGGGTGGCATGGGACAACTTCGAGCTATGCGGGTGCGGTTCGGACGCCGCCTCAGTTGTCGCCCCGCTCGTCGCCTCGTCCTCGTCGGTCGCATGTGATGTCCCCCCCGCTCATGGAGCGGCCACGGTTGAATTCACGCCCACAACCCTTCGGGGGGCGTCGTAGGGTGGCAATGGAACCGGCGCGTGGGCCATTTGTACAATGGGACCCTCTGGCGTATAGCTGCCTACCTGATCGGTTACAGGCACAGTGGGGCCCCGGGGGCCCTTGCTAGGAATTTGCGGCCCAACAATTTGTTGCCCCCCAACCGGAGACGGTGGTGTTACCGATCGCCTCTGTGCTTGTTTGGGATTTGGCGGGCAACCCAACATACGTTCGCGCCCTATTAGATTCTGGAGCTCAGGGCTGCATTGTATCGAACGATTTAGCGAAATGGTTGGGCCTCAATATAAATAATGTATCGCTGCCGAGGAAATTGGTCCCTGCTGGGGATTACAGGGCAACCCTTCACGGGTTTTGTGATGCCTTTGAACGAGGGTTTGCGGCAGTGGTTTATTTGCGAACCGTCACCTCCACCGGGGAGGTCGACGTGCGTTTGGTTTTGGCGTGCGTGGTCAGTGGTTTTGGAGGATACGGTGTACGCGTGGACGGACAGCCAGATTGTTTTGTGCTGGCTGAAGGCTTCGGTCCATACCTTAGAGGTTTTTGTTGCGAACCGTGTCTCCCAGATTGTGTCGTCTGAGGTCCCACTGACCTGGAGACATGTACCAGGAGAATTGAACCCGTCTGATTGTGCATCCAGGGGATGTCGGGCTCCTGAACTCGTTAGACACCATTTGTGGTGGGGACCACCCTGGCTTGCCAGGAGAGAATCGGACTGGCCCCACAGCCATGTAGTAGTATCTTCGGATCATGGCCCCAGAGCGGCCGTGCATGTTACCCAGAAGGGGCAATACAAGGCGTACCTAGGTGTGTTTGTTTGTTTATCCACCAAGGCGGTACATCTCGAGCTCGTTGCTGATCTCTCGACAGAGGCTTTCATTGCTGGTTTGGATAGGTTTGTTTCTCGAAGGGGACTTCCAACTTTGATCCGCTCTGATAACGGCACTAACTACATCGGTGCGGAACGATGCTTACGAGAGATAGTCAACTTTTTGAATGTAAATAAAGTGGATATTGGAACGGCCCTCTCCCGTCGGGGTATACAGTGGACCTTCAGCCCACCGAGTTGCCCCCACTGGGGTGGGATTTTTGAGGCCGTAGTTAAGTCAGCTAAGACGCACTTGGGGCGTATAGTAGGTCAGACCGCGCTGACTTTTGAGGAGCTCGCGACATTGTTTTGTAAGAACGAGGCCGTTCTCAATTCGCGACCGTTGTGTCCGCTCAGCTCGGATCCAAATGACCTGGAGGCTCTGACCCCAGGCCATTTCTTGATAGGACAGCCACTTAACGCGTTGCCCGAGCACCCCTTCGAGGGAGTGAAATTGTATCGGTTGTCAAGGTATCAGATGTTGCAGCAGTTTACTCAGAATTTCTGGAAGCGTTGGTCGCTCGAGTATCTGCATATCTTACAACAGCGCCTTAAGTGGACTGACAAAACCAGCCCCCCTAGTGTTGGTGACCTCGTGCTGGTTAAGGATGCTAACCTACCGCCACTACGTTGGCGCAGGGGGCGCATTGTTAACTTGTTCCCTGGCAAGGACGGGACCCCCCGGTCTGCAGAGGTTCTAGTAGGAGGCTCGGTTCTAAAACGAGCGGTAGCAACGTTGTCTCGGCTGCCCGTAGATTAAGGGACAGGTGGGTGCCTGTCCGGGCGGGTGATTGTTCGATTCAGAATCGATACTCGATCGATGGTTTCGGAACGGCCATTTTGAATTTGACGGAGCTGCCAACCTAGCAGTTTTTTGACAACTGAGAGACGAAAAGCCCTCGCGATGGAACGCGTATTGGTATAGGGCATTGAAATTAAATCGTAAGCCATCTGGAATTGTATTCGGGCTCCCCTCAGGATTGTCTATTTAGCTGAGTGTATTGTGGTTCACCGAACCAGATAAAGTTCGCATTTACGTAACATAACCTGTGTTGGAACACTGTGCGCGTCGAAGCTGGCCTGCCAGCCATACCTGGTTGGCTGAAGAACCTGTCTACCAAGAAGAGCCTAGGGTGCACCCAGGCCTTGCAGAGAGACAGGAGTTTGACGGGAACGAAGCACAGACCAGGTCAGATAGAATCTATTTACTTTAGCTCGGTGAATCGCCGACGTTCACACTTCTTGGCATCTGATCGCTACGCTACCTCGTAGCTATGGGCCCCTGCGAGGTCATTGGGTGCCGAGAGGCCTGAACATAGGCTGTTTGATCTCTTAGTTACTGGAGAGTTTACACGAACGATATTGACGATTTGCTCGGTTTCCTGAATTCCGGAGATCTTACGACAATTCCGGAGTTCCGGAGAATGGTCTATAAGTCCGGAGATCTCAGGACAATTCCGGAGATATGGTAACCCTAATCCCAACTGGACTTGGGCAGTAAGTCCAGTAGAGATAGCCTCCGATTACTCAGCGCGGCCCTTCACTACTCGCCGGCGAGACAGCGAGCGTACTTACGACGCGAGTGAGCGTGACAGCGTACCTATGGTGTAGACGAGGGACGCGCCAAGGTATCGCAGTTTATCTCTATATGGGTTTAATTTGTCTTATCTGAAGGGTCTTTGGGATGTTTTTTCGGGATTTTTCGAACATTATGTGGACACTATTAGTAAAAGAAGAAATAAATTACGAAAAAAAATACGATCGTGCATGCGTAGAGGTATGCCGTCGCGCTCATTCACGTCTAGAGTACGCTCGCTGTCTCGCCGGCGACATGTACTGCGGCGTGTACTACGAACCTTTAAGTTGTAGGTGCCGGGCACCGGGCACACACATCCACATTTCCAGTCTGTCTGCAGATGGCCGGAGCTGGTGGGCCGGTTCACGCTGAACTCGCGGTACCTCGGGAACCTGATCCCTGCCGTCACCAACAACTTCGACACGGAGGCCAGGCTGAGCGAGGTGAGAACTGAGCCACCGAGCCATGCACACCGAGCCACAGTCGCCGACCCGCTGATATATGTCGGCGATATTGCGCTAGTCTAGTCGGCGGGTTTGCTCCTTCACACTCTCAAACATTGTCAGCGGCATGAGATACGAACTTTGTTTGGCAGTAAGTGTGTCAGTGTACAGCCGAGCGCGAATGCAAGTCGCCAATATGCCGCCGGCATGGCAGCTAAGGGCTAAGCCCATCGCCGCAGCTGTCTCGGTTTTTTACGATGTCTTTCACAGTTTCACTGTTCGTATAATGTAGTAATTGAACTAATTAATGTTGATATTGTTTGATTGATATAGTTCTAGCAGCGTCTGTTTAAGAACGGCATCGCCGCTCGTGACCAAACAAACCGATCCATGAACGGCACCTTCGCCACCGCTGCACGTGTTGCTGAGAAATGCTTATGTTGATGTTCTTTAAATGCGAGGGAATTAAGACTGAGTCCTGAGTGTAGTGAGGGATTCAAGCGTGCCCTAGACAAAATAGCTTTATCCCCGAAGAGTATTCTACTTTTTGCACCTCCTGGGAGCAAATATGAAAAGCAAGGCTACTAAAAACAACATTTTATTAAAGTAAATTAATGTGAAAATGTAGAGTGTGCTCACATAATTACAGACACTCCCTTATTGACCACCACAACTTGATGATAGTAGTACCGTTAGCTACATTAGGTATTAGATCTAGTGCAATTGTTATAAAACCATACACGACGTCGTATTCTTAAAATGTGGGACAAAAAATAGTTGTGTTCGTTAGTAATTTAGACACGTAACACAAACTTCTTCAACGTACTTTTAGCTAGCCTGTTCTAAATTAAAAAAAACCCGAACTCATCACTGAAAACCGCATCAAAATCGGACTAGTAGTTTTTAGAAAAATGACAACATTGGTTTGCACAAACATCCACTCACCCCAAACGCATATACCATCTCCGTTCCGTCGAGGGTAAAAAGAAAAGAAAACTTCATTTGTTTTCTTAGTTTTGCCGCGTATTTTCAGGAGACGTCGATATTACCTACAAAACCTAACTATTTTCAACAACATAATACGTTTTAAACCAATCAATAGGGTAAAAAAAGGATGCGATTCGTCCACTAGGAAGGTTATTTTGAACCTTTATAAGAAAGATTGGTCATATTGGTCATGGATTTGCTCCCAAGCTTCTGTAAAAGCGTAAAGTTAATGGACGTTTGATGTCCGCTTTGTCGCCACTGTCTTCTTCACCTGGTACCACAAATGGACTGTACGGGGAAGCCAGTCCAAAACTGTCACAGACTGGTTCCTTAAGAAGTCTTTTACTACTTCTGCAGTGTGTATCAGATCATTATACTATATTCTTGTACTGCAATTTCTTCATGTTGCCGTCTATTTTCCTGACAGATCCAACACCAAGCCATGAAAAACTGCTTTGATATTTCCGCCCCCATGTTTGACTACTTTCTTGGTATAGTTTGGATCTATTTTTTTGTTCGGGGGGCGACTAACATAATGTTTTCCATCAGAAAAAATCATATCAATCTTTGTTTCATCAGAAAAAAGCAACTGTTTCCACTCTCGTTCAGTCCAGTGTCCATAATTGTTAGTATGTTGCTAACAACACCTTCCGAGACAGTCTTCCGTACAAGTTTACCACACTTAGTCTCCGCCTAACTGTTGTTGCAGACACACCCTTCGATCCTACTGTACCAGGCAACTCCGAACGTATCAGTCCCTTCCCTTCCCTTGAACGGATCTATTTTTGCCAACAATACCATCTTAGAGTCTTCCCGCAGAATTCTAGGTCAGTTTTCGGTCGTGTTGAACTTCTTGAAATGTTTTATAGCATTCATAACCATGTCTTTAGAATAGTTCAAATGGTTTTCAAATCAAATCCCGGTAGAAGCTTGTACAAAATTGCTCGCTTCCATGTCCAAGAGAGAGATGTCTTGCTGTCATTTCTGCCAGATGAGATGCCACCAAATATTGAGACGTACCGGAATGTTTTATAAATGTGTTAGAAATTCTGTGGAATAATGATAATTTCAATAATACCATTTTTTTCATACCAAGTTGATACTGCTTGCAATTAGGATAAACCGAATAAAATATTAGGAACAGACAAGTTTTGTTGATAATATTTTGTTTTAATATAATACAATATGAAACACAAGTAAAAAGTAGAGTATACCCCTCGGGAATAAATCTGTTTTGTCTTGGGCACATTTGAATCCCTCACTGCACTCAGGACTCAGTCTTAATTCCCTCGCTTTGCTCGGGAATCAACTCATATCGCCCTCGCGAACTTTCGATGCGATATTAAATCCTGAACATAAGTTCAGAATTCAATATCGCGCTCGTGACGTAACCAATGCTCCATCCCCTTGGTGCATAATCTACTGTTAAGGCCATAGCAATAAGAACTATGAGCAGTGAAAATCAATTTAAACTCTGGAGTGATCTAGATTGTGACATTGAGTACAACTTTATGTGACCATTAAAACCTAGCCATAATGACTTCCTGTAAGTAAAGTTGCATGACATATAAACTATCATTTTTAAGCAGCAGGTGCGACAAGTATGTAATAATAATAATAATAATAACAACGTGCCCTGCGTCGGCCTGCAGATGGAGGCGTTCTTCGCTATGTACCCGGACGCGGGCGCCGGCGAGTCGGCCCGGCGGCGCGCGCTCGAGACGGTGCGGAACAACATCCAGTGGGTCGAGCACAACAGCGAGCCCGTCGCGGTGTGGCTGCAGGCGCACGCGCCGCAGTGGAGCTAGTGTCGCACGGTGTCGCACGGTGTCGCACGGTGTCGCACGGTGGGGGCCTCCTCCTCCTCGTCGTCTCCTAGTGAATGTTAACATGTCCGAAGCGACGTGCGACAACGGCAAAGTGGTGGCACAGTGGGGACTGCGACGAATAGTATTGCAACACAACACGGTGGCGGTGAGGGGTTTCTGAAAACTGAACCTCGGACCTGTACTAAAACCAGTAGATAATATTTTTTTTTAAACAATCGAAGAAATTCGTCCAGTTTCGTAAATGACCGCCGCGCTTTCGGTTACCTTACAGTTGGTGATTTTGAATGTCACCGGCACAGTCTGCCAGTTGTCAAGTCAAGGCAAGTTTGATTACATTTTTTTAAAGGCAACAAATTTATTGATCACAATTTTTTTTATACAAAATGGGTAAGTGATCATATCATCAAAAGTTGCAGAAAATATCAGGGCAAAATACTGCGGTAACTTAGCTTAGGTGAAGGGTAAAGGGAGTAAGCAAAGCCAAGCGCCCTTTATCCTTCATGTTAGGTTAAGCATGTAAGAACAACAAACATACTTAAAACATAAACTTAAGTACACGAAACATAAAAAGAATTTTGTTGATCATTTAACCAAACACAATTTGGTGATCATTTACAAATTCTAGCAGTTATTTCGAACTTATTGGAAGTAAATTTTCGTTTTTTTCGATAATCGTTTAAACACAAGCCTTTTCAAATACGTTTAATTGACGATTGAGAATGTTATGTAAGTACTTCTAAACGGGGCATAAATATGTATTAGCCTTGGTATCTCCATCGAGAACAAAAATGTAATAGCGCGCGAATCTACACACATCTCATAAACCCTCTATCCTCAAAGATATACCGTATTACCACAAAAAAATATTAAACAGCGTTTATCCTGAAAACAAACCTCAAATCCCATACACTTTTGTTCTGTTTTTAAACAAGTGTTGAACAGTAGTTTATTTTTTTGTAGTAAGACCCAAACTGTTTTGTTAAAACACATTTCTTAACTGTATAAATGTTATTATTGCTTCATAATAACATCGAATTCGATATTAATATATATTTTTTTGAAAAACAAAGCAATTTGATTTGACCTCAATTCTAATATCAGTCGAAATGACGTTCTATTCGAAATTAAATGTCAACTTCGCAATGCCGGTCGTAACATGCGGTCCCTGAACACATCATAGTGAGCTCATAATATGTGTGTAGATAAAGCAGTGCATGCAACTGTACATAATTAGGCATTATGTAACAGTCCCAGTTATAAATGTACAGTTCCATAAAATGGCGAAAAGGTACTTAGGCTGCCAATGGGTTGACATAGAAATATTCACTTTCGTCCAGCAAAATAGTTAGCAAATTATTAATAACCTTGTATGGTTGACTGTAAATAAGGTTGTATTTTGTTAAATTATATTGAAATCTTTTGAAATGTTACTGTTATTTCCGAATCCCTTTGCTAGATAACTTTTGAAATGTACAATCCAGTCCGTTAGTTACATTGTGCAATCCCACGACGAGCTGGCTCTTCTGCGGCGCGGAGTCAGGGTCAGGAAGCTTCTCTCGAGCTCATCGGGAAACCCTTACGGATGGTCTTCAGTGGGTGGTCTCCAGCTGGCAGCCAGTTCTAACTTTTCTTATATTTCCATATGCAGTTTCCATATAATATTTATGGCAACTCAGATAAATAAAACCCGTACAAACTGAATGGACCCGACAACGTCGTTGCCACCGTACTTGAATGTCAAACGAATGACATTTCATAGTGGGGATTCTTTTTGGCCCGCGGGTCGCCTCTCCTGAGAAGCCCGTGCGGTACAATACAGCGCTGGGCTGCCTTGTGCCGGTTTGTTAACTAGAAGCTAATTCAGGAAAAGTCGAGAGGGACACAACGTTGTACCCCACGGGCTATTCAGATGATGAATTGTCAATGTGAGAGCTGAAAACCCCGTGTGGTACCACGCAGCGTCGCGCTGTAGCGCCCTGGCTTTTCGAGAGTTTCGAAATTCTGTTAATTCCGTGGGATGCAACGCGCCCCAGCGTTGTCCTCACGGACTTTTCAGAAGATGCCACCGTGTCAGATATTGTTCTGCATCTAGGTTAAATGTTATATCTCTCCACTTGTGCAATTCTCAGTTTTATGAAACTAATAAAGTTGTAAGGTCTTCCAGGTATCGGAGTCTCGGAAGGAATTTGTATGTCCTTGTAAATTTAACGGCTTTCTTAATTTTGTGCCTTTGTGCTGTGGAAAGATCTTATCGCTTTTGATCTCGACTTTATCACATTGTATATTTACGAGTCCATAAAGTTGAGAAGTTAGTACATTTCCGCTTTGGGTAGCTAGCCAACATCGAGATAGCGAATTTTTATGGCATCTCTTTCGAATACTTTTCCCAAATAATGAGAGATAGTTATCGAAGGCTAGAAATCTAGTCTAGATGAAGATTTCTCTGAGGAAATAAATAGTAGTTGTATGAGATTATTGATGATTATGGATATTATTAGTAGATTGTAAAACTAGGGCATAAAAGAAGAAAGGGGTAAAATGACTTGTTTATGCCCGACTTAAAACTCTGCTTTTAATTTCGATTGCGAGATCACTGTCTTCAATTAAGTAACAAAATGAAATGTTGCAAAATTGAAGAAGGGAATTTAATTAAGCTTATTCCCCGCCACGAATTTTTTTTTAATTTATTTTCACCATGTGTAATTCGACTTGGGTACTTCATACTGCGAAGTCATAAACATGATTCTTTGCGTTTTTATATAATAAATGACGATTTCATCTGGTTTAATTAAATGAACGATTGGAAACACGGAAGTGATGTAAATGGAACGTTTGCTATTACTTTTAGATATTCTGTGCCTATGCATTAGATATTCTGTGCCTATGCATTAGATATTCTGTGCCTATGCATTAGATATTCTGTGCCTATGCATTAGATATTCTGTGCCTATGCATTAGATATTCTGTGCCTATGCATTAGATATTCTGTGCCTATGCATTAGATATTCTGTGCCTATGCATTAGATATTCTGTGCCTATGCATTAGATATTCTGTGCCTATGCATTAAGTATTCTGTGCTTATGTCCGCCGCCACTCCCGCGCGTGAAGGCGCTGACGCAGTTGGAGGCAAATTTCATGAAGTTCAATTCAGTTCAAATATTTCTATTCACAATAGCACAAACATTGAGACTTAATGAAGGTCATAACATAATCAAGAAATCATAAAATACCATTAAGTAGGTGCCTAATTATTAGTACATAATATATAGGGTGCAATGAACAGGGGCCCAATTCCGGTACACAATAACAGCTCCATGACAATTACAGGATGATTGCGGTCAACTTTAGATATTCAATATTCGGCGTTTGGAGAATATTTTTAGGCAATTATGGTAAAAAATAAGTTAATTGGTAAGCTTAATAATTAAGTACATCAACAAAGGGAATGCGATTACAAAATCGTCAGATATTGGATATCTAAAGTTGACCGTAATCGTCATGTAATTGTCATTGTGTACCGGAATTGAGCCCCTGGTTTAATGCCAGATGTCGGTGTCTTGTAAAGTCATTAATTTTGAAGTAGGCCTCTGTGCACAAAGTGTGCTTTATACATTTGTTTAATCGAGCTTCAGTTAAGTTTTGCATTTCTTGCGGATTTTTATTGTAGAACAGTATACAGTGTCCCATAAAAGAACTACTAACTTTTGTGAGTCTGAACATTGGAAAAGAAAGTTTATGTCTATTTCTAGTGTGCACATTGTGGCGGCTATCAAGTAGTTTTAAAGCTACTGATATTTTTCCTCTACTACACAAAACCAAATGTCTATAGGCTCTTGGTTACAATCCTGTCAATATGCTCATCAAACTTAAGCCGAGTACCCAGCATAACGCCGAGGTCACGGATTGAAGCAACGCTATTTAGTTTCTTATCCGAAGTAGCGTACGCTTGATGACTGGTGATTTTATTTTTCTGCATTTAGGGACATGTCATTATGGTCGCACCACTCACCACTCACTTAACGGTTTGATGTCTTCCTGTAAGAGGCTGGAATCGTTTGGCGAAGCGATTGGCCTGTACAACTTTAGGTCATCGGCAAACAACTGGAATTCCGGGTGCCCAATGCAGTCACCAATGTCGTTGACAAACACATTGATCAGTATTGGGCCAAGATGAGAGCACAGGTACACCTGATATCGCCTGAAAAGCTCTAGCTTGCCCACATGTCGCCACACTGCAGGTTCTGTCGTGGAGACAGGACTGCAGCCACTCTGAAGGTTCTGTCGTGGAGACAGGACTGCAGCCACTCTGCAGGTTCTGTCGTGGAGACAGGACTGCAGCCACTCTGCAGGTTCTGTCGTGGAGACAGGACTGCAGCCACTCTGCAGGTTCTGTCGTGGAGACAGGACTGCAGCCACTCTGCAGGTTCTGTCGTGGAGACAGGACTGCAGCCATTCTGCAGGTTCTGTCGTGGAGACAGGACTGCAGCCACTCTGCAGGTTCTGTCGTGGAGACAGGACTGCAGCCACTCTGCAGGTTCTGTCGTGGAGACAGGACTGCAGCCACTCTGCAGGTTCTGTCGTGGAGACAGGACTGCAGCCACTCTGCAGGTTCTGTCGTGGAGACAGGACTGCAGCCACTCTGCAGGTTCTGTCGTGGAGACAGGACTGCAGCCACTCTGCAGGTTCTGTCGTGGAGACAGGACTGCAGCCATTTGAAAGGCTTCCGCCGATGCCCAACATGGTCAGTTTTCACATACATTATGTTTTCATAGATATATTGACTGCAACTGTTAGGGTGTTGGTTTCTTTGAAGAAATCTCTCAGAGATTCTCTATTTCATAGCTTATAAATAAATCGGATCGCTCTCTTCTGCAAAATGAAGATGGTCTCAATGTCAGCAGACCGTCCCCTTAGTAGTATGCCGTAGGACATAATGCTATGGAAATAACTAAAATACAAAAGCCTAGCAGTTGCAACGTCAGTCAATTCCCTGATTATTATAACTGCATATGCTACGGAGCTAAGTCTATGTGCTAATTTTACAATATGGGGACCCCACTGTAGTTTGGTATCAATAGTGATGCCGAGAAATACAGTTTCATACAATGTTACTCCCAACTTGCCTTTCATTAGGTAAAGTGAATTTTATGCACTTTGTCTTTTTTCAGAGATTCATTAATCTGAGGTTGGGTTCAAAAACACGTCACGTGATCTTTATAATACACTTGACACTGGCGTGAGCACACGAGCAATGTGTCCAGCAAAATGTTGTTCCCTAGACGATTTCTGGTGTGTGGAATAATGAGTCCAACGTGCCCAGTAAATTTTGGTAAAATTTCAGAATGAGTCCTATTATTTAAGAAGTTATTAACGAAAAACAGTTTTGGCTGCAAAAATAACTAAACGGCTGATCGTAGGCTGATGAAACTTGGTACACAGCTTCTTCATAATTAGTCCAATTGGTCCATTAAAAGCAAAATCGGTTGCTCTTGTGGTTTAGGAGAAATCCAAGTCTTTGCTGCACGTACGTTTCATGTTTTCGAGATATCGTAAACTACGCATCGTACGAACTCGAAAATTGGCATGATTGTTCACGACACTGGCAAAATTAACCTTAAATTAGGTTAGGATGCCAGATATTATACGAAGTGAATTAGAATTACCCACCTCTAACTAGACCAGCGCCATCTGCAATGCGCTTTTGAGGATAGCTGTCTGAGTCTGAGGATGGCTGTGTGCAAATAACGAAAAAACATTCATGTATTTGTCGTGTTAAAACAAATCAAACGAGTTCAAACTTGAGGAATGTAATAGTAGCCGTTGAAGAGTTCCACTATCCACCTTCAGGCCCCATCATCAGATCAGCTCGATACCCTCACTAATCCAACAAGACAATCTCACTGAGACGATTCCAAAGACATAAACATAAAAATTTAAATACAGGCTCCACACTATGATATACCCTGTATCGAGGGAACCAGAAACAGCGACGTCACACACATAAACATCCAAGATCTGGGGTTTTTTTTTCTTTACCGCCAGCCGGGGATTGAACCCGGGACCTCTCGCATGTTAGGCAGAGCCACAACCGCTGGGCCACAGAGATCGTCGAGCCCAAACTCGGTAAGATTGCGTTATTTTATTACAGAGTTCCTGTGATTACCATCCGGCTCCATCATCAGATCAGCTCAATGCTATCGTAATATTGCATTGTCACTTGAACTTATATAATTATTCCAAATGTTAGCTCAATAGGACACCGGGAAGTGGGTCAAATTTAACTTGCAAGATTTGTTTACATAATGGTTACTTACTTCCTTAGTTACAGGTGAACCTAATAAAAACGTGTTAAAAACATAAAACATTTATATACAGGCACATACATTGTTTCTGGCCTCACACTAGGATACCCTATGTCATGAGAACCAGAAACAGCGGCATCACAGACATATAAACATCAAAGACCTGCAACAAATACACATAGCGTCACGCCTTTTCCCATACGGGGTGGCAGAGGCACAATTGTGCCCACTTTGAGCCAGTAATTCAATACTCCATTTTGCGTGACAGGGGGCTAGCTCATCGCCGCAGCTATGGAGTAATGAAGGTTTCCTCACGATGTTTTCCATCACCGTTAGAACCTCTGTATAATGTACTTAAGATGAATTAATTATCTCATTGGTACATGGTCAGGAATCGAACCTGCATCTCCTGTGTGAGAAGCAAGCGTGAAACCCATTAGACCATGAATCTATAACTTCTGTAGGTTTTCTATTATACGTGGGGCGCACTGTAAGTTTCCGGAATGAATATGAAAAAATACTATTAAAGGTACAAAATTAATTTATTGTTTTTCAAAATAATCTCCCTTGGCGTCTATGCACTTTTTCATTCGATGAAACCAGTTTTGAAAACTTTTGTGCCACTCCTCTGTGGTGACCTCTGAAACGTGTTTTTCATACTCCTCGACAGCCTCTTCTGGTGATGAAAATCGTTGACCGCGTAATTGGTTCTTAATTTTTGGGAACAGAAAAAAGTCACAAGGTGCCAGGTCGGGACTGTATGCAGGATGACTCATGAGTTCTACATTTTTCGCCTTCAAAAAGTCGTTTGTCTGTCTGGCCGTGTGAGAAC
Source organism: Argyresthia goedartella (assembly GCA_949825045.1). NCBI lineage: Eukaryota > Metazoa > Arthropoda > Insecta > Lepidoptera > Argyresthiidae > Argyresthia > Argyresthia goedartella. Next base: position 1,401,511 of record OX463819.1, read on the forward strand.
TAGCATTGTCGTGGTGCAGGATGATACGGCGTTTACGGTTATTTTCACGGAGTTCGTCAATAACTTCCGGCAAACAAATGGTCGTGTACCAGTCACTATTCACTGTACGACGATTCTCTTAAGCAACAGTAGCCACGTGTCTAGTTTTATTAAAAAAAGAAGCAATCATCCGCTTAGATGCACTTTTCACGCGCGCCACTTTGGTTGGTTTCGGCTCATCTTGAAAGACCCATACGCTCGATTGCTGCTTTGTTTTGGGATCGTAGCAATAAATCCATGTTTCGTCACCTGTTACTATGTCCCACACCAAATTTGACGCACCTTCGTTGAATCTGGTAAGCATGGCACTGCACCAAGTGACGCGGTCCGTTTTTTGAGCCTCGGTCAAGTTGTGTGGGATCCACCGCGAGCACAGCTTTCTCACACCCAAATGTTTGTGTAGGATTAATTGTATTTGACTCATGCCTATTTATAAGGATGCGCGAATTTCATGGTAGGTCACATGCCTGTCTGTTTCAATCATACGGCGCACAGCATCGATGTTTTTGTTGGTCACAGCGGTGGACGGCCGACCATCGCGAGATTCGTCACTGAGATTGATACGACCACGCTTGAATTCTGCAAACCAGCTATAAACAGTTGTCTTGCATGGTGCTTCATTGCCAAAAGCTGTTTCAAGCCGAGCGATGCTCTGTTGAGCTGTCAAATTACACTTAAAATCGTAGAAAATCATACTACGAAAATTTTCCCGAGTTAAATCCATGTTGATGCAGACACACAATTTTTTAAATGGCGCCACAAGGTAACAACAAAAGGCAGTCAGATGAAACAAACTGCATTCTACAGCCAAAGAGTTCTATTTTCAAATGTTGCAATAAATTTTTAAATATTGTTTATGTAAGTGGCCAGTTCCGGAAACTTACAGTGCGCCCTATGTATTACCATATGTTTAGAACACGTAATTTTTTGCCTCTTCTCTACATCGGACTGTGGGAGTAGAAGGGCGAAGACACTCCCACAGGTTGATTTTTAGCTCTTTTTTAAAAAGAGGTTTTGTTTACCCTAGTACCTACAAATATGACAAATTAATCACATTGTAAATAATATGCAGGAATAAATCATTACAAAATTATTATAGTAGTTTATGTGACTGCTGCATAATGGAGGGCATTAAAACTCGAGAGTGGGTTTATGAAACGAGCCGAAGGTGAGTTTCATAATAATATCACTCGAGCGTTTTAATGCCTAATTATGTACAGTTACATACACTAGTTTATCTACACACATATCATAAGCTCTCTTTGATGTGTTCAGGAACCGCATGTTTGACCGGAATTTGTTGCTCTGCAATTGTTTAACTTGTTCTGTAGTACCAACTTCTCGCAGGCGGGCGTCGGCGTTCGAAATTTGAATGTCAGTACCAACTTCACAAACAAACTAGGGACGGCACGCGGGTGGGCGTCGGCGTTCGAAATTTGAATGTCATTATATGTAGAAAAACTACACATAATGACCATAATGTGTATTTTTCCAGATACGAAACGAGTTTTTACCAAGTAGTTTAACATAATGCTGATCCTAACGTGCGGTTTTTGAACGCAGTAAAGAGGGTTTATGATACGTGTGTAGATAAAGTTAGTTCTGTGTTGAGTTAGATTAACACCATGGGACTTTTGTCCTTAATGTAATGTTATATTGTAAGTAGTTTATGTGACTGCTACATAATGGAGGGCATTAAAACTTTTCGGCTCGTTTCATAATAATATCACTCGAGAGTTTTAATGCCTAATTATGTACAGTTACATACACACACATATCATAAGATCTCTTTAATGTGTTGAGGAACCGTAAGTTCGATAGGCATTGAGGCATTGATCATTGCTTTGCAGTTGTTTAGCTTGTTCGGTTGTACCTACCAACTTCACAGACAAAATAGGGGCGGCACGCAGGCGGGTGTCGGCGTGCGAAATTTGAATGTCATAATTTGACAAATTTTGGTACATTATGGTCATAATGTATAAATATTCAGATAAGAAATGAGTTTTTACCAAGTAAGTATGCTGGTCATTATGCTGGTCAATTATCAATCCATGCCGGTCAAACATGCGGTTCCTGAACACATCACATGTGTAAATAAAGTAGTGTATGTAACTGTACATAATTAGCCATTAAAACTCTCGAGTGATATTATAATGAAACCCGCGCCTTTTCGGCTCGTTTTATAAACCCACTCCCGGGTTTTAATGCCTTCGATTTTGTATCAGTCACATAAACTACTATAATATCCCTTCATAGATAAAGTGGCTATTTTTAGGGTTCCGTACCCGAAGAGTTCCAAACGGGACCGCAGACTCCGCTGTCCGTCCGTCCGTCCGTCCGTCTGTCACCAGGCTGTATCTCAAGAACCTAGCTAGCTAGAGAGTTGAAATTTTCACAGATTATGTATTTATGTTGCCGCTATAACAACAAATACTAAAAAACAGGATAAAAGAAATATTTAAGGGGGCTCCCATAAAACAATTCTTTCAATACCACATACAAACTTATGGATGCACCTGGTTACGTACATGGAGTGTGAAAGTAACCGCACCAATAACTTTGTAAACAATATTTTGCTGTGTAAAATCCAAACTATTCACTCCACACCATCGCTTCCATTGAACGGTGGTACGGAACCCTTCGTGCGCGATTTGGACTCCCACTTGACCGGTTTTTTTAAATTGCTCAAATGGCTAATTAAAATTCTCTAGAGGTGTCCTGTTGTAGCAGAGAATGCATTGGCCCTTGAATGAATTGCTAACTCGCGAGCGTGAACCGGGGCACAACTGGTCGGTGATTATTTCTTAAGTTAAATTTCTAAGTTTGGAAAATGTTGTATATTACAGGCTAAATGTAGGCACAATGGTGTCTTTGCCCCGAATGGGACAAGGCGTGAAGGTATGTCTTGCTTTGTTATAATAGAGGGCTCCAGCTCGTGAGGGCTTAAAGCCACATTACCGTCTTTCTATAATTCCCGATATTATACAATATTTTTCGAAAATAAATTGACATTGCAGCTAGTTTGTCAATTTCTTTAAAAAGCTCTCTTCGGCAGCCTCTGCAACTTAAATTATAAATTGAAAATTTATACTTACACAAGCATGTAGATTGGTTCTGCCCCCACCCCACCAACACCAGTATGCTACAATTGACAAGCCTCTCACGAGTATAGTATTGGGAAGTCTAGGACACATTTCAGGTGTGATTGAATTTCCCTAAATCTCACTAAAGATCACTGCAAAATTCAAAATTCAAAATTCAAAAATAGTTTATTTCCATAAGAAACACATAGGTAACATTTGGAAAATGTCAAATCTTAAACTAACACATGTATAAGGTACAGGGAAATATAGAACTCAATTTGAATTCCGTCACCTCAATGTTTTAGATGCTGGGGGCAAAGAGGCGACTAGAAACCTCCAGCTTTATACGTTATTTTTTACAGAATTGGAGCAAACACCTTCCCAAGCTTTCTTGTCTTCTACATAAACTGATATTTTGTAGTAAGCTTTTTTAAATAAGTGAATTTTAACAACATTTTTAAATTTATTTACAGACAATTCTTGTAACTCAGTCGGTATTTTGTTGTAAAAGCGAATACATTTCTGCGTTCGCACTCGTCCTCCAAAGTGTCCTAGCTTGTCCTAGGTTGAAGGAAATGCTACACCGGAAAAGTATCCTAGATTGCCGAATGTTATACCACTGATGCCTGCGATATGCTAGTGTGAGCCTCGTCAAATAGTAACATTAACCTCCCAGGATACCATGTGTCGTGGGAACCAGAAACAGCCACATCACACACATAGAAACATCCAAGACGTGGGGATTTTTTTATTCACTCCAGCCTGGATTCGAACCCGTTTTGCTTGGTTGCTGCGCTGTGGCCCACTGTACCTACAGCTGCACTATCCTGGAACTCTGCCAGGTCTGGTGTGACTTAACGAATGGTTTAATTTAATTCGATTTCTCGCTAGTGGACCATAGTCGCAGCATTTCGAGGGCCATTGGATACAGACGTGTTGTTATTTGGAAGGTACTAAGCTACTTACACGAATAGTCTAATATATATCTCTAGAGTACTAAATATGGCAACACATTTCATTTTCAAAATGAGCCACAGATTTTGAACAGATTTGATTATTGGATTAACGTTGATTGAGTATTTGATTAAGATTCTCACTGAAAGAAAACGCGACTGGATGTAATTTTCTCGATAGAATTTAGTTACGAAAAGACATCTAAATTTTTTTTTTCTGAAATTCTGAAATACTAACTAATTTCATTGCAGAATTGCATTCAAAATGTGGATATTATGCATTCGTACACTTTCCTTGAAAATCTTGACAAAATGTCGTATTTTATTAGAAAAAACAATTTTAATGTGGTTTGGCGCCACGTTATTTCAGTTTGAGTCGAGCGCATTGTTTGCGCTCTCTTTTCTTTCTTATGTAGTTAATCAAATACCTAATCAATAAACGTTAACCCAAAAATCAAATCTGTATAGATGACTAAAGTGGTGTAAATGGATTCGATAAAACCCATATTTTTTCGTATCACTTTAAATAAAATACTTAATTTTTATTAGTTTTTTTTAGGTTTTAGAATTTTATTTCTCAAAAGAACAATAATGTAGTTCACTTATAGAGAAACATTAATCTATACATTAAAATAATGTTTGTAAATATATATAACACACTTATGCGAGCTATTATTATATTATAATTTCTTTCTTTTTTTACGTGACTATGACTTTTAAACAAAATCGACTATACTAGACAAAATATGCTTTTTTAAAAGTGATTTAAATCCAGGAAGTGATTCTGCATTTGTGATGTTTTGCGGTAGTTTGTTAAACATATGCGCTCCCTCAAACAATATACTAGTTTTGCCGTAGTTTGTTCTCGGTGCTATTAATAGTATCTTATTGCCACCTCTAAGGTTGTGCGTGATATTTTTCTTTGTGAAGATTACTTCAGAGTGAGTTAAGTTATTTAAAATTTTATAAACCAGGATACATGTTTTGTATGTATAGAGTTGTTTTATATGCATTAATTTAGTTTCTTTATACACTTTCACTGTTGACGTTAAAAAATCCATTCCAAATAGTACTTTTATCGATTTATTTTGTGCTATTTGTAATTGCTTTAAATGTGTTCTGGCTGCACTTCCCCAGACTTCTATAAGATATTCAAGCTGCGGTTGGATTAATGAGTTGTAGATATTGTACTTAACTTTTTTATGTAGACATCCAGTAATTCGTAGTAACATACCAGTGAGCGATGATATTTTGGAAATCATACGTTCAATTTGTAACTGCCAAGTCAACAGTGGATCCAGGGTAAGACCCAGATATTTTTCGTGGCTGGATATACATATAGACTCCCCGTTAAGGAGAAGTGGATCGTGGTTCGGAATAGGTTTATTCTTTGCTGCAAATATCATGTAGCTTGTTTTGTTAGCATTTATTGTTAGTAAATTATATTGAAACCAATCGAAAAGTTTATCAAGATCCTGCTGTGCTTGTTGTATTAAGTCGTGAATAGATGATCCAAAGTAAAATAGACAGGTATCGTCTGCATATAGGGAAATATGACCGTGTAGATTAATTTTGCAGATATTGTTAACATAAACGGAGAATAAGAGTGGACCGGGTATAGAACCTTGAGGAACGCCGCATTCAATATGCTGTGAAAGACTTTCAAAATCACCAATCCTGACCCTTTGAAAACGATTTTCTAGATATGACTTAAAAATATGCAGTGCCGATTGTTTTAATCCTGTATTTTTGAGTTTATCCAAAAGTATATTGTGACTAATTGTATCAAATGCTTTCTTTAAATCGATGAATACTCCTAGAGCTATGTTTTTCTTATCAATATTAATTTTTATGTGTGTGATTAAATCTACGGTCGCAGAAACAGTGTTGGATTTTGGTCTGAAGCCATATTGTCGTTCAAAAAGAAAGTTGATCGATGTTAAGTAGGAAAATAGTCTGCTATGGATTAACTTTTCGAAAATTTTAGACAAGCACGGCAAAACCGAAACTGGTCGATAATTACTTGGCTCGGTTCTGTTTCCAGATTTAAATAAAGGTGATACCTTTGCAATTTTCAGACTGTCAGGAAACGTTCCGGACTTCAGACATTCATTAAAACAGTTTGCAAGACTGGTAACTATATGATCCCTAATGCATTTCAAGCCTTTAGCACCTACGCCATCTACACCTTTACTAGTATTTGAGTCCAAATTGTCTATGATATCTTTGATTTCATCTGCAGTGCATACCTCAAATTCTTTCATCTCTGACCCACCTGAACTGTTGAGGGTGTCAGTATACTTGTGGTATTTTGTGGGTATTCTGTTAGCTAAAACAGTACCAATAGTTGCAAAGAAACTATTGAAGAAATTGCAAATCTCGAAACCATCCGTGATTTGTTTATTGTCGATTTTTAATTTTGGGGGTACACTAATATATTTTAATTCGTTGTTACATAAGTTATTTATTAAATTCCACATTTTCCTAGGATTTTGTAAGCATTTTTCAAATTCATTCTGATAGTAATTATTAAACATGTTTATTCGATTCTGTTAGCATATAGCTAAATACATGTGCAGGATATTGGTAGGGGTAAATAGAGCACCATTACCAATTCACCATCTAAAGGTAAATGTGTGAAAAAGCGAATGCGGAATCTTCCTAATTTTACTACATATCGAAAAGATTTTCATTTCTTATATTTATTCTTCTGCACCACAGCGTAGAAGCTGTACGCCGTCTGGAGAATCTGGAACAAAGATATTAAACTGAACACTTACTGTAGTGGTGGTGAGACCGCTTTAATGCGATTAGTGTCAAAGTGTCTACTGAGTCTCAATTAAACGGTAGAACTTTATACTCAACATTTATGTCTTGTCTTGCGTCCATCCTATTTAATTAATTAAATACAGCTAAAAATAGTAGATATGTGGGCGTCCATTCCACGCGTATAGGGACCAGTGGTAGGTAGTGCACAATAGTTGCACGACCGACTACGTAGACAGGTTGCATTCGCTAACTTCTCACTCGCTACGGCCAAGAAATTGTACGCGATTTGATGATTGCCGTGCAAAGTCACGTGATCTATTTCATTCGCAAATCAGTCGTAGCGAGATTGAGTGATAGATAAAATAAGTGGGGGAATGCAACTTGTATACGGGAGGCTGGCTGGTCCATTTATGTGTGGACGCCTACATCTACATTTCTGTTCTGAACCTTTTGTATTGAAAACACTGCATCGATCGATGTACGAAATGGACGAATGTATGCCAAAGACACATTTTGGGTAGTAAAAGCACAGCGAATATCAAGTGATAGTGCAGTGTTTAATACTATTAGCGTAATTGTTAGCGTAACTATCAATCGCTCAATCGATGGTTAGTGCCACATTATAGTATCTTTGGTGACATTTACCGACAAGAAGGACGGTAGGTTCAGCTCCTTGAACCAGCCAGCGTGCAGCCGCAGTGCCTTGGTGGTGCCCGCGCCGAGGATGGTCAGCTCGCGTCGGGTGCGGGGGCACAGACTCCACCAGGCTGTCCCGAACGCGCCCGTGCCCACACCCATGGCGCTCTGATCACACAATGGGTAACCACATCGTGTTATTGTACACGAGTACCTGCAGTCCACAGACATTCTTTCGGCCGATAGTTTAGTCGAAGATGTATTAATAATAATAAAAATAATATTTATTCACCATAAAGTGGTACATAGGTTATAATCTTAATTATTAGATGATAAAATTATTTCAATACAAACAGAATCATCTGAACCTGAGCTAGGCGGTTAAACCTGTATTTCAGGATTCAGCGCTATTCCAATTTACGGGACACGTGCTTAGTTGCTCTTGTTATTTATGTACCAAATGATTTCAAGATAATACATACAGTTTTTTTTTGTTTTTGTTAATTAAATTACATCAGGGAATGGTGTGTGAGGAGGAGAACCTCTCATTGTGCATAGTGAGTGTATGAATGAGTGTGTGTGAGAGGGTACGCAAGTTCGCACATTATAACGATTCGGTATTGGCCGAGTTACCCAACCAGATCACACTTTTGGCCTATCATAAAGTCAGTGGCAGAATATTTTTTAAGGGCTAAGGTTGTCATGCCTAGATGCCCGGATACGCAACAAACTTCCCAGCGCCATTAATAACCGTGATGGCAACATTTTAGGGTAACCCGAATGGTGCCAAACGGGGCCCTATTACTAAGCCTCCGGTGTCCGTCCGTCCGTCCGTCCGTCCGTCAGCGGGCTGTATCTCACGAACCGTAACAGATAGAGAGTTGAAATGTTCACAGAACGTGTATTTCTGTTGCCGCTGCAGCAACAAATCATGATCTACATGACATTTTATAAATTAAAGGAGGTCGCCATACAAGAGACGTTTTTAAACATTACCCCCGATATAACAAACTCTATATGCATACATAACATGATTAAAATTTGAGGGTTTCATACTTTACATCAATTGACGTTTCTGCGACGGGTCGCTACTGCGAAAGCTTGGTAGCTCGACGATTTCTTACAGCGATAATACATTTCACCGGTTTCTGCTACTGGCTCAGTATTATAGTATCAATTACAAAATACAAGAAATACATAACAATAGTGTACAAAGACGAGCTTATCTCTAGTAAGAGATATCTTCCAGCAAACTAAGTTAAGATTACTTATATTATTTAATTCTACTTTGATAATAATATAATCCTACCCACCTGCTGTGAAGCCGCGTCTGCGTAGACGCAGAAAAGAAATAGCTGAGTCAAGTTAGCGCTCATGTACTGTAGCAGAGAGAGCAGTTGCACCTTGCTCAGATGTGTCTGTGGAAATAAGTTGGGACCTTCCTAAGTTCCACTAAACCTACTTATATTGGTAATGCGCGTGTTATCTCTGATCATACAGAACAAATTAATAGGACTTGTTCTTAATCCCAGATTGCCTAAAATTCCCGGTAAATATAGTCAGAAATTAGGAAATCTAAAGCTTATAGAGACTCAGCGTAAAGCGGAAATAAGCCTACGGGTAATGTGCATAAACGCTCGAGCGCCTCTTAGCTCTCTCTACGTAGTACTACGTAGAGAAAGCTAAGCTAAGCTGTGGCAAGGCATAGGTAGGTATTACCTCCAGCAATCTTGCTTGCTGCGTTTTATCAGGTTGGACTACTCACGGTCAGCTGGACAGCTACTGAACACAGTGTGAGTGTCGTCAAATTTATATAGACGCCCATAACCGGCTTCAAAATGGTGTCCAAAATACTATTTAGCCTGTGAACAATATAATTTTTAGGGTTCCGTACCTTAGGAAAGGAAACAAATAACCAGTATAGGATCACTCGTGTCTTTCCAAGGTGTGTGATAGTACTGAACAGATTAAGTTGAAATTTATGTTACCCAAAGAAAGTAAATACTTACATTTTCAATTTTGTGGGGCAAATCAGAAATAAAAAATATATCAAATGAAAGAGCATGTTGCGAAGATTTAAGTTTTTCATGACTTGAAAACACTTATTAAAAAATATTTAAGAAAATATGCAAAAAAGAACATTCCCACATTATCTCCGAAACTACTTATCCTTAAATTTTGAAAAACTATCGGTATATAGGTCTTTACTTAAACATTACATGAAAAATATAGAGAAATGTATGGTTTGAATATTGGGGGGAAAATTTCTTTCAATGCCACATATAAATTTATCACATTTGGTTATACACATGGAGTATGATTCATATGAATGAAGGTAACTGTACCAATAACTTTGTAAATAACATTTTGCCATCTTGATGTCTACAGGACAATTAAAGATACCCAATCCCCATGCAAGAAACTTGAATACCATTGTGCGGTGGTACGGAACACTTCGTGCGCGAGTCCGACTCGCACTTGACCGTTTATTTAAGTACCCTACTGTTATATTACAACCAAAACCAAAACATTCTTGTTTTATTGACTGAGCGAGCGAAGCGTCCATTTTTGAGATTGGCCAAAAATACTTTTGTCCGTCTGTCAGTCCGGGCAAGTTTGCTGTAGGGATATATATAGACGGATTTCCATTTTTGAAATTTGGAACCACTAGTTATAGTTATTCGAGATAAGTACTCACCTCATGAGCGTTACATGGTGCTTATGACAAGAGATGATCCTTAAGTGGGCTCTTCTGTCTCTCTGTTCGCAGTAGCGGCCACTGCTCCCTTTGCCCGCCACCCGTTCTGCGTTCGCTCTTAGTATTTGGAACTGACCACTAATGAATATCATACTTCCGATTGAAGCCACGTCAAATAAAAGCTGCAGAATCACGGAGTACGACGCTCCGATCAGCTCGATCGGTATAAATAGGACATACAGATAGAATGGGTCATCTAAGAGCGTCCAGACAGGCAGAATATGCGGGTTCTTCCATGCGTTCTGTCTAAAGTACAACAAAGACGCCTCATAGAAAGGGGTGATGGCAAACACTACTAAGCTGATACTGTAAATGGTTGTTAGAATACGACTGAATTTGCCTATGCGTCTGATGTAGCTGAGGTCTTGGTCGTGGTGCTCTTCATCGTCGGTCTCGTATTCTCCATCCAGGAGCTTTGGGGTTCCACGTTGCTGGTCCTCCAGGGTTCGGATGCCGTCAATTAAGGATCTCCATTTAGTCGCGTGGATTCTTAGAGAGAGTAGTTTTAAAAGTCCCATCATGCAGGTCGATAGCGGCCCGAAGCAGTCGATGAGGTTTTGTAAGTTGTCGAGGGATCTCGAGAGGTTGATGGCTTGGGCGATGCAGACGGCGACTAAGCAGAAGGCGTTGAGGTTGGCTAACCAGTGGGCGGAGCCCGAGATGCGTAGTCCCGCCACAGACATCAACCGGTGGACGATGCAGTCGAGTCTATCCCTCCGGGGGGCATCAGGCGAGAGGAATCTTATACGCGGGGTGAAGTCACGGAGGCGACGAAGCTGGAAGGTATCATTTATTTTCAGTGGGAGTGAAAGTTAACGTAAAGAAGAAAATCTATGTGTCTTCTATCCCTTAAATGAGAAAAGCCGTAATTATATAAAAATACCTTAAAATGTTATGGGCCAAGATAAATACAGATAGATGAAATACTAAGGGCTCTATGTATAGGTGACGTCACGATATCGTAGAATTGACCACATCATGAAATGGCCTACCATGGTTGAATTAGAACTCTCATTGAACGAAGAAATATTTAGGGGAAAAACACTGCGGTAGCTTAGGTGAAGACACGCGTAGCGGCTGACCGTTGTATGCCCAGTGTGCATACAGTGCATTCATTTGCTCAAAGCGAGAAGGCGGCCTGTGCAGTTGTTTTATGTGAAAATCGCAATGATTCGACAAATTTCCATAACAAGGGTATAACATTTCACAGGTAAATACTGAATATACAATATTTCTTCTATAAATAACACGATTAACGAAATATTCCGAGGAAGTAATGCTATTGAGTCGCATCCAGATTCCGTCTCTCTCATACTCATTAGCGTTTCCTACTAGCGAGAGAGACAGGAAATAAATTTAATGTCCATGACGCTGTGTGTGCTGTGTGCGTGCTTTATGAAACAATGTGCGCCTCATGCGCACGTATACAGCCACGTAACTGCTTTGCCTGTGTTTACCAATACGAGAGTAGGGATAAATGTGTAAGTGGTTATTATGTGTGCGTGTTCGTTGTATTTATTTAATGATACGTTGTGTGCGTGAATTCAGCTTGCGACAATGTGCATACAAAATAGGCTGAACGCCCTATCTCCTATGTTGAGATATCTGTGGTGAAGACTAAAGGGTACGAGCGAATAGTCTTCATGTTAGTTCGACATGTATATCACAAAAACATTAGGTACTACAAAATAAAAAGCTTTTAAGGTGCTACGAAAATAAAATGGGGTTTTTTTTCGAATCCATTTACTCCACCATGAAGTCATCTACAGATTTGATTTTTGGGTAAACGTTTATTGAGTATTTGATTAAGATTTTCACCAAAACAAAAACGCGATTGGATGAAATTTTCTCGATAGAATTTAATTACGAAAACACCTCTAAATTATATTATTTTTTCCTGTAATTCTGAAATCCTAACTAATTTCATTGTGGAACTGCGTTCAAAATGTATTATGTATTCGCAAAATCTCCTGAAAAAACTTTTTAACAAAATAGAGTAGTTTATTTTTAAATAATTATTCTATTGTTTAGCGCTACGGTTTTTCATTTTTTTCCGATTCCGTCCCTCTCACACTGCGGGTCTTTCCGCCTGGAGTAACGGGGACCTTTGCACGGACGAGGTATCGCCTTAAAAATACATGTTTCATCAAATTCAACCCTTTCTGACCATTTCATGAAATGGTCAGCCAGATCATTGTCATCATCACCAGAACGTCGCCCAGCGCTCTTAATTCGTGGCGCGAGGTGTACACGTATTTTATAATTTAACACGCACGTACCTTCTCATAAAACATTATCTAGGATTTATGATTTAAACAGATTATGCTCTAGCGAACGAGCGGTCTAAACTAGCGCTTCTTCACTAATTCTGTCTGAGAAAGCTTTCCTAACATAATAAACGACCAATGTAAATTCGATTTAATGAAAATTTAGTAGTTAATTATTAAGGAGGTTTCTAACTCTCTACAGGATGCTCCTTTCGCATGTTAAAGCTTTCAGAAGTTGTTGCTTCACCATAAGTTGTAATTGTAATGAATGCTACCGATATAATGCCGACCTCTGCGGCGTAGCGGTCAAGGCTCTGTCTTACCAGCGAGAGGTTTCGGGTTCGAATCTCTGCCGAGGGTATATAAATAAAAATTGCAGATCTTAGATTTTTGTATGTTTACAATGTCTCTGTTCCTGGTTCCCATGGTATTCTACTCGCAGTGTAAGGCCAGAAGTGATTTACATGTCGTGGCCATATCATAGAATTGATCATTTCATGAAATGGCCAACCATGGTTGAATTAGAACTTTCATTGAACGAAGAAATCTGTCAGGGCATAACACTGCAGTAATCTTAATCGGTATCGATAGTCTTCGTGTTAGTTCGACATGTATATAATGGCTGTGGAATGAACTTCCCTGCACCATCAGGGACAGTCCATCACTGAATATCTTTAAGAACCGACTAAAGAAGCACTATCTTTCACTTTCTATTTAGCTATATAATGTATTAGTATTATTATATTTGTAAGATATTTATAGATATGCTGTATTTATGTAACTGTGTATGTAGTCTATATTTCTTAGCAATAGGGTTTTATGTATGTGTAATATGTATTATATTAGAATATAGTCTTAATTGTACGCGCAATTCTTTCCCTTACCTATCATCTCCGTCTCCTATCCAACATGGTTTGCTGGAAGAAATCTCTTTTTAGAGATAAGCTCGCCTTTGTACATGTTTTTTCTATCATAAGTTATCTGTATGTCTGTTTTGTTTAGTACAATAAAGAAATTACGAAATATAACAAAAATCGCCACTGAATGAAAATGGTTTAAAATACATGTTTTCATGAAGTTCAAATCTTTCTGTCCATTTAATGAAATGGTTGTCCAGATCACGAATCGTTGGCCATTTCATGAAATAATTAATTCTGTGATATGTCCACGACATACATATGTGCCTGTATATAAATGATTATTTTTATTTGATTGACAAGAATTTAGGCAAACGGTTTCGATTCGATAGCAGTAATACCAGCGATCAACCTTTCTCATCCTGAATTGGTTTGCTGGAAGAGATCTCTTACTAGAGATAAGCCCGCCTTTGTACAGTATTTCAACGTATATCTTGTCATTTAAATTATATGTGAGCAATAAGTATATTATAAATTATAAATTAATACCTTGTAGTAAATTTTTACCTTAACACCCAATATAAGCTATATTTCTCAATAGCCGTTAATAAGTGGCTAATAGCTCGTTAGTTGGTGTTTATTATTGTTTACGATATGCAACATCGCACGCCTCTCCCGTGTAGCTGAAGAGTAACACCTTCTACTTCACAAACGTAATTACAGCTTACTGTACTGTACTGTACTGTACTGTACTGAACTCTTGATGACACCCGACATGTTGTAAGACGACCTACATATGTTTTAAGGCTCTGGGTTACGCCAAATTCGGTCAAGTGCCAATCTTTGAAGCGCTATTCTTTCGAAAGGATACTCTTACTAGACCCAAAAAAATACAATGTTATGAAAATATCCCTTCTCTTCAATCTGTGTGTTTCAAAACATCATATATTAATGGAACTATATGAAAAAAAAAGAAAAAAAAATGTTTTTTGCCTAAATCTTGCTATTTCGTGAACTCCTTCCGCACCACACTATAAGCCGCACTACTGGTAGTGTTTCGTGGGTATTTTTCCCCCTGCTGCACTACTGCTCCAGTAGTGTCGTGGGTATTTTTCCCCCTGCTGCACTACTGCTCCAGTAGTGTCGTGGGTATTTTTCCCCCTGCTGCACTACTGCTCCAGTAGTGTCGTAGGTATTTTAAAAAAACACATATAATCGTTCCCCATTGCACTACCTAATTTACTTTTGCAACTTGATCCGGGTAAGTGAGAAACAAAATTCCTATTTATATCGGTTTATTTAACGCCAATCCGAGTTTAAACTTAACACGTACTTAACACAAATTTTAACACCTACATAACAAAAAAATTAACACGTTCATAACACAAAACTTTTCACGCTCTAATGTATCCATTTGGACAAAAAAAATACAAAATGACTTAAGGTATATGTTTCCTGCAGCTAACATGATCGATCGTGGGATCTAAAAAGAATATTGATAGGGTCAAAAAATAGGTATTCAAAATACCTTAAAACTGAGTTGTTGAAATTATGATATAGTCAGTGGTTTTGAAGAAATAACTCAAAAACACGCGATGTTCTGCCGCAGCGACTGATAACAGCCAAATTGAGTGTGAGGCTGTTATGAAATTCATTGTTATATGTATAATTATGGCAAAAATTTCGGCCACCACGGATCGGGCTGCTAATATCACCGATAGTGGAGCCTTAATAGCCTTCAAGTTGATTGAAATAAAAACACAAGAGCATGTGATTTGCACGCTAATTTATTATAAGCTAGGTAAATACAGTTGCCATTTAAATTATAGTTATTTAGTAAAGTTAAATCATAATTGTATACAAATACAAATCTACTCCATTGATAAAATATATTATTACAAATTACAATTATTTACAAATCAACACCATCACAGAGAAGAGGCCTACGCCTTGCAGAGCGCCGATGTGGGTTGAGCATGCTAATGTTATAATTGATGTTGAATACCATCTCGCATTTAATTACCACTGCGAAGTTTGCCATTGGTTGTTACTCCTGCCATTTCCACCATTAGACCCTGCCCCAGCCCATCCATTCGAAGACCTGGCCTGGCCCCAGCCTGTACTAGCAGAGTTCCAGCCGCCATTTTGGTTTCTCCCAGACCTCTGGCTGCTTCCGGAGTTCGGTACCCCGCCATCCCAGAAGTAATTGCTAGTGCCTTGTTGACTATCGCGAGAGTTTGTCGATCCGACATTGTCGCTTTGGTAACCGCTGCGAGCGTTTGAAGAAGACCTGGCATTCCAACCGCCAGAGTCGTATCCTGTGCTTTGTCGGTTCATGGCTCCGTTGTCACGTGGGTACGAGACCTGGTTGGTGGTAGCACCAGAGGGCAGGCTCCACGAGTAGCTGTAGTCACCGCCGTCACCGCCGGCGCTGCGCAGGCGAGCCCAGCTGGAGCCCGAGCCGCCGCCGCCGCCGCCTGAGTAGGGACTGCTGGCTTGCTGCCATCCTCCTCCTGGGGGAATTAATATTTTGATAAACATGGCGCGCCTTTTCCCATGCAGGGTATCAGAGGCGCTGTTGCGCCCGCGACGTTTAGTCAGTTATGTATTTGTTCATTAATTAATACAACAGAGATTACGATTAGTCAGTTATTTGATAATTAATTAATACAATAGAGAACCTGCTATAAGTTTGTTTTATTTTTTGCGAACATCATGCATGTCGAATAGACCACGAGCTTAATAAAAAAAATGCCAATAATCGCGAGTTCAAACTGTCAGTTCAAGTTGAGAGATTGGCGCGAAGACGTACCTACAGTACGTAGTACTATTAAGTATTCTCTGCCTACAGTTCCGATGATCTACAACCTCGTGTTAGTGTTGGCCGTTTTTAACACAGAGTACAGACCTATCAACGTAAGCTGATACTTGCATTTGTGTGAGTGCACACCGATAGTGTAGAGTGTCAATCGGCTTGAGGCGCGGCCCGTCCCGCGCATGGTTTAAACTGGTTTATACTAGTTTATAGCAAGCGGCCTGAGGCGCGGCACGTCCGCTACGCACCGCTTCCCTGCCGCCCGCTCACATACTTCACTTCACCTCCGGTACTGGTAGCAGATAGACGTGTAATTTTATGTGATTGATTGTGTTTGAAATATTAGTGAAATGGCTCCTACTGCTCCTGGCTGCTGCTAATGGCTCCTACAATCGACGATATAACGGAACGATTAATTATTAACACAGGCTCTGACTCTGATGAATCATCAGACGAGAGTGAAGATGAAGATGCAATGAGCGGAGTAGAAGAGTTATAAGATTCAGTCATTATGAGGTCGAGAATTGGACAGTTGGTAACATTGTGTTTTATGGACTTCGTTTAAATAAAACATTGATTTTATTTGTATGTGTTTTACTAACTGTACTTTTGGCGATCACTCACACAAATGCAATTCTCAGCTTAAGTTGATAGGTCTGTAAGTAGATAAGTAGGGGATAGAGCTATGGGAACTATGCGTCAATCTCCTTCTCTTTCTTACGCTTAGAAAAAACAGGCGGGCTGACACATAGCTCTGTCCCTTACATAGAAGTAAATCTCTTGTAAGAGATTGTACGCGTTCTTTCCTTTATATTTGTTTTGTTTTCACTGTTTTGTGCAATAAAGTATTACAAACAAACAAAATGTCGTGACGAAATGTTTTGTATTTTGACAATTAACTGAGGTGACGCCACTATACCACAGAGCAGAGTAAGTAAGTAAGTTTCGTTTATCTGAGCTGACATGTGTTTTAAAAAACGTTCCATTTCACGTTACTATAAATTCGTAACTTTTGTTGAATATAACTAAAACAAATAAAACCGTGCAAATGATTGATGTTTTTTATGTGATAAATTAACTGCAGCTTCTCTATTCATAGCTAGGTAGTTGCAATTGTTTTGTCACGGATATAAGCATTGTTTTCGTGAAAGATTTGGTGAAACTTCAGTCTTTGGATTGACGTAATGTTATCGTACCGTACGGATCGACGTATCGTCAGGCTGACGAAGTAAGAGTGATGCTGATGATTGAACTGACCTGCAGACCCTGACTGATGTGGTGCCGCTGCCACGACAGTCGCGACGAACAACGCTACGCTTACGGAAAACATCTGAAAAGAAACCGCTCCAGTTAGTAAATCAAGTAAACTCACGAATTTTGACACCAGCCTAATCTTCCCTTCTCTGTGAAGAGAATGTATTCGGCATAAATGGTGTAATATTATAATATAGTTTAGGTGACTGTTATATAATAAAAGGCATTAAAATAGGAGTATGGGCTTATGAAACGAGCCGACAGGCGTGTTTCACAATAACATCATAGGAGTGTTTTAATGCCTATTTATGTACAGTTTCATACACTGCTTTATCTACTTACATATTATAATCTCTGTTTGATGTGTTCAGAAACCGCATGTTACAACCGGCATCGGCATTGCGGCATTGACATTTAATTTCGAAAAGAACGTCATCTCGATCGATATTAGAGCGGCAACTACGTCCGCTTGGTGGCGCTGACGAAGTTAGATTCATCTCTGATCTCAGGTTAGGTCCGAAAACACGTCACGTGATCTTTCAAATACACTTGACACTGGCACAATTAATCTCCAATGAGGTTAGCACCCCATATATTGCAAGAAGAAGTAAATAGAATTTGACAACTTTGACAGAAAGATAGCCTCCAACTACACCAGCGCCATCTGCAATGAACTTTTGATATAAGGGCATTAAGGTCAAATCAAATTGTTTTTCGGAGATGTTCGAAATTTAAATGTAATAAGAAAATCGAATTCGATGTGATTATGAAGCAATAATAACATTTTCACAGATAAGAAATGTGTTCTAATTGCCGGTTTTTTAACGCATTCTAAGAGGGTTTATGATATACGTGTAGATAAACAATCAAAGGCGCTTACACTGCCTCTGGGCCGTACACAGATACACTGAGTCGTGGTAACCAGAAACAACAACGTCACATCACAATCATATAAAGATCCAAGTCGGGGATTTGTTCCCCCCCCCCCCCCCCTCCCGCGGGATATGCTACCGAGGTCGTCGTAGCATTGATCATCAAATGTTAGTTAGAGCGCCCTTAGTTTAGTGCATCGATATTGCTGATTCAGACCTTGGATACTCAAATAGAATATAAGTAATATCTACCTAATAATAACAATAAGTCTTGACATCGGATACACTTTACTAATTACTTCCAAAGAATATCTATATAGTTAATTCGATAAATTGAACATCAGCAATGATCATCAACAAAACTACAGCTATCCAATAGTACAAACAAATGAATTTAAATAAAGCGAATAATTTGATGAAGTTTTGCTGAAGGTACACATACAATTATATTTTTAATTTAATTATAGGTGATGGTTTTAAGTATTGGTGCTCTACTTACCATCTTGATTCGTTGAGTGATGATACCCCAACATATTCCATAGCGTATTTATACTATTTAGAGCAGAAATCCCAGATTAGGTGCAGAGTTTTTGTGCATTTGTTTGAATAACGCTCGTTTTGAGCACAATAAGAGACAAATTACAGATGTCACGAGCTTTTCATTGTACTGCCTACACATTTGGTGTGCTTCCAAAAGTAAAGCTAACACACATGCAGATTGGTGAACCTTGTACAGTGGTAATAAGAGTATTTTTGAGTTGATAGAGCTGCGGTTCAGGATTCTGGGAGGATCCCGGATTACGGAAGATGACTCAATGCACGATAATAGCAAAACCTCAGATTAACGAAACTCTTCTCTGAGAGCAAAACGGTGTTCAATATTTTTGATTAACTTCTGCCTAATAAGACCTATGTTATTTTATTACCCATCCAAGGAGTATTCCTATATAAAGTCCTATGTTATTTTATTACCCATCCAAGGAGTATTCCTATATAAAGTCCTATGTTTATTTATTACCCATCCAAGGAGTATTCCTATATTAAGACCTATGTTATTTTATTACCCATCCAAGGAGTATTCCTATATAAAGACCTATGTTATTTTATTACCCATCCAAGGAGTATTCCTATATAAAGTCCTATGTTATTTTATTACCCATCCAAGGAGTATTCCTATATAAAGTCCTATGTTATTTTATTACCCATCCAAGGAGTATTCCTATATAAAGACCTATGTTATTTTATTACCCATCCAAGGAGTATTCCTGTATAAAGACCTATGTTATTTTATTACCCATCCAAGGAGTATTCCTATATAAAGTCCTATGTTATTTTATTACCCATCCAAGGAGTATTCCTATATAAAGACCTATGTTATTTTATTACCCATCCAAGGAGTATTCCTATATAAAGACCTATGTTATTTTATCACCCATCCAAGGAGTATTCCTATATAAAGACCTATGTTATTTTATTACCCATCCAAGGAGTATTCCTATATAAAGTCCTATGTTATTTTATTACCCATCCAAGGAGTATTCCTATATAAAGGATGTCATGGATGCTGATGAATGATATTACTGTAAAGTCACACATTGTTCGGAATCTGAGATAAATCTAGCCCCTAGAATAATAATGTTTCGTAGTGTGAGATACACTAGTTTCGTTGTGTATCTCTTTTAAAAATCAATAAAGTGCCACATCATAAAAAATTACACGAAAAATATTGGCACAGTCTCCGTTATATGTATGAATGTACCGTATTTCAGGATCAGCTTATTTCATGCACTACATTAGTGTTTCGTTAGTCCATTAATTAAATAATACCATAAACTATAAAATTATGAGCGGCGTTTGTTTCATAGTAATTATCAATTAACATCAATATTTATCCGGCTTCCTACACTAACGGTTGAGTTTAAAATACCTCTTCAGTACCCCATCTATTGCTGTCCTGCGCCATCATTACAATCCCACCAAAACATTTTCATGTAAAATTTTGCAAAGACGCCATATGGCTTGCACTGTCAAAAAGGATTCAGGATCTCATGTAGAGCCAAGCTTCTAACTCTACTCGCCCTAACTTCAGAAACTTTAGTCAAAATATGTGGCATGGCCGTTTCGCTACTGTCACATGGGCATAAGTTGAAAAATGTATTCACTTTTTATTACTTTTATGTTATACAATAGTTCTTGTAGTAACGAGTATCGAGTATGTAGGTTTATTTAATTTTTACTATAACCTATTCATTAATTTTCCAATATTTCAATCCGTTATTACGAGCTCCGTGGTCTAATGGTTTTCACGCTTTCTTCTCATGCAGGAGATGCATGTTCGAATCCTGACCTTCTACCGATGAGATGATTCGACGTTCAGTATTTCGGATGACACGTTAAGCTGTAGATCTCGGCTACTATCGCTACGTGGTAGTGGTCGTAAAACCCCTCCACTAACCCGCACTGAGCCGGCGTTGTGGAGTATGGCTTAATCTTACTCGTATCCGGGTAAAGGCCCCTCGGCGGAGACATTGATGGGCTACATTTATTATATATTATTATTATTATAAATCAATCCATTCTTTTAGTAACGAGATTTGTTCATTCAATCCGTTCTTGTAGTAACGAGTATAGTTAGTTCTTGTGGGTACGAATAAATAAATCTATTAAATTTTTACAACATTAATTTTTACTACAAGAACTATTGTATAATAGAAAAGAAATGAACAGTAAATAAATTATAATTTTTTCAGCTTACGTCCATGTGACGGTAGCGAAACGGCTAAACCTTATATTTTGACTAAGGTGTAGAGTTTGTGAAGTTAGGTCTTGTAGAGTTAGGGCGTGTAGAGTTACAACCTTGGCTCTACATTAGATCTGATAACTTTTTGACAGTGAATTGAAAATGTTTTTGGTTTTTGGGATTTTACTTCTTTTTGAAAGTTGCTTATTTCATTTTTTTTTGGGAGTACATTTCTTTGCCTTTTTTCTTTGTTGGTTTACTGTTTATAAAAAGTGATACTCGGCTCTTAGGCGATTATATTCGACTATCGCTGACCGTTGTCCTTTAATACTACTAAAGTCAATATTTATAAGGTCAAGTCACTGTAGTAAGTAGTATAGTGTGCTATATAAGCCTGCCCAAAAGAGAACGTGGATGACCCAATATCAATGAGAGCATTATTCAAACTTGATCCTTGACTTTTATGAATGGTATAATAGCATACGCGACACAGATCGGAAAACGTTCACGGTGAACGAATGCTCTATTGATAATTTCAAATTATGATTTTACAGGTGCTAGCTCGTGTCTAAGACTGTTATTGAAAATTTGCAAAATGGCAATGACGTGTGCCCTCACGTGTGAGCCCGTTAGGGTTGAATTGAACGCTCTTTGATATTGACATGGCAAAAATAATTTCTGTTCGGACGGCAAGCTTGCGCCGCGATGTATTTGCTTCATCATCAATCACAGCGGATACATATTAGGTATTTCGCGCGTTTAATTCTTTCCCCTAATTTAAATTGTAGGGGGTCATTTACTGAAAATCCTAAAATATGTTTTAAATTATTTATAACAAGGAGTCCCAATATAAATTTTCAGACTTCTAGCATCAAAATTTGCATGAGTCTCATACAAACTTCCATCCCCTAGTTTAAGGGGTTGGGGGTTAAAAGTTCCAATTTTTTTAGATGTTTTCAGCATTATAGGACTTCAGGGAGTATCCAAATAATTTTGATGATCATCAGTGAGTTACTGACGAAATTGGGGTTAGTTAGATACCAATAAAATTTTAAGTATAAGGGATATGCAATTAAAACTGTATACGTTTAATGAGTCTACTATTGTCATCATATCCCTGGAATTTTGTTTATCTGGTATACCTAATCAAAACCCAAGTTATGAGGCTTCAAAAAACTACGAAGCGCTTCGAGAAAATTTATTAGGTCTTTTGCGCTTCGCTTGGCTCGTCTTGGCGGGGGCACTACCGTGCCCCCAGATAGGTCATATAATAGACAACAAAAACAATAAACTCTTTTTTACACAATTTATAGATCCTCTAATTATTGTACTAATATGCTAGTTTCTAACACGTGTATGAATGCTTATTTTTATATCCTAACACAAATAATTAGATATAAAACTCGCAAAACAATGTAATGTTACCTTACCTACATACCTTATCTTAAATATATATATATATATTTATTATTGATTATATATATATATAATCAATAATAGACCTCAGCAAATCCATACGTAGGTTAGGTTAGGTTAGCAAATCCTGAGAAAAACAAGTAGTCGCACCTTACTTGTTTTTCTCAGGATTGACAACTGTCGTTAAAGTTCCCGGCTTCCCTGCTGTACCGTGTGCGCGGCGGCGCCAACTCCATCCTGACGATCATTGCCGGCAGGTTGGACTGTCCGATCCGCAGACACTGCGAATCTTTACACATGGCCTCGAATAAGAACTGGAAAGGCCCAGTGTCTGGGAGTCGGATCTAGTTCCACAGTAAGGCTTCTGATTGTTTTTATTCTTTGTTTTTACGTTTTATGTACGTGTTAATTTTAAGTAAAATATTCATATGTTACTGTATATTTTGTATGGACCTAGAATTTCGAAATAAAGCAATTGAATTGAATTAAATCCTCATGCTCAATGCTGCAAATCCCTGTCCCCCCAACCCCACAACCTAACAGTCTCCCCTCTATCTCCCGCCCTCTACAGTCGCTTCTCCGCAACTTCTTTCGAAATAGTCTTCATATCATACGCGAGTCCCACCGCAGCAATTACATCCAGAAATAACCTGGCCATATTGTACGTGCAATCCCCTAACTCTGCCGCTATGTAGTCCCAAGGAAAGGTGTGGTGGTAATTATGGAAGCCCTCACCGAAGACCAGGGCAGAAATAGGCTAGAATATGCATTTATAATATGCTAGAATATGCATTTAGGTACAACTACTGTAAGGTTGGGACTATATGACCCGCGATCAGCATGTCTGTATGAATTATAAATATAATAGTCCCCACTGAGGTGCACAGGCCTTTACCGATTAAGATTGAGTCATACTAGCTCAGTGAGGGTTGTCGGGCTAGTGGCCAAACCGACTGTCAGAAGTACTCAAGCTGACTATTAGGGTCTCCGACTCAGCTCTGCACCTACTACCACCGAGTAGCGATAGTGACCGGGACCGACATCTTGACGTGTCATCCGCAACACGCAAGCGCCCGAAACAAACGCCACATAGAAACGGACACCCATCACACCAGTCTCGGCCAGGTGTTGCTATACGATCGTTCCCGATGTGCGAAAACCGCTAGGCCACGAGAAAGGTGTGATCATATTATAAGAGGTTGTAAGGGACATCTATGAACAAATTTTACTGCGAAACCGACTTGCTTGCTCTGAGCAACTTTAATTTTCACTTCTCTCCATACGATAGAGTTTTGTTGCAAGCTGCCTATAAACATACACGTGTGCATGTATACAGGCACTGTAAACTGTCCGCTCATTATTTTTATTCAACTATTCCAACTATTTTTATTTAACTGTGACCCTTTATTATGAACCGTCGAGAAACTCACTCCGGAATCATTCGATTATCGCCCTTATTATTCTTGACACGCTTCGTGGCATGGCACAGTAGGTGCGCTAATTACTTGTGCGTAATGTTTACAACAATAATGAATGAGGTAACATCCTGACTGTGTTATAATTTCGTCTGCGTCGATCAAACCAGGGTTACTAGAGCCCCAACTATAAGTCCACAGCTTAATCGACTCAGTATAGTTATATATGTATATTTCGTAGCTATATCGTAGAATTGGCTTGATTATGATATCGTCAACCATGGATTGATCATTTCGTGAAATAGTTGACCGTATTCTCGTAGTCAATTATTTCATGAAATTATCCGCGTTGAATTTCACGAAAACATGTCTTTATAAAAGTATTTGTATTCAGTACTACGTGGTGTTTTTCATGTTGTACATGACGAACTAACACGAGGGCTTCCCTGCGCTCGCCCCCTTTAGTAGATTTTTGCTCTAAAATATTTCACTTCTTCGTTCAATGAAAGTTCTAGTTCATAATTAATATTGTTACGACATAAACATATATTGAATTGACGTTTAGTGTATAAGAACTGTTACTTTTCTGTGATATTGGTTCGGTTTGAGTTACTTGATAAGGGGATGGGTTAGCATTCGGCTGATTCGGCCAAATGTATTTAACCGAACTGCTGAAACAGCTTACTCTGGACTAGTAGCTTAGGAAATGAGTGCTCAAAACGGAGTCTATATGGAAAAGTCTAAAGCAGAATGTTTGACTTCGGTACTTTGTTGTCCAAACAAAGTACCGAAGTCAATTGAAGACAAACCCCCTACCTAGGGCTCATCTCAGAGGGGTCAGAACTTTTAGTATGTTTGTCTTCTATCTAGTCCAAACAAAGTTCAGAAGTCAAACTTTCTGTTTTCGGCTTTTCCATCTGGAATCATTCGTAGTCTATACTGTGAGGACGGACTCTACTAAATTAATTATATGGGTTCAAAATGGTCCGGAAAATGGCTGAAGTCTGGCAACACTACATGTACAGTATTTACACACGTGGATTTTGATACCGGTGTGAAGTTGGCAGCCAAAAGTTAGCAGCCAATATAATCTGACCAAATTAAGGAGGTACTTTTTCATATAACACTAAGGGCCTTTATGATAGGTTTAAGGCAATATAAATGGTGTCTAGTGCCTGTTGATGAAACCCATACTTCCTTAATGAACCATGTACCCTAAAATGACGACATAATACTCACAATATTCAATATAGATAGTTGGCTGTGGTACTTGTGGTCTTCTAGTCCGATATTGGTATTCAAATGTATTCTAGATTATGCGTTAAGACCTATATAACCTAGCAAGTAATAGCTTATTTACTAGCCGAACCTCCATCGTGGTCAAAATCACCAGCAGCGGTTTCAAGGTGGAATACACAAATTCAAAGTTTCACATTCAGTCGGCTCTGGTACTGTCTTCTCGTTCGATATTAGCATGTAATAGTATTCTCGATTATGCTGTAAGACCTACTTAACATAGTTAGATACACGTTATTTAGTAGCCGAATCTCTTTTGTGGTCATAAACACCAGCAGCGGTTTCAAGGTGGAGAAAAGAAATTCAAGGTTTCTTTTTCAGTCGGCTGTGGTAGTGTCTTCTCGTTCGATATTGACCTGTTAAAGTATTTCAGATTAAGCTTGACAACATTCCTAACATAGCTAGATCCAATTTATTTACTAGCCAAACTTGCTTTGTGGTCAAAAACATCAGCAGCGGTTTCAAGGTGGAGAAAACAAATTCAAAGTTTATTTTTCAGTCGGCTGTGGTAGTGTCTTCTCGTCCGATATTGACCTGTTTTAGTATTGAAGATTATGCTTTGAGACGTAATTAACATAGATTTATACAGGTTATTTACTAGCCGAACCTGCATCGTGGTCAAACACACCAGCAGCGGTTTCAAGGTGGAGAAAACAAATCCAAAGTTTCTTTTTCACTCGGCTGTGGTTGTGTCTTCTCGTCCGATATTGACCTGGTTTAGTATTCAAGATTATGCTTTAAGACCTACTTAACAAAGCTAGATACAGGTTATTTACTAGCCAAACCTCCTTCGTGGTCAAAAACACCAGCAGCGGTTTCAAGTTGTAGTACACAATTTCAAAGGTTCACATTAAGGCGGCTCTGGGACTGTCTTCTCGTTCGATATTAGCATGTAATAGAGTTCTCGATCATGTTGTAAGACCTACTTAACATAGTTTGATACACGTTGTTTACTTGCCGAATCTCCTTCGTGGTCATAAACACCAGCAGCGGTTTCAAGGTGGAGAAAAGAAATTCAAAGTTTCTTTTTCAGTCGGCTGTGGTAGTGTCTTCTCGTCCGATATTGACCTGTTTTAGTATTCAAGATTATGCTTTGAGACGTACTTAACATAGATTTATACAGGTTATTTACTAGCCGAACCTGCTTCATGGTCAAAAACACCAGTAGCGGTTTCAAGGTGGAGAAAACAAATCCAAAGTTTCTTTTTCACTCAGGTGTGGTGGTGTCTTCTCGTCCGATATTGACCTGGTTTAGTATTCAAGATTATGCTTTAAGACCTACTCAACAAAGCTAGATACAGGTTATTTACTAGCCAAACCTCCTTCATGGTGAAAAACACCAGCAGCGGTTTCAAGTCGGAGTACACAATTTCAAAGGTTCACATTCAGTCGGCTCTGGAACTGTCTTCTCGATCGATATTAGCATGTAATAGTGTTCTTGATTATGCTGTTAGACCTATTTAACATAGTTAGATACACGTTCTTTACAAGCCGAATCTCCTTCGTGGTCATAAACACCAGCAGCGGTTTCAAGGTGGAGAAAAGAAATTCAAAGTTTTTTTTTCAGTCGCCTGTATAAATCTATGTTAAGTACGTCTCAAAGCATAATCTTGAATACTAAAACAGGTCAATATCGGACGAGAAGACACTACCACAGCTGAGTGAAAAAGAAACTTTGGATTTGTTTTCTCCACCTTGAAACCGCTGCTGATGTTTTTGACCACAAAGCAAGTTTGGTTAGTAAATAAAATGGATCTAGCTATATTAGGAACGTCGTCAAGCATAATCTGAAATACTTTAAGAGGTCAATATCGAACGGGAAGACACTACCACAGCCGACTGAAAAAGAAACCGTGAATTTATTTTCTCCACCTTGAAACGGCTGCTGGTGTTTATGACCACAAAGGAGATTCGGCTACTAAATAACGTGTATCTAACTATGTTAAATAGGTCTTACAGCATAATCGAGAACACTATAACATGCTAATATCGAACGAGAAGACAGTACCAGAGCCGACAGAATGTGAAACTTTGAATTTGTTTACTCCAACTTGATATCGCTGCTGGTGTTTTTGACCACGAAGGAGATTCGGCTAGTAAATAACCTGTATCTAGCTTTGTTGAGTAGGTCTTAAAGCATAATCTTGAATACTAAACCAGGTCAATATCGGACGAGAAGACACCACCACACCTGAGTGAAAAAGAAACTTTGGATTTGTTTTCTCCACCTTGAAACCGCTACTGGTGTTTTTGACCATGAAGCAGGTTCGGCTAGTAAATAACCTGTATAAATCTATGTTAAGTACGTCTCAAAGCATAATCTTGAATACTAAAACAGGTCAATATCGGACGAGAAGACACTACCACAGCCGACTGAAAAAGAAACTTTGAATTTCTTTTCTCCACCTTGAAACCGCTGCTGGTGTTTATGACCACGAAGGAGATTCGGCAAGTAAACAACGTGTATCGAACTATGTTAAGTAGGTCTTACAACATGATCGAGAACACTATTACATGCTAATATCGAACGAGAAGACAGTCCCAGAGCCGCCTTAATGTGAACCTTTGAAATTGTGTACTACAACTTGAAACCGCTGCTGGTGTTTTTGACCACGAAGGAGGTTTGGCTAGTAAATAACCTGTATCTAGCTTTGTTAAGTACGTCTTAAAGCATAATCTTGAATACTAAAACAGGTCAATATCGAATGAGAAGACACGACCACAGCCGACTGAAAAAGAAACTTTGAATTTGTTTCCTCCACCTTAAAACCGCTGCTGGTGTTTTTGACCACGAAGCCGATTCGGCTAGTAAATAACCTGTATCTAGCTATGTTAAGTACGTCTTAAAGCATAATCTTGAATACTAAAACAGGTCAATATCGGACAAGAAGACACTAGCAAAGCCAACAGAAAGTGAAACTTTGAATTTGTGTACTCCACCTTGAAACCGCTGCTGGTGATTTTGACCACGAAGGAGGTTCGGCTAGTAAATAAGCTGTGTCTTGCTAGGTTAAATAGGTCTTAACGCATAATCTAGAATACATTTGAATACCAATATCAGACTAGAAGACCACAAGTACCACAGCCAACTATCTATATTGAATATTGTCGACGTTTTAGGGTACATGGTCCATTAAGGAAGTATGGGTTTCATCAACAGGCACTAGACACCATTTATATTGCCTTAAACCTATCATAAAGGCCCTCAGTGTTATATGAAAAAGTACCTCCTTAATTTGGTCGGATTATATTGGCTGCTAACTTTTGGCTGCCAACTTCACACCGGTGATTTTGATGTCCATTCATGCAGTTTTACGAAATAATTTATGTTAATCTGACGTTTGAGTACCGGTTGTATTTTACACGTAATATCTAGTGCTGGCATCAATATCTAAAACACTTTGTATATGTATATATGTCTGTCTGTCGGTCTATCTCTGGGCCGTAATTGTTGGTTTGTTGTGTGGTTAAATAATGTATAAATTTGCTCTTTACTTAATTTGATCCAAGAGATGGCCTTAGCAGTGACCTTCCTCGATAATGGTCGCCCTAGTTAAATATAGATTGCACACTACGTTAAAAAAATCTGATAAGGAGAAAGACTGTATAATCGGACGACCTCTGTGGTGCTGAGGTTTTGGTTCTGCCTACCATGCGAGAGGTCCCTGGTTCGATCCCCGGCTGAGGACACAGAAAACCCACCCCAGGTATTGGATGTATATATGTGTGTGACGTCACTGTTTCTGGTTCCCATGACACAGGGTATCCTAATGTGGGGCCAGAAGCAATGCATGTGTTTTATGTAAATGTTTATGTTTATGCTTATTATTAAACGCAAAATTATCATCTAGTTTGTAACGATATCATCCATCATCTATCAACAAGTACTCGTATTCATCGTCACTTCGGACCACCCATGAAATGCTGAGACCGCAAGTGGAATTTTCCCGAACATCACGCCACGCCACCCAAAAGCCCTGATGGCGCCTTTTCATTTTCCTTCGTAGGATCCGCGACCAAGTTTCTCAAATGAGTATTATTTTATTTAGATTATTTTATGATGTTATAAAGTCTATTTCTAGTTGAACTGTGTGATCTAAAATATAAAGTGTGTATACGGTGTAGACCAGTAACCAATCAGAGCACTGAGTTTCGAAAGGAAATGAAACGAACCAATCAGAATGACTCGCGGAGTTTTACATTGTGGTTTGGCGAGCATGCCTGGAGTAGGACGTTTTGGTGGGAATAGAAAATATAAAAGTGATGGGTCGAGATGAAAGGGCTCTTTTGGTTACTGGTCGTCGAGTGGAATGTAAGTTGGAACTCAAATTATATTTTCAGAAGTGTGTTAGTTATTATTTTGTGTTAAATGTTTTCTGATAGTGGCTTGCCTGAGTTGGGTAGTGTCGATATTGCCCCTGTTGTGGGCAGGGAAATGGGGACTGAAATGTGGCGATACTACGTGTATATGTATCCTGCTGTAACCTCCGATATCCCAGGAATGGATGGAGATGGACCTGGGCGACCTAGGTCCTGGACTTCCGGCTGCCGAGGCGATCGTGCGCATTGTCATCGGCGGGAGGGATTGTTTATGGTTCTTAGGCTTGTAATTTTAGATTTTGTTTTGCGTTCATGCCGCGGGTTTTATTTTGCGGTATTCGGATTCGTCAATTTGATGAGTTTTCAATTAATTCGTCCTCGTGATTTACTTTAAATGCGCATTTTGCGCAGACTTTTAAATTACCAGGCTTTCTTTTTCTGATTTTATTCTTGTTTGTCTTTTAGCTAAATGATTAAATTACGTAATTGAGGTTATGTAGGTAGGGAGACTAAACACAATTATTTGGGTTTATGTAACAAAACAAGTATCTGAAATTCGTATGACTACAAATAATTACGTTATTTCTCTCTTGAAATACTCTTGAAATACCTACATACTTATAAAACTATCTAACAAACTAAATATCTTTTGATTGTGGCTGTTTTGATCTTTCTTTTCTTGACCGTCTATCATGTTGGTTGGCCTACCTAACTTTACATTAAATGACAAACATATTCTTATTCCATATAGCATGTAGATTGACGTGGTTACTTGGTCATTCACAAAACACACACACATACACATTTACCTACTCTACAAGAAGCTGACATTACTGTAAGAAAACTCTACTAGATTCTAAATTTATTTAGGTTAGGTTACGGCCTATGGTTTACTAGCAGTCATTCTCCCCTTCTGAAACGCCTCCGATTCAGAAGTTCGATCATTCTTACTGCATTGGAATTCGAACGAACTTGTGCTTTCCATTTTCCAAAGGCTGTCACTGCTTTGAGTACTGTCTGGTTCATAACTTTGTCGTAAGCACATTGTTCGATTCCAAATCGATATTCGATCGATGGTTTCGGAACGGCCATTTTGAATTTGACGTTGCTGCCAACCTTGCAGTTTTTGACAACTGACAGACGAAAGCCCTCGCAATGTAACGCGTATTGAAAAGGGTATTGAAATTAAATCGCAGTCCATCTGGAATGTATTCGGGGTTCCCTCAGGATTGTCTATATAGCTGAGTGTGTTGTGGTTCCCCGAACCAGATAAAGTTCGCATTTACGTGGCCGATTGGTTTTCCCACGTAACATAACCTGTGTTGGAACACTGTGCTGATCGAGGCTGGCCCGCCAGTCACACAGGAGGTTGGCTGAAGAACCTGTCTACCAAGAAGAGCCTAGGGTGCACCCGGGCCTTGCAGAGAGACAGGAGGTTGACGGGACCGAAGCACAGACCAGGTTAGATCGACTCCATTTACAATAGCTCGGTGAATCGCCGACGTTCACACTTCTTGGCAACTGATCGCTACGCTACCTCGTAGCTGATGGGCCCCTGCGAGGTCATTAGGTGCCGAGAAGCCTGAACAATTTTGGTAGCTAGAGCGTGGTTTCCTGAGATTTGCAGCCGTCAAGGGCTCCAGGAACGCACGATTTGGGACTATCAATCTGTAGGTATAGGCGGTTAAGTAACTGGTTGGTTCCTATATCCACATAGATTGGTAGTATTGTAAGCTATAAGTCTATTGCTGGTAGTAGACAGACAGATATTACAGTTTTCCCTAAATGACCAGTTGTACTGAGATGTGACTCAGAATAGTAGGTACTCAACTTAGGTACATTGTAGGTGAATTGAAAATTGCATTGAATTACCAGTTAGTCAATCTATTAGTGGTCTAGTAATGCTAATGAATGCTTTGGTTAACATAGGTAGTTACATCTATTGATAGCAGGCTATTACATTGTTTTCAGTTTATAGCAATTTATAACTTGAACTAATATTGACTATCTGTGTGTGTTATAATGATAAAGGGAAACTAAATTGTATTTACAGAATTTATATAGATATAAAACTCGGTTCCTATTGTTTAAGGAAAACAGCATTGTTTAAGTTGTGGTTTAGGGTTCCCTCGTTTGGGTTGTAGACTGGAGGGTCCAATAAAATTGAGTTACTGCAAATTGTGAGTAAGTATCGTTCCGATCATGTCGTTATCTGAAATCCAGAAGGGTGTTTCTAAGGAACTCAGATGGTTTTCCTCCGCACACGGTCTGATAGACCGGTTAGATAGGCATGATGTGGTATTGGAGCGGTCTATGGACGTTAAGGAACGTTACAATAGGGTGCTCGAATTGTCCGCGCAGGCGGAATCAGTTGATGGTTGCGCACCTGACAGGCTGTCACGGTTGCTAGGGGATGTCGACCAATGTATGGAGATGGCAGCTGCTATCACGCAGAAGGCTGCGGACATACGTAGACAGCGCGAGTCCAGCCATGGTGGTGACATTAAAGCACCTCTGCCGCTTCAGGGTTCAGGGTCCAGGTTACCGGCCATAACTATGCCTACCTTTGACGGAGTGTCCGGTGAATGGATGAGCTTCATCAATCTGTTCGACAGTTTGGTGCACATGCGATCGGACATTACCAAGTCTGTCAAGATGGCTCAGCTGGTGGCAGCATTGAGGGGTGAGCCTAGGGAGCTGGTCGCTCATTTGACAGTTACGGAGGGTAACTATGAAACGGCCAGACAATTGTTGGTCAGACGTTACCATAACAAACGGAGGTTGGCCGATGCCCAACTGAACCGTTTGTTTAGTATCCCGGTTGTGAACAAGGTCGGGGCCGTACAGACGGAGGTTTTGAACCCGTTGTTGTCCGTCACCAAGGCTCTAGAGAATCTTGGACTTCCGGTTGGTGAATGGTCGTACCTACTGCTGTACATTGTACTTTCCCGCCTACCCGCTGACGTGCAGACTCGTTTCGAACAGTCTCACGGGAGGTCGGCCGAGGACCTGCCCGCCTTCTCCGACTTGGTCGGATTCTTGGAAGAGGAGGCTCGACGGGCAGAGAATTTGGGGTTGACGGTCAACCATCCTTCGGAGCCACAGAGAGCTGCCGGGAGCGCTGTGAGTAGGGGCCCTCCGACGAGGAAGGACCGCACCAACCGGCAGTCGTATGGGACTGTGAGTGCATTGACCCCACATAGTGAGACCTGCCCATGTTGTAGGCAGATTGGCCATGCTGTGGCCAATTGCAATAAGTTCGGGGAACTTAGGGTTCAGGGACGGTGCCGGATGGCCAAGCAGCGGAGCTGGTGTTTCCTGTGCCTCGGGCCACACATGGCTAGGTACTGCACGCGCACAAAAATGTGCGGATATTGTGGTGGGGCCCACAACAATCTGTTGTGCATGAACCGGTCCGGCCAACAGCCACCACAGGGCCGTACCCAGGGTGACACGGCATGGGGCCCTGAGAATTCGTTTGCGACTCGGAGCGCAACTCAGGGGCCAATGTCCCCACGTGCACAGGGCGGTACTAGGGTGCAGGGCCGCACTCAGGGTCATCACATGGGGGGCCCTGAGTTTTCGGTTGCGACTCAGCATCCGACTCAGCGGGCAATGGGGCCACAAGCACGCAGCCACCCAGGGGTGCAGGGCCGCACTCAGGGTCATCACATGGGGGGCCCTGAGTTTTCGGTTGCGACTCAGCATCCGACTCAGCGGGACATTGGGTGTGTTCAGCGGGCCGTAACGGGCGGGTGGCATGGGACACCTTCGAGCTATGCGGATGCGGTTCGGACGCCGCCTCAGTTGTCGCCCCGCTCGTCGCCTCGTCCTCGTCGGTCGCATGTGATGTCCCCCCGGCTCATGGAGCGGCCACGGTTGAATTCACGCCCACCCCCCTTCGGGGGGCGTCGTAGGGTGGCAATGGAACCGGCGCGTGGGCCATTTGTACAATGGGACCCTCTGGCGTATAGCTGCCTACCTGATCGGTTACAGGCACAGTGGGGCCCCGGGGGCCCTCGCTAGGAATTTGCGGCCCAACAATTTGTTGCCCCCCAACCGGAGACGGTGGTGTTACCGATCGCCTCTGTGCTTGTTTGGGATTTGGCGGGCAACCCAACATATGTTCGCGCCCTATTAGATTCTGGAGCTCAGGGCTGCATTGTATCGAATGATTTAGCAAAATGGTTGGGCCTCAATATAATTAATGTATCGCTGCCGAGGAAATTGGTCCCTGCTGGGGATTACAGGGCAACCCTTCACGGGTTTTGTGATGCCTCTGAACGAGGGTTTGCGGCAGCGGTTTATTTGCGAACCGTCACCTCCACCGGGGAGGTCGACGTGCGTTTAATTTTGGCAAAAAGCAAGGTAGCGCCTATTCGGACAAGGATGACGATTCCAAAACTGGAACTGTCCGGGGCTGCTCTTTTGACCAAGCTTTTGAATCACACTCTAACAGTGTTGCGTGGGTCAGTGGTTTTGGAGGATACGGTGTACGCGTGGACGGACAGCCAGATTGTTTTGTGCTGGCTGAAGGCTTCGGTCCATAACTTAGAGGCTTTTGTTGCGAACCGTGTCTCCCAGATTGTGTCGTCTGAGGTCCCACTGACCTGGAGACATGTACCAGGAGAATTGAACCCGTCTGATTGTGCATCCAGGGGATGTCGGGCTCCTGAACTCGTTAGACACCATTTGTGGTGGGGACCACCCTGGCTTGCCAAGAGAGAATCGGACTGGCCCCACAGCCATGTAGTAGTATCTTCGGATCATGGCCCCAGAGCGGCCGTGCATGTTACCCAGAAGGGGCAATACAAGGCGTACCTATGTGTGTTTGTTTGCTTATCCACCAAGGCGGTACATCTCGAGCTCGTTGCTGATCTCTCGACAGAGGCTTTCATTGCTTGTTTGGATAGGTTTGTTTCTCGAAGGGGACTTCCAACTTTGATCCGCTCTGATAACGGCACTAACTACGTCGGTGCGGAACGATACTTACGAGAGATAGTCAACTTTTTGAATGTAAATAAAGTGGATATTGGAACGGCCCTCTCCCGTCGGGGTATACAGTGGACCTTCAGCCCACCGATTTCCCCCACTGGGGTGGGATTTTTGAGGCCGTAGTTAAGTCAGCTAAGACGCACTTAGGGCGTATAGTAGGTCAGACCGCGCTGACTTTTGAGGAGCTCGCGACATTGTTTTGTAAGATCGAGGCCGTTCTCAATTCGCGACCGTTGTGTCCGCTCAGCTCGGATCCAAATGACCTGGAGGCTCTGACCCCAGGCCATTTCTTGATAGGACAGCCACTTAACGCGTTGCCCGAGCACCCCTTCGAGGGAGTGAAATTGTATCGGTTGTCAAGGTATCAGATGTTGCAGCAGTTTACTCAGAATTTCTGGAAGCGTTGGTGGCTCGAGTATCTGCATATCTTACAACAGCGCCTTAAGTGGACTGACAAAACCAGCCCCCCTAGTGTTGGTGACCTCGTTCTGGTTAAGGATGCTAACCTACCGCCACTACGTTGGCGCAGGGGGCGCATTGTTAACTTGTTCCCTGGCAAGGACGGGACCCCCCGGTCTGCGGAGGTTCTAGTAGGAGGCTCGGTTCTAAAACGAGCGGTAGCAACGTTGTCTCGGCTGCCCGTAGATTAGGGGACAGGTGGGTGCCTGTCCGGGCGGGTGATTGTTCGATTCCAAATCGATATTCGATCGATGGTTTCGGAACGGCCATTTTGAATTTGACGTTGCTGCCAACCTTGCAGTTTTTGACAACTGACAGACGAAAGCCCTCGCAATGTAACGCGTATTGATTAGGGTATTGAAATTAAATCGCAAGCCATCTGGAATGTATTCGGGTTCCCCTCAGGATTGTCTATATAGCTGAGTGTGTTGTGGTTCCCCGAACCAGATAAAGTTCGCATTTACGTGGCCGATTGGTTTTCCCACGTAACATAACCTGTGTTGGAACACTGTGCTGATCGAGGCTGGCCCGCCAGTCACACAGGAGGTTGGCTGAAGAACCTGTCTACCAAGAAGAGCCTAGGGTGCACCCGGGCCTTGCAGAGAGACAGGAGGTTGACGGGACCGAAGCACAGACCAGGTTAGATCGACTCCATTTACAATAGCTCGGTGAATCGCCGACGTTCACACTTCTTGGCAACTGATCGCTACGCTACCTCGTAGCTGATGGGCCCCTGTGAGGTCATTAGGTGCCGTACGAGGTTGATTGGCAGGGAAACTAACTCGAGAGGGATTTGAGTAGATTCAGACGGTCTCTAGGTGCTGGTGTATTCAGTTGGCTAATTCCAGGTCTTCAGCAGTCTTAAATATTGCAGTCACGTAGATTATATATGGGAATGTGTGGGAGGAGGATGGCCCCAAAACAGGTGAAAGATAACGCCAAAAGCGTACTAATGAACACATAGTTAACCCTATGTTTTCTTATAAATTGTGTTTACAATTTTGAGTGGTTGTGAGCATTTATTTTATAAAATTTAAGCTTATTTTGCTTAGCCAAATCTAGCTTCATCTGTCTTGGGTACGTAGAACTCGGTTGACCTCCACTGGTGTAGGGCGGGGTCGTGGGGCCTCTCCCTAGGGCCCGTGTCCCTTCTGGCCGTGAGCTCTAGCACAAACCCTCCTTTATAAACACATGTAATAGAAATGTCTTTTAAATGGTTATTTACTTGGAATTTATTCTAATAAGCACGGACTTGATGCTTATCAATATTTTTATGTCACTTATATTCATCACTGATGACTGGGGAACCTCATGACGATACTGTTTAACCAAAACCACTCTAAAAATAATTTTAGGTTATTACTATCACAACGTCTGCAGTCGTACCCATAGACGATCACCACTACTTTGGCCAAATTATCTAAATAAGATACTCGCAATCATTGGTATTAGAATCTTTCCAATTGGAGAAATATTCCAATAAAAAATACGTAAGGGTTTAATTCTGTCTGACATTAAATCAATGGTTAGTTGGTTATATCTTTAAATTTACTTTTCATAGAATCGTTCGGGAAACTCGTAGGGTTCATTCATTGCATTTCAAATACCTAGAGGGGGGGGGGGGGGGTTTTACATACTGTCAACAGAGCCGCATTCATCTGGTAGCCACAGTACTCAGTTGGACTATCGAAGATATCATTCATTCACTCAGTTCGAGAAAGTCGAGTAAGTAAAAAAACCTCGGTGTCATCTCAGCACTGAGCATCATTCAAGACCGGGTAGCCGCAGCACTCAGCTCAGCTGGACTATCGAGGATCACTCATTAAGTCAGTTCGAGGAAGTCGCAGCAGATGAGCTGGGCTTCAAGAACCATCGCATTCATCGTAGCCGCAGCACTCAGCTGGACTATCGAAAATCACTCATTCCCTCAGTTCGAGGAATTTGAAGGAGATCAGCTGGGCTTCAGTCGAATATGGGCAACTATAGACCCTTATCGATTACTCCTCGATCAAAGGACTAAGATAACTACTTACAATCTGTGAAACGTTTGCTGTAAAGAACGTCATGAAGTATAACGTCCAAAAAACAGAAATGTTAGTCTTCAAATCGGGAAGGGGTCCGGAGATGGTTCCTCCACTATATTTGTATGGCTCACCGGTTCGGTTTGTGTAGCAATTCAAACCTTTGACAGATCCTAGACGAAAACCAGAGTGATGACGCCGACATAGTAAGAGAGCGTAGGGCCATGGCGGTACGGGTGAATATGCTCGCGCGCCGTTTTGGTAAGTGCTCCGAGGATATTAAAATTGTTCTATTTAGGGCATACTGTCTATTCTTTTACGCTCTGGACCAACTACACCAGACGATCATATAATATCCTCAGAGTATAGTATAACAACGCCTTCCGCATACTACTGAGATTACCTCGTTACTGCAGTGCGTCGGGCATGTTCGCCGACGCCAGGGTCCCTGACTACTTCGCAGTCATCAGGTCGCGGGTGGCCTTGTTTTGGGATAGAGTCAGGACATCACGCAACGAGCTCGTTGGTGCTCTCAATGAGAACCTCTACGAGAGTATGATTATAAATCATGGATACACGTGCACCAGGAGAGCAACAAAAAGTAGGTACCTACCTGAATAAGCACAAAAACTTGTAGGCAATTCTAGTCATGTTTATCCTCATTTTAATTTTATTTTACGCTAATCCAATTGTACAGTTAAAACTATAAAAAGCTTCAAAAAACTCTGGGTCATCTCATCATAGCGTCGCATCCATCGAGTAGCAGCACTCAGCTCAGCTGGACTATCGAGAATCCCTCATTCACTCAGTTCGCAGCAGATCAACTGGGCTCCAAGAACCTCGTGGCACCGGACATATTGGTCCCATTCGAGTTCAAAGACTATGAATCACGAAAAACGCTGGTTCTGCAGCGTGGAATTCTTCATCGGACACGTTTGCAGACGCGATAGCGATATAAATACAATGTACTAAACGTCAGCTATTGTCGACATAGCAAAAATGCCAATGGGCGGGAATACACACAATCAAAGCGAAGATCATATTTCAAAAGACGTGGCCTCTAACACTATCATGGGACGACGACCGACCTCAAGAAATACTTTGCGAATGGCTGCAAATCAGAGATGACTTGAAGAATATTCCCAGGTTCTCCATTTCCACATACATAGGCGATATAGATAAATCATTTTGTAATCCACGTATATTTCGACGCTTCCGAAAAGGCCAGCGCAATTTATATCGGCTCACTAAATGATAAAGGCGAATATACATCAAATCTTACCGTCGCCAAATCAAAGGTTGCTCCACAAAACAAGGTGGCCACACTTACCAGATTAGAACTTTTGCTCACAATTAATGGCAAAATTCCTCGAGACTGTTACTTCCAGCAACTTCAAGGTCTATTCCTTCAAGGCCTGGACAGATTCAATGATAGTCTTGGGCTGGCTGGCTACATAGAAAGGAATCAAGATGAAAACAATTAGTGGCTAATTGAGTACACCAGATAAAGAAGATCATCCCGCAATCAGAGTGGAATCATGTAAAGTCGGAAGATAATGCTGCAGACTACGCTACGCGTGGATTGAACGCCACGAATTTGTTAAAGCTCAAGCTGTAGTGGGAAGGATCGGGATGGCTAATCACCAACAACAGGAACCACACCGAGCAACAATCACACCCAGATCCTGTGATCGAAGTAAAAAAGGCTAACTAAAGGAAGACTTAATGCTTCATTCATCATTTACTCAAGAACTGCGAAGCAAATGTAGTTCGATAACATGAACTATTAAACTCACTGCATGGGTATTGAGATTCGTCAGCCGATAAAAAAATAACAGACTACGACGGCGCACGGCAGCATATTGACGTCACCGGAAATGAACTCACAACATAAGTGTCAAAAACACACAAACTTGCGAATTCTAAGAATAAATTGCTCAATAAAAGAAATACGACCATGTCAAAAGCAGCAACAAGCTCAAATCCTTTAAAACGTTCCTAGATGAACAAGGAATATTGCGAGTAGGTGGACGACTTGAAAACGCTATAGTAAGCTTTCAAGCAAAACACCCCATCATCCTGGCACCTAAGAGCTGCCTCACTGAGCTTGTCATTCACCTATTGTGTCCGAAATAATTGGAATCCCAAGTCGATATCATTAGTCGACAAATATAGAATGATCTCGTTGTACCCAACAAGGAAAACAATGGGAACTTTTACAAAATACTGCTAGTATCTGCAAGAGTTACCGGCCACTAACTAATCATGAAATTCAGACTCCCGCGCTGATCACAAATTACGAGCTAGACGGCAGTCTACTACACGAGACAGCACTCAGTACAGTGCGCATAACAACGACCTACCCATACTGGGCCTTTAATCTCAGAGAGGATTGATATTAATCTTGTTCCTATCCCAAAGCGATTTACAAATATGCATACAGTGGACCCCCGGTAATCCGGCAAACATTATGCAGGGCAGTGTCGGACTATCGAATTTGTCGGATTATAGAGCACTGCCTAAGACCCCTATAGTCCGGATTTTTTTACGAAAGAGTACCTTGCAATCCGACAAATTACATATCTAATGACGAGAGTCAATATATTATACGTACATATGTATGTACATACTTTGAAGTACAAATCAGACTTAATTTATGTAAGTCGAATTTAGTAAATTAAATAACAATTGAGAGCTTACGTTTTATTATAAAAATAAGCATAAATGCACATACATACATATCTACCAAAATAATCAAGAATTATTAATCAAAATCATGTAGTGAATACTATATCAAATTATGAAGCTTTGAAATATTCATCAATTTTTTTTTGTTAAAGTTGTTATAACGCGAGATCAGAGCTTTGTCCCTCAGTCTTCTCAAAAGTAAAAGTTCGTTGTAGGATGTACCATTCTCTTCAGCCCATTGTAAACCTAGCTCAAACGCGTTAACTGCGTCTTGATCTGTGACTTGTGGAGCAGCCGTACCGCTATCACTAGTAGTCAAATTCAAACTAAGTAAAACAATGCAAACGCGTCGAGTACAATAGCGGTGGCGCGTACGAGTTGTGACCTGTTCAAACTTGCGTGATCTATACATAATTCTGTCATGTCGGATTACAGGGGGCGCCGGATTAGACAGGGGCCGGATTATCGGGGGTCCACTGTACATGCTTCCCGAGAGAGGAGTCTGTGTCCAGTCGATAAGCCAATCTAAAACTTGAGAGCAAGACAATCCATTTGTGACCTGGAGTTGGTAAACGTGGAGTTGGAAGAGGAATCATTCTGTACATAGGTAGCATCAACGTGCGGCGACAAATGGATCAAGTTG
Source organism: Argyresthia goedartella (assembly GCA_949825045.1). Taxonomy (NCBI): domain Eukaryota; kingdom Metazoa; phylum Arthropoda; class Insecta; order Lepidoptera; family Argyresthiidae; genus Argyresthia; species Argyresthia goedartella. The sequence continues at coordinate 1,441,807 of OX463819.1, forward strand.
ACGACCTCTGAGGCGTAGTGGTTGTGGCTCTGCCTACCATGCGAGAGGTCCCGGGTTCAAACCCCGGCTGGGGGTGAAAAAAACCCCAGGTATTGAATGTTTATATCTTTGTGACGTCGCGGTTTCTGGTTCCCACAACACAGGGTATCCTAGAATATCCTCCTTGAAAATCTTTTGGCAAAATAGCGTAGTTTTTTTGAAACAATTTGTATGTGGTTTGGCGCTACGTTATTTTAGTTTGAGTCGAGCGCATTGTTTGCGCTCACTTTTCTTTATTATGTGGAAGTAATTAACGCTGTCGCTTTTGTTTACATTCGTATTTCTTTTATTTATATTTTTTCGTATCACCTTAAGTTATCTTTGTTTATGACTGTCCTTTCGAAGGTGTGGGATTAGATACTGATTTCGACAGGTTGTCCACGAAGCTAACAAGGATTCTTTATTAGTGGAGGTCTAAAAATGTTACGTCAATTTGGCAACCGGATAGTAGCTGTCAGTTTAGTTAGTGGTCACGCCTCTGGAATCGGTTTGATTGTATGCGATTCCAAAGAAATACTTAATAAACTAAACAGACTGCTTGACGTGGGCACACATCTAACAAAACTGCGCCTGACAACACCTGTAGAAACAATTTCGTACTGCGTGCACATGACGGGGCGGTGGACGGTACAACTGTAGTGTTTGCAGGCGCAGCTCTGTTAGACGTGTGTCCTTGCACTTTCCCGGTTGTCTTAGGTTCTACATATTTACCTATACCTGTACATATTTACTTTTTATAAGTATTCTTGTGAAGCCCATGGAATCAACCTTAATGGCTCTTTTCCGCGCAGACGTGGCACGGCACCTTACGGTAAGTACCTGAAAAGCAATGGTGTTGAACAGTTGAGTACTATCAGAAGCGGCAGCCGCACCTTGAATGCCCGGTGTGCCCGCAGCCGATGCACTCCTGCCGTGATGGCCAGCCCAAACAGCAGGTACTGCAGGTACGCTGGTGGATGTGGAAGAGGAGGTCAGGGCCACATATAATTATTATCCAACAGCTAATGACTTGACTAGTCGAGTGGCGTGTATATGAGGAGGCCTATACTCACCAGTGGGTACCCTGACAGACTGATGGTGATGATGAGTTGATGACGTCAAAGGATGTTAAAGTAGGACCTTAAGCACCTGATCGTCGGGGATCCAAGAGCGAACAGGATAACAAGAAAACGCCGCTACACGCATCACTAACGCCTCGCCATAAGCCCCGCGAGTACGAGCTCAGTTGCTAAGGCCCCTACTATAGGGTGCGGTGCTAAAAACTTGACGTCACGCATTTCCTATAGGTGATGGCAGAGGCAAAGATGCGCCCGCGTCAAACCTGTAATCAATATTCGATGTTACGTGGCTAGCCGCATCTGCAGATATTTGAAGGTTTCCTCACGATGTTGAGGTTTCCCCACGGTGTGAGTTGGCGCAGTAAAGAAGGCTTTTCTAGTAATCTCGTCGAAGGTGATGACAAGATCTGCTTTCAGATGCTTTTCAGTGTACTCGATCATTTGTTACCACCCATAACGCATATAATCAATGCGTCGCTGAGCGAGTATTGCTTCCCGAGCCAGTGGAAAAGAGCATTTGTGATACCCCTACCTAAAACGTCTAACCCGTCCTCCTTCAAAGAATTCCGTCCCATTTCCATCCTACCAATCCTTTCCAAAGTCCTTGAATCAATTGTCCACACCCAGCTGTCCGTCCACGTACCTTTCCTCCATGAATTTACTGAACCCTTTTCAGTCTGGTTTTAGGCCGGGGCATAGCACCACCACAGCACTGCTCAAGGTAACTGACGATATCCAACTGGCAATGGATAAGAAGCAGCTCACAGTTCTGACTGTCCTAGACTTTAGCAGCGCCTTCAAATGCATCGACATCGATATACTTGTTGAAATCTTGAAATCACTCAATGTCTCTTCACACTCGGCTCGCTGTTTTGACTCTTACTTGAGAGACCGCCAGCAGCGCATTAAGTCTGAAGAAGTCACTATGAAATGGTGCAAGCTCTTTACAGGTGTTCCGCAGGGTGGCATCCTTTCTCCTCTTCTCTTCTCAGGTTTCATCCATTCCATCTTGGATGTATTGTCTTCCTCGTATCACCTTTATGCAGATGACCTTCAAATTTATCAGTGTGATCTGACTTCGACTGTTGAGGCTTTGAATGCTGACCTCGACAACATCAGGAAATGGGCTCTTTCGTATGGGCTATTAGTCAACCCGGACAAGTCTCAGGTGATGATACTGGGTACACGGCACTTACTTAATTTGTTGCAGAATAAGTCCGTTGATCCCGTTCTATTTGACGGTACCATTGTCAAGTATAGCGAGAAAGCCAAAAATCTTGGCGTTGTTTTTGACAATCTATTATCCTGGTCGCCCCATGTTTGTGAGGTCAGCAGATGAGTCTTTGCATCCTTTCATTCTCTTCGGCGTTTGCAGTTCTTCCTGCCTAGGCAGACTAAAATCATGCTAGCTCAGACCCTTCTTCGGCCTTTAATAGACTCTCGCCGATGTTTGCTGGGCCAGTGCGAAACAAACAAACAGTGAACAAACTCGAGCGACTCCAAAATCTCGGGGTTCGGTTTATTTTCCGTCTTCTTAAGTACGACCACGTGTCCCAATCATCATTTCAGCCTGTTAATGTCCACTGCTGAACATAGGCCTCTCCAATCGCACTCCAGCGTGACCGGTCCGTGCGTGTCCCAATATCGTAGGAAATTAGGCTGGCTCCCGATTCCGACTTCGTCGTGATATGCACATTCTCTCCTTCCTCTTCAATATTTTGAAAAATCCGCGCTACCCCGCATATTTTCGTGAACGTTTTGAGTATCTTTTCTCAGAGGATAGACTTCGGAGATCTCACACGGTGTCACTTTTGTCAATTCCTAAGCACAACACTGTTGCAATACGTTTGTGGAATGCACTTCCTTGCGCTATTAGGGATTGCAAATCCTTGGTTAGTTTCAAGAAAAAATTTAAACTGCATCTCCTCTCTTCCGAATAGTGGGTATCTCATAGTATTTATGTGTATCTATGTATTTATTGTATTCTATTTATTGATTTTATAGTAATTACGTAGGGTGTATCGTGATTTATTTGATAGTATATTGATTTTATTTCTTTCTTTTAACTCTTAATTGTACACTAGGACTACCTCTCTATATTTTATTTTTCTCTTTTCTTCACAGGTTAGCTGTAAGAAATTTCTTTTTAGAAATAAGCTCACCTTTGCATACTGTTTATGTTATAATTTCCACTGTGGTTTCTATGCAATAAAGGATTATTATTATTATGTACCTTCAACTTATTACGTGCTTTGCTTTGCTTTGTTCTCTCAACTCTCTCTCTCACAATCAAACTTAGTCATAATCAGTACTACTACTACTATAATTCGTGATAGATTTTGTAGCAATTTCTCCCAGACATCAAGCAAAGAATTAAGTTGCATTTTGGGCATTGGACCTTACTGGACTTGCATCCTGGAAATCTGCATCGGTTTTGCGAGTCCAGAACTATAGGTAGGTGATCGACTTTTTTACTCCTCACAAAGTCCGACGGGTGATCAGCTCTAGTTCGCTTGCTTTGTCTCGCCATTGTCACGGAATCATAAGGGGAGGTTTCTTCTTCACTTTCAACGTCATAATGCAGCAGGTATTGCGCAATCGCTTCACGGAAGCTCAAAGAATCCAGGATATCTCGGCTCCTTGTCCCTAGTTTTTCTTGAACCACCTTGTACTCAATCCACGCAGCTGCAATACTAAAATCAAATAAGTGGAATATAAGACCGATAGTCCACTTGCGGGTTCTGGCCGACATCCTGTAATAGCTAATCATGCGATCTAAATAGTCCACGCCACCCATATTCTCGTTGTATTCTTTTACTGCAGGTGGTCGTTGAACATTGGTGTATCTTTTTAGATTTTTGTCCCAACGACGGCATTCATCTACTGGTTCAGCACCATGACGTGACGAAGCTAAATGAACTGGCTTGTTATCAAACCACTTGATTGCAGATATTTGTCCTGTGGACAGAACTAGCTGGGAATAGCTTCGTCGAGCTTGGCGACGAAGCTTAGCATCAGTCTTGAAGGTACAGTTCGATGGTATTCTATTTTTTTCAGGGTTCCAGTACCAGTTGCTTCGGAAGCATAATGCAACATCTCCAACAAAGGAATCGACGTAAAATATCTGTCCATGAATATGTTACAGCCTGAAAGCATTCGTTTGGAGAGGCGTAGAACCATTTTGCCACCAATATCGAGTGACTGGAACCTGCTGTCATCTAAAATGGTATCACCTTTGGCTTCATAAATGAAGAAATCCAGTGGCAGTCTATAGCCACATGCCAACACGATGTTCTTCAACCCAACTGGATTGGGTTTGCCTTTGACCATTTGCCTCGCCTGATATTTACCCCAAAAAGGGATCATTTGCTCGTCGACACAGACATTTGTGGCTGGCGTATTCAGCAAGCAGCCATTTCTGACACAAGATACCAGAGGCTGTACTTTCCAGAACTTAGTCTTTTGCTTGTCTGATTCTGGTACCTCGTGATCATTCACAGATGTTCTCAGTTTGTGGTAACGGTCTCTGGACATACTTCTTGCAATGGCCTCTACTCTAGTTTTTTTTCCCAATACATCATCAGGAATTTCAGGTAAGACATCATAACAGAAAAACAAAAAAAAAACGTATCTCATTTTCTGATGCGTTCAAGATAATCACTGTTTTGACAAATGAGTCTGGTTGCTATGTACTGCGAATAGCAAATACATATCGCTGGGTATGTATTTTGTCAGATAATCATGTGGTGGCAAGTTGATTATCGTTCTGTCTGGCTCTTCAAAGGCTGGTGCTGGTGGCAAGGGTTCAAACACGTTAATGAGTTTCCAGAAATCTCGACGCTGGGAAGATGTACCTACTGGTAGTGACTGGACTTGAGGAGTCTGTTGGCTAGTGGAAGTTGATGCCTGGTTGCTTTCTTGGGTGTCGACTTCCTCTTCCGAACTATCATCTTCGTTTGTAGCATCGGGATTGAAAGGTGGAACCTCCGCAACGTCCTCGTCTCCGAAATCCATCTCCAGATCAGAATCATCACCATTGATTATATCATGAAGGGCTTGTTCTAGGGCACATTCTAAAAATATTAGACGAATGTACGTTTAATATGTGAAATGTACTGAATACACGTGAAAAATAAGCATGAAAATACATCAAAAACTAAGTCTGGGTAATTTATGGAAAAATGGTGCAAAAAGTAAGCCCAAGACCCACAGTCCCCAAAAGGGGACATTCGCATTTTTTGACATAGGTTAGACAAGTTTGAACTCGAACCAGAAAAGGTTTGATGACAAACAATAGCAAAACTAATTAAAAATATGCACACGGAACTACTGAATTACGTGATAAAACAGCACTTACCGGCAGCGGGGTCACCAAAATTGTATTTTTTCCGCGAGCTCATTTTTAACGACAGGTGAAAAAATTATGGCGGCTCTGACGTCAACTAACTTGTTGCGAGCGGTAGTGACATCTATCAAGTGGACGGAAAATCAATATCACCAAGTTCCGTATACTAGTTCAAAAGTTATCGTAGATTTCCTCGATGTCGTTGTATGTCCCTGTATGGGGACTAATTGTGCGAGGAGGGTAGTTAAGTTCCAAAAATTTATAAATATATGTACACAAGGTGTTGGGGATTGATAGTACCATAGACAAATAAGTAATATTACTTATTTGTCTATGATAGTACCCATCATTACATATAAAAAAAAGAAAAATATATTTGTCCCTCAGTACATTGACCCGATCAGCTGATTTCATAATTCATAATTCTTTATTGAACACAGTTATTTAAAAAACCGGTCAAGTGCGAGTCTTAATCGCGCACGAAGGGTTCCGTACCACCGTTCAATAGAAGCGATGGTGTGGAGTGAATAGTTTGGATTTAACACAGCAAAATATTGTTTACAAAGTTATTGGTGCGGTTACTTTCACACTCCATGTACGTAACCAGGTGCATCCATAAGTTTGTATGTGGTATTGAAAGAATTGTTGTATGGGAGCCCCCTTAAATATTTCTTTTATCCTGTTTTTTAGTATTTGTTGTTATAGCGGCAACATAAATACATCATCTGTGAAAATTTCAACTGTCTAACTATCACGGTTCGTGAGATACAGCCTGGTGACAGACGGACGGACGGACAGCGGAGTCTTAGTAATAGGGTCCCGTTTGGAACCATTCGGGTACGTAACCCTAAAAAGATACATTAAGAGAAAACATATGTACAAAGGCGAGCTTATCTCTAAAAAGAGATTTCTTCCAGCAAACTAAGGCATGACAGGAAAATTTATCAATAAAGGGTAGGCAGTGCACAATATCTAAACAATAATAAAATACATATAAGTAAATTACATATCTATAAAATACGGTAAATAAAATACATACTCGTATCTAACAAACTACTAAATACGTATCAATACATACATAAACCTGTACATAAAGTTTACATATAATAATAATATACATACTACAACTATCACAAAAGAGAGAGGAAGTGCTCTTTTGCCCGGTTTTTGAAAGCGAAAAGAGTCGGGCTGTCTCTTATCGCACAAGGAAGTGCGTTCCACAGTCGGACCGCCTGCAACCTGAAGAAGTGCTCATATGCGGAAGTGGTATGCATTGGAGTGGCTAAGAGTGAGACCGTGTGAGATCTCCGTTGCCGATCTCCTGAAAAGAGATACTCAAAGCGGTCTCGAAGGTAGCTGGGGTAGCGCGGATTTTTCAATATATTGAAGGGTTCCGTACCACCGTTCAATGGAAGCGATTGTGTGGAGTGAATAGTTTGGATTTTACACAGCAAAATATTGTTTACAAAGTTATTGGTGCGGTTACTTTCACACTTCATGTACGTAACCAGGTGCATCCATAAGTTTGTATGTGGTATTGAAAGAATTGTTGTATGGGAGCCCCCTTAAATATTTCTTTTATCCTATTTTTTAGTATTTGTTGTCATAGCGGCAACATAAGTACATAATCTGTGAAAATTTCAACTCTCTAGCTAGCTAGGTTCTTGAGATACAGCCTGGTGACAGACGGACGGACGGACGGACGGACAGACGGACGGACGGACGGACGGACAGCGGAGTCTTAGTAATAGGGTCCCGTTTGGAACCCTTCGGGTACGGAACCCTAAAAAAGAATATGGGAGTCTCGGCGACGACGAATCGGAAGCCACCCCAACTCTTTGCGAAATTGAGAGACATGGTCGAATTTGCGCAGCCCGAAGATAAACCGAATCCCGAGATTCTGAAGTCGTTCGAGTTTGTTCAGAAGATCTTCGTTCGAGCTCGCCCAACAGACATCGGCGTAGTCGATTAGCGGCAGGAGAAGGGACTGAGCAAGGGTGATTTTGGTCTGCCGCGGCAAGAAGTACTGCAGACGCCTGAGGGAGTGAAAAGACGCAAAGACCCATCTGCTGACCTCGCTGACATGTGGAGACCAAGACAGCTGGTTGTCAAAAATAACCCCAAGGTTTTTCGCCTTATCTGTATACTCTATTGTGATGCCATTATATGATACGGGAACAATGGGTTTTTGTAACAAGGAAAGAGTGTGCCTGGTTCCTAAAATCATGGCTTGTGATTTATTCGGGTTTATTAACAGCCCGTATGATGAGGCCCAGTCTTTCACATTCTCGAGGTCAGCATTCAGTGCATTCTGTGTCACTGATGGAAAAGTTTAAAGTTTAAAGAAATCAATATTCTGACATTTGTGTCTCAATATATCTATGACAATCTTGTGTATGTAAAAAGAACTATAACTAATTTTCAGAAGTACAGTGATATACACAATTTTAATACTAGAAATAAAGACAAGTTGGTTGCTTATGTAAGCCGACTACATAAAATTAGTAATTCTTTTAAAGGCTCTTTAATTGTATACGCTATTACAATAAGGTCCCTACTGATATAAAAAACTTACCTTTAGACAAGTTTAAAATAATAATAAAACAGAAATTGTATAAAAAAGGTTACTATAGGATATCTGATTACTTAGAGGACAGATGTCCATGGGAATAGATTGTTTGAGTAACAGACTGTTTCGATATATAATTAGCATTCATTTTGTAATTTGACAATATTTTATTTAAAAAAGGAAACGCAAAAGATGCGACGACTGTGGAGTTTCTTCGGTGAGCTCTTCTCCACAGATTCCGCCATTGTGTTAGTGAACTCTCCCAAAAAAATGTAATGACGGATCTAAGTGATTTAACAACATCCTATGGAAATAAATGATTTTTGATTTTGATTTTGATTTGATTTTGATCCACGGATGAAACTACATCGCAGGGGGAAAAGTGGCGATAAATTTGTAGATCATCTGCGTACGGATCCGAACCTAACCAGAACCTAACAGCAAACAACCAAGATAAAATTTAGTAGTATCAGTTTATTAGAAGTATAGTATTTACAGTGAAGTCTATAAAAAAAGATGATGCGAAGATGAGGATGGATGAGATGTGAAACAGGTTTTATAAAATACAGATGTCTGGATAGAAAGAAGGAAGCGGAGACCTGGGTGCAGGTGTATTTGTTGTTGTAGATGTTGTTGAAATCGTCGTTGTAGGAACAGTAGCGGGCGTACTTGTAGTTACGCCTCGCAGGATCCCGTTGTAGAAATCGTCGTTGTAGGAACAGTAGCGGCGTTGGCACGGCTCGCAGAATCCCGTTGTAGAAATCTTCGTTGTAGGAATGGTAGCGGCGTAGGCGCGGCTCGCAGAATCCCGTTGTTTGAAGATTGATTTGAAGGTTTTGAGGGAGTTTGAAGGCTCGCAGGATCCCGTTGTAGATGGAGAATTTGGAGATTTGAAGGAGTTTGAAGGCTTCGCAGGATCCCGTTGTAGATGGAGAATTTGGAGATTTGAAGGAGTTTGAAGGCTTCGCAGGATCCCGGGGTTGAGCGACCCCGGGATAAGGCCTTTACTGGTACTTCCAGTTCAGAAACTGACGTGAGACTGTCCAGAATTGAAGAAATGTTCCGCTTTTATACCCTTTTTGGAGAGTTCTAAAAATTATTTAAATTAAACGTAATTTTTGAGAGTGGCCAAGAGAGAAAGAGTATTTTTGTAAAAGTATTAAAGTAAACATATCAGACCGCTAACGAGTTTGAATGGACATTGCCATGACAACCAGATAAACAATCAACAAATCAAATGTCAATTGTTGGTTTCAGGCTCGTAATATAAAATTTAAACAGTTCACTTAGCCAAAATTACATAACAACGAAAGGAAAAATAGTAGCGCACCAGCGCGCACGAAGCCCGAGATTGTAGAGTTTCGGAGAAAGCCAAAAACAAGGTCACCAAAGGTAAGCCCCTTCCCTATCGATTTAGAAGTGCTGATAACATGAAAATGCAGAGCGAACATGATTTATTAATGTATTCTTATGGTTTAAAACATTACAGGTTCCTATGGAAATAAAAGTGATGACCAATAATAAGCAGCACAGCTCACCAAGTATCCAGCGTAATAGAGCAAGCACCCTGAAGGACAAACAAAAAGGACTGATGGTGGAGCTGGAGCTAAGGGTTAGGATGCAAGAATAGCATGTAAGTAGCACAATACTACATATTCCCCCCGACCCTGAAAAAAACGAAGAAGAGAGGACGTCGGAGATGGAGTTTATAAAGACTGAAAAAAGAAGAGGAGAGAGAATACCACCTTGAGGCACTCCTGAGGAAAGATCACACCATTGAGTTTCGGTCTCTTCAGACTTAATGCGCTGCTGACGACCTCTCAGGTATGAGTCTAACCAGCCAGCAGCGTGGGAGGAGACATTCAGCGATGTTAATATAGCGACAAGAATGTCAAAATCGACGCAGTTAAAGGCATTGCTGAAGTTAAGCAGGGCCAGCACCGTAACCAACCTCTGATCCATGGCTAGCTGTATATCATCGCTGACTTTTAAGAGTGCTGTGGTAGTACTATGCCCTGGTCTGAAGCCAGATTGGAAAGGATTGAGAAGTTTGTTTGATGAAAGGTAGGAGGTGAGTTGGGAGTGGACAATAGATTCAAGGACTTTGGAGAGAATAGGTAAAATAGATATGGGCCTGTAATCTTTGAAGGAGGAGGGATTGGAATTTTTGGGCAGTGGGATGACAAGAGCTTTCTTCCACAGTCTAGGAAAAGATCTTTCATGATTTCAAGTTACTATGGGGGACGTTTAATTGGGAAAGTTGTTGAATAGAATGATGGTTATTATCATTCCCTAAAATATGGTCAGCTGATTAAATGTCACCCTGTTTGTATATAATAGTAGATCACACATATTACCTTCCACTAACAATATCTATTGTACCGATCTTCTATAAAACTTTTGTCTATTCTTTCCTAAAGAAATCCGATTTTAACTATCAGTCTAGTGCACTTAAGAGTAATGTTCAAATATCCTCGCTATTGTAATACTTATAGAATTGTATCAGCTGAGTCACCTCCACTTACCTTATAAACATAGAAAAACTCAGTAGTGTCTCCGTGACTCGAACCTCAACACTTTGGCACTTTAGCCGGCGCTCCTACCAATTGATCCAAGCGGGTCGTGCGGCCGAGCGGCGAAATTGTCTACCACGGCCGGGTCGACATCGAGTTTACACATTTTTGCAATAGAGGGCAGCACTTGTAGTATGAAATGAATTGCGCTAAATGCACTCTGCTCATTAAGCCGGAAGAATGCCTAAAATGTGCTTCGTGCGTAAAAACATTGCACTACCATTGTGCAGAGTATACTGAATTGGAGTTCAAAAAAGTCCTGCCAATGAATAAAACCAAACTTAAGTGTGTACCATGCAAACAGAAGAAATCTCCTGCCAGTTCGGTTGTGATTAGCAATACATCAGCGGATATTCCATCTTCCATCGTTAATATAGATATACAACAAGTAATAAAATGCTTTGAGACCAAATTTGATGAGGTAAAATACTTGTTGAAAGGACTAGAGACGTCGTTCAATAAAAAATCGCAAGAAATGCTGGACAAAATTGAAGGACTGTCTAGTAGAATAATAACTCTGGAGAATAACCTAGCCGATCAGTCACAAATTATGAGCAACCTTCAACAAATAAATGATGAGCTTCGGCTTGAAAATCGCACCCTCAGAGACAATTTTGATGACATGGATCAAAGATCGCGAAGCTGCAATATAGAGATTCAAAATATCCCGGAAAAGAAGGGCGAGAACCTGCTCCATGTCGTAGAGACCATTGGCAAGGCCATCGGTGTCCCTATTCCTGTATCCTGCATCACCGACGTCCATAGGGTGGCTCACAACCAACCAACACAGAAGGCAAAAAATATAATCGTGCACTTATCTACAAAAAGACTCCGTGACGACGTGATCGCGGCCGGTCGGACCCGCCGAGGGCTCACTGCATCGCAAGTGCTGAATGCGGCCGCGGGCGGCTCCACCGCGTACTCAACTGTGGCGGGCACTGCGCCCCCACCACCGTCGTCCCGGGTCTACATCAACGAACATCTTACACTCAAGAATAAAATACTGTACTCCAAAGCGCGCACCGTTGCGAACGATAAGAATTACAAATACATCTGGATTAAGAACGCAACAATTCTAGTACGCAAAGAAGATAACAGCCGGGTTATAACTATTCGCAGAGATGAAGATTTAGATAAAGTAGTGTGACTAATTTATTTATATTTAATTTATTTATATTTAAATTTTCTGTGTGTCGTTAAAATATACCGTCTCACAATCAATGTCATCGCATCTCTTGTAAATTCAATGTTTAAATTCATGTTGTTGTATTTTCCTGTTCTATACGTATATATTCTACTCTGCAAATCACGCAATCATTCACCACCACTATATATTTTAACTGTTGTTTATGGTGCAACCCATCCACTCATTTTCCATAATGTTATACTCATAAATTTGATATATTATAGTTTATATTATATATTAAAACTCAAACTTAAACAAAACAAATATTTCTTTAAATACATGTTGCAATTTTATGTTATCAATGGTTGACTCAAATATAAGTATTTATTATCAAAACTGTGGTGGGTTGCGTGGTAAGCTTACGGAACTTAGACATAATATACAATGTTCATATTTTGATGTAATTATATTGACAGAAACTTGGCGGTTCAATAGTATTTTTGACTCGGAATTGTAGACAACAGATATTCGATGTTTCGTCGCGATCGTAACTTGGTTGATTTTAACAAAAAGGACGGTGGAGGTATTGTTGTCGCTATCAATAAAAAAATTACTGCATCGCGACACTTTGAACTTGAAGATAAGACTACAGAGGAGTTATTTATAAGTATACCTCTGTGTAAATCTAATACTCTAATGCTATGCGTAACATATATACCTCCCAAAACTAACAAAAATTTATACGTTTCTCATTTCAATAAGCTACAGCACCTATTTATGAACTATCCTACTTATACTTTCTGTGCTATAGGAGACTACAACATACCAGATTTGACTTGGTCCCCCCACTCTACTGGAAATAATTTAGTACCCAATATTAAAACAGAACTTCATAAATCACTTGATAATACAATGGGTTTAATGCAACTCCAACAATACAATAATATTTACAACAACAATAATCGCTTATTAGATCTTATGTTTTCTAATAGTAGCAACTGCGTATGCTCTCCACCATACATTGAGTTATCGCGGCCTAATTACCAACACCACCCCCCGTTAATGTTCACCTTTGAAAATACAAAAACAGTAAAACAAATTCAACCAAAAAAAACTGACAAATTTAACTTTAATAAATGTGATTTTATTTATATCAAATCTGAACTGTCATTAATAAATTGGGAAAACGTTTTAAAAAATAAAAAAGTAACTGAAAGTGTTTCTATATTCTACGAAATCTTATTCAAAATTATTAATAAACATGTACCTCTATATAAAACAAAGTCACGAAATTTTCCATCATGGTTTTCTAAAGCATTATCAAGCACATTATCACGTAAAAAAACCGTGTGGAATAAGTGAAAAACTTACCATAATCTATCGGACTATAGAGAATTTTCACTCCTTCGTGAAAGAGTTAAATTACTTTTGAAAGAGGACTTCAATTCATATATCTCAAAAACCGAGTGTAATATTTCTGAAAACGTTAAACATTTTTGGAAATATGTAGCCTCTCTGAAGAAAAACGAATCGGGATATCCATCTAAAATGTCATTGGATAACAGAACATCTGACAGCCCATCCGAAATAGCTGATATGTTTAATGAATTCTTTAGCTCCGTTTTTGAACCAAATGATACTGATTTAAATGATATTAATATACATAAACTTAATACAAGTTCGGAAGCTGAAAACATCTCTAATCTGCATATTAGTAAATACCGAATTAAAAAAAGGCTTTCAACTCTAGATATATCTAAAGGGCCTGGTCCAGATAAAATAGGTCCAATATTTTTGAAAAACACTGCCGGTCTTTTAGTAGATCCACTCTACATAATACTTAACCGCAGTGTTCAAGAAGGATGCTTCCCGGACTTCTGGAAACTAGCATATATCACGCCTCTACACAAATCGGGTTCTCGGAATAATATCACCTATTATAGACCCATATCTGTCCTCTCTACAATACCAAAGATTTTCGAGTCACTGGTTCAGGAATCTCTTTACACGCAAGTAAGACGAAATATTGCTAAACAACAACACGGATTCATGAAAGACAAGTCCACGATAACTAACTTAGCTTTATACTCGAATTTTCTATTTAAGGCCATGGATGAAGGAGTTCAAGTGGATGTGATATACACGGATTTCCAAAAAGCATTTGACAAAGTGGATCATGTTTTGTTACTCGAGCAGCTAGCATACAATGGCATAACCGGAAACCTTCTTAAGTGGTTTGGGTCTTACTTACGGGACAGATTCCAGATGGTTACAATCAATGGATATCATTCCGAAAGAAGATTAGAATCTTCTGGTGTAATTCAGGGCTCAATTTTAGGACCTCTCCAATACACACTTTTTATTAATAGGATTAACCAATGCTTCCAACATTGTCAGATACTAATGTTCGCCGATGACTTAAAAATCTTTAAAAAAATTAATTCTCTGGAAGATTGTATTAGTTTACAAGAAGACCTTAATAGATTCCACGAGTTTTGTCTAACTAACAAACTTCAACTTGCGCATAATAAATGTAAACAGATAACTTTTACGCGTAATAGGAACAAGATACTCCAACCATACAACATCGGTGGCCAAGAAATGGAGAGGGTTTCCTCAATTCGAGATTTGGGTGTCCTTTTCGATGAAAAACTCATTTTCGACGACCATATAGAGAAAATTTGTACGAAAGCATATCAGATGCTCGGTTTAATATTAAGGGTTAGTAAAAACTTTAATAAAAAACTTACATATATGACACTCTATAAAACCCTAGTAAGATTCCAACTGGAGTATGCTTCTATTGTATGGAATCCCTTTTATGCCGTTTACAGTGACAAACTTGAGAACATACAAAAAAAAGCCCTCAAATCGATACACTATAGACTTACACGTAGCAAAATGAGCTACGAAAACCTCATGTCACTCTATAAAGTACCTAGTTTGGCCTCTAGACGCACAATAACCGACGAATTATTTTTATATAACATATGTAACAACCACTATGATTGTCCGGAGCTTGTCGAAGAAATTAAATACCTTGCCCCACATACAGCAACGCCACGCCGTCCCTGTAAACTTTTTTATCTAAATCCAACGCGCACCAATTCCGGTCTTCGTGCGCCGCTACATCGAATTTGCCATACCTATAATGAGAGGTTGCTATCGATAGACATAAATATGTCTATCGATAGCAATCCTAAATAGGAGCAAAAAAACATCTTTTAAAAAAGAACTAACAAATCATATGGGTTTAAGTTTAAGGTCGATTAAGTATTTTAAAATTATCAAAAAAATATTTGTATCACATTATTTTTATAAATGTATGTTTTAGTGATGAACGTATAAGGTAGTAAGCTTACAATGTATTTTGTGTTTGTTATTTATGTTTTGTAAAGTTTATTACTGTTGTTTGTCCAAATAAAGTAAAATAAAATAAAAATAAAATATGAGCGGAAAGGTTCGTACGACGACGGTTTCACTGGTTACTACTACACTACTACACTACACGGAAAATATATCAAATTAATTTGTACGGAATCTAGTAGTGTACTCAATATAAATTCATGATTTCTACCACAAATTAATTCATCTGGAAGTAAAATAAATTCTCATGGATCAAATTATCATGGATCACAACGACTATGTAACACTTAGAGCCCAATACAGGCACCGAAGCAATTCATGTGGTGATGAATCAAGCTCATCCTTATTTGAAGATCTAAATAGAAGTCTTCCGAACACATCGTGCGACATCAGCCACGATTCAAATACAAATGAACAACTTGAGAAACTTAGAAATGACCTTGATTCAGCTAACCAGGAAATTGAAAATCTTCTCACTGAAAACCAGAGACTTGAAAAGGAAATAGAAAAATCTAACAAACTAATTGAGGTATATAAAACATTTAGGTTTTCTGAAACAGTCATGACTCCCTTAACTGCAAGACGAAGGAAAAAACCCAAGAAATCACCTTCACACAGTAACTCGAATAGAAAAATACAATTCCTTATTAAAGATGACATCAAAAACACTGATAAAAAACCGGTCAAGTGCGAGTCTAAATCGCGCACGAAGGGTTCCGTACCACCGTTCAATGAAAGCGATGGTGTGGAGTGAATAGTTTGGATTTTACCCAGCAAAATATTGTTTACAACGTTATTGGTGCGGTTACTTTCACACTCCATGTACGTAACCAGGTGCATCCATAAGTTTGTATGTGGTATTGAAAGAATTGTTGTATGGGAGCCCCCTTAAATATTTATTTTATCCTGTTTTTTAGTATTTGTTGTTATAGCGGCAACAGAAATACATAATCTGTGAAAATTTCAACTCTCTAGCTACCTAGGTTCTTGAGATACAGCCTGGTGACAGACGGACGGACAGCGAAGTCTTAGTAATAGGGTTCTTACCCGTTGGTACGGAACCCTAAAAATGGTGATGAGAGTGCTATACCGGAGCAAAGCGAAAAAACCAATCACACAGAATGTGATCAAGTGTCAAACGCCATCAAGACCACAGAAGAAAGTAACAGCAAGACAGTGATAGAGACTTCTATTGATTCGAAGAAAACCACCATCGAGACCACTCGTGACGAGACTAACAGTCAAACACCAACCACACATCCACCAATTACTATTCAAACCAACAATGAAACAATAGAGCAGGGAGATAATAATCAGATTAAAGAAACAACACAGAAGACACAACCCATGATATACTGCGAAGTAACCCAAAAGAAGAATAAGGAAACCTATCCAGAAAACGGCATGACAGATAAAAGCAAAGCTAAAAATGAAACACTAAACAAGAAGGAGACAAGAACAAAGATATTTATTATTGGTGACCAACAGGCAAGAGGAGTTCAACATGCACTACAAATTCTTATAGGACCGAGGTACTTGGTTATCTGTTTTTGGAAAGCTGGAGCAAAACTGAGTGACCTGACAAATATAGCGAAAAAGGAAATATCAGAACTGACCAAAAGTGATTTTCTGAATCTAATAGGAGGCGTTAACGAGGTAAACCCATTCGAGTTTAAGTCCCAAGCCATTATTTGGTTACATTCAAACAGGAATGTTAATGTCGTAGTTACTGAAATACCATATAATAAGAATCTCCGAGAGCGGAAACTGAACTACGAACTGAAATTTATCTGCAATCAATATGATAATGTGTCTTTTCTAGATATGGATTACAGCCGGTTTCTCCCAAGAGGGGACCACTTTACAAAGAATCTGAGTAGGAATCTTCTAAGAGAGTTACTTAAAATTAATTACACTATTCTAATGAAGAACAATTCTCAGAAATTGGTCAAGTCAAGGAAATCAGTAGGGAAAAAACTGGACGATAACTGTACTCAAACCGACTCTGAATTAGTTGTAAATAATGCAAGCATTGACAATTTAAACAGTAACAATGATAATGATGATAATGGTGATAAACATGAGAATAATGACATAACCGAAAACTCTAACAATAGGAAACCTGACAAAACTATCACCAATAATACTTTTTTTCGTGTATAACACTATTACATTGATACATCAAAATATTGACGACTTAATTACCAAATCAGACCCATTGACTGTTCACTTAAATGAATTAACTGAAGAAAACAAACAAGTGGACATAATCTGTATAACGGAACATAATATGATGCTAAGCGATGAGGTCCATTTAAATATACCAAACTTTGTGTTAGCAGCCCACTTTTCTAGACGAAATAGAAATGGCGGTTCATGCATACTAGTGAAAAAAAGTCACAAATTTAAGACAATTTCCGAGGTACAAAACCTAAGCATTCTTAACGTAATTGAGGGTTGTGCCATCGAACTAACAGAACATAATATTATTGTATGTTTATATAGAGTATCTCCACAAAAAGATAAGGCTAATCTTCTTGATGTATTCCTCACTAGATTAGACGATATTCTCAAACTTTTCTGCTACAAGAATAAGCGTTTAATAATAGGAGGAGATTTCAACATCGACCTACTTAAAGAAAATGGTACTAAAAACAATTTGTAGAACTATTATGGAGTTACAATATGAAACCGCACTTTATTGAACCTACTCGTCTAAGCAGTGGAACTTGTATTGACAATTTCATACATAACGTACATGGATGAAAGGGTGAAGTTATAGAGCTCGCACTCTCTGACCATACAGCGCAACTACTACATTGCCCTGTAAAAAAGAGCTATTCAATGCCTCATTACTTTATTGCGAGACAAGTGATGAAAATATCACGAAATTGAATAATTATCTATCTCAGCTTAAATTTAGTCACCGACACCAACAATCCCGATGAAGCATTCAACTCATTTCATGATATTTTCACACTACTGCACGATCTATGTTTTCCCATTAAAAGATTTAAGATTAACACGTTTCATAAATCAAATTGGGTTTCCAAAGGTATTAAACGATGCTGTAAAAGAAAAAGGGAACTTCTTTGGAAATACAGAAAGCATCCCGATTCTGTCAATAGAGATTTATTTAAACAGTATTCCAAACGCTTAAAAAATATAATGAAACTTACACAGAAATCACAAAATGACTACATAATTAAATCATCTACAAACAAATGTAAAGCGGTATGGAAAATAATTAATAAGTCCAAAATAAATGCGCCAAAAGAGTATATAAAAAGTATACGGCATGACGGGACTTCAATCACAGACCCAAATGATATAGCACAAGCTTTCAATAATAACTTTATAGATCAAGTGAAGCCCCATAATGACATGCATTCCAATAATAATAATACCTCAACTACAATTTCGAAACATAATACAATTAATGCTAATAATTCGACTACATCTTTGATAATTAACTCAAGCAAATCTATGTTCATGACTCCAACAAACCCCTGTGACATCCACAAATACGTTCTATCTCTTAAAAACACAAGTAGTACCGGCAATGATGGAATCTCGACTAAAGTTATTAAGGCTGTAAGTTCTATAATAGTGCCTGTTATCAGCTACATAGTTAATATTAGTATAGAAAACGGTATTTTTCCTAAACGTCTGAAAATTACAGTTGTAATGCCACTTTTTAAAAAAGATGATAAGGAAAATATTAATTTCTATAGACCGATAGCCCTTATATCTATTTTCTCAAAAATATTTGAAAAGGTTATTTATGACAAACTTTATCATTATCTAGAATTTAATAAAATATTGACGAATGAACAGAAGGGATTTAGAAGAAACAAAAATATTAATATGGCGGTATATGACTTTTTACACAAAATAATGAAAAATGTTGATATAGGTACACCTGTGACATAATTATTCATGGACCTTACAAAGGCATTTGACTATGTGGATCACAACACTTTGCTAAATAAACTAAGCAGTTATGGCATTCGAGGTAATGTACAAAACCTACTTAAATCATACCTGAGCGAACGCACGCAATTAACACAAGTTAACAGAATATGTCTAAAAACAAAGACAGAGCTTGTATACAGCTCTGAAATTAGAAATATTCATTACGGTGTACCTCAAGGGAGTGTACTAGGTCCCCTGTTATTTATTATATACATCAATGATTTCCCCAAAGCCATACATCACCCAATGGTATTATTTGCTGACGACAGTACCGTAACATTTGTTGGGGAAAATCTTGACAACTATGAAATTGACATAAATAATACTTTGAAAATTATAATTGAATGGCTTGATAAAAATAATCTTATAATTAATCTTGACAAAACGAAATTGATGACATTTGCATTAGGGCGTAAACAAGAATTGACATTGAATATTAATTATTTAGGTAAAAAAATTGAACAAACAGAGACTATCAAGTTTTTAGGCTTACACATCGATCGCAACATGTCCTGGAACACGCATATCGAAAAACTACAAAAACAACTTAATTAGTTTTCGTATGCCCTGTACATGCTCGCCAAGACTGTAAACACTGACGACGTAATTGCCGCGTACCACGACTTTGTTGAATCCTCCTTGAGATACGGTATAATTTTCTGGGGCAATGCCACAGGCAATGACAAAATATTTAAAGCACAGCAGAAGTGTATTAGGGCAGTGTGTAAACTTGTCCCTACGGATAGCTGCAAACCCTTTTTTAATAAACTTAAACTTCTGACCTTGCCGTGTCTATATATATATGAAACATGTGTATTTGTAAAGAGTAATTTACACCACTATAAAACGTTAGAAAGCAAACGTCATGCAAATAAGCTATGTGCTGAGCAACATAGAAGTGCTTACTATGGCAAGAGTATATTCAATAAGTCAACCCGAATATTTAACAAGCTTCCGCAAAATGTTAGAGAAACCAAGCATTTACATGCCTTTAAAAATAAATTAAAAACTCTGCTCGTTAATGCAACTTTTTATTCAGTCAATGAATACTTGACTTACACATGAGAATAATAAATAATTTAATTTTATTATGGACTGACATTACAATCATATTTTATTAACCTACATTTGACTTGTAATTAAATTGTGTACTAAAATGTAATTTGCATACCTATGGTTATATCATGTGAAACTAACATTAGATATTTAAGACACCTTATGTACACCTTAAAAAGCAAAAAAAAAAACTACTAAACAGGTTTCCTAGTGTAGTACTTAGGGTACCCACACTTTAAGCTACCCTAAAGGACCTGCCACATGGCAACGTCAGGCAACATGCCGCTTGTCGGCGACTTGCTGGCAACTTGCTGCCAGCATGTTGATACTAAAATTATTGCAATGGCCATTTTCTCAGCCACTTTGTTTTATTTGTTTATCAGTGAAAAATGGGTTCCGTACGTAGTTTCGAACGACGATGTAGCGACAAATGTTGTGGCGGAAAAATTTCAGCGTGGTACGCTGGAGCGAAACACAAATCCACGAGGTCGAATGATACCGCAGCGAAAACGTTGTGGCGAAAAACTTTCAGCGCGTAATACGCTGGGACGAAAAATTATGGAAGCGAAATCCACGAGGTCGAATGACACCGCATCGACAAGCAATGTACTACTCGGGCGAGCTAAGTTGGCACCTGGCTCGAGGATATATAGCGCATATATACACAGTCAGGTCATAAGTTCTGTCACACAGTAAAAACTTTTGAATTTAGAACGCTGGCCACAAAAAAGTTTATTGAATTTGAATTTCGAATTTTTCATGAAAATAAAAATGTGTACTTTTTAGAATTTTCCTCATTTTTAAATATGGAGTGGACACTTAAAGAAGACCGTGTCGCAGTTATTGCGTTGCATCGTTGCGGTTAGGCGCCAATTCAGATTTTCGACTTACTGAAAAATTTGAATATAACCAAAAGATTCGTTTATCGTACCATAAAACGATACAATGAAGACTCTAGTGTAGATGACAGGTCAAGAAGTGGTCGCCCTCGCTCTGTTAGGACTCCAGCAGTGATAAAAGCTGTGAAGGCGCGAATTCAAAGAAATCCCATACGTAAGCAGAAACTGTTGGCCCTTCAGATGGGGTTAAGCAGGACCACGGTGAAAAGGGTGTTAAATGAAGACTTAGGGCTTAGGGCATATCGAAAAAAAACAGGATATCGTTTGGATGCTCGTTTAATGGACCTGAGACTGAAGAGATGCCGCGCTTTGTTGAAGCGGTACGCGGGAAAAAAGCATCGGGAAATTCTTATTTCGGATGAAAAAATTTTCACCGTGGAAGAGAGCTACAACAAACAAAATGATGAGGTGTACGCACACAGCAGTGAAGAAGCGAGCAACCATATTCCGCGTGTCCAACGAGGTCATTTTCCATCCTCGCTCATGGTTTGGTTGGGAGTCTCTTATTGGGGCTTAACTGAGGTAGATTTTTGTGAGAAAGGCGTAAAAACGAATGCAGTTGTGTATCAAAATACAGTCCTCAAGAACCTTGTGGAACCTGTTTCTCATACCATGTTTAATAACAGGCACTGGGTATTCCAACAAGATTCTGCGCCAGCTCATAGAGCAAAAAGCACACAAGACTGGCTGGCGGCGCGTGAAATCGACTTCATCCGGCACGAAGACTGGCCCTCCTCCAGTCCAGATTTGAGTCCGTTAGATTACAAGATATGGCAACACTTGGAGGAAAAGGCCTGCTCAAAGCCTCATCCTGATTTGGAGTCACTCAAGGCATCCTTGATTAAGGCAGCCGCCGATATTGACATGGACCTCGTTCGTGCTGCGATAGACGACTGGCCGCGCAGAATAAAGGCCTGTATTCAAAATCGCGGGGGTCATTTTGAATAAACTTTATTACCATAAGAATCTATGTTTTATTAAGTTCATTTTTCTATATAAATGTTTACATAAATAATAAACATGTCTAAATTATTTCATATTGCACATGTGACAGAACTTATGACCTGACTATATATATATACACGCCTACATAACAGTAAAATTTATATGTGAGTGCTAAGCTAGTGTTCACAAATACTTTTAGACACAATGACGACCTCTGTGGCGCTGCGGTTGTGGCTCTGACTACCATGCGAGAGGTCCCGGGTTCGATACCCGGCTGGGGAAACAGAAACAAAATCCGTAGGTCTTCGATATCTCCGTGTGTGTGCCATCGCTGTATCTGATTCCCACGATAAAGGTTATCCTAGTGTGGGGCTAGGAGCAATGTATGTCCCTGTATGTAAATGCTTATGTTTACAATGTTTGTCGCTGCCTCATTCAATTCAATCATTCGACCTCGTGGATATCGCTTCAATATTTTTACGCCCGAGGGTATTACGCGCTGAAAGTTTTTCACCACAACGTTTTCGCTGCGGTGTCATTCGACCTCGTGGATATCGCTTCAATAATATTTCGCCCCAGCGTATTACGCGCTGAAAGTTTTTCGCCACAAAGTTTTCGCTGCGGTGTCATTCGACCTCGTGGATTTCGCTGCAATAATATTTCGCTCCAGCGTACCATGCTGAAATTTTTTAGCCACCACGTTTGTCGCTACAGTGTCGTTCGAAACTACGTACGGGAACCGTGAAAACTGGACTCTCCTGATCTTATTGGAAAATATCTTTAATTGCAGGTATTGAGTTTTGTGCTTAGTTATTTGTCAATATACGATTAATAATTGCTCATTCGAATTATAATATTTTTCTTTAAATCATATTTGATTTGATTTCTATAAATAACTTACTCAATTTCTATCCACTTCCGGTTTCAATGAGCAAAAAGTTTCGTTAACCTGAGTACATAGTTAAATACATACACTATACACACAAAACTCTTTTTTAATGTTTCGATGTACGGCCTTGAATGTCCTACGTATATTTTGTGAGTACAGTTTCCGCAAAATAAAAGGCCCGGTGGCCCGAACTAAATTCAACCTTATAACGTCAGTGACACGGACGCTGTCACCGGGCCTTTTTTTTGTGAAGACTGTAAGTATGTAATATTTTATTATTCAAAATTAAAAAGGTATACTCGAACAAAAGAATGTGATAAGGACATTTTGACACTGGGGCATTTTGACGTTAATTCTTTTTGACACCTATACAGCCGGTCCATATAGACATTTTGACAAGTTGACCACCCAGTCCCGGAATGGTAATTTTACGTTATTCCGTGTACGTTTATTATTATGAAACTCGCCTTTAACGAGCCCACCCTCGAGTTTCAATGCCCTCCATTTTGTATCAGACACATAAACTACTATTATGTGACTAATATCACTCGAGAGTTTTAATGCCTAATTATGTACAGTTATACATACACTAGTTTATCTACACACATATCATAAGCTCTCTTTGATGTGTTCAGGAACCACATGTTCGACCGGCATGGTGGCATTGATAATTGCTCTGCACTTGTTTAGCTTGTTCAGTAGAACCAAATTCACAGACAAATTAGGGGCGGAACGCAGGCGGCCGTCTAAGTTCGAAATTTGAATGTCATAATTTGTCGAAAATTGATACAAGGTCATAATGTATTAATATTCAGATAAGAAATGAGTTTTTACCAAGTAGTATAACACTATGCTGGTCGTAAAGTGCGGTTTTTGGACGCAGTAAAGTGGGTTTATGATACGTGTGTAGATAAAAATGTATAATAAACATATATACTTATATAATATAAAATATATAATATATTATCATTTATCCATCGTATATATTTATTTATACTTATGTTTATACCTCGATTTATTCAGGATACATTAGTAATTTAGTAGTAGTTCGGTGTCCTCGTAAGAAAAAGTTTCAAGCCATCTTTGCACAATGCATTTTATTTCTTTTACGGGGCTGATTTTTATATCGCATGACTTAGTTGCTTGGTTGTAAATATGTAAATTCCAAATTTCCATATTCCAAATGTCTTTATTACTGTAGATATTTACATATACTTAGCAATCGTCATTTTTTGCCACTTCTCTACATTGGACCACTGTGGGAGAAGAAGGGCGTAGAAACTCCCACAGATTGATTTTTAGATCTCTTTTTAAAAATTGCTTATGTTTAACTAATACAAAATATCATATTTAGTCATTATCATAATTAATAAGCAGGTATAAATAATTACAAAATTATTAACAGCAAGGTCTGTGTTGAGCCAGATTAACCCCATAAAGACCCATCATTTAAGTAATCTTGAACATTGTAATGTCCCTTTTTCGACAAAGTCGCTTTAACATGGATTTTAAATTGCTCAAATGGCAATTTCAATATCTCCAGTAATGCATTAACGAGACCTGATGGTCTCGTTAATGCATTACTAAATAAGCATAAGCTTGTTGACTTCGCTACAATCTGTAGGTTCCAGAAATAAAACGAGTCTTTCGGTATTAATTTATACTTGCCGTATTTAATTAATGACTCTTCACTAGTGGTTGTAGGTATTTGAAAGAATAGTGTTTGCTAAGGCTTGTCCTATTGTCGCAAAAAGTCATTGCAAATATTCAGTGACTGTTTTTGATCCTTCACCCTGTAATATCCAATAAGTCTACACATATAGGATCACTGTTTTCTTTTGAAATATTGCAAATGTCCTTGACCGCCTTCCAAGTTTCTTTGGATTACCCTGGCCATCCTTTAATTCACGATTTTCGTACTCAGTCTTTAGTTTACCGAGAAGGTAATTACAAAAGTTGCGATACGGTTTATAAATGAGTAGTTTAATTGGGTCTTTAGGATGCTTCCTGGCCGCAGAGTGCAATCGATCGTGATGTTTACACACTGCGCATTAACCCAGGGTCTAAGGTTACAGCTAGACTGGTTGGCTTTTATAATTTCTGTGTGTTTGTCAACAATAGCTGAAATAATTTGGTAAATGTTTCCACAGCATTGTCAAGAATGTCATCTTCACTGGCTGGAACGTCACTCCAACTTTGTTCAGCTAAGTCTTGTTTTATGCCATTAAAGTCTTGTTTAAACGGTTTGTTTTTGGTTTATTTAGTATTAGTCCAGCTAATGTGAAAAAATAATCTGTCACGTCTGCATACAATGCAATGCCTACTACCGAAGATTTAGACCTAACAAAAATATGATCGAGACAGTACTTGCCTCTAGTCAGCTTTGTGATGGCTGGTAAAAGGCGTTTAAATCTATGTTCTAAATCAAAATCTCTGCGTTGGTACTTTGTCTTCTGTGGAAAGAATATTGATATTGACGTCTCCGGCGATGACGACGTTACTTTTTTATGACATCAAGTCTATTTCCAAGATCAGATAGAAAACAGTCTGTACTTACAAAGGAGGGCGATCGATATATACCTAAGACTGTAATGGT
The DNA here is from genome assembly GCA_949825045.1 of Argyresthia goedartella. Classification (NCBI taxonomy): domain Eukaryota; kingdom Metazoa; phylum Arthropoda; class Insecta; order Lepidoptera; family Argyresthiidae; genus Argyresthia; species Argyresthia goedartella. The sequence goes on from OX463819.1 coordinate 1,467,243, forward strand.
TTCGGAAATGTCGATTAAGAGACCATCAGCCTTCTTAAAGTAAAGTTCAGAGAAAGTGTCATTTCAGCTTTCCTTAACATACACGAGCACACTGCTGTTTTTGTTAATCACTTTCTTAGTTCGATAAGTGCAGTAGCCAGGGATGTTGGGAACAATGGACAACTTATTAGTTTGACACTCTGTAAGAACAACAGTTACAGCATCGCAGGTGATATTTAGTTTAATTATAAAGAGATCAAAGTTTTGTTTATACTTTAAGAAGTAAGCGTAAGCGCTGAAATTAAGAATTTTATAATTATATGAGAAGTTCTGAAGCATTCTCCAACCCATACAGGCTATTGTGTTTGGATCAACCGTTCAGTATTCTCTTTGCTTTTGGCAAATCAACGCCGTTTCTTTCTTTCTTTCATTGGTACAGTCAGTACACTCAAATAGATACACATTATCAACAAGCACAAATGTGTACACAGCCACAGTGTCAATATTATTATTAACTCATTTGTGTTAGCTGACGGCATGGATGTTGACATAATATTAGTGTTAGCATGGATGTTGACATATTATTATTAACTCATTTGTGTTAGCATGGATGTTGACATATTATTATTAACTCATTTGTGTTAGCATGGATGTTGACATGGATGTTGACATGTTAGCATGGATGTTGACATGGATGTTGACATAATTTTGATATTTTCGCCGTTGAGGTGTTTCTGGTTGTTGATGATGTGTAGATCTATTAGAGGACCTCTGTGGTGTTGCGGTTGAAGCTGTGCCTCCCAAGCGTGTGGTCCCGGATTCGAATCCCGGCTGGGGAGGAAGAAAACGAACCCAGTTATCCAAGACCTGGGGTTGTTTAGTCTTCGTCCCCAGCCGTTAACATGTTTGTGACGACACTGTTTCTGGTTCCCACGACACAGCGTGTCCTAGTGTGGGGCCAGAAGCAATATATTTGCCTGTGTGTACATGTTATGTTATGATTATGATATGTAAGTACAGTACTCCAAAACTGATGACGCGCATAGAAAAGTTGTCGTATTCTCGAAAACACCCAAATCATATAATTGTATGAGCTTTAAACATTCCACTTGCAATTTGTACCTTGTATGAAAAAAATAGGAGTCTGAGATGGTTAAACAATCGAAACAACATGTATAATGCGCATGGAAATATTCGCCACTGTTTGGCCAGGGTCGTATTTCCGAGCGTTCGCGTCGTTCGGCAAATCAAATCAAATAAAAAATCATTTATTTCCATAGGATGTTGTTACATCACTTAGATCCGTCATTACATTTTTTTGGGTGAGTTCACTAACACAATGGCGGAATCTGTGGAGAAGAGCTCACCGAAGAAACTCCACAGTTGTCGCATCTTTTGCGTTTCCTTTTTTAAATAAAATATTGTCAAATTACAAAATGAATGCTAATTATATATCGAAAGAGCCTGTTACTCAAACAATCTATTCCCATGGACATCTGTCCTCTAAGTAATCAGATATCCTATAGTAACCTTTTTTATACAATTTCTGTTTTATTATTATTTTAAACTTGTCTAAAGGTAAGTTTTTAATATCAGTAGGGACCTTATTGTAATAGCGTATACAATTGCCTTTAAAATAATTACTAATTTTATGTAGTCGGCTTACATAAGCAACCAACTTGTCTTTATTTCTAGTATTAAAATTGTGTATATCACTGTACTTCTGAAAATTAGTTATATTTCTTTTTACATACACAAGATTGTCATAGATATATTGAGACACAAATGTCAGAATATTGATTTCTTTAAACTTTTCCCTCAGTGACACTCTAGGCCCTCATCTATAAATTGCACGAACAGCCCGTTTCTGCAGAATAAATATACTATTAGCATTCGCAGCGTGACCCCACAATAAAATACCATAGGTCAATAGACTATGAAAGTAACTAAAGTAGACTAGTCTAGCGGTGTCTACGTCGGTAAGAGCTCTAACTTTTTTAACTGCGAACGCTGCCGAACTCAGTCTGTTCGACAATTTATTTATATGAGGATCCCATTGTAGTTTGGCGTCTAAAGTAATGCCCAAAAAGACGGTCGACTGCACAAGGTCCAATCTCTGTCCTTTTATAAATATGTCTGTAGTTACCGGGTTCACATTGGGTAACACGAATTTAATACATTTAGTTTTCTTTTCATTAAGTAATAAATTGTTAACAGTAAACCAGTTCACTATACTAGAGATAGCATTGTTTACCTCGTCATAATTTGATTGCTGTCTTTTAACTTTAAATATCAAAGAAGTATCATCGGCAAACAATACTAACCCATGTTTTGCTTTAACAAGGTAAGGTAAATCATTAATATATACTAAAAACAAGAAAGGACCAAGAATTGAACCTTGCGGTACGCCCATACTTATTGAAGACCCAGGTGATCTTTTCCCATTAACATCGACCATCTGAACCCTATCTGTTAGATATGACAGGTAGGGCAGGTAGGGCAGACGATATCTACATTGCTTTCGCCTGTTTAAACATGACATTAACTCATATTTCTTTTGAACAAGTTACCAGTTGCATGTTCAATGTTTAGGCCACATACGATTATATGATTCGGGTGTTTTCGGGAATACGATAACTGGCGAAGATTCTCAGTTTTGGAGTGATGTATCTTGCTTGATCATTTATATCTGATGCTATACATAGTCAGCGGTCGGATGAATATGGTATAAGCTTTCCTCACCAAACGCGCTGGTCTTCCACATAGCCTTACAGAAGAACAGTTACCCTCCATACACCCCGGACACGTGGTAGAAGATGTACTACATCACGTTCAGCCGTACCACCTGGTAGACTCGCTGGTCAGCCGTCGGCTTGGGAGTCTGCTCGGAGGATTCCCCCTTGTTGAGGACCCACGAGGTGGCCGATGCTTCCCTCTCCTAAGGTGCTTGGTAGTGGTCTATAAGTTCAAAATCAAAAAATCTTTATTACTGTAGATATTTATATATACAGTAAAAATTACAGGGGGCAAAAAATTACATTTGCTGAGTACCTAACTCAGCAAATGTAATTTTTTGCCTCTACTCCACATTAGACCTCTGTGGGAGAGAAGTTACATTTAGTCAATGCCATAGTACATTTTGTAACAGGGGGTTTGCTCATCGCCGTAGTTGTGGAAATGTAAAATTTTCCTTATGATGTTTTCCACCTCTTGATATGTGTTTGACTTCGTCGGATTTTATTTTGAGACTTTCCTAGAACTTGGACTAGTGATTATGTATGTGTACCTTCACATGTAACATAGCATCATGCCGTCTCCCATACGGGTAGGCAGAGGCACAATTGTGCCCACTTTTAGCCAGTTATTCGATACACTAATTTGCGTGACAGGGGGCTAGCCCATCGCCGCAACTATGGAGATTGAAGGTGTTTCCCATCACCATAAGAACGTCCTTATTCATTATTTATTTCATTAGTACATGGTCAGCAGTTCACCATCGGATACGAACCCGCATCTCCTGCATGAGAAGCGAGCGTGAAATCACTAGCCCACGGAGCTCTCTATTTGAAGTACTCGTAGTAGTATAAAACTATGTTTTAATGTGTTAATCGTCATTAGTATCTGTTTGCGATTCAAATTGAAAAATGATATCTAACGATTTCTCAAGATAAGACGACATGACGGAGCGATACTAGAACAAAAGAAGAAATGGAGTGGAGGAAAACCGCGAGATTGTAATGCTTTTCCTTATTCCGCTCTAAGACCAAGATTAGGGGAATTTCGAAGATGTTTCCAACACTACGACGGGACGGGGAGACATTCAAATCTCCAAATTACTTCTGGGTCCACAGGGTACCATATTTTTTATATCTGAGCCAATTTCGGGCTTTCGGGAAATTTAGGTACATATTTTATCGGGTTAATGCATTTCTTATCACATGTTGCTACCTATAAAATATTATATAATACGAATTTCGAACCGCTTCTCGGGATTCGATATCCATATATTTATAGATGTGATAATGATAAATAATAAAAAAACGTTGAGATCTTTTTTAATGCATGAGCTAATAAAACACAATGTGTTAACACAAGTCATTTGAGGCCCAAGACGGCAACAATCGTTGAAAAAAACTGTTGACTTAAAACTACAGCCAACTAAGCTATTGTTAGATTATACATTAGTTATTCTGTGATTATACTTAATAATATTAATTTGGAGAAAAAGTCACCATTTCAGAAGTCACCTATTATTACCATCACAGGTGTGAAAAGGAAATAGACAATAAACATAAACATAAATATTTACATACAGGCACATACATTGTGTCGTGGGAACCAGAAACAGCGACGTCACACACATATAAACATCCAATACCTGTTTTTTTTTCTTTTCTTTAGCGCAGCCGGGGATTGAACCCGGGACCTCTCGCATGGTAGGCAGAGCCACAACCGATGCGCCACAGAGGTCGTCAAATGGAATGGATGAAGTGAAGTTTTAAATAAATGCAGAATTATTACATATGTGCGTATTAATTTAATATTCACCACAGATATACCTCGCGCCACGAATTAAGAGCGCTGGTCGACGTGGGCGGGAATTACTGTGCGACGTTGGCGGTATTGAAAAGTGATGTTTGCGCATTCAAGGCCACCGCTCATAACTCGTGGGGCGAGGTAAACTATAATCTCACATTCTAATTCAGAATGGCTGGGCCTGAAAAAATACGCGCCTACAAGTCTCTTAGGGCAAATACACTTATGGCCGAATTCACATAGTGCTACTCAAATAAAGTACCGCCTAAATGTCATACTGACCTAGCGTTTTAGAGATAGCGTGGCTTTGAGTTTCCGTAAAATTTTGAGTTGATTTCTAACTGAGCGTACTTCAAGCTTGGTATCCAATCAAACGTAATCATCCAATCAAATACAAACAGCGAGCGGCAAATAAATACAACTCACTCATTTGTAAGATAATACTCATAGTTTATGTCCCTAGTTCCTGGAGGCTGGCTCTTGTCTTACCTCTTTTCTGTGATTGACCATGCATGCATGAATAAGAACGGACAACAGAATATTTACTGGCAATCACTGGAATGCAATAACTAGAGACCTTCGTAAATACTAGAGACCAATCCAGGTGCACATATGTGTGTGGGCGTATTGTCTACAGGCAACAGACAAAACACGGATGTGGCTACAAAAAGGCTAGTCTATTGTAGTTACTTTCATAGTGTAGGACATGACACTAGGAAAGTGGTCCATTGTAGAGAAGAGGAAAAAAAATACGTTTTCTACACATATGTTAATATTTACAGATAGAAATGAATTTTGATTTTGAACTTGAAACCATCGTGAAGATACCTTCGCCTGACAGGGTCACGCAACATTAGAGTTTTGGAAAACTGCTATCGTGCCTCTGGGGTAATGCCCAATGGGCAAAAGTATGGGATAGGCGTTATTATTTTGTAGGTTGGCTTCTAGAAGAAGTTTGTCTTGTTAAACATACATCTTTCACTAGGAAACTGAGTCATGATATGACGGTTTAAATGACTGTTGACCTGTGCCACCTGATCTGCAGATAACTGACCATGTGATATCAGAACTGAACAGAAAGTCAATAAGCCTCAGCCAATAGTCAGCTGCGCCTTATCGAAGGAGATTAAGGTTGAGAGTGCTGTTACATCTGCAGCAGCAGAGAATCTCGTGCGATTCTATCTCACACGTGATGTTGATTACTCTCCTATTAGGTCGGGCTGATATATCCAAAAAATGAAACTATGCAATAAAATGTAAGAATATCGCCAACTAAGAACAGTGTAGGAAGCAGGAATAATTACGCGTCGAGAAAGTATGCGAATCGAACTGTGAAATGAAAAGGTTCATTTTATCTGAACTCGAACACTTTTTCAGTCTGGTAATGATAATGGTCTGCTTGCGCCACAGGTAATGATGCCTGCTTGCGCCACAGGTAATGATTCCTGCTTGCGCCACAGGTAATGATTCCTGCTTGCGCCACAGGTAATGATGCCTGCTTGCGCCACAGGTAATGATTCCTGCTTGCGCTACAGGTAACGATACCTGCTTGCGTCACAGGTAATGATTCCTGCTTGCGCCACAGGTAATGATTCCTGCTTGCGCCACAGGTAATGATTCCTGCTTGCGCCACAGGTAATGATTCCTGCTTGCGCCACAGGTAACGATACCTGCTTGCGCCACAGGTAATGATTCCTGCTTGCGCCACAGGTAATGATTCTTACTTATATTCATATTCATATTCTTTATTGCACAGAAAACATAGATAAACAGACAGTTACAATAAATTTTATAGGCAAAGGCGAGCTTATCTCTAAAAAGAGATTTATTCCAGCAAACCTAGGCAAGACAGGAGTGTTTATGAAAAAGGACAGTCCTAGAGCGCAATAAAACTGTATACATACGTACGAAAATTACTTTTAAAATATAAATAAAATATACCTAATAAAAAATATATATATCTCAACTATATAAAATACACTAGATAGCATGCACATATATAAACTACAAAATATCATACATATACTTACTATATATGATACCGATATATTACTTGCGCCACAGGTAATGATTCCTGCTTACGCCACAGGTAATGATTGCTGCTTGCGCCACAGGTAATGATTCCTGCTTGCGCCACAGGTAATGATTGCTGCTTGCGCCACAGGTAATGATTCCTGCTTGAGCCACAGGTAATGATTCCTGCTTGCGTCATAGGTAATGATTCCTGCTTGCGCCACAGTCCTTCTAACAACACGGAACTTGACGTGGTGTTTAATGTATTTGTGTATAAATTTATATTAAGTTCTTGCACTAATATTAATTACGTAGTCATTAGAAAAAGAACAGTAAAAAAGACCTTGACTTTCAGGTTAAAATAAAATCAAAATCGATTGTTATACCCTATTAAGGGGTTATTCCCAGCTCAGCCAATCTTTTGTTCTAAAATATTCCCAACTCAGACAACCTTTCTATTCTATTTAAAAAGTATTCCTAACTCAGCCAAGCGAAACAAGTTATACATATTTACTTTAAAGGTACAGTCGACGACTTAATCCATTGTCCTTCACACCATTTCCAACTCGGGGTGGCACACATTTGGCTAGTTATTCATAATCTATTTTGATCTCTAATATATGTGCTGCTACCGAACAAGGAACAGGCAACCCATACAAAGATGTGTAGCTGATGAACCCCTTTGAAAACATGGAATCAATCCTCCTAAAGAGATTGTTGACTTCGAAACCGCAGCAATTAACGCTCTCCAGGTCGTTTTCCCGGAATCGGTTATAAAAGGATTGTACATAACTGAATCGAGAAAAACATTCAAAAGGAAATACAACTTTGTAAATTTTTGGAGCAGTACACGAAAAAACATTTCAATATGGCGGAAGTTTTAGAAAAATTTACATATTATTGTTAATTTGTTTTTTAATGTGTTATTTTTATTTGTTTATGGATAATAATCATTTATCACTTATTTTTTGTTGGTTTTGTACCTATTTTATGAAAATGATTAATACTATTTAGGTGCTTTATTTATAAATCTACTTTTTTAATCCACTTAGGGCCATCATCGCACACGGAACAACTGCTTGCTGGAATATGTATGACACTTTCTCTTTCTCTCTTTCGTTTTCTTCTTTGTATGAAGTTTGATTCCAGTTGGCAACTGCAGTTGCTCTGTCTGCGGAGGCCATTATACTCCAACTCTTTATTATTATTATTACCCTATCGGAGATTTGTGGCAGCTAGACTTATGACGTCTGTTAAGCGCTATAATGCTATTAGCATGTTATAGTAGTATTCATCCACGACGGCGCGTGACGTAGCTATCTGCTCTGTCTTTCAACAGAAAGCCCCGATAAAAGAGAAAGGTGCAGATAGCTACGCCACGCGCCGTCGTGGATGAATACTCTACTATAGTGAGTTGTCACAAAAATCCGATACGGTAATAAAAGCCACATTTCATTTTATATTACATGTAGAACATACATTTCGGTTTGAGTAAAATAAACAGGCTACGCTATTCCCTACCATCACAGATCTGTGCCTACCATGTATCAAGCCAAAATATCGCAAAGAATCGCGACTGTACTTTTTTGATACATGAGGATGTGTCCGAGTTGGGAACAAATGTATGACGAAATAATTTTGTCTGACTTGGGAATATAAAAATAATATTTTTATATTCCCAAGTCAGACAACTTTTTTGGTTGGATGAGTTTGGAAAAATTTCTATGGAATTTGGAAACTGACTGAGTTGGGAATTGCCTGAGCAGGGAAAAACCCGTTAAATATTTCAAGTACCTATTCGTAACTTTCAAGAATTCATTAAAATGAGTAGATAATGTAAAATATTATATGTTACCGGTGATGTATGAAATCTGTCATTCTAAACAAAGCTTAATCGATGTTTAGACTGCCTAAAATTGGTAGGAAATGTATGAAATATGTTTTATTTCACATTTTCTACAGCAATCTGTACCATGCCTAATAAGACCTAGATTGGTGCCAATTTTCATGATTCTAGGTCAACGGGAAGTATCCTATAGGTTTTGATACCCTTGCAAGTATCAAGCTAATTCAGAAAAATATGACATATGTCGATTGATTGCCTTAATCTGTAAGTTTGATTTTTTTAACTTTGAAATACCACAGACCTAAGTAATCGATATTAATTTCAACTTGATATCTCCACGAGTTCCTGAGAAAAAAGGTCTTGACAGACGGACAGCTGGACACACTGTGGTGTGGGTTCCTCTTACTAAGTAATACTAATCTAACTAATCTAAGAAATTTTGACTTTGACTTAGACTTTAACTTTGCATTAAGAGGAGAGGCATTCTACATATTGGCCAGGCATTGTATACAATACCTGGATTTCATACTTTTCCGGTAGCATATAGATAGATAGATAGATAGATAGATAACACATGGTAAACAAAAACTATCGACAACAAATACATAATTGCGTGTGCATAAATCAATCTAAACATCTAACTCCACATATTGGAAAAGATTGACGTTACGCAAGAACCTTTCAACATTCTATAAAATTAGCGATAGCTGTAATTTTAACCTGAGGAATAATCACAGAGTAGTTGCGCCGAAAGTTTTCTTTCCAGGGTCAGTGCATTATCCACTACAACAAGATATCTCTCTTTCTTCAAAACCCTGTAAAACAACTTTGTCTAAAATGGGATATTACTTATATGAGAATATGTATTTATGATTACATAAATGACATGACTGCAAGGGGTTAATCTAAGCCAAAACAGAACTCGCTGTTAAAAAAAATGTGATTATTTATTCCTGCACGTTATTTAGAATAATTAATATTGTAATATTTGTATCAGTCAACACAATCTATTATGTTTAAACGATCACCAAAAAATTCGAAAATTCACTACCAATAAATTCGAAACGACCGCCAGAATTAGTAAACGACCACCAAAATGATCACCAAACTTCTTTTTATGTTTTGTGTACTTAAGTTTATGTTTTAAATATTTTTGTTGTTCTTACATGTTCAACCTAACACGAAGGATAAAAAGGGCTCCGCTTCGCTGACCCCCTTTACCCTTCACCTAAGCTACCGCTGTATTTTTCCCTGATATTTTCTGCAACATTTGATGGTCATTAACCCATTTTGGGTAAGAAAAAAATATTTTGGTGGTCTTTATATTTGTAGCCAAAATCAATCTGTGGGAGTAAACCCACACAGACATTTGCAGAAACAATCTAAATTTAAAAGCCGTGCAAAACGCTGATAAAACGCAGTTAAAAATTATTATTTTTTGATAAAACTTGACTCTTATTTCTGTGTACATAATGTTCATGACAGTTCCGACGCCTTGACGCTACGCCACATTTAACTCCGAGTTAGTGTTTAATTTCTGCAACATTTGCATCATAATTTCATTATTTCAATTTTAAATTTTGTTCAATGTCTGTTACACTCGTAGATACTTCTACAGTCGCTGAAAAAGCGGACGGAATTTAGGTAAGCGATTCGATCTGTTATTATGTAATGATTCATAATGAATGACGATCGATCATCTCGCACCAGGGTGTCAGGGTGTCAGGGTGTCACATGCAGACCTTTGAGTCCTCAAACTGACCACGGGCTATCAGCGCCACCCCTCCATATAAGATACTCTAGTGATAGCACCAAGCAAGTCAGTCGACTGAGCTTACTACTCGAACGCACGCGCGTCTAGAAACGTGCGCACACGCAGATCAGTGAGTGAAGTGCTTTTCTCCTGCGCGCGGTGAGGACCTAGCTTTTTTGGAAATGTGAGTGTTTTATTTGGTTTCGAGTTTTGACAAGCGATAACAAACATTTAAAAATATGTGATAATTTGAGCATAACACAGTGTGACACTTTTTCCATTTGGGGTGACAGAGGTACAATTGTGCCCGCGTTTAGTTCAATACTACTGTAGTCATTTTTAGGCTTTTTTAAGTATCTAAGTAATATAAAATATTATATAAATAGGTACGAGTGTTTCGTCATTTATCATTCCCGTTCCTTTATGGCGTGGCATAGGTTCATAAATGTTAATTTACATACACATTTAGCCAACAATAATACTCCATCGCGTGGCATTGGGCTAGCCCGTGAATCATATCGTAATTAAATAATCAGACCCAATAAAATGCTTCATGGATCTTAAAATAAATCGTAGATACTTAAGAATTCTAATGATTAGCTCGAATTAATAATTACACCTGATCCCTTATTAGTTAATTATAATCTTATTCATTTATTGGAAAACATGTTATGGAAACCTTCATATCTTCTTAGCCGCGACAATAGGCTAGTACCCTATAACACGAAATGTAGTATCGAATAAGTGGCTAAGCGTGCGTACAACTGTTCTCTGCCACCCCACGTAGGAAAAGTAATATGTACTCTATGCTCTGCTAAATAATGTTCATCTTTAGTATATGTTGCAAAGAAGGGACTGCATCCCTATGCTGCTAAGTCTTCACAAAATAAAAGGCCCGGCGGGCCAAACTAGATTCAACCTTATTACTTCAGTGACACGGACGCTGTCACCGGGCCTTTTATTTTGCGAATATGTCAACGGCCAACTTTTTTAGGTATCCATTATCTGATGTTATTGTAATCGTTTAATGAATATCATTTTTTTATGTATTTCTGCTGGGCAAAGGCCTCCCCACTCTAAGTCCACATGTCCCTCCATCTTTTGCCTTCTCTCCTGTCGCTCCGGGAGATGCCTCTCCAGGTCCTTGCGTCCTTCTGGGACCAACTAATTCGTATGATTATAAATGTCCTACCAAGAGTCGCCTAAAAATGTTTCCCAAATGCGAAATAGATACCTAAAGTGGAACGTAGTCGGTGGTCGTAGCTTCATTGCCATTGAACCATCATTTTGGTAGCGGAATTGTGCCCTGGATGCTTGTTACATCGGTAGCTATTGCGAATACAACGCGCCAATTGATCAATTAGATATTAGGTGAGCTGCCGGAATCTCCAACGATTGATTATTCAATCTTGGAGTGAATAGACCCCGAATTGTGGCGCATAATAAGTGTTTGTAGATCGTTTGAACGAGACTACCTAGCTCTAGCTAGATGAATCTTGTCACTCAACAATAACAACGGGGCTCCGGCACATTCTAAAACAGATCGCATCCCTCAATTGTGAATTTGGATAACGTAGTTCAGCCACTCCAGATTTAACTAATGTGTTAAAGATCAGGGCTTGTTCCTTAGTATAAAGAACTATGAGAAACTTTTGGGAAACGTCAAATTTTATCAATTGAAAAATGGTTGCACAGCCTAAGTAAGTGCCCCTAAAATGCAAACTATTGAATTATATAGCAAAACTGAAAAATCTATTCAGTTCCAATATGTTAAACGAATGGGTTTACGTAATTAAATGACTGATTCACTATCAACGCATGTAGCAAATGGGTGCAAATAGCCCAGATTAAGAAACAGTAGGAAATGTTATCTCAAAATGTAGACCATAAGAAATTTAGGGCGCCGCCCGCCCTTGACGGTCGGCTGCCACTTCCGTTGCACATCTTGAATGTTAAGTAGCCCTTTGAGCAATTTTCGGAGGTTCTCCTGCCCTGAGATGGTCTTGGAAACGCCTTGCGATGTTAAGGCGCATTTTTGTTGTAAACAACATTACATTGGCACATACATTGCTTCTGGCCCTACACTAGGATACCTTGTGTACTTTTGAAGCAATTCTTGTATATTTCATGTCCATTGCGCAAGAAATTAGGATAAAAAAGCTGTTCAGCTGAAGAATAATATTCTAGAATTGATATCTTATAATTAAATTAAATTATTAACAAATCATAACTTACTAATTGCAACACCAATACTACTAATGCTAATAATTTAACAACATGATAGTATGCAATTATCGAACAGTCGGACAAAGTGACGCTGTTTCTCTTTTCGATCTTAACTCCTCCCAATAGAGTATAAAACTGGATCTGCTTTTATTTGTTCGAATGTACACAGTAATATGTATAGCAGTTAGTTGACTTCACAGACACTTGATTGAAATTGATATAATTATTATTCAATTGCACCAATTACCTACAAAATAGTTTCTATATTACTCAAGTAAAATTTAGTTGAGGTGTTGGGATAAAATTCGTGGAAGATTTTCCCCTTACTCAAAGATTATTGAAAAAAAAAATAAGTTAATTCCTAAACAAACGAAGCACCACGCCTTTTCCCATACGGGGTGGCAGAGACGTTTAGCTCGATATTCAGTCATCCGATAGCCCACGCATAGCACATTATAGCCCATGCATAGCACAGCATAGCCCACGCATAGCACAGCATAGCCCACGCATAGCACATCATAGCCCACGCATAGCACAGCATAGCCCACGCATAGCACAGCATAGCCCACGCATAGCACAGCATAGCCCACGCATAGCACATCATAGCCCACGCATAGCACATCATAGCCCACGCATAGCACAGCATAGCCCACGCATAGCACATCATAGCTTGCCCGTAAATACAATGATATAACAACAATACACCTAAATACAATAAAAACATTAATTTTGTATAATTCATTTACAATTCAATATTATCTTCAATGTCTCCTTGGCGTTCGTTTTCATTTCATTCAAGCCACGCTCTTTTAAATTCACTCACACTCACTCACTCACACTTACTCACTCACACACTCACACTCACACTCGCAGTCACTCACTTACATACAAGCACAATCACTGTACTCACTTGATGATTATATATTTCATCTGTCTAGTATATAAATATCTATCTATACATGTATCAATCTTTATATATTAATCAATCGTTGAGAGAAGGATATTAAGTTCAGCACTCTGCAGCAGCAATGTATGCTGAGTTGGAGCCATTTCACTAACGAAACATGCGTACATCACATCTATTCTCTTTTATGTACCTACCTATGTGTTTTATTCCATAACTTCACGTCACTTTCCTGTCATAGAAACTTTCCTGTTGATCTTTGTGTTCTGTTGTCAATAAATTCAAATTAAAATTCAAAAAGAGTTTATTTCCATAAGAAACACATAGGTTACACTTGGAGAATGTCAAATCTTAAACTAACACCTATATAAGGTAAAGGGAAATACAGAACTCAATTTGAATTCCGTCACCTCAATGTTTTAGATGCTGGAGGCAAAGAGGCGACTAGACGTATGACTATGTCTGTGTCTAATAAAATAAATTAATCGTTCGGTACTTCCTCATAGTAATAAAGAAACAATGGAATTCTTGTGCAATTGGTCCACTATCTGACGATATCCTCCTCTCGTCTATTTACCTGTTAACTGCGCTGTTCGACTACACATTAACTCTGTTACGAAATAACTCGGATTTTTTTCATGTGAGTTATAGTTATCCACCTGCAGTAATGTTTTATATTATAGTTTTATCTCAAAACTGGCGTCAATTTTATTAATGAACAACGAGCTCTTAATTTGCGGCTAATCATAGTTTAAGTGTGTTAATACCTAAAGCCCACGTGACTTTTCGTTCATTTAATTAGTGTTATTTAATTGGTGCCAGTTTTGAGAGAAACTAAATAGCATAGAATATAAAATTATTCCATGTATACCAACAAACAGACAATTTATGTCTTTCGATTGCCTATTCTATTCCACCGCCAACCTGGCGCCAATTCCACTTATAACCAAGTAGCTCTTAATTTTCCGCATTAGTCTAAATTGCTGTTCAAGTTCTAGACACTACTGTTTTTACCAACAACATAAACTGCTGTTCAACATAACATAACATAGCGTCACGCCTTTTCCCATACGGGGTGGTAGAGGCACAATTGTGCCCACTTTGAGCCGGTCATTCAATACTCCATTTTGCGTGACAGGGGGCTAGCCCATCGCCGCAGCTATGGAGTAATGAAGGTTTCCTCACGATATTTTCAATCACCGTTAGAAGGTCCGTATAATGTACTTAAGATAAAAGAATTATCTCATTGGTACATGGTCAGGAATCGAACCTGCATCTTCTGTGTGAGAAGCAAGCGTGAAACCCGCAACCCGTTTTAAGTTTAAACTACGTGCAATATTCTTTGTAGTGACACGGTACATGCCACTTCGCGAGCATTGAGCGACACGACAGTCCGACTCACGAATGTATTGTCTTCCAATACGTGTAATCAAATACTATATTTATCAATATGATCTGATAAGGACAATGACACGGAAAATGATTTGTATGGACTGTGGAGTTTAATATCGGCATTGTTTAGTGACGTACGAGTGTCAAATTGTCACAAGCTGAATGACACTATCATTATCCTTTATATATTTTTAGTTTGATGATACGCCATTGATCTGGATATGTATTTTGATACGATAACAAATGACGTATCAATTATGTACTGTAAGTAAGTGTTTGACTTGTAAAAGTGCATTATTTTGCCTACTTGCAATAAATGATTTGAGTTTTGAGTTATTTGAGTAATTAAAACAAATTTAAAAAGATTGCGTAGTGCTTTTTAAAATCCCGACTTTGTGGTACCTGCCGCACAGTCGAGGTTTTTTGTTTTATTTTATTACGTCACTTATTTTCGAGTTTCTAGTACAAAACTAAAAAGAATCCAGTAAATGCTAGCTATTCATAGCTAGCCCGCACATGAAACGGCATAAAATCCGCCATCCTAATTTTTTATTTTAAGGGTACATAAAATGATATGGGTACATTTTTTAGTTTTTAATTTGCACACTCGCGCCATCAAGTTGAATTTAATCATGACGCATAATTTATCAAAATCGGTTGAGCCATTGACTAGTTACGAGGGAACATAGGAACAGACATACAAAAACAGAATGACTTTTAATTAGCTGACGATAACAGCTGGGCATGATAGTACCTATAATTATGACCAACATTCCACAAGACACATATGCGGTCGAAAACGAAAAATAAATTTGGGTCTGTAACTTACTTACTTACTTAATACTTAGTAACTTGTAATCGGATCGGGTCAATGTCACTACATACGTTTTTTTTCTTCATTTGCGACCATATGTTTCTTGGGGAAAGCTGTTCATATTGATTGATACTATCATTCCCCAAAATATGGTCAGCTAATTACATGTCATCCTTTATATGTACATCATACCTACAGGTCAAACACATCCTCTTTTCCGCTTCGCTGCAGTCGGGTTAGAAGTGCCGAAAAGATGCCGATATCGATATCTCCAGCTACATCTGCTACCCTGCCTACCTCTAATCGACTCAATCCCGCCGTATTCACTTATTCAAAGCGGCCGACGCGGATGATTGTGGAAAAATCCCAGTTTTCCCACAGGAGCCCTAAACGGCAATTTGAATCAAAACGTCCGTTTTGATGTGTTGGGGAGTATCGAACTGTTAGGGGAATTTTCCAAGGTCGTTTTGTCAGACTTTTGCCGTGTTACTACAAAAAATATTACACATTAACCTCAAAACAAACGTCACTTCCTACATTTTTTTCTATAAACAAGTGTTCAACAGGAGTTTATTGTTTTGTGGTAAGACCCTCGGTATTTAAGTAATTTTAGTAACGAAACTCAAGCCTTTGTAATAATTCCATAGTCAAAATATTTGATCCTCCTTTGTAGCAAGAGGTCACTTGGTGCTTATTTTCTGTCGAGGACATTGTGTATCCCTTTCCGATGGACCTTGTTAAAAAAAGGCAGGGCACCAAACTGAGAAAACCATTTCGAAGATAATTGTGTTCCTAAGTAAATTCCGTTATAGCCATCTTCATAATCTTTGATGGGATGACAATATCAAATAATATTCTCATCCCGTCAAAGATTATCGAAATATCCTTCCTTTCCTTGTATCTATCCTTCACTTGTCCTCTACAGCGTAGTCTGTTCAAATTCCCTTCGCCGCTATGTTGGCTGCCCTGTGAAACTGACAAGTATCAACAGCTATCATTTCAGTCGCTAACTCAGATGTCAGTCCACCGCTAACAAATATTTATATTTTTTAGTTTTATAATCAGAAACAACCAACCTCAAGGAAAACTCTTCTAACACTGTGGACAGTGACGTCACGAGGGGTGTTATATTAGAAATATTACTCGAAATATTCAAATAAGTTTCTTAGAATATGTTAAAATTTTATAATATAAGAAGTACTGCGTATATTTTAGCATGGCCTTCGATTCGTCGTCGCCGACTCTCATATTCTTTTTTATCTTTTCAATATATTGAAAAATCCTTGATACCCCAGCTACCTTCGAGACAGTTTTGAGTATCTCTTTTCAGGAGATCGGCACCGGAGATCTCACACGGTCTCACTCTTAGCCACTCCAAGGCATACCATTTCCGCATATGAGCACTCCTTCAGGTTGCAGGCGGTCCGACTGTGGAACGCACTTCCTTGTGCGATAAGAGACAGCCCCACTCTTTTCGCTTTCAAAAACCGGGTAAAAGAGCACTTCCTCTCTCTTTTGTGATAGTTTTATTGCAGTATGTATATTATTATTATATGTAAACTATATGTACAGGTTTATGTATGTATTGATACGTATTTAGTAGTTTGGTATATACGAGTATGTATTTTATTTACCGTTTTTTATAGATATTTAATTTAATAATACATATGTATTTTATTATTGTTTAGATATTGTGTACTGCCTACCCTTTATTGATGAAATTTCCTGTCATGCCTTGGTTTGCTGGAAGAAATATCTTTTAGAGAGATAAGCTCGCCTTTGTACAAATGTATATTTTTTTTAATAACTGTGTTAAATAAAGAATTATGAATCATGGCCCCTCCGATTAACCCAAACTCTCGCAAATACGATGCGGTATCCGTGTTTTTTTGATAATTTGAACATGATTTAGTAACGTGAAATTATTAGCGTCAAGACTTGTCCAATACAGGGTGGCAGAGACAAAGTTAAGTCCACATTTAGCCAGAACTAGAACCAGAACCAGAACCAACGCCGCAGCTGTGATTAGGAAACTATTGATAAATTCTTATTCTGATATCTGAACCGCTGCATCACATGCGACCCGCTGCCGTACGGACGGGGTAACGGACTGAATAAATCGTCTTTTAAAATGATTTGACCGATTACGACCAAAAGCCGATAATAAATAATAATATTGCAGTAAAATATACAACGGATGCGCTGAATAGCGAGCATAAGGTGCATGCAATCGTGTACTCGGTGATATATTCCGTAAGTTTAACGGTGGGAACTTGGAACGCTCCCAAAAGTTATTTTTTTTGTGCTAATTTACGTGAACAATATTAGAAGCGTTATTGAAAACGTGACAGTGTCTCCGTACGTTATTGCTGCCTTTGTGAACTAGTTTCTAACTTATGTTCACAAAAAGTAACTAAGTAGAAATCTAGAAATTCGGCGACTCGTTGAAGTACTTTGAAATCGAAAGTACTTCGTGTTCATTGCAGAAAAATAATCCCGGCTCTTGGATTTCTATATATTTGTGACGTCGCTGTTTCTGGAGCACGTAACACAGGGTAAGCTAGTGTAGGGTCAGAATATAGATATGTATGTTTTATGTTTTTTTCGGAATCAAATCTTGTTATTGCGAGGTTTTCCGAAAGTTTTCCGAACAGAATGAATCAATGTTGCGTTTGTCCGGTGTTTGTTGCAACTTACTTAAATTAAGCACCGATCGGCGATAGTTATTTGTGTCACAAGGGAGCAAAATGATGTATTTACGGCGAGGGCGGTACATTGAATCCAGAGTGAAGTGAAGGATTCTACGATAGAATCCTGAGCGTAACGAAGGATTCAAGCGTTAACGCCCATGACGAAAATAATTTTGCTCCCGAGTGACACATACAACTTTTCACACCGACTGTGAGGAAAATTTTAATTAAATGTTCTAAAAAAAATACTTTGAATTATACTTTCACCACTTTTACAGTAATCGAACAACGTAAACAAAACTTTTTTTTATTATGGTGGATTGTGAAGGATTAGGGAAAGGTCACCACAGATAAAATATTCCTGTGTACTTTTACTAATGTATAAAAATTATCGAATCGAATATTACAATGGTTTCGGATATCAATATTCATTATATCACAATAACAGTCATCGATAGTTATGATTACAGTAAAACTTTTTTTTTTTATTGTGACATTTTTTTAATATTACGAAAAATTCATAAATTTTCATATTACGTTGTTAAAGTAAAAACTTGAAACATGTTCGTTTTTAATCGACTACGTCATCGTAGTCGATTGTAATTTAATTTCATAATTACATTGGATTATATTAATCTGTGTTCAATAGGTACATTGCGTAAATGCTGCATGCCAATGAATTAATTAAAAAGTAGCTTGAACAGAAAAGTAGCATTTTGCTCCCTCTCGTCGTGGAGCAAAACTTACTTTTCCGAATGAAAGTTGTGAAAAATACTTTTTCACCTCAGCAGCTCGAACTAGTCTTTTACTGCGAGTAAACAGTGTGCAAAGTTGCATTGTGCTGACTGAGTGAGACAAAGTATCTTTTTAATTTTGAATGCCGCGGGCCTATGCGAAATCGGAAACAGCCAAACGGGCATCGATTCGCCATGTTACAGATACTGCTATCGATTTTTAACTCGATTGCAGTATCTGTAGTATTCAATTCCAAATAGTCAAGCTTATTTTAATTGATAAATAATACAAATATTCCGTAGTGTAATTTAATCGAAGTTTAACATGAAAACATGTTATTTGTACATTAAAGTTGGGTACATTAAACATTTACATACAGAAACATACATTGCTTCTGCCCCGACACTAGGATACCATGTGTCGTGGGAACCAGAAACAGCGGCGTCACACACATATAAACATCCAAGACCTGGGGATTATTTTTTTGTCTGTATCCCCAGCCGGGGATCGAACCCGGGACATGTTTTTCATTTGATTTTTTAATGTTGTATTTTCTTATTCTCTTATTTTGTATGTTCTCAGTGCAACACTAGACCAAAAGTATTTGCATCTCGTGCCTTGAGTCCCTCGCTCGCTCAGGATTCTAACGTAGAATCACTCGCTCGTGATTCGAATATCTCAAAATCAACTTTGCTATCTTGTTGCACAAATAACTATTATCTTAGTGGTATAAATACTTTAAATTTAATTGACCGAGCGAGCGATCCGTCCAGTTTCGAGATTGGCCAAAAATGCCTTTGTCCGTCCGTCCGTCTGTCCGTTCTCGCCTACAGGTCGCATTGTCCGTCCGTCTGTCCGTTCTCGCCTACAGGTCGCATTGTCCGTCCGTCTGTCCGTTCTCGCCTACAGATCGCATTGTCCGTCCGTCTGTCCGTTCTCGCCTACAGGTCGCATTGTCCGTCCGTCTGTCCGTTCTCGCCTACAATTCGCATTGTCCGTCCGTCTGTCTGTTCCCGCCTACAGGTCGCATTGTCCGTCCGTCTGTCTGTTCCCGCCTACAGGTCGCATTGTCCGTCCGTCTGTCTGTTCTCGCCCACAGGTCGCATTGTCCGTCCGTCTGTCCGTTCTCGCCTACAGGTCTCATTGTCCGTCCGTCTGTCCGTTCTCGCCTACAGGTCGCATTGTCCGTCCGTCTGTCTGTTCCCGCCTACAGGTCGCATTGTCCGTCCGTCTGTCCGTTCTCGCCTACAGAGGTATTTCATTGTTTCAGTATTTTGCTTAAAGAAATCGACGTAGATATCTAGCGAACTAAACCTCAATACAACTGCGGCATTGTCTTTAGCTGCGTTACATACTCGGTAGACAGTCTCATCCGCTCATGTGTATCAATCAATCGACATTCTATTACATTGTGTTTCGACTTTCCGGCGACAATGCGGTTCAATGCCTGAAATGGTGACAACTACTATAGATCTAATGTTATAGTATCTGTGCTACTATTCTAATAGTACTTGTAGTATTTGTGGTGCTGCTCATAAGTTATTTCCAAGCCAAGCCAGACTTGTAGGATCCCAACTAGTTCTCACTGCTGCAAACAGGAAAATATGAAAGACATTAGTGTAGAGCTCCGGTTACTTTTATTTTTACAATACTAAAAACTAAGTATTTAGTATTCTTCCATAACATAACATATCATAGCGTCACGCCTTTTCCCGTACGGGTTGGCAGAGGCACAATTGTGCCCACTTTGAGCCAGTTATTCAATACTCCATTTTGCGTTACAGGGGCTAGCCCATCGCCGCAGCTATGGAGTAATGAAGGTTTCCTCACGATGTTTTCCATCACCGTTAGAACGTCCGTGTAATGTACCTACTTCAGATAAATTATTTATCTGATTGGTACATGGTCAGGAATCGAACCTGCATCTCCTGTGTGCCACAGAACAAGCGTGAAACCACGTGAACCACGGAGCTCTTTTTCCATATAGTTACCAATTTGACAACCTCTGTGGCGCTGGTGTTGTGGCTCTGCCTACCATGCGTGAGGTTCCAGGTTCGATCCCCGGCTGGCGATGAAGAAGAAAAACCCAGGTCTTGGATGTTTATATGTGTGTGATGTCGCTGTTTCTGGTTCCCACGACACAGGGTATCCTAGTGTGGGGTCAAAAAAGAAGACTAATATGTTTCAACTTTTATTGAAGGAAATTAAGGGATGTCTTTATAAGTACCTTTTTTCTGGATTTAAAAAGTGTCTACTTTAAGAGGAATAACGTTTCAAAAATAGACGACCCGAATGGCCGAGTCGGCCGTGACCCTGCCTACCAAGCCAAGGGTCCCGGGTTCGAGTCCCGGTGGGGGCAAATATTTGTTTAATGAGAACGGATGTTTGTACCCTATGGTTGTTTATCTATCTAAGTATAATATTTATCTACATAAGTATGTGTATCGTTGTCTAGTAACCAAGATACAGGGAATCCTAGTTTGGGGCTAGATCGATGTGTGTAAATAGTGTCCAAGGTATTATTATAAAATAAAATAAAATAAGTATTTTGCAATACCTACCCATCGTAGTACCTACGTTTTATTTAGGTCGAGCTGTAACTAGTTTACCTAAGTCCCTAACCGTATTGCTTTGACAGCGCAGCTCTTCCTTAGCCGGCCGGCAGCATTAGTACACTACATTCGAATCATTGAATCATCCACATTCTAGATATTGTGATGGATGTATGATGGTCCACAGTGATGCTTTATTCAAGAAGGTCGATTATTGCGTCCGCGCAGCAATGGTCACGCCACCAGCGCGACGGGGACTTCCCGTCGCGGCATACTTGTCCCATGACATGATGGCTGTTGAAACTAAATATTGTAAACCTACCGCTGTTCGCTAATGGTTTATTGAAAAGCTGGCTAAACTTGGACACAACTGTGCCTCTGCCAACTCGTACGGGGAATAAACAGAATAATATGTTTAGATGTATTCTACCACAGTTAGTAGTAATATGATTGCCATGACTGTGTCTTAAATGCAGATTTCAAAATAGGAAATAGACAAACGATAAAAACTTTTGAAAAATACATGCAAATATTCCTCTATTCGTTCGTTTTATTTTGCGAGGGTTTTTGTGCAGACATAAACAAGCCGGTCAAGTGCCAATAGAACTCACACAAGAAGGGTTCCGCAACAAACAAGTCTCTTGTATTAACGCACTTTTATTTTTAAAATTGCGAGTATTTAATAATTTTTATCTACACACGTATCATAAACCCTCTTTACTGCGTCCAAAAACCGCACGTTAAGACCAGCATAATGATAAACTTTTTGGTAAAAACTCATTTCTTATCTGAATATTGATAAATTATGACCATTATGTACCGAAATTTGTCGTATTATGACATTCAAATTTCCAACGCCGACGCCGGCCTGCGTGCCACCTCTAGTTTGTCTGTGAAGTTGGTACTACTGAACAAGCTAAACAACTGCAGAGCAATGATCAATGCCACAATGCCGGCCGAACATGTCGTTCCTGAACACATCAAAGAGAGCTTATGATATGTGTGTAGATAAACTAGTATATGTAAATGTACATAATTAGGCATTAAAACTCTAGTGATATTATTATGAAACTCGGCTCGTTTCATAAACCCATTCTCGAGCGTTAATGCCCTCTATTATGTAGCAGTCACATAAACAACTATTGAAATACACATTTTATGAAAATTTAAAGGTAAAGATATTAAATTGTAAGTTAATAATACAATATTTAAATAATAAATGACGAATTATGTACGATAGACGATTGGACGGTCAGATGGAGTTACAAGAATTGTCTGTAAATACATTGAAAAATATTGTTAAAAATCACTTATGTAAAAAGGCCTACTAATAAATATAAGATTATGTAGAAGACAAGAAAGCTTGGGAAGGTGTTTGCTCCAATTCTGTAAAAAATAACGTATAAAGCTGGAGGTTTCTAGTCGCCTCTTTGCCTCCAGCATCTAAAACATTAAGGTGTCGGAATTCAAATTGAGTTCTATATTTCCCTGTACCTTATAGATGTGTTAGTTTAAGATTTGACATTCTCCAAATGTAACCTATGTGTTTCCTATGGAAATAAACTCTTTTTAAATTTTGAAAGACCAACATACAGTTGGACAGCGGAGTCTTAGGAATAGGGTCCAGTTTGGCACCATTCTGGTATGAATGGTGCCAAACTGGACCCCATTCAGACAGTGGTAATGGTCTTTTTATATCCATTTCGTTTTCCCAATTTGTTGTTTAAAAGATCACATTAAACTGTAGACGTAATTTAGCACGAGACTGCTCTGCCTATTATCGAATAACGCTTACAGTAACTGAATCTGAATCTGTTTAGAGAATTTGAAACTAGTTCATTTGTTTAGTGTGTCTAAGCTAACAATAGACCTTTCTCAAGCGTGTAAACACGCTAAATTGCTCTTCTGATTTCACAATCCAACCAATATCGAATCCCAAGTATTCAATTTGATATAACTACTCGTAGATTAATCCTATCAAATGAGATATACGAAGGGATTAAATAAGTAAATGTATGTTTGTTTACTGGCATGCGAAATTACTTTAATGTTGCTAGAATTTTCCATGTTATTTATCTAAATCGCCGCGATTAAAGTTATTTACTTGAGGTTGCGTGACGCTCGCTGTGTATCGGAGTGGCGGGTCCCGGCTTGCATGCACGACGATGTGCGCGCGCATGTTACTATCGCAATATCGCGAGAAAGAACTCTTTGTCGCATGAACTGTGACCCGCCGACATTCATGTCACCTTATGACGAGGTATCAATACTTATCAATATCAATATTTTTATATAAATTTTTTTTTGGGCAATTATGTGGTGCCCTGTCTTGGAATGTTTGATGCGACGAGAATACGATTGTGTTCTATGAAATATGGATAGTCAAATGCTGTCTTTTTAACACAAAATTGAGTTTATAAAATATATCCGCTGGAAATATACAATTCTGATATTGCCAAACGGTTTTGTTGAAATAGGTTCAGCTTGAGACACGTTTCTAGATTTATTGGACTACCCTGTCAAATACGGTATTTGAACATTACTACCCCGACAAATGACAGACTATTTCTTGAGGGGAATCAATGGCGGAGTCCTATGACCCTGGGCAGTTTTGACAAGGTCGGGCCTCTCCTTTTTCGGCTTTGGCACTGGGGACTCGTGGGTTGTGTGATCGTTAGGGATTTACTCCCGAGGGATTAATTGAAAGCAAATAGCGTATTAATTTCGGGATCGCTAGACCTAGGTTTTAGCACTAACAGCAACAACAATATAACCTTTTGAAGTACCTATTTAGGTATTCGGTGTTACTCAGGACATCTTCCATTTTTGGAGTATTGTGGCAGAATCCTCAGTGAGCAATACTCGCTCGAGCGTGCTATTTGATTTACGACAAGATGTTCCGGACTAAACGAACTCTGTGGCGATGCGGCTGTGGCTCTGCCTACCATGCGAGAGGTCCTGGGTTCGATCCCCGGTTGGGGATACAGAAAAAAACCCCCAGGTCGTGGATGCATTTATATGTGTGTGACGTCGCTGTTTCTGGTTCCCACGACCCAGGGTATCCTAGTGTGGGGCCAGAAGAAATGTATGTTCCCCTAAAAAACCTGGACTTAACTAAACAAAACTAAAGAGAGTTTAATATAGTTAACAGCAAACAAAAATTGCGTCACGCCTTTTCCCATACGTGGTGACAGTGGCACAGACGCTTGCACGTTAACAACGTTGTGCCCACTTTGAGCCAATTATTCAATACTCAATTTTGTGTGACAGGGGACCAGCCCATCGCCGGAGATAAGGAGATGTGAATTTTTATTCACGACATTTTCCATCACCGCTACAAGTTTTTTTACAAATTACTTACTATATTGGTAAATGGTCAGCACTGGAATTCAGTGAAATTTCCAAAACATGCGAGTTTCTCAGATTTTCAACAAATATTTCGCAATGGAGCTATATCAATCTAAAATCCAAGGTGTGTCCTTCCGCTCCTGACGCGGACCGGTAAGTGTGGCAACACCTAATTATGCCGGTATTTTTAGTACATTCACAGACCATATCTGACCGGTGCAGTTAATTTACTGAGGCCAAATTAGTTTGGCTGGTATCTCGATACTCCAATTTGCGTGACAGGTATCTAGCTTAGCCCATTGGCAAAGCTATTTCCTCACAATTTTTCTAGATAAATATTTATTAGGACAGACACAACATAGTTTCGTATATATCACTTAGTTGTCCGTCTGTCCGTCTGTCCGTCTGTCCGTGTGTCAAGACTTTTTATCGGGAACACGTGGACGGTTCAAGTTGAAATTGATTTAAAATACTCAAGTCGGTGGTCCTTTAAAGCTGTGAAAAATTCAAGCTTCTAGGTTAACGTAATAAACGACGTTTATGCTGTAAAACTTTTGGATTTTCTTAGTACTCGCACAAGAGAACCAAAACCTACTTCCTGTTGACCTAGAATCATGAAATTTGGCTCAGAGCAAGGTCTTATAGCACAAGTTATGGGATAAATCTGAAAACTGTAAATTTCTGTCTATCTATCTGTTATTTTTGACTGTCTGTAGCACTGATCTGCATACGCGGTACTTGATACCTACTGTATGCAGGCAATGCAACTTTTTCGGTCACGTGATTTAGGATTACTTCAGCCTACTATTCCAACATTCTGCCTACAGCCTTAACGTGGGTACAGCTTTGCGTATCTTTTGGCTTTGGCTAAACTTCAAATAATTATATATGGTATCAATCCGAACTAAATAACAAATCAAATTAGTATTGCAACAAATTTATTGAATTTTTATCGATTACTTTTATGAATATCGATTTCATTACTCGCTTTTCTGGATATTGGTTTATTGAATGAAATATTATTCCTATGAAAAGGTACTTCAAACGGTCTGCAATTACGGTTTCTTGTGAAGTAATTGAATGATAACAGTTCGAGCAGAAGTGGGTATTCTGTTATGTTACAAGATATGCAAAAACTTCATATCTTACGTCACTGTTCAAGGGAGGTTATATTTAATTTGGTCATATTGCCACCATGGTAACTAGTAAGTTCACAACCCCAATTGGAAGGTATGAAAACACATTCAGCAGTTTGTGTTGGACCTCTGAGAATGGACAGCACAGAATGGCGACCAGACCTGACTGACAACCATATTCAAGAATACTGCTGACAAGGCTATTATAATATATATTATAATTATATAAGGTATAGATATATGAGACTGCAAAGAAATTTGAAGTCTTTGGTAGTCCTGATTATGATGTGCTTTTTATTTGATGTGCTTTCTTAATAGGAATGAAAATACAGTATTTCATCAAATAATATCCCCAAATCTCTTACTAATGTTTTTCGTTATAATTCTCAATTATTCAGCATGTAATAATTATATGTTATCTTATTCAGCTCATTAGTAAAACTGATAACAAATCATTTGCCAACGTTGAGCTACCTAAGATTAGATTCGGACCACTTGGTTATTTTACGCAATTTAGGTATGCTTAATATACATTAGGCATACGCCTATGGGCTTTTTAATGCTTTATACAATGTTATTGATGAAGAGGATAAATAGAAGCGGCCCAAGATGCTTTCCCTGCGGTACCTCTGAAAGAATAGCGACTTACTTCGATTTTCGAGGAAGAACCTTCTGTACAAGGAGCCATGTAATCCATACGAGGCGATTTTACTATACACAATTTCAAGTTTCTCTTTATCACCAAAATCTGTATAAATTGCATCAACCTGACCTCTTGCATCAAAATACAAGCATAGGCTTATTTCTTTTATTCAAGAAGATTACTTGGTTGATCTATTCTTAGCAAAACCATGTTGTTTTTCGGCTTTTACTCAAAAATGCTTATAATGTGATCATTATTTTGACAATCTTCTTTGAGCAAAGTCAAACTTGCCGCGCTAGTTAAATAGGCTCTTGCAAAGTTGTTTTTGGAGTTTTGAAATGTTGTATGGAAATTCATTGCTGGTGTGTTTTAGCCACCTGTGAAAATCCATAATTGTCGAGTTTTGTTTCAAAAATGATCAAATGCAAGAATATTCCATTCAGAACTTGGATGTGGAAGTACAGGCAGCCTGGAAAGAAAACAAAAGCGCAGCGCAGTGAAAATGTTTGCAATTTTCCAAAATGCATAGAAAACTAAGATATGCAAAGAAGGGAACTTCGGATTTATTGCTCAAAACTGTTACCTATACATCCTCAATATCCATCTCCCATGACGTTTTAACATATATATTTTTTACATTTTAACATTTAAATACAGATACACACGTTGCTTCTGGGCCTACACTAGGATACCCCGTGTCGTGGGAATCAGAAACAGCCACGTCACACACATATAAACCTCCAAGGTTTTTTTCTTCACCCCCAACCGGGGATCGAACCCGGGACCTCTCGCATGGTAGGCAGAGCCACAACCGCTGCGCCGCAAGAGGCTGTTTGACGAATCACAATGACTTCCTTTTCATGGCTTTAAGAACCTCTCCTTTCGTTACTTTGCTGAATAGCCGATCTCTTAGTAGTTTGTTAGATACGAGTATGTCTTTTATTTACCGTGTTTTATAGATATGTAATTTACTTATATGTATTTTATTATTGTTTAGATATTGTGCACTGCCTACCCTTTATTGATAAAATTTCCTGTCATGCCTTGGTTTGCTGGAAGAAATCTCTTTTTAGAGATAAGCTCGCCTTTGTACATATGTTTTCTCTTAATGTATCTTTTTTAAATAACTGTGTTCAATAAAGAATTATGAATCTCGACGAAAAATTTTGAATCTACTGTCCAGTACTAACATACGTAGAAACGTCATAGATTCCCAATCAAAATTGGTGTCTTTCATGGATATAATGTCATAATTGGTATTAATTGCATTAAGATAAACATCAGCTAATTAAGATAGAGACATTTTGATAAAACTCATTGAACAACAAAATTTTATGATTGCGAGCTACTATTTATTCTCATAATTTCGAGTTTGTATTATTTTTAAAGGATAAAAAATTATATATATTTAAATCGTATTTTTTTCCAACCTTATAAATCGATAGTTCTATTGAATATCGATAGTACGATTTATGATCGATTATAATAAATAATAATCGTCTTAAACCACTCACCCGTCCACTGGCTGGCACTATAACAATGTCAGCAATGCTACATGCTGGTCTGTGGCTACATGCTGGTCTGTGGCTACATGCTGGTCTGTGGCTACATGGAACTCTGTAATAAAATGACACAACCCCCCTAGCGCTTGGTCTCATTCAATTCATCTTGACAAGTGACTACGTTGGTCCCAGATTATTATTTTTTGGTCAAAGAACACGAATAAGTATTTTTTTTAAATATTTTAATAAGTTTATCTACACACGTATTATAAACCCTCTTTACTGCGTTCAAAAACCGCACGTTACGATCAGCATTATGTTAAACTACTTGGTAAAAACTCGTTTCGTATCTGGAAAACTACACCTTATGGTCATTATGTGTAGTTTTTCTACATATAATGACATTCAAATTTCGAACGCCGACGCCCACCCGCGTGCCGTCCCTAGTTTGACTGTGAAGTTGGTACTGACATTCAAATTTCGAACGTCGACGCCCGCCTGCGAGAAGTTGGTACTACAGAACAAGCTAAACAATTGCAGAACCACAATGCCGGTCAAACATGCGGTTCCTGAACACATCAAAGAGAGCTTATGATACGTGTGTAGATAAACTAGTGTATGTAACTGTACATAATTAGGCATTAAAACTCTCGAGTGATATTATTATGAAACTTGCCCTCGAGTTTTAATGCCCTCCATTATGCAGCAGTCACATAAACTACTATTATAAGACAGTTTTTTTACGTAGCCGAGATGCTAGTGTACCAGTGCTGGGCAAACCTTTGAGTCCACGCGTGCCGCGCGCTTCGTGCCACAAAACAGAACTAAAATGTAAAAAATAAAACCAAGTGTAGGTACATATCACAGTCGAACCGAAAAAGAGAAAAATCGATCTAGTGCGGGTCGAACTCGCCCACGAAGGATACCATAGTACAAGAAAACGTAAGGACTAAAAAACGAAAACATCTCTGCTTAATTCGGTTCAGCAGATAGAGCCAACGGACAGACAAACGGACGCACAGGCAGACAGCGGAGGTTTAGTAATAGGGTCCCGTGTGGCACCCTTCGGTTACAGCACCCTGAAAAATAAAGTGTACATAACACGCTTTTAAATAAAAAATTGAGACTGATAAGAACACTTGGCACGTATTTCTCACTTTTTGGTTCTATTTTACAAACAATTATCTTATTATTGACCGAGCGAGCGAAGCATCCATAGTTTCGAGAGTAGCCGAAAATGCCTCTGTCCGTCTGTCAGTTTGTTCTCGCCTACAGGTAGGTCACAACTTCAACCGATTTTGATGAAAATTGTCACACAAGTTACTTGAATTATTTCATTATATAAGTCGATTTTTGTTTATGGGGAAAATAGGGGGGAAGTTTTCTATAGTGTTATTTATCGTCGGATTTTAATCAAATTTGAGAAGCATGCTAAGTACTTCATTATACATAAGATGTTGCGAAAAAAAATCTTAAAATGGGGAGTGGAGGGAAAGCACTTCGGGATATTTTCGACTTTATTTTTCGATCTTTATCTACAATATAGTTACAGGGGGTCGAAAATACAGAAAAGTCAGGTGTCTAGAAAGCTAGATTTTCTGTGATTACGTAATAGTCCTCAAATTTCATAGGCCAACTACCAAAATTTAGTGAATTTGAACCATTAGCTGGATACCACATCCGTTAAAAGTTCCGTCATTTAGTCACTGACTGACTCATCATCGATAATCAACATTCTAATGTACTTCTAGCAGGCCTGCAAGCTTGAAATTTTAAACCAGCGAGGTATGCTGTTCTCACAGAACCACTATTTCATTTTGTTAAACTCAAACTATTCCCCCCCCGCAGACAAGCATGCCGCCTCAGGGGCAGAGCGCCGACGGCTCGTGGGTGCTGTACGAGAATGACACCACCAGCGAGGACAAGTCCGTGACCTCGGTGCCACCCTCGGCGGAGAAGCGAGTGTGGCACATTGTATGGAGGAACGTCATACTGATGGCTTCACTGCACTTGGGTGGAGTCTACGGTGCTTACTTGTTTCTGACGACGGCTATGTGGAGAACTTGCGCGTTTAGTGAGTATCCTGTAGAAGTTACAACCTATACAGTATACATGTGAACCCAAGGTACAATGAAGGTATCGCCTAGGGCTTTGGCTGGCGGCCAATCTACGCTACGGCATTTCCATATACTTATCAGTTTTTTTCTGACAATAACAGTTACTTAATGCCTCTTCCAGCCACAGCTCGGTGTTAGAATACATTACTAATGCTATTCTCATGGTTCTAAACACTTTGGATATGCTTTTATTACAAAACTGAATAAACAAAATCAAAATAAAAAAACTTTATTACTGTAGATATTTACATATACTTAGAAAATGTTATTTTTTGCCGCTCTCTACATTGGACCACTGTGGGAGAAGAAACACCCACACATTGTTTTTAGATCTCTTTTAAAAATTAATACAGTTATTACAATATTAATTGTTAGAAATAATTACAAAATTATTAACAGCGAGTTCTGTGTTGATTTAGATTAACCCCATACAGTCCCGTACGGCATTTAAGTAATCTTGAACATTGTCCCTTTTTAGACAATGTCGCTTTAACAAGGTTTTTAATTTCCTCAAATGGCTATTTAAAAATCTTCAGAGGTATCTTGTTGTATTAGAAAATGCACTGCCTTTTGAAAGAATTGATAACATTCGCGATTCTAAACTGGGGCGCACCCTACGACCTTTTCGGCAAGCAGTTTAGAGGTACCTGCAGAGAAGCCTTTTTTGGTATTTAGTCACAAGAAAATTGGCTCTCAGAATACAAAGCAGTTGTAATAAAGACCTGTAAAGATGCTAACGCCAATGATGATGATATATTTTGACCGTGAAGATATATTTTACAGCCGGGAACAGTAATTTAAACTTCGACCACGCTGCCCGGTCACGAAGTCAATTAAAGTCTTGTTTGTTTATGTAAAGGCAAGAGGTTGATCTAAACCCTATCTCCGTCACGTCAGGCGGTTTGATAACGTAGGCCTTATCTAGGGTCTACACTGTGCCTGGGGTTAGCTGGATGACGTCACAAAGTCTCGTGTTTGTGACATGTGATGCACGTCACGTTACTGAAGTTTACTGAGTCAGTTGAGTTCGGAGAAAATGTCTTGTTAGAGATAAGCTCTTCTTGCACATGATTCTCCGCTATGCTAGGTGCATAAAATATATACTTTGGAAAGATTTTTAAATTTATTCTATTTGTTTTAATGTCAGGTCACATAACAGTTACTATTTTGATTACGTTATTCTACGACTCATGCAACCGTTCTGTGTTAGGTAAACTTAGGGATATCCGCGTTTATACCTATGTACTATTTAAATCGACTCACATTGAGCCAGCGTGGTGGATTATATGGCATTTCGAGTAAATTCCTGTGTTCCTCGATGGGAACATTACTTAAACATAACTTATTATTATTATTATTATTATTATTATTATTATAATTATTATTATTATTATTATTATTATTATTATTATTATTATTATTATTATTATTATTATTATTATTATTATTATTATTATAACATAAACATAAACATTTACATACAGGCACATTGGCACCACACTAAGATACCCTGTGTCGTGGGAACCAGAAACAGCGACGTCACACAAATATAAACATCCAAGACCTGGGGTTTTATTTCTTTACCCCCGGCCGGGGATCGATCCCGGGACCTCTCGCATGGCAGGTAGAGCCACAACCACTGCGCCACAGAAGCCTTTTTAAAACGATTTGTTAATAGCTTAGTTTAAAACGTCAAAGACTAATCGAAAAATCGAAAAGTCGTTCTTTTCATAGATGGCGTTGGTAGCGGACTGCCGCATTCCAATATATTTTGAGTGAACGTCGTCTGTCGGGTGAGCTGGTTTTTTATATATTTTCACGTGTAGGTTCCCCTTGTTCCAGCCGTGCTCCTCTACATCTGCTCGGGTCTCGGCATCACGGCGGGCGCGCACAGGCTCTGGGCGCACAAGTCCTACAAGGCCCGCCTGCCGCTACGCATGCTGCTCACGCTCTTCAACACCATCGCGTTTCAGGTGCGTACGCGCATGTCACACGAACACATCATTATATACATTTTACGGTGGAAGCACCTACAGCTTGGCAATTTAATGTAGAATGTAAATAATGGCAACACAAGTGACAAATTAGGGACTACTGCTTTTTTTGTAAGTAAACCACAAATATTTGATATAAAAAACACGCAGATGTCTGCAAATGTTGCCATTTTTTTTTCTTCGTGAAATTGCCAAGCTGTAGAG
This sequence comes from Argyresthia goedartella, assembly GCA_949825045.1. Taxonomy (NCBI): domain Eukaryota; kingdom Metazoa; phylum Arthropoda; class Insecta; order Lepidoptera; family Argyresthiidae; genus Argyresthia; species Argyresthia goedartella. The sequence goes on from OX463819.1 coordinate 1,499,627, forward strand.
CACGACCTGCAGATGTCGAAATTAATTTTGTACTGCGCAATGCGCGCGCACCGCTCAGCACTGTGTTAACTATTATAGTTAATCTGTGGATGTGTGCAACGTAGATTGTAGTACAAAGAACCCAAACGCGATGACTATGTTCCCTTAATGTGTAGACACGTACCTAAACATTAAAAAGATTAAATTCGCGAAAAAAATTTCCCAGGGTAAGAATAAACAGGGTGACATTACCCAGGGTAAGAATAAACAGGGTGACACTACCCAGGGTAAGAATAAACAGGGTGACATTACCCAGGGTAAGAATAAACAGGGTGACATTACCCAGGGTAAGAATAAACAGGGTGACATTACCCAGGGTAAGAATAAACAGGGTGACATTACCCAGGGTAAGAATAAACAGGGTGACATTACCCAGGGTAAGAATAAACAGGGTGACTTTTGGGGATTGATAGTACCCGTTATTATGGACAACTCTCTCCAAGAAGTTGGCTGATTGGGTCAATGTGCAGAAGGACAAGTATGTGCAAGCTGCATTGACATAACTGGGCCAGGTGGTATAACAATGTATTATTTATTATTGTACAGTTATCAACTTTTTTGTGCGTACGCAAATAATAACTTCCGGACTGGTTTATTGATTTCGTACCACCCACAGGACATGTAGAAACGCCGACGGCAATAACTTCCTCCATTACATCAGTCTTAGGAATAGTTAGAAGCTAATTTTGTTTATACCCGTATCTGCAAATGGCTAGTATTTAATCGCACATCAAAAATGAATCAGCAAAATCATTTTTTATATTTTATAGTAGTTTATGTGACTGATACATAATGCCTTATTATGTACAGTTAGTTACATACACTAGTTTATCTACACACATATCATAAGCTCTCTTTGATGTGTTCAGGAACCGCATATTTGACCGGCATTGTGGCATTGAGTTGTTTAGCTTGTTCTATAGTACCAACTTCACAGACAAAGTAGGGGCGGCACGCAGGCGGGCGTCGGCGTTCGAAATTTGAATGTCATAATATGTAGAAAATTTACAAATTATGGTCATAATGTTCAATATTCAGATAAGAAATGAGTTTTTACAAGGTAGTTTTACATTATACTGGTCGTAAGGTGCGGTTTTTGGACGCAGTAAAGAGGGTTTATGATACGTTGTAGATACAATATTTTATGTGTACTCAAGTATATGTTTTAAGTATTTTTTGTTGTTGTTGCATGTTAAACCTTACACAAAGGATAAAAGGGGGCTTCGCTTCGCTCACCCGCTTTACCCTACACCTAAGCTACTGCAGCATTTTGCCCTAATATTTGCTATGCTAATCAGTATTTTTGATGTGCAGTTTAATGTTTCAAATCAGTCCTCGTCAACAACCTGGGTTTTGCTTAACAGCAAGTTATTGTGTTCTTTTAACCGACTTCAAAAATGAGGAGGTGCTTAATTCGACTTTTTTTTGTATTTTGGTACGTGATTATGTATGAATCTATTTCTTCAGAGGTCGTTAAACTGAAACTTCAAGTCAAAAACTATTGCAAATAGGCAAAGTAATGCACTTTTACTAGTCGAACACTTACTTACGTTGACGTTTTGGTTTGTGGTTCCCTTCAGCAAATGTGTTGATGAGTACTTTTCGTATAACATGTGTATTGATGACATTCGCATCCTGACCGGCAAGAAATAAGGTTTGAACTTGAAGTCGGTTTTATAGTTTATAACTTGGTGAATTATGTTGTTGGTTTCTTTGCTATATTAGGTTTAATTTGATAATTTTTGTCTTGAAATTGTGTTTGTTTCTTTAAAAAAGATGCTGATGTACATATCTAACGAAAGTCTCATGTCTCAAGAGGTCAAGGGAGTCTCATGTCTCAAGAGGTCAAGGGCATTTTCCCGTGTGTTCTCACTGGCCCGGTTCCCAAGGGAATTTGTTGTTGCCATTAGTCGAGTTCACAGGAATATCCTCTCTCAACTCAATCTCTCAGGGGGATGTGCCGGCTAATGTCAACATTAATAGATATGCCAACGCCATAGCTCAATGAATTGTCTTCCTTGAGAAACAGTGTTATTGTATTGAAGGCCGTGACTTTGATTTCAATCTTTAACATGAGGGTCCAATCAAACTGCTAAAGGTCAATAAGTTTATAATTAATCGCGATAAATAACACACCTCGGTCATTTCTCTATCAGCCACCGTGCCATGCTGAATCAGGTCTTAAGTGCACGTGACAGGGTTGACGGCACTCGGTGTGTTTACACTTGTGATGGGTGGTTGCACGCGTGAACGCAACATGTCCGCTATCTCGCCACGTGGTTTGGTCACTTACGCGCACGACTGGTCGCAGCAGTTAAGTTGCAATCTCTATTAATTAGTTGATTGACGTTTTCGTATCACTGTTTGTGCGAAATTATTTTTGTTGCAATGTGGAACGATTCCCACGCAGAGGTGGTTGGAGGTCATTATTATGATTAAGATTGAAACACAAACATATATCTTTAGTTTCTATTTTGGTATCTCATTCGTGATAAAATCATAGAACTAGTTTAAAGTTTGGTTTAGATATTGGGATATTTTTAGTGATGATGTTTATTGATGTTTCACAGCATAAGTAATTAATTCGATAAAAATAACACTGATATAAATGGATAATGCCAATTACGAAACATATCCTTTATAAATTATGATGAGGATTTTTAGATCATAAAACATATGTATAAAAGGTAATTTTACATTATATATAATAAGGTATGTGTTTGTATATGTGTATGTGTGTGTGTGTGTGTGAGAGAGAGAGAGAGAGAGGGTATGTAATATGTGTGTGGATATGAGGTTTTTCTATGTCAAATGAGAGAGTTCAATTTCCTTGAATAAATGTTATTGATTTTTGTTTATTTTTGATGATCAATTATCTAATTTGATTGACCTTATCTTCGCACAAACCTGTGATATAAATTGAGTCCGGTTCAGGTAAAAGACATCGGCCCCCGCAAAGTGTTTCTCGTACATATCAATGCTCCTATTTAGCGGTGAATTGGAGGCATAGTTGGTGCGCGCGCGCTCGTACCCAAGCAGCGCCGGTGTGTGGCGACGCGACCGCGCTGGGGCGATGCGCAGTAGCACTGACCTCACCAGCCACTCATTGTCCAGTCTGTTGTTGATGACGTCATGAAGAAGTTTCTGATCTGCCAGCATCCTCCTGCTCTCCAGGGAAGCCATAGAATGTCGAGTAAGGCCCTCATCATAGTCCACCGAAGACCCGTCATATCTAATCTGAAGTTGCCTCATGAACGCTTTCTGAACCGACTCAATTCTGATTTTATGCGACTGGTAGGATGGTGACCATACCGGCGACGCATATTCCAGCACACTGCGAACGTAGGCGAAATAAAGTAATTTAAAAGCAAGTGGTGAACGCAGCGGCCTCGTCACACGATTTACGAATCCCAGCATTTTAAAAGCTTTCGCTATAATATGTTCGTAATGAGGTATGAATAAAAGTTTAGAGTCCATTATAACCCCAAGATCCCTAACCTTGGAAACACGTTCAATGGGGTGGTCATTTAGAATATATTGGTGTGTTAGATTAGATGTTTTTCTACTAAACGTGATTAGTTGACACTTTTTGGGATTCAGATCTAAGCTGTTGAGACTACAGTACTCGCAAAGTCGGTCCAGATCTTCCTGCAATCTATGGCAATCTGAGGAACTTGATACGGGCATAAATATCTTGGTGTCGTCGGCATACATAAGGCAACTGGCGGATCTAAAACAAGATGCTATATCATACAGACAGACATTGAATAGAAGTGGCCCCAGATGGGATCCTTAAGGAACGCCTGAGGGGATTGGAGCAAATCGCGAGCAATGGCAGCCAATTCGGACAGCTTGACTACGGTTACGGAGGTAAGACTCAAACCATCTGAGCAGATCTCCATGTACACCGACTTGTTCCAGCTTAAAAGCGATGATGTCATTCCTCAGCCGATCGAAACACTTAGAGTAATCGGTGTATATAGTATCGACCTGGTAGCCCTTATCCATAAAACCGGTCACTGATCCTACGAATTCTGCCAAATTTGATGTAGTAGATCTTTTACGCATAAAGCCATGCTGGGACGGAGGAATACTACGCGCTAAAATGGGATACACCTGATCATGGACTATAAGTTCCAGCAGTTTACTAAAAACTGGCAGTATTGAGACCGGGCGATATTGTTCTGCTTTGGTTTTTGGACCACCTTTGTGTATGGGTACAATATAAGCCATTTTCCAACGTGTGGGGAAACACCTCTCGTCTAGTGACCTCCGGAACAGCATACACAAAGGGTGGGAAGGGCATGTTTGCGCGTGCGGATGCATCACACCTTCCGCACATCGCCGAACTGGCGCCGCACCACGCGCGCCCGCCCGATCGCCGCCGCCTGCCACGCGACCTGGTTGCCTAGCCGGCGATCACCCACTGCATACTAGCGCCACAAGAAGACCACCGCCCGCAGGGGCCATCCGATGACCTGTCCACAGGAGTGGACAGAGGCGATTCTTCGGGAAGAGGTCCGTCGACCTGACCCCGACTCCCCACGCCCCAGAAGGGGTGCGTGAGATGACTATGAAGAAGAAGCAAAGGGACGGCGAGTTGATCGGCACAATTTCTAATGAAAATCGGTGGGATCCGGTCGTGCCCTGCGCCCTTATTAGTGTCAATGTTTTTGAGGTACTTAAGGACAAGATTGTTAGTTAATTCAATGGCACCCACACAGCTCAGATCATTTGTGCCGCCAGAAGGTGGTGAAGAGCGGTGGTTGGAGTCCACATACACAGACAAAAAATATTCTAGAAAGATCTCACAAGCCTCCTGAGCACTGTTAGCCGTTTTGGCGCCATACGAGATCTGCGCCGGGAAACCATGATCACGGCGCATGTCCTTAGCGAAGCGCCAAAACAGTTTGGGGTTGCGGACTAAAGCCTCATTGGTTTTTAGTACAAAATTATTCCAACATTGTCGCTGAAGCTTCTTGTGCCGCTTCCTCAGCAACGAAAAAGAGTCGTAGTCGAGAGGGTTACCAAATCTTTTCCATTTATTGTGAAATTTGTCTTTTTCTGCAACTATATTAATAAGCGATTTGGAATACCAGACCGGATAGCCCTCGGGATTTCCATAAGTATATGGAACATATTTATCTATAAGCGTATTCAAAATTTTGTAAAAAGTATCCATGGCTTCAGTAAGTGTACATTTGTTTAAAATAGTAGACCAATCTTTAGTGGCAAGTTCGTTGCGGATCGCTGTGTAATCAGCCTTTTTAAATCTATACAATTTAATGGGGTGAGAGCGTAACAATGGTATGCCAACGTTTGGGAGCTCGATGTCGAGTGCGGGATGATGAGGCATATCTTCGCGAGTGAAAGGGTCACTCGCACGCACCACAGAAGCATCAATGTTACTAAAAATTAAGTCCAAGAGCCTGTTATTTCCATTCAGCACATTACTATATTGGGTCAGGTCAGACAGACAAATATCGTCAATAAACCGCTGCTGACTTTCTCTAATGGTACCATACGGAGTGAGACCATAACCAGCGGTACGCGGTCTCCATGATATGTCTGGTAAGTTAAAATCACCCAGCAGTAGGTAGTCATTATCCGGACAGCAGTGGCGAATGTATGCGGAAAGGTTGACCAAAAGTGCGTCATGTTTAGCGCCAGAGCCTGGTAAATAGATACAAATAATATGTAGATCTTTATTAGCACGAACCGACGACTTGGGCACCACGACATGAACAATTTCCAGTTGAGCATACTCATGCGCATGTGTGGGTGGCGGCAGTACACGGGCGGCGGATAACTCACGCCGCGTGAGTAGCATTACCCCGCCGCCCGTGTAACTCGCCGGACGCGCCCCGACACCACCTCCCCGCTGACGCAACACCTCATTCGTCGGGCGGTCAGCACGGTGGACGTCATAACGAGGCTCGCTCACCTCAGAGTCTAACACTCCATCTATCACTCCATCTATCATGTGATGCTCACACAGAAATAATTTTAAGGGATGATCGATTGATCATCAACATTCTGAACTTTCGTCATGGAATAAGTGGTAGTTTATTCTGGACTAACCTACACTGTTGACTAGACCAGCTCAAACTTATAATAACAAAGAAAGAAGAATAAAGATATTATTTTTTGTGTTATATTGATTTTTCCTTAAGTGGTCCGTATTACCTTCTCTTCCCCTACCAAATTAATTTCAGCATAGTCTGATGATAATGTAACAATTATACAGTAACATTATATTCTCCGTGCAATAAATAATATGAATATGGTGATGATGTAGACCATCGATGATGATGACCATGACAATGACGCCATTATCGGTAATGTGTACGTCTCCCCTCCAGGACTCAGTGATAGACTGGGCGCGCGACCACCGCATGCACCACAAGTACTCCGAAACGGACGCGGACCCTCACAACGCGACGCGAGGCTTCTTCTTCAGCCACGTCGGCTGGCTGCTGGTGAGGAAGCACCCTGAGATCAAGAGGAAGGGTCACACCATCGACATGAGCGACTTGAGGGCTGACCCCGTGCTTCAATTCCAGAAAAAGTAAGATATTGTTTGTTTCTGAAACCAGTAATGTCCCTTTCAGTCCATGGGACTTCGTTGGATGCAGATAGCACAGGATAGTGGCGATTGGCGCTTTAGAGAAAAGGGCTATGCCCAGCTGAGGTCGATGTGGGGCTGAGCCTTATCATGATGATTGCAAGACAAAGAACTCGCCCTTTTAACTCCATACAAGACGGTTGTTATTTGTGCACCTCACTAGACTGCGGTTCAATTTATTATTTTCATTAATTATGAATAACCCTTAGAGTGCCAGTAGGTCAGTGCTGCCTGCTACCCCGACATAACCATGTCTAGGTCATCCCTTCTCCGTTTAGGCCTGCTAGTGTCCCTCTTATGGAATTTAGTATACACACTCAAGCATGGAGGATACTAACGCACGACAACACAACAAACTAATAAAAACAGTTTTGTTTTAATTTTAGCTCCAGAGATTTGAAACCCAGGAAAGAATAAATGATTTCGTCATTAAATAAGAAGTAATGTTTCAATCCTTGAACCGTGGGATGATTCTCCACGCTTGCTCTGAGTCTTATCAGTGGTCACGTAATGCCTATTTAAGTCAGTATGCCTATTAAGCAGAGATTAGGGTGCCATGTCGAATGTTAATGCGGAAGGAAATGACAAATTAACCTTCCCCAAGACAAGATTTTAAGTAAAAAAAACGGGAGATACATATAGCGTCACGACTTCTCCCATACCGAGTGGCAGAGGCACAATTGTGCCAACGTGGGGCACATATTACTTATCTCATTGGAACATGGTCAGCACCGGTTTTGACCCAGCATATCCTGCTTGAAAGGCGAGCGTGATACCACTTGACCACGGAGCTCTTATTTAGAGGAGATAAAATTAACAATTTCCAAGTTCTTGCATCTCATTTATATCCATTTTAACTGCAAAAAGTCCACACTGCCGACGGTTTATCCTCATCCACCCCGTTGGTTCTATGGTAAATTGAATTAGTCCACCGTGGAGGATGGCACAGATTTAGTGCCAAGAGTTTGATGGGGACGCTAGCGATCAAAACTCTTAATAAGAAAATATAAGGGTTGCCTATATATATATATATATATATATAAACCACTTGATTCCAGGTACTACCTGATTCTGATGCCGCTCTGCTGCTTCATACTGCCGACCCTGATCCCGACTCTCTGGAGCGAGTCTCTCTTCAACGCGTACTTCGTGTGCGCACTGTTCCGCTACACCTATGTCCTGAACGTCACGTGGCTCGTCAACTCGGCCGCCCACAAATGGGGGGACAAGCCTTATGAAAAGGCCATCAACCCGGTCGAGACCAAACCTGTATCTTTTGTCGTCTTCGGCGAAGGCTTCCACAACTACCACCACACGTTCCCCTGGGACTACAAGACCGCTGAACTTGGCAACTACACGCTAAATCTGTCCAAACTCTTCATCGACACCATGTCACTGCTCGGCTTGGCTTACGACCTGAAGACCGTGTCGCGTGACGTCATCGAGAAGCGGGTTAGGAGGACAGGTGACGGATCCCACCAGCTGTGGGGCTGGGACGACCCGACCTTGCCTCCAGTAGACAAGCAGGACGCTCTCGTCATCAACCCGGAGAAGACTGAATAAGACCTGGCTGTGATTGCGATTCCAGAGATTGACGGCCTAATACGATTCATGCAATCTACTATTTTTTGAGACTCAGCACTTGTTCATAATACGGGACTGTTCCAAATAGTTTCCATTCGATAGCATTGATTCAACTTGTCAAGCAACTTGAATGTTAGTGCTAGACTAAGACGTTAACTAGGTTCATTAGTTGGCAATTATTTATTTTTAGTTAGGACTTTCTGAATTTTGGGTCATTGATTAGGTGAATTTCTGTCTAGATTTAGTGCCAAATGTAATGTAACATTTTGTATAAATAGGCTTTAATAGTCAAGACAAGAAGGCATTTAAATATTATAAACCATCGAATGTATGAGTGACAGCATCAAAACTAACCATAGACATCTTGTTGTTAACAATAGTTTAAATACCTTCTTGTCTTGACTATAGATATTAGTTTCTACTTAAGTAGATAACTACTTTCATGTTCCTGTGTGTCATAATCTGTAACTTGGGTTCATTTTTATTGTGTTTCACAAGTAAATTTTCCTATAATTCATATTATTAATTCTAAACGAAGACCAAGAACTAAGTACCAAATAATCCACTGTTTCATGTGTAAAATATAAAAAGTATAGATATTTCCATGACTCTAATGTGATATTTTTATTTTTCTATTTGTGTCATATTCTATTATTAAGAAATAAACATAATTGAAAGAATTTTTTATTTTTTTTAAACCGTTACCAGTACCTAGTCCCATTTATTAATAATTAAATATTCGATTATACATATTTTTTGGCAGATTATACAGCGTGAATAATAGTTAACGTCAAGCTATCTAAACAATTGTTGCAAGTATCTAATATACCTTGTATACCTACCTACCCTATGACCAACATATGTTATGTACACATAACATATGTATGTTGGTCGGATATTTGCTAACAATAGTCTTCGACGAAAACCGGAAATTTGTATTGAAGTGAGCAAATACATATATAGGTACCTACCATTTAATTTGCTTTTAGGCGAAGGTCATTCTTAGAACCTACGCGGAAAGACGCGTAGGTATGTGCATCACAAAACTACCATATTTTACACCATCACCGTGACCCACGAAGGTCAAAGTATTGACTACACTGCATTCAGAATAGACCATTACGACGGAAAATTACGATCATTAACCTCGGCCACGGACATAAGTTACAAGATGGCCTGAGACAGGGTAAAATGTCGATCGACGCCCTTTTTGCCTTTGTCTAAATTAGGTGTCTAATATTTAAACTAAATACAAATTTAAAATAACGATAAAAAACCGCTCAAGTGCGAGTATAACTCGCGCACGAAGGGTTCCGTATCACCGTACAATAGTAGGGATGGATTTTACATAGCAAAATGTTGTTTACTAAGTTATTGGTGCGGCTACTTTCATACCCCATGTGGGGTCTCCACTGCAATTGGCTGTCAATGGTTATTCCAAAAACTTTCGCATCATTTACTAATTCTAACGTGTTGCTGTCTTACACTTTACTGCCTTAAATGATACCACCTGACAGATTGCAATTTCAGACATATTGAAGAACGGCTATTCTTTAAAATATCGTGATTGATTTATGATCATTATAGTACAGAGTGTTCTGTCTGATATTTTATTATCGGGCATCTCGGTTGTAAATTGGCACAATTCGGCTCCAAATGCTACCAAACTTAAATCATACCACCTGACGGATTTAAATTTCTGACATATCGAAGAACTCATCGAGATATCGTGGTTATTTTAAGATCTTTTTATTACAGAGCATAATTTGTAATATTTTATTATCTAGCATCTCAGTTGTAAGTTGGCCTTACCTCCAGCCTTACATCATACCACCTGACGGATTTTAATTTCTGATAAATCGAAGAACGGCTATTTGCTTTGAAATATCTTGGTTGATTTATAATCTTTATGATACTTAGCATCAAGTCTGATATGCCATTACCTGGCGTCTCAGTTTTAAAATGGCATATATTGGCTCCAAAAGCTAGCAGCCTAAAATCATACCACCTAACGGATTTTAATATCTGAAGAATCGAAGAACATACATTACTTTTCTTTGAAATATCGTGATTGATTTATGATCTTTAAGACACAGAATATCCTCTCTGATATGTCATTATCTGGCATCTTGCGTTTAATAAGTATATGTAAATACTTACAGTGATAAAGAAATTTTGATTTGATTTGATTTGTATCAGTGATGAATGTGCGATTACTTCCAAAATCTTCCAATAAAGGTGGATCGGCAAGGAATGCTGGTTTCAGCCAATATATATAGATCGATTGGAACTACAACCCCAGCATTCGCCATTTGTTCCATTCTCGCAGATTTGAAAAATTTGCACACAGATGGAGGAGCGCTGCGACTCGGCTCACTTCGGCTCTACGTTCTCCTCCGCCTCGAAGATATTGCGCCTCTTTGAGACATCCAATTCCGAAATCTCATTTTCATCCGCTAACTAATTTCGAAGCTTTAGGATATTGATGCAGCTATGAAGTAAAAATGCCATTTTTAATAGTTATTCTTTGTCCGTCGTTATCGAGTGATTCATGTAGGTAGTCAATGTAGTTTATTCTTTTGTTACTAAATCTTTGATGTGTATGGAAACTAATTGAATTACAAATATAAGATATGATGGATAAGACTCTCGTTTAATTTGAATACTTTAAAGACTATTATTTAATTATTTTTTTATATTTCTTTGCCTGGATGAAATAAAAATTATGTTCAGATTGATGTTGGCTGTCACCGCCACCGGCCGGCGTTGATTATAGGTACTAGAGCGTTACTCACACAACAACCCCCGCTTACGTTACGCACACATACAAGCTGCACAGTGTGAGAAAAGCCGCGCCTATTCTGACTTAGTACTAAAGTGATCCAGAACTCTCGTTATAAAAAAAAAATCTGAAGTGAGGTGTTTTCAAATCGGCGTAATCGAGATGATACTGATTTTCATATGAATATTTTACATCACAATTAAAAAATGTATCTAATCTTATCTTAAGTTGACGAAATAAATAGGTTTATTATCACTTGCAATCAAGATAAACTACACCAGTTTAGTTTACCTACCTTTAGTTTGGCAAATAATAAACCGCGAAACTGGCAAAGTTATAACCTAGGGACAATGATTTCTGCCTAAATATAGGTGATGATGTTGTTAAATCCAACGCTGATGTTTCTCGAGCTTTTGAAAAATTCTTCACCAATGTACCCGTACTCACAACAGGCCGTGTAAATTCATCTCCATATTAAGCAGAGACTTTATTAAAAAATAACACTAGCATCAGTAATGCAGACTTTAAATTTTATCATGTATATCCCCAGGATATTGTCAAAACGTATAGATTACTTAACTTAAAAAATACTGAAGACCTGTGGGGTATATCAGTCAAAGTCATTGGTTCAATAATACTTGTTATAGCCCCACACCTAGCTTATATATTTCATAAATGTGTTGATGATGGAGCTTTCCCAGACCTCATGAAACACAGTAAACTTATATCTCTGTTCAAGTCGGGAGACAAGGGTGATCCGTCAAATTTCAGACCAATATCGGTTCTTCCAGTACTAAGTAAATTTTTTTAAAAGATTATACTCAATCAAATGCTCTCACACTTCAACCATACAAAACAACTCCACGCCAAGCAATACGGTTTCACTAGGGGTAAATCGACTACGGATGCAGGTATTACTCTTATATCTCATATTTATTCTGCATGGGAGGCCGCACAGGATGCTATCGGTGTTTTTTGCGATCTGTCGAAGGCATTTGATTGTGTTGATCATGACACGCTACTAATGAAATTAAATCATTACGGAGTTAGAAATAAAGCGTTGGATCTACTAAGATCATACCTAAGCAATAGAATTCAAAAGGCGGCGTGTTAAAGTTAACGGCGTGAAATCTGATGGATCGGGTGTTAAAATTGGCGTTCCACAAGGTTCCATATAAGGCCCTTTCTTATTCCTGGTATATATTAAGGATCTGCCTTTCATGGTGGAGAAATTAACTGACATAGTATTGTTTGCTGATGATACTTCAATGGTCTTTAAAATTGAAAGACAAAAAGGAGATTTTGATGATGTTAATGGTGTATTGTCTTTAACCTTGAATTGGTTCACAGTTAATAATTTATTGTTAAACGCTGGTAAAACCAAGTGTATCAAATTCTCACTTCCAAATGTCAGGCAAGTTCAGACCAGTTTAGTGTTAGACAACAGCACGTTAGAATTAGTAAATGATACGAAGTTTCTTGGAATAACCATTGATAGCAAATTGCAGTGGGGACCCCACATAGATAAATTGGCTGGTAAATTAAGTTCTGCGGCTTACGCTGTTAGGAACATCAGACAAAACACGGATGTGGCTACATCTAGGCTAGTATATTTTAGTTACTTTCATAGTGTGATGTCCTATGGTATCTTGTTGTGGGGGAAAAAGGGATATTACAATGTTCAAGATTACTTAAATGATGGGTCTGTATGGGGTTAATCTGGCTCAATACAGACCTTTCTGTGAATAATTTTTTAATTATTTATTCCTGCTTATTAATTATGATAATGACTAAATATTATATTTTGTATAAGTTAAGCATAAGCAATTTTTAAAAAGAGATCTAAAGATCAATCTGTGGGAGTTTCTACGCCCTTCTTCTCCCACAGTGGTCCAATGTAGAGAAGTGGCAAAAAATGACGATTGCTAAGTATATGTAAATATCTACAGTAATAAAGACATTTGGAATTTGGAATTTGGAGGCTGGAGGGTACTGCGCCGGGACCGCGCCACCGCGTGCGGAGGCGTGCTGCCCGCCGCCCGCCCCGGCATCACATTTCGCCGACGCCGTGACTTCGAGACCGTTCATGGCGAGGATCTATGGGCGACCTTCTCTAGATGGTGCTGAGTTATCGGTCTGTGTCGTATATGTTGACCCCAGTAAGAAGAAGAACAAGAAGACATTTACACAGTCAGAAAAGGTTGCACAATATCTAAGTCTGTACAAAACATTTAGGAAAATCTGTCAGGAATAAAAGAAAACCTAATTATTCTTGGTGACCTAAACAAGAACAGTGCATCAGTGTCTGTTGCGAATTATTACTGTTATTTTATCAGTGTTTATAGTTTGTATGAGACGAATGACAAAAATGAGGGAAATGATGAATGCTCATGGTGGCGTGCTAAATGTGGTGCTGCTGCCGGAGAGCGTCCGTGGCGTAACCGTGCGCACCTCCGTGTCAGGTAGCCTGGTGCCACACACTGACGCCGACCACCCGCCTCTCCGGCCGCCTGGATCCCAGCAACATTGGCAGGCACAATGACTGGAATTTTGCACAAGAGGCATGCACGCAGTCCTTTACGATCTCATGTGTAGCGTATCTTGGGAAGATGTTGCCAAAGCTCCGGATGTGGAGACGGCGGTTGGCCGCTTCTACGATTCCATCTACGATTCCATCTACGAGATTTTCAATGCATCGATCACGAAGAAGATTAGGCCGAGTCAATCAAAATACAAATACAAATACAAATACAAAAAAGTTTATTTTGTTCTCTCACATAGTTTTATATGGTGTAACATTGTTTAACTTAGGTGCTATGCGTTTTGTCTTATCTATGTGAGAGACTGGTATCCGTACTAGGAGGTCCTGTTTGACAGATTACCAGCCTCTCCCGACGCTGAACCGGAGTAATCAAGGTACCCAAGGTAGGTGCAATTTAATTATCAGAGAGGTAAGAGAGTGTAATGGTGTGGAGTGTCAGAGATTGGAAGTGTGTGTAAGTGAGGTGTGTGTGGGGTGTGTGTGTGTGGGGTGTGGGTGTGTGGGTGTGTGTGAGGGTGTGTGGGTGTGTGTGTGGAAGGACAGGGGGAGATCATCAGGAGATGACAGAAGACTTTCAGTGTCCTCATAGCTTAGTGATTTTAGCCACGCTGTTAGTACTCTTTTACATTCGTATTTTGTAAGAGAGGTTTTTTTTTTTATTTATCCTATTGTAGAGATACTCTCCTAAAAAGCCAAAAAATCTATGAGAGAAGTCGGTAGACCAAGTGGTGCGCGAATTACAGACCTTGTAATTGCGTCGTTTGGAGGCAAAGAGTGCTGGATCGTAGCTTATTAAAGAGTGTTGCTTCAGTATGGTGTTCAGAATAAATAGTTGTCTGACGGACAGAACATCAGCCAATGGATAGAGTTGTTGTGTGGGAAATAGTAATGGTAGGGACAGACTTACCTTAAGAACTGAGCGTTAGGCTCTTTTGAGTTTTAATAGATTTGTTTTATTTGTTCCCCCCCAAACAGTGATACAGTAGGATATAATTGACTGACACAACGCTATATATACCATTTTGATAATATTTTTGTCAGCAACATGCCGAAGGTTCTTAAAAATGTATATGAGTTTGCGAGTCCTGGAAGATATAAGATCGAGATGTAGATTGAAACGAAGGGTATTATCAATTATTACACCCAAGTATTTGATATTTAATGATAGGCTTAAGTGGCTGCAAGAACAGGGGAAGGTTGAGTAGCAAGAATGAGCTCTAATTGAATAGTTATCAAAGATTCCAGATGGTATACTTCTAAGTGAGAATGGCATAAATTTCGTTTTGTCCACATTAAGGGAAAGACGGTTGTTTCTTAGCCAGGAATACACTTCATCGAAACCCAATTGAGCAAAACCAAACGCCTCCTCCCAAGTAACCCCATGGAATATCAGCGCTGTGTCGTCTGCAAAGGTAATAAGTTTGCCATTTGCTAGTCGTGTATCACAGAGGTCATTAATAAATATAAGAAATAGAGTTGGACCTAGGACGCTGCCTTGAGGGACTCCGTATGTTATTGGCAAGTCATCGCTAGTGAAGTCACCAACTCTTACCCTCTGCTTCCTATTAGTTAGATAGTCATTAAACAGATTGAGTTGCGTGTCGCGGACACCAATGCTCTCAAGCTTATCCAGTAGCAGTGGGACAGAGACACTATCGAACGCTTTAGCAAGATCAAGGAATATTGCAATAACTTTCTTTTTGCTGTCCAATTTTGACACTATGTGTTCAGTCAACTCGTGGACTCTTTAGTAGAAACACCGGATCTAAATCCGAACTGTGAGCTAGAAAGAAGGTGTTTAGATTCTAGGTAACTAACGAGGCGTTCGTTTAGGAGTTTTTCGACTATTTTAGATAGCGTTGAAAGTATTGAGATAGGTCTGTAATTATTGACACTGTCCCTGTCACCACTTTTATAGATTGGAATCACTTCAGCGAGCTTGAAAGCAGTTGGAAAGATACCAGTAGAGAAGATTAGATTGACTAGGAATGTTATTGGTTTGATTAGGATAGATTTAAAACGTTTTAGGAAGTCTCCGGAGATGTTATCGCGACCTATAGTATTGTTTTTTTTTAAGTTAAGGATGCATTTTCGTACTTCTACCTCATCAGTTGGTGTTAGAGCGAAAGAAAAAGGAGAAGTACGTTTGGGAGTGACTTTGGATAATGGAGGAGAGATTTCATCTGCTAGGTTTTTTCCAATAGACGCAAAAAAGTTGTTTATTTTATTAACTGAGGCAATAGGTTCTGAAGGAGATATGAGCTCTGATGCAGGGTTAAGTTTCGAATTAGAGTGGGCAATCCGTTTTATAGTATCCCAAAGCATTTTATTGCTGGTTTTGGATGCATTTTGTACCAATTTTTTCTCATATTCATTCTTTACCTTTTTTATTAGCTCGTTGCAGAAATTTCTGTACTGTTTGTACGTGGTAGAGATAACGTCATTGTTTGGGTTCTTTTTGGTTTTTTTATGAAGATTATCCCGGTTTCTCATGCAACGAAGTAATCGTAAAACGAGTGTGATCCAGGGCTTTGTTATGCGCTTTCGGTTAGGGACTGAGATAGTTTTAGTATTTGATTTAATTTTGCTAGATAATTTAGAGATAAGTAGTGTTGCGGCAACGTTAGGTTCGGAGTTATCATAGAGCGAGTCGAAGTTTAGACTTTCCATGTCCTTGTCCAGCCCTTCGTAATCTATCTTTGTGACTGTAGATAATGGTTTCATATGATTTAATTCTCGCTCTAGTATAAATATTAACGAGTCATGATCTGTGACCGATGTTTGGGCAACATAACAGGAAGCAGGAAGTTTGGTTTTGACCATTACATGATCTAGACATGTTTTACCATGTGTAGGTAATAAGTGAGCTGGTAAAATGCTATGCGAAGCTAGTAGGTTAAGGTAGGTTGGTGAATTAATGTCGGTGTTGTGATCCAAAATGTCTATATTAATGTCGCCTATAAGTATAGTGTTGGAAACGTTGGAGCTACTGAGGAGGTCATTTAGTGATTCGAAAAAAGGATTGACATTTTTATATCCAGGTGGTCTATAAATTGCCAGCAGACGATATCCGGTGTGGTAACACTGGTGATTTTATTGAGTAGCTTTCGATTGAGTCGAAAATCTTTCGCATATTCCTCTATAAAGGACAGTGTTTTGGCATTGTTTTCGATGTTATCTCGTGTTTGTCCAATAAAATGTATAAGTGTCTCCTAAATCGTGATTTTATATCACATATTTATCACAATAATTATTCTTATAACTTAAGTTTTTTATTTCTTACTTGTTGAGTAGTGCTCACTTATCAGAGGTAATCCTTCAACATTTTTCCATAGCACATATTCACTATAATAGAAGGATCTTAACTTGGCCATTTTTCAAAACTGTAGGGGCTGTTTGCTGCCCGAAAAGGGATGGTAATAAAGTGACAGTTTTTTTTGACAACATGTATACAGGTAAAACAAAATGCATTACAACAAGAGTTATACTGTGACCTACAAGCAATTAATGAACACTTGGTTGACCACTGATTAAATTAATTGTAAACATATTATTGGAACCTAAAAAGGAACTTTTATGAATGTCGTCACCTAGAGTACTGTAGGTTCTATTGTGGGCATTTATGGGCAAAAAACATAAAATTTCCTTTAATTGTTGTGTCATTATTTTTTCTTTTCCGGCCAGCAGAGATAGCGAAAGGGTTAAGTAGTTATATATGTCACCGTAAGATAGTCAAAACCGTTAGTTGATAAACTAACGTTTTTTTTCTCGTAAGTTGATCAACTATCGACAGATAGTAAACTGTAGCGTACTGCTTACTATATGACGCGTTAGTTGATCAACTAACGGTTAAAACCGCTCAATAGTAAACTGGTTTAAACTTGAAGTGCAAACGAAATACCAGGGCAAACACTGCGGTAGCTTAGGTGAAGACTAGAGGGAGCGATCGCAGTGAAGTCGAGTCGAGAGTCGAGAGTCGAGAGAACGAGTCTTCGTGTTAGGTTGACATGTAAGAACAAAATAAACGTAAATTATAAACCCTGTCGGTCTGGTTTACTATCTGTCGATAGTTGATAGAGTAACGGTTTTGACTATCTTCCGGTGACATATAGAACACTCAATAGACCAAGAAATAGACATTCTAGAGTAGTAAGCTAGTTAGGCAAGCATTCAGCGGGTTCTGGAGAATAGTAGTGTATGATATGGTAGGGTAGAAGTACATATATAGAATATTGCATAACGTAGAAGGATAGCAATAGCAAATGTAGTTGGATAGTACATAGATATACACACAAGAACTAGGCTACAATACCTAGGACAACCAAATACAACTTTGGAAACGTGATGAAACGATACCAAGAGTCTGTACTGTAGAATGGCGCCATTGTAAGCTTAGTGGTTTGGCATGGATAAAAAGAGAGGAATGCGAATAGATAGTTACAAATAGATATTTAATGAAATATAATATCATAGACAGGTCGTGGGTTTACAGAACTCATTGGTATTGATTTGTCACATTTTGACTACACGAGCACTCCCCTGGTCTTCGGATATTCAGCAGGAACCGGCAGGATGTAGGAAAGTCAGGTGTTGTTGGTGTAAGAAGCTCGGAAGTGCAGAGCCGGTAGGTAGGAAGATGGATTTCGGATGGTAGAGCCGGTAGGAATATCTCGGGTGGTAGAGCCAGTAGGAAGATCCCGAATACGAGATAAATACAAATCGGCGAGTCACTTCTGGGTGTAATACGTTCAATCATCAATGCCAACTAACTACTCACGACCGGATCTATCCTTCTCCAAATAAAATTATCCGGTGACTTATCTGACTCTTTTATTTAGATAGATCCTTAGTCAAATTCCACCGCTGCAACTGTCGCAAATTAATACAGCATGGTGGGTCATATCATGCATATTATTTCGTGATAGCATTAACCTTTTGAATACCGCAGACGTTAGATAACGCCACTTTTCCGTTATGGGTTTTAAATTTTATTACCATGGCATAAGGTTCAAAATCACGACCCGCCCCAACTAGGGTAGTTTTTGAGAGGTTAAAGCAACTGAAAACATAAAACTGTGTAACATGTCAGTTGAGCAATATTGTGAAGTATTAGCTGTAGAACTAAAAGAAGAAGAAGCCAAGCTGCCCGAATTGGGCCTCACCACTTGCGCTTCGCTCCCATTCCTTCCGGCGTTCCACAGGGTTCCCACCTGGGGCCACTGCTAGTCAATATCTGTTTGTGTGACACAAAAATTTTTCTTCCGATACCTGACTTATCTGATTGTCACAGGCTCCAGGAAAACCTTGACCGTCTTTGCGAGTACTGCCGTCACATGAATTAAAAAAAATACCAATCGATCATGTTCTCCAGGAAGTGTTCTAACTTGGACCACCAATATATATCAAATGACCACCCCATCGAACGTATCACTGAGGTGAGGGATCTCGGGGTCATATTAGACTCAAAACTTACATTCGTATCTCATTATGACAATATCATATCGAGAGCATAGAAGATGCTTGTGTTTGTTTATCGTGTGTCGAAACCGCTAAGTTCCCACATGCTTCTAAGGTCCTCTTTTTCGCCTACGTTCGTAGCATATTCGAATATTCTTCACCCGTTTGGTCACCACACTATCAGTCACGCATCACGAGGATTGAGTCTATTCAGAGGAGATTCTGAGGCACCTAATGTAATTTTTTTTTGGTTCATCCGCGGGGTACAGGGACGGCCTAATTCAACACTCCTTGATGTCATTGGAGGGCAGGAGAATGCTGGCGGATCAGAAACTGCTATACGATGTGATTTACAACAGGCTGGACAGCTCTTCGCTGCTGAGCTCGGTGCTGCTGAGGGTCGCCCCCGCGCGCTCACGCCGGCACGTCCCGGCGGTGCTTGGACATGCTCATACACGCACCGATTATGATTGGCATTCAGCACTGAATGGGAGCATAGACATATATGAGATACACTTTGCGGAATTCGATGTCTTTTGCCTGAGCCGCCTTCAATTTATGTCTAGGATTAGTACCAGAGATCGCTCAGATTCTACACAGCGATCAACATATTCGCGATATTCGGGGAACTATTTATCACACTCACACAAACACACAATGCACACACACACACATACAAACACACACACACACGCCCATTTAACTATTAATTAACTTCAACTTAATGCCAACTTATTTCAATTTAATTTTATGTTAATGTCAATCAAATTATTATTTTATCAATTAAACCAGTTATTATTTTATTCAATAATTTTCCTATGTACTTATTAGGTATTTTTTCGTCCTGCCAACTTTCTTATCGGTTTGTTTCGTAACTAGTATTTCCTATTTGTATAAATTATTTTCTGAACTTGTATATATATGCCGCGAAACATCTAATAATAATAAATAAATAAGAATACTTAATTGATTGCATTTTTAGAACTAATCTTGTATGCGCTACCAAATTTTTAGAGATCTAGGATATCTGAAAATTGGCTTATTGACAAGATAAACGACATAGGTATAGATTGGTTAATTGTAGGCGATACCAATATAAACACAGGAACCTTAAGCTCTGAGCAAAAACAACTAAATGGCGCATACATTCAGAAATTAAGTTGTCCTCCCAGCCCGTAGGACCGCAATGACTGCAACCAGCCTCGATCATCTGTATTGCAACACCGTCCCCGGCAGCGTCTTCTGAAAAGCCGGGGCGGTCTTTTCTTTGAATTATCTTCTAGTCAATAAACCAGAGCGCTACAACCTACAACGTATTTCCTAATTTTAGTAAATAAACATTTATTTTTTCCTATAGATCAAGTTTTTTTCAAGTTACGACCAAAATACATGTTAGTTCTGGTTTTTTACCCGCGCCCCTTTCTTCAACGTGCCTAGTTTATACTAGAATTTAGAGCCAAATTGATTGTTAATTTATATAATTTTCCTAATAATATACACATCCAAAAACAAAATAATAGATCTACAAGTGCAATAGGACATTTTAAGCTAAAAAAACTAAATATTATACCGACATGATATATAGTAATTATAATATCGTAAAAACCTGAAGAAGTCTATGAAATAATAAAAAAATGGGTTAAGTGCGAGTAGGTCGTTGGACCCGCACACGAAGGGTTCCATACTATCGTACACGGAAAAACGTAAAAGGACAGTCTTTTGTAAGAGTGTACCTTTTTAATTTTTAATAATAAAATATTAAATATTTCGTAGGACTGCATTCAAGGCCGTACATCGAAACATTGAAGTGTATGTAGTATTTAAGTATTGAACTATGTTCTCATGCTAACGAAACTATTTGCTCATTGAAACCGGAAGTCAATAGAAATTGAGTAACTTATGTACAGAAATAAAATCAAATATGACTGGTAATTATGTGAGAACAGTAGACCTCGCTTCAATTTCAAAAATTTTAATCCGTCCATATATAAAGCTGCAACAAATACCATACAATAATAAATTATATTATCAGGATATGCATAACATATGGTTCTCGATTGCTCTCCAAAGTATGTAAACTCAGGCAGCAACATATGGCAGACAGAACACAAAACAATATTAATATTTTATAATAAAATTATAACTTATTTTTTTTTAATTGGCGTTCATTCATTCAACAATTTAATTATACTTAGTTTATTACATTACAATTATGACTTTAGATTAAATAGTAGTTTATGTGACTGCTGCATAATAGAGGGCATTAAAACTCGAGAGTGGGCTTATGAAACGAGCCGAAGGCGAGTTTCATAATTATATCACTCGAGAGTTTTAATGCCTAATTATGTACAGTTACATACACTAGTTTATCTACACACATATCATAAGCTCTCTTTGATGTGTTCAGGAACCGCATGTTTGACCGGCATTGTGGTTCTGCAATTGTTTAGCTTGTTCTTTAGTAACAACTTCACGCAGGCGGGCGTCGGCGTTCGAAATTTGAATGTCAGTACCAACTTCACAGACAAACTAGGGACGGCACGCGGGTGGGCGTCGGTGTTCGAAATTTGAATGTCATTATATGTAGAAAAACTACACATAATGACCATTATGTGTAGTTTTCCAGATACGAAACGAGTTTTTACCAAGTAGTTTAACATAATGCTGATCGTAACGTGCGGTTTTTGAACGCAGTAAAGAGGGTTTATGATACGTGTGTAGATAAAGAAAATATCAAGTAAAATGTAGTGTGGTAACGAACACAGGGTAGGCAATAATTTATCGACGGATTTATAAAATTTGTAAAGATTATTATTATAAATGTCGATCTTATCACTCGCTTCTTCGGTGAATTTATTATAAAGAAGACACATAATAGATATAGGTTCATGGAATGAAATATTATTCCTATGCACAGACGTACATTAATTCTTGTGAAGTAAAAAAATTTTAACAGTTGAAGCAGAGACGGGCAATCTTTTCTATTATGTTTCAAATTATGTAGATACTTCAAGTCCTTACGCAGTTCAAGAGAGGTGATATTAAATTTGTTCATTTTGTCATGGTAACCGGTAAGATCACGGCCCAGATTACAACAGTATGATAATACATTCAGCAGTTTGTGTTGGACCTGTTCTTTACTCTGAGTTAATTAAACAAGTCTCCTCCAATTTTGTCATAGACCAGACAATGACCTGGGAGCATAGTAGGAAAGCTGTGCGGCAAATCAGGTAACGCCTGTTCGTATCGACAACACCTCATAAAGAAGCGGTCCGGACCAGCTACTTCGCCACAGTGCAGTAAGTCCTGCGATGCTGATTTGTGTTTCGGGGGCGCGCTGCCGACTGGTACAGTATCTTCAGACTTCAGAATTGAGACGTACGACTGATTGCGCGTGCACGCCCAGAACACATGCGCCAGACCTCACTTTGTCGCGCTTGGAATAACTACCGTCCCTACTCATTTTTCAAGTTGCTACTCATGTCAGGGTTAATGTTGAAAACCTACCTAAACGTGGTAACCATAACGGTCACTCTACAAGAGCTGCAGATAAACTGGCCAACGTCCCTCAGAAATTATAAAAAACCGGTCAAGTGCGAGTCTAAATCGCGCACGAAGGGTTCCGTACCACCGTTCAATGGAAGCGATGGTGTGGAGTGAATAGTTTGGATTTTACACATCAAAATATTGTTTACAAAGTTATTGGTTATTGGCGGTTACTTTCACACTCCATGTACGTAACCAGGTGCATCCATAAGTTTGTATGTGGTATTGTTGTATGGGAGCCCCCTTAAATATTTATTTTATCCTGTTTTTAGTATTTGTTGTTATAGCGGCAACAGAAATACATAATCTGTGAAAATTTCAACTCTCTAGCTAGCTAGGTTCTTGAGATACAGCCTGGTGACAGACGGACGGACGGACGGACGGACGGACGGACAGCGAAGTCTTAGTAATAGGGTCCCGTTTGGAACCCTTCGGGTACGGAACCCTAAAAACGGCTAAAACAACACAGGTGATGTGCCCGAAGGTGTACAACACAGGTGATGTGCCCGAAGGTGTACAACACAGGTGATGTGCCCGAAGGTGTACAACACAGGTGATGTGCCCGAAGGTGTACAACACAGGTGATGTGCCCGAAGGTGTACAACACAGGTGATGTGCCCGAAGGTGTACAACACAGGTGATGTGCCCGAAGGTGTACAACACAGGTGATGTGCCCGAAGGTGTACAACTTGCTACCGATATTGCTATTGCCCCGAGCTTTCCAAACACTAACCTTCAACAAAGTCGTTCTACTACTATGAAGAATTCATTCATTTTAAATAATTAACAATCTTATTATTAATATGATAATGTCTAAATGTTTCATTATTCTAATTT
Organism: Argyresthia goedartella; assembly: GCA_949825045.1. Lineage (NCBI taxonomy): Eukaryota > Metazoa > Arthropoda > Insecta > Lepidoptera > Argyresthiidae > Argyresthia > Argyresthia goedartella. The sequence goes on from OX463819.1 coordinate 1,523,039, forward strand.
TATGTTATACATTTTATGAATTGTATTTGACATGTAATGATTTCATACCAATAAATGATTTCTGATGTCTTATGTAGAAGAGTGGCTTCTAGAGGAGTTTTGCTAGTTTAGAATATTGTTGAGTTCGTAACGAATCTGACAATACGTTCGTTTTATTGCTCGTTTCGTGTTCGCATTCCGGTTTGATTTATTTATTTATGTAACAAAGCCTACAGCACAGACCAATATAATATTTACAGAGAACTTAAACTAGACATAGGCCAATTAAAGGTTTCTATTGTTTAGGCCAAGTACTAACTACTACTAAGTAGTACTAAGTACTACTACTTGATGTTAAGGTACTGCTACACATGCTGATTATTAGCACGAAAGCATGCTTTGAGCATAGCTCGCTACTGGCTGCTAACTAGGGTGTGTGTCGTAGGACTTGCTCGTATTAAGGATGCTTATTACTATCAAAGGTGAGCATGCTCATATTAAGCATTATCATAAGCATGCTGTTGTAGAGTAAGTGTAGCAGTGCCTTTATGCTAGGGTGTGGTTCTTTTGGAGCTGGCAATACCATTCTCTGTGGTTAATTTGGTACGCCTGCAGGTTTTTGACCAATCAGAGGCTCGCGGTTATGAAAACCCGGTAATGCAAGATATCTTTGCGAGGCATGCCGGCTTAGGCAATTTTGAGTGAGAAGTCGTCGAAGTAACATCTGAAGATGCCGAACGCACCTACTAAGAGTGATAAAGATAATACATTTTAATACGATCGACATTGCGTTTACTCATTTTGATCGCCCAAATAAAAAGCCCACGTATCTAATTGCTATCAATTTCCTGCTTCTCATGCATGTATCAGGAATATTGATGCTCGCTTTCTGCGACATATCTACACACCGCATCGCCTCGTGACGTCACGAAGCCCATTCAACCAGCACCAGATGCGATCTCTTCTTGTTCATCCAAAATACGGATATGTATGTTATGCATATGTATGCCGCCGAACAACAGAAGCTGCAGGTTGTGTCGCGCGCGACGCCGCCGCCGCCGCCGCCGGTCAGGCCCGCCCGTGGCCCCCCGAACGTGACCGTCGATGAAGAAGGCTTTATCCTGGTTAAAAACAGGAAGCGCCGCTTCAAACGCAGCCGCAATCAGCGAGGCACAAATAAATCAAAATACAAATTCCTTTATTTACAAAAGCATTATAAACTTAAGCTTACTTATGGTCTCCACACTAGGTGAAACCTGTGTCGTGGAGGCCTTTCATTCAAGACATTTCAAAGATGAGACTAACAGAGGAGCTCTCTGTAGCAAGGATTAAGATATATAATGAGCAAGTATAATAAAAAATTAGAGAAAAAAAAATCCAGGGACCAACGACCCTTATATATACATATAAATATAAATTCATCTTCATAAAAACAAAGTGTTCTCGGTACATCGCAGGCCATTTTATCATATAATAATGCCTGTAAGTAAGAACGTATTGATGAACGCCGCAGAATTTTAAGAGTGCCAGGAAGGATCCATAAAGGTAATTTTGCCATTGGGTCCTCTTAATTCAAAGGAGTAAGGCTAGTGAGCTATTCTAGTTTACACGTATTTTCTTTAATGCATTACATTGAAGCTGAGCTTAGATTCTCATACACAGAAGTTATCCGCATTGCCCCTGTTTAATGAGATCGAGCAACAAATCACGCAACCGCGCGTCGCGGAGATCGTATGACGCATCTTATATCGCAGTAAATAATTAATTTTCACAATCGAAGCGCATATTTGGTACAGCTTACGTCAGTTGGGTATGATCATAATATTTATCGTTGTACTTATAAGACGGACGGTCTATTTTAGTTAGAGAAACATAAAAAAACCAGCGATAGACGTGTTTTTGGTGTTATACGTAGGTATAATAGTAGTTTATGTGACTGCTACATAATGGAGGATATTAATACTCGAGAGTGGGTTTATGAAACGAGCCGAAAGCGAGTTTCATAATAATATCACTAGAGAGTTTTAATCCCTAATTATGTACAGTTGCATACACTAGTTTATCTACACACATATCATAAGCTCTCTTTGATGTGTTTAGGAACCGCATGTTCGACCGGCATTGTGGCATTGATCATTGCTCAGTAGTTGTTTAGCTTGTTCGGTAGTACCAACTTCACAGACAAACTAGGGGCGGCACGCAGGCGGGCGTCGGCGTTCGAAATTTGAATGTCATAGGTAATTTGACAATTTTTTTTGTACATTATGGTCATCATGTAGCATAGTATATTCAGATAAGAAATGAGTTTTTACCAAGAAGTTTATTATTATGCTGGTCGTAACGTGTAGTTTTTGGACGCAGTGAAGTGGGTTTATGATACGTGTGTAGATAATAGTAGTTTATGTGACTGCTACATAATGGAGGGCATTAATACTCGAGAGTGGGTTTAAATGCCTAATTAACAAACACTAGTTTATCTACACACATATCATAAGCTCTCTTTAATGTGTTCAGGAACCGCATGTTAGACCGGCATGGTGGCATTGATAATTCCTTTGCACTTGTTTAGCTTGTTCAGTAGTACCAACTTCACAAACAAAGTAGGGGCGGTACGCAGGCGGGCGTCGGCGTTTCCGAAATTTGAATGTCATAATATGTAGAAAAATTACACATTATGGTCATAATGTGTAATTTTTCAGATAAAAAATGAGTTTTTACCAAGTAGTTTAACATTATGCTGATCGTAACATGCGGTTTTTGTACGCAATAAAGAGGGTTTATGATACGTGTGTAGATAAAAGTATTTTTGTGGATGAAGTGCTGTGCCGAACATCATCTCGATTCTCGTAGGTGAGCATCACTCCTCGTATACCTCGCGCCACGAATTAATACAGGTATTGAAAAGTGACTACCTACTGCACATTCAAGGCCACCACTCATAACGTGTGGTGCGACATATACCTCGTTAAACCGCAGTTAATGTCATATTTGCATTGAATCATCTACATAAACAAAGCGCTACGGAGATAATAGTTGGTAGGTAAGTAGTGTGCGTTTATGTGAATTACTTTTAAACATTAGCTGCATTTAATGGCTGCCAAAAGTCTGGTGCAAATCTGCCTTAAATATGCTAAATGTTTTATGGTAGATTTTTTCACGTGTAGGGATCGCCAGGTGATTGATAGGGACAACTTCGACGTTGAAATATTAAGCATTAGGTATGATGATCGTCAGGCAGGTACGGGTGGTAGGTAGGTGTCTCGCACGACTTCGAGGCGTGCGGGAACACACGGGTACAGAAGTTAATCATGTCGCAACCGTCTCAACTGTTTCCTAGATTATTGTGTCAACTTGGAGTACTAATAATTTTAGGCACTGTTCTTTTTCCAAACACTAAACTTTCTAACAAAATTTCGAGCCGGCTTGCTTCTACAACAACCAAAATGATTCTTGCGTATTTGCCGGAGTCCTGGCTCTTATTATTATTATTTTACTAGTATGTGAGAACAATTATTGTCGTAGTTGATAAAATGTAGTCTTTATATTCTCTTTTTCCTCCTTTGTAATATGTGGGTAGTTGGACCACAACCCGAACATGCTTCGAACGCCGTTCGTTTACAAAACGAGCATTTAATTAGTTTCTGCTTATCATAGTCAATTATATGTTTAGAATAACATGAAATACTTAAGCTAAAAGTTTATTAGGGGCGTTAGACAGCCTGATAAGCATTGCAATAATCTGTTACTTGTATGCTATAGATTGCAATCAGCAACACAATGTTATGAAAAAGTATTTATAGTATAATAAATAATTCTGATAATCAAATCAATTAAGATAATGATGATAGCATTTCTAAAATAAACCGTAACCGAGTATCTACTCGTACCCGAACAAGTAGCAAAATTAATGTATGTACTTCACCCCCAACCGATCCGACAATTTTTTACAAATTGCGTGAAGTGATACCCTTGTCGCTGTCGAGGGCTATATATAAAGGTAGTTATGGAGAGGCTTTTCATTTCAATTAGGGACGGAAGCGCGAAGCCCTATTATTGCCGTCAATTCATTACACTTCTTTGGTTACATGCTACTGTCACTTGACATGGTGCTTAGGGTGTTACGAGATATTTCTCTCACACACACGCGCCTGCTACGAATTTGCCAATGTTTCAAATTTTCAGCTCGGCTCACCTTTCGGGGTCAGACTATTGTTGAAACTGGTGAGTGTCAGGCTTGGAGTTCGCTGATAGGGGCGTAAAGAAAGCCGTATGCGCTTGCGACCTAGCTTATTAAACCTAGGTCGCAACTAGGTTAGTAAATATAGTAGGTACTACATAATGTTAGGCGTAAGTTATGTCCAGAACTGGAAAATCCATCGCAACATTGAAACGGAAATGTCGGATTTTACATGCCATTTTCCCTAAAAGATCTAGGGATCAAGATTTTTAATCAAGAAATTGGCCCTTAATCAGATCCACGAGATGTACGTACGTACGCCAGGGCCTTTGTTTCTATACCCCCCCCTCCCCCCAGGTTTTCAGTAATCAAATCAGGAAAGGAGAATGGGTCTGAAAGTGGAAAATTCATTAATTTTCAGTATCTTTGTCCGTGCGACGTTTTGTGACGGCTTTTTGAAAGATAAAGACGACGAAGAAAAGATTGTTTGCGGCGCTTGGCGCGGCTGAAATCTTTGGTGGTAGCTAATTAAGTAAGGTGGCCCACCCCACCTTGCCTTTTCTTGAAGTTAACTAATAATAGTTAGTTTTTTGCCTAGAAGATATACGGTTTAGATGCTAATGTTAATATGAATTCAGAAATGTTTTAAGATTCAGAACAATGAAAGCATACCTTTCATCCCTTAGACATTTTTCACCTCTACATAGGGAGAAATTAATTTTACGAACTTTATCAACAACAACAATGTCAGCATTACCAACATGACTAATATTATTCATGGCATAAGTTTTTTTTTTAATTTTATGTGTGCCAACACAACGTTCTAGAAATCTCATAATCTGCTCTGTAAATATAAGATTATCGGGTAGGTATGATGAACCTATAGAGGAGATCTCTTTTGGAGCGTCTTTTTACATATGTTTTCTGTTAATGTTACGTGTTTATTTATGTGTGAAATAAAGTAGTAATGAAATGAATATTAAATTATGCTAAAACGAATGGAATTTATACGAATCTCGTGACCAATATTGGCTTTAACTTCGATCAAGGTGTGTTATGTAAATTAGTGGGAACTCCCTGTAGCTCGCATGTCGCTGAAGACATAATTGAAGTGGCTACAAGCGACGTGACCTCTACACTGTCGCCAGTCGCCCCGCACTGGCTATCTCATTGCGACGCTATCGTGCCGCTACTCCAGCTCTAATCTACTACTCTTTATTCCTACATACATAGGTGTTTTCGGTCACAGTTAAATACTAAACGTATGATACTACCCAAACAGCTACTGTTTGCAACCAGATTATCGCGCGGGCTTTGTGTAACTTTGAGCAGCAAGTCATATCAGTTTAGTAGAACACACATTTCTAATGCTGATCTCTTAGCTTAACACGGATACAAATTATTGTTTCATTTAGATTATTGACCAATTGTGCTCTAACCTCGGCCTTTTCATCGGCCACTGCCAAGAGCGTTCTCAAAATCCCCCTCAATTTATGAAGTCACCTTTAATTCAACATATAGTGATACGTCGCGACTCGAAACGACGATGTTGCTCAACGACAGTGAATTCGAGATCTACGAAAACAGCTCCTTCACATTCTTCGGCCCCATCGAGATGGCGTTTGACCAGAAGTTCACGCCTCTCGAGACCATGGAGATCAAGATCTTCCTAACCCTGCTGATGTGTCTAATCATGGCGGTCAGCTTCGTCGGCAACATCTGCACCTGCATCGTCATCCTGCAGAACAACTCAATGAGAACCCCAACCAACGGCTACCTCCTCAACCTCGCCATCACGGATATCCTCATCACGCTTCTGATCCCGGTGCAAGTGTACATCCTCTGGCAGCCGGACGACTACCCACTAGGCGAAGTGGGGTGCTACATCCACACGTTCTTAATCAACGGTCTATTCGACTCCAGCGTTTTGACCATCACGGCTTTTACAGTAGAACGTTACCTAGTTATTTCAAAGCCGTTTTTAAGACAATCTCTGTCGAAGATGTCTAGAGTAGTCAAGATAAGTGCTGCGATTTGGACGGTGGTTTCAGTGTGTTTTTGCTTGCCACAAGTGTTGAGTACGGAAATGTTGCATCACTCTAAGAACTCTTACTGCATGCTGGCTGTGTCGGAGCCGATGCGAGTGCTGATTGCTGCGGAGGTGGTGGTGTGCTTCGCTGTGCCGATGACTGTCATATGTGTGCTGTATACGCTGATCGCGATCAAGCTGAAGAGCCGGAGAGGTCGACCGATTACAGGCAAGCAGAATCGCGACCGGGCTGTGTGGATGCTGGGTAAGACTTTTACATCCTGTGGCAGTGCTTTATCCTTACTATTTGCCTGGAAGCACGTGATGATTATGCTCTCCGACCGAGGTCTGCCACAGTAACTCTTACAGCTTGCGAAGGTGTCTTTACGATTACTTTATTACTAAAAGTGCGTTTGCACTGGCTTTACGTCACCACATCTTTTCGATAATTGTACTGCATTGCAGCAGGTGGCCGCCTCGCGGTTCATCTCGCTTGGAATCATCACTCGTGCGCTGAAGATTTTCATCACTCATGCTCGGCTACGTGTGTCAAAGAGTACCGGTCAGACTAGCAGTCAGATTGTCGGGCGATATTGTTAATGTTGTTGGGAAGTATTGGGCTAAAAGAGCAGGGGAATGGACCGGCATGCTTGAGAGAGGCTGGTGGCCAGACGATGATCAAAACTGTACGAGTAAGGACTTGGCTAAAGATGTTTGATAAATGAGTAGTTCCTACTAACAAGAGCTTCGTAGCGGCCGATATTGGTCGCGAAGGCAATTTATGTGTCTGAACGTTTCAGCGGCGGTGGCAGGATCGTTCTTCTTCTGTAGTTCGCCGTTGATGCTGCTGCGCTTGCTGATGGTCATACCCCAGCCCAGGATCTCACTCGACGTGAGTACACTCACTTAGCAGGCGACGACTTTACCTCCTCTGAGGCGTAGCGGCCGAGGTTCTCCCCCACAAGCGAGGTGTTCCGGCTTCGAATCCCCGCGGGGTAGAATACAAGCCAAACAATTCCCGAGCCTTGGTCCCAGGGGTTAGTAACATCAGTGTTTCTAGTTCTCACTTCACAGGGAATCCGGCCTTAAATATTTGCATGTTTGTAAATAAATAAATATTTACATACAAGCACATACATTGCTAGTGGCCCCACACAAGGATACGCTGTGTCGTGGGAACCAGAAACAACGACATCACACACATATAAACCTGGGTGTTTTTTCCCCAGCCGGGGATCAAACCCGGGAACTCCACATGGTAGGCAGAGCTACAACCGCTGCGCCACAGAGGCCATTGCACTGCCTCTAATGTAAATGTATAATTGATTTTGCATAATGTGAGACATTTATGGGAATTAAAATGTGTTGTGTCTAAAGGCCTCTAAACGGCTGTGGCGGCTTATCTCGGCGGGTAACGCTGCCGGACAGAAGCCCCGCCCCTTTTTGCGTCGTAACCAACTGGACAATTCTCAGGAATTTTACCACGAAGGGTTTGAAAATAGGCTGTTTGGTAGTTTTTGCCTAGTATTGTCAAGTGTCACGTTATCGCATATACAGAAATAGTAAAATAATGTTTTTTACAGTTTCCTTCAATTTATAACAAAAGCAGTAACATATAAAACGTAATTATCTCCATACATATTTTTGACGTGATAAAGTGATAAAAAGTGTCACGTTCCGTCTTCACGTTCCGCCTGAGCCGAGCGTGCGAGCGAGAGCGCAGAACAATCGATAGAGAGGCACGATGGGCCTAAGGTTTTCTTATGAAGTTATCACGTAAAATTATCGTCCGTTTTTTATATATATATTTTTCTCTAAAATTATGTACAGTTCAGATTTCTCCACATAATAAATTTTGTTAGTCTAGCTAGTTAATATATGTCTCACAAAAGAAAACTAGATCGAATTTCCGACTTGAAAAACGGCAGGTGCCAGAGGACTTCCAACTTAAACAAAGGGTCCAATGAGCGTCGGGCTTTCTTCGTGATAATCGTTTGCTAACAGTAACCAGCAGCGATCATAACCCGCCAGGTGTGGAAGCCCTAACAGCTGACGGGTTACAAGAAGAGATATAAAGAGAGAGAGAGAGAGATAGTGTCTCCTTCAACCAACTCTATTTGTGGTATATGTTTTCTCTAACTGAGTTCTTGTTTATTCCCCAGGCTTACTATATCCTTAAAGAGACAATCATTATGAATTCTGTCTCGTATTTTACTAAAACAAACAGCATATATCGCTCCTATACAATCGCCTTGGGGTGAAAATGTTGGAATAAAAGAAACGAGAGCTGGATTATCTGTATCCTAATAATTTTGTGTATCGATTTCAAATTCATTCCATATCCTACATGACTAAAGCGAACCCTAATTAGTTGATGGGAGTATAAATAATGGGAATGTAGGCGGTACTCCTATACCAGAATAATCCAAAATCTAAAAGTCTCCTGAAAACTTTTCAATTGCAGATGTGGATGAAAGCCTTTAAGCAGTGGCAAAAAAGTTCGGCACGCAATTTACACTGCGATTACATCATTCTTACTCCTAACACTTGAGGAAGGACATTTCGCAAAATAACGCTGTGCCGGCCCGTACGCCCGCCACAGATATGCGGAAATATCTCATCACGTACTATGTTTTATGCACGTCATTAATAACATGTACCAACCTAGTATATAAGCTAGGATTGTATTCCAACCAGAGACACGACATTAACTGAGCATGCAGTGACAAGCCTTTTATTACGTCTCCCGTCGGTTGCCACTCTGTCGGCAAAAACGCTGTCTGAACTGTACCCAAAAAGTACAAGAGATAATGCCTTTAATGGACTACAGTTTAGTTAGTTCAGTGGGCTCATGAGTGGACATTCGGGAAATACAAAACTCTATTCAGCACTCTTCCTAAAGTATGTTTGAATGACGTTCCACTGAAGGGCCGTTTTGAGTTTCACATTATAACTTTGCTTTCGGGAAACACGACTAAATAAACAGTAGGTGGCTCGATTCTGCATCTGATAGGTATTATAGCGATTCGGAATTTAATTGCAATTTTGCAATGAATGAAACAAGCGATATAGTTTCATTCAAATCCTTCAAAAAACAGTCGCGATCAAAATGTGACTGAAGGCGTCTAGCATCCTTCAAAATGTCAAATTTTGTTACCATCTGATGTCAGAGATAGAAAATCCAGCTACGGATTAAATTTAGAACGAGTTGAACGCTTTTTTATTAAATATTTTCGTTCTTTTCATCTGCGTTGTTTATTTTATCCCAAAAGTCACGCATTCTTCTATATAGTCGACAGAGGCACTGTTGCGCCCACGTATAGCAGTAATAGGGATAATACGTGATAGGGAGCCAATCTATCGCCGCAGCTATAGCTCACGTTATGTATGGTATATGATGTTTATCTTGTATATCTTTGTTCTTCCCTGTGGGCTTACGGGAGAAAGCGCTGTGTTTGTTAAAGTTTTTTATTTGTTATTACTTCGTTATTTTTGCAATTCCTCTAGAAACAGTATTCTTGCACTGTAGAAATAAGTAGTTGTTACTCGTAAATTTTGTCATTCAAACCAATAAACTTTAATTACTTTTTAAGCTTGGGATTGCTGTAAGTTAGTTACAGTTTTCGTTCTAAGTAGTGCAACTTGCCGTGAGGGCCATTTGAAACTGTAACTAGGCCGTTCTTGAAAATGAGTTAATAGAGGATTGTCTCTGTCACAGAATTCTACACAAAAGTTCATTTCTTTCCAATCAACTCGTTTCGGCTAATATACTACATTAGAAGCCATCCGAATGAGAGGAGAAATACAGTTTCAATTCCATTGATTCATTAGCGTGCTGTAACTAATTCGTTCTAACTAGTAGCTCTACGTACAAGTGAACATGATAGACCTATCATGTTCACTTGTACGTAGAGCTACTAGTTTACTAAACAAGTACACGTACTTGTTTAGAAAACTGTATGAAATCATTCCTTCTGTAAGACTAAGAGCTGTACTGTTATATAGACTGAGCAGATATGTCACTTATTTTATCTTCCATAAGACCTATCCTTGTTAAACCCCTGGATATTTACACACCCCATTTTACTGTACTGTACTGTACATAATCATAAACATATGACGACCCGAATGGCCGAGTCGGCAGTGACCTTGCCTACGAAGCCAAGGGTCCCGGGTTCAAGTCCCGGTGGGGCCAAATATTGTTTTGATGAGAACGGATGTTTGTACCCTAGTCATGGTTGTTTATCTATCTAAGTATACTATTTATCTATATAATTATGTGTATCATTGTCTAGTACCCAAGATACAGGGAATCCTAGTTTGGGGCTAGAACAATGTGTGTAAAGTGTCCAAGGTATTATTATTATTATTATAAACGCGTGTGTTGTGGTGGTTGGTTGGTTGGTTACAGACTTGGCGAATCGTGACCTACATCTGCATCATCAACGGGTACATGGCGTCATGCGTGAACCCCATCCTCTACAGCGTCATGTCTCACAAGTTCCGACAAGCCTTCAAGGTACGCATTCTTATCTACGGGTAAATCCCTTAAATGCATTTTGTGCCGTAAACGGTATAACAACTTTATGAAATTATAGAAAACAAATATATTAATAATTTGTGTTTTAAACTTTGATTTATACTCTTGTTTATTGACATGGCGAAAACATAAAAACATCAGTATAAATAAAATATATCAAGAGGTCGAACAATTTACTCCAGAGAAAACGATATTTTGAATGTTTTTTTCAATACATTTTGATCATAAATTTAAAATATGTGTGTTTATTATTTTTGGTGGTTTGAATATTTTCGGTGTTATCAGGTTTTGCATAGATTTTTTTATAAAATATATTTTTCATTATTTTCCCAGTATTTCTGACATATTTTCTACCACGTATATTTGTTTCATCAAAATAGTAAAAAATTATATTTATTTTTCTAGACGGAACGTCAGAATTTTATAGTTCTCTTAAATAATTTCTGGCTTTTTCAGTCTGTTTATAGTTTCGTTTACGTTATGAAGATAACTCTTTATGCGTTCATTTAATTTACATCTAATTAAACTAGATCACTACTAGCTGCAAAAAACTATTACTAGAATTACTACCTTTTTCACATCGTGCGGAAATCTTCAGTCTTCAGTTATCTTCAATTGTGCCTCTGCCACTGTATGGGAAAAGGCAAGACGTTATGTAATGTTACGTTAATTTTAATAAAGGGTTAACACAGGTTTAAATTTCATCATAACGGTTGAAAAAGTAAGAGTCATGAAAAGTGTCACTTAAATTTCCTTACTATTAATGCATAATAATTCATAACAGACGGTTGAAAAATAGATAAGCAAAATAACGAACATAAAGCAAGATAAAATTTAACAAGTCATGCACTAATAAATTCAGGTTATTCCCTTATTGTGAGTAGAGGGTGCGATTTAAGTAAACTAAAGAGAAAGTCCTCTGATTTAGTTGGCTTATCTCAAGATCATCTGACTGAAGGGAGCCTAGACACAAATCTGTTTATGCGAAACAATACGTTGCCAGTCAGGAACGCGCTACTCCCTGCGCTGATGATTTATCGTTTCATAAATTTAGCTACGATGAAACAACGTCTTGATTTATCGTTATGTTACAATCGGGGTTACGATTACTTGTAGATTATGAAGTTACATGACAAAGAACGTTGTGTGACGCATGTCGTTGGTTGAATTTTGGGACGTAGAGCGCTATTTGCATCTGAAACATTACCCTTTCTCTGACTCAGTCGGATAATAAATGCCGTATTAGGTACGCAAATGAGACGTTATTATAAAAATTTAAAGACTCGACTACGGTACACTAAAAAGCACAAAAAAGCAGATGAGACGTAATCATTGATTCGATAAAATGATTACAGTATAGTGTTTAATCAAATTAAATTTAAATGCATACAGAACCCACTTTATTAGATTTAATGAGTCCCGCCTGCTTAACCTCTTCAATACCACCGGCGTTATATAACGCCACTTTTCCGTTATAGGTTTTAAAATTGTATTATCATGGTATAAGGTTCAATATCGCGACCCGTCCCAACTACCCGCGGTTCTTGAGAGGTTAATGCTATGACGAGTACTTCACAGGTGCTTTTTAACCTTACCTAGTCAAATATCTTGAAAAATATTGAATACTGAACGGTGCACAGAGAAAATTTAAGTAATCTAAATATATATACAATACATTTCTGGTACATCTCCATTACATACGACGTCGATTCTGCGTGTCTAATCAAACGAAATCAAATTGTTTATTTGCTTCAAATATGTGTCTCATGACCTTTATTAAGCTTGGTATGATATGTATAAATATCAATATATTCACCTCGTTAAGCCAATTGGAAAATCTAATTGGTTTGTGTAGATATGTGCTCCTTATACGACATTTATTTATAAATAATAATAATAATAATAATATTTATTCACCATAAAGAGGTATAGGTTATGATCTTAATTATTACATAATGAAATTATTTTAATACAAACAGAATCATCTGAACCTGTATTTCAGGATTCAGCGCTCTTCCAATTTACGGGACACATGCTAAGTTGCTCTTGCTAATTATGTACCAAAACTTTAGCAAATAAATTCAAGATAATTCAGCAATTCATTTTTCAAGCCAAGCTTTCATCAAGCTGGCCCGGTTACGTAAAGTGGAGAATTTCTGCTAAACGTGGGAGCAACTGGCTTCCCCGTATGTGAAAAGTGGTGACTCTGTGTTTTTATTTTATTTTCAGGAATTCTTCCGAGGGCGAGCCCCACACAGCCAGGTGACTACAACGAGCAGGTTTGATTGACCTGGCAACACTGCATCATCACCCTCTTGCCAGGGCAGTGGTCACTGGCTACACCACAAAAATCGGTACAATCGACTGTACAAATCGTCATACACGCGTTACGTTACTGCTACCCCGGACTTATGGGTCGGGCGCCCATTACAATAGTGGCACGTCATGCCGTGTCATGCCATGCTACGTAGGTACATAGATTACTTGATAGATCACGTAACAAGTTACTATGGGTGCCGGGCAATAGGGCGAGTGGTGCTCTTTGAAACTACTTGACTTGAGGGGTGAATAATTTAGTTGTTCTCATCAAGATTCGTTTAATAGTGTAAGGCCCAAAGTACAAAGTATCTGAAAAAAGTGATTTTGCAGTAATCTCGATTTAGCCTAGACATACCTATATTCTTTAGTAATGGTTGATCCGAGATTATCCTTCGTTCCCTCCGTTTATCCTTCAGGCCTGATTTGTTCAAAATGATGTTTCTAATGATGTTGCATATTAATATAATCCCAAAAATGTAGTCAGCTAATTGAATATCAACCTGAATAGAAAACCTACCAATAATACTCCATATTTGGCATTGAGGAATCACATTCAAAACAGTGGATAATGTTGTCACAGTGGGAACACGGATTATTCTAAATTGGGTCAGACAGGACGCCAAGATGGAAAAACTTTGAAGTTTTCTCTCTTGTTTCTGTCCTTACCGGGGTGCTTTTACATAACTTTTCAAATTTCCTTACCGCTTCAAGTGACTCTTATGCAGAATTTTGTGATTTAGATAAGTTTTTGAGAATGTATAAATAGCGCCCTAGACGAATGGATAGTATACTAGCTAATGTATGCTATAATAGTTGCAGTTACTAATAGTTAGCAAATATTACATTTATTTTTATTTTATAATAAAATATAGGTATAACTTATTTCATTCAACTTGTAATTAATACTTCTTTAAGAACTTCGCATTACTACGAGAGACCTACAATAAGCTTCAAATACATAAGATGCCGCTAACGATGGGTATGGCTCGCACCAATTTAAATTCCTGATGTTTTTTATCTAATAAATACATCTTGGCACTAATCTTCATCGTTTTTTTCCTCAGTTACAAATAAAGTAATCTGTAAAAAACCATATTCTATCGTCGTAAATTAAATTGCAAATTCTCCAAAGCTGCCAGAGATCGCTTAATTGTCACTATAAATATTATTTCCAAATCCAACACTCGGTTTCAGAAACTATTCGATGTATATACTATTTTTATTGCGCACCAAGACTGTCCTGTTTCATAAACTCTCCTGTCTTGCCTAGATTTGCTGGAAGAAATCTTTCTTCGGAGATAAGCTCGCCTTCGCTGATAACATTTGTTGTAACTGTCTGTACCTTTATTATTTTTGTGCAATAAAGAATATGAATTCGAAACTTTCTACTGAAATATTTGAAGACCTCTGTGGCGCAGCGGTTGTGGCTCTGCCTACCATGCGGAAGGTCGCGGGTTCGATCCCCGGCTGGAGATAAACTCCTTCCTAGTGTAGGGCCAGAAGCAATGTATATTTTTTTGTATACTTATATCGTGGGCGTGCAGGATCTTAGATTCCATTCGTTTACACAGAAATGGGGGAACAGCGTAGGACTAATTAAATAATATTTCCTCTTTGTATTATTCAAAAGCGAAGTTTTATGTATGTAGGTAACTTAAATTGTGAACAGTCAGAAAATAAGAATATCCTTCTAACATTATAAACGCGAAGGTTTGTGAGTATGTTTGTGTGGATGTTTGTAACTCTTTTACGCAAAAAATACTGAATGGATTTTAATGAAATTTTACAATAATTTAGCATGTACATCAGAATAACAGATAGGATACAATTTATGAAGATATGTGTGAATTGTCCAAAATATACTGATGAGTGTCAAGTAAGTAGGAAAAATTTCTGCCATAAATACAATAAAAAATGATACCTTATTTATAATGCAGATTTGGTCGTAACAAATTGATCCTTATCAAAATAAATACTTTTATCGCTTCTGGTATTTAAAGTACATAAACTTTGTCTTTCACACTTTGAACAAATATTTTAATAGTTGCGACAGTATGATTTGGTTTTGGACGATGTGATTTTGTTTTGAAGCGACGAGCACAGTCGTTACCATCCTTTACTGGACGCCTTTTAGGGCATTTTCGATAACTACGTTAACTACGGTGTCGACAAAGCTAGAAGCCTGAATTTTTTATGGCAAAGAGAACTTAACATATCAAGGTATATCCCCAAATAACATTAAATTTGAACAAGTAGGCTTAAAACTACAGCTAGTCAAAGTTCCTTAATTTTGCCACTGACTCACTCACCAATCATCAAAATTCTTAGGTACTTTTGGACTGCTAAAAGTACAAGCTTGAACAAGTTGAACATTTTAACATGTTAAATGGGAAAACTCAAACATTTCGCAATATGAGTCTGTAACGGCACAACGGCTAAGGTCGAGCCACCGCTAACAGCAGCTATGATCGTCTATTCTATCTACTCCCAAAATGAGATGTCCCGATTCAGCTGTAAAATTTGTAAGTTAAGAATGATAAGTCCGAATTTCTTGTTCTTTGAGAAGCTCGTTAGGCGTACAATAGTCGAACGTGGAGATTGATTCAGGAAGTTACAGTTTCAAGTTAGACAGAGAAAGCATATATGTCCTCAAGCCGGTAATTCGCATCAGTCAGCGGTGTATTGCGCCAGATCGATCTTTGTTATATTTTGTGTGTGATGGTACCATTTATTTTTTTGTATATATGGGCGCTTGGAACTTCTTTTAGTGGTCGACCACGATTTGTAATATTTGTTTGGGATATCGTATAGATACCCGTCGTAGTTTTACGACGTGAGTACTCAATGATATTTCATGTGCTCGCTGGTAGCGGCTTGTGGTGGTTCCAATTATAATTAGTTCACGGCAATAACGATCCGAAAAGACCGGTTTACACAATTGCGATTTGATTTTCCGAAATGGGTTCTGAACTAGCGGTTACCTCAAAAGGTCCGTAACGTTTGAAACCTTCAACTCTGCGCAATTTGAGCTGGATGTTATCGAAACGTAGTCATTAGCGCTTTAGGAGATCTAACCCACACCATAGCGAAATGCATACTTCGGTAAATTCCGATCTATGAATTCCACTAGCCGCAGCACGTCCTCGACTGAGCCTAATCATATATATTTGACTCAGCCTACACATTAGACCTCCAGCGAAATTTACATTTAATTTAAAAGATGCAACTTGAATCCAACCTGACCCAAGGCAAAGCAAAACAACCTACCCGGTCCTGAACAATGAACTTTAGACTGTAATTTGATCTCTTCGCGCGTCCCCGACAACACTCAAATGTCAAAATATCAACAGGATAGGTTATCTGTGTTGACACCGGTTTAACTTTGTTCTGAATTTATTATTTCCATCCGCGGAACCTCATCGATCAAACAGTCTCCCTATGCCCTGCCAACCTAGGTTTAGCCGCAACTAAACTCCTGTCTAGCCTAGTCTAAAACCTAGTGTTATACCACGTCCATTATCGACACCACTCGAAAATGGTTGAGTTTGATTTGAATGTGCTTGTATGTTTGATGACTGTGTGTGTGGGAATTTCAAAACTCGCTACTCGAAAGGAATGAGGAGAGGTAATCCTCGAATATCCTAAGAGCCAATCCAGGAACCCTATGGTAAAGGAAAAGGGAATTTAGGGTCGCTCCAAGCCCAGACTCAGACTCAGATCAGTGACTTACAAGTTCTTATCTAACGACCCAAGGATAGTTTTGGAATTTGGGGTAGGTTGATATAAAAGATAGGAACCGAGGTATATCTCGGCGCTTCAGACACTCACGAAAAACCACTGAAACTTCGCAATCACAATTCGTATAGTACTGACGCGTAACACGGCAGACCAAAACTGTTTAGAACTCGTGAAAGGCGACTGTCACAGTAGCTAGACGCTGAAACTGAATGCTCTCCCTTCCCCCGCAATCGTATTTATACACCCCACATGTCTGAAAAAAAAATGGCGTCCTTTGCGAACACGCTCTGCCCAAGCGAAGCTTCTTATCACTAACTACACAGGGTCTAATTTCAACCATGCCATGCAGATCCGCCGTTCTACAAATAGTGTGTACGCATATTCACTATGATCAACCGTAAGTTATCACTCAAGTCATTCGGTATGGCCGATACACAAAATCTGTTGATCGCTGACCATAAAAGTTTGTTGCGGTTAATTAAGCCTTCCCGACCACTAGCGCGCGAAATAAAGACCACTAGAATGCTATTCATACTAGTCGTGTCAGACTCTCCATCTCATACCTCAAACGCAATTGTATATTTGCAATCAACATAATAGCTTTCTCCGTATCGTTCCATAATAACCTTTCATTATTAGGTTATTCATAATTCATTCAACGCGCAGCCAACTCGGCTCTGATCCCTACATCTCGCAGGAATGCGACAAAAAAAACCTGACCTGTAACCTTCCTCGAACCATCCCACGCGTCGGCTCTGTTTTTTTTGCTAAATTACCCGGAGCTACGCAAAACCCCAAACGTTATATGAACCGATTCTCGTATTCAAAACAGCGCGGCGATGGGCTAGCCCTCTGTCACGCAAAATGAAGTATCAAATGTACTGGCTCTCGTGTACCATTACAAGTCCCGATTTCTAGATCCGACTAATATTATAAACGCGAAAGTTTGTGGGTATCGCATTTTTTAAGAATATACATAACTAGATGGTACCCGCGACTTAATCTGCGTAAGATTAGTACTTCATGTATCATTACAGCAATTCATTTCATTCATTAATTCATTTATCTTTATAGCAAACCACCCGCGACTGAAGAGGTTATTGTCTCCAACGCGTGTGATGTCTTTGAGTCACCCGCGGCTGCCGAGATGTTTGTTCCTTATTATGAAAATCCTAGAAGTGTTAAGCCAAGAAGTGTTTCAACACTTTTATCCAATAACAAATCAATAAATATCTTTAACTTTTTCTTCTCTTCGTCTTTGCACCAGCAGACAAATTCTAATTCTAACTCTGCCCACAGTCCGGAGACCACGAGGTTGTCGAGCGGAACCAAAAAAAATAATTACGTTTGCTATAAGCATATGTAAATATCTACAGTAAAAAAAAAATATTTTTCTTTAAATAAAAAACCAAGCGGGCAACTCAAATTACCAAGCACCAGTTGCTGGTATTTGTCTGCACGGCCCTCGCGGTAAATAATAATATCAAGCATAAATAATAATACCAAATTGTGACAATAATTCAGTTTTATTCACAAAAAATTCATATCGCTCTATGTGCGAAGATGCATATTGAAATCCGACTGGGTAAAGTTGTAGGTGCACAAAGAGCAGTTGAGCCGGGAAGTGATACTACACGTGAATTTTATATGTCCTTTCGATGGAGCCAATTGTCAATGTCAATTGTAAGACGGGCTGGTTTCCGCAACTCGACGACTAAAGCGCCTATTTTGCGTGTGGGTGGGAATGCGACATCATTCGAGCCAACCCAACTCCTCCAGGAACGCCAGTAGGCCCTTTACGTTACCGACTATCCCTGGAAGGTCCCTCGATTGACCGAGGTGTTTAGCCCTGTAGTCCGCTACTCCTGTGCACTCCATGAGGACGTGAGCAGCCGTTTCTTCTGCCTCCAAGCAGGCTCTGCAAAGGGGGCTGTCGGTAACACCTAGGACATATAGATGTTTATTAAAGAAACCATGGCCAGTAAGTGCTGCAGTTACCAGTCGCATGCGCGGCCTACTAAGTCGAAGCAAGGTCTTAGCCAGCCTAGCGCTAGGGGACGGCAAGGCCAGCTTGGCCTGCCTGCACTCCTCATGGTTTGTCTAAAGAGTGGCATGATCATTCCTGGTCGACTCTCTCAGAAATGAGCGTACCATCTTGAAGGGAAGAGGGAATCATCCCTCTTATCAAAGTTCGGGACCAAACGCTGTCAAGCTAGATCCTTTACGCGCCAACTCATCCGCTGCATCGTTACCTCTTGATCCGCTGTGTCCTTTTATCCATTGAAGGATTACGCGGTTATGTTGACATACCTCCATTAGTCGTTTGTGACACTCGTAGATTAGCCCTGAGTTAATAGTGTTGCTATTTAGGGCTTGTAGGACGGCCATGCTATCCGAGAGGATTCGAATGGAGGAATCTCTTACCTTTCTCGATGCTATGGCATTAGCGGCCGAGATGATGCCCATGCATTCAGCTTGAAAGACAGTATTATGGGCACCCAGTGGAATGGCTATCTTGATGTTTAGGTCCTCCGAGAAGGTGCCTGAACCAGTGCCTGCTTCAGTTTTTGAACCATCGGTTAAAATTCTGAGCTCTTTAACGTCGAGCCCCTCAACCCGATGGTCTTCATGTAACTGTATATTGTATTTTTTGTCAAAAACAAATTGTTTAGGGATTCTGTCACTGCAAGCCATAGAGATGGGAAATTTTTTGTAAACTTCCCCTAGGATGGCGGTGTGTGAGGTCCTGTTTTTCCTCCAAAGTCCTAAGGTGTTGAGTCTCACCGCAGATGACGCGGCCTCCTGCTTAATATACAGCTGGAGTGGCGGAAGACACAGCATGGCCTCCATTGCTGCTGTTGGAGTAGTTCTCATACTACCTGTGATAGCCATGCAGGCCAGCCTTTGGAAGCTTTGGAGTTTGCTTACCATTGTGGTTAGTTTGGTCCTGGTCCACCACACCACAGCTCCGTAGCAGACAAGAGGACGGATCACCGTTACGTACAGCCAAAGAATGATGTTGGGAGAAAGTCCCCACTTTTTCCCCACCATTCTCCGACACTGCCAGAAAGCAATACTCGCCTTCTTTAGTTTGTTGTCGATGTGGCTACTCCAGTTGAGCTTGCTGTCCAAGGTTATGCCCAGGTACTTCACCTCAGTTGCTAGCTGGAGTTCCGTTCCAAAGAGCTTAGGTACCTACCAAGAGCCCTATTGTTAGTGAATATGACCATTTCCGTTTTTGTTGGGTTAACCGCCAGGTCATATTCTAAACACCAGCGCTCCACGATGCGAAGAGCTGTTTGTTTAAGGTTGCATACTGTGCTCGCGAACTTACCTGTGATGACGATTACCAAATCGTCGGCGTATCCTACGGTGTAGTATCCATTAGCGTTAAGCTTGGTAATCAGGTCGTTAATGACCAGATTCCACAGAAGCGGGGAGAGCACTCCTCCCTGCGGGCATCCCCGCACTACCTCCGCCGACAGGGACTCTCCAGCTAGACGCACGATACGTTTGTTAAGCATGTTTGTGACCCAGTTGTTTACAGCTGCTAACACCCCATGCCTTGTTAGAGATGCACTTATACTGCTACGCTGCGTCTTGTCAAAGGCACCTTCTATATCAATAAAAGTTCCACGACAGATGCATTTGTTTTGAATCGCCTCTTCAATTGTGGATACAACTGCATGGAGAGCTGATTCAGTAGACTTACCCAAACTATATGCATGCTGATTCTTGTGTAAGGGTATATGTTTTAACGCTCCATCTCTCAGATGTCTCTCGCACAAACGTTCGAGAGTCTTAAGCAAGAACGAGGTGAGACTAATCGGCCTGAAAGATTTAGCGTTAGTGTATTCGCTCCTTCCTGGCTTCGGTATGAAAATTACGTTTACTACTCTCCACCTTTTGGGAACGTATCCGAATCTAAGACATGCTTTCATGAATCGGACCATTATAATGATGACGGGTTCCCCACCCCACTGTAGAAGTGCTGGGAAGATTCCATCTGGTCCTGCTGATTTAAAAGGTATAAAGCTATTAATGGCCCATCTCACCTTGTCAGCAGTGATAATATTATTAGTTATGTCTAAGTGGTCGACAGCTTCATGGCGAACCTCTTCCGGCCACACAATCTCTTGAATAGTTCTACTTCCGGGAAAGTGAGTTTCCAACAAGAGACTGTGTGTTTCTGTGGTGGAAGAGGTATATGTTCCATCGGGTTTTTTAAGCGACCCTAGCCTGGAGTTGCCTTGTTGAGCTAGTATTTGCCTTACCCGATTTGCTTGATCAACGGTTTCAATGTCGCTGCAGAATTTCCTCCATGAGTTGCTGCTTTTGAACCGTAGTCGTTTCTTGTACTTGGATTTGGCATCTTTATAGTTGTCCCAATCCTCATCAGCACTGGTGTTCATCGCCCTGTTTAGCAGTCTTCTGATCTTAGCACGCATCCTATCTAGATCAGGACCCCACCAAGGCTGCCCCTTGATGTTGGTAGGCGCTGGTGTGCTAAGCGGGCAAGTTGAGTGGTAGCAGTCTATTGAAGTATTTGTAAAATCTGTTACCTGTTGTTCGATTTGTTCGGGTCCCTCCGGATCTGGTAGAGTCTAAGCCCAAGAAAGTCTTTCACCTAGGATAGCTCTGTACCTGGTTCTGTCAGTCTTGCGTGGGTTTCTCTTAGGGACAGTTGGGGAGAACGCTGAGTTGATATCGAAGCGTATCCATCGATGATCAGAGCATGACGCGTCGTTGGACACATGCCAGCCCCCAATGTCGTCGGATATGTCCGCCGTTGCCAGGTTACCCTGGCAACGGCGTTGATATTACTATCAACGATAGTTCTGCTCCGCTTGGTAACAAAAGTTGGTTCAGAACCTATGTTAAGCACATTGAGGTTTGTAGTAAATAGGTATTCAACAAGTGTCTTACCTCTGCTGTTCATATCTGGCATGCCCCACAGTGGGTGATGCGCGTTCGAGTCGGCCCCAACGATGAGCTGTAGGCCCGACTTCTCGCAGTGGTCCACCAGCCGGCACAGGTCGTGTGGAGGCGGGTTGTCCTCCGCAGGCATGTAGGCGGAGGCCACCACGAGTTCGCGGCACCTAGCTGTGTCGGGCAGTTGCAGCCTTATGGCACACAAGTCCCTGGAACAGAACTCTGTTAATGGCTGTGCTGGGATGTTGTTAGTAGTTATGATGCACGTTCTAGGGTTATCGTGATCAGTTGTACCGAAAAGCTTACCTCTCAAATTGGCAAGCCCTCGAATGCTACCGCGGTTGATCCACGGCTCCTGGATCAGAGCCACGGCAGTGCTGATTGCCCCCAACCAGCGTCTTAACTGGGCCGTTGCAGTTTGGCTGTGTTGGAGGTTGGCTTGGAGGATTTTACAATCGCGGGAGAGGGACGCCATTTTTGGTCAACCCCTCCTCCACCTCCAAGACGAGTTCCTCCTCCAGCCGCATGGACAGCTCCTCGCCCTCAGAGGGCACCACTGCTGGTTCTGGCTCATCGCCTTCACCAAGCAGCATGGCCTCCCAGTGCGCGTGCTCGTCCTGCGGTTGAGCAGCAGAACTTTTCCCGACTGCATCGGGGCCTGTTTGCTGCCGCTCTGGAGTGGAACTCTGGGGCATAGCTGTTCTAGATAAAACCCCAGTGATGACCAGCTTAGAGCTGGTCTGCGCTACCACCGGTGGTTCCTTCACAAATTCCCACCGGGTCCCTGAAATTTAAGGTAGACCGAACCACTTGGTAGTGGTTCGGTCCTTAAAGGAGCTGTCTGCCCCTTCCCAGCAGGGTCGGCACCACATCTTCAGGGACGTCTGTGATGAGAAACAGGTTGTCCTGCTGCTCATCCACTTTCTGGAGGAGCCATCGGTCAACCTGTGCCCACTTGTTCATGAAGTGGAGGACTACGCCGACGTCGGGCGCAGACTTCCACTTGCCTCGTTCGTTGGGTATGAGCACCCCACATCGAACTCTGCGGACCATCTCCGATTGGCGTTTCACCACCAACTGTACGTTGGATGGTGTAGACACACCGGAGACACACTCCCGCAGCCAGTTCAGGGAGTACTCGTCCTCCACGAACAGTTTAAGGTGGCCTTCCTCGTAACGAGGCTTGCCACCGAATTTGGGGTTTTCCTTGCTCGGATCCGCCAACGCTTCCCTCAAGATTTTGTCATCAATCTCGTTGAGGATGAGCGTTGACAGATCCTGTGAAATATGACCAGTAGCGACGTCAGTTACGGCGATGTACTGGTCAGATTTCACCTTCTGAGCATAGGTGACCCCAGCTCTGCGCGCTTCCGTGCACTGCTTTTTAGGCTCCACTCGAGGAGAATTACTATCCTCTAGTCGAGCCCTCTTAGCAGCCGCGCGCTCGTTTTTGCCGGATCTCTTGGCAGATTTCAACTTCTTGTTAGAAGTTGGACCACCAGAGAACGCTACGGTAGGTTTAGCCCCGTTTGAGTCTAGGGTTGCCCCTTTGACACCACGGGAGCCGGTCACCTTACCCGCAGCTCCGGCTGTATTAACAGCGGGACCGCCATCGGTCGCCACCGTGGCAGATGGAACCCCATCTACGCAGGCAGCGGCCGATGTGGCAGCCAAACGCTGTTTTTTCTTCCACCGACGATTCGCCTTACGCCCTGGTCCGGTTTGCACCGTATCTGGACGTTTAGTCGATGGGCCCTTCCCTTGCAAAGATTGCTTGGGTGGTTTACCCTTTCGACCAACCGTCGTCCAGGCGCTGGCGAAATGCTCGGCGATGTTTGTCGAATGGCTCCGCGCACCGGGTTGCCCCGTGGCCCTGCCTCTCGACTCACTTTCGGGCTTTTTGCAGCTAACCTCCACAGTGGAATCACTACCGGTTTGCACCGGTAGGTCACTGATGGTGGCAGTGCGCCCAGTTGAGGCTTGAGTATCTGCCGAGGTCTGCTTCGATGGAGCCATAAAGAATTATCTTTGTAACAACGTATCGATGAAAATCACTTTCATTAGATTTGTCATTTCCTCAAACACCCTAAATAAAAATCCACGTTCCAATTCACGTATGTTCCAAAGCGGGAACCAGCTAAATATTTTATCTACAAACGTATCATAAAACCTATTTACTACGTCCAAAAAACAGACCAGCATAATGATATACTACTTGGTAAAAACTCATTTGTTATCTGAATATGAATACATTAGGACTGTAATAATATTTCGACATATTATGACATTCAAATTTTGAACGCCGACACCCGCCTGCGTGCCGCCCCTTGTTTGTCTGTGAAGTTTGTACACATGAACAAGCCAAACAAGTGCAGAGCAATGATCAATGCCACAATGCCGGTCGAACATGCGGTTCCTGAACACATCAAAGAGAGCTTATGAGATGTGTGTAGATAAACTAGTTTATCTACATACGTATCATAAACCCTCTTTACTGCGTCCAAAAACAGCACGTTACGATCAGCATAATGTTAAACTACTTTGTAAAAACTAATTTATTATCAAAATATTGAACATTATGACCATAATGTGTAAATTTTCTACATATTATGACATTCAAATTTCGAACGCCGACGCTCGCCTGCGTGCCGCCCCTACTTTGTCTGTGAAGTTGGTACTACAGAACAAGCTAAACAACTCAATGCCACAATGCCGGTCAAACATGCGGTTCCAGAACAAATCAGAGAGAGCTTATGATATGTGTGTAGATAAACTAGTGTATATAACTGTGCATAATTAGGCATTAAATCTCTCGAGTGATATTATTATGAAAGTCGCCTTCCGCTCGTTTCATAAACCCACATTCGAGTTTTAATGCCCTTAATTATGTATCAGTAACTATTATAAACTACTATTATAAGAGTAAACACAATTTTGCAAAGCCATAGCAGGCGTAGCTCCGCAGCACGTAGCACCGTCGCCGTAGCAACACGTAGCGCGGAAAGCTCTTGGCACGCGTCCGCCAATTGCAGTACTCCAACAATCGTTTAGAAACTATTTTTCGAAACGAATTTGTAGCCTTATCTTGTACTCAATTTGTCAGGATTCTGAATTAAATTGCCAGATGTAAAAATATCACATTAAGCCTACTTCCATTTCTTGCGCTGTCATGGTCGATTTCGAAATTTGAATGGTATTGCGACTGATATCAGAAATACTTGATAACGATATAGCTTTCAAAACAACAATTTAAATACTATCGGGATTGATTTCACAGAGATACAGCAGAGCTTGAGCTTGTGTGACTGTAAAGAACGATTACTTTAAGTTTACCGCCCGACACATCTCGGCTCTTTAATTAAAAAAAAATCGTGAATCAAATAAGTAACTACTCTTCATGATACACCTCGGTGCAAAAATTCAAGTTTCCAAGACACTTTTTCTCACTTTTATTTCAACAGCAGTTGGGCACTCGGCCATAACTCACCGTATTGTATCTATCGCCAAGCACCCTACAAGTAGTTCTCGACCTTCCAGACAGGGGAATTAGTCATTACTTGCGTTCAATTGCGTGCGAAACAACATTACGCGTAGTTCCCGGTTGTCGCGGCATTTCGGCGGTGATTCTTCACGAGGAGAAGGCTTTATTGCTGTGCGAATAGTTAGTGTCTTTGTTTAGATTGCTTCAGGGGCCGGCACATTTACGGAGGTAAATAGGGGCCCATATTGTAGGTACTATGAGTATACGGGTCACTTACCAAACAAAACAAATATAGCACCACATTTACTCCTATTAGGGTTCTACACTTAAAATATTGTATACTCTCGCAGCTGTGCTAGTACTCGTAATAACTAAATATAATTTCTGCAAAGTTAATTTAGCAATATTCATATGCCCTCCCATGGCAGAACATAGAGACCTATCAACATGTTTTTAAATAAGATCAGTTTATTTATTACCTATGTTCTTGAATAAATAATTATTTATCTTTATCTTTGCAAGTTTTACATGAGTAATGCTTACTTGGTTTATATTTCTGTACTTTGGGGTTAATAAGAATAGTCCCGGACTGTAGAAATATAAGCCAAGTTTCCGTATTGGGTTGTGATTGTGATCTCCAGAAATTGAAGCAAACAACACGTGAAACGAACTATCTTGATCAAATAACGTTTGAAAGACAGCGAAAAAAATAGGAAAAGTGATATTTGTGTTGGCGTTCAGACTACGGATGATGAAAAGAGCTCTTCCGGAGTTTTACTACATAAACAAAGTAGTTGTACCTTTAGGTATAGATACACGTGTGCTTTGTGTAGGCCGACATTTTATTATCTTTTATGAAATATTTAATAACTGGTTAAAATTGAGCACAATTGTGCCTCTGCCACCCCGGATGGGAAAAAGCATGTTGTTGTTGCTGTTGTCATGAAATATCGTGTATTAATAATCAACACGTACGCAAGTGCGGTAAACCTTTAATTAGCAATTATGTTCACGCGATAACCGCCGTTGTTTCTACAACAATACACATGATGTTTGGTTAACAATGCAAAGCCACCAAAGGTAGTATAGACCATTTAGGACTATATGAGCGAAAGTTATTTGAAGTCTTACCGTTTTGTATTTATCTGTGTCTCGACCTTTTGAAGAAAAAGCCCAGAATTTTACAGTTAATTAGTAATAATAATAAAAATATTAGTTTTTTTAAATAATTTAACATAACATGTTGGTAGTGGTATAAGTGAAACGAAAGTTTACACTCCTTGAAAGGTCTTTATTGGACAGTGGTCGCAATAATACTACAATTCGACAATCAATCAAGAATTCATCTCACGCACCCATTCTAGGGCGTGGGGAGTCAGGGTCAGATCATCGGATCTCTTCCTGAAGAAGCGCCTCTGTCCACTCCTATGGACAGGTCATCGGGGGGCCCTCGCGGTCGGTGGAGATCTTCTCACGAGGGGTGTTCCGTTGGATGATCGCCGGCTAG
The DNA here is from genome assembly GCA_949825045.1 of Argyresthia goedartella. Classification (NCBI taxonomy): domain Eukaryota; kingdom Metazoa; phylum Arthropoda; class Insecta; order Lepidoptera; family Argyresthiidae; genus Argyresthia; species Argyresthia goedartella. Next base: position 1,549,741 of record OX463819.1, read on the forward strand.
GCAACCAGGTCGCGTGGCAGGCGGCGGCGGTCGGGCGGGCGCGCGTGGTACGGCGCCATGTCGCGGATATGCAGATGTTGTGAGCTATCCGCACGCGCGAACATGCCCTTCGCCAGCCTCTGGACAAACTGGTCCACTGGTTCCCATCTGAGGTCCCTCTGGATCGTCGCATTCCTCACGTAGCGGGGGGCGTCGACGATGGTACGCAAAGAGAGGTTCTCTTGGGCTCGGAGTCTCCGTTTGTTCGTCTCCGAGCACAGGGCGTACCATGCCGGGGCCGCGTAGGTGAGGCGGGATCTCACGTAGCACTTGTAGATCCCGAGCTTCGCCCTCAGAGGGAGGCTGGAGTCGAGAAGTGCACGCAGCTTGGCGCGTGCCACCTTGACCTGGTTGACGACGTTGTCGACATGTTGCTTCATGGTGAGCCGGCGATCGATGGTCACTCCCAGGTACTTCACCTGCGGAGACCACGCGATGTCCTGTCCTTGGAGCTGGAGTGGTGGTGGAAGGGGGGACTGGCCTGTGATGAGCGCCTGCGTCTTCCCAACGTTGACGGACAACCGCCACTTGGCGAGCCAGTCGGGCAAGATGTCCAGGGTGCGCTGCAGTTTGACGGCAGCGTGCCGTGCCTGGATCGACGACGCGTAGTAGGCAGCGTCGTCGGCGAAGAGTGCCAGCTGGGCACCCGGCCCGACGGGGATTTCGTCCGTATATTGGGAGTAACAGGCTGGAGACAGGCAGGACCCCTGAGGGACGCCGGCTGCAACGGGGTGTTCCTCGGAGACGGCGTCTTCCACCATCACTCGGAAGCGGCGATTCTTCAGGAAGGAGGCGATGATCTGGACCAGTCTTCTTGGGGCTGGAGACGTCGACAATTTGTACAGCAACCCCTCGTGCCATACTCTGTCAAACGCTTTCTCCATGTCCAGGAGTACTGCGACAGTGTATTCCTTCTTGTTTAAACAAACCGTCATGTCATTCAGTACTCTGGTGAGCTGAAGCGTCGTAGAATGCTCGGGCCTGAAGCCGAACTGTTCTGGGCGCGGCTGGATGTGGGGCAGTAGCTTCGCCAGCAGGAGTTTCTCAAACACCTTTGAGATGGTACTCAGTAGAGTTATCGGCCGATAGCTCTCAGGCAGCTTGGAGTCCTTGCCCGGCTTGGGCAACATGATGACCAAGCCCTCCTTCCATTGGGTTGGGAAGTGGCCCGTGCGCAAGATACCGTTAAACAGGCGCGTAACGGCCGCCACAGTACGTGGCGGCAAATGTAGCAGCGCCATGTTAGGTATGCGGTCTGCGCCCGGGGCTTTCCTGGGCTTGGTACGTCTGAATGCACGCATGATCTGGCCGGGCGTGACGACGGTGGGGTCCTCTTCGGGAGCTATCGGCGAGGCGAAGTACTCTCGCAGGTGTCTCTCGACTGCTGCGACGTGCTCCACATCATCCGTAGGGTTCGGCTTGAACTGCTTCTCGAGGCATTCGGCGAAGATCTCCGCACGGTCTTGGGCTCGAAATCTTGGTAGGCCGTCGCTGCCCAGGATTGGTCGGACGGGAGTTGGAGTAGTCGACAAATCCCGGCATAGGCGATGCACGGAGGAGACGTGGTCGCCCATGGACTCGACGTGGCGTTCCCAAGATTCTTCGGCGTGGAGATCAAGTCGGCGCTTCAGCTCTGCCGTCATGGCGTTGAGCCTGGTCTTCATCGTTGGGCAGCGGGTTTGCTGCCACTGCTTCCGGAGAGCGCGCTTATCGCGGATGAGTGCGCGTAGCTCAGCAGGAAGAGGATTGGGCTTCCCCCCGCGAGCTACGGTGTGCGATGATAGGTCGAGCACGTCTCGGATCTGGGTGGTTAGCAGCGATGCCAGGCGGTCAACGTCTTCCGGCTGGTTGACTGGACATGTGGTCGAAGACTGGTCGAGGGCGGCGGTGAAGGCGCCCCACTGGTATCGTCGGCGTGATGCTGGCGGAGAGACCCGGGTGGGCAGGTCCGCCAGGACGAGAAGTACTGGCCTGTGGTCCGATGGGAGGTCAGGGAGAACCTCCTGGCTCGGCGGAGTCCGGAGACCTCTGACGACTACGACGTCGATGGTGTCCCAACCGGCCCGCGAATCGAAGTGGGTGGGCTCGTCGGGACCGATGACATCGTAGTTGTGGCTCACGGAGTCGGCAAGGATGGCGCGTCCAGCTGGGCACACCCTGGTGGAGTTCCAGACGGTGTGCTTGGCGTTGAGGTCGCCAGCGACGAGTGTCGGATGCGGCGACTGTAGCAACCCCCGTAGCTCGGCGGTGCGGATTGGTGTACTCGGGGGCTTGTAGGCGGCGTAGAGTCGCAGCACCTGGCCGGCGACCTGGAGGTCGACATACAGGGATGTATACTCCTGGGCGTCAACGAGCTGGTGGACGATCTTCCTGCCGACGATGACTGCCAAGCCTCGAAAGGCCCGGCCGCTGGTGGACTTCTCGTCCTTGCGGTAGACGAAGTAGCCGGGCAGCGACAGCTTGTCGCTTTCGGCTAGGAATGCCTCGCTGATGAGCATCACGTCGACGCGGTAGTCCCTCAGGAACACGTGGAGCAGCCGCTTCTTCCCTGTCAGCGACTGCGCGTTCCAGTGGACGACCCTGAGCGGCTCATGCATTGCGGAGCAGAGCGGTGAGTCTGCCCAGGGCAGTGGGGTCGCTGAGGAGGGCGAGCAGGGCTGTGAGGTGCCCCAAGTCCTGCTGCCCTATCGCCGCAGCCGGAGTGGCGGCGCCAGCGGCGGCCGCAGTCTCGCTAGCGGCGAGAGTAGCCGCCGCGGCGCCGGCGGCAGGTGGAGCCGTCGCCTTCTTCTTCTTCCCCCCCCGCTTCGTCTTCTGCCTGGGGACTCCGTCGTTCGCCTGCGCCATAAGCGAGGTTGGCGCCGTTTCTTCCTGCAGATCAGGACGTGGCGGAGGGGGGGGCTGCATCTTCTTGGGCCCAGGCGCATTAGTGAGCGCCACAGTGCCGGCCTTCTTGTTCCGCGCCTCCTGGCGGAACACGGGGCACGTCGCGTTATTAGCCGTATGCGGGCCACCGCAGTTGGCGCACGGCGGCGGCTGGTCTTTCGGGCGGGGGCACTCCCGCGCCGAGTGGGGACCGCCGCAACGCACGCACGCCAGGGGGCGGTGGCACATATGCGACGAGTGCCGGAACTGTTGGCACCTGTGGCACTGGGCCGGGCCCTGCTTGGAGCGCCAAGCCTCGATCTTCACCCCCGGCATGTATCTCATATACTGCACCGGGGGCACGGTCGGGATTCTTCCGCAGGGACGCGTAGAAGATGCAACCGGGGCGCCCCTTGCGCGCCCGGATCTGCTTGCAGTACTCGGCCTCCACACCGAGTTCTGCAAGTGCCGCGACGATCTCTTCCGGCGTGGTGTTGGAAGGCAGCCCGCGGATCGCCACCTTCTGGGTCTTGTCGGCCGGCAGCGAGTAAGAGAACCACCGAACTCCGTGGTCCTTCTCCAGCCTGCACAGATAGCGCTGTACAAGCCGGTACTCGTCTTCGGCCGTGGGGGTGCAGCGCACACCCTTTTGGTAGGCGCGCGCGCTGGGAGCCCGGCCGAGCTCGCTGGCTATCGCCCTGAAGTGGTCGGCCCAATTGGGAAGGACCTCCACAATAAGGGGCGGATAGCGCGGCTGGCGGGGCTGCTGTGGCGCAGCGCCTCCCGACGGGGCGGCGGTGGTGGTGGCGATCGCGGCTGCGGTTTGGGTGGCGGCAGCGGCAGGCGGCGTTGGGCGGGCGGGCGGCATTGGGCGGGCGGGCCCTTTCGCGGGTGCGGCGGCGTGCGGGTTCGCAGGCACAGCGGCGGGGCGCGTAGGGCGGGCGGGCACAGTCGCGGCGGTGGGCGGGTTCGCGGGCGCGGCGGCGGGGCGCGTAGGGCGGGCGGGCACTATCGCGGGCGCAGCGGCGGAGCGCGTGGGGCGGGCGGGCACTCGTGACGTGGTCGCCGACGGGGCGGGCGGACGCGCGGTTGGCGGCACCAGGTGCCTCACTGGTCGGGGGGGGGGCGCGGTGCTGGGGCGCGGTGCCCCAGACACGGGAATTGCGGTCGCGGCCGCCGCGGAAAACGACACTGCGGGAGAGCACTTATTAGGTGAAACACTCGTACCTGTCATTTGTGTTGTAGCACTCTCACTGTCTCTTTCACACGCGGCGGTCGGTCCAGGGGCGGGGGCGGGTGCCTGAAGCGCGCCCGTCCAGGGCGACAGCGACGGCATGTCGAGGCCCGTCTTCCTCGGCGGCGGCTGGTTCGTCGGTGGCGGGGTCGGCGAGTCCGCAAGCTGGACTCGCTTTCCGTCTCCTCGGAGACGCAGCTCATCGCTCGGGCTTTCGCTAAGCGGGCGCCTCGTCCCGCGGGTTGGTGGCAGCACCAAAGGCCGCGTTTTTGCCTGCTCCACTAATTGCGCGTCGAGGAGCTCGGCGCCGATACAAGCCGTGGGCTTGCCCGACAGGGCAGCGCGGCTTGCGGCGACGTATGCCTCCATGGCACGAAGTAGGCCCGCCGAAAACAGGTTGGCTTGAGCGGCCCGAATTAAATATAATTCGTCCAGCTCAAGCTCTGCCCTCGGGGACACAGGACGCCGCACCACGGGCGACCCGTACTCCGTCGACGTGGAGATAGGGAGCAGGCATTCCAGTGATGCCGATCGCTGCGCGCGGCGCCGTCGCGGGGTTTCACCCAGCGGCGGGCTGCTCACATTACCGGCATCATCACTGTCACTCACAGCAACACTAACACTCACAATGTCACTGGCACTATAGCCCTTAAAAGGGCTTTTGGGCTCGTCCATAGCGGCGGGCTATGGACGAGTTGGCTGCCCGAAAGGTTACCTACCAGGCACGACCTTAGGCGAAGCCGGCGTCCGTTCCTAGCAGATAATCCCCTCCGTGCAGCTCACTCGCGACGGCGAAGTCGCGACGCGCACGGGCGCGTGTTGCGCACGTCCGCTTTCTACGAAGCGGCGTGCGAACTGCGGTGATACGGCGATCACTATAGGTCCGTGTGCGCGACGGTCGAAACACTGTGTCTCCACAATTCGACTTCAATCAATCAAGTATTCTTCTCACGCACCCATTCTGGGGCGTGGGGAGTCAGGGTCAGATCATCGGATCTCTTCCTGAAGAAGCGCCTCTGTCCACTCCTATGGACAGGTCCTCGGGGGGCCCTCGCGGGCGGTGGAGATGTTCTCACGAGGGGTGTTCCTTTGGATGATCGCCGGCTAGGCAACCAGGTCGCGTGGCAGGCGGCGGCGGTCGGGCGGGCGCGCGTGGTACGGCGCCATGTCGCGGATGTGCGGATGATGTGAGCTATCCGCACGCGCGAACATGCCCTTCGCCAGCCTCTGGACAAACTGGTCCACTGGTTCCCATCTGAGGTCCCTCTGGTTCGTCGCATTCCTCACGAAGCGGGGGGCGTCGACGATGGTACGCAAAGAGAGGTTCTCTTGGGCTCGGAGTCTCCGTTTGTTCGTCTCCGAGCACAGGGCGTACCATGCCGGGGCCGCGTAGGTGAGGCGGGATCTCACGTAGCACTTGTAGATCCCGAGCTTCGCCCTCAGAGGGAGGCTGGAGTCGAGAAGTGGACGCAGCTTGGCGCGTGCCACCTTGACCTGGTTGACGACGTTGTCGACATGTTGCTTCATGGTGAGCCGGCGATCGATGGTCACTCCCAGGTACTTCACCTGCGGAGACCACGCGATGTCCTGTCCTTGGAGCTGGAGTGGTGGTGGAAGGGGGGACTGGCCTGTGATGAGCGCCTGCGTCTTCCCAACGTTGACGGACAACCGCCACTTGGCGAGCCAGTCGGGCAAGATGTCCAGGGTGCGCTGCAGTTTGACGGCAGCGTGCCGTGCCTGGATCGACGACGCGTAGTAGGCAGCGTCGTCGGCGAAGAGTGCCAGCTGGGCACCCGGCCCGACGGGGATGTCGTCCGTATATTGGGAGTAACAGGCTGGAGACAGGCAGGACCCCTGAGGGACGCCGGCTGCAACGGGGTGTTCCTCGGAGACGGCGTCTTCCACCATCACTCGGAAGCGGCGATTCTTCAGGAAGGAGGCGATGATCTGGACCAGTCTTCTTGGGGCTGGAGACGTCGACAATTTGTACAGCAACCCCTCGTGCCATACTCTGTCAAACGCCTTCTCCATGTCCAGGAGTACTGCGACAGTGTATTCCTTCTTGTTTAAACAAACCGTCATGTCATTCAGTACTCTGGTGAGCTGAAGCGTCGTAGAATGCTCGGGCCTGAAGCCGAACTGTTCTGGGCGCGGCTGGATGTGGGGCAGTAGCTTCGCCAGCAGGAGTTTCTCAAACACCTTTGAGATGGTACTCAGTAGAGTTATCGGCCGATAGCTCTCAGGCAGCTTGGAGTCCTTGCCCGGCTTGGGCAACATGATGACCAAGCCCTCCTTCCATTGGGTTGGGAAGTGGCCCGTGCGCAAGATACCGTTAAACAGGCGCGTAACGGCCGCCACAGTACGTGGCGGCAAATGTAGCAGCGCCATGTTAGGTATGCGGTCTGCGCCCGGGGCTTTCCTGGGCTTGGTACGTCTGAATGCACGCTTGATCTGGCCGGGCGTGACGACGGTTGGGTCCTCTTCGGGAGCTATCGGCGAGGCGAAGTACTCTCGCAGGTGTCTCTCGACTGCTGCGACGTGTTCCACATCATCCGTAGGGTTCGGCTTGAACTGCTTCTCGAGGCATTCGGCGAAGATCTCCGCACGGTCTTGGGCTCGAAATCTTGGTAGGCCGTCGCTGCCCAGGATTGGTCGGACGGGAGTTGGAGTAGTCGACAAATCCCGGCATAGGCGATGCACGGAGGGGACGTGGTCGCCCATGGACTTGACGTGGCGTTCCCAAGATTCTTCGGCGTGGAGATCAAGTCGGCGCTTCAGCTCTGTCGTCATGGCGTTGAGCCTGGTCTTCATCGTTGGGCAGCGTGTTTGCTGCCACTGCTTCCGGAGAGCGCGCTTATCGCGGATGAGTGCGCGTAGCTCAGCAGGAAGAGGATTGGGCTTCCCCCCGCGAGCTACGGTGTGCGATGATAGGTCGAGCGCGTCTCGGATCTGGGTTGTTAGCAGCGATGCCAGGCGGTCAACGTCTTCCGGCTTGTTGACTGGACATGTGGTCGAAGACTGGTCGAGGGCGGCGGTGAAGGCGCCCCACTGGTAGCGTCGGCGTGATGCTGGCGGAGAGACCTGGGTGGGCAGGTCCGCCAGGACGAGAAGTACTGGCCTGTGGTCCGATGGGAGGTCAGGGAGAACCTCCTGGCTCGGCGGAGTCCGGAGACCTCTGACGACTACAACGTCGATGGTGTCCCAACCGGCCCGCGAATCGAAGTGGGTGGGCTCGTCGGGACCGATGACATCGTAGTTGTGGCTCACGGAGTCGGCAAGGATGGCGCGTCCAGCTGGGCACACCCTGGTGGAGTTCCAGACGGTGTGCTTGGCGTTGAGGTCGCCAGCGACGAGTGTCGGATGCGGCGACTGTAGCAACCCCCGTAGCTCGGCGGTGCGGATTGGTGTACTGGGGGGCTTGTAGGCGGCGTAGAGTCGCAGCACCTGGCCGGCGACCTGGAGGTCGACATACAGGGATGTATACTCCTGGGCGTCAACGAGCTGGTGGACGATCTTCCTGCCGACGATGACTGCCAAGCCTCGAAAGGCCCGGCCGCTGGTGGACTTCTCGTCCTTGCGATAGACGAAGTAGCCGGGCAGCGACAGCTTGTCGCTTCCGGCTAGGAATGTCTCGCTGATGAGCATCACGTCGACGCGGTAGTCCCTCAGGAACACGTGGAGCAGCCGCTTCTTCCCTGTCAGCGACTGCGCGTTCCAGTGGACGACCCTGAGCGGCTCATGCATTGCGGAGCAGAGCGGTGAGTCTGCCCAGGGCAGTGGGGTCGCTGAGGAGGGCGAGCAGGGCTGTGAGGTGCCCCAAGTCCTGCTGCCCTATCGCCGCAGCCGGAGTGGCGGCGCCAGCGGCGGCCGCAGTCTCGCTGGCGGCGAGAGTAGCCGCCGCGGCGCCGGCGGCAGGTGGAGCCGTCGCCTTCTTCTTCTTCTTCCCCCCCCGCTTCGTCTTCTGCCTGGGGGCTCCGTCGTTCGCCTGCGCCATAAGCGAGGCGGGCGCCGTTGGTTCCTGCAGATCGGGACGAGGCAGAGGGGGAGGCTGCACCTTCTTGGGCCCGGGCGCGTTGGTGAGCGCCACAGTGCCGGCCTTCTTGTTCCGCGCCTCCTGGCGGAACACGGGGCACGTCGCATTATTTGCCGTGTGCGGTCCACCGCAGTTGGCGCACGTCGGCGGCTGGTCTTTCGGGCGGGGGCATTCCCGCGCCGAGTGGGGACCGCCGCAACGTACGCACGCTAGGGGGCGGTGGCACATATGCGACGAGTGCCGGAATTGCTGGCACCTGTGGCACTGGGCCGGGTCCTGCTTCGAGCGCCAGGCCTCGATCTTCACCCCCGGCATGTACAAGAGCTCCGTGATCTCGTACACAGCGCCGGGGGCACAGTCGGGATTCTTCTTCAGGCTGGCGAAGAAGATGCAACCGGGGCGCCCCTTGCGCGCCCGGATCTGCTTGCAGTACTCGGCCTCCACACCGAGTTCCGCAAGTGCCGCGACGATCTCTTCCGGCGTGGTGATTGAAGGCAGCCCGCGGATCGCCACCTTCTGGGTCTTGTCGGCCGGCAGCGAGTAAGAGAACCACCGAACTCCGTGGTCCTTCTCCAGCCTGCACAGCCTGATAGCGCTGTACAAGCCGGTACTCGTCGTCGGCCGTGGGGGTGAAGCGCACACCCTTTTGGTAGGCGCGCGCGCTGGGAGCCCGGCCGAGCTCGCTGGCTATCGCCCTGAAGTGGTCGGCCCAGTTGGGTAGGACCTCCACAATAAGGGGCGGATAGCGCGGCTGGCGGGGCTGCTGTGGCGCAGCGCCTCCCGACGGGGCGGCGGTGGCGGTGGCAATCGCGGCTGCGGTTTGGCCGGCGGCAGTGGCAGGCGGCGTTGGACGGGCGGGCGGCATTGGGCGGGCGGGCCCTTTCGCGTGTGCGGAGGCGTGCGGGTTCGCAGGCGCAGCGGCGGGGTGCGTAGGGCGGGCGGGCACAGTCGCGGCGGTGGGCGGGTTCGCGGGCGCGGCGGCGGGGCGCGTAGGGCGGGCGGGCACTACCGCGGGCGTATTATAGCGCGTGGGGCGGGCGAGCACTCGCGACGTGGTCGCCGACGGGGCGGGCGGACGCGCGGTTGGCAGCACCGGGTGCCTCACTGAACGGGGGGGGAACGCGGTGCTGGGGCGCGGTGCCCCAGACACGGTGGATGCGGTCGCGGCCGCCGCGGCAAACGACACTGTAGGAGAGCACTTATTAGGTAAAACACTCGTACCTGTTTGAGTTGAAGCACTCTCATAGTCACTCGCGGCGGCGGACAGTCCAGGGGCGGGGGCGGGTGCCTGAAGCGCGCCCGTCCAGGGCGACAGCGACGGCATGTCGAGGCCCGTCTTCCTCGGCGGCGGCTGGTTCGTCGGTGGCGGGGTCGGCGAGTCCGCAAGCTGGACTCGCTTTCCATCTCCTCGGAGACGCAGCTCGTCGCTCGGGCTTTCGCTACGCGGGCGCCTCGTCCCGCGGGTTGGTGGCAGCACCAAAGGCCGCGTTTTTGCCTGCTCTACTAATTGTGCGTCGAGGAGCTCAGCGTCGATACAAGCCGTGGGCTTGCCCGACAGGGCAGCGCGGCTTGCGGCGACGTATGCCTCCATGGCACGAAGTAGGCCCGCCGAAAACAGGTTGGCTTGAGCGGCCCGAATTAAATATAATTCGTCCAGCTCAAGCTCTGCCCTCGGGGACACAGGACGCCGCACCACGGGCGACCCGTACTCCGTCGACGTGGAGATAGGGAGCAGGCCTTCCAGTGATGCCGATCGCTGCGCGCGGCGCCGACGCGGGGTTTCACCCAGCGGTGGGCTGTTCACACTCACGACATCGTCACTGTCACTAGCACAAACTCGCACAATGTCACTGGCACTATAGATCTGAGAAGGGCTTTTGGGCTCGTCCATAGCGGCGGGCTATGGACGAGCTGGCGTCACAGAAAGGGTTACACACCAGGCACGACCTTAGGCAGAGCCGGCGTCCGTCCCGATGTGATAATCCCCTCCGTGAACACTCGCGGCGCGGGTATCGCGATCGCGGCGCGCACGGGCACGTGTTGCACACGTTCGCTTCGCACGAAGCGGCGGGTGAACTGCAGTGGGACGGCGAAGTGGAGATCCGTGTGCGCGACGGTCGAAACTATCCTCAATTCGACTTAATCAATCAAGCATTCTTCTCACGCACCCATTCTGGGGCGTGGGGAGTCAGGGTCAGATCATCGGATCTCTTCCTGAAGATGCGCCTCTGTCCACTCCTATGGACAGGTCATCGGGGGGCCCTCGCGGGCGGTGGAGATGTTCTCACGAGGGGAGTTCCTTTGGATGATCGCCGGCTAGGCAACCAGGTCGCGTGGCAGGCGGCGGCGGTCGGGCGGGCGCGCGTGGTACGGCGCCATGTCGCGGATGTGCGGATGATGAGAGCTATCCGCACGCGCGAACATGCCCTTCGCCAGCCTCTGGACAAACTGGTCCACTGGTTCCCATCTGAGGTCCCTCTGGATCGTCGCATTCCTCACGTAGCGGGGGGCGTCGACGATGGTACGCAAAGAGAGGTTCTCTTGGGCTCGGAGTCTCCGTTTGTTCGTCTCCGAGCACAGGGCGTACCATGCCGGGGCCGCGTAGGTGAGGCGGGATCTCACGTAGCACTTGTAGATCCCGAGCTTCGCCCTCAGAGGGAGGCTGGAGTCGAGAAGTGGACGCAGCTTGGCGCGTGCCACCTTGACCTGGTTGACGACGTTGTCGACATGTTGCTTCATGGTGAGCCGGCGATCGATGGTCACTCCCAGGTACTTCACCTGCGGAGACCACGCGATGTCCCGTCCTTGGAGCTGGAGTGGTGGTGGAAGGGGGGACTGGCCTGTGATGAGCGCCTGCGTCTTCCCAACGTTGACGGACAACCGCCACTTGGCGAGCCAGTCGGGCAAGATGTCCAGGGTGCGCTGCAGTTTGACGGCAGCGTGCCGTGCCTGGATCGACGACGCGTAGTAGGCAGCGTCGTCGGCGAATAGTGCCAGCTGGGCACCCGGCCCGACGGGGATGTCGTCCGTATATTGGGAGTAACAGGCTGGAGACAGGCAGGACCCCTGAGGGACGCCGGCTGCAACGGGGTGTTCCTCGGAGACGGCGTCTTCCACCATCACTCGGAAGCGGCGATTCTTCAGGAAGGAGGCGATGATCTGGACCAGTCTTCTTGGGGCTGGAGACGTCGACAATTTGTACAGCAACCCCTCGTGCCATACTCTGTCAAACGCCTTCTCCATGTCCAGGAGTACTGCGACAGTGTATTCCTTCTTGTTTAAACAAACCGTCATGTCATTCAGTACTGTGGTGAGCTGAAGCGTCGTAGAATGCTCGGGCCTGAAGCCGAACTGTTCTGGGCGCGGCTGGATGTGGGGCAGTAGCTTCGCCAGCAGGAGTTTCTCAAACACCTTTGAGATGGTACTCAGTAGAGTTATCGGCCGATAGCTCTCAGGCAGCTTGGAGTCCTTGCCCGGCTTGGGCAACATGATGACCAAGCCCTCCTTCCATTGGGTTGGGAAGTGGCCCGTGCGCAAGATACCGTTAAACAGGCGCGTAACGGCCGCCACAGTACGTGGCGGCAAATGTAGCAGCGCCATGTTAGGTATGCGGTCTGCGCCCGGGGCTTTCCTGGGCTTGGTACGTCTGAAAGCACGCATGATCTGGCCGGGCGTGACGACGGTTGGGTCCTCTTCGGGAGCTATCGGCGAGGCGAAGTACTCTCGCAGGTGTCTCTCGACTGCTGCGACGTGCTCCACATCATCCGTAGGGTTCGGCTTGAACTGCTTCTCGAGGCATTCGGCGAAGATCTCCGCACGGTCTTGGGCTCGACATCTTGGTAGGCCGTCGCTGCCCAGGATTGGTCGGACGGGAGTTGGAGTAGTCGACAAATCCCGGCATAGGCGATGCACGGAGGGGACGTGGTCGCCCATGGACTCGACGTGGCGTTCCCAAGATTCTTCGGCGTGGAGGCAATTCGTCTTAAAAAACTAGCTTATATTTATACTCGGGGCTAGCGGTCGGTCCATTGTTCTCTCCGTGTTGGTCGCAGGGATCGTGACTCCTAGTTCAAAGTCGACGCCTGCGGTCCCTGTCGGCGCGCTGCTCCATCTCGCTCGCACTTCCAGTCGGTCAGTCGGCCGGTTGCGCTGGCCGGGGCTCGCTGTCCGTAACATCCTCCCCCCGGCGCAGACTCGTCGTAGCCTCCTCTTCCACGCGTAGGACGGCGAGTTTCCTGGTAGGTCGCGTGAAGACTCCGCCTTTTGTTCGTATGTCGACGCTGCGCACGTCGTTGTCCGTGCCGACGTGTATGCGCTCGACGATGCCGCGCGGCCATGTGTTGCGCGGCAACCCGGAGTCCACCACGACGACGAGGTCGCCCACTCGCAGTGGTCGTTGGAGATCCGCTGCGCTTCTGCGTGGCACCAGGGTGGGAAGATATTCCCTGGTCCATCTTCTCCAGAATTGGTCAGCCAGTCCTTGGGCTGCTATCCACTTGCGCCGATCAGCTGGGTCGCAGGGGCCGGTCTGGGGCAGGCCGCTCGATGTCCCGATCAGGAAATGATTAGGCGTCAGTGCCTCTGGGTCCGCCGGGTCCACCGACACGTGGGTCAATGGGCGCTCATTCACGGCGTACTCAGCCTCCAGCAGCAAAGTCAGCAGCACCTCCTCCTTAGGCACCTGCTCGTTCAGGGTGGCTTTGAGGGCGGTTTTGATGGACCGCACCAGTCGCTCCCAGGCGCCTCCCATGTTCGGCGCCCCGGGTGGGATGAAGCGCCAGTCCATGCGCTGCAGGTGCGCGTAGTCTCGCAGTGCTGGCGCCCACTCCTTGTAGGCGGCTCGTAGCTCGTTGTCAGAACCTCGGAAGTTGGTCCCGTTGTCGCTCCAGATCTGGCGCGGCCATCCGCGGCGCGCAGCCATCCTCCTCAGGGCCATGATTGCTGCGTCAACGTCGAGGCTGCCCACCAGCTCGATGTGGACAGCTCGCGTCGTCAGGCACGTGAAGAGCGCGCCCCATCTCTTCTCTCGCCGGCGCCCGACTGCTACCAGCATCGGGCCGAAGTAGTCGACCCCGCAGTTGGTGAAAGGCCGGCGGTTGGAGTCCAGGCGGGCCGGTGGCAGGTTCCCCAGCGGCGGGACTCGGGGCGTCGATCGGCGCACTCGGCAGAGTGCGCAGGATCGGGACACCGCACGCACAGTGGGACGTGCGCGTAGTATCTATTAGCGTTGCTGCAGGTCATTCAGCACGCGTTCGTTGCCGGCGTGTCCGGCGGCGGCGTGCTCCCTCAGCACGATCAGCCGAGTCAGCCGGTGGTGGCCATCCATGATGAGTGGCTGCTTGGCTTCTGTCGGTACGCGTACGGCATTGATTCGCCCGCACACGCGTAGCAGGTCATCCTGCATCATCGGGTCCAGCTTGTGAAGACGGCTGGAGGCTGGCAGTGGTCGGCCCGCTTGTAGCCGTGCGATCTCCTCCCCGAAGCTGTCCCGCTGCGCCTTGGCCACCCATAGCTGCTCTGCTCGTTCGAGGTGGCGCAGCTCCAGGCGCTCAGTCTTCTTCTTGCATCTGTCGATGAAAGCCAATATAGTAGCAGTGGCCCGAATTAACCGCTCATATGACCACTATGAGCTGTAGTAAAAATAAATTAAAGAAATATGTTAAATTGAAAAATTATACATAAAAAAAAACACAAAAACTAGCTAATAGAAATAAAATATTTTATAAAAATGTAAATTGTAGCAAGGAACGTGTCGAATTAATTAAGGAAATCGATGATTGTAGATTACGTTTGGAAAAAACTACAGAAAAGTACGAATGTGACACACGGCGACTCCAGTCAGATATGCATATTTTAAACTCATCATTACAAAGTATTACACGTAAATATGAGTCAGCACAATACGAAATTAAGGAACATGTGAACATGTCAATCTTTGTCACAACATGAAAATCATATAAGACATGATTATAATACATTTATACACACATTGACATGTCGTCATACTGAAAAATTTCATTTCATAGACACCAATATTTGTATTGGAAAATATTTTTATTTGACTAAGGATAGGTATTACCTATCTAGGTTTTATACAAAACAGATAGCACAGTCACTATCTTATTTTATTTTGAACTCAGTCAAGTTTTTGACTAATGAAACGCCTGCTTCTATTGAGCAGTGTAATAATAATGACATGTACTCCTTGGAATCTGTTCCAAGCTCTTTAAATTAACCCATAGGACAACAGAGAGTAACTCTGGCAGTAATATTAATATTTGTATAAATATACCTTCATCTTGCCCATTAAATCAAGTTACTAGTAATGAAAAATGTAAAAGTAAGAATATTTTAAACGTGGTTCATCAAAATATACAGGGCATGTTAAGTAAAGAACTGGAAATTGAGTTATTCATGAACTGTAATAATATTGATATTTTATGTATAACAGAGCACTTTTTAAAGAGTTATCAGTTCATGTTCAACTTTAATAACCACCACGTTGCTAGTTCGTTCAACAGAAAAACAGCTGATCGCGGTGGCTCCTCAATACTTGTAAATAATAGTTTTAAATATAAGGAACGAGTTGACATAGTGAGCCTGTCTGTTGAGCGTACCATGGAAATAGCCTGTATTGAACTTGAACAACTTATTGTAATGAGCGTATACAGACCACCAGATTCATCCTTTGATTTATTCGAAAAGAAAATGGATGAAGTGTTGATTAAAATCAGCGATAAAAACAATTTTTTTATAACTTGTGGTGATTTTAATGTTAATCTGTTAGAGGATAATAATATTTGTACTAGATTAAAATCTTTATTTTTATGTCACAACATGAACTATCTGTTTTTGGAGCCTACTAGAATTACTGCAACATCTGCTACCTGCATTGATAATATATTTACTAACATTACGCCCATTTTCAAATCGGTCATCAATAAATTAACCTCTGATCACTCTGGTCAGATAGGTATATTCAATATTAAAATAAAAAGGACCAAAAAGAGGATATTACATGTGTGCCCGTTAGTGACACTCGGCTTGAACACTATAAGAATAATATTTTAGATAAACTATGGGAAATACCATACAGTGACGATCCAAATTTGTTGTACAACTCAGTATTTAACCTTGTCAAAAATGAATATGATACGGTATTTAAATCAAAAACTATAAAAGTTAATAACAAAGCTTTGTTTAGTGATTGGGCGACAGTTGGAATTCATAGGAGCAGACGAAGATTATATGAACTCTATGAAGAGAAATCATATAACAAAAATACGGCCTTTCTAGATTATGTTCGTAGTTATTCAAAAATGTTTAAACGCGTTTGTGCCGTAGCTAAATCTAATTTCATTAAAAACAAAATTGAATCTAGTAGCAATGTAATGAAAACGACTTGGCAAATTATAAACAGAGAGACTGGAAAGGCCAAAGCTACACATAATAACTTCAAGCTTAAGATAGATAATCAATTGCTAAGTACAGACCTAGAAGTAGCAAAAGCTTTCGAAAATTTCTTTACGGACATTCCAGTTTCAACAACCAAGTCTTTAAATTCATCTCCCGCTGCTGCTGAATCTATACTTAAACAAAACTTTGAGGAATGTAAAACAGATTTTAAATTTAGGCACGTAAATAATGAAGACATTGTAAAAGCGTTTAAATCCCTGGAAATGAAAAAGACAGCTGACGCCCATGGTCTATCAGTAAAAATTATTAGTTCCATTGTAGATTGTATTGCACCTCACCTTTGTTGTATATTTAATCAATGTATAGATAGTGGTGTGTTTCCTGACTTGATGAAACTAAGTAAAGTTATACCTTTATTCAAAGCTGGTAGTACATCAGACCCCACCAATTTTAGACCCATATCGATACTACCAACGCTTAGCAAAATATTTGAAAAACTCATACTTAATCAATTGCAAAGTCATTTTTATCTCAATAATTTAATTCATATTGCTCAGTTTGGTTTCACAAAGGGTCGTTCAACAGCCGATGCTGGTGTTGAACTAATCGACAATATTTTTGATGCCTGGGAAGACGCAATGGATGCAATAGGTGTCTTCTGCGATCTATCCAAGGCTTTTGATTGCGTCCATCATGACACTCTTGTCAGGAAGTTACGCCATTATGGTGTAAAAGATCAGGCACTTGGCCTTCTGGAGTCATATCTAACAGATAGGGTTCAGATGGTCGATGTTAATGGGAAAAGATCACCTGGGTCTTCAATAAGTATGGGCGTACCGCAAGGTTCAATTCTTGGTCCTTTCTTGTTTTTAGTATATATTAATGATTTACCTTACCTTGTTAAAGCAAAACATGGGTTAGTATTGTTTGCCGATGATACTTCTTTGATATTTAAAGTTAAAAGACAGCAATCAAATTATGACGAGGTAAACAATGCTATCTCTAGTATAGTGAACTGGTTTACTGTTAACAATTTATTACTTAATGAAAAGAAAACTAAATGTATTAAATTCGTGTTACCCAATGTGAACCCGGTAACTACAGACATATTTATAAAAGGACAGAGATTGGACCTTGTGCAGTCGACTGTCTTTTTGGGCATTACTTTAGACGCCAAACTACAATGGGATCCTCATATAAATAAATTGTCGAACAGACTGAGTTCGGCAGCGTTCGCAGTTGAAAAAATTAGAGCTCTTACCGACGTAGACACCGCTAGACTAGTCTACTTTAGTTACTTTCATAGTCTAATGACCTATTGTTCAGGCTTCTCAGCACCTAATGACCTCGTAGGGGCCCATCAGCTACGAGGTAGCGTAGCGATCAGTTGCCAAGAAGTGTGAACGTCGGCGATTCACCGAGCTGAAGTTAATTGGTGTCGATTTAACCTGGTCTGTGCTTCGGTCCCGTCAACCTCCTGTCTCTCTGCAAGGCCCGGGTGCACCCTAGGCTCTTCTTGGTAGACAGGTTCTTCAGCCAACCAGGTATGACTGGCGGGCCAGCTTCAATGAGCACAGTGTTCCAACACAGATTATGTTACGTGGTAAAAACAATCGGGCACGAAAATGCGAACCTTATCTGGTTCGAGAAACAATAACACACTCAGCTATATTAACAATCCTGAGGGAAACCCGAATACATTCCAGATGGCCTGCGATTTAATTTCAATACCCTTACCAAAACGCGTTTACATTGCGAGGGCTTTCGTCCGTCCGTTGTCAAAAAACTGCTAGGTTGGCAGCTAACGTCAAATTCAAAATGGCCGTTCAGAAACCATCGATCGAATATCGATTTGGAATCGAACAATCACCCGCCCGGACAGGCACCCACCTTTCCCCTAATCTACGGGCAGCCGAGACAACGTTGCTACCGCTCGTTTTAGAACCGAGCCTCCTACTAGAACCTCTGCAGACCGGGGGGTCCCGTCCTTGCCAGGGAACAAGTTA
Source organism: Argyresthia goedartella (assembly GCA_949825045.1). NCBI lineage: Eukaryota > Metazoa > Arthropoda > Insecta > Lepidoptera > Argyresthiidae > Argyresthia > Argyresthia goedartella. The sequence continues at coordinate 1,567,331 of OX463819.1, forward strand.
ACAATGCGCCCCCTGCGCCAACGTAGTGGCGGTAGGTTAGTATCTTTAACCAGAACGAGGTCACCAACACTAGGGGGGCTAGTTTTGTCAGTCCACTTAAGGCGCTGTTGTAAGATATGCAGATACTCGAGCGACCAACGCTTCCAGAAATTCTGAGTAAACTGCTGCAACATCTGATACCTTGACAACCGATACAATTTCACTCCCTCGAAGGGGTGCTCGGGCAACGCGTTAAGTGGCTGTCCTATCAAGAAATGGCCTGGGGTAAGAGCCTCCAGGTCATTTGGATCCGAGCTGAGCGGACACACGGTCGCGAATTGAGAACGGCCTCGATCTTACAAAACAATGTCGCGAGCTCCTCAAAAGTCAGCGCGGTCTGACCTACTATACGCCCCAAGTGCGTCTTAGCTGACTTAACTACGGCCTCAAAAATCCCACCCCAGTGGGGGCAAATCGGTGGGCTGAAGGTCCACTGTATACCCCGACGGGAGAGGGCCGTTCCAATATCCACTTTATTTACATTCAAAAGGTTGACTATCTCTCGTAAGTATCGTTCCGCACTGATGTAGTTAGTGCCGTTATCAGAGCGGATCAAAGTTGGAAGTCCCCTTCGAGAAACAAACCTATCCAAACAAGCAATGAAAGCCTCTGTCGAGAGATCAGCAACGAGCTCGAGATGTACCGCCTTGGTGGATAAACAAACAAACACACATAGGTACGCCTTGTATTACCTAGCGGTACGCAATCGTGAACTCTTCACCATAAACGGTCCTGCAAAATCCGTACCAACGCCTGAAAACGGTCTGACCTCATTCACACGATCAGGGGGCAAGTCCCCCATGAGAGGTTGCATCGTGGCAGCCTTAAGTCGATAACAAGGCATACACCGAAACACGATGTTCCGTATGACACGGCGGGCAGATAAGATCCAAAACTCCCGCTGGAGCGTGGCCAACAACGCGTTACAGCCGGCATGCGCGTTTTTAATATGACGATCAGTCACCAGCAATTCAACTAACTGTCCCCCCTTGGGGAGCAGAAGTGGGTGACGAGCCGAATACGACAGATTCGCATTGCGCAATCTTCCTCCTACCCGAAGTAACCCGGTCGAATCAACAAAGGGGTTGAGACGCGCGACGGCTCCCTTCAATTTCGAACGTCCACTTCGTATAATCTCCAATTCTGCCCCAAACTTCGAGGACTGTACCAACCGGACCAAATTCAATAGCGACTCGTTTCGCTCTGCCGGAGTCAGAATAGGGTTCAACGTTCGCTGATCGCGAGGAGTACGACAATTTCGAGCGAATCTCCTAATCCAAGTGGACACGTTTATCAACTTGTCAAGTGAGCTATACCGGTCCAGCAGAAACCCGGCGTCAGGGTCCTCAGCCTTCTGGGTAACATGCACGGCCGCTCTGGGGCCATGATCCGAAGATACTACTACATTGCTGTGGGGCCAGTCCGATTCTCTCTTGGCAAGCCAGGGTGGTCCCCACCACAAATGGTGTCTAACGAGTTCAGGAGCCTGACATCCCCTGGATGCACAATCAAACGGGTTCAATTCTCCTGGTACATGTCTCCAGGTCAGTGGGACCTCAGACGACACAATCTGGGAGACACGGTTCGCAACAAAAACCTCTAAGTTATGGACCGAAGCCTTCAGCCAGCACAAAACAATCTGGCTGTCCGTCCAAGCGTACACCGTATCCTCCAAAACCACTGACCCACGCAACACTGTTAGAGTGTGATTCAAAAGTTTGGTCAAAAGAGCAGCCCCGGACAGTTCCAGTTTTGGAATCGTCATCCTTGTCCGAATAGGCGCTACCTTGCTTTTTGCCAAAACCAAACGCACGTCGACCTCCCCGGTGGAGGTGACGGTTCGCAAATAAACCGCTGCCGCAAACCCTCGTTCAGAGGCATCACAAAACCCGTGAAGGGTTGCCCTGTAATCCCCAGCAGGGACCAATTTCCTCGGCATTGATACATTATTTATGTCCGATAGCGAGGTGAACATTCGCGTCCAATTAGTCAACAAATCACCTGAGAGGTGGGTGTCCCAGGTCAACTGAGCCGCCCATAGCCTTTGCATAAAACATTTGAGAGCAAAGGTGACTGGAGAAATCCATCCATTCGGGTCGAACGTTCTCGCAATCGTTGACAGTACTGACCGCTTCGTCCAGGCCTTCGGTGTTTCTAAAACCACCCGATAGGTAAACTCATCATGGACGGGCCGGTACTGAATTCCAAGTACTGACAACATGTTAGGGTTGTCAGGATTCTCAAAAACGTGCGGGTCTTGTTGAAACTCATCTGGGAGACCAGCCATCAACTCAGGGGAGTTGGACATCCACTTACGTAGTTCATAGCCGCCTCGTTCCAGCAATTGAATGAGCTCGTCACGTCGGTCCAGAGCTTCCTCTACACTGGCTGCCCCTGTGCAGACGTCATCGACGTACAAATCTTGCTCCAGGATAGCGGCGGCTCTAGGATAGCTCACACGGTCACGCGACGCCAACTCCCGCAGGGTACGCATCGCCAAATACGGGCTAGACCGTAACCCATACGTGTTCGTGTTTAACTCATAGACCTTGACTGGCTCGGCCGCGGACTCACGCCAAAGTATCAACTGATACCTTCTGTCAGCCGGATGAATTACCGTTTGCCTAAACATCATCCGAATGTTTGCGACAAATACAATCTGGTGCCTCCGAAAGCTCGTGAGAATATCCGAAATATCACGACTCAACTTGGGTCCCGGATGTAGACACTGATTCAGGGACATCCCGTTCGAGGTAGGTGCTGACCCATCAAAAACAACTCGAATCTTGCCGGTAGGGGTTCGTAGGACGGCATGGTGTGGAAGGAAACAATGATCTTCAGATCTCCAGTCCAAACCCGATACCGACATGTGTCCTAACGACTCATACTCCCTCATGAAATCAACATATTTTTGTTTAAATACGGCGTCCCTTGTCATACTACGCTCCATCGACATCAATCTCGTCTCAGCCATCTTCCTAGATTCTCCTAGTGGCGGTCGATCGGCCCTGAAAGGCAGTCGAGTTACAAAACGACCAGAACGAAGGCGACCAGTACTATTCTGGTAAAACAACTCGCACTTTTCTTCGTCTGCGTCGACTCGACGAACGGTGGGAGGTTCCTCTATCTCCCAGAAACGTTGGATAACGTCTGACAACGCTGAGCCAATAAGTATGCAATCTGACTCGGCAGGCCTAACCATTGGCAATGCCGGACCCATGATCACGTGACCAAACTTAGTATCCACAGCAATCAACCCGTCCGGCTGAAGAACTCGCTGATCCGACAACAGAAACCTACCCAGAACGTCTGCTCCCAGTAGCAGGTCGACCGGGGCTGGAGTGTCAAAATCGGGATCCGCCAACTTGAGTCCTGATGTCAGGAATCGAACGGCCGGATTCAACTTCACCAAGGGGTGTCTGCCCATGACATGCGTCATTACTAAAGCTTGCACGGATGTTTTTGTCAAAATGTCATAACGTGGAGAGAACGTGATCACCGATTGACCAACTACATTCGTAACCGTAACATTCCCCACGCCCCGTATTGATTTATTATACCTATTTACCTTGAGGCCCAACCATTTTGCTAAATCATTCGATACAATGCAGCCCTGAGCTCCAGAATCTAATAGGGCGCGAACGTATGCTGGGTTGCCCGCCAAATCCCAAACAAGCACAGAGGCGATCGGTAACACCACTGTCTCCGGTTGGGGGGCAACCAATGGTTGGGCCGCAAATTCCTAGCGAGGACCTCCGGGGCCCCACTGTGCCTGTAACCGATCAGGTATGCAGCTATACGCCAGAGGGTCCCATTGTACAAATGGCCCACGCGCCGGTTCCATTCCCAACCTACGATTCCCCGTAAAGGGGGGTGGGCGTGAATTCAACCGTGGCCGCTCCATGAGCGGGGGGGACATCACATGTGACCGACGAGGACGAGGCGACGAGCGGGGCGACAACTGAGGCGGCGTCCGAACCGCACCCGCATAGCTCGAAGGTGTCCCATGACACCCGCCCGTTACGGCCTGCTCAACACACCCAATGTCCCGCTGGGTCGGATGCTGAGTCGCAACCGAAAACTCAGGGCCCCCCATGTAATGGTCCTGAGTGCGGCCCTGCACCCTGGTACTGCCCTGTGCACGTGGGGACGTTGGCCCCTGAGTTGCGCTCCGAGTCGCAAACGAATTCTCAGGGCCCCATGCCGTGTCACCCTGGGTACGGCCCTGTGGAGGCTGTTGGCCGGACCGGTTCATGCACAACAGATTGTTGTGGGGCCCACCACAATATCCGCACATTTGTGTGCGCGTGCAGTCCCTAGCCATGTGTGGCCCGAGGCACAGGAAACACCAGCTCCGCTGCTTGGCCATCCGGCGCCGTCCCTGAACCCTAAGTTCCCCGAACTTATTGCAATTGGCCACAGCATGGCCAATCTGCCTACAACATGGGCAGGTCTCACCATGTGGGGTCAATTCACTCACAGTCCCATACGACTGCCGGTTGGTGCGGTCCTTCCTCGTCGGAGGGCCCCTACTCACAGCGCTCCCGGCAGCTCTCTGTGGCTCCGAAGGATGGGTGACCGTCAACCCCAAATTCTCTGCCCGTCGAGCCTCCTCTTCCAAGAATCCGACCAAGTCGGAGAAGGCGGGCAGGTCCTCGGCCGACCTCCCGTGAGACTGTTCGAAACGAGTCTGCACGTCAGCGGGTAGGCGGGAAAGTACAAAAGTGTTGTTTGCTGATGATACTTCAATGGTCTTCAAAATTGAAAGACAAAAAGGAGATTTTGATGATGTTAATGGTGTATTGTCTTTAACCTTGAATTGGTTCACAGTTAATAATTTATTGTTAAACGCTGGTAAAACCAAGTGTATCAAATTCTCACTTCCAAATGTCAGGCAAGTTGAGACCAGTTTGGTGTTAGACAACAGCACGTTAGAATTGGTAAATGATACGAAGTTTCTTGGAATAACCATTGATACCAAATTGCAGTGGGGACCCCACATAGATAAATTGGCTGGTAAATTAAGTTCTGCGGCTTACGCTGTTAGGAACATCAGACAAAGCACGGATGTATAGGCATACCTACAGATTGATAGTCCCAAATCGTGCCTTCCTGGAGCCCTTGACGGCTGCAAATCTCAGGAAGCCACGCTCTACTACCAAAATGTTCAGGCTTCTCAGCACCTAATGACCTCGTAGGGGCCCATCAGCTACGAGGTAGCGTAACGATCAGTTGCCAAGAAGTGTGAACGTCGGCGATTCACCGAGCTGAAGTTAATTGGGGTCGATCTAACCTGGTCTGTGCTTCGGTCCCGTCAACCTCCTGTCTCTCTGCAAGGCCCGGGTGCACCCTAGGCTCTTCTTGGTAGACAGGTTCTTCAGCCAACCAGGTATGACTGGCGGGCCAGCTTCAATGAGCACAGTGTTCCAACACAGGTTATGTTACGTGGTAAAAACAATCGGGCACGAAAATGCGAACCTTATCTGGTTCGAGAAACAATAACACACTCAGCTATATTAACAATCCTGAGGGAAACCCGAATACATTCCAGATGGCCTGCGATTTAATTTCAATACCCTAACCAAAACGCGTTTACATTGCGAGGGCTTTCGTCCGACCGTTGTCAAAAAACTGCTAGGTTGGCAGCTAACGTCAAATTCAAAATGGCCGTTCAGAAACCATCGATCGAATATCGATTTGGAAGCGAACACAGGTTATGTTACGTGGTAAAAACAATCGGGCACGAAAATGCGAACCTTATCTGGTTCGAGAAACAATAACACACTCAGCTATATTAACAATCCTGAGGGAAACCCGAATACATTCCAGATGGCCTGCGATTTAATTTCAATACCCTAACCAAAACGCGTTTACATTGCGAGGGCTTTCGTCCGTCCGTTGTCAAAAAACTGCTAGGTTGGCAGCTAACGTCAAATTCAAAATGGCCGTTCAGAAACCATCGATCGAATATCGATTTGGAATCGAACACCTATGGTATTTTATTGTGGGGTCACGCTGCGAATGCTAATAGTATATTTATTCTGCAGAAACGGGCTGTTCGTGCAATTTATAGATTAGGGCCTAGAGTGTCACTGGGGGAAAAGTTTAAAGAAATCAATATTCTGACATTTGTGTCTCAATATATCTATGACAATCTTGTGTATGTAAAAAGAAATATAACTAATTTTCAGAAGTACAGTGATATACACAATTTTAATACTAGAAATAAAGACAAGTTGGTTGCTTATGTAAGCCGACTACATAAAATTAGTAATTCTTTTAAAGGCAATTGTATACGCTATTACAATAAGGTCCCTACTGATATTAAAAACTTTACAAGTTAAAATAATAATAAAACAGAAATTGTATAAAAAAGGTTACTACAGGATATCTGATTACTTAGAGCACAGATGTCCATGGGAATAGATTGTTTGAGTAACAGGCTGTTTCGATATATAATTTTGATATAATTTCGTTTCGATATAAAAATTTGACAATATTTTATTTAAAAAAGGAAACGCAAAAGATGCGACGACTGTGGAGTTTCTTCGGTGAGCTCTTCTCCACAGATTCCGCCATTGGGTTAGTGAACTCACCCAAAAAAATGTAATGACGGATCTAAGTGATGTAACAACATACTATGGAAATAAATGATTTTTGATTTTGATTTTTGATTTTGATGAGAAGCGGCTGATATCCGGCAGGCCATCCGCTCCCCCCGTGTTGGATGCGTGGTGCGTTGCCTCGATATCCTCTGGCTCGTGGTTTGATGCTCGGGGCCAGGCGTCCTCAGGCTCGTAGAGGAAGGCCGGGCCGATGAACCACCGGTCGTGTGGTCCTTGTGGCATGTTCTCCGGGCGCGTCGCGTCGTCTGCCACGTTGTGCTCGGTTGGCACCCATCTCCATTGGCTGGGCTCGGTCGCCTCAGCTATCTCGCTGAGCCGGTGCGCTACGTATGGGGTGTAGCGCCGCGCGTCGGTACGAATCCACTGGATCACGGTGCTGGAGTCGCTCTAATAGACGACTCGTTGTGGCTGCCAGTGGTGTTCTCGCTTGATCATGTCTGCGAGTCGTACGCCAATCACTGCAGCCTGGAGTTCAAGGCGCGGGATCGTCTGGGGCCGCAGTGGGGCCACCTTTGCTTTGGCGGCGGCCAAAGCGATCGTGATGCGGCCGTCGGCGTGCTCAAGGCGCCAGTACGCCGCTGCGGCGTATGCTTGCTTGCTGGCGTCCACGAAGACATGAAACTGTCGCTCTGGCTCTGCAGTGTCCTCTTCGTTGTAGCGGCGTGGGAGTCGCAGCTGGGCCATGTCGTTCAGTACCCCCAGCCAGCGGTCGAAGCGTTCGGCGTATGCCGATGGCAGGGTCTCGTTCCAGCCCATGCTGATGCGCCACAGGTCTTGCAGCAGGATCTTCGCCGTGATGGTGTAGCTGCTGAGTAGGCCCAGCGGGTCAAAGATTGACATGACCGTTGCCAGTGCCTCTCGCTTGGTCAGTGCCCGCTGCTGCATCCGGACTGGGTCAGGGACGCGGGCCAGGGTGGTGTTGAACCCCAGCGCGTCGCTCGTTGCGTCCCACAGCATCTCCAGGGTCTTCTCGTTCTTGACCTCGTTGGAGCCCAGGGTTGTAGGGCGCCGGGCTCCTCAGGGATGGTGTCCAGCAGGCGCGGGCAGTTGGAGTTCCAGCTTCTGAGGGTGAAGCTGGCCCCGGCGTGTACCGCGATGACTTCGTCGACTGCTCTCTGGGCCTCCTCCGCTGTGTTAAAGCTGTGGACCAAATCATCCATGTAATGACTGCGGGTGATCAGTGGAAGTGCCCTGGGGTGCGTGCTGGCGTGGTCGATCGCGTTCTGATCGCGTACACTGTGTGCCAGGAATGGTGAGCTGCTCGCGCCGAAGATCATCGACGTCATCTTGTAGTGGTCAGGCGGACGGGTTCTGTCGCCGCCTCTCCAGAGGAACTGCTGCGCGGGTTGGTCCTGGCTCCGGACCTTGATGCGCAGGAACATCTCCGCGATGTCGGCAGTCACGGCGATCGGCCTCTCTGTGAAGCGGAAGAGGATGCCCGGCAGCGATTGCAGCAAGTCCGGGCCCATCAGCAGCTTATCGTTCAAGCTGGTGTTGTGTGTCGTGTGAGGATCCGAACCTAACCAGAACCTAACAGCAAACAACCAAGATAGAATTTAGTAGTATCAGTTTATTAGAAGTATAGTATTTACAGTGAAGTCTATAAAAAAAAATGATGCGAAGATGAGGATGGATGAGATGTGAAACAGGTTTTATAAAATACAGGTGTCTGGATAGAAAGAAGGAAGCGGAGACCTGGGTGCAGGTGTATTTGTTGTTGTAGATGTTGTTGAAATCGTCGTTGTAGGAACAGTAGCGGGCGTACTTGTAGTTACGCCTCGCAGGATCCCGTTGTAGAAATCGTCGTTGTAGGAACAGTAGCGGCGTTGGCACGGCTCGCAGAATCCCGTTGTAGAAATCTTCGTTGTAGGAATGGTAGCGGCGTAGGCGCGGCTCGCAGAATCCCGTTGTTTGAAGATTGATTTGAAGGTTTTGAGGGAGTTTGAAGGTTCGCAGGATCCCGTTGTAGATGAAGAATTTGGAGATTTGAAGGAGTTTGAAGGCTTCGCAGGATCCCGTTGTAGATGGAGAATTTGGAGATTTGAAGGAGTTTGAAGGCTTCGCAGGATCCCGGGGTTGAGCGACCCCGGGATAAGGCCTTTACTGGTACTTCCAGTTCAGAAACTGACGTGAGACTGTCTAGAATTGAAGAAATGTTCCGCTTTTATACCCTTTTTGGAGAGTTCTAAAAATTATTTAAATTAAACGTAATTTTTGAGAGTGGCCAAGAGAGAAAGAGTATTTTTGTAAAAGTATTAAAGTAAACATATCAGACCGCTAACGAGTTTGAATGGACATTGCCATGACAACCAGATAAACAATCAACAAATCAAATGTCAATTGTTGGTTTCAGGCTCGTAATATAAAATTTAAACAGTTCACTTAGCCAAAATTACCTAACAACAAAAGGAAAAATAGTAGCGCACCAGCGCGCACGAAGCCCGAGATTGTAGAGTTTCGGAGAAAGCCAAAAACAAGGTCACCAAAGGTAAGCCCCTTCCCTATCGATTTAGAAGTGCTGATAACATGAAAATGCAGAGCGAACACGATTTATTAATGTATTCTTATGGTTTAAAACATTACAGGTTCCTATGGAAATAAAAGTGATGACCAATAATCAGCAGCACAGCTCACCAAGTATCCAGCGTAATAGAGCAAGCACCCTGAAGGACAAACAAAAAAGACTGATGGTGGAGCTGGAGCTAAGGGTTAGGAAGCAAGAATAGCATGTAAGTAGCACAATACTACATTTTCCCCCCGACCCTGGAAAAATTTTTGACTCAGCAAAAATTTTGATATGTACAAAAATAAACCAGAAAAACACAGCTTTGCAGAAACAGACATCACCAGGCAAAATCAGATATACCATCACTTACATTCATCATCTTCATTCAGGTAAGGGTGGAGTTCACATTCAATGACTACCACTCTAAAAGTGTGTTTTCAAAAGGACATTCAGGCTTACTTAAGGAGTTGTCATCCGCTCCTGCGTGGAAAAAAAAATTAAGTAGAGGTAAAGAGAAACAAATTAATCCTAAGGTAGCTTTAGTCGCTACGACTTAAGACAAGATTAAGAGCGGCCAGAGCGGTAGAGCTCGAAGCCAGAGATCAGCCACATCGCCAACGAGATGTGTCTGAAATAAAGATTAAAAAAAATAAGTGAAGACTAACCAACGAAAATTCGAGGTCCTAAAGTAAAATGTGTTGAAGAACACTGGATTAAAGGAAGAAATAAAATAATAAGGTGAAAATGATGGTGATATTTATACATATATACAAAGTAACAGTTAATAGAAGTCAAGAAAATATAGGATTTAATGTCTTTAATGTGCCACTTGCCTCTAACTCCGTTAGGGTCTTCTAGAACGTATACCAATGGTGAAAGTTTGGTTACTATTTTACACTTAATGAATTTAGGGACAAGTTTAGCATTAAAGTATGTGCCAGCATTGCTTAAAACATGGTTTTTACGCCAAACAGTATTTCCCACATTAAATTCTTTAAAAGTCCGTCGAAGATCATAGCGAGCGCTATTTTTAGCGTGAGCTATGTGAAGTTTAGTTTGAACTCTGTGAAAGATAGATGAGAGGAGACCAGCATTAGACGCGTAAATATCACGGGGCATAAATATCAATTCCTCGAGATTCTGAGTTGGCGTATAGAAGGAACCACAAGGTATTGTTTCCCTACCAAAGACTAAAAAGTTTGGAGTAAAGCCAGTAGCAACGTTTGTAGCGCTGTTCATTGCGAACTGAATCTTAGTAAGATGGTTGTCCCAGGATCTATGATCGTCTCCTACTAGGGATGCTAGAGCTGTAATAATCGTACTATTAAATTTCTCTGTAGGATTAACCTGAGGACAATATAAAGCTGTGTGAAAAATACAAGGAACGTTATAAGAATTTAAGAATGAGTGGAATTCTCGCGACTGAAATTGAACAGCGTTGTCCATTATTATAGTTTGGGGAATGCCATGAGCTAGAAACACTGAATTTTCTAAAACATTAATGATATTAGCTGAAGTAGCCCGTTTAAGGGGAAAAATCATAGTATATTTAGTAAAATTGCAGTTAATTACCAGAATATACTGATTTCTTCTCCGGGTCATAGGCAATGGACCCATAAGATCCAAGGATATAGTTTGAAAAGGTCTGGAGCAAAGTTTAGGTTTACCCATAAGACCATAGGGAGAATGATTAGGGTGTTTGTAGGTTAAGCAGGTTTCACATGTCGAGATTAAATTGGCAATGTCCTTAAACATACCCGGCCAATAGTATTTTAAAGATATTTTCTTGAATGTTTTGAAGATACCAAGGTGGAGTTCTGAAGGGGAACCATGGCTAACTTCAATAAGTGCATGTCTATCTTGTGGCAGTGGAACTTCTTTCCAAATAAAGTCGTCGTTTAGACAATCGGAAGAATGGATGCAGCGGTAAAGTTTATTATCCCTGATAGTGTAGTTGGGATATGCGTCTGGGTTGTTGGAGCATCCAAGAAAAATCTTGTTGTAGTGTTCAAGTTCACGATCACGTGGTTCTTCAATCGTAATAGGATGTACACCTTGAGGTGGAGTTTCTTGTGAATCAGGACGTTCTTTATGCTTATGCCTTGATAAAAGGTCAGGAACAACGTTATCCTTTCCTTTTTTATGTTTCAGGACAAAATTAAAACATGATAAGCGTAGAGTCCAGCGAGCAAGTCTTCCAGATGGATTCGATAAGTTCTGAAACCATTTAAGTGCAGCGTGGTCAGTATATATTGTAAATTCCTTACCATTGTCTAGGTAACATCTCCAATGTTCTAGCGCAGTTATTACAGCTAATGTTTCTCTTTCAGTAGTTGAGTAGTTTTGTTGATTTTTGTTTAGTGCTTTACTCATGTAAGCAATCACGACTTCTTTGTCATCTTGATGTTGAGTAAGCATTGCTCCTATGCCATAATTTGATGCATCACAATGTACAGAGAAGGGTAGTTCGAAGTTAGGGCAAGCAAGGACAGGAGCAGTTACCAAAGCTTCTTTAAGTTTCTGGAAAGCAGCTGCAGCCCTGGAATTCCATAAAAATTTAGGAGCGTTCTTTCCGGAACAGGTTAGTTGGTTGAGCGGGGAGGCAATAGTGCTGAAGTTTGGAATGAATCTTCTAAACCAGCTGCAAGTGCCTATGAATCTTCGAACTTCTTTTCTGCAAGTAGGTACAGGATATTCTAGAATAGCCTTTATTTTATCTGGATCAGCACGTAGACCATACTCGTCCACTAGAAAACCAAGGTATTTCAGTTCTTTCCTGAAGAATTGACTCTTTTCAAAGTTAATAGTCAGATTAGCGTTTGAAAGTTTTTCTAGAACTTTCATGAGAAGCGATATGTGCTCATCAAAAGTCTCGCTAATAATAATGATGTCATCCAGATAGCAAAATACCTTGTTCTCAAATTCAGGAGAAAATAGCGTATCCATTAATCTTTGTTGAGTTGCAGGTGAGTTAGTGAGACCAAAAGGCATTACTTTGAATCTGAACATACCTCTTCCAGGAACATAAAATGCTGTCTTATCTCTATCAGCAGTATTCAAGGGAATCTCCCAAAATGCTTTCGCAATGTCGATGCTTGATAAGTGTTTGGCATTTCTCAGGTTGTCCAAAATTTCGCTTATTAGAGGCAGACTATAAGCATCACGACGTGTGACTGAGTTAAGCTTCCTGCTATCTACGCAGAAACGCCATTCTCCATTCTTCTTTGGAGTGATGAGGACTGGAGATAACCATGGACTTTCGCATTGTTCAATGACGTTCCATCCCAGCATCTTGTCAACTTCATTAATTAAAGCCTTTTGTTTTTCAGGAGACAGTCTGTAACATCTTTGTTTGAATCACCGGTGTCAATCTTGTGGGTGATTAAGTGTGTGTTTCCCAGAACACCTTTTTCTTCAAAAGAGATTGTCTTGAAGCGTTGGATGATGTCATTAGCAATGTTCTTTTGATTAGGAGTTAAATGCTCATAAGGTAAAACTTTAATATCTTTAGTGTCGATAGCCAAGCATCTAGGATCTGTAAAGTTAAGAGAAGTTAAAACACTAGGTAGAAGATTAAATTTTCTCCAAAAGTCGATACCTAGTATTAGAGAAGGGAATATTTCAGGGAAAACATAAGCTTTAATCAAGTGAGTTTCGTTATTGAAATGAACAGGTAAGTCAAAATAACCCAAGGAATTAATTTTTTGATTATTAGCAGTAGAGACAGTAATAATATCTGACTTGAAAAGTTTGCAGCCCAGTTTAAGAATTTCCAAATGAGAATTATTACCCAGAATAGTTACTGAGCTGCCAGAATCCAGTAAACCAGATAAAGTTAAGTCATAAATTTTGACATTAACGAATGGACGATTAAGATCTTGTTCTTTGGAGTAGAGTGTAGAAGAGATTTTGTAGCAAGCAAAGAAGTTTTGAATTGTTTTGAGCCAATTAGTCCACTCGTCCTTATCAAAATTTGAGTTACTCTTCAAGTCAGCAGTTAGTTTTTTGTACTAGTATTAGGTTTGGGAGAACAAGTAGGGCACTCTGCAGTTTTAACACCCTTAAGACCACACCTGAAACAAATCACGAATCATGGTTGAGTGCAACTGTTCAAAGTATGACCCAGTTTACGACAGCGAACGCAAAAAGAACTTTCTTGGGGAGCTGCAGTTTGAGAGAGACTATTAACTTGTCTAGAAGGGTATTTGTAGGTTGGAGTGAATGAGTGAGACAAGAGGGGGTTCCGTGACAGTCGGTTCAGCAGGAAGGTCCAGTGATGGAGAGTGATTTGCAGTTGAAGGTGGAGTCAAGGATTCGAATTGTTTAGAAATATCGTCAAATTTCAACTTCAAAGTATCGAAACTAGCTTTAGAGTCTGGATATAAGTCCGTATCTATTCGCTCCAATCTGTAAAAAACATGATTAATAAAAGTGTCTATTAATCGTAAGTATTTGGTTTCCCCTTGTAACAATTTTTCTATTTTACAATCCAGGTAAGTTAGAGTAGAACCAATTTGAGATAAGTCATCCTCAATCGGAACTGGAGAAGTCAGAATATCTTCGGGGTGAGAGTTCGCAACTAAACCCAAAACCTGTTTTTTAAGAAGCAAAACAGTATTAGCTGGTTCCTCACATCTAATCTTTACTTCGTATTCGAGCTCGGCCTTGTTAAGGAATTCGTACTTAATAACCCTTTCCATTGTTATAGTTAAGTGTAGAGTCAAGTGTTATAGAAGTGAAGTGAAGTGAAGTAATGTAAGTTAAATGTAGGCCTAAATATAATCCAGATAGTTGAAAAACTAGATGAAGTTTTGTTTTAGAATTTAGAAAATGTGAAAAGGATGAATAGATAAAGATTTAAGAGTGAAAGAGAAAGCAAATCAAAGGGAAAGAGACAAGGCGTAGAAAAGGTGAAGAGTGGAGAAGAACTTTTACGTTGGGCGCCAAAATGTCGTGTGAGGATCCGAACCTAACCAGAACCTAACAGCAAACAACCAAGATAGAATTTAGTAGTATCAGTTTATTAGAAGTATAGTATTTACAGTGAAGTCTATAAAAAAAAATGATGCGAAGATGAGGATGGATGAGATGTGAAACAGGTTTTATAAAATACAGGTGTCTGGATAGAAAGAAGGAAGCGGAGACCTGGGTGCAGGTGTATTTGTTGTTGTAGATGTTGTTGAAATCGTCGTTATAGGAACAGTAGCGGGCGTACTTGTAGTTACGCCTCGCAGGATCCCGTTGTAGAAATCGTCGTTGTAGGAACAGTAGCGGCGTTGGCACGGCTCGCAGAATCCAGTTGTAGAAATCTTCGTTGTAGGAATGGTAGCGGCGTAGGCGCGGCTCGCAGAATCCCGTTGTTTGAAGATTGATTTGAAGGTTTTGAGGGAGTTTGAAGGTTCGCAGGATCCCGTTGTAGATGAAGAATTTGGAGATTTGAAGGAGTTTGAAGGCTTCGCAGGATCCCGTTGTAGATGGAGAATTTGGAGATTTGAAGGAGTTTGAAGGCTTCGCAGGATCCCGGGGTTGAGCGACCCCGGGATAAGGCCTTTACTGGTACTTCCAGTTCAGAAACTGACGTGAGACTGTCTAGAATTGAAGAAATGTTCCGCTTTTATACCCTTTTTGGAGAGTTCTAAAAATTATTTAAATTAAACGTAATTTTTGAGAGTGGCCAAGAGAGAAAGAGTATTTTTGTAAAAGTATTAAAGTAAACATATCAGACCGCTAACGAGTTTGAATGGACATTGCCATGACAACCAGATAAACAATCAACAAATCAAATGTCAATTGTTGGTTTCAGGCTCGTAATATAAAATTTAAACAGTTCACTTAGCCAAAATTACCTAACAACAAAAGGAAAAATAGTAGCGCACCAGCGCGCACGAAGCCCGAGATTGTAGAGTTTCGGAGAAAGCCAAAAACAAGGTCACCAAAGGTAAGCCCCTTCCCTATCGATTTAGAAGTGCTGATAACATGAAAATGCAGAGCGAACATGATTTATTAATGTATTCTTATGGTTTAAAACATTACAGGTTCCTATGGAAATAAAAGTGATGACCAATAATCAGCAGCACAGCTCACCAAGTATCCAGCGTAATAGAGCAAGCACCCTGAAGGACAAACAAAAAGGACTGATGGTGGAGCTGGAGCTAAGGGTAAGGAAGCAAGAATAGCATGTAAGTAGCACAATACTACATGTGTGAGCGGTGCGCAGCGTCGAAGACCAGGCGTACCTTGCCCGGCTTGTTGGGGTTCTTCACCGCGAAGTGTGGCAGGAACCATTGTATGGGGCTTCGCTGCTCGCTCCCGTCGCATCTCTTCGCGTACCCCTTGTCCAAAAGGTTCTGGATCTGCTGCGTGTACTCGACCTTAAATTGGGGGTCGCGGTCGATCTTCCTCTCGATCCCATGTAGACGCCTCAAAGCGTCGGCGTAGTTCGACGGCAGCACGATGTCGTCCGTGCGCCATGGCAGCCCAACCTCGAAGTGGCCGTCGACTCGACGGGCCGTCTTTTTGAAGATATCAATGGCGCGCTGATGTTCCGGCGATGTCTTCACACGGAGAGACACACCCAGCGCGTCCACCTCGAAGTGTTGCTTCACCAGCTCGTGAAGGCTCTCGTCGTCCTCGTAGCGGCGTTCTGCCGCGTGGACGTGCAGCACGGCGTCCTCGTCAGTGCGGCGCAGCAGTCGTGGCACTGTCCCGTAGACGACCCACCCTAGGTCGGTCTTGGAGGCGGCGGGCTCGTTCCATTTGCCGGTCCGCATCTGGTGTGATACGATCAGGTGCCAGTGGTCGGCACCGATCAATATCTGGGGCTTCGCGTTCTCGAAGCCGTGGTCTGCCAGATGTCGCAGGTGGCGGTAGCGCAGCACATCCCGTGACACGCTCTGTTGCCGCAGGTCGAGGTTGCGGACGGTTCGGGCCGCTATCTCGTGGTGGGCGCGCTCCTGATGCCCTCTGATTTGGACAGTGACTCGTCGACTGTCCGTGTGTGGCTGCACTGCGTTCACCCCGCGCAGGTTCAGTGGCGCGAGGTCTCCCGTGGCACCAACAGCGTCAGCGAGGTCCTTGCTGATCAGGGTGACGCTCTATCCCTCGTCCAGCAACGCGTAGGTTAACGTCTTCCCGCAGGCCCAGTGACTTCAACTCTGCAAACCTTTAAGAGCACAGCATGGTCGTTAGTGTTCGCAATTGACATTACCGCTTCAGCTCCCTGATCGTTGGCGGGCTCGGTGCTCACGGTCGGCGTCTCCTGGGCCTGGCGGCTGCTCCCCTCGTGCAGCAGCGGGTGGTGTGGACGGCGGCAGCCGTTCGTGTTACATCCCTTGGCTCTGCATACGTTGCGGCGGTGCCTGGACTCCATGCACTTGAAGCACAGGCGTTCTGACCTGGCCCACTCCCAGCGGGCATCGGTGGTCATGTTCAACAGCTTAAGCTCAGTAAAACTTTGTATAACATCGAACTTAGTCTTAAAGCAGTTTAAACTAGTTGTAACAGTGGTAAAAAGATTAAAAAACATAAACATTGTATAAAAACAAGTGATAAAATTTGATCAGTCAATCGGACCAAACCTAAGCATAAATACAGTTACAAAACAATATTTAAGTGATATCACATAGATCAAAGTGCCAAAGTATCTGAGTTCAGTGAATGAAAGTCAAATTTCATTAGAAATTGTGCGTAAAAATAAGTGATGTAGGTAATCGCATATCGCTAACAGTTACATTCCAATGTGATTACTCATCACTACAATCATATAACATAATATGGTGCATAAATTCAACACTTCAAACAGAGGACACGGTGGCGCAGTGGATTCAGTGTTGACTCGAGGTCAGGCCTAGCGACGACTCGCCGGTTCAAACCTCGTCTGTACTTTCATGTTTTTTTTTTTTCCCTTTTTCTTTTTTTTTTTTTTTATACGCAACGGGTGTCAATTCTACATTTTTAGTAAATAAGAGACTCAAGCATCCTATATACTATAGCCAAACACCACATAATGGCGCCAATATGCGATAAGTGCAAGACCAGAATTCCAAACAAAGAATATCTTAACTGTTCGTTATGTAAAAAGACCTATCACTTAGACTGTATTTCTATGTCTGAGAAACTATTCAGGTTAATGAGCAAGGAAAGGAAAAACAATTGGGAGTGCAAGTACTGCTTAGCTAAGACGCACCTTCCTTCCAGCAGCAATGTAACGCATAGAAAGCGACAGGAAAAACCAAAACAAGCAGCATTTCTAACTTCTCCAACTTCGATAGAGACAGGTCACACCATGAATGAAAGTCAATTGGTAACCAATGAAACACTTAACCGAAGTTGTCCGGAAAGTACTATCCAAATTAGACAAAATGTTGAAGAACAGATAGAGTTACTAAATAATAAAATCTCACAACTGGAGCTGAAGTTAGAAAGCGCTGATAATGAAATTGAAAGATTAGTGGCTGAGAATTATGCTCTTCATGGAACAATATCTAAACGAGATGTCAGAATAAATCAACTTCTTCGTATATGCCGATCAACCCCCCAGCGGGAGAACAGCAAGGACAAAAAGGAACTCACCGCTTCCGAGAGCACACCCTCCAAACTCGTAAAGCTCGACTTTAACTCAAGTACACCAATGCAACAAGAACATGAAAAGGGTAAGATTGAAAACATGCCCAAACCCACATCAGTTTCAGGCTGTGAAAAGAGTGCACCAATAGAGTCGACCACTGCCCAGATCAACCCTACTAGCCTTCAAGAACCAAATATAGCTGGTACATCGATGAGCAACATGAAAACTCACGAAGAATCTATGTTCTTGTTGGACTGTCAGAAAAGCCAAAGGGTGTCCAAGAACATTGTACAGAGCCCTGTAGTGCCCACGCCTACGGTATCCAATCCTGATTCACAGGTAAAGTCTAAAAGACACAGGATAACTATACTTAGCACGCAAAGTAACAACAGGACTTTACAGATAGCGCAACGCAACTTGGATGGAGAATATGCCTTGTGTCATTACCTGTTGCCGAATAGGGGAATAAGACAACTCTTACAAGGAATAGAAGCGAAAGTCAGTGATTTCACATTGGAGGACTACTGCATCGTACTTATGGGAGAGGATGATTTCAATAGTACCGATAGATATTACGATCTAATAATTCTCATTAGAAATACCATGCAAAGGATTAACCACACGCACATGGTGCTGTGCGCTCCCACCTATAAACATGGAAGACTAGATTCAAACCTATTCAATTCTAGAGTCGAAATATTCAATCAGATGCTTTATTTAGATATAAACACGCATCTCTATGGTTATCTCATAGACTCAAACATGAACCTAACCTATGACTCAGCCATGTTTCATAAGACCAGTGGCGCTCTAAACACACATGGACTGGAACAGATACTGATCGATGTGAATAAATTAATAGGTTTTATAGCAAACCTATATACCGCAGGAAACCAAGAGAATACGCCTCCTTGCGAGGAAGATTCGCCTGCCACAAAGAAGTTTTTTCGTTGCTCAACAGCAGAGTCACGGCATTGATGGTCTAGTAATTCCGAACAAGAATATGGCTGACTTAGTTGGTGTAGAGACAGAAAATGATAAGTGCTGCACAAATGTTTTGTATCAAAACTTATGTGGTGTAACCAATAAGAAAGATGAGATAGAGTTATACTTACATGGTCTTTTAGTAAAACCTAGTTTAGTTTGTGTGTGTGAACATTTTTTGAACAATGTCAGTGCCTCAATGTTTAATGTTTGCGAATATAATCTGGTATCCATCAATACGAGAGTAAATAAAAAGAGGGGAGGCTCTCTTATTCTGGCTCGCAATGACAAAAATGTAGAGGATTTAAATATTTGTCGTCAACTTTATAAAATTAACAGTTTCGAAATATGTGGTGTAAAAGACCTAGATACAAACATTAATATAATTTGTATTTATCGAACACCTGATAATAAACTTTTTGACTCTTTTATATGCAACTTGGAACTACTTCTGGAACAATTTTTTAATAAAAAATGTGCTATATTTGGAGACTTCAACATAGATTTTCTTACAGACAGTAAACAGAAAAGCGAACTTCTTTCTATACTTTCGTGTTATAATTACAGGCACCTTGTAAATACGCCAACGTTTATGCGTAATCACTCTAAATCGTGTATTGACAATGTACTTACTAATCTAACATCTGAGGAGTTAGGCACAATGGATGTAGATTTTAATGGTTTAGGTGATGGACATGCAAGCTTGTCATGCACATTATTAACAAAGGGAATCGAAACAAAAAAAGGAATTAAGGAAGAAATTTATATCGCAGAGAAACGGTGCTTTAGTCATAAAAATAGGACAGTATTTCGTGATCAGCTTATAAAACAAGACTGGACTAGTATGGGCATAAACACTTTTCTTTCGAGACTAGTAGAAGTGTTCCGTTATAGTTTTAAGAAAGTCAAGAAAAGGATAACATTAGAAAAAAATTATAAAATTAATTGGGTCACCAAGGGAATCAAGGCATCGAGCAAAATGAAACGATTCTTAAACAACTGCGTGGTACAGAATACTGACGTCACAATAAAACAGTATAAAATAAACTACATAAAGCTCTACCGCAGAGTGATACGTTGCATGAAAAGACTGTCGGTAGCCAAAGAATTGAGTAAGGCTGAAAATAATATCAAAGCTATTTGGAATATTGTGAATAGACACAGAAACAAAAGAAGCTCAAAGGGCATGAATAAAATAATTTTGAAATGTGACGACAAAATAATAGATGACCCTCAAGATATTGCATGTGTTTTTTCAGATTACTTTTATTTAGGTATAGATCAAACAGCGACGGATCAAAATGACGCAATATCAATATTAAAAGAAAACTGTCATTATGTAGATAATAGTATGGAATTTAGAAAAGTCACCCCAAATGAAATACTTAATTTAGTAGTAAAAATGGAGAACAAGAAGTCATGTGGATGGGATGAGCTAAAAATTGATCTTATCAAAGATAACATAGACATTCTGGCATCTCCTCTGGCTGAATTTTTTAATAACTGTGTAGAACAGAGCATATTTCCGGATCAATTGAAACTGGCTAAGGTGTTGCCGATTTTTAAAAAAGGATCAAAGTTAGATCCTTCTAAATACAGGCCTATCTCTTTGCTCCCTATTCTCTCCAAGATTTTTGAAAAAGTCATATTACACAGACTAAACACCCATCTGGCTGTGAATAGATTAATTAGTGGCAGGCAGTTTGGTTATAGGAAAGGAGTAGGTACGTCGGACGCTGTTGATACACTGGTCGATGACGCAGTAAGACATCTCACCGAAAAAAAGAAAGTTGCAGCTCTTTTTCTTGACCTAAGCTCTGCATTTGACACTGTTGATCATAACATATTACTGGGAAAACTTGAACACTATGGCGTTCGCAACAACTTAATGAAATTAATGGAAAGTTATTTGAAGAATAGAAAACAATTTGTTGAGATAAAATGTAATGAAAATGGAATAGAACAAATAGCTAGATCTAATGTGAAAGACGTAGCGCGTGGCGTGCCCCAGGGCTCAATACTGGGGCCTGTCCTTTTCACAATTTTTACAAATGATTTGGTTAGTTATATGAACAATAACTTTCCGATGGTGCGTCTGGTCCTATTTGCTGATGATACGAATGCCATTATTAGTGCAGACAATATAGAAGAATTGAACAATAGCGTACAAACTACAATTATAGCTTTTCATTCGTGGTTTGTAAGTAATCATTTAAGACTTAACACAGATAAAACAAACATAATGTTATTTAAAGCTACTACAAGAAATAATGACACATTACTTATATCACTTAATGGTGCAATTATCGAATCAGTAGATCAAGTAAAATTTTTAGGCATACATTTAGACTCTAGTCTCAACTGGAAAGCTGAACTAACAGCAATCGAAAATTCGATAAGCTCCGCTTGCTATGCGCTGCGCAGTCTCAGAGATGAGGTATCAAAAAAGCACCTTCTATCGGTTTATTACGCCTTGATAGAATCCAGGCTACGCTATAGTATTAAGTTGTGGGGCAATAGTTATAAGTACAATATTAATAAGGCTTTTGTGTGCCAAAAAAGAGCCATACGGACTATAATGAGAATACCCCCATGGCAATCATGTAAAGAGCATTTTAAGACATTAGGTATTTTACCACTACCTTGCTTGTATATATTAGTATTGTTGTCTGATCTTGCAAAAAAATTGTCAAGACTGGAAACACAGGAAGACAAGCAGAAACGCCTACTAACTAGACGTAGAGATGTTCGCATTGGTCATGTACAACCAACATTGAATGTAGCCCAGCACACTGCGCGATACCAATCAGTAAAACTATATAATAGTCTACCACAAAATCTTAAAATTATTGACTCAAGTGACTTGTTTAAATGTAATTTGAAGCAGTATTTATTAGAAGAATGTTTTTATTCAATTGAAGAATTTTTGGGTCACTAATTTACCAATGTATTGATTTGCATCTAAATATTTGTAAATATCTGTATCAAGTAACATAATTATGATGATGATACTGGTATACAATTTATTGCGCAAATGTAAAAAATTGACATAACTATTGATTTGAGAATAATTGAATATGTAATTTTATCAACTTTTATAAGGCACTGGCATGCAATATAGGTATTAGTTTTTAATTAGTTTTAAGATAGCTTTTAAGAATCGCACACAATGTATGTTGTTTTCGAAATAATGAACTATGAACTATGAACTATGCTTGCGGCATCTGTTGATTGGGTGCTCGTTGCCACCGCAGCAAAGACAGGTCCTGCGATCTGCAGGTCTTCGCTCCTCTTCCGCGGTAAGCACCTGGGCGGTGCGCGCTGTGGCGCGCGGCAGACGGGGGATGACTGGCTTAGCGCCGCCGTATGTCTTCACTGGAGCGGGGGCCACGGGCGTGATTGACGGGCCTGGTGGGTGAACAAATGTTACCATATCCCTCGCTGCTTCCTTCAGAAAGCGTGTCAGACGTACGAGCTCTGGTTCTCCCTGGTTCGCTGTCTGACTCGCGGACGTAGCCCAGTTGCACTTCATGTAGTCGGGCAGCTTGCTCACCACCTCTCGTACCAGGAGAGGGTTCTCCAGCCATTTCTCGGCGTGCAGGTCTTCCAGCCCGAAGACCACGTTCTCCACCTGTGAGGCAAAGACACTTAGAGAGTTAGTGTCATCTCGTCTGGGCGCCGGAATCTGATGCAGCATCGTCAGGGAGTTGTCGATGAGCAGCTCTGGTCGGCCGTAGAGCTCCTCCAATGTCTGCATGATCCGATCTGGACGCCTTGCTGTCCCCAACTGGTTGATCACGCTGGCTCTCGCTTTCCCTTGCAGCGCGATTCGGAGTCGGTTCACGTTCTCCTCGGGGTCGATGTGGTATTTTCTCGTGGTGCTCTCCATCGAGGATTTGAACGATACCCAATCGCCCGGATCGCCTGAGAAAATAGGTAAGTTCAAGTTAGGTTTATAACGGTGAGGTCGATCCAACTTCTGCTCAATCCTCTCGAATCGCTCTGCGAGTAGTCGTCCCGTCGGCGTGGGTGAGCGAGAGCGGCGCCGCGCTCCATACTCTCGCTGTGGCGCGTCCAGCTGCAGCTGCTCATGTCTGAAGGTGACATGAGGTCTCTCCCCCCGTCGTTCAGGCGGGGTATGGCGTCGCTCGGCTTCGGTCCCAGTAGCTGTTGTTGTTGCGGCGGTCGGGTAGCTCGTCGACCGAGCGTCGGCGATGGGGTAGCTTGTTGTCCTGGCGGCGGCAGCTACTGGGCCCAGCCAGGCACTCATCCGCTCATGATGAGAGCCGGACACGTTGCTCGCTTGTTCGTCGATAGCTACACTCTGAATCTGTAACTCAAGCAACCTTTGCGCGTTTTCGAGGTCGAGATCGACCTGCCTCTTCTCGAGCTCTAAGGCCCGACGTCGCATCTCGTTCATACGTGTTTGGGCTTCGATCTGAAGCTGTATGCGCCGCTGAGTCACGGCGCTGGATGTAGACCGCACGGAGTTCGCTCGTCGCACGTTCTCCTCGGTCAGGGAGCCAATCTCGGGCAGTGTGCTGGCAGCACGGATCCTGCCTGACCCATTGACGGTTGCTCCGACGGGGACCGGGGCGGCACGACGTGGTGTATGGTCTGTAAAATGCTGCTCCCATCCTCGGCGCCGGCCCGGGCTCCGGCGCGGGCATTGGCGGCGGCAAGGGCTTCTGCAGCTTCGGCGGCCTCCATAAGTGCACGCATCTCCGCTTGGGTGGACTCGACGGCGGCGGCGGCGGCTTCAGCAGCCTCGACGCGGGCCAGCATCTCGGCTCGGGCGGCCTGGTCAGCGCTCGCGGCGGCGGCCGCAGCGGCGGCGTCTGCGTCTGCCTTTGATACCATCTCGTACCGATCTGATACGGTTCTGTACTTTGAACGGAGTGACACTCAACGCTCTAGGTACTAGTACTTTCGAACGGAGTTGTCACTCAACGTTCTAGGTACGAATAATCGGAGTCAGGCTCAACGATCCTTTCCACCTATCGGCACTGATCGGAGTTAGACTCAACGATCCGGTTCGAAGGACCAAAATGTTGGTAGTGGTATAAGTGAAACGAAAGTTTACACTCCTTGATAGGTCTTTATTGGACAGTGGTCGCAATAATTCTACAATTCGACATCAATCAATCAATCAAGTATTCTTCTCACGCACCCATTCTGGGGCGTGGGGAGTCAGGGTCAGATCATCGGATCTCTTCCTGAAGAAGCGCCTCTGTCCACTCCTATGGACAGGTCATCGGGGGGCCCTCGCGGGCGGTGGAGATCTTCTCACGAGGGGTGTTCCGTTGGCTGATCGCCGGCTAGGCAACCAGGTCGCGTGGCAGGCGGCGGCGGTCGGGCGGGCGCGCGTGGTACGGCGCCATGTCGCGGATGTGCGGATGATGTGAGCTATCCGCACGCGCGAACATGCCCTTCGCCAGCCTCTGGACAAACTGGTCCACTGGTTCCCATCTGAGGTCCCTCTGGATCGTCGCATTCCTCACGTAGCGGGGGGCGTCGACGATGGTACGCAAAGAGAGGTTCTCTTGGGCTCGGAGTCTCCGTTTGTTCATCTCCGAGCACAGGGCGTACCATGCCGGGGCCGCGTAGGTGAGGCGGGATCTCACGTAGCACTTGTAGATCCCGAGCTTCGCCCTCAGAGGGAGGCTGGAGTCGAGAAGTGGACGCA
The DNA here is from genome assembly GCA_949825045.1 of Argyresthia goedartella. Taxonomy (NCBI): domain Eukaryota; kingdom Metazoa; phylum Arthropoda; class Insecta; order Lepidoptera; family Argyresthiidae; genus Argyresthia; species Argyresthia goedartella. The sequence goes on from OX463819.1 coordinate 1,591,738, forward strand.
GCTTGGCGCGTGCCACCTTGACCTGGTTGACGACGTTGTCGACATGTTGCTTCATGGTGAGCCGGCGATCGATGGTCACTCCCAGGTACTTCACCTGCGGAGACCACGCGATGTCCTGTCCTTGGAGCTGGAGTGGTGGTGGAAGGGGGGACTGGCCTGTGATGAGCGCCTGCGTCTTCCCAACGTTGACGGACAACCGCCACTTGGCGAGCCAGTCGGGCAAGATGTCCAGGGTGCGCTGCAGTTTGACGGCAGCGTGCCGTGCCTGGATCGACGACGCGTAGTAGGCAGCGTCGTCGGCGAAGAGTGCCAGCTGGGCACCCGGCCCGACGGGGATGTCGTCCGTGTATTGGGAGTAACAGGCTGGAGACAGGCAGGACCCCTGAGGGACGCCGGCTGCAACGGGGTGTTCTTCGGAGACGGCGTCTTCCACCATCACTCGGAAGCGGCGATTCTTCAGGAAGGAGGCGATGATCTGGACCAGTCTTCTTGGGGCTGGAGACGTCGACAATTTGTACAGCAACCCATCGTGCCATACTCTGTCAAACGCCTTCTCCATGTCCAGGAGTACTGCGACAGTGTATTCCTTCTTGTTTAAACAAACCGTCATGTCATTCAGTACTCTGGTGAGCTGAAGCGTCGTAGAATGCTCGGGCCTGAAGCCGAACTGTTCTGGGCGCGGCTGGATGTGGGGCAGTAGCTTCGCCAGCAGGAGTTTCTCAAACACCTTTGAGATGGTACTCAGTAGAGTTATCGGCCGATAGCTCTCAGGCAGCTTGGAGTCCTTGCCCGGCTTGGGCAACATGATGACCAAGCCCTCCTTCCATTGGGTTGGGAAGTGGCCCGTGCGCAAGATACCGTTAAACAGGCGCGTAACGGCCGCCACAGTACGTGGCGGCAAATGTAGCAGCGCCATGTTAGGTATGCGGTCTGCGCCCGGGGCTTTCCTGGGCTTGGTACGTCTGAATGCACGCATGATCTGGCCGGGCGTGACGACGGTGGGGTCCTCTTCGGGAGCTATCGGCGAGGCGAAGTACTCTCGCAGGTGTCTCTCGACTGCTGCGACGTGCTCCACATCATACAATTCGACTTAAAAACTAGCTTATATTTATACTCGGGGCTAGCGGTCGGTCCATTGTTCTCTCCGTGTTGGTCGCAGGGATCGTGACTCCTAGTTCAAAGTCGACGCATGCGGTCCCTGTCGGCGCGCTGCTCCATCTCGCTCGCACTTCCAGTCGGTCAGTCGGCCGGTTGCGCTGGCCGGGGCTCGCTGTCCGTAACATAACAACATAGCTTCACGCCATTTCCCATACGTGGTGGCAGAGGCACAATTGAGCCCACTTTCAGCCAATTATTCCATACTCCATTTTGCGTGACAGGCGGCTAGCCCATCACCGCAGCTATGGAGTAACGAAGGTTTCCTCACGATGTTTTCCATCACCGTTAGAACGTCCGTATAATGTACTTAAGATAAATTAATTATCCCATGGTACATGGTCAGGAATCGAACCTGCATCTCCTGTGTGAGAAGCAAGCGTGAAACCCATTAGACCTCGGAGCTCTATTTAAACAAATTCTCTTTATATATTGTTTCTTTTTAAAAATAATCTCGGCCTCTGGTTCCTAACAATATATATTGTATAAGTTAAGCATAAGCAATTTTTAAAAGATATCTAAGAATCAATCTGTGGGAGTTTCTACGCCCTGCTTCTCCCACAGTGGTCCAATGTAGAGGAGTGGCAAAAAATGACGATTGCTAAATATATGTAAATATATAAAGTAATAAAGACATATGGAATTTGGAATAAGGAATTTAGAATTTGGAACATTGTCTTTTAAAATGATGTATAAAAGTCTATGGCAATGATATGTATCTGTGTGTAGACGACCCGAATGGCCGAGTCGGCAGTGATCCTGCCTACGAAGCCAAGGGTCCCGGGTTCGAGTCCCGGTGGGGGCAAATGTTTGTTTGATGAGAACGGATGTTTGTACCTTAGTCATGGTTGTTTATCTATCTAAGTATAATATTTATCTATATAAGTATGTATGTCGTTGTCTAGTACCCAAGATACAGGGAATCCTAGTTTGGGGCTAGATCAATGTGTGTAAATAGTGTCCAATGTATAAAAAGAATAAATAAATAATGACAGGTGATATTTACTACAAGCCATAAATAAGTGTAGTATTTTACATGTAGTCTTTCTCTCAATGAAACGATTTGCGCATGAATTACTTCATAAATCCCGCATGCAAAATGGAATATTGAATAGTCCGCATGCAATTAACGTGGGCACAAAATGTACAAGTTATTTGATATAAAAACCTAACACAAAGCTTTAGGCAATTGGGTGCGCAATATTTGTCTCTATCTTACACATCACGCATGACCGCATGGCATGCCATACACGAACTTAAGATAGGACTTGTAAATAGTAAAGCAAAAAGGAGACAACGATTTTATTTTATTTTGGTCCTTCTCACAATAAAATAATTTACCAAAAGTACTCGGAGCAAATAGCTACTTAGAAAGTTTTAAATATCTTCTAAGCAGCTATTTGCGCTATCGTAAGGTAAAACCAACTCGTTGTTTACAATGAGCACTGGTCCATTATGTCCCCTTCCGATTTAGTCATATTTTAATTTTTGTGCCAATTTTACAAGTTCGTAATGACAAGTTCCCATTTTCCCACTCAGGAATTCGCCCACTACTTGAAGTGCAGCCATGCTTCAGGTCTTTTCCCCTTGTTTCGCTTAGAAAGACCGACGCATAGTTCTGTCTCTACTATTGCCATATGCCAAATGCTACTTCTAAGAATGGCTCCCCATTAACTCGTAACTATCTTGTTACTCAAAAAATGAAAACAAAATTGTCTATGAATACATATCTGTTATATTCCTTCAGATGAATATATATTGAATATTGTCTATTCCAAATTACATTTATTGTCACATGGTACAACGCCTTAATGTTGTTTTTCTAGAGATTTTCGTGTAGATCTGATATAATTAATAACCGTAAACAGCCTAGCCGCAAATAAGCTATTAAGTGAATGGATGTGATAAAGAAATTAATAAGATCATACATCAACATTATACAGTTTTTTTTCGTCTCTAAATTCATAGAATAGGTATTCTTGAACTCTAACTTTATACGGGAAACGAGTGGAACTATTGTTCGTGTTTGCATTCAGACATCTCGTTTCTGCTACAGTAAACGCTGTCAAAAGCTTTTTTTCCGCATGATGAACATGATGTTGTCACATGCAATAGGAAATGAACCCTGTGTCATTCCTCGTAAGAGTCATCAATGTATTATCCAAGTTCCACAAGATCCTTTTAGCGATCTTCCAAATATCGTATACTTCAAATACATCAAATATTCCTGTCGTGTTAATTATCTCGCTTATGTAGCCATTATAGAATTAAATCATCAAATGTTGTATACTGTTTATATAAAACCATTGCTAGACTGTCAAAATTATTCACAAAATTCCTTAATATGGGATGTGTTGACATTTGAATGGATTTACAAAGCCCCCATACCATTACGATACATACTTAATTTAAGGATAACATTTCCGAAAGCATGATGAAATTGTTTTTTCTTTTATTTTTTTAACATTCCTTTAGGATACAAAAATTGACATACTTAGTTGACAATAATATACTCAACTCATCAATCCTACTTGGCAAATTAATGATTTTGAGTGAAGTCCTTAGTTTTGGGCTGTTAGATGAATTAGTTAAAGAACTTCGTTAACTCAAATCCCAGAATAGGAATTCCGATACACTGTTTTCGAGTGCTAAGCCATCGGAAATGTTTTTTACGCGGGTTTATTGGTTGCTAGTCACGTACCAACATCACCATGGCGACCATTATCATTCCAATGTAAAATGAGGACAATAAATGGCCTTCATCTTACCCAATTGAGACCCCAATTTAATTTGAAGCATTTTTTTGCAAAGCCCTTTTTTACTGTCTGTGGCAGCTCATCCCTTGAGTTATTGGGCAATGGAACGTTATCCAAGTAATTACGCTTTTAAGCCCAAAGTACTCTGTATATGCATGAAAAATTTTGACCATAGAACACAATATTTTTTTATGCAGCCAGTTGTTGATTCCTGCTCACTGATGTAAAATTGTTTTGTTTATTTATTTATTTGAGAACTGAGTCCACAGCACGATACAATCTAAAGTAATTTTTTGGCATATGGCTTTATTATTTAGAGAGAATATTATTTAGTTATTCAATTAACTGATAAGTAGCAGTTGCATCTGTGTTGTGAAAGATGTCCAAATCAGAAAACAATCTGTTATAAGTGCGTGGCAGGCGGTGGCTGATGGAGTTAGCAGCGTAGTTTGTACGAGCCAGAGGTACGTTGAAGAGTGTCGTGTGACGAGTACGGGTTGACGAAGCATTCAGCCTGAGTAGAAGAGCATCGACTAGATCTGGGAAATCAACAACACCATTACAAACGTTATACAGAAGCTGCACTTCTAACATGGCTCGGCGAGATTCAAGGTTGAGGATGTTATGATGTTGTTTCAGAATGTTTTGCTGTATTATTGCGTTCATATTTACATATACTGAGTACTGAGGAGTGTTTTAGAATGCATGCGTTCAATAAGGGGGAAAGCGAGGCACTTAACCCCTTAAGCCCGGGGGCGCCAAAAGGCCATTTCCCCGATATAGGTTTTGAATTTTATTACAATGGCATGAGGTTCAGAATCGTGATGCCTCACAACTAGGGCCAGAGCTGAAGTTAATAAACGGTATCAAGAAAATATTTTCTACCTTGTTATTTTTACAAGAAGAAACAATGTGATCTATTCGCGGTGAAGAAAATTGAAATACGAAAAGAAACACTACAGTTCCACGTGTCGGTACGCGGAGGAGAACTCGCTCTATATCGCATCAAATGGTGATATTACCCCGCGAAAAAAAAGAAAGCAGATTTTTATCTAGAAATTTATTTTTGTTGCAAAGTTAAAGGATCGCGGCTTCTCTTGAGATAACAAGCCGCCCCTCGCCAAATCCTGAAAAAAAAAACTTACTTTATTTGCCAAACTCCGGAGAAATACAACTAAAAGACAAGATACAATTTATGTGTGACCAAAACAGGATAACGACTCGTTATTATTGGCAGCGGATAACAATTGACTGGAAAGCTGTTCTTGTGTTTGTCTTCCTTTATCGTGGAGCTGGATTTATGTGGAATTAGGACTTATTTCATGGAACTTTGTCATAAAACTGTGCAGATTATAATGGCAACAAATATAATGATCACCAAAATATTTTTTTCCTACCCAAAATGGATAAATGAACACCAAAAGTTGCAAAAAATATCAGAGCAAAATACTGCGGTAGCTTAGGTGAAGGGTAAAGGGGGTGAGCGAAGCGAAGCCCCCTTTATCCTTCGTGTTAGGTTGAACATGTAAGAACAACAAAAAATACTTAAAACATAAACTTAAGTACACAAAACATAAAAAGAAGTTTGGTGATCATTTATCCAAACACAATTTGGTGGACATTTATCCATTCTGGCAGTCATTTCGAATTTATTGGTAGTAAAATAGGTGCGTTTTTGGTAATCGTTTAAACACAAGCCGATTATAATAAATATGTTTATGTATTTCCGTAGTCCATAACACAAAATATGTTAACATAAGTAAATGGGTACATAAATTTGTTACATACAAATATATTTGAAAATAGGACCTCAGTATCGACATTTATTTCTATGATTGAAGCATTTCTGAGAACACTTTCTACTTTTTCATTTCACATTTTACATCACGTGACCTGGAAATATACTCACAACTCGGCGAGAGTGAGAGTATTGCACGTACAGACCTACTTGAAGAGAGAGCATGATAATAAGCAGACTTGCAAAGTATTAGGCACTGACGTAGTTGGAGACAAAGAGCTTCATTCATCTGTGAGAGTTAGTTTAAAACACGTCACTTGATCTTTCAAATACTTGAAACTGGCAAAAATAATCTTAAATGAGGTTAGCAAGACATATATTATAGGTAGAAATGAATAAAATTAGCAACTTTGACAGATAGACAGCCTCCAACCACAAGTCCTACCACGGTTATGTCTCCTCCATGGACGTAATAATTATATTACGTCCATGGTCTCCTCTAGTACTCAGCTATGGTCTATTAATTATGTGAGGAAATTCGGCGGAGACGGCTTTAAAAATAAAAATAAAAATGCTGTGAAGGATACTGATTATCGAAATCACTCATCTGGATCTATACTTTGGGTTATCAAGGACCTTGACTTTCGACATACCGGTCCTTAAGAATCTAGTTCAAGAGTCAACATGTATCAACCTTAATGCACCATAAGTAGCCTTTATTGATTAAGTTTTGTTGTCTTTTGTAGTTAGTTATAAGTTGGCTCAATAAATACTTTTTTATTATTATTTTTAATTTAATATAAGAAAAGCGTGTTTAATGATAAACAAATTGTATTTAAATTAATTAAGACTTAGTTCGGAACAAAAACTGTTGTTTGCCTCTGCGACTGTGGTACAAATAATGAAATTAGCCTAATTGTGTAAACAGCAGTTGGTCAGCGCATGGAATGATGGCCGTCTCCCCTACTATTATACAAGTAAAATAACACAACTTAAACTTATATGCTAGAATAATACTAAAATTAAAGTGCTAAAATGTTCCTTGTTGATCACCGTAGACCAAGATCCACCTCTGCAGTGGTTATACAAACACGTTCAATTCTATACACGACGCACAAATCGTTCACGCACAAATCAATAAATATCGAGAGTCGGAACCATGCTACGAACAGACTCCGAGCTGCTATTGGCACGAGGAGCTTTAGGAGTCAAGAATCATGGAACAGGCTCACGAGAATAGGAAGTCAGGTCGTCGCCGGGATGTTCACAAACCAAACTGCCAATACACTTGCAGATGAAACCAAAACAACTCCACAGTGTGACTATCAAAATGGCCGAAGTATCCTTGAAATCACTTAAATTCCATTCACATTTCCGTAAAACCTACATTTCATGTCAACGTTCTTCCGTCAATAAACCAAAAACATACGTAGTAAGTTATATACTCTTTGCAAAACCATTTTTAAAGCACGTTTGCTCGTCTACCACGCATAAAGTACCAATTATGAAGGAAACTAAATTAGTTCAAACCTCTTTTCTGGCAATGCATAGGAGCAATGTTTTTGTTTTTTCATTTTACCCCCTCCACTTTTTTTTAGGTACAACACTTGCGGTTATCAGGATTAGTATTTTGCAGAAGATTTTAAGAATCTGTCTCTTATAGTACTGAGAAAAGAGCTTGTGACAGGCGGGCCGACTATAAGGGTTCCTTTGTTATCTTTTGAGGTACTGAACCCTAAAACGTAATAGTTTACCCCGCCCATGCGCCTACATTAGAGATGTTTGGTTGTTGTTGCTTCTCATCGTCAAATCTCGAGAAACAGAGATGAAAGGCGGCAAAAAAAAACAGAGCAAAATATATGGACTTACTTATGGTATATCAACCTCCTGGAAATAAAGGCCTTTATAGGAAGAACTTAATATGTATATTGTTTACTAAAACACTGTTTTTATAGCGTTCAAGGATATTTATGATATAATAAATATGATGATAAGAAGTAACCTTACAAAAATTATGATGATGATGGTGAATGAGGTGAAGAATGACCATGGCGGCGTGCTTGATGTGGTGTTGCTTCCGGAGAGCGTGCGTGACGTAACTGTGCGCGCTTCCGTGTCAGGCAGCCTGGTGCCACGCACTGACGCCTACCATCCGCCGCTCGACGTCATTGTGCCCGTGTTGTCTGACCAGCGATCTGGCCGCTTAGATCCCAGCAACATTGGTGGCCGCAATGACTGGAACTTTGCCAACGGAAACCATGCAGTCATGTACGTACTCATGTGTGGCGTATCCTGGGACAGTGTTCTTGAAGCTACTGATGTTGAGACGGCGGTCGGTCGCTTTACGATACCATTTACGAAGTCTTCAACAACTCTATCCCGAAGAAGACCAGACCAACTCAGCCAACAAGGAGATACCCGGTGTGGTTCACTGGCGACATCATAAGGGACTTGGCCACAAAGGCTAAGCTGCACCGTAATTGGAAAGCGTGGAAGAGGCCGACTGACTACGTCTCATTCAGCGAGCTAAGAGCCAACCTTAAGTGTCGCATAGATACTGCCTACGCTAACCACATGAGTAGTATAGAAAGCAATATAAAACATAACCCGCGCGCATTTTGGAAACAAGTGAGTGGCCTACGATCGAAGGGTGGTTTCGAACCTCGGGTCACATATCAGGGACGGGAATGTGCTGGTGAGGAAGCAGCAGCCGCATTTGCAAACTACTTCTCAGACGGTTTTCTCCCTGATAAGCCAGTGCTCAATCCGGATCTGGTAAACAGTTCTGATGAGTCGTGCTATGCTAATTACATACAAGTTTCACATGTCTCCCATAGGGACATAGTGACAGGACTGAAGCAGCTAAGGCCAAGGAGCGCAATTGTACCGGACAATGTCCCTCCCTAGTTTTTGCAGGCCTACAGCGATCAGCTGGTTCTACCTTTGGGTCGGATATTCAATCTTGCTCTAGAGCAAGGTAAGTACCCCACCAGCTGGAAGCTTTCTCGAGTCAGTCCTATGCCCAAGACAAGTGACACCGCCTCAGTTGATCAACATCGGCCTATTGCGATCCTGAGTTCATTGGCAAAACTGTTCGAGTCGATCGTACATGGCAAAATCAGCACGCAGAATGCGCCGTATCTGAGCGACTCGCAACACGGATTCAGGAGTCGCCACTCAGTCAACACCAACTTACTGACGTTAGTCGAGATTGTGTCTGGGTGCATGGACAAGGGATGTCAGGTGGACGTCGCCTATATGGATTTCCGTAAGGCGTTCGACAGAGTCTATAAGGACATCCTAATGAAGAAGTTATGTGCCATTGGATTTGCCCCACGGCTGTTGGTTTTCTTCGCTGACTACCTGAAAAACCGCCAGCAATATGTGCGACACGGCTGTTTTGAGTCCCAGCCGTACCATACACGGTAGGGCGTTAGCCAAGGGTCTATTTTAGGTCCGTTGTTATTTATCATTATGATAAATGACCTGGAATTAGAGCTCCAATACGCCATTTGCCTTCTGTATGCGGACGATCTGAAACTGATACTTCCCGTGAGTTCAGAGGATGATTGTAATTTGCTGCAGGAAGATCTAGACGCGGTTCATAGGTGGAGTGTGAACAACAAACTCCTATTTAATGCTGCCAAGTGTTATGTTATGTCCTTTACGCGCTCTTCGCAGCCTACAAGCGCGACGTATACACTCGGCACTGAGTCTTTGACTCGAGTGTATTCGATTAAGGTCCTCGGTATTACGTTCGACCCTAAACTTACATTCCATGAGCATATGAGCACTTTGGCCAAGGAATGCTTTAAAAGATTGGGGTTTGTAATACGGAATAGTAAGGATTTCCGGAGCCTGGGTGTGGTCCAGCTTCTATACAAGGCCCTAGTGAGAACCAAACTTGAATCTAGCTCGGTTGTTTGGAATCCGCACGAAAGCTCTTACGTACTTTTGCTCGAGAAGGTACACAAAGCTTTCCTACGATACCTATTATATAGGAATAGGATATTATAGGAAATTTGGATACTATCCTTCCCTTTGTCCATCCGCCTTTATATTGGGTATGCTCGGATACAACTCACTAGAGGTCAGACGTAACACCGAGCAGCTTCTGACTGTGTGTCGATTGTTGCGAGGCGACAGTGACTGTGTCGCGCTTGACGGTACGGTATGCGCGCTATTCGTGCCCGACAAATACCTCCGCGCGCGCAGGCACCAGCGGCTATTAGCGGGCGGCGCGCATCGCACGGTGGCGCGCCAGCATTCTCCGCTGGTGAGGGCGCGGGACAGTCTCAACGCTCTGTTGGCTGCAGCACCACTGACTGATCTGTTTGGTGATGCATGGAGGCATATTGTGCGAGAATGTGAAAGGTTCTGCGAAGGGAATGTGTGACAGGGTTGTGTCATGTAATTAAAGTATAATGAACTGATTATTTTTAATTTAAAATGACTGTCTTGACATTTATATTATTGAATAATTATTATTATTGTTGACATTTATTGTGTACACTATAATTTGTTATGTTTAAATCTGGTTTAAATGGAAGGGTATATATGTTATTTGAATATTTGTATAATGAACTGATTATTTTAAATTCCAAATGACTGTATTGACATTTTTATTATTGAATTATTATTATTATTGTTGACATTTATTGAACTGACATGTACGATACCATAATTTGTTATTTTTCATATATTTGTTGTTATTTGTGAATTTGTGTGTGTACAACAAATTGGACATAGTTTGTAATGTTGTGCATTAATCTGTATTAGTAAATAAATAAATAAATAAATGATATTTTAAATTTAAATTATATAAATGGTAATTTATTATGAAAAATATTTACATTAATATTTCGCTATTATATAAATTTAAATCTACTAACTATAATCATTTTGCATGCATACATACATAAGCTGAAATCACTGCTCCTATTTTAATGTTGAGATCCTATAATCTACTGTTTTCTGGCAAATAAATTTCATTTAATTTCATTGCTTTTCATTTCTTTTGATTTTGAGATAAGGAACCATTGCAAACGCAAACTTTGTCGAAAAGGGTTGCGGATAAAATACCTCCGAATCTACTCGTAGATATAATGCGGACGCATACAAATTCTTTTAGTTTTTTGTTCCGATCAAGGGTTCGGTACTTCTCTGTTGTTCCCTATTTCTAAGATTCCACAAGTGATAGAGTCCCTCCAAATGAGACTTTCAATGACTTTTGTTCCGGTTTAGGGTACCGTTCGTCACTCCAAACGAGGAAACCGCTTTACTTGGCGGCCATGGCGATAAGTTTTACACGAATGGTAGTTGCGAGCTCTGGAGGCAAACTTCTCTGTTTCTTTGTCTGTGACGTTTCCGGCGGAACTCGCAAATGAAATTCCAGCATAATTTTTGCCTGGGGAACACCTACCGTTCCGGAACTTAAATATATAGCAAAACTTTTGTGCTTACAGAGGGGGAAAATGAGATAACACACAATTATATACGTAATACTATTGGGATATTGTATGATCACGTACGTCACGTGTGTATACACGTTCTTGGTAACAGTTCACTATTGGGAACATCCATGGGATATGTAATCCTTGTGCCAAAATAAGGCCTGCAACTTTCGGGCTCAGTGATATATTCGGATTATGCTGGGAACGTGTAACATATAACGTTATGTCATCGCTATGCGCCATTGCTTTAATCTAAAACAATATATTTAGAATTTTCAAAAACAAAACATATCTATGAACCGTCGCAGAAGTTTACTACCAACTTCGAAAATCCACATTAAAATCTCTACACGTCCGAACACTATTCCGTGTTAAGCTAAAAACTTTCGAACTACTGAACCAATTTTAGTTAAACATGTTTAAGTACTATCACAGGGAAGTCTACTACCATTTACAGAAAACTGCATTAAAATCCGTCCAGCAGTTTGAACGCTAGGATGCCACGAACAGGCATACAGACACACCGACCCACATGTTATATTCAAACAAGCAAAGTTAGTCGCTTTTTCCCGTACGGGCTGGCTCGATAACCAGCTATACCATTTTATATTTTCCCGTACGGCCTGGCTCGATAACCAGCTATACCATTTTATATTTTCCCGTACGGGCTGGCTCGATAACCAGCTATACCATTTTATATTTTCCCGTACGGGGTGGCTCGATAACCAGCTATACCATTTTATATTTTCCCGTACGAGCTGGCTCGATAACCAGCTATAACATTTTATATTTTCCCGTACGGGCTGGCTCGATAACCAGCTATACCATTTTATATTTTCCCGTACGGGCTGGCTCGATAACCAGCTATACCATTTTATATTTTCCCGTACGGGCTGGCTCGATAACCAGCTATACCATTTTATATTTTCCCGTACGGGCTGGCTCGATAACCAGCTATACCATTTTATATTTTCCCGTACGGGCTGGCTCGGTAACCAGCTATACCATTTTATATTTTCCCGTACGGGCTGGCTCGGTAACCAGCTATACCATTTTATATTTTGGATGACAGGTGATTCGCTCACCGCCTCGGCGATATGATGGATTCCCCACGATGTTTTCCATCACCGTTAGATAGTTTTTTTAGCGTTCAAACATAGAAGCTACAGACGTTTCAAACTTATAAGTAGCACCCCTCGTTTAGTCGTCGGGGCTAAAAATAGAATAACTCATTGCAATAATTGAGCAGTCTCTAAAATATTTATCTCCTGCTGCTCCCATCGCATGTTCTTGCTAATGTTTCTAAGCGTTCAATCTCTTCTGTGGCACCTTCATTTATTTATGGCTGGTATTTAATCGCTCACCAAAAATACTGATTTTCGTAGCAGAAAAGGATCAGCAAAAACACTTTTTATGTTTTAAATATTTTATCTACACACGTATCATAAACCCTCTTTACTGCGTACAAAAACCGCACGTTACGATCAGCATAATGTCAAACTACTTGGTAAAAACTTATTTCTTATCTGAAAAATTACACATTATGACCATGATGTGTAGTTTTTCTACATATTATGACATTCAAATTTCGAACGCCTACGTCCGCCTGCGTGCCGCCCCTGGTTTGTCTATGAAGTTGGTACTACTGAACAAGCTAAACAACTGCAGAGCCACAATGCCTTGCAAACATGCGGTTCCTGAACATTTCAAAGAGAGCTTATGGTATGTGTATAGATAAACTGGTGTAAGTAACTGTACATAATTAGGCATTAAAACTCTCGAATGATATTATTATGAAACTCGCCTTCGGCTCGTTTCATAAACCCACTCTCGAGTATTAATGCCCTCCATTATGTAGCAGTCACATAAACTACTATAATGAGTACTTAAGTTTATGTTTTAAGTATTTTTTGTTGTTCTTGTTGTTCTTCTTCTACAACATGTTGAACCTAACACGAAGGATTTAGGGGGGCTTCGGTTCGCTCACCCCCTTTACCCTGCACCTAAGCTACCGCAGCAAATATAAGGGATATTTGCTGTGCTAATCAGTATTTTTGATGTGCAGTTTAATATTTCCCTTTATTTATTATGGTTTACCAACAGGTCTTACACAATACACACATGAGTAAAATACAATACACATTGCTATATCCAAACCCAATAATAGAAATATCCAACATACATTTTAATAACAGTTCTAGGTACCTGCCCAAAATAAATTTCTGAAAAGTTATGAATTTAACAACAAGGAAAATAATTTAATAAGAGTAAAAGTTTACAAGCTAGAACATTCAGCAAAAAGGCTGTAATGTTCATTTTGAATTTACCTTGTAAGTAAGTTTTCAGTGGAGCATAAATCCGGAGTGGAGGTAAAGGCCCTCCGCTAACTGAGATTTAGCACTCAATAAGCCTGCCTGAGGATTTAGAGCACCGCGGTGTGCCACAATCATGCCACCACAAACTGCACGCACCAAGTTAATAGAACCTTTGTAGAATTTCGTGCATTTATTTTGATTACTACGGGATTGAGTTTTAAACTACGTTTTAGAGGTTATTCGATGCTGCAGAACGAATAAAGTATGCTCCCTAGGGCCCCTAGCTCACAAACAAACTAAAATAAATTTACAAAATTGTCATCGTTGTACCGTCACGCCTTTTCCCAATCGGGGTGCCAGAGGCACAGTAAGGCCCACTTAGTCAGTAATCTAATACTCAGTTTTGCGTCAATAATACATCCATTCACTTTAAAATGTGCCCGCTACCCCAAATATGAAACAGGATACTTACCATAGGATTCCCTTCTATTAAACTTGTCACCGTATGCCGTGGAAAAGGCCTTTTTATAAGTCTGCTATTGAGCTTATTCTATAAAAACACGGAGTCCGCCCACGTAGTTAAGTGGTTTTCTCGCCTAACCTTTTCACATTCAAAATATTTTATACGTCCGTCGTTGAAATATAAATGGTATAATAAAATGTTCTTGAGTGTAACTTGTGACGTTTGAGGGTCAGCCCCAAAGGTCAACAAGAGAAGTAAAACAAAACGAAATAAAACTAAGATAGATTATTTATTTGTTATTTAGAAGTAGTATAAAAATTGAAACTTAACATTTAACGATAACAAATAACAAATAAGATTAGTTATCCAATAGTAGGTAGGTCTGGGCAGGTATATATGCCAATTTAATGATCACCTTTGATCTGACACCTTCTGGTGTCGCCCACGACTCACCATTCAGGCCTCGTTGGGGTTTCAACCCGGGTGGGATTTTACCCGGTTGGGTTTTAACCCGGGATGTTGGGCTAATTCACATTTTACAACACAATGGACAATATAAAAATAATAATATGCAAAGGTGAGCTTATTTCTAAAAATAATAATCTTACAGCTAACCTCTGAAGAAAGGAGAAAAATAAAATATAGAGTCCTAGTGTACAACTAAGAGTTAAAAGAAATAAATACAATCACAGTACATCCTACATACTTACTATAAAATAAATGCTTAGATAGAAATATAATAAATAGATAGATACACATACATACTATGAGATACCCACTATGCGGAAGATGCTGATGCTGTTTCATTTTTTTTCTTAAAAGTAAACAAGGATGTGCAATCCCTAATAGCGCAAGGAATTGCATTCCACAAACGTTTGCCCTTAACCTAAACGAGTGCTCGTAAGCAACAGTGTTGTGCTGAGGAATTGACAAAAGTGACACCGGGTGAGATCTTCGAAGTCTATTCCCAGGGAAAATATACTCAAAACGTTCACGAATATATGCAGGATAGCGCGGATTTCTCAAAATATTGAAGAGGAAGGAGAGAATGTGCATATCACGACAAAGTCGAAACGGGAGCCAGCCTGATTCCCTGCGATATTGGGACACGTGGTCGTACTTACGAAGACCGAAGATAAACCGAATCCCGAGATTTTGGAGTCGCTCGAGTTTGTTCAGTAGATCTTCGTTCCCACTGACCCAGCAAACTTCGGCGAAGTCTATTAAAGGCAGACGAAGGGCCTGAGCTAGCATGATTTTAGTCTGCCTAGGCAGGAAGAACTGCAAACTCCGAAGAGAATGAAAGGATGCAAAGACTCGTCTGCTGACCTCAAAAATATGGGGCGACCAGGATAATAGATTGTCAAAAACAACGGCAAGATTGTTGGCTTTCTCGCTATACTTGACAATGGTACCGTCATATAGCATGGGAGCAACCGACCTAATCTGCAACAAATTAAGTAAGTGCCGTGTACCCAGTATGATCGCCTGAGGCTTACAGGGGTTGACTAATAGCCCATATGAAAGAGCCCATTTCCTGATGTTGCCGAGGTCAGCATTAAAAGCCTCTACAGTCGAAGTCAGATCACACGGGAAAATTTGAAGGTTTGCATAGAGATGATACGAGGACGACAATACATCCGAGATGGAATGGATGAAAACTGAGAAGAGAAGAGGAGAAAGGATGGCACCCTGCGGAACACCTGTAGAGAGCTTGCACCATTCCGTAGTGACCTCTTCAGACTTGATGCGCTGCTGGCGGTCTCTCAAGTAAGAGTTAAACCAGCGAGCCGAGTGTGAAGAGACATTCAGCGATTTTATCATTTCAATAAGTCGTGTGTTCATTAGTTTAGTTAATCATTTTGATTTATTTTTATCGATGTATATGAGACTTAAGTAAGTGTATGACACCTAAAAGTGCATTATTTTTGCCAATTTGCAATAAATGATTCGAGTTTTGAGTTTTTTTGAGTAATAGGTACATACACGCTCATACTAAATACTCTTTTGTGCTCTATTTGAACTGAATAAGTAGGTCGGCACTATTGTATGGTTTACTGGTTGTCAATACTTATTGTAATATTTAATTTTACACATAATGTGGTCTCAAATATTCTTAGATGATGGCGATAGGTACCTATCTAGAGTGTCTACCTGACTTTATGTGTATACCAACATTAACTTTGAAGTTACAAGTAATGACAAATACAAACAAAAACTTGATTTTCCTTAAGTAAGTCTCACAACACTGGGCAATTTGTAATGGATAAAGTTTTTATCTCTTTGGTGTCCAAACAGAATAAAAGATCGGATTTAGACGAGACTTAAAAAACTTTAGACAAAAATGGATCAGAGGTCGCTGGAGAATGTTGTGAATAAAACACGATGGTTGGATAGTGACTTACTTTATTTATTACTACCTCCATATTATCACAACATCTCTTCCTTATAGAAAACAAGAAGTTTAATTAAGTAAATCAAAGTAAGTACATGATTATCCCATCACCAATGCTTTTAAACATAAGTACTTTCCGTACAACTAAACATACATTATTACAGCTATCGCATCATCTGCTTCTTTGAACTTAGTCTATGAATTCAACAATCACTTTATAATGACCTCGCTTATTGCACACATAACACTTGACTCTTTTTGCTGGAAACCTTGAGCCACTATCACAACGCTCCGCACCGCAATCCATACAGCACCGCGCGGACCCGGCGGGCTCGTCCCGAGGGCGGGCGGGCGTGCCCCGGCCACTGTAGCCGCCGCCCGCGCCGCGCCCCGCCGCCGCCGCCGCCGCTCGCGAACCTCGGCACCCCGGCGTAAATCGCGTCCACGGCTCCAGCTGAAGCACTTGCCTTGGCACCTTCGATCTGCTGATTTTCCTCAGATGACATCTCGCTGGCTTGACATATTCTGACAGATTTTTCTAGCGTCAGATCATCCGCCCTGAGCAATCGGTTGCGCACAGAACAATCCTGGACCCCACACACAATGCGATCTTTGACTAAACCATCCTCGAGGGTGTCAAATTCACAATGTTGACTCAGTAATTTTAGGGCAGTCACATAATCGTCAATGCTTTCACCTTTCTCCTGGTTTCTCGTAAAAAACTTAAACTTTATCATTGTAGTATTCGGTTTAATATTGAAATGCTTGTCAAACATGGAGAAAAAATCCGATCAAGTTAACCAGCAGGCTCGCCTGGAAATCTGCAGATTCCTTATGAATTCCCGAAGCTTTTATAAATATCTTAAACTGTTGTTGCCACTTGCGCCACGCGTCAGCGCGACTCGCCGGCCCACCTTCCAAAACAAGTTCTGCCGGTGGTCTTACGTGTTCCATATTGTTTATATGAAATTTAAACTGGACAAACTTTATTACACAGTCAAGGAGCACTCGTATTCACAGATTTACAGTTATTAGTTAATTTAACAATTCCGCTGTCACCATGTTGTGAATAAAACACGATGGTTGGATAGTGACTTACTTTATTTATTACTACCTCCATATTATCACAACAGAGAAAAGGAAAAATCAAAAATTCAAAGTCAAATTCCTTTGCATTGCGTACATGCCATAAGTTTTGACACATGCTTCAAATTTAGAACGCGAACCAAAAAAAAGTTATAGGCGTTCTAAATACGAATATTTTAAGAAACGAAATTCATATGTTTTCTGTAATTCTCTTTATTTTCAAAAATAGAGTGGACGCTAAAATACGATAGAGTCGCGGTAAATGCATTCCATCGCTGCGGTCACGTGCCAACTGAGATTTAAAACTGCTGAAAATTTTAAAAATAACAGTTTCGAGATTAGAAGATACGCAGAGGTCGTCCTCGTACTGTTCGGACTCAATCCAGCAGTGATCAAAGCGGTTAAGGCGCGAATACAAAGAAATCCCCTTCGGAAGCAAAAAGTGTTGGCTCTCCAGATGAGGTTAAGTAGAACTACAGTTAAAAGGGTATTGAATGAAGACCTTGTACTAAAGCTTTCCGGAAAAAACTGCACATTTGCTTAACTCACGGCTGAAGAAAATCAGGCTCGATAGATCCCGAGTGTTGCTAAAGCGACACAAGGAAAATAATACCGCGAAATCCTTTTTGCGGATATTTTTTTTACGTCGAGGAAAGCTTTGACAAACAGAATGTTAGAGTGTATAGAGTATAGCGCATAATAGTAAAGAAGCGCGCAGATATATCCCACGTGTTCAGCGTGGTCACCATGCTTCATCATTCATGGTTTGGTTTGGAGTTTCCTAATCGGGCCCAACTGAGGTGAAAAGGAGTTAAAACAAGTGCACTCGTGGAACAAAACACAGTCCTAACAAATCTCGTGGAACCTCTTGTACAGACAATGTTCAAAAACAGACTCTGGGTATTCTACCAGGACTCTGCAACAGCTCATGAGGCAAAAAGCACTCAAAATTGGCTCTACTCCCGTGGAATCGACTTTATCAGACACGAAGACTGGCCCTCCTCGAGTCCAGACTCGAATCCATTATATTATAAAATATGGCGGTACTTAGAGGAGAAGGTCTGCGTTAAACCTTATTGCAATTTGGAGTCTCTCAAAGCATCCCTGATTAAAGCAGTGGCCAATATTGACATTGATGTCGTGCGTGTTTTATTGATGAATGGCCGCGCAGCTCAAAGGCTTGTATCGAAAATAGGGGGAGATCATTTTGAATAGTTTAAATGCCATTTAAATGTGTAATATCATGAAAATATTTGTATGATTAATATAATTCACATAAAAAATTCAAACGATGTTTTCGCAAAATATACAATGGTCGTTCATTTTATTTGAGATCGTATCAATCTCAAATTTTACTACAAGTATTCTGGAGACTTTTGTCTTCTGCGATTGACGCTTATTGGAAACCCTACACCATATCGATGGTAAAAGGTAAAGGGCTACAATTTGTCTTTATCATCGTCCTAAAAAAATATATTTTAGGGGTTATTCCACCGCCGAACCGTTATTTATAGAGAGGCCTGGTTTACACTAAGCCAGTGCTGGCAGTCAGTCTCACTGGCAGCCGACGCTTGCTTGGTATTGGCCTCGTATGAACAGTTATTTCAGCCAAGCCAGCGCTGGCTGCTAGTGCTAGCGGCCCGTCTATTTGCTGTCCGTTGGACTGCCGCCCACGTGCGCCAGCGCCACTGGCTTCGTGTATGTGGTTTCGCTTTAGGATTCGATTTTCAACTATCCAATTAATTTGGCAGTTGCGGCACCGTTTCAAATTCAACCAGCCATTAATCACTGATTTCGCTCTCACACTCGCTGCTCTCTAGCTAATCCGGCTTTATTTCATGAAACATACATACCGACGTCGTGCAGCAATGGGGTAGCTTAGCCAGAACGCGAGTTTACTTGTCGTTCTCATATGGATCGGGATTCTGAAGGGCTTATGCAGATGTAACCGAAACGAATGACTTGTGCGTCTGTGTGCGGCGAGCGAGGCGAAGACTTACGATGCCACCGCAGGATTTATTCTTCACGTTAATAATTAAACCTCTATACTAACTCCATAGGATACAGGACCTTCAGTGCTTGGGAATAAGGAAGACTTCCATATATCATAGATCATGAAATACAATTATGAGTGGCTAGGCGTATCTCTGCCTGTTTTATGCTTGCTTACAATAATCACGTAGACACATAATGCGTGTTCACAGGAGTCTCTGTTTTATTAAACGGTTGATTATTCATGGAGTCTGTAGAGTCGTATCTTCTGGGCCGCGTTTTTACCTATAGTTTCAGCTTAGCATATCACACTAGAACGAAACTAGTGTGCACAAAATCAAAAACGGTTCCACTACCTACATAAGCTAGCAGGGGCAGTTCGGTCAGTCTCATAAATTGCCGGCACACGCCGACTTGATGTGAAATATTTGAGCCGCAGCGGCCGACGACGTCCCGTGACTGGTTGCCGCGACGGTGTGACGTGACACATCCGGAATTTCACTATGCAAAGTAAACATTAACATTTTCACAGTCACGTACATTTCCTCTGGCCCCACAATGGGTTAACCTGGGTTATGTCGTTTGCTTTGGGAACCAACCAGACATCCATAAAATCTAGCTACAAATGTTTTATTCTTACGGAGGAGAAATTCATCACCGAGGGGCACATGCGTAGGTTGATGAAGGTGGAGGGTGTTAGATAATGTTGGCCTTTCCAACTGAATTATTTGCAAAAAAATTTAGGATTTTATATATTTTAATAGATTATATATATATAAATAAGCAGATCTTGATCAAGTGTTTCAGCAGTGAGTCGTGAACGTATAAAAGTACGTTGAATTAATGCTCGATAGAAAGTATTATCATACCTAATCAATAGAATTCAATAGGCAGAAGTTAATGGCTTTAAATTTGATGGATCGGGATTAAAAATTGGCAAAATCAAAAATCAAAATCAAAATCAAAAATCATTTATTTCCATAGGATGTTGTTATATCACTTAGATCCGTCATTACATTTTTTTGGGTGAGTTCACTAACCCAATGGCGGAATCTGTGGAGAAGAGCTCACCGAAGAAACTCCACAGTCGTCGCATCTTTTGCGTTTCCTTTTTTAAATAAAATATTGTCAAATTACAAAATGAATGCTAATTATATATCGAAACAGCCTGTTACTCAAACAATCTATTCCCATGGACATCTGTCCTCTAAGTAATCAGATATCCTGTAGTAACCTTTTTTATACAATTTCTGTTTTATTATTATTTTAAACTTGTCTAAAGGTAAGTTTTTAATATCAGTAGGGACCTTATTGTAATAGCGTATACAATTGCCTTTAAAAGAATTACTAATTTTATGTAGTCGGCTTACATAAGCAACCAACTTGTCTTTATTTCTAGTATTAAAATTGTGTATATCACTGTACTTCTGAAAATTAGTTATATTTCTTTTTACATACACAAGATTGTCATAGATATATTGAGACACAAATGTCAGAATATTGATTTCTTTAAACTTTTCCCTCAGTGACACTCTAGGCCCTAATCTATAAATTGCACGAACAGCCCGTT
Organism: Argyresthia goedartella; assembly: GCA_949825045.1. Taxonomy (NCBI): domain Eukaryota; kingdom Metazoa; phylum Arthropoda; class Insecta; order Lepidoptera; family Argyresthiidae; genus Argyresthia; species Argyresthia goedartella. The sequence continues at coordinate 1,612,661 of OX463819.1, forward strand.
TCTGCAGAATAAATATACTATTAGCATTCGCAGCGTGACCCCACAATAAAATACCATAGGTCATTAGACTATGAAAGTAACTAAAGTAGACTAGTCTAGCGGTGTCTACGTCGGTAAGAGCTCTAATTTTTTTAACTGCGAACGCTGCCGAACTCAGTCTGTTCAACAATTTATTTATATGAGGATCCCATTGTAGTTTGGCGTCTAAAGTAATGCCCAAAAAGACAGTCGACTGCACAAGGTCCAATCTCTGTCCTTTTATAAATATGTCTGTAGTTACCGGGTTCACATTGGGTAACACGAATTTAATACATTTAGTTTTCTTTTCATTAAGTAATAAATTGTTAACAGTAAACCAGTTCACTATACTAGAGATAGCATTGTTTACCTCGTCATAATTTGATTGCTGTCTTTTAACTTTAAATATCAAAGAAGTATCATCGGCAAACAATACTAACCCATGTTTTGCTTTAACAAGGTAAGGTAAATCATTAATATATACTAAAAACAAGAAAGGACCAAGAATTGAACCTTGCGGTACGCCCATACTTATTGAAGACCCAGGTGATCTTTTCCCATTAACATCGACCATCTGAACCCTATCTGTTAGATATGACTCCAGAAGGCCAAGTGCCTGATCTTTTACACCATAATGGCGTAACTTCCTGACAAGAGTGTCATGATGGACGCAATCAAAAGCCTTGGATAGATCGCAGAAGACACCTATTGCATCCATTGCGTCTTCCCAGGCATCAAAAATATTGGCGTTCCACAAGGTTCCATATAAAGCCCTTTTTTATTGCTGGTTTATTAACGATCTGCCTTTCCTGGTAGAGAACTGACATTGTGTTGTTTGCTGATGATACTTCACTGGTCTTCAAAATTGAAAGACAAAAAGAAGATTTTGATGATGTTAATAGAGTCTTAAACCTTGAATTGGTTCACAGTTAATAATTTATAGTTAAATGCTGGTAAAACCAAGTGTATCAAATTCTCACTTCCAAATGTCAGGCAAGTTGAGACCAGTTTAGTGTTAGACAGCAATACGTTAGGATTAGTAAATGATACGAAGTTTCTTGAAATAACCATTTATAGCAAATTGCAGTGAGGACCCCACATAGATAAATTAGCTGGTTTATTAAGTTCTGCGGCTTACACTGTTAGGAACAACAGACAAAACACGGATGTGGCTACATCTAGGCTAGTATAATTTAGTTCTTTCATAGTGTCATATCCGGTATCTTGTTGTGGGGGAAATCAGGGGATATGCAAACTGTGTTTGTTTACAGAAAAGAGCTATTCGAGCAATTAATAATTTAAAACGCACAGACTTAAGAGAGATTTAGTCAATTTATTTTCGGAAATATAATACATGTACGCAAGAACCTTACAGTTTTTTTAAAACTTAGCGATAGCTGTAATGTTAACCTAAGAAATAATACAAAATACAAAATACAAATACAAAATATTTATTTACCAGATTGGGTTGAAATATACAAGTTGCTTGTGGACCCCACACTAGGTTTAACCTGTCACGAGGAGTCCTGGCCAAATTACAAGTTTACAAATACTTAATTAGTTGCTAACTACATAAGTTAGTTTATTCGTAAAGACGAAAATGATTTTATTTAAGTTTTAGTGAAAAAAAGGAAAATGATATGAAACTAAAAATTTAAGCTAAGTAAGACCAACAGTTATATAAATATGTATATATTACAAATAAGAGTGGTATTGTGTATGTATGCAGAGAATGTTAAGGATAAATAAAGATAATTCATAATCAGTTTAATTTTATGACGGATGTAATGTGGATATAGATAATGTAAAATAAATATAATGTGTATGTGTGTTTAGATTAGTGATTATGTAGGAATATAAACTCATAAAAATGTTTATTTACTGAATTATCACATATTTTTTGTGTTCAAATATTTAGAAACAGTTTTTACCTATTATATATTATAAACTAAAACTAAACTATAACTGCACTAAACTAAATTAAATATAAATAAATATGTGTGTGTTATTATTACTTAGGTACAAACGGATAGGAGGGCTTCGGTTTTGTCATAATCTAGAGTCGACAGCCATTTCGTTATTGTAACCTTAGCCTCTGGGATGCTGGAGTGTTTAATGTCTGTGTTCTTACAGACTACGTTGTATGTAAAGGGGAAGGAGAAGGAACTGAATCTCTGAGCAAATGCCGTACGGACAGTGGGCGTTGTCACTTTGTATACTCTCCTAGCCATCATTGAGCTGTATTCGTCCGAGTTTATAATTAACTTATGTTTGTACAAGGCTGTTCTTAGAATATACAGTTGTCTAACGGACAGTACTTGGCATTCTCGTAAGACCACCAGGCTGTGGCTGCAGGCAGTATAGCAGGAGAGATTGGCCCAGGGATGTGTATACTAGTCTTAACACCTCCTTAGCAGCACACATTATTATAATCCCAGACTAGTTGCATGGTCAGTGCATTCTCTACCACAAAACTATCTCTATTACGATTACTGTTAATGAATTAAGGGAAAGCCACAAAGACATTGATTTTATCTGCTTGTCAGAAACTCTTGTTAAGTCAGAAAATGAGAAAAATTTACTACTCAAAAATTATAAACTAGCCACCCCTTACTGTAGGTCAGATAAATCACGAGGAGGTGTCTGTATATTTGCCAAAAATCACATTAAAACCGATTTCGATTCTGTCAACGCAGTCAAGGTTCTAGTTCCGGTTGGGGCAAATATTTGTTTTGATGAGAACGGATGTTTGTACCCTAGTCATTGTTGTTTATCTATATTAGTATAATATTAACTATATAATTATGTGTATCGTTGTCTAGTACCCAAGATACAGGGAATCCTAGTTTGAGGCTAGATCAATGAGTGTAAATAGTGTCCATGGTATTATTATTATTATTATAACCCACTCATCGGCTATGTCCACACCACAAGTTCAGAACACTTAGTCACTTACACGTTTCACTGTACTTCATTCACTACTTTATTCGGAGTCGGCAACAATATTTAATCTTGTTTGGGGTTTAAATAAGACACTTCATAACTTACTACACTTTTATTACTCACTGTTCTTGATACTGAAGGAAGAACGACTCATCAAACTAACATAAACATCAATGCATCAAACTTAAAATAAATATAAAAATTGAAAATTTTATTTCCCACTCCGTCAATTGTTTTTAATGTTGTGTTATGCAATAGAGGATATGATAATATATAATAATAATAAATACAGAAGCAAAAATCAAACCATATCGCGATGTAGGATTTAACGACAGTGCATGTAGTGACGTGCGTAACTAGACATATCCAATATTCCGTTTTGCGTTTCCGCTGTTGAACTCAATATTTATTACTAGTTAAAAACCGTATCGCTTTCATATTTACGTAGTTACATTTTCGTATAAAAGAACCATTCTGCAGCAAAATAGGAAAACATCAGCTTAGCATCAGTGTCCGTTTCAGGATTGGGCAAAAATGCTTTCGTATGTACGGATGTGTGTCCAGATGTAATCCTCTTCAGGCCTTAATTATTTTTCAACCGATTCTCGTAAATTTTTGTGAGCAGGTTCGATAATTAACTAGAATTTTTTGTCCAAAAAGCTTGACGGATTTTAACAAATGAGGTAGTTGTAGAGACCATGAGAGTAACAAGCTATATAATTTTAGTGAAAAGTCAATAGTTTGGGTTTAAGACCGCAAAGTGTAGTTTACTAAGTTATGGTTGCGGCTACCTTCATACTCCATGTACGTAACCAGGTGCATTCATAACTTAGTATGTGCTATCAAAAGGAAGTGTCATCCGCCAGGTCTACAGCTCACAGAGCCACTGGTGTTTATCTGCTGACTGAAGTTGAAATTATAAGTTCCGCTGTCGGGGTCCCCAGTTTTAATGGTTATTTACTACTAAGTCACAAGACTTAATTATCTTCGTCCATCACTACCGCCCCTACTTATACGACTTATTATTATGATTGTCTTGTCCCATACAAGAGTTTTGCGGAGGATTGCACATAATTGGGAAAGTTTTGATTACGTCCGCTTATTGCGAAGAGCAATAAGCGGACGTAATCAAAATAATTTGCCTTCAGGTTCAAAGCGAATATTCAAAAAAAAAACAGGTTCAAAGCGAATATTCTGGAGAATATATATGATAAAAGGTTGTTCACCCGTATGGAGGGGAAGGGGTCCTTAATATGTTGTCTAAAATTATCGGAGAGGCACTTCTTGATAGACAGGTACATCCACGTTTCACTGGGACAGCAGATTGAGACAGCCCATTCCGAGTTCACACATACAAGTGGTCCCTCCCGGTAACTGTGGTGTGCCAATGCTGAACCAATGCATATCATTGTATCAGTAGGGGCACGACGTCGACGTGACAGGAAGACTCACCACGACGCATTGGCCAGCGAGGTGTTTTATGGCTTATTAGCCCACATCTCCCACGCACATTCGACCCGGCCCTCAGTCCCTGGCAGCCTAGCTCCGGCAGCGGTTACGTTTCCGGCGGGGCAGAGGGTGCTAAGAATCCCCGGCAGAGATCCGGCTATCAAAACACAATGACCCTTGCAACGTTTAATACAAGGACCATGAGAACAGATGATCGAATGGCAGAACTGCAAAAGGAAGTAGAGAAGATCAAGTGGGATGTTATTAGACTAGCCGCGTTGGATCTACTAAGATCATACCTAAGCAATAGAATTCAAAAGGCAGAAGTTAACGGCGTAAAATCTGATGGATCGGGTATTAAAATTGGCGTTCCACAGGGTTCCATATTAGGCCCTTTCTTATTCCTGGTATATATTAACGATCTGCCTTTCATGGTGGAGAAATTAACTGACATAGTGTTATTTGCTGATGATACTTCAATGGTCTCCAAAATTGAAACACAAAAAGGATATTTTGATGATGTTAATGGTGTATTGTCTTTAACCTTGAATTGGTTCACAGTTAATAATTTATTGTTAAACGCTGGTAAAACCAATTGTATCAAATTCTCACTTCCAAATGTCAGGCAAGTTGAGACCAGTTTAGTGTTAGACAACAGCACGTTAGAATTAGTAAATGATACGAAGTTTCTTGGAATAACCATTGATAGCAAATTGCAGTGGGGACCCCACATAGATAAATTGGCTGGTAAATTAAGTATTGCGGCTTACGCTGTTAGGAACATCAGATAAAGCACGGATGTGGCTATATCAAGGCTAGTATATTTTAGTTACTTTCATATTGTGATGTCCTATGGTATCTTGTTGTGGGGGAAAGCAGCGGATATTCAAACTATTTTTATTTTACAGAAAAGAGCTATTCGAGTAATTTAAAATTTAAAACGAACAGACTCTTTAAGAGAGCTTTTAAAGAAATTTACATATTAACAGTAGCTAATCAATTTATTTTCGAAAATATAATGTATGTACGCAAGAACCTTACAACATTTTCCAAACTTAGCGATAGCTGTAATGTTAACCTAAGAAATAATCACAGACTATGTGCGCCCCGATTTAGACTCGCGAAGGTTAGCAATTCTTTCAAGGGTCAGTGCATTCTCTACTACAATAAGTTACCTCTGGAGATTTTGAAAATGCCATTTGAGCAATTTAAAAAGCATGTTAAAGCGACTTTGTCGAAAAATGGATATTACAATGGTCAAGATTACTGAAATGACAGGACTGTATGGGGTTAATCTGGCTCAACACAGACCTTGCTGTTGATAATTTTGTAATTATTTATTCCTGCTTATTAATCATAACAATTAAATTTTTCTTATTTGTATTAGTTAAGCACAACCTATTTTTAAAAGAGATCTAAAATCAATCTGTGGGAGTTTCTACGCCCTACTTCTCGCACAGTGGTCCAATATAGAGAAGAGGCAAAAAATGACGTTTCCTAAGTATATGTAAATATCTACAGTAATAAAGTACTTTGACTTTGACTTTGAGCCGAGTTACGGAGCACAGGGGAGGATCTTGAGAGATTACCTACTAACCACTTATTACATAGGTCATGAGGACTCCTACGGGGGTGTTGGGTTGCTCATCATCATTGTAGACACAACAATGAAACACTTAAGAGATATCCCTTGCTCAGTCCCTTCTCCTGCCGCTAATCGACTACGCCGATGTCTGTTGGGCGAGCGCGAAGGAAGATCTACTGGACAAACTCGAACGACTTCAGAATCTTGGGATTCGGTTTATCTTCGGGTTGCGCAAATTCGACTATGTTTCTCAATATCGCAAAGAGTTGGGGAGCTTCCAATTCGTCGTCGCCGAGACACTCATATTCTCTCTTATCTTTTCAATATATTGAAAAATCCGCGCTACCTTCAAGACCGCTTTGAGTATCTCTTTTCAGGAGATTGGCACCGGAGATCCCACACGGTCTCACTCTTAGCCACTCCAAGGCATAGCACCTTGGCATATGAGCACTCATTCAGGCTGCAGGCGGTTCGACTGTGGAACGCACTACCTTCAACTATAAGAGACTGTCCCACTCTTGTCTCTTTCAAAAACCGGGTAAAAGAGCACTTCCTTTCTCTTTCGTGAGAGTTATATATAGTATGTATATCATTATAATATATAAACTATATTTGCAGGTATATGTATGTATTGTATTTAGTTGTCTGGTATTTAAGTATTTTATTTTCCGTATTTTATATTATATATGTATTTTAGTATAGATTAGATATTAGATATTGTACGCTGCCTACCTTTCATGATACATTTCCTTTTCATGTCTTGGTTTGCTGGAAGAAATATCTCTTTAGAGATAAGCTCGCCTTTGTACATATAATTTCTCCTAATGTAACCTTTGAAATTTAATATGTGTGTGTGCAATAAAGAATTATGAATTATGAATATCATTACGTCGAAAATCCCACAATGCCTGAAGACCAGGGTATTTCACCAATGTGTGCTGCCCACTCTTGATGATGATGATGATGATGAGATGCGACATCTGCTGAACCACAGGCGGGTGATCGGTCCTCTATTGTGACAATTTCACCCGATTCCCAGTGTTTGGGCACTGGTTACTGTTGGTTCAACAGATGTCCCTACCAAAATCTTCTTGTTCGCTTAATGAATTCTATGAAGTCGCTAAACATTAACTTTGGCAAGCCATTACTTTAATGCTATCAGTCCCTAGTGCTCGCCATCTTATGTTTGAATACATTATGGATTCTCTCAAGAAGTGCTGCCTACTTTCCTCCAAGCCACAATGAGGGCATGATGGGTCTTGTACAAGCTTTAATAATTATAGATGTCTATTTAGCTTGCAGTGACCAGTCACCGGTGTGATAATAGTGTTGCTAAGATTTCCCTATTGAAATTAAGTATATACTTCGTCGTCCACAAGAGCACGCCGCCGCCGCCGCACGAGACGCGCCGCGGGCCATCCGGGAACTCCACGCTCTGGGGGGCAAGCCACTTGCCTGTAGTATCGATAGTACCCGAGTACCAGCGTGAGAGAAAAACTAGCCCAGCTTAAAGTCGCTCAACTGTCTCAGAGTTGGGATGGGGGTGGGGTATCATCACCAAACATGACACGGAGTGCATCCGACGCAGACAATCGCGCAGATGACTGGGTGCCCTGCGTGCTCGACAACCTGCACGAACGAGGAGCTGTGCGAGGCTAACGAGCGAGACTCGATAATAAGAGGTATCTATCAGTCATCATCATCAATCAGCCCCACATTCACCCATTGCTGGTTATGCCTCCTCTTCACCACCACATCTATTCCGGTCCTGGGCCTCCCTCATTCACTGCATACCAGCTATGGCGTTGATATCGTCCGTCCAAATGGCTGGTGGTCTGCCCACTAAATGCCTTGCCGTTCTGGGTAAGCACTCTGATACCGCCTTCGTACACCTTCCGTCATATGTCCTTGCCAAGCGTCCAACCCACGCCCAGTTTAATCTCGTGATTCTCTTGCCAGCATCGACGTCTTATCGTATCGCGAATACGATCTTGAAACCTTTATCTCAGTATTCTGGTGGTATTAATTACCGAACTAATGAGAGTAAAATGTCTCTCCAGTCTGGTTACTGGGCTATCTCGCCGAACTACTGATACAAGCCTCGCCAAGTTTTAATTTTGATTTCTGGTGTTTTTCTTAGTGCTTCAGAACATTCCATTATTGCATAGATTTCCGCTTGCAACACGCCGGTAAAGGCATGTCTTGTCTGTTGATGAGCGTCAATTCCTGTAAGCCTGGGCATATAGCTGGGTCAATCCTATCCGTATTCTGATATTTAATAATCTTTAGAGGATCTTTCGGTAGATCCTCTTGTTTTCCCGGAAGCCACACTGCCACCCGAGACCTATGTAGCTTCTTTGCTTTATACCCTTTAGGTCACCGAATTTGGCCCCAAGAAGCCAATCTCTTGCCTCCCCAGTAATTGGTGTCACAAGGAAGAATCCCTCTAACACCAATCCCGATGTAGCAAACTTTGTCATCTTGAAGTCGACACCTGCTTCCATGACGTTCTAAACCATGTTCTGTTCAAAGTTCAAAGTACAAATTTATTTATTACTGAATATACTTCTCTACATTGGACCACTGCGTAGATGTAGAAGGGCGAAGAAACTCCCACAGATTGATTTTAAGCTCTCTAATAAAAATCTGGTGTGTTTAACTAATACAAACATTACAATATTCATTATTATAATTAATAAGCAGGAATAAATAATTATAAAATTATTAATATTAACCCCATATCATTTAAGTTATCTTAATTACAATATCCCTTTGTCGACAAAGTCGCTTTAACATGCTTTTTAAATTGCTCAAATAGCAATTTCTATATCTCCAGAGATCTTGTTATAGTAGGGAATGCAAGAATTACCCGTCTACCCCACTAGTCCCATTGACTTGTTCCATGGGACAAATGACACTCATATTGTTGATAAGATAAGATAATTTATTGGTAATTGTACATTAAATGTCAGATGTTGCCCCAAAAGTCCCAACACCTTTTTACTAATGTGACGGGGCACCCTTCGGGCTAGCTCAGCCTGGTTGCCTCGTCCACGAAAGACTTTGCACTTCTGCAATGAGCCTAATTTTATCTCAATTGTAGGGTCTAGCTACGTAGCCTAATGTGGGAAACATTCAGGGAAAGATTGGTTTGACGGTACGGTATTCCTAAATAGGTGCCGCAAGGTTTATTACAATGACCAAAGGTTATATTATCTAAATCTTAACTAATACACAATCTAACTAAGGCTAAGCAATTTACACATATGATGAAAGACGCCCCGGATTCCCTCCTTCGCAACCCGTGGCATTAATTTACTGGTAACACGGAATGGCCACGCTGTCTACGGTTGTGAATGACTATAATGAATACCCCTGGAAACAACCCCTTTACGGTTACAGTTCGAATAGCACGCGGGCTCGATACTATACGCGGTGACGGGGGTGGGGTGTTGGTAAGTGCTCGATACTATACGCGGTGACGGGGGTGGGGGTTTTGGTAAGTGGGATTAGGTGAGGACGGGCTAGGGGAACGGCGGGATCCCCCACGCAACCAGGGGGTAACCATGAGATTGCCTCGGAGGTTTGGAGGAACGGGAAGGGAAAGGATACTCCTCAATTAGTGATCAGGGACCACCTAGAGAGGAGGGCAGTTGACTGAGGCCGGAGCGTCGGCCAACTGTAGCTCAGTTTTTTTTTTTGTTGGAGGGGAAAAAAATGGAATTGCCCATGCCCAGGAGTCAGACCTCCCTGCTATGTCCGGGTCACCACATATTGAGCGGGCATCAGCTCGTATGCTATACGGACTACAAACAACCCCTTTGTGTTTACAGTTGTCATACTAAGAATTAACTGTGAGCCATGGGATACTGCAGCTCCGTTTTTTTTTTTTTTTTTGTTGGAGGGGAAAAAATGGAATTACCCATGCCCAGGAGTCAGACCTCCCTGTTATGTCCGGGTCCCCACATATTGAGCGGGCATCAGCTCGTGTGTGTCACAATTTTGACAGTTTTTACTATTTTTGACAGTTATCACTATTTTGATAGCTGTCAAACTAAAAAATGACATATCTCGGAAACTACTGATGGTTTGCCGACAATGTGGCAGCCTTTCGGAGACGAAATAAAAGGTTTGTCACTACATGCTCAGTTAATATCTTGTTTGTTTTATTGGAATACGATCATAGCTTATATACTAGGTTGGTACATATTATTAATGACGTTCATAAGTATAGGCGTAGTTATGTACGTGCTGAGATATTTCCGCTTTTCTGTGACGGCCGAAATGTTTTTGCAACAGTGAGGTCCGGCACAGATACTCCTCCCTTTACAAAAAATTCAATAATTGCCTCAAAAAAATAACATGCAAAACAAATTAAACAACAACAACAAAAAGTAAATATTGTACAACACGTGAAACAAAGTCGATATAGATACCGCGAGTTCAATCTTGATTGTTGTGAGTTTAGCATTGCATTTTATGATTTGTAGACAATGTCAGCCCATTTGCTTACTGTTGAAATCACGTTTCTTGTGTGCAACGGCAGGAATGTAGTTATCAGCTGTCTTGATTTTTCGCTCCTCAGTTGACACTTTATGTCCAAAGTTGTTATTCTAGCTAGAGGTTTGGTGCTATTTTGCTCTAAATTAATCTTGTCTGCGAGGTCCATTTCTAGTGGCGGGCTTCACAGTCGGCCTAGCTACGAATTGTCTTATAAAACTTAGCGTCGTCGGCATAAAAGAGCAGATTACCATCCTTTATGGTACTGATGTCATTAATATAGATCGTAAACAGCAAGGGTCCCAAATGGGACCCCTGTGGAACGCCGGAGGGTACGTTCTGGAAACCAGACATGAACCCTCTAATCATTAGAGGGTTCATGTCTGGTTTTTTATATAGGAGGTTCTCCAATGGAAGAGGTCGCCGGGCATTCCGGCCCTCCAAAGCTGTGTTAACTTCTCCAAAGATCATAATTAATTTTGTCGAAAGCTTTGGAGAAGTCGGAGTATACAGCATTCAGTCTCCTTGTCGACCTTGTAGTCTCTCATCAGCTGCCTCAAAAAGAAACTCAGTAAATGTGATTAAGTAGGTTTCTACAGATCGACCTCTAAGGAACCTATGTTAGTGTGGTGTTATAAAATTACGTACACCATCTGATAGGTAGTTAGTGACTATCTTCGGCGAGGCCCTCGCGGCAGTGCAGCGTACAGCATGACACACGCCTCAGCAGGCAGCGCGATTCGCGCGACAGTGAATGGGGGGGAATCTGATGGGATGAGCACCCCGTGGTAAAACTAACAAAAGGTTTCTTGACGCCTGAGCGGGGCCGCCATCGCTCTCTTGCCTTTGCATATTCTCTCTTGTTCCCTTGCGCCGCTAACCCATCCAGGCGGCACTCAGGCGCTTAGAAACTGTGCATCAGGTATACTACACAGTCTTTTCCTTCTATAGATTTTGCCCGCAGTAACATTTTGATGACTTATTAATAAAAAACAAAAAAAAATAAAGAGAAGGAAAGATAAAAAGATCATAACACCGAAATCATGCTACTGGAAATCCTATTATACTTGACTTTTATAAATTACCAGAATCCGATCATTCCATCACTTAATGGAGTGTCATTACCATCAGCCTGTCAGGGAACCTACTGCTGAGTATAGGCCTCCTCATATTCACGCCACTCCACTCTATCCCGTACAACCCAGAACCATTGCTTTCCTGCTATCCTCACTATGTTATCGGACCATCTGGCAGGTGGTATGCCGACTGAACTTTGGCCTCCTCCTGGCCACCACTCTGTTATCGATCTGGTCCATCTGCCGTCTTCTCGCCTTGCCAAGTGTCCTGCCCACTGCGGATTCCGGATGCGGTCAGACAGCCTAATACCTAACATGGCACGGACCATGGCTCTCTGTGCTACTGAAACTTTGTGCACAGTCTCCTGTGAGCGTCCACGTTTCAGGATCATAAATAAGAGTGGGCAGTTTTCCTGCCTGAAGGACCCACTAGTTGTTTGCTTATGTCTTTCTGGTTTACCAGGGATATGTTGGCTATTTCCTAATTGCAGTGATCTAGTGGGACCAGGAGCGTTCGCGGGTCGCGGATAGCACGATGACCTCCTTCAAATAGAAGGAGGTTAACTGTGAAGAAAAGCATTACTCCAAGTAATGCTATGATTAAGCAGTCGCAGAAAATATCAAGGATGAGAACTAGCAAGAAAAGTACTTGAAAATTGTGATATTGAACGGTTGTTTTAGAAAACCATGTTCAGAAACTAACCTGGACGGCAGAAAAAAACCAAGTCACTCTTCTCAAAACTCAATTTTCTCAAAAAGTAGTTCTGTCAAACTTTTTTAAAAGTTATACCTAAAAAAATAATTAATCAATTCAGTATTAATGAAATATTTCACCAAGAGATGTTTATTTTCGAATTGTAAATCGTTAGAAGTCAGCGTCAATTAAACACCAAATTTAACCGAAATCTTTTGAAAACTTTGATCATCAATATCCCGTATTTCTTCCTCTTGCTTGAATTTTCGACCTTAGCTTGCATTCTTGTATTCATAGACCTTATGAGCCTTAGCTGTCGCACCACTCCAAGCAGGCCTTGGGCAAGCCGGGCCGCTCGACGAATTCCAATAAGTCGCGTTGCAACGAGTTTAAAGTAGTTACTTGGAGAATGGAGCCTTCTATTGCCGCCTGGGTTCGAACAGTCCCAGGGCAACCTCAGCCGCAGATGAACGGTTCATTACTCTTACTGTTCTGCTGAATCGCAGACCCAATGCAAGTCTGCGTGGTGAACATCAAGTGGTGATAAGTACCTAAAAGTAGAGATCGGAAGGAAACATGGTGAACAAAACCTGGCATCAAAACAAGCTGCAACTCGTCCAGCACTTACGGTGGCCCACCGACAAACACGGCTTCGCTTGCTCGGAATATTTTATGATAGAAGTCGGAGTTACCAGTGACGAACGAAGATACTTTAAGAAACACTCTTGCGATGATAGTATAGGTAAATTTAATTTTGATTGTGATAAATAAAGTATACGTTCAAATAAAAAGTTGATAATTATATCGAACCTTCATTTTGTAGTGTACCTTTTTGGTAACTATTGACATCGAATACATCACTAAAATGGCCATTCCACTTTACATGGTCTTCACCTACATTTATACATACTTGAGATTTTAGTCTGACTGCATCTCCCTATGAATCAATATTTGAAAGCTGTTCTATAATGTCGCGATAAAAGCCGATAGTAGCCGTTGTTGATGGAAAAAGATTCAATCATTTATCAAAACAATAGTTAATAAATTAATATATTCCCGTTTTTATTCCTTCGGTACAGAACTTTATGAAAACTGACTTTGGTGGCTTCACATCTCATTACTTTGTTTTCCAATATATAAAATAGCATTTATCTGCTCAACGATCTCTAACCATCAACACCACACTCGAACGGATAGGTCATGTTTAAAAAAACTAAAAAAACGTGCCCCTCTTTAGTTTTATTGGAACCCCCCTAAAAATATTAAAGAATATTTTTAATAACTTATTTGGCTTTCGGGCAACAAGATGTTTGTACTGTGAAAATTTATAGACTGAGGGGCCTTACCACAAAAAATAAACTACAGTTCAACACTTTAAAATGTAAATGATTTGACGTTTGCTTTGAGGTTAAACTATGTGTAACATTTTTTGTAGTGACACGGTGAAGCTTTAACCATTTAGCTGTAAAACCTGTCTCACAGAGTAGAGACTACCGAACAAAAAGACGGACACGTGCACACAGAAAAACGGCTTACTTGAAACTAGACAAATATGCTTAAGTCAATGCATATTTATTTTATTCAAGAAAATGGTAGTCTCATATATACTGAAACTAACATTGTCTTAAAAATAAATCCTAGATTCTCTTGAATAATTAATTTGATTTAAGAAACTACAATTTCGTATTGAAAAAATATTTTCTGTATCATAGATAATCTGATTTTGTTGATTGAAGAAAATCTATCGTTTTGAATGAAGACTTTTTTATTATTTAGCTTAATATTATTATTTTTTTTAATAAGAAATCTAAAGCTTTTATTTTAAAAATATGTTATTTTTATTTCTAGAATTTAGAATTCTTATTTCAAAAGCGTACTGTATATTAGGAAAACTACCAATTTCTCGCTTTAAGATCATATTAATCTTGATGGAAAACGATATATATTTTCATCAAGAATTTATATTTCTTTCGATTCAATATATTTTTTATTGATTTTTTTCTTTTTTTCTCTGAGACTACTGGAAATAACCGGGTAAAACTTTACCATGTGCTAGGTTAGCAGTATCGAACAACTTTCCCAAAGGATCGTAGGTCGAAAACGAGATAAAACTTTCATACATATCCTTGTACACAGGATATGGCAATACACAGAAAGGTTTTTTTTTTTTTATTTCGACCTATATTCCTTTTGGAAAGTTCTTACATAAGTTCGGATATAGTTGGCCTAGTACACAGTTAAAATTTTACCCGCTTATTTCCAATAACATAAACTGAAATCTATAATTAGTTGAACAAATCACAAACGTATTTCAGAGTATTCATTTATTGTCATCTTAATAACACGTTACACGATGTTTATAGTTATAGCTATGTTTATACTATGTATATAATCAATAGCTTAATCATATCAGTTACAAATCAGCCTTTCAAACTTATACAAAATCTTATCAGTTACAAATCAGCCTTTCAAACTTACTGTATGTAATCAGGAACAAATTATTAATCAATTTGGTAACAAATAGCATCCATAACAATTAACGTTACTGTAACCTAATTATATTAGGTTAGGAACAATAAACATCTTTGAAAGAAATGGCTCTAATGAAAAAATGGCATTCCGACGTTGTTTTGAGATAGTAAATAATGGATTCATTAAATGAAATTAATACCATCGATTGTCAGTAGAATGTAGTTCGATATAAAGAAAATTTATTTATGTTAGGACCTATAATTATAAAAATTATATCAGAAAATTTACTATCTCTGACTGTCGGAACACCAAACTCTTACAATCTCGTATCTTACAACGCCAGGTAATAAATCTTAAAAAATAAATCTTGGTTGGTATAATGCGATTTGTTTAATTTTTGCTGCAAGTTGTGCATTACTCGTCGGTTGTAAGTTACTCGAGTAATGTTCTATTTTTACCTAACCTAACTTAACATAATAGTCTAAACCAACATTGTGTACAATTGTTGGCTGATTGTCGTACAAATCTTTGTATTTAATCATTTTAGTCTGGCGTGTTTTTTCTACTTTATAAGCCTTGAAATGTGGGTTAAAAAATAAAGATCTCAGAGTGTTACATAGTTAATACTTTCTTTCTTACCTGCAATTGTGAATGTACGGGACATACTGTCGTTGGTCAGTCATACTCAAACATAGGTTAATGTATGAATAGAACACACTAAATTGACTTAATTTTGAATTAGAATAGATCAATGCATCTCATAGGTATCACTTATCATCCTAGGACTAATGAAATAAATCAGCAAATGATCTTCAACTAAACTTACTTTTACTTGATACAATAGGACCACAAAGTCCACAAACATATTATTTACTTACATAAGCTGTTATCAGCTGAGCCAGCTTAATTCTTGTGCCCAAATGTGGGCACAGTTCTTTTAAATGCTCTTCAGATAATGATTGGAAGAGGTCCAAAGTTATACCGTTGCCTGAAAAGTAAACATTATTTATTTATTTTGTACATAGTTACTGAAACACAGGGTCGCGGTATACCAAAGGGGGGCGGAACGCCCCCTCTCTATGCCCTCATTCTAGCTAGACAAGGGTAAAAAGGTATGGCTTTTTATTTAGGGTGGTCACAGGTCACAGAGGCCCGACCCCCAATCAGGATGGAGGATGCTCCGGTTCGGATGACTAGTCCAGCTACCGAATTGTGCTTGTATAACTATTCAAATATAGTGAGAAACCGTTTCGGATACAGGGAGCCTCAGAGTTTGCTGATCTGTATGCCCCATAGAGATTCACATACACAACACTAGCAGTAACCTATACTTATACACGTATACTGACTCCCAAATACCGAACATATATATAGAGCCCCATCGAGGACAGGAAGGACCCCTCGTGGAAGTTTTCCCACTCAGCCACTCATGCATGGAGGTGCAGACTACAGGCAAAGGTCCACATCATTTCCTGTCAAGGTCATGCTACGATATGGAGTAGTGGATGGATCCACGGAAGTGAGGTGGTAATAAACGATTGTTGGGGACGCTGTTCAAGTTAGTTGCATGGCGTGGTAGGTATATCACGCGAGGCGAGTCGTAAAGGAATAAAATGAAGGTAGGTATGTACTTACGTAGGAAGTTTTCTATGATTTCTGGAGGCACGCCGTGCCTAGACAGAAAATCCTCCATCTGTGCAATGCTTAATTGTGAACAGATTGTGAATGGAGAATTTCAACCACAATTTTAACACTTACTTTTGCACTAATAACGACGAACAAGTGGAACAAGCACCGTCCAAACACAAACAAACGAAATGGAATGGCGCCAATGCCGGCCTCCGACACAGAATAGAAACAAACATGTTGTGACAGGAATCAGTGTGGCCAGCCAAGAACATTTACTTGTACCAATAATATATAGTATTGATTTCATTTGTACTGCTTTGAAAGAAAATGATAATTACTTAGAACAAGGAAATAAGTAATCTAATACAGAAAGAGCTGATTAGTTAACTGAAGAACTAATAATTTTATGTTAAAATAACAAATAGTCAAATCAACAAAATCCGTTGTCTAAAGGAGCTTCAAGAAATTTTATTTTCAATCCAAGACTCAGACGTGTATTAATTTGAAATTTATTGTCTTATGCCAATTTTCTTTTAATTCTTAATTTGAAGAAAAAATTTATCTCGGTTTAATACAACATTTCATGGATATAAAAACATATTTCCTTGATTCTGAAATAATGTATTATTTTGTTTTGACTATTTATTGTATTGAGTCACAATTAATAATACTTGTTTTGAGTAAAATAATCTTAATTATACAAAATATTTTTAGAAAATGAATTTTCTTGATCTAAGATTTCTTTTTTATCTGTGTGAGCGGAAGATCCACACGGACACCAATAGGGCTCCGTTTGGATCTTCGTAACTTCATTGGTATTCAAGTACTGTTCTAAGTATTCTGGCCCTTCAGTTAAGTTTAAAACGTCTAAAAATTAATTATCTTTCGAATGAAATAATAATATTTATTTTGGGTAACGCTAACGAGACGAGAAGGCTAGAGCTACCAAAATGTAATTTGGTAGCTCTAGCCTACAATACTTCAAGAAAACCAAAACTTGGCGGCATAGATGTTGAGTAATCTTTTTTTAGCATTTCTGATGTTATATATAATAATTATTGTTGCTTTTTGCGAGTTAGAACTACACATTTGATCAGAACATTAAACGTCCAACATGCAGTCCAGTTAGCGCATACCTATTTCCGTAGGTATTTGTTGGTTTGCACAGAATATAAATACAATCGTACATCTAAGAGGCCTCTGCCCTCAAAACCCTTTTAGATCACAGACGACAAGAAATCCCAAATCACGAGGATATTCAAGTCCCTTTAGCGTGATTTAACGCTAAAATGCCAACGCGACCTCAGCCTAAGTAATGTCTCGTTGGTGTTTCATGAAATATATAACCCAATAAATTATTTGAAATCGGTCCTTTTCCTGCTCTTTCACGACTGCTCCTATAGTTGACCAGACACGGTAATAGCTGTACAGAATGTTACAGAATAGTTTATAGGGATATTATTTTATTGCGGTTACCCACACATTAAAAAAGTCGAAGGCCAAAGGGATTTGAATATTGATAAGTACATATTTTATTTTACAGTGGTCATTTTGTGTCGTCTTCCTCAATATACCTACATCTAGACAGAACGATGATTAAGTCGACCTCTGTGGCGCAGCGGATGTGGCTCTGCCTACCATGCGACAGGTCCAGGGTTCGATACCCGGCTGGGGGTAAAGAGAAACAAACCCCAGGTCTTAGATGTTTATATGTGTGACATCGCTGTTTTTGGTTCCCACGACACAGTGTAACCTAGTGCGGGGCCAGAAGCAATGTATGTAAATGTATTTTTTTTAAATTAAATATACACAATGTTAAACTGGTGATCTAGACGCTGGCATCTAGACTAGTCTCCATTTGAACAGTCCATAATGTTACATTAGGAACGATACTTAGACTGAGGTATTTAAATAGGGAATTGTGTTTTACTGTCCTTAAAACTCTGTCGTGCCAACAATATCTCGGTACCAGGTGGTGCATCCGCCATTTAGTATCGTGAATGATCTCCGGAACTACAGCGAGACACGGCGCCCGCGCCGCGGTTCAATGATACTCGTACAGGTTCGTGGTATCCTCATTCAATATTGAATTTATTGGTGTCTTGTCTACCGACCGCAATAGTTACAATACAGGACTTCTACCTATACAGGTTACCAGCAACCGTAATGTTAGCCATTTATCATATTTGCATACTGGTCACTCGAACTTAATAGTAAGTAGTTTATGTGACTGCTACATAATGGAGGGCATTAATACTCCAGAGTGGTACTCGCCTTCGGCTCGTTTCATAATAATATCACTCGAGAGTTTTAATGCCTAATTATGTACAGTTACATACACTAGTTTATCTACACACATATCATAAGCTCTCTTTAATATGTTCAGGAACCGCAAGTTCGACCGGCATGGTGGCATTGATAATTCCTTTGCACTTGTTTAGCTTGTTCAGTAGTACCAACTTCACAAACAAAGTAGGGGCGGTACGCAGGCGGGCGTCGGCGTTCAAAATTTGAATGTCATAATATGTAGAAAAATTACACATTATGGTCAAAATGTGTAAAATTTCAGATAAGAAATGAGTTTTTACCAAGTTGTTTAACATTATGCTGATCGTAACGTGCGGTTTTTGTACGCAGTAAAGAGGGTTTTTGATACGTGTGTATATAAAGTTATTTATCATTATCATCGACAGCTTGTTTCCGCCCATTGCGCTGCTGAGTCCTTTTTGTGCCAACTTTTCCGGTCCGGTGCCGATCGAACTCCAAATTATGTGAAAAAAGATGTACAGATGGTTTGATACTAGTAAAAGGCTCAGGAAGAAAGTAATCAAAAGTTGACGTGATTTTAACTGACATTTATTTAATACGTAACAGTAATAAATACTCGACATCATTCAAAGTCCACAACAGTTTAAGTTATAGGTAAGTTATAATTAATCCTCAGGTCTCAGTGTTATTTACACACAGCTGTCAGTGTTATTTAAAACAGTTTTCAGTGTTATTTAACACAGCTGTCAGTGTTATTTAACACAGCTGTCAGTGTTATTTAACACAGCTGTCAGTGTTATTTAACACAGCTGTCAGTGTTATTTAACACAGCTGCCAGTGTTATTTAACACAGCTGTCAGTGTTATTTAACACAGCTATCAGTGTTATTTAACACAGATGTCAATGTTATTTTCTTGTCGCTCTTATACGACATACGACATACGACATATATAAGTAATACGACAATATAAAGTCCGGTGGAAGGTACTGTAGGAAACGGAATTACCAAAGTCGGGCTGATACTCACCTCACCTACACAGGTCGACCCAGATAACTGCTGTACCTGCGTCATTGGATGGAATTTACCGTTATCGCTCTTTTTAAAAGAGATCTACAAATCAATCTGTGGGAGTTTCCTCACCCTTCTGCTCGCACAGTGGTCCAATATAGGGAGCTGGTCGCTCATTTGACAGTTACGGAGGGTAACTATGAAACGGCCAGGCAATTGTTGGTCAGACGTTACCATAACAAACGGAGGTTGGCCGATGCCCAACTGAACCGTTTGTTTAGTATCCCGGTTGTGAACAAGGTCGGGGCCATACATACGGAGGTTTTGAACCCATTGTTGTCCGTCACCAAGGCTCTAGAGAATCTTGGACTTCCGGTTGGTGAATGGTCGTACCTACTGTTGTACATTGTACTTTCCCGCCTACCCGCTGACGTGCAGACTCGTTTCGAACAGTCTCACGGGAGGTCGGCCGAGGACCTGCCCGCCTTCTCCGACTTGGTCGGATTCTTGGAAGAGGAGGCTCGACGGGCAGAGAATTTGGGGTTGACGGTCACCCATCCTTCGGAGCCACAGAGAGCTGCCGGGAGCGCTGTGAGTAGGGACCCTCCGACGAGGAAGGACCGCACCAACCGGCAGTCGTATGGGACTGTGAGTGAATTGACCCCACATGGTGAGACCTGCCCATGTTGTAGGCAGATTGGCCATGCTGTGGCCAATTACAATAAGTTCGGGGAACTTAGGGTTCAGGGACGGCGCCGGATGGCCAAGCAGCGGAGCTGGTGTTTCCTGTGCCTCGGGCCACACATGGCTAGGGACTGCACGCGCACAAATATGTGCGGATATTGTGGTGGGGCCCACAACAATCTGTTGTGCATGAACCGGTCCAGCCAACAGCCTCCACAGGGCCGTATCCAGGGTGACACGGCATGGGGCCCTGAGAATTCGTTTGCGACTCGGAGCGCAACTCAGGGGCCAACGTCCCCACGTCCACAGGGCCGTACCCAGGGTGACACGGCATGGGGCCCTGAGAATTCGTTTGCGACTCGGAGCGCAACTCAGGGGCCAACGTCCCCACGTGCACAGGGCAGTACCAGGGTGCAGGGCCGCACTCAGGACCATTACATGGGGGGCCCTGAGTTTTCGGTTGCGACTCAGCATCCGACCCAGCGGGACATTGGGTGTGTTGAGCAGGCCGTAACGGGCGGGTGGCATGGGACACCTTCGAGCTATGCGGGTGCGGTTCGGACGCCGCCTCAGTTGTCGCCCCGCTCGTCGCCTCGTCCTCGTCGGTCACATGTGATGTCCCCCCCGCTCATGGAGCGGCCACGGTTGAATTCACGCCCACCCCCCTTTACGGGGAATCGTAGGTTAGGAATGGAACCGGCGCGTGGGCCATTTGTACAATGGGACCCTCTGGCGTATAGCTGCATACCTGATCGGTTACAGGCACAGTGGGGCCCCGGGGGTCCTCGCTAGGAATTTGCGGCCCAACCATTGGTTGCCCCCCAACCGGAGACGGTGGTGTTACCGATCGCCTCTGTGCTTGTTTGGGATTTGGCGGGCAACCCAACATACGTTCGCGCCCTATTAGATTCTGGAGCTCAGGGCTGCATTGTATCGAATGATTTAGCAAAATGGTTGGGCCTCAAGGTAAATAGGTATAATAAATCAATACGGGGCGTGGGGAATGTTACGGTTACGAATGTAGTTGGTCAATCGGTGATCACGTTCTCTCCACGTTATGACATTTTGACAAAAACATCCGTGCAAGCTTTAGTAATGACGCATGTCATGGGCAGACACCCCTTGGTGAAGTTGAATCCGGCCGTTCGATTCCTGACATCAGGACTCAAGTTGGCGGATCCCGATTTTGACACTCCAGCCCCGGTCGACCTGCTACTGGGAGCAGACGTTCTGGGTAGGTTTCTGTTGTCGGATCGGCGAGTTCTTCAGCCGGACGGGTTGATTGCTGTGGATACTAAGTTTGGTCACGTGATCATGGGTCCGGCATTGCCAATGGTTAGGCCTGCCGAGTCAGATATATATATTATAGATACTTATTGGCTCAGCGTTGTCAGACGCTATCCAACGTTTCTGGGAGATAGAGGAACCTCCCACCGCTCGTCGAGTCGACGCAGACGAAGAAGAGTGCGAGTTGTTTTACCAGAATAATACTGGTCGCCTTCGTTCTGGTCGTTTTGTAACTCGACTGCCTTTCAGGGCCGATCGACCGCCACTAGGAGAATCTAGGAAGATGGCTGAGACGAGATTGATGTCGATGGAGCGTAGGATGACAAGGGACGCCGTATTTAAACAAAAATATGTTGATTTCATGAGGGAGTATGAGTCGTTAGGACACATGTCGGTATCGGGTGTGGACTGGAGATCTGAGGATCATTGTTTCCTTCCACACCATGCCGTCCTACGAACCCCTACCGGCAAGATTCGAGTTGTTTTTGATGGGTCAGCACCTACCTCGAACGGGATGTCCCTGAATCAGTGTCTACATTCGGGACCCAAGTTGAGTCGTGATATTTCGGATATTCTCACGAGCTTTCGGAGGCACCAGATTGTATTTGTCGCAGACATTCGGATGATGTTTAGGCAAACGGTAATTCATCCGGCTAACAGAAGGTATCAGTTGATACTGTGGCGTGAGTCCACGGCCGAGCCAGTCAAGGTCTATGAGATAAACACGAACACGTATGGGTTACGGTCTAGCCCGTATTTGGCGATGCGTACCCTGCGGGAGTTGGCGTCGCGTGACCGTGTGAGCTATCCTAGAGCCGCCGCTATCCTGGAGCAAGATTTGTACGTCGATGACGTCTGCACAGGGGCAGCCAGTGTAGAGGAAGCTCTGGACCGATGTGACGAGCTCATTCAATTGCTGGAACGAGGCGGCTATGAACTACGTAAGTGGATGTCCAACTCCCCTGAGTTGATGGCTGGTCTCCCAGATGAGTTTCAACAATACCCGCACGTTTTTGAGAATCCTGACAACCCTAACATGTTGTCAGTACTTGGAATTCAGTACCGGCCCGTCCATGATGAGTTTACCTATCGGGTGGTTTTAGAAACACCGAAGGCCTGGACGAAGCGGTCAGTACTGTCAACGATTGCGAGAACGTTCAACCCGAATGGATGGATTTCTCCAATCACCTTTGCTCTTAAATGTTTTATGCAAAGGCTATGGGCGGCTCAGTTGACCTGGGACACCCACCTCTCAGGTGATTTGTTGACTGATTGGACGCCAATGTTCACCTCGCTATCGGACATAAATAATGTATCGCTGCCGAGGAAATTGGTCCCTGCTGGGGATTACAGGGCAACCCTTCACGGGTTTTGTGATGCCTCTGAACGAGGGTTTGCGGAAGCGGTTTATTTGCGAACCGTCACCTCCACCGGGGAGGTCGACGTGCGTTTGGTTTTGGCAAAAAGCAAGGTAGCGCCTATTCGGACAACGATGACGATTCCAAAACTGGAACTGTCCGGGGCTGCTCTTTTGACCAAACTTTTGAATCACACTCTAACAGTGTTGCGTGGGTCAGTGGTTTTGGAGGATACGGTGTACGCTTGGACGGACAGCCAGATTGTTTTGTGCTGGCTGAAGGCTTCGGTCCATAACTTAGAGGTTTTTGTTGCGAACCGTGTCTCCCAGATTGTGTCGTCTGAGGTCCCACTGACCTGGAGGCATGTACCAGGAGAATTGAACCCGTCTGATTGTGCATCCAGGGGATGTCAGGCTCCTGAACTCGTTAGACACCATTTGTGGTGGGGACCACCCTGGCTTGCCAAGAGAGAATCGGACTGGCCCCACAGCAATGTAGTAGTATCTTCGGATCATGGCCCCAGAGCGGCCGTGCATGTTACCCAGAAGGCTGAGGACCCTGACGCCGGGTTTCTGCTGGACCGGTATAGCTCACTTGACAAGCTGATAAACGTGTCCACTTGGATTAGGAGATTCGCTCGAAATTGTCGTACTCCTCGCGATCAGCGAACGTTGAACCCTATTCTGACTCCGGCAGAGCGAAACGAGTCGCTATTGAATTTGGTCCGGTTGGTACAGTCCTCGAAGTTTGGGGCAGAATTGGAGATTATACGAAGTGGACGTTCGAAATTGAAGGGAGCCGTCGCGCGTCTCAACCCCTTTGTTGATTCGACCGGGTTACTTCGGGTAGGAGGAAGATTGCGCAATGCGAATCTGTCGTATTCGGCTCGTCACCCACTTCTGCTCCCCAAGGGGGGACAGTTAGTTGAATTGCTGGTGACTGATCGTCATATTAAAAACGCGCATGCCGGCTGTAACGCGTTGTTGGCCACGCTTCAGCGGGAGTTTTGGATCTTATCTGCCCGCCGTGTCATACGGAACATCGTGTTTTGGTGCATGCCTTGTTATCGACTTAAGGCTGCCACGATGCAACCTCTCATGGGGGACTTGCCCCCTGATCGTGTGAACGAGGTCAGACCGTTTTCAGGTGTTGGTACGGATTTTGCAGGACCGTTTATGGTGAAGAGTTCACGATTGCGTACCGCTAGGCAATACAAGGCGTACCTATGTGTGTTTGTTTGTTTATCCACCAAAGCGGTACATCTCGAGCTCGTTGCTGATCTCTCGACAGAGGCTTTCATTGCTTGTTTGGATAGGTTTGTTTCTCGAAGGGGACTTCCAACTTTGATCCGCTCTGATAACGGCACTAACTACATCGGAGCGGAACGATACTTACGAGAGATAGTCAACTTTTTGAATGTAAATAAAGTGGATATTGGAACGGCCCTCTCCCGTCGGGGTATACAGTGGACCTTCAGCCCACCGATTTGCCCCCACTGGGGTGGGATTTTTGAGGCCGTAGTTAAGTCAGCTAAGACGCACTTGGGGCGTATAGTAGGTCAGACCGCGCTGACTTTTGAGGAGCTCGCGACATTGTTTTGTAAGATCGAGGCCGTTCTCAATTCGCGACCGTTGTGTCCGCTCAGCTCGGATCCAAATGACCTGGAGGCTCTGACCCCAGGCCATTTCTTGATAGGACAGCCACTTAACGCGTTGCCCGAGCACCCCTTCGAGGGAGTGAAATTGTATCGGTTGTCAAGGTATCAGATGTTGCAGCAGTTTACTCAGAATTTCTGGAAGCGTTGGTCGCTCGAGTATCTGCATATCTTACAACAGCGCCTTAAGTGGACTGACAAAACCAGCCCCCCTAGTGTTGGTGACCTCGTTCTGGTTAAGGATGCTAACCTACCGCCACTACGTTGGCGCAGGGGGCGCATTGTTAACTTGTTCCCTGGCAAGGACGGGACCCCCCGGTCTGCAGAGGTTCTAGTAGGAGGCTCGGTTCTAAAACGAGCGATAGCAACGTTGTCTCGGCTGCCCGTAGATTAGGGGACAGGTGGGTGCCTGTCCGGGCGGGTGATTGTTCGATTCCAAATCGATATTCGATCGATGGTTTCTGAACGGCCATTTTGAATTTGACGTTGCTGCCAACCTAGCAGTTTGTTGACAACTGACAGACGAAAGCCCTCGCAATGTAAACGCGTTTTGGTTAAGGTATTGAAATTAAATCGCAGTCCATCTGGAATGTATTCGGGTTTCCCTCAGGATTGTCTATATAGCTGAGTGTGTTGTGGTTCCCCGAACCAGATAAAGTTCGCATTTACGTGGCCGATTGGTTTTTACCACGTAACATAACCTGTGTTGGAACACTGTGCTCATTGAAGCTGGTGCGGTTACTTTCACACTCCATGTACGTAACCAGGTGCATCCATAAGTTTGTATGTGGTATTGAAAGAATTGTTGTATGGGAGCCCCCTTAAATATTTCTTTTATCCTGTTTTTTAGTATTTGTTGTTATAGCGGCAACAGAAATACATAATCTGTGAAAATTTCAACTCTCTAGCTAGCTAGGTTCTTGAGATACAGCCTGGTGACAGACGGACGGACGGACGGACAGCGAAGTCTTAGTAATAGGGTCCCGTTTGGAACCCTTCGGGTACGGAACCCAAAAAACAGTGAAGTGCGAGTCTTGCTCGCGCACGCAAACATAGCAAAACGTTGTTTGTTTGCATAGCAAAACGTTGTTTGTTAAGTTATTGGTGCGGCTACTTTCACACTCCATGTACGTAACCAGCTGCATTCATATGTTTGTAAGTGAAATTGAATGAATTGCTTGGAAAAAATTATGGGGGCCCCCTTAAATATTTATTTTACTCGGTTTTTTAGTATTTGTTGTTATAGCGGCAACAGAAATACATCATTTGTGAACATTTAAACAGTCTTACTATCACGGTTCATGAGATACAGTCTGGTGACAGACGGACGGTCGGATGGACAGCGAAGGCTTAGTAATAGGGCCCCGTGTGGCACCCTTCGGGTACGGAACCCTAAAAAGGATTTTGATTTTGGTTTTGCTCGCTGTCAGTTATTTAGCTAAATATTTGTTATGATGATACTCCGTGAACAGAAATTACTTTATCAGCTGGAATCTTTAATAGAAGCCGTGCCACGAATACATCACATAACTTAGGTGTCTAATTCGCTGTTGTATTAATATCACAGTTACGACAAAACTTAGTTTTCGCTTGGTGCTTCTTTGCTGAATTGGAGTATAAACTTCATTCAAAGCAGTATTTAAATACAACGGTAACGGTTCCAACGATAGTTACATATTTACATAGTTGCGTGGGCGGGCACTGAACTGTTGGTGCAAGTATGTGTGTTATCAGATTGTTGTTTAACGAAAGTTTCTAATAACAATCACTGTTTGTGTTTATTGGAAGAGCTTAGTAAAGCTCGCAAGGGGCGTCTAGATGGAAAGGTCTGAAGCAGAAAGTTTGACTTTAGAACATTGATTGGACTAGTTAGTAGACAACATACTAAAAATCCTGACCCCTCGGAGGTGAGCCCTAGGGGGGAAGGGGGGGGGGGGCACAAAGAGATTCCCGTTTTTACCTGACTACAGAGAAGATGACCGAAGGCTACGTGACGTCACACTTATGCCTCTCTCTAGAGGAAGGATTCACAGATATCCTCTGGTCATGGATTCACAGATATCCTCTGGTCATGGATTCATAGATATCCTCTGGTCATGGATTCACAGATATCCTCTGGTCATGGATTCACAGATATCCTCTGGTCATGGATTCACAGATATCCTCTGGTCATGGATTCACAGATATCCTCTGGTCATGGATTCACAGATATCCTCTAGTCATGGATTCACAGATATCCTCTGGTCATGGATTCACAGATATCCTCTGGTCATGGATTCACAGATATCCTCTGGTCATGGATTTACAAAAATGGTTTTTGAACAGGGTTGCATTAATTCGCACATTTCAGATATGTCGCAGTTAGTTGGTTAAATCAGACAATTAACTAACTCTCTAGACCGTTAATTAAATACCGACGTTTAACCAAGTCACTTAAATTCCGTCAGACAAGTGAGTGAACGAAACGTTTAACGAGTTGTCTAAACGTTCCTAGGCAACAAGACATATACGATATAAATATTTTTTTATGTGTGCTTAAGTTTATGTTTTAAGTATTTTTTGTTGTTCTTACATGTTCAATCTAACACGAGGGATAAAGGGGGCTTCGCTTCGCTCATCCCCTTTAACCTTCACCTAAGATACCGCAATGTTTTGCCCTGATTCAAGCTGTGCAAATCAGCTGTTGCCGTGACGCCATCTTGTTTTACAACACGCCGGCTTTCGGTAAGACAGATTGTTTTGACAGTAAGGTAAATTGACTAATGCTACTAATCAGAGATTGTGGAATCGTTCGAAGCATCTTGATCGCTGACGTCACACTAAATTCAATAGGGAAATATTAAACTGCACATTGCAAATACCTATACTGTTTTTCACAGCAAATATCAGGGCAAAATACTGCGGTAGCTTAGGTGAAGGGTAATGGGGGTGAGCGAAGGGAAGCCCCCTTTATCCGTCGTATTAGGGTGTACAAGTAAGAACAACTATATTTGTTGTTAAAACATAAAAAGTGTTTTTGATGATCCTTTTTTGCTGTGAAAATCAGTATTTTTGATGTGCGATTGCCTAGTATTTAATACTAGGCAATTAAATATGGTACCCTCTAGAGGGCAAAAAGTCATGGATTAAAAACATTTTTGGACAGGGCTGTGTTGGGTACCAAAATTAAAGGAAAATTCCCTAGATTTGTTCAGGGATATGCTATAATCATGTCATTATTATATCATTCCCCGGTATTTAATCAAATCCCTTAGGGATTTGGTCAAGTCCATAATTTTATCATATCTCTGCAACATTTAGGTATGTACCTATATGTTGCAGGGATATATTACTAGCTCTTGTTCGCCGCTTTGCAAGCATTTGTCTAATCATTAGAAGTTTATTGACCGCCCGGTGTGGTAATCTAATTTCAACCCAGTTTCAAACTTGTTTCAACTCTTTAGACAGCAATGTTTTAGTTTTTGAACTTTTTGTTTTGTTTATTTTTTTGCTCTAATCGAAGCATAGGAAATTTTGTTGTACTGCATAATGAAAGCTCATAAAATACTTTACAACTTTGATTTTTAACACTTTTTACCTGTTCTTAGTCGTTGGCTAAGATTGTTGCCCGGATATTAACTAGATTCGTTTCGGTTCTTCACATCGGGCAACCTAACATAATTGTTTGTTTAACATGTCATAAAATCGGAGCGATATCTAAACGTTTCGGCTATTCAGTCTGCCGCTAATCCCCGCTAGGTGACGCTAGCTGACGGTTATTTGTGGTAGAAGTAAGGTTTTTTTCGTTTCAAAAACGGGGTCGGAATAAGTTATAGTTATACCACTTTGCATCAATTACCTGTCCAAGGAGCTGTATAGCGATAACTGTTTTGGTTGTGCACCAACAAACCTATGGGCATTTGTTTAGTAGGTAATAAAAAATTTAATGCTGTAAACTCCGTTGCCTGTAAGACAGTTCAGAATTTTGTCGTTGGAGTTGGTCGCCCGCCTTCTAGAGAATTCGTTGGGTTTTGTGGCCAAATAAATACGGTGATTTTGCCTGAGGGCCTTCTTTCATCTTCATCCCATTGACGTGGTGGTGGGGGGGTCAGTGCCAATATTGACAGGAAGCCCTGCGATCCTTGACCATGGAAGAAAGGCAATTGAGGCGTGGAGATACCCGCCATTTTTTAACATTTAATTACATAACAATCATCACGCCTTTCCCATACGGGGTGGCAAAGGCTCAATTGTGCCCACTTTGAGCCAGTTATTTAATACTCAATTTCGCGTGACAGGGGGCTAGCCCTTCGCCGTAGCTGTGGAGTAATGAAGTTTCACGATGTTTTCCATCAGCGTTACAACGTCCGTATAATGTACTTAAGATAAATTGATATCTCATTGGTAAGTACATGGTGAGGAATCGAACCTGCATCTCCCGTGTGCTCGGAGCTCTTTTTTACACGAGGAATTCGCCAGCGTGGCTCGCGAAGGGCTACCTGGAGTTGTGAACACCAGCCACGAGCGGTCGGCCGCGGGCTGGCCAGGAAGCATACGAAAAGTCACTGCGTGGATGAGGCCTTGCCAGCCGTCGAAGAAAAGAACAACGAACTAGTGGTTTTAAAAGGACTTCCATTTCTAAAGAGCTCCCGTTTTTAAAGAACTCCCTTTTCGCTGTGACGCTGTGACTGTTCCTTGTATTTTAACTAGCTTCGTTTCGGTTCTTCACAACAAATTGTTTGTTTTACATAACATTAAATCGGAGCAATATCTTAACGTTAGAAGATATGATAACTTTGCAAATAACATAACTATGTCAAAATTATCGTTGTTATTACAATGCTCCTTTGAATGAAGTTTATACTCCAATTTTAGCCAATAGGCGCCCAGTGAAACCGGGGTTCTGTCGTAACTGTGACATGAATGTAACAGCGAATTTGACAATAAGTTATTTATTCGTAGCTAAACTCAACTCAACTAAAGCTTCCAGCTTATAAAGTACTGTACACACACGGTGTACTACAACAAATATTAAGCTAAATAACTACGCACAGCGAGCGGTGATAAAAGTATATTCCATCCAATGACGCTACTTTTCCTCTGTTCTGAAAATTGTTTGGAAAGGAATCCGCATCATATAGCTGTAAGTATATTCATAAAGACCCTTTGACAATGTATTCAGATGGCTTTTTTATTACTTGTTTACACCAGACTGACGATCCGACATCGAACGAATGTGCTGTCGTAGCCGTGAGCCCTGTACAAAGTTAACGGCGAGCGGTATACCCCGTTTCTAGGGCAGGCGAAAAAACGGACAATGACATAAAGTATTATGTTAGCGTCGAAAGAAAACGATACGTATCGCCCTCCATGCACTTCTGTATCATTTCCGCGTAGTACTGCGTTTCGTGGTAGGGGGTGGGGTGACCGACGCTACCAGTCAGAGATAACAAACCTTCGATAGATAATCTTCGAGTTAGCATTCCAAAGTAACATATACTCGTAGAAGTATTTCGGTAACATAATTACTACAATTTATTTATTTAGTGGTACTTCACATCCTTTTTAGATGTACCTATGTTATTTATTACTAGCCTATATTTTCCCACAGTTGAGCAAAAGCTATATGCTGGTTAGTTCACAATTAAATTTCTATAATATCCGTTTGTCTTTAACACTTATAGTTTATTTACAATTCACCCATAATTTCATTTGTATGTTTGCATAATATCACCATTTAAGCACCATTCGTTCACAAGCAAGGGAATCATCTTGTAAACAAGGTAGGTCACATAGTATTAAATATTTTAGTAACTGGATAATTATGTCGGTAATGGGTAGATACTTGGATCAAAGATTCGATATTTTGAAACATTTATCTATCACACAAAATATTATAATTACACTTTATCTTATATCTGGTTTATAAAATTCTTTTTCACAAGCCTTCTTTACATTATTCTGGGAATACGTTTAACACAGGCATTTGGTACTTTTGCCTGGAAAGTTATCTATGAGTTTTGCAAATTGGCGATTTTATATATTTTGATGTACTCTTTCCGAATATCTACTTTACCACCTAGTATATTTTTGCTGCTCGCTATATTATAAAAAACCGGTCAAGTGCGAGTCTAAATCGCGCACGAAGGGTTCCGTACCACCGTTCAATGGAAGCGATGGTGTGGAGTGAATAGTTTTGATTTTACACAGCAAAATATTGTTTACAAAGTTATTGGTGCGGTTACTTTCACACTCCATGTACGTAACCAGGTGCATCCATAAGTTTGTATGTGGTATTGTTGTATAGGAGCCCCCTGAAATATTTATTTTATCCTGTTTTTTAGTATTTGTTGTTATAGCGGCAACAGAAATACATAATCTGTGAAAATGTCAACTCTCTAGCTAGCTAGGTTCTTGAGATACAGCCTGGTGACAGACGGACGGACGGACAGCGAAGTCTTAGTAATAGGGTTCCGTTCTTAACTGTTGGGTACGGAACCCTAAAAATGGCGCCTATACAGTTTTTTTGGCATTTGCGCCTTTTCGGCTCATTTTACGATATAACCGCATTCTTTTGAGAACAGCACTATATATGCCTCGGCGGAAATGGTCATTGCCTGTCTCGTATTAGTGAAGTCGTCTTCAACGGCTCGGCCTTCAAACTCATACTCGACTTGCAATTGCCTATTTCGTGGCCTTTGCAATAATGTACTATTTTCAGTTCAAAATACCTAAAAATCATTAACTTGTGGCCTTTCATCGCTTGCTACGCGCCTGTAATATCGGGCATTTGGCGCGCGGCGGGGGTCGCGGGGCGGAGGGGATCGTGTGGGGCAGGGCGCGGGGAAGAGGGGGGGGGGGGGGGGGGGGGAAGGGGGTGTACGCTCGAGATATTCGATTTAATTAACATTTACTTTTTAAGTGGAGAAAATAAACAAGAAAGTGTGACGGCCCGGAGCGGTGGTCGCCCGTTGCGTTTTTTTTTATCTGTTGAGTTTCTACGCCCTTCTTCTCCCACAGTGGTCCAATGTGTCCACAGAGAAGTTGCAAAAAATGACGTTTGCTAAGTATATGTAAATATCTACAGTACAGTACTTTAACTTTGACTTTATGGTGCACTATGGAAATATTATTATAAAAGGTAGGTAGGCACCTTTTATAATAATATTTCCTTTAATGTCTTGGTTTGCTGGAAGAAATATATTTTTAGAGATAATCTCGCCTTTGTACATACATTTTATTTTAATGTAACGTGTAAAATATTTGTGTGCAATGAACAATTATGAGTCATGAATAATCGGTAAACAGTAAAAATGTTCACAGAGTGTTTATTGTTAGTGCCGCTTTAGTTATCAATTACGAAACACAAAAACAAATAAGGGACCCTATACAATAAAAGAGATGTGTTTTTCTTGATTTTTTCGCGTGCCCGTTTTTACGTTTCGTTTTTCGTACTTTTAATTACTTGCATTTGCCAATTTTCACGATTCTAGGTCCTAGGTTCTTGATGTAGACCTTCCGGCGCTTGTGCGCTTAAACTATTGACTTCACGAAAAGTGGTTGAGACAAGAAGTTTAGGATCTTCTCTCTACTTTATTTTGTTAGAAGACTGGTATATCGTTAAATGAGTTGGGGAGGAGATATTATCAAATAACTGTTTTTAGGCGCCATTTTAGAATGTGGCCATATGTCGGTCGCACCAAATGACTGAGTCACTTAGCTGGCAATGTATTTGAAGCTGAAGAATCATTCAGGATACATTAATTTGTTTGGGACCATTATCTGCCACATTTTAACATGTCGTTATAGTTTATACAATTTAGATAACATTTATTCATTATTAACGTAGATTTATATTTACAACTTAATTATAATAAGGGTTTTCAACCCTCGCTTGGATGGCAAGATTGTTTTATAAATACTAACATTCTTATTTGTAACCTTAATTAAATTATTTAAAAATAAGCTTGAGACTAATATTGTTTTTATTTTACTGTACGGCTTTCAGCCATTGCGAACAGTCAGGATCTTGTTCAGTGTCACTTTGTAAAATCTTTATTTCAGCTTAGTTATTAGTATATTTTGTTAATACATGCGTAAATATGTCGCTCCACACACACCCCCCACAGGGTGTAACACAAAGGTGTGGTCAAATTTTAGGGAGTGGTCATGGGCATCATATTTTTCTCTTCTCCATATACACGTCAGGTCATAAGTTCTGTCACACAATAAAAACTTTTGAATTTAGAACGCTGGCCACAAAAAAGTTTATTGAATTAGAATTTTTCATGAAAATAAAAATGTGTACTTTTTAGAATTTTCCTCATTTTTAAATATGGAGTGGACACTTAAAGAAGACCGTGTCGCAGTTATTGCGTTGCATCGTTGCGGTTACGCGCCAATTCAGATTTTCGACTTACTGAAAAATTTGAATATAACCAAAAGATTCGTTTATCGTACCATAAAACGATACAATGAAGACTCTAGTGTAGATGACAGGTCAAGAAGTGGTCGCCCTCGCTCTGTTAGGACTCCAGCAGTGATAAAAGCTGTGAAGGCGCGAATTCAAAGAAATCCCATACGTAAGCAGAAACTGTTGGCCCTTCAGATGGGGTTAAGCAGGACCACGGTGAAAAGGGTGTTAAATGAAGACTTAGGGCTTAGGGCATATCGAAGAAAAACAGGACATCGTTTGGACGCTCGTTTAATGGACCTGAGACTAAAGAGATGCCGCGCTTTGTTGAAGCGGTACGCGGGAAAAAAGCATCGGGAAATTCTTTTTTCGGATGAAAAAATTTTCACCGTAGAAGAGAGCTACAAAAAACAAAATAATAAGGTGTACGCACACAGCAGTGAAGAAGCGAGCAACCGTATTCCGCGTGTCCAACGAGGTCATTTTCCATCCTCGCTCATGGTTTGGTTGGGAGTCTCTTATTGGGGCTTAACTGAGGCACTTTTTGTGAGAAAGGCGTAAAAACGAATGCAGTTGTGTATCAAAATACAGTCCTCAAGAACCTTGTGGAACCTGTTTCTCATACCATGTTTAATAACAGGCACTGGGTATTCCAACAAGATTCTGCGCCAGCTCATAGAGCGAAAAGCACACAAGACTGGCTGGCGGCGCGTGAAATCGAGTTCGTCCGGCACGAAGACTGGCCCTCCTCCAGTCCAGATTTGAGTCCGTTATATTACAAGATATGGCAACACTTGGAGGAAAAGGCCTGCTCAAAGCCTCATCCTGATTTGGAGTCACTCAAGGCATCCTTGATTAAGGCAGCCGCCGATATTGACATGGACCTCGTTCGTGCTGCGATAGACGACTGGCCGCGCAGAATAAAGGCCTGCATTCAAAATCGCGGGGGTCATTTTGAATAAACTTTATCACCATAAGAATCTATGTTTTATTAAGTTCATTTTGCTATATAAATGTTTGCTAAATAATAAACATGTCTAAATTATTTCATATTGCACATGTGACAGAACTTATGACCTGACTATGTATAACAGCTAATCGCGCAGCCCAAACTGTACGGAGAAGTGAAAATTAAAACTGCTCAGATCAAGTCGGTTTCACAGTGAATGTTGCCAAGAATGATGTACCTAAAAACTCCCTAAAATATGACTGCACCTTTCTGTTACACATAACTTGGTACATGCTTATTTCATATTCATTTCACGTAATTCTCGTATCAGAGGTACGACCGTTGTTGACTGACTTTAAGTTAGGGAAGCGATTGTGACTATGTCGCAGTTGGTTGGTTAAATCAGACACTTAACTAACATTATAGACCGTTCATTAAATGCCGACGTTTAACCAAGTCACTAGCATTTTGATTTAAATAAAGCATTGTCTAAAACGTTTAACAATCTGTCTTACCGAAAGCCGGCGTGTTGGAAAACAAGATGGCGTCACGACAACAGCTGACTTGCATAGCTTATATCATGGCAAAACAATGCGGTTGCCTAGGTGAAGGGTAATGGGGGTGAGCGAAGCGAAGCCCCCTTTATACTTCGTGTTAAGTTGAACGTGTAAGAACAAAAAAAATACATAAAACATAAATTTAAGTACACATAAAAAAATATTTATATCGTATATGTCTTGTTGCCTAGGAACGTTTAGACAACTCGTTCGTCGTTTCGTTCACTCACTTGTATGACGGAATTTTAGTGACTTGGTTAAACGTCCGCATTTAAGTAACGGTCTAGAGAGTTAGTTAAGTGTCTGATTTAACCAACTAATTGCGACAACTATACCAATATCTGTTTAAAGCATATCATGTGATACTTGGCTGTTATTTGCTGTATGACTAATTATGTGATATTTACAAAGACCTAAGAAAGGCATCATTTTGGAACCATATATGAAGGTACTTACAAATACACCAAGACTTGTGGTTCAATCATGTTCTCATTTTTAACATTCAAACATCACATCTTACCAGTACATAGTACCTACCATTAAGCATTTCAGAAAATAGATAGTACGAGTATTGAGGTGGGTAAGTAAGATTTACAAAATCTTCTTTTTAATAATTATTCAGTGTTTAAGAAATTCTGAGTCTCGTCCCATGGTTAGGGCTTCTGTAACAAACTACTCAGAAACTAAATTTTACAAAGGAGAAACCAGGGTTCGTTAATTAATGAGCATTTTGAATTCTGGAAACTGTGGGAGAGCACTTGACTTAGATCCCTCTCGTCGAAGAGGCTATATGACGTCAGGTATCTCAGTAAACATGTTTAATTTAGCAAGCAACTAGTCATTTAATCTATATTTTTTCATTACTATAAAAACTTCATCAGCATTTAGGTACACGTCCAATTTACCAATACAAAAACGACTTCTATTTGTACAATCCAAGGAGAAGCTGCTTGGAACGAAACCTCTCTTACAATACAAAGGAGAACATTTCTCTTCACATTTACTATCTAGCTATAATAAGGACAGAGAGCTTGCCTAGTAAATATATTTACACCACTTCAAAAACAGCTCCTAGAGAGCAGCAGTCTTCTCTTTTCAAAACAACAGAAGTAGCGTGTTCGATATATCTAGCCGCACAGAAGCACCTAAAACTCTGCCTCATGCGCCGCAACCACGCTTCTTTGCGTCTCAACGGCGCTTATATGCGATTCAGCGGCACTTCTATGCGTCTGCGCAACCACTGCTTTATCGCCTCGGTGTCTTGAACTACACGGCACTGTCACGCCACATGCGCTTACACGTGTCCCCGCCATCATCTCAAGTGAGGCCACCGATATCGCAGTTAACTTGGTACATGAACGTCGTGAGTTCCTCTCCTGTCAGCTCTTCGTCCAGTTCTCGGAGGCTGGAGTTGCTGATGCTACGGAGAGAGTGTTGCGACTCGGGGGAGGAGCAGGATGGCTCGACTGAAACGCGCAGGCGCCAGGCCAGGCTCCAGCGGCCGCACGATGAAGACTCGCTCAAAGTGAAGAGATCTCGCCCGTTGAAGCGCTGCGGAGCGGAAAGGAAAAGATTTAAAGATGAGATTTGAACAAAGTTCTTCTCCTAAAAGAGAATCCTAAGCCCAAAAAAAAACATGTGTTTAAATCCCCACTAAGGGAAAAACGCCTTTACTTGAATTCGATTAAGAGAGTTCTGATTACAAGAAAATGTGAGATCGTGATTGGTTGATGTTGAAATTCAGTTTGATTAATCTTCCCTATCGTCCATTATTTTAAAACGGTACCTTTGCAAAGCTGACGTCGTCCACTTGTCTTTATAAATAGGTGTTAGGTCTCAAAAATTTGTTTTGGTAAGGGATCAAGAAGAATCGTACAGAATGATTTTTAAATTCCTACATTTTTGTATGGAGACTGGAATACCTATGAATGTAGCCCATTAATGTCCTCACCGAGAAGCACGGGCCTTTACACGGATACGAGAGGCTACATAGAACAGATACCCATCTAGTGACTGCCTCGGTCAGATGTTGCTACCCGCACGATCATTTCCAATGTGCAAATTGCGCTAGGCCACGGACGCTTCTAACCTGTTTTAACAGAAGCCTACAATCATCTGACTTCACGACAAGTATCAGTTTCAGATCATTGACCAAAAATAGAGCCTTGTATAAAACCAGACCGTGCGTGGTACGACTGAGACTCAAAACAGCCGTGTCCCACATATTATTCGCGATACTTCAAGCAGTGAGCGGAGAAAACCAATAGCCGCAGGGCAAATCCAATAGCACACAATTTCTTTTTTAGAACATTGTTATCAACTTTATCGAAAGCCATGCGGAAGTCCAACGACCATCCAACTGACATCTCCAATAAGACAATAGAGTAAATATGCCACTAAATATGTCAAAGAGTAATGCTCCTATTAAATAATACCCATCAAAGAATCTAGGGGCTAACTGGCATAGAACTTGTATTAGAATTATTACAAAAAAACTCTGACTTCTATGTTATTTGTATTACAGAACACCGATTAAAGGAAAATATGATGTCTTTTTTATAAAGAACAAATAGATTGTCAGTTGTTACAATAAAAAGACTGCTGATAGAGGTGGTTCTTTAATCTTAGTGAAAAACAATGTTAAGTTGAAACAACGGAAAGATATTCTTGCACTTACTGTTAAAAGACAAATAATGGTATCCTGGACAGAGTTAGATGGCCATATTATTGCTTGTATCTACAGACCTCCGGGAGATGAAAAGGCTATAGCAAATTCGAAATATTTAAGAGAAAATTGGAGGAAGGCCTCACTAAACTATGTAATAACAGAAAAAGATAATCTTAATGTAGATTTTCTTGTAGATTCAACAATGAAATAAAGATAATTAACTTTCTTTAAATAATTTTATTTATGTCATATATTTCTAGAGCCGACTAAAAGTACACTTAGCAGCCAAACTTGCTTAGATAACGTTTTTGTGACTGTGATTCACAAGTAAAGACTGATCCATAATTGTATAGGCCTATTACATCCCATAGAATAGAGACCTTTACGAAAATCCAAGATGTAAATTTTCCAGAACCGAATTTTAATGAACAAAACCCAAATAAAATCTATTTAGACTTCTTTAACATTAATCAAACATAATTCAATAAAGTTTTTAAATTAAAGAAAATCAGTGACTACAACTGTAAATCTCAATTTAATGACTGGGCAACGTTCAGCATTCGTAAAAGTAGAGTTGTCTTGTATGACCTTTACGAACAAAAAACCTATAACTTTGAAGAATATTTCATGACTATGTTAAAAAATATTCCAAAACTTTAATGTTGGTTTGTAGAACTGCAAAAACTATACAAATTAATAGAAAAATACAAAATTAAAATAATAGAAAATAGCTAGATATAGATATAAATTACAATGGTTCAAAGCTTGAAGTAGTTGAGTCGGCAACACTATTAGGAATCACAATAGACAAGAACTTCAATTGGAAATATCATATTAACAAAATTAGAACCAAATTATCGTCTTTTAGTTACGCACTTGATGAAACGAAAAAAACAACTGACACAAATTTAGAACCAAATTATCGTCAACAACAACGAAAAAAACAACTGACACAAATACCACTATCACTACGTACTATGCCTACGCTCACGCGTGGTTAAGCTATGGAGTTTTACTTTGGGGAGGAAGCACTGATGCACCGAAATTATTAATTATACAGAAGAAACTAATACGAATTATAGGTAATATTGAAACAACACATAGTTGCCGACCTTACTTCCAAAAGTATAAAATAATAAAAACCTTCAATCTACATCCTGGAAGCATGTAGGTTCGTTCGAAGCCAAATTATTTATTTTATTTTTTATTTATTTATTAACTCATTAACAATATATATTGTGTCTGAAATCACTTAATATCTAATATTATTATTAAATTTAATTTTCAAAATAAATCAATAATTTAAATTAATGTCACATGTTGTCATATCGTGTAGTTGATAAATTATATACAGTTCAACTTTTCTTACAATTAGGTTCAGCATAAAAGTCATTAATGTCATAAAAAGATTTTTCCATCAAATATTTTTTAATTTTTCCTTCAAACATCTTCGTTTTATCAATTATTTTCAAATTTTTCGGTAATGAATTATACAATTTCATGGATTGATAAAGAACATTTTGCTTGGCAATGTTTAGGCGAGGTTGAATTATCTGAAGTTTAATGTCCTGCCTCCTGGAAATGTTTCTTAAATGTTTCTCTACCGGACCTTCTAGGTCACTCAGGTGTTTACTCAGGGTAGTCAGTAGTATAAGTATATAGAGACTAGGGACAGTTAATAAACGAAACTTCAAAAAGTATTCTTTACATGAGATCCACTGAGGAACTCTAGCTAATACTCTGATTGCTCTCTTTTGCATCCTAAAGGCACTAAGAATATTGCGTTGGTAGCTGTTATATATATAGTTAATACACATCTATACAAACGAAGGGGAGAAAACAATGCTATTTCACTAAGACATCATAATAATTTATTGTACCCACAATCTAGATTAGCGGTAAAAACCAAAAATGCTTATGTTATGTCAATAAAAATATATATTTTTTTTTTTTTTTTTTACCTGAAAACATGAAGAAAATTAAACCACATTCAAAAAACAATTAAAACACTTCTTGGAGCGCAAGTGTTATTATTCAGTAATCGAATATATGTATGATAAACTATAATGCTCATCAGCAATATAGTTCCTGTTTTAATTTAATGTTTATGATGTTTCTAGCATATAAGTTATAAGTAGGCCTAATGTGGCTTATAGTTTAGGTTATTTATTGTTTTATCTTCAAACGTATCATAAACCCTCTTTACTGCGTACAAAAACCACTCGTTACGATCAGCAAAATGTTAAACTACTTGGTAAGAACTCATTTCTTATCTGAAAAATTTCACAATATGACCATAATGTGTAATTTTTCTGCATATTATTCAAATTTCGAACGCCGACGCCCCTAGTTTGTCTGTGAAGTTAGTACTGACATTCAAATTTCGGACGCCGACGCCCGCCTGCGGCACGTAGGTACTACAGAACAAGCTAAACAACTGCAGAGCCACAATGCCGGTCAAACATGCGGTTCCTGAACACATCAAAGAGAGCTTATGATATGTGTGTAGATAAACTAGTGTATGTAAATGTACATAATTTGGCATTAAAACTCTCGAGTGATATTATTATGAAACTCGCCTTCGGCTCATTTCAAAACCCACTCTCGAGTATTAATGCCCTCTATTATGTAGCAGTCACATAAACTATTATTAAGTTAATGTTCTTAATGTGTACTATAGTAATGTTGTGCAATAAAGTAGAGTAAATTAGATATAATGATATAATACTTATTTAAAATAGAATATTGCTTGTGCCCACCAGGGTCCATAATGATCTACCACTATGTTATAAGACCTTACTGTTATTATGGATTGCAATAAACGAATATGAATATGAGAATGAAAACAGTTTGGCAAATAATAAACCGTGAAAGTGACAAAGTTATACCAAAGGACAATGATTTCTGCCTAAAGATAGTGTATGCGTGATGGTGTTGTTAAATCTAACGTCTTATGTTAAATCTTCGAAACATTTTTCACCAATGTACCCTTACTCACAACAGAGCGTCTAAATTAATCTCCATATAAAGCAGAGACTTAGTTAAAAAGCAACACTAGCGTCAGTTATGTAGATTTTAAATTTCATCATATACATACACAGTCAGGTCATAGGTTCTGTCACACAATAAAAACTTTTGAATTTAGAACGCTGGCCACAAAAAAGTTTATTGAATTCGAATTTCGAATTTTTCATGAAAATAAAAATGTGTACTTTTTAGAATTTTCCTCATTTTTAAATATGGAGTGGACACTTAAAGAAGACCGTGTCGCAGTTATTGCGTTGCATCGTTGCGGTTACGCGCCAATTCAGATTTTCGACTTACTGAAAAATTTGAATATAACCAAAAGATTCGTTTATCGTACCATAAAACGATACAATGAAGACTCTAGTGTAGATGACAGGTCAAGAAGTGGTCGCCCTCGCTCTGTTAGGACTCCAGCAGTGATAAAAGCTGTGAAGGCGCGAATTCAAAGAAATCCCATACGTAAGCAGAAACTGTTGGCCCTTCAGATGGGGTTAAGCAGGACCACGGTGAAAAGGGTGTTAATGAAGACTTAGGGCTTAGGGCATATCGAAGAAAAACAGGACATCGTTTGGACGCTCGTTTAAAGGACCTGAGACTAAAGAGATGCCGCGCTTTGTTGAAGCGGTACGCGGGAAAAAAGCATCGGGAAATTCTTTTTTCGGATGAAAAAATTTTCACCGTGGAAGAGAGCTACAACAAACAAAATGATAAGGTGTACGCACACAGCAGTTTGGTTGGGAGTCTCTTATTGGGGCTTAACTGAGGTACATTTTTGTGAAAAAAGCGTAAAAACGAATGCAGTTGTGTATCAAAATACAGTCCTCAAGAACCTTGTGGAACCTGTTTCTCATACCATGTTTAATAACAGGCACTGGGTATCAACAAGATTCTGCGCCAGCTCATAGAGCGAAAAGCACACAAGACTGGCTGGCGGCGCGTGAAATCGACTTCATCCGGCACGAAGACTGGCCCTCCTCCAGTCCAGATTTGAGTCCGTTAGATTACAAGATATGGCAACACTTGGAGGAAAAGGCCTGCTCAAAGCCTCATCCTGATTTGGAGTCACTCAAGGCATCCTTGATTAAGGCAGC
Organism: Argyresthia goedartella; assembly: GCA_949825045.1. NCBI lineage: Eukaryota > Metazoa > Arthropoda > Insecta > Lepidoptera > Argyresthiidae > Argyresthia > Argyresthia goedartella. The sequence goes on from OX463819.1 coordinate 1,653,971, forward strand.
CGCCGATATTGACATGGACCTCGTTCGTGCTGCGATAGACGACTGGCCACGCAGAATAAAGGCCTGTATTCAAAATCGCGGGGGTCATTTTGAATAAACTTTGTTACCATAAGAATCTATGATTTATTAAGTTCATTTTGCTATATAAATGTTTACATAAATAATAAACATGTCTAAATTATTTCATATTGCACATGTGACAGAACTTATGAACTGACTATGTATATCCCAGGATATTGTCAAATCGTTTAGATTACTTAACTTAAAACATACTGAAGACCTGTGGGGTATATCAGTCAAAGTTTGGTAATGGTTCAATAATTATACATAGTCAGGTCATAAGTTCTGTCACACAATAAAAACTTTTGAATTTAGAACGCTGGCCACAAAAAAGTTTATTGAATTCGAATTTCGAATTTTTCATGAAAATAAAAATGTGTACTTTTTTGAATTTTCCTCATTTTTAAATATGGAGTGGACACTTAAAGAAGACCGTGAAAAATTTGATTGTAACCAAAAGTTTATCGTACCATAAAACGATACAATGAAGACTCTAGTGTAGATGACAGGTCAAGAAGTGGTCGCCCTCGCTCTGTTAGGACTCCAGCAGTGATAAAAGCTGTGAAGGCGCGAATTCAAAGAAATCCCATACGTAAGCAGAAACTGTTGGCCCTTCAGATGGGGTTAAGCAGGACCACGGTGAAAAGGGTGTTAAATGAAGATTTAGGGCTTAGGGCATATCGAAGAAAAACAGGACATCGTTTGGACGCTCGTTTAATGGACCTGAGACTGAAGAGATGCCGCACTTTGTTGAAGCGGTACGCGGGAAAAAAGCATCGGGAATTTCTTTTTTCGGATGAAAAAATTTTCACCGTGGAAGAGAGCTACAACAAACAAAATGATAAGGTGTACGCACACAGCAGTGAAGAAGCGAGCAACCGTATTCCGCGTGTCCAACGAGGTCATTTTCCATCCTCGCTCATAGTTTGGTTGGGAGTCTCTTATTGGGGCTTAACTGAGGTACATTTTTGTGAGAAAGGCGTAAAAACGAATGCAGTTGTGTATCAAAATACAGTCCTCAAGAACCTTGTGGAACCTGTTCCTCATACCATGTTTAATAATAGGCACTGGGTATTCCAACAAGATTCTGCGCCAGCTCATAGAGTGAAAAGCACACAAGACTGGCTGGCGGTGCGTGAAATCGACTTCATCCGGCACGAAGACTGGCCCTCCTCCAGTCCAGATTTGAGTCCGTTAGATTACAAGATATGGCAACACTTGGAGGAAAAGGCCTGCTCAAAGCGTCATCCTGATTTGGAGTCACTCAAGGCATCCTTGATTAAGGCAGCCGCCGATATTGACATGGACCTCGTTCGTGCTGCGATAGACGACTGGCCGCGCAGAATAAAGGCCTGTATTCAAAATCGCGGGGGTCATTTTGAATAAACTTTATTACCATAAGAATCTATGTTTTATAAAGTTCATTTTGCTATATAAATGTTGACATAAATAATAAACATGTCTAAATTATTTCATATTGCACATGTGACAGAACTTATGACCTGACTATGTAGTAATAGCCCACACTTAGCACGCTGTTTAATATTTATGCTTCGGAACGCACCGGTTTTTTGTTGCGCGGATCGACCGCGAGTAATCGGGACATCACTAGCGGAAACGGAACCGCAGCTGTCACTCGTACCAACGAGATGAAAAATTAGAGGTTATCTTTTCTTGTCGTGAGAAAAAACATGTCTGCTCATGGGTCGGGCCTAGATTGTATTTCGGTGTAACAATTGTCTAACACAGGTGTCGGGCCTGGTCGGAGTGTTGATCATAATAATCGTCGGGAAATAAGTAGATTCGCGTCAGTGATTCGTGTTGTGAAGGACATCGTCGTATCGGACAGCGACTCCTCGTGTCGGCAAGCAGCACGCCGGCGACAGCGTCGGCGGCGAAACCAGTGAGATTCGGTTCCTCTCCTATCACAATTGTGCTCCTATCCCGTATTCCTGCCTCGAATCGAGCTTTCGATTTCCGGTCTACGACGGCAAGGTAAAGTAGCAATCACGATTTTCTCCCGTGCTGGCAAAAACCCAGCCCCTCATGATTCCACGCCGTTCGGTTGAGACGTGGAATTAAACACTTAGCAATTACAATGCAATAAATGTGTTTACGATGGAGCATTCCCAGACCTCATGAAATACAGTAAACTGATGCTTCCGTTCACGTCGGGAGACAAGGGTGATCCTTAAAATTTCAGACTAATGTCTATTCTTCCAGCACTAAGGAAAAAACGGATGCAGGTATTTTCTTTTATCTCATATTTATTCTACATGGAAGGCCGCACAGTATCTTGTCGGATTTTTTTGCAATCTGTCGAAGGCATTTGATTGTATTTTTCATGATACTAATGAAATTAAATCACTACGGAGTTAGAAATATAGCGTTGGATCTAGTAAGATCATACCTAAGCAAAATAATTCAAAAGGCTACGGCGCTAAATATAATGAATCGGATGTAAAAATTGGCGTCCCATAAGGTTCCATATTAGGCCCTTTCTTATTTCTGGTATTAACGATCTTCCTTTAATGGTGGAGAAATTGTCTGACATAGTATTGTTTGCTGATGATACTTCAGTGATTTTCAAAATTGATTTGTTAAACGCTTATAAAACCAAGTGTATCAAATTCTCACTTCCAAGTGTCAGGCAAGTTGAGACTAGGTGAGTGTTAGACAGTAATACGTTAGAATTAGAAAATGATACGAAATTTCTTGGAATAACCACTGATAGCCAATTGCAGTGGGGGCCCACATAGATAAATTATCTGGTAAATTAAGTTCTGCGGCTTTTGCTATTAGGAACATTGGACAAAACACGGATGTGGCTTCATCTAGGCAAGTATATTTTAGTTAATTTCATAGTGTCATGTCCTGTTGTTGTGGGGGAAGGCAGCGGAAAACACCCCTAGGCATTATTGATGGTGTAGTATAGGGTTTTCTATTTTTCTAATCACCGCGTGCAAGGCTGTCTCCGTTGATTTTCCAGCTTGGTACGCGTATTGATTTGGGTAAATTGGTTAGGGTTTCAAGCGTCCGTCTCTTATATCCCTGTCACAAAGTCTTTCTAGTGTCTTTAGGAGAAATCGCGTTAGATTTATTGGTCTGAAGGATTTGGGTTCTGTGAAGTCGTCCTTTCTAGTTTTGACAAGGAATACTACTTTCACCTTTCTCTAGCTTTCAGGTATGGTAGCCAAGAGCTAGGTTTGACCTGTATATTGCTACGAGACGCAGTTTTATTAGTTTGTTCCCCCATTGCAGGAGGACCGGTCATTTTTTTCTTCAATTATTGTATCCTCTGCTCCTGCCCAATGCCCATGCCTCTCGGCTTGGTTTGCATATGAGTTGAAGATCTGTAGTTCCTTCAGAAGTCAGTTCTACTGCAAGTATTACTATACAATCAGGGAAGTGCGTCCGCAGCAAGACGCTACAGATTTCTGATTCGTTTCCTATAGGTGCCATCCGATTTTTTTTGCGATCGTAGCTGGTGGTGTGGGTCACTGTTTATGGAGCTACAGGTGTTCCTACGCGATGCTCTGAAGTTTTGCCTAGTTTGTTTCTTAAACTGATTTCTAGCTAATTGCAAGGCCTTCCTAGGAGTCTAGGAGTTAATTTTATGGTTTGCAGTCCAAAAGTTATCCACGAAAGTAATCTACGATGAAACCCTCCATTTTGTGGTAAGGTCGGATGCTAGAAATAACAATTATGATGTCTGGTATAGTTTTGGCTGTCGATGCTACAAAGGTTGGCGCTGAACCTCTGTTCAATATTGACACTTTGTGATTAAGGACGAAGACAATAAGGTCCTTACCTCTATTGATCGTTTCCTTTGGGATTGATGTGATCAAGTAAGGTTTTTGCAGAAAAACAGGCCTTACATATGTCACAAATAAACAAATGAGCGAAATGTTATTGTATCGGGGTATATTAAATATTTTGTCTATAGTTATGTGACCTATCAATGTCCACCCTCCTTCATCCCGTCTTACTAATCGTCCCGCTCTTCTCCACCTTAGTCCTGTTATTCGCTTGCGTATGTCTTCGACCTTTGTATCTTCATTACAATTTCAAATAGTACTTTGTCTTACTGTAATTATATAATAATAATAATAATAATAATAATAATAATAATAATACCTTGGACACCTTTTACACACATTGATCTAGCCCCAAACTAGGATTCCCTGTATCTTGGGTATACTAGACAACAATATATATACTTATATAGAGAAATATTATACTTAGATAGATAAACATAAACAACCATGACTAGGGTACAAACATCCGTTCTCATCAAACCTAATCTAATTGCCCCTTTACCCCATATTTTTATTACTAAAGTCCACGTAGACTAAGTTTCGGGCATCAGCTAGTGAGCAATAATTGTTACCCAATATTTGAAATGTCGAAAATAAAAAGCTTGGGACAGAACGTATGGCCAGACTAGGTATACTACAAGTGCCCTGGGCAGTTGCTGTAGTCGATTCAACAAATGCATGAATCCTAAAATTATGGCCTGGGATTTTCTGGAGTTAACGAGTAGTACGAAAGACAATGATTATTTCCTGATTTACTCGAGGTCAGCGTTAAGTTCATACAAAGCTGAGGTCAAATATCTAAAGAGATAATAACGGTAGATTTGAATATCATCAGCATACAGATAATATGAAGAAGAAAGAAATCATCATAAATGGAGTTGATGAAGACTGAGAACTAAAGAGGAAAAAAAATAAGATTGCACGAGTTGGTTAATGTCTCCTCGAACCTTATGCGCTGCTGCCGATCTCCAACATAAAAGAAATTCATCGACGTTTGTCATATAACAAAAACACAAAACTAGATGCTCTGTGAGCCGTTGACCCCGCCAGTGACACTTTATTTCAACCACACATACAAACTTATTAATGCACCTGGTTACGTTCATGGAGTAAGAAAGTAGCCGTAACAATAATTATGTAAAACTACATTTTGCGCTCTTAAACCCAACCTATTGACTTTTTATAAAAATTATATAGACTGTCACGGCCTCTATTAATGCAACGACACCTCATGAGTGAACATCCGTAAAGCTGTTTGGATTGTAGCGGTTTTTTGAAATTTTAAGTCCCCACATATCCGCCATTTAAAAAAAAAAAACAAAAACTTAAATGACAAGAAATAACAATGTCATTATGAAACCTTTACTAAAGTTCTCGAGAAACAGTTGAGGAATGCGGCCTGCAGAGGGTAACATCCGGACACACATCCAGACATACGAAAGCATTTTTGCCCAATCCTGAATCGAGACGCTTCGGTCGCTTCGCTCGCTCGGTCAATAAAGCTTGCAAACAAACAACGATAATCCTTTTCTCAGAATAACGAAACTTGCTTACCTACCATCTGTGATCCAAATAAAGCAAATATTTATTTTTTAAGAGAAAATATTACTGAATGTATACCGTTTTTGTCTTTTTCGCACTTTGAACTCAGATTTCTCGCAAAGTACATCGTTTATGAAATTCATGACTACACACTTCTGTTTATCATAATGTGATTGATTGACACCAGTGTCATCTCTGGCCGCAAAAACAAGATTCTACAAAATGGCGAACAGTTTGGTATGCCAAAAAAGTTACGTGCTCTTTCGGGATACTAAAGTATGTACCGATACAAGTTTCGTGTTGAAAGTAATATAGTCTCAAGTGAAATGATAAGGAACTTCCTAAATAAAACACCATCAACTATCTGTACCACTGAAGAGCAAAATTTTTTTTTCATATTAAAAGTCATCTGTATACTTACTTCTGTGTACAAGACGCTAAAGTTGTTAGGTTCTGAAAGTCCATTACTAACTGTTATGCTGTAACTTCAAAAGTAAGTATGGTAAAAAAGCTCCGCCTACGGCGCCTGAGCATTTCTTTGTTTTGTTTGTTCTTGGTAGTTAGTTGGGAACTAATTTGCATTATATTATTATGGCTTCTTATGAAAACCTAGGTACTGTCTAGGAATAGCAAATTAATTCAATGCGGCTTCAGGTCATAAATAAATGGTCACAAGTCTGTGCACTAAGAGAAACAGGGTATTAGAGTTCCATTAGACGATGATCTAGTAATTTGTTAATGAGCAATTTAAAAAGCATGTTAAAGCGACTTTGTCAAAAAAGGGATATTACAATGTTCAAGATTACTTAAATTACAGGACTGTATGGGGTTAATCTAGCTCAACACAGGCCTTGCTGTTAATAATTTTGTAATTATATATTCCTGCTTATCAATCATAATAATTAAATTTTTCATATTTGTAATAGTTAAGCACAACCTATTTTTAAAAGAGATCTAAAAATCAATCTGTGGGAGTTTCTACGCCCTTCTCTCCCACAGTGGTCCAATGTAGAGAAGAAGCAAAATTGACGTTTGCTAAGTATATGTAAATATCTACAGTAATAAAGTACTTTGACTTTGACTTTGAATGATTCCATTATATCTTATGTGGCTTCGAATAATTTGCCAGTCATATCCTTATGGGATCATGCAACTTGCGCTGAATCTGGACGCCTGCAACATGCATCGGTCATATTATGCATACTTAAACTGTACCTGTACAACTTAAAGGATAGCAACTATACTTACCAGTGCATAACTAAGATGTTAGTAATCAAAGCAAAGCGTGAACGCATCCCACACCTCGAAGCGCCCCGCGCCGTGAAAACAAAGTGTGTTGTGCCTGACCTCACCTGAGCGCGCGGTGGTGCGTCGCACAGCTGCGTGGTCGCTGTTGAGAGTCTGCGCAGACGCCTAGGGCGCTGGCGCTCAGTTGCGGCGAGCGCCGAGTCGCCGGTGAGCGCCCGTTCGCGCCGGCTGGCCAGGAGGGCGCTGTAGGTGCGCACCAGACGTACGCCGGCGCGCCGCCGCCCGCACCAAGCGGCTAGCGTCGTCTGCAAAATAACTGAATTTAAACTCATGATATTGAGATTCACCGGTAGTTTGTTTTTCCTACGGAAGAAAACAAAAATACCTAAAGTAACGAATACACTATTGAATTGCAGCAATTGCGAGCCTTTTACTGGCTGAAAACCTGGGAAAAGTCTATTTTGCTTTTAGCTCAAGCCACAGAAAGACCTCGAAGTAGTTTTTGACATTATTACTGTTGAAACGCTTGTAAATCACAGGGCGCTGCATTGTCGCTGTGATATTCTATGGAGTTTAACCTTTAGCCTTAGGTCATTGGTTGACGTGCTGGTCTTTCTTGCATGCACACTGACACCTCATGTACTGTGTCAGCATGTTGAAAGAGAGTTTCTACCAATCAGGATGGCTTGGCGTATATACATGAGGTTGTTGTTCTGTAAAGTTACCCCCGACTGAGAGGTGTTTACACGACACTGAAGAAAAAAATATATTTATTTCATCTAACAATTCATATTTATATCCGTTGTTCATAGAAGAAATCATAATGGTAAGGTAACAAAATATTTTACGAGCAAAGGCGAGCTTTTCTCTAAAGAGAGATTTCTACCAGCAAACCTAAGTAGGACAGGAAAATGTGTGCTACAGGATAGTCCTAATAAATCTGCCAGGAGAGCGCAATAAAACTATATACCTACCACTAATTATGTAGAAAAATAATGTTTTTAAAATACCTACCGAAATCGTAGCCTTACTTTTATCCCTTGCTACTGCGCCCTCAATATCAGGCATTCGGCGCCCGGAACAATAATATAAACATTAGCAAAACAAGAATTTAGCAAATGCACGTGTTGCGTCAATTTCGGAGGGCTTACCCCGTAATGATGCGATTACGGCCGGAGCGTACTTGCCGTTCAGTGACACGCAAATCACCGCTATTAAGCTCACCTGTTACACTGTTACCAAGGGTCAAAATCGCTATTGTGTTCCAGACATCTGGGGAAGCCTAAAGACGTCAAAATTAACTAAATAAACTGACAGCTTGAAACCTGCAGGTCTTGTGCAGATGTCATTAGGTTACAATTTCAACCTAGATTTTTAATTGTACATTGAATTTCAATTGTAAATTCAAGTACCTTACTATACGACAGTCGACGGAATTCAATTTCCGCCACACCTAATATCGTATAGAAACTGGTACCTTAAGATCTTTACCATTAGAGCACGTATATTGCTATGGCGACGTTGCATGCATTATAAATTTACTCGCAACTGATTTATTTAAAGCGAAATTACTATTTTGACGCCCACTGCTCCGAAATGAGGCGAAAGATGGTATGTAATAGGGCCACAAAAAAATAATTGTTAAACAGGACAAAAATATTATTTCTGGCCTGTTTCACAGGACAGAAAACACATAGTTGGCTTGTTTTGTCATGGTTCCGTCAGGTGTTGACAGATGGCGCTTCATGCCACTGTACGTTGCCGTTGGCAGTAAGGCACGGCGCGCCAACATAATAATAATTAAAATCAAAACAAAAGGACATGAATTACGTTCAGTTCATCTGTAAACATTATTGTATTTTTTTACACATGTTAATGAAAAATTTGTTGGTGATTGAAAATGAGTGAAATTAAGGTATTATTTAGTCCAGAAACTATTAAAATAAAAGTAAATATTGACATACCAAATCGACCACAATATCGGTCCCGAATAAAACGTTGACTATAAATTTTCAAAATTGCGCGCTAGTGTGTCAAATATAAATATAAGTTTGTAATTAGTGTTGGTATCATAATTTTTTGCGTTCATATGTATTTTTTTATGAATTAAACTTATTCAGTTATTACTTTAAAGCGTCTCTTACTTATTTTCTCTTAGAAGGAGATGACAAGTTGAGTGTATCACTCGGGAGCAAAATAATTTTTTCCTCGGGCGAAGTACTTCGAATTCTTTGCTTACTCACGATTATATTAAAGAACCTCTCGCTAATCGCTCGGGGTTCTACCATAGAATTGCACGTTTTGCTCAAATTTATTATTGCACGTTTTGCAAAAATATTATTTTGCTCCCTTGTTATACAATCTACTATTGAGTGTCTATCGAAACGAAATAGCTGGGTAATTAATTGCCGAGACTGTACCAAAATGTGTCATATCATAACCTCGAGTGCGTACCTACTGGCTAGTTATACCGTTAATTGGCAATCATTGTCATTAATTATGATTGTATCACTTTTTGATAATTAATAGTAGTTTATGTGACTGATACATAATGGAGGGCATTAAAACTCGAGAGTGGGTTTATAAAACGAGCCGAAGGCGAGTTTCATAATAATATCACTCGAGAGTTTTAATGCCTAATTATGTACAGTTACATACACTAGTTTATCTACATACATATCATAAGCTCTCTTTTATGTGTTCAGGAACCGCATCTTTGACCGGCATTGTGGCATTGAGTTGTTTAGTATGTTCTGTAGTACCATCTTCACAGAAAAAGTTGGGGCGGCACGCAGGCGGGCGTCGGCGTTCGAAATTTGAATGTCATAATATGTAGGAAATTTACACATTATGGTCATAATGTTCAAAATTCAGATAAGAAATGGGTTTTTACAAAGTAATTTAACATTATGCTGATCGTAACGTGCGGTTTTTGGACGCAGTAAAGAGGGTTTATGATACATGTGTAGATAAACATATAAAAATAATAGTTTTAGAATATAATCGTGACGCCACTGGGATAGGTCGGTGTACTGCACTGCAATTCACGGTCTGAACTCTGCCATACTAAAATATTTCAAAGGATTTTCTAGCTAGTATTCCAGTAAATCCGCCAAACGCTTCGTCATAACCAAACATAAGAAACATAACACATATCCATAAAAATAAACCGCCCCAAGAAACGCCCGCACCAAACGTGCCCATTACACTGGCAGCATTACCGCGCTGCACAGTGCACAGCCAGCGAGATCCTCTATGACAGGAACGATCCGGAGCGGTGGTCGAATCCTCGTTCCCTCGAACGACGCCCAATACCCTTGATGAAGGCCCTACCCTGCGAACCCCACACCCCTGTGGTCTCGACGGTCAAAGGAACACACAGATAGGTATTCCAGTTGGTTTGTGCTGTGACCAATAAGTTTTCATCGCTCTGTTCTACAGTGCAGATGTCGAGATCTCTACTATTAGTCTAGGTCTGGATTCTGCTAACAAAGTGGAGACTCAATGACATGACAATGGTGATTCACTTTTTTATGCTTCTTCTTATAGTGCCTTCTAGTATTGGTGGTTGGTGATCAGCTCTCCATACTTCTCTTTGTTCCCCACCTAGCGCATAATGTTCTTCGGTCAGAAGCCAAACTTGGCGATCTCCTTCAAACCATGACATATGCTGACACGGAGGCATTACTAACTATAGTTACGTAATATTAATTTAGGTATGCTTTAACATTACTGCTTTAACAACATGATTATTTACTAGTGGCCCTGTGGGCAGTAGACCTCGCTAACAGGGGGGACTGTGAATCCATTTTTAGGTAAGCATTTTAGATTCAATCAAAATCAAGTAGTAAAGTAGCCGCACCAATAACTTTGTAAACTACATTTTGCGATTTAAAATACAATCTATTCACTTTTCACGAAAATTGTTATAATCTATTTCACTCACTCTCATGGTCTGTATAGATCCTCTTTACTGATTAGTAAATGATTCGTCTCCTACTGCGAGGAGTCCAAACTTGATACGTTTTGAAAAGATTTCTTGGATTGTTAGAAAACAGGCGGCCTAAAGATATTGGGTATATTTTTAGAACCGGCTCATGAAGCCCTTTAATTTGATACCTCACACGATAGGTTTCAGAAAATAAATTAAAAAATTCCATACAACAAATTAATGACGTCATAACCCCCCTAAGTGGAAAATCTAGAAAAGCTCTCGACAAAAAAAAACTTTTAATTCAAGGAACACGTGTGCCAAGTTTGGTGAGGGTCGCTTGAAAACTGTGGCCCCTAGTCCGGAACTGACAGACACACATAGAGACAGACGAAAGCAAAATCGGCCTCCTATCTTGTCGGATTGAAGGCCTTCGCTCGCTTCGCTCGCTCGGTCAATAATACCTTGAACATTATTTGCACCAATTGATCTAGCCCCAAACTACGATTCCCTGTATCTTGGGAACAAGACAACGATACATATACTTATATAGATAAATATTATACTTGGATAAAACAACCATGACTAGGGTACAAACATCCGTTCTCATCAAACAAATATTTGTCCCCACCGGGACTCGAACCCGGGACCCTTGGCTTCGTAGGCAGGGTCACTGCCGACTCGGCCATTCGGGTCGTCATGATGATCCTGATGATTCTGCAATCCTTTACCTTTGTTAAAAAAACTAATTTATATAGAAATTATTTCCTACCTACCACTAATTGCCTAAAAAAGAATAAATAATTAATATCTTAAATGGACTGTCGCCTGTCACGTCATTGTCGTTGAGCCGCCATTTTGTTAGCTGAGTTGTTGAACCAGTAGATAATTTTTAGGGTTCCGTACCCGTGTATCACTCGAACAACAGTAACGAATCGAAGAACATCTCATTCAGTATTTTTCTAATGATTATAAAATTCACCCGTGACGTCACGTCCGGCTCATCCGTTCTCTGTACAACTAAAACTTTACCCACTCGTACGACTAAAATTTTCACATAGTGTATATTTCTCTTACCGCTGTAAGTACAAATAATAAACCACATGCGTTCAAATTAAACCAGCCAAGTGCGAATTGGACATCGGACCCGCATACGAAGGGCTAAAACGTAAAAAATTTATTTATTTATACCAAGTATTTTGTACGAGTATTAATATATAAATATAATTTTTAATATTAAAACAATAAATACTTGGTATGGCTACATTCAAGGCCGCACATCGAAACATTGAAAAAGAGTTTTTTATTAGTATGTTAGTATTTAACTATGTACTCAGGTTAACGAAACTATTTGTTCATTGAAACCGGAAGTTATTAGAAATTGAATAACTTATTTACAGAAATAAAATCAAATATGATAAAAAACTAATAAGATAAACTAATAAATAAGATCGGGAAGAACAGTTCAGTTCACCGTTATACAAATAAAACAAAATGGCTAAGAAAATGGACATACAAATAATCTCGTGTCTGGGTACTATTTTTAATTCTTAAAAACTCGAATTTTTAATTATTTCTGACGACCCTGTCATGCGTTCGAATCCCGGTAGGGGAAAATATTTGTGTAATGGATGAGCATCAATGTTTGTTTCTTAGTCTTGTATGTATTCTATGAATATACATTTATCTATATTAAATATACCGTCATCTAGTACTTACCCATAACACAAACCTTACTGAGCTTACTATAGGCCTAGTACTTACCCATAACACAAACCTTACTGAGCTTACTATAGGCCTAGTACTTACCCATAACACAAACCTTACTGAGCTTACTATAGGCCTAGTACTTACCCATAACACAAACCTTACTGAGCTTACTATAGGCCTAGTACTTACCCATAACACAAACCTTACTGAGCTTACTATAGGCCTAGTTCGATTTGAGTAAGATTTTCCTCTAATATTTATTTATTATTTATTGATTATTTGTTGTTACAGCGGCAATAGAAATACACCCTTGCAAAAATTTCAGCTCTCTATCTATTTCGGTTGATCCGGTAGAGCCCGCTGACAGACGGACAGACGGACAGCGGAGGCTTAGTATTAGGGTCCCGTTTGATACCCTTCGGGTACAGAACCCTAAAAAAGGGGCGTCCTCATACAGGAGACGTGTTATTTTTGCATTTTTCCTCCACGTTGGTTCGATAGTTCGGAGGAACACTTCGTGTGCGATTCTGACTCGCACTTGACCGGTTTTATTATTACTTGTCATTGCTAATGTCATTGACAGACTTAAAGCTATGCGACCTTGTTGCCCAGAGGCCGGCGACGCGTTTTCTAATTTATATTCATGACTATACAATTAATTACCTCAACTCAAAATCACTTCATTCCTACAATTTAATTTATGTGACCCATCCCATCACGCAGCTCACACGTGCGACTCAGTAGCTATGCTTCTTTATTTATTTAAAATAGCTTCATAGCTGCGGCGGTGGGCTAGCCCCCTGTCACGCACAATGGTGTATTCAATAACTTGCCAAACGAGGGCTAAACTGTGTCTCTGCCAGACCTTATGGAAAAGGCGGTGACATAAACATGTATACATGCATCACGACGACCTCCGTGGCGCTGCGGTAGTGGCTCTGCCTGCCATGCGAGAGGTCCCGGGTTCGATCCCCGGCTGGGGGTAAAGAAAAAAACAATCCCCAGGTCTTGGATGTTTATATGTGTGTAACGTCGCTGTTTCTGGTTCCCACGACACAGGGTATCCTAGTGTGGGGCCAGAAGCAATGTATGTGCCTGTGTGTAAATATTTATGTTTATGTTTACATACAAACATTGCTTCTGGTCCCACACTAGGATACTCTATATCGTGGCAACTAGCAATAGTGACGTCATGCACTTATAAACATGTTAGATCTATTTTTTCATTCATTTCAACTTATCAAATCAAATCAAAGTTTCTTTATTTTATTAGTGTAGATATTTAGTTTAAAAATATGATTGATTCACGTCGAATTTTTAGCCTATTGACTATGTTGGACAGTGCACTGAGTGAGAAGAAGACAGCACAGACAAAATGGTGTTTTAAAAGTTTCGCTACTTTTAAATCCTCTCATATCAAATTCATGTTGCTTTTGGGATTTTCAGTTAGAGTTGAGTTCGATCCTCAGAGCAAGCTTCAGTTATTGTTGAAAGCATAAGTGGTTTTACGTCTTGATGACAAAAACACCTAAGAAAACCTCGTCACAATCAGAAAATGATACTTTAAGTCTGGCTGCTTTAAAAACGAACACATCAGGTCATGTTTATGTATACTTGGTAAATTTAATTTTTGCCTCTTCTCTACATTGGGCCACTGTAGGAGCAGTACGGCGAAGAAACGCCCACAGATTGATTTTAAGATCTCTTATAAAAATTGGTGGTGTTTAAGCAATTCAAATATTACAATATTAATTATTATAAATAATACTAGCTGATGCCCGCAACTTCATCTGCGTGTTCCTAGGAATTATCATTAACCGAGATAACGTTACCCTCCTTCTGGTGCAGTCGGATAAAAGTATCCTATATGTTAATCTAGCTCATAAACTACCTCTGTGCTAAATTTAATTCAAATACGTTCAGCCGTTTTAGCGTGATTGAGGCACAAACACAGAAACATCCAAACATCCAAACATCTAAACATCTTTCACATTTATAATATTAGTTAGATGCAGGAATAAATAATTACAAAATTATTAATAACGAGAATATTAGGACTCAACGGACTCTTAATGCACTGTACTTTATTTCTACTTTGTGACGCGACTTTATGTCTCTTAGAAATAGTTCAGGAAACTTATAGTTATTCCGGTGTCGGTGCTGTTGGGTCATAGGCAGTGTATGTAACTGTATGTAAATAACTCTACATTCAAACGACCACAGGGAATACGAACATGAGTAAAGTACGCTAAAGCGAGTAGTGACAACTAGATCCCAAAGCGATCGTATGTAGCGACCCCTGCGGCACTAGACCGCCATAAACTTACTATATTACCATCTAGTCTCTAACCTACCTGCAATATTTAAGATTGTACGTGTTCATTTATTAAGTACCTGCAGCCCTGTTTAGGCTCTTTACAAGATAATTAGGCTTTATACTTCATAAGAAGTTAGAAGAAATAGAAGTACAAAATGTTATCTAAATCACCTAACACTCAAGTTTTAATGAAGTCTTTATATGGCTTAGCGAATCTTATATCTACGAGTATCATGCCTAAATAAAACATTTGCAAATATTGCCTCGGTATTTAGAATTTAATTCCAGCTAAGAGCATCATATTTTATGTTTTCACATTTGACATCTTTTTGTTTCAGAATACAATATCGTCGGATCATATTTCTGAGGTTTTATTTTCATACACATTGTTTTCGTCTCATGCTTTATATTTCAATGCTGTCTCGAAATATTATACTTACATTTTAGTTGTCCTCTTGAAGTGTAATTGAACTAAGTAATAAAACTGAATTGCGGGTCCGCTAGACGAGACGAAACCAAATACGACAAATATTTATTTATCCACATACACCTGCGAAGTATCATTGGGTTTTGTGAACAAATAAAACTATGCTTTCGTTCCCGCGTCATCTATAAGGACTTTAATATCCAGCAGCTACATGAAATGAAGTGGATTGTTGGGAAAGTCGTTGAGAATAATATCTCTAATACATAATAATCTACATTTAACTGTTACACCCTGAAATGTATCAGCTTTAATTGATCGAATTATCACAAGCACTGTCCATTTAGCGGGATGGTTCAATTGGCCATTAATAAACTTGGTCTATTTCGGTAAGATTCGTGTTCATTGGATTTGGAGTATCAATGACACCATCATTACGTACTTGAAATAACTCTATTTCGGTAAGATTCGTGTTCATTGACATTGGGGTATCAATATCACCGTCATTACTTAAAATAACTCCAATGAATCCATTACTGAAATTTAGATCGACAGGTTCGAGTGCGACGAGACATCAACCTGGGGGTATTGTGTTCTCAGCAATATTTATTTCGGAATCACCAAACTTAATGAAAGGTATTGTAGTAAATTTAAAGTTTTGGGATAAAACCGCGAGAAAAATACGTAGGAGATGACATACAATAGGTGGTTAATAAAGATATCTATATTAGATAAGCGTTTTAGTACATTCTTTGTGCAGTTGGCTCCTTCGATTAAAATAATCGACCAATGTCTATGAATGACATTTCGCTTCCGTTCCAAAACAGCACACACAAGAAGCTAGCGAAGGCTGCTGTCGTCGAATCAAGGGGAAATTCGGACTGGACAAACCTAATGGTCAAACACTAGGATATCCTGTGTTGGGAGAACCAGAAAGAGCGTCGTCACAAACTGCTTTATTTCTTCCCCGGCCGGGACTTGAATTCGAGACCTCTCGTGTGAGAGCCAGAACTTGGAACGCTACGCCACAGATAGTCTCTTTGATATGATAGATAGAAAAGGCTTATGTTTAAACGATCACTAAAAACGCACCTATTTTACTACCAATAAATTCGAAGCGATCGCCAGAATTAGTAAATGATCTCCAAATTGTGTTTGGATAAATGATCGCCAAACTTCTTTTTATCTTTTGTGTTCTTAAGTTTATGTTTTAAGTATTTTTGTTGTTTTTACATTTTCAACCCAACACGAAGGATAAAGGGTACTTCGCTTCACTCACCCCCTTTACCATTCACCTAAGCTACCGCAGTATTTTGCCCTGATATTTTCTGCAACTTTTGGTGATCATTTACCCATTTTGGGTAGAAAAAATATATTTTGGGGGTCATTCAAATTGTTCTCGATAGAAAAAGGGAACATCATGATTAATCCATGAATCCATAATACCTCGGGGCGGGCTAAGAAGTGCTGCACGTGGCGTGGCGCGTGGTCTCCATTTGTCTCAGGGTTGATATATTTATAGACTCCATCCCCGCTAGGGCACATGGGTTGATGCTGATGGCTGGCTATCACGGGGGGTGGCCAGGGTTGCCAAACACACTGCTGCTATTACTAAGATACCCCTGATTAAAACTCGTTGATTCGTTACCAACCAGTCTCGGTGCGTGTGTGCGGAATGAATTTTTAATTTTTACAATACAGAGTTAGATAAATTATACAGATAGATTTGGGCTAACTCTATGTTAATTGCGCCGAAATAAATGGGCAACCCTGTCTTCGCCTGACCCTGATTTTGACATGTGAAGGTCTCAGGGTGTGACGATACTGACATTACACAGGCGGATTGCAGAAAAGGTGTATTAAATGATGCGTTGCCTTTTCGGCTTCGAAAGGAATTTGAACAAATTGCTATTATTTTTTTACATTTCCTATTGTACAATAATTTTGGATATTAAGGTGCCTTTCAAGGGAATGAATTCTATGGATTCTAACGAGGTAAATATCAATGGAGGCCTTAGATTCTACAAGATATTATCATAACTAAAGACGGTTCTGTAACACTTAAGCTACTATTTGTACGAGTATCTCTGTTTGTGACATAACTAAAAGATCACTGTCATGTTCATCGTCATCAACTCAAAAACTTCTAGATCTACCTTAATCTATAAAACGGTCTGATAAAGGCAAATACAAAATTCCAAATGTCTTTATTACTGTAGATATTTACATATACTTAGGAATCGTCATTTTTTGCCACTTCTCTACATTAGACCACTGTGGGAGAAGAAGGGCGTAGAAACTCCCACAGATTGTTTTTTAGATCTCTTTTAAAACATCTTGTGCTTAAATAATACAAATTTTATAATATCATTTTCATAAATAATAAGCAGGAATAAATAATTACAAAATTATTAACAGCAAGGTCTGTGTTGAGCCAGATTAACCCCATACAGTATGCACCTACCCTACCTAAAGCAGACCACGAAGAAGGTATGTGGTCTGCTTTAGGTAAATAGGTATGTAAATATTAACGGGAATGTGACAAAGTTCTTAAAATCGAAGAGTATTGTTAAAAATATATCGAGTTCTGAAATTGATGAACCTGTGTGATGTAATCAGGTCTGGTGTGTGCATAGGGTGCGATACGTATTTATATTTTACGTTATCTGTTCGGGAACGAAAAAGTCAAAGGTCGCCTGATTGAATTGTGGGAATGGCTTCGGAATTTCGGATTTAGATTGCGGAAAGGTCGCAGGTCGCAGCACGACTCAGCTGTCTAGAGAGATAGATACTGGTATATTAACCCTAATGGAATAGTAAATAACCAGATTTGCGAAGAAATAATTTTAAATACTGATGCATCGCATTTTTTTTAGCTCCTTCCTAACTTATTACATTTATCGTATACAGCAGTAATAGCCTAATTACGCGACATTACATTAAATATGTATTCAATATAAAATTTCAATGTTGGTGACGGAAAAACATTCTCCAACATAACGAAGAGTGGTTCCATCCACAACAAATTATAATTACTAACTTTCTTATGTGGGTAGCAGTTTTGCAATGGTAGGGTACGTAGGTGTGTATATGTCACCGGAAGATAGTCAAAACCATTAGTTGATCAACTATCGACGGATAGTAAACCAGACCGACAGAGTTTATAATTTACGTTTCTGTTCTTACATGTCAACCTAACACGAAGACTATTAGGGGGCTTCGCTGCGCTCGCACCCTCGAGTCTTCACCTAAGCTACCTCAGTGTTTGCCCTGGTATTTCGTTTGCAATTCAAGTTTAAACCAGTTTAATATTTAACAGTTTTAACCGTTAGTTGATCAACTAACGCATCATATAGTAAGCAGTTCGCTACAGTTTACTATCTGTCGATAGATGATCAACTTGCGAGAAAAAAAACGTTAGTTTATCAACTAACGGTTTTGACTATCTTACGATGACATGTACATTTTTCCGGTCAATGTCTAAATTGCTTTTTTCTGAAGGTTTGCCGTTAACTTCGGATGGAGCTATTACTTTAACGGCCAATAAAATCCGATGCGACGGTCCATGTGAATAAATAATAAACTGTCATTTTATGTTTTACGCCGGGTCCGATAAATAAATCAACGCGATGCTCAAATCGGTACCTATAGATTACCTTGCACTAGCGTACAATTTATTTAAGGAAAATATTAAACTGCACATCAATAACACTGATTTGCACAGCAAATATACTGATTTTCACAGCAAATATCAGGGCAAAATACTGCGGTAGCTCAGGTGAAGGGTAAAGGGGGTGAGCGAAGCGAAGCCTCCTTTATCCTTCGTATTAGGTTGAACCACAGAGCACTGAATGATCCCGCGCGCCCCTACAACAAAAATACTTATAACATAAAAAGTATTTTTGCTGATCCTTTTTTACTGTAAAAATCAGTATTTTTGCTGTGCGATTAATAATAGACTTTATTTAATATAGTGGATTTTGCGGATAGTACATAGAAGTCTTTAAAATAACGTAGCTTTCTCTTTCCGATTTATTAACTCTACGAATTCGAATTAAACACCTTGTCAAAAATATATTAGATATATTGAGTCAAATTCCCGCTGATATTATACAATTGTAGTTTCCGCCAAACATCCACAAGGAGTGCTATGAATGTCAAATGTAATCCGACACAGCTGGAGCTACGCACTTATTTTAAAACTGTGCTTAAAATGCAGAGCCAAGAATTCTTTAAAAGGCTTTGTGCATATGCAAAAATGAATCTAGGAAACGGAGACAAAGAATTTGCGATCAAATTTATTAGATAACCTCTTCTGTTCAAACTCTGTTCGCGCACATTTGAGTTGATTTTAGTGGAAAGGTCACGTGACTTTATGTTCTCAAACATTTATTTCGCCCAAAAATACAGTGCAACAAACAAACATGTTCAGAGGTGCTAAAGGCAGGAGAATTAAAATAGGGAATAGATTATGGTTCCCGCTCTAAGCACATCCAGTACCGTATCGCGGGATGCTCTTCTGGTTTAAAATGGTATATCAAGGTGACAGCTCGTTAAACAGGTTTATGTTAAATGTAAAATCTATTTCAGAGTCATCTGCCAAAAAATATATATTGAGACTGCGACATTTGACACATGGCGCGTCCACACTAGACGAGCGGTGACTAGGAGCTGCGGCGAACGCGACTGACTTTAGTGTGTGGTTTATAAGGGTAAATTAGGTGGTTTATTTATCCTTGAGGTCCTTGCCTGATTGCGCTAGCTAGTAGATATGGGATGCGAAGCAGTGATGAATAAAAGCACGATCTTCAATCGAACATAATTTATTAGCCGATGCACAGTTATGGGGAAGTTCTTAGTATGCTCGATACAGTCAATTTAGTGGAGTACTAGAGAAGATATAGATATATATATATATAGGGCTAACACATTCTTTATCTTAAAGAAAAGAACCTAGATTTGATTTTACGAGCTTTGCGTGAGCATATATCAAGACTAAAGATGAAGAAAGCGCGCTGCGTATGCGTATACGTATGGGTAAGAGCAGTGAAATATCTAAAAACAAAATTTCACTGTCCTTTGATTTATTTTCTAAATTAAAGAAAATTGCAATTTTATATAAAATTTAAATAAAAATAACAATGCCGAGGTCCACAGGTTAGCAGATATCGAAGTGCAGGTGAACAACAGCGAAATGGTAAATAAATGAAATAAATAAGATATATTGGTATAAACCAGGAATCAGTACGAAAAATAAGCCAAAGTCGTCAAAATTTCGGAGCGGACCGATCATAGAAGTTATATTGAATTTGACAGAGCAATTTTTGTTTTTATTCCTTTAATTTGGCGCACTAACCTCTTTTGAGTTTAATTTTGCAAGTGTCAAGTGAAAGATCATAATTTGCAATCGAGAATCAGGAAATTAGCGTCTTGAGAATAATTTTTTGCTCATCAGCACTACCCGGGAGGATGTGAAGGGCTGTAGAAACCAAGTATTTCCTTCGGACGTGAGCAACGCCTCCCTGACAAAGCGATCGTTTGTATTTTAACATTCAGGTGTCATAACGTGTAAGAAAATCGTAAATACAAGCTTTTCGTCACAAAACCATTAATCAACAGTTTTCAATCGCGTTTTGTTTCATCCTTGCTAAATGAATCGAATAATCCATAGATCACATTATTTTTTAAGGAATACCTAATGTAAGAAACCAAAACGTGGCTGTGGGTATAATTTATCACTCAAACAAGTAGAATTATAATAAAAATAAATAACCCGACTGCATTTTCTATCAAAACAATACACAAACCCATAAATGCACCTGGTTCTGTACATGGAGTATGAAAGTAGCCTCACCAATAACCCGAGGAACCTAGATTTAGGTTTCGCCTCAGTGCTTAATGAAATACCTGTAAATTAAACCAGACGAAATAAATATATTAAGAATGAGGAAACAGTTTTTTTTGTTTTAGTTAGTCGTTTCTATTCGCCACATTCGTCCTGTGTGGACCGGCCTCACAACACAGCGTTGTCGATACGTAAAACCAATTGATACCATGTTTCGAGAAAAAAAAAATTTTTACTACGTCGTTGGTTTTATTAATTATTTTCTTGTATAAGTTATAAAACCTTTGGAATAGATATGGTTTTTAGTGATAGAGTATTTTATCTACGGTTAAAAATATACTACTGAGTCCAACTATATATTTTACAATGGTATGTATCACTGCCGCATTTTTTCGGCAGCTAATGAAAAAACCAATTTTAGGATATTCTTATTTAAAAAGATAATAATACCATAGAGTAAATAAGAAAATATAATAATACCATAGATTAAATAAGAAAAGATAATAGTAATATTCATAATTCATAAAATCAGACATTTTATAGTTACTAAATAATGATACTGATTATAGAAAAATAAAAACAAATAATATTAACATAGAAAACATAAAAACCGGCCAAGTGCGAGTCGGACTCGCGCACGAAGGGTTCCGTACACTGTACAATGGTAGGGATGGTGGAGTGAATAGTTTGGATTTTACATAGCAAAATGTAAAATCCAGGCAATGGATTTGACACTCCATCTTCGAAACCAGGCGCGTTCATAAGTTGGTATGTGGTATTGAAAGAATTGTTGCAAAGGAAGTTCCCTTAAGTAATTATTTTATTATATTTTTTAGTATTTGTTGTAATAGCGGCTCTGTGAAAATTTCAACTGTCGTTACTATCACGGCTTATGAGATACAGCCTGGTAACAGACGGACAGGCAGACAGCGGAGTCTTAGTGATAGGGTCCCGTTTTTACTCTTTGGGTACGGAACCCTAAAAACACAGAACGAAAGAAGTAAGTTCGAACGAATTGCATCTTGTCTAGGCGGGCTGGCGTATCATAGGATAGGTTAAGTTTCGGTACGATTGTTAGGGTCCCGTACCCGAAGGGTTCCAAACGGGATCCTATTACTAAGCCTCCGCCGTCCATCTGTCTGTCCGTCCGTCCGTCCGTCCGTCACCGGGCTCTATCGGATCAACCGAATTAGATGGAGAGCTGAAATTTTCAAAGAGGGTATATATATATTGCCGCTATAACAACAAAGCATGAAACCTACCAGTTTTTAAGAATTAAAAGAATACTATGGGTATTCTTTTAATTCAAGAAATTATTGGTATGGCCATTTTCTTCGCCATTTTGTTTTATTTGTTTATCGATGAAAACTGGACTCTTCCGATCTTATCGGAAAAGATAATTTATAATTGCTTTAATGGCAGATATTGAGATTTCTGCTTAGTTTTTTGTCATTCATTATACAATTAATAATTGCTCATTCGAATTATAATCAATATTTTTTAGTTTTTATCATATTTGATTTTATTTCTGCAAATAAGTTACTCAATTTCTATCCATTTCCGGTTTCAATGAGCAAAGAGTTTCGTTAACCTGACTACATAGTTCAATACGTATGTATACGTATATATACATACACAAATAGTACATTACTGCAGAGACCAGTAAGTAAGCCATCCTGGACGTGTATGACGTAGTCGGCCGAGCCGAAGGCGAGCTCCGGCTATAATACGAGGCCAGGATGGCACTTATGGTCGAAGCGTGTATAGTGTCTTTCTCAAAAATAAAACAATATGTTTGAATATTTCATAACTGTGCAAATATCTCTTCTTGGACTTGGGTGGAAGTAAACTATTTTTTGTCAATTCAGCCTTGGCTTTTAAATAGTGAGGCGTGCAATCTATGTCGCAATCTGATTCATCTAAACTCATTTTTAGCTATTTTTATTCTTTTCTAAATATTTTATTTCAATGAAGTCCATCCCGCTAAAACACGAGAGCGACTTTTTTAATTGCTTTATGTTGTTTAAGATACTGATATTATGCCACAACTCCAATAGAATAAATACAAAAATTTCGTATTAATTTTATGTTTATTGTGAATATTTATTATTTTATTCTTCTTTGTCTTCTGTTAATATCGAATTCCTAATTTCTAGTTATTGATACTAATTAGGAATTAGGAATTCGATTCGATTCGAGGATAGGAAATAGTAAGAAATACGAATGAACTGAGTTTTCCGCCATTTTACATCGTGCAATATAAGTGCAATTCAGACAAGTCCACCTCTAATACCTCCATTTTAATAAATCATTAAAAACTGCACAAAATCTCGTTAGCTTATCTTTAACATTTTTTTTTAAAATATTATGATAAGTAATGAGATTTCATACTTACTTACTGGACACTTTTGCGTTTTCCTGGACACTTCTAAAAATTGTCCAGGATGAGTCACTTTCGGATACTTCACAGATGTTATGGGAACATATCATACTATTTTTGAGAAAACTATTTTTCTATATTGGAGGTCCTCCAGCCTTAAATGTAGTCCTACCTATTACTAAAAATTAAAAAGGTATAATCTTACAAAAGACTGTCGTTTTAAATTTTTCCGTGTGAAATGTTATGTAAACCTTCGCGTGCGGCGTGCGGGTCCGACGTGCTACTCGCACTTGACCGGTTTTAATATACTTCGTCTTCAGCGAGGAACGCAGCGACGCGTCTATTACGTTCAGACACTTCCATCCCTCAATAATATTTAATTTTAGATAGATAGATAGTTAATTCATTTATTCATTGTTCGGTACAATCACAAAAACATTATTGGTTATTAACATATTACAAACCACACAAAATTAATTATGACAAAAAACATCAAAGAAATTAAATAAAACAATGAAAATAATTATAATTAAAACAGCAAAAATATGGAAAGTAATGATCACTATGTGGCACTGTGACTGTACCGCGACAATGAAATGGCCCTGAATCAGCAATGTCACAGACGAATCTGTGACGCTGATATTCTGCCAGAGCCAAAGTGGACGAGACAGCAATAGGCTTAAGTACACAAAACACACAAATTATTACAGCAATTAAATTAAATTAAAAAATAAAATAAAATATTAAAAACTACTAATATGGAATTGAATTAATTATTGGAATTGAATCTGAATTTAAATTGAATTAATAATGCATAGAATAGTATTAGAATTGTGCGATTTAAATTAGATGAAATTTCAGAATTGTATAATATGAATAGAAAAAGGATAATATTATGTCGTATGATAGTCAAAATAAAAAAGAATGAATTTTGTGAGGTAGGAGATTTCTTCAGGTTACAACCAAGGGCATTACAGTTATTTTAAAGTGCTGCCTCCTCAGCCTTCTGCTGCAGTATTAGAAACCTTCTAAAGGCACTTCTGAAACCAGCCTTACTATTTAGCAATCGAAGGGGTGGTGGGATGTTATTCCAGCACTTTGTGGCACGGTATTTAAAACTGCCACGGAAAGCTGCACTTTTGTGTCGAGGCATTGAGAGGAGAGGAGCGACTCTCTGGGACAGACACCAGGTGAGTTTATCATAAAGATAAAGCGGTGTTCGCGTCCGGACAACCTCAAAAAGCAACATTGAATAATAAAGATTCTGTCTAGCTTTCATACGTAAAATATTTTCCATATTTAAAAAAGGAGTGACGTGCGTTCGAGGAGGAATCACGAAGCAGAACCTGGCACAGGCGTTTTGTACACTTTGTATGAGTTTTTGCGTTTTCTCAAACAGACACGATCCATACGCCGTAATACCGTAGTTTAGCTTGGAAAGCACTAAGGCTTCAATTAATAGTATTCGCAGGTCAACGCTGAGAAGATCCCGGATTCTATGCAGAACTTTATGTCTATAAAAGCAGTTTCTAACTACCTCAAGAACATGTCCCTCAAATTGCAGTTGATCATCCATAAGAAGACCAAGGTTTCGAGCCTCGCGGACCCGTGTGATGGCGATTACATTAACTAGAACTTGTGGATCATGCCTCGTTATATCCTTTATCTGATTTTTTGAGCCCATTATCCTACACTTCGACTTATTTGGGTTGAGGACTAAAGTGTTATCAGAGGACCACTGCGATATGCGGGCCAGATCCTCACTTAAAGCTTCCACTCCTAGACAGGGATCATTGTCTACCGAGACACAAATTTGCAAATCATCAGCATACAAATGATAATTACTGTTAATTATGCGTCAAGTGATATCAGCACTGTATATTATAAACAGAAGCGGTCCAAGTATGGATCCTTGCGGGACTCCTCTATCCAGGGTAGCCAGCCGCGACTGCAACTGAGATCCATCAGCTTTGTCCAGCGGTCCAAGTATAGATCCTTGCAGGACTCCTCTATCCAGGGTAGCCAGCCGCGACTGCAACTGAGATCCATCAGCTTTGTCCAGCACCACCCGTTCGCTCCGAGTGCAAAGGTAGCTATTAAACCAGTTTATGGTGGAAACGTCAATTTTTGGAGTTCCGGCGTTTGCTTTGCGGCTACATCTCAAACCCTTTTAGTCATCTGCCGAAAAACAGTAACGTTTCATATTTAATTAGCGGTTCTATTCAATTCCATCTCCACAAATATCCCAGGCGTACACATAAATGTATTGTGAATGTTTGCTGCTAAGTGGTTTACCTGCGTGAGAATTCAGAGTAATTTGTAATTTGCCACAAAAGAGGAAAACATCGCAGACAACATTATTACGAAACAGGTATCTAACGAGAACCTCATAATTCTGCTTCAAAGTTTAAAAACAAAAGCATTAGGTCCCAGCTCCGACTAGAACTGTGAGAAAAAAGTTATACGTATATTACTTTGTTTTGTGAGAGTTCTGAGCACAAAATCATTTCGACATTGTCGCGTTCTGTGCGAAGATTGTAAATCAGTAATGTTATATGATGAGGCTGATAACGTTATGCAATGGTTTATTGTTGGGGGGTGGGGGCGGGGGAGGGGTCGGGTTGGGGGGCGGTGCTGTAGCTCTATTCTGTATCTCTAGACACATCTCGATTCCTTTTAAAATGACTTTTTACCAATAACTGTCGCTTTCAATGATATCTCGTGACACTGACACTAATAAGCGTGCTTGATTGGTCCAACGTTAATTTATTTTATTTATTTATTGGTATATTAACGAAACAAACGGGTAGCAAAAGTATTTACGAAAAAGTAAAGTTACAGTGTTAGAACAAACCTACAGTTTCTCTTAATTATTAGTACAATTTGATTTATAATCATTGTCAGCATTTGAATTTTACATTAAAAAAATACAAAATTTACAGAAAAAGTCAACGAAGTAAGCAAACAGTCTTCAAAACATCAAACTATAGTTTCTATATGACAGAGATAGATAATAAACTAAGGGTGCCCCCGGCAAGACTAGACGGGCAAGTGGGCACTTCTCTCGATATAATTCAGGCACGGATCCACATTGCAGACAATCAGCTGACAATGTGTCTTCATAATACGAGTACATAAATATTGATGCACCCTACTGTGAGCCTTAGGGAGCCAGAGTGACAGGAACACAAAAATACAAAAGCCACATCCAAAATAGAAAATACAACACCTTTTTGAACCTACTCAACCTTGCACTTTAGAACAACTTTGAGATATTTGCCGGCCATTTATCACGCAATTTATTGATCACAAGGCACGTCTCGAGTTCAGTCCCAATTCCTGGTTCCTGCTCATTCTCGATGCTGAATCTTAGAGCAACTGGGTTTCCAGGTTAACAGCCCGGAAGAGTGACTCTGGCAGGACACGCTGTTCGCAGGGTTTACACGCTAAACGGTTGGACAACTTCAATTGCACCCCCTTTGTACCGTTTTTACCGGCTACGAGTTGGAATATTACCAACTTAGCTTTAAAAATGGTTTCTGCTGGGTTTAATGTAGCGTGGGGAGATTGCTGACGGTTTTTCCAACCGTAGTAGGTACTATAAATACAGGGTGAGTAGGTTCATTAGTAAAACAGGTTATTTCTTTTCAGGGATGTAATAAGTGCAGATATTTATCATGGTACACTGTCTTTTTAAACTGACTGCTAAGAAGTGGAAAGGCTGGGGTTATGTGTTTGACCTGTATGTATACATGTATGTATGTCAGTTCCTGTGTCCCCTCGTAACTACTTTACAACTCAACCGATTTTGATAAATTAT
Source organism: Argyresthia goedartella (assembly GCA_949825045.1). NCBI lineage: Eukaryota > Metazoa > Arthropoda > Insecta > Lepidoptera > Argyresthiidae > Argyresthia > Argyresthia goedartella. The sequence continues at coordinate 1,681,066 of OX463819.1, forward strand.
ACGTCATTAGATTCCTCTTGATGGCGCGAGTGTCACTAGGTACGTTACGCTTTGTTTTCTTTATTTACATACAGGCACATACATTACTTCTGGCCCTACACCACGTGGGAACCAGAAACAGCGACGTTACAAATTTATAAACACCCAAGACCTGGTTTTTTTTTTCTTTACCCCCAGCCGGGGATCGAGCCCGGGACCTCTCGCATGGTAGGGCAGAGTCACAACCGCTGCGCCGCAGAGGTGGTCAACTTGGTCTCTATATCTTATCACCGAGATCAAGAGCATTAAATGAGTGACAGGTACTGTTCAGAATCATATGGTACCTAGTCGCAATTTCGGTTTTGAACTCATAAGTCATTTATAGTGCAATCGGAATGCACTTTTTAATCTGTCATTCAGATAGTTATCACCTAGACAGACAGAAATGTCCCTCAGATATGGCCGGTTCGTCCTGGGTGCCTCGTGGTCGAAATCGTATAATATTGTGGCAATTCCCGAACCGCGAGAATCGTAGGTCACGAGATGGCCCCGCGGAGCCGCAAGTGCTTTCCTTGGAATATTTAATGAGTTGTTCGAATTGTATCGGATATTTGTCACACCCCCGTGCCGTTGTGTTGAGTCACTGCTATGCAGCTCCAAATCACGAATGTTTGAATAATCTGCGTGTGATTTGTGTTCGTGTACTGCTTAACGTCCACGTTATAGTTAGCATTTATTGCGAAAAGTCTCAGGCGAAGGAGATCACTAGACGGATCCAGCTAGTGTGGGCTGCCTTCGGGAAACTAGAAGACGTCCTAAAACCACAAATCCCGCAATGCCTGAATGATACGCCAATATCCTGCCAATCCTCACTGATGGTGCCGAAACATGGACGCTCCCAATATGCACAAAATTAGAGTCGCAAAAAGGGCTATGGAGCGTGGCATGCTAGGCATCAGCCTCGTTGACCGCGTGCCTAACGTTGAAATCCGCAGACTTACCAGGCAGGACAGAGAACAGCAGACAGACCACCGGCCCGATGGTCAGATGACATTGTTAAAGTGGCTGGAAAGCAGTGGACGAGACTGGCGGGTGACCGTAGCGAATGGCGTGCTTTGGGAGAGGCCTGTGCCCCGCAGTGAGATGACAAGGGCTGATGATGATGAATGTGAAAAGACATATCCGTGACCTTGCCTGGCTGCCTGCGCCTCATCAAGTGATGCTGCTGGCTGTGCGTGTTAAGTTTCAAGTGCGGTGAATCGCCGTCGATAGACTCCCAGCAGGGTGGCGACCTTCTTTCATTCTAGCTGATGGGCCCCAAGTCTAAGAGCAGCCCTGGTGGGAAGTTCATCAGATACGCATCTTATGTAATGTTTAGCACGCAGCCAACACTGCATACGATGAGTATCTGATTAACTTCGTAATTAGGAAGAGCGCTGAATCCCGAAATACAGGTCTTTCTATAAGAGTAGTTTTATTGTATCTTTGTTATTATATGCCATCAAATAGTAGAATCTATATATATAATATATATATATATATAATATTCTGAAATACAGGCTATAATGTAGCCTGTATTTCAGAGTAATAATAAATACAATATTAATATATTTTGTGCTAACTTAAGACCTAGATTTATTAGGTAAGGTAAGATTTATACTTTTATATGTCTGGAAATAATTGATTTGATTTGATTTCTGTTTTACCGGAACTCAAATAATGCTTTTAGTTATTAAGCTCAATCATGTTTTTTGTACCTCTTAGTAATACAAAATAAATAAATAACAAAAACTATTATGAAAAGTCGATTCTATGAGCTTTTAAATGCGGGCTAAAGCACTTTTTTTCAATAAAGCAGGAAATAAATGACGTTATTAAAAAACAAAAATCACAAAACAAGCATATAAAACTAAAAAGCTCAAAACAAGCAGATATGATATAAAATAACGTAATTATTGAGATTAGATAAAATTATAGTATAGTGTTAAATTAAATTAAATTAAAATGCGGGCGGGACCAATTTAATTTAATACTAGGTGCTCTTGCATTTTTTGTACCCATTTAATTGTATAAAGTTGAAAATAAAAATGTAAAATGAGCGTGGAAAATTTGATGTTATTAAAACTCATCAACAACATCAACTGTGTAAGTGACTTTTGAGAAAAGAGTTTGATTATACAGAACACAAAGCGCTATAAAAGACTATGGATTGTCAATATTTTGTTCATCTAGCTAGATGTCGAATCGTCAATGACGAAGGAGTTTTTTAGTGATGCGCGCGGCATGTGACGTCATCCAAAGCCCACGAAAAATGGCGGCGCTTAAACCCCTAAAAGCTATTCCGTAATTTGTTATGATAATATTTCATTTGATGCTTTACAACACAAGTATCCATATTGTATTCTGTGTTATTAACAACGTAAGCAGTGAATCGAAATCAAAACTACTACCTAATGTTTTATTATTGCTTGATTATGTTATATGACGTTCGTTAAGTCTCAATTTTTGTGCTATTATGAATAAAAATATTTGAACTTGAACTTGAAAAAAAAATACATCAATATTCTCTATTGGTTTGCTCCACCCTGTATACAGTAGATAAGTGAGTCACATTCTCGTCAGTTGTAAAGATTCAGCCTTCTCATTTGCTACTGCTTCATTCTGCAGAATTGTGCTTCTATTTGTGGAGTAATGGAATGCTTGCAGTTCACGATTTTATAACTTCACATTGTACAAAGTAAAATAAATGAAGCAACTTGAAACCTTTGTCTATAACCTGATTAGTTCTCAAAGGGGTGGATCGATTTTAATGCATTCCTAATGGCCCGTAGAGATCATTTTTCAAAAAAATAAAAATGGCCCTAATTATACCCTTTGACCTGGAAGCAGCTGGGTCCTCATGTTTTCCGCCGCGTCACGCTGACTAGAGACATTTGAAGGAGTTCATCGTATACATAATTCACCGAGTTAGAAGCTTAACCAAAATACCCCCGAAAAGTTAATGAAATTTTACGGCTAAGGTTTGGTTCACTTGCTTTCTGGTTAGGCTGATAACTTTTAGAACTGCTGAACCGATTGTGATAAATTGCTAAAAACCATCGCAGTGAAGTCCACCACCGATTATAGAAAACCGAATTAAAATCCGTTTATCTGTTTGACTGTTATTCCTTGCTAAGCAGATAAAAATACTATAAATCCGTCTACTGGTTGAGCAATAGTGTGCCAAATACGACACACACATACATACATACACAGTCACACAGACAGACCCTACAAGCTTATAGCACCCTACTTTTTCATCGGGGTTAAATAGAACGACTTCAAGCCTTATTCCGTTCCTCCCCGGTAATAGTCGTCCGTCCGAACCGTCGATAATCAAATGTCGACTAAAACACGAAAACGCGGCTACGAAATCTGTCTTCTGGCAATCAGGTCCGATAATATAGGTAATGAATAACGACTTCAACGATTATAAGGTACTTATGACCAGAATGCAGCATGACCGAAAGACCAATGAAAAGTAACAGGAAAGAAAAAAATGCTCAATTTCGTTTACGTGGATGATATGGATTTGTAGTTTTTAAGAAATGGAACTAACTGGAGGTCCACTTCTAAAAGAAGAACATTTTTTTTTAAACGTTCCTCCTTTTTGAAGTCGTTTAAAATCATTTTAGAATGTCTTCTAGATGTTACAAATATCGTTAGGTTAGCATTTTCTTATTTTACAAGTCGTTACAGGTCTGACGAGAAAGCTCGGGAGCGAAGAGCTTTCAGAGCTTTCCGCAGGAAATTACCGACGCAGATAGACATTGAGCTTTTGAGCTTCACTGCACACGACGTTACTGCCCGTACCTACGTAGTTTCATTATTGCAAACAGGAAGTTATTATGTGGTCTCTACAGTTTCTTGACTTTTATTTGTAGTATCTAGGTCGTTTAAATTGTGTACATCTATTTACGATCAGCATAATGTTAAACTACTTGGTAAAAACTCATTTCTTATCTGAATATTGAGCATTATGACTGTTCAGGCCTCTCGGCACCCAATGACCTCGCAGGGGCCCATAGCTACGAGGTAGCGTAGCGATCGGATGCCAAGAAGCAAGAACGTCGGCGATTCACCGAGCTAAAGTAAATAGATTCTATCTGACCTGGTCTGTGCTTCGTTCCCGTCAAACTCCTGTCTCTCTGCAAAGCCTGGGTGCACCCTAGGCTCTTCTTGGTAGACAGGTTCTTCAGCCAACCAGGTATGGCTGGCAGGCCAGCTTCGACGCGCACAGTGTTACGTAAATACGAACTTTATCTGGTTCGGAGAACCACAATACACTCAGCTATAAGACAATCCTGAGGGGAGCCCGAATACAATTCCAGATGGCTTACGATTTAATTTCAATGCCCAAAATCAATACGCGTCACATTGCGGGGGCTTTTCGTCTGTCAGTTGTCAAAAAACTGCCAGGTTAGCAGCTCCGTCAAATTCAAAATGGCCGTTCCGAAACCATCGATCGAGTATCGATTTTGAATCGAACAATCACCCGCCCGGACAGGCACCCACCTGTCCCTTAATCTACGGGCAGCCGAGACAACGTTGCTACCGCTCGTTTTAGAACCGAGCCTCCTACTAGAACCTCTGCAGACCGGGGGGTCCCGTCCCTGCCAGGGAACAGGTTAACAATGCGCCCCCTGCGCCAACGCAGTGGCGGTAGGTTAGCATCCTTAACCAGAACGAGGTCACCAACACTAGAGGGGCTGGTTTTGTCAGTCCACTTAAGGCGCTGTTGTAAGATATGCAGATACTCGAGCGACCAACGCTTCCAGAAATTCTGAGTAAACTGCTGCAACATCTGATACCCTGACAACCGATACAATTTCACTCCCTCGAAGGGGTGCTCGGGCAACGCGTTAAGTGGCTGTCCTATCAAGAAATGGCCTGGGGTCAGAGCCTCCAGGTCATTTGGATCCGAGCTGAGCGGACACAACGGTCGCGAATTGAGAACGGCCTCGATCTTACAAAACAATGTCACGAGCTCCTCAAAAGTCAGCGCGGTCTGACCTACTATACGCCCTAAGTGCGTCTTCGCTGACTTAACTACGGCCTCAAAAATCCCACCCCAGTGGGGGCAACTCGGTGGGCTGAAGGTCCACTGTATACCCCGACGGGAGAGGGCCGTTCCAATATCCACTTTATTTACATTCAAAACGTTGTCTATCTCTCGTAAGCATCGTTCCGCACCGATGTAGTTAGTGCCGTTATCAGAGCGGATCAAAGTTGGAAGTCCCCTTCGAGAAACAAACCTATCCAAACAAGCAATGAAAGCCTCTGTCGAGAGATCAGCAACGAGCTCGAGTTCAGGAGCCCGACATCCCCTGGATGCACAATCAGACGGGTTCAATTCTCCTGGTACATGTCTCCAGGTCAGTGGGACCTCAGACGACACAATCTGGGAGACACGGTTCGCAACAAAAACCTCTAAGGTATGGACCGAAGCCTTCAGCCAGCACAAAACAATCTGGCTGTCCGTCCACGCGTACACCGTATCCTCCAAAACCACTGACCCACGCAACACTGTTAGAGTGTTATTCAAAACTTTGGTCAAAAGAGCAGCCCCGGACAGTTCCAGTTTTGGAATCGTCATCCTTGTCCGAATAGGCGCTACCTTGCTTTTTGCCAAATCCAAACGCACGTCGACCTCCCCGGTGGAGGTGACGGTTCGCAAATAAACCGCTGCCGCAAACCCTCGTTCAGAGGCATCACAAAACCCGTGAAGGGTTGCCCTGTAATCCCCAGCAGGGACCAATTTCCTCGGCAGCGATACATTATTTATATTGAGGCCCAACCATTTTGCTAAATCGTTCGATACAATGCAGCCCTGAGCTCCAGAATCTAATAGGGCGCGAACGTATGTTGGGTTGCCCGCCAAATCCCAAACAAGCACAGAGGCGATCGGTAACACCACCGTCTCCGGTTGGGGGGCAACAAATTGTTGGGCCGCAAATTCCTAGCGAAGGCCCCCGGGGCTCCACTCTGCCTGTAACCGATCAGGTAGGCAGCTATACGCCAGCGGGTTCCACTGTACAAATGGCCCACGCGCCGGTTCCATTGCCACCCTACGACGCCCCCCGAAGGGTTGTGGGCGTGAATTCAACCGTGGCCGCTCCATGAGCGGGGGGGACATCACATGCGACCGACGAGGACGAGGCGACGAGCGGGGCGACAACTGAGGCGGCGTCCGAACCGCACCCGCATAGCTCGAAGTTGTCCCATTCCACCCGCCCGTTACGGCCTGCTCAACACACCCAATGTGCCACTGAGTCGGATGCTGAGTCGCAACCGAGAACTCAGGGCCCCCCATGTGATGACCCTGAGTGCGGCCCTGCACCCCTGGGTGGCCGCGTGCTTGTGGCCCCATTGCCCGCTGAGTCGGATGCTGAGTCGCAACCGAAAACTCAGGGCCCCCCATGTGATGACCCTGAGTGCGGCCCCGCACCCTAGTACTACCCTGTGCACGTGGGGACGCTGGCCCCTGAGTTGCGCTCCAAGTCGCAAACGAATTCTCAGGGCCCCATTCCGTATCACCCTGGGTACGGCCCTGTGGACGTGGGGACGTTGGCTCCTGAGTTGCGCTCCGAGTCGCAAACGAATTCTCAGGGCCCCATTCCGTATCACCCTGGGTACGGCCCTGTGGACATGGGGACGTTGGCTCCTGAGTTGCGCTCCGAGTCGCAAACGAATTCTCAGGGCCCCATGTCGTGTCACCCTGGGTACGGCCCTGTGGTGGCTGTTGGCCGGACCGGTTCATGCACAACAGATTGTTGTGGGCCCCACCACAATATCCGCACATTCTTGTGCGCGTGCAGTACCTAGCCATGTGTGGCCCGAGGCACAGGAAACACCAGCACCGCTGCTTGGCCATCCGGCGCCGTCCCTCAACCCTAAGTTCCCCGAACTTATTGCAATCGGCCACAGCATGGCCAATCTGCCTACAACATGGGCAGGTCTCACTATGTGGGGTCAATGCACTCACAGTCCCATACGACTGCCGGTTGGTGCGGTCCTTCCTCGTCGGAGGGCCCCTACTCACAGCGCTCCCGGCAGCTCTCTGTGGCTCCGAAGGATGGGTGACCGTCAACCCCAAATTCTCTGCCCGTCGAGCCTCCTCTTCCAAGAATCCGACCAAGTCGGAGAAGGCGGGCAGGTCCTCGGCCGACCTCCCGTGAGACTGTTCGAAACGAGTCTGCACGTCAGCGGGTAGGCGGGAAAGTACAATGTACAGCAATAGGTACGACCATTTACCAACCGGAAGTCCAAGATTCTCTAGGGCCTTGGTGACGGACAACAACGGGTTCAAAACCTCCGTCTGTATGGCCCCGACCTTGTTCACAACCGGGATACTAAACAAACGGTTCAGTTGGGCATCGGCCAACCTCCGTTTGCTGTGGTAACGTCTGACCAGCAATTGCCTGGCCGTTTCATAGTTACCCTCCGTAACTGTCAAATGAGCGACCAGCTCCCTGGGCTCACCCCTCAATGCTGCCACCAGCTGAGCCATTTTGACAGACTTGGTAATGTCCGATCGCATGTGCACCAAACTGTCGAACAGATTGATGAAGCTCATCCATTCACCGGACACTCCGTCAAAGGTAGGCATAGTTATAACGGGTAACCTGGTGCCCGATCCCTGATGCGGCAGAGGTGCTTCAATGTCACCACCATGGCTGGACTCGCGCTGCCTACGTATGTCCGCAGCCTTCTGCGTGATAGCAGCTGCCATCTCCATACACTGGTCGACATCCCCTAGCAACCGTGACAGCCTGTCAGGTGCGCAACCATCAACTGATTCCGCCTGCGCGGACAATTCGAGCACCCTGTTGTAGCGTTCCTTAACGTCCATAGACCGCTCCAATACCACATCATGCCTATCTAAACGGTCTATCAGACCGTGTGCGGAGGAAAACCATCTGAGTTCCTTAGAAACACCCTTCTGGATTTCAGATAACGACATGATCGGAACGATACTTACTCACAATTTGCAATAACTCAATTATATTGGACCCTCCAGTCTACAACCCAAACGAGGGAACCCTAATCTATAACTTAAACAATGCTGATTTCCCCAAACAATAGAAACCGAGTTTTATATCTACACAAATTCTGTAAACAACAATTTAGTTTCCCTATATCATATAACACACACCGATAGTCAATATTAGTTCAAGTTATAAATTGCTATAAACTGAAAACAATGTCATAGGCTGCTATCAATAAATGTAACTACCTATGTTAACCAAACATTCATTAGCATTACTAGACCACTAATAGATTGACTAACTGGTAACTGGTACTTCAATGCAAATTTCAATTCACCTACAATGTACCTGTAATGTAATTACTATTCTGAGTCACATCTCAGTACAACTGGTCATTTAGGGAAAACTATAATATCTGTCTGTCTACTACCAGCAATAGACTTATAGCTTACAATACTACCAATCTATGTGGATACAGGAACAACACCAAGTTAGCTAATAACCGCCTATACCTACAGATTGATAGTCCCAAATCGTGGGTTCCCGGAGCCCTTGACGGCTGCAAATCTCAGGAAACCACGCTCTTGCTACCAAATGTTCAGGCCTCTCGGCACCCAATGACCTCGCAGGGGCCCATAGCTACGAGGTAGCGTAGCGATCGGATGCCAAGAAGCAAGAACGTCGGCGATTCACCGAGCTAAAGTAAATAGATTCTATCTGACCTGGTCTGTGCTTCGTTCCCGTCAAACTCCTGTCTCTCTGCAAGGCCTGGGTGCACCCTAGGCTCTTCTTGGTAGACAGGTTCTTCAGCCAACCAGGTATGGCTGGCAGGCCAGCTTCGACGCGCACAGTGTTACGTAAATACGAACTTTATCTGGTTCGGAGAACCACAATACACTCAGCTATAAGACAATCCTGAGGGGAGCCCGAATACAATTCCAGATGGCTTACGATTTAATTTCAATGCCCAAAATCAATACGCGTCACATTGCGGGGGCTTTTCGTCTGTCAGTTGTCAAAAAACTGCCAGGTTGGCAGCTCCGTCAAATTCAAAATGGCCGTTCCGAAACCATCGATCGAGTATCGATTTTGAATCGAACAATGACCATAATGTGTAAATTTTCTACATATTATGACATTCAAATTTCGAACGCCGACGCCCGCCTGCGTGCCGCCCCTACTTTGTCTGTGAAGTTACAGAACAAGCTAAACAACTCAATGTCACAATGCCGGTCAAACATGCAGTTCCTGAACACATCAAAGAGAGCTTATGATATGTGTGTAGATAAACTAGTGTATGTAACTTTACATAATTAGGCATCAAAACTCTCGAGTGATATTATTATGAAACTCGCCTTCGGCTCGTTTTATAAACCCACTCTCGAGTCGCATAAACTACTATTATATATAAATAATCGAAATATACTGAATTGTTTACAGAGACATTTTATTCACCAAACTATAAACCAGAAGCCGACTGTAATACTTTTGATTATTTTAATAAACACAAACATTTAAATACAGGCACATACATTGCTTCTGGCCTCACACTAGGATACCCTGTGACGTGGGAACCAGAAACAGCGACACCGCACACATATTAATATCACGACATGTTTATTTTTATTTTATCCACAGCCGGGGATCGAACCCGGGACCTCTCGCATGGTAGGCAGTCACAACCGCAGCGCCACAGAGGTCGTCATACACTTAATGCAACACGTCCGTAAATAATATGTGCGTCCCACAAGTGAAGGCACGGGAGATGCCATACCTCTATCATAGCCTTATCAGTTATCATAGAATTGACCATTTCATGATCTATAATAATAATAATACCTTGGACACTATTTACATACAATGGTCTAGCCCCAAACTAGGATTCTTGGGTACTAGACAACGCTACACATACTTATATAGATAAATATTATACTTTGATAGATAAACAACCATGACTAGGGTACAAACATCCGTTCTCATCAAACAAATATTTGCCCCACCGAGACCGAACCCGGGACGCTTGGCTTCGTAGGCAGGGACACTGCCGACTCGGCCATTCGGGTCGTCGGCAATCTGGGCGACCATTTCATGAAATGGTCAGAAAGGGTTGAATCTTGAATCAGAAGGAATACATGTCTTCTTATATATATTTTTTCAGTACTGCCTAATGTTTTTTGTTATATACATGTCAAACTAACATGAAGACTATTCGGGGGATTCCCTCCACTCGGCCTCTTTAGTCTTCACCTAAGCTACCGCAGTGTTTTGCCCTCAAACTATTGTTCGTTCAATGAAAATTCTAATTCAACCATAGTTGGCCATTTCATGATATGAATGGCCAACTATGATATGATACCAGTCGTAATAGCTCGGTCGGTTTGCGATCGAAACATTCTGAGATCGATAGAAGAGTATTTTTTGGTTTTCGACCATGGGGATGATCTCCATGCCGCCAGAGCTGGCCTTCAGGCCGGCACAGAGTTATACATACTCCGGTATCAAAAAGGATCGACCTCCGAGATGATTAGAAGTAAAACACCTTCATGCGCCTTGGCTCACGGACCCCATCAAACGGTTGATGGCTAAACGGAACCGAGCTAAATATCAGCATAAAAAGGAACCCACCGACGATAATTTTGCTGCCTACAAATGCCTCCGGAACCGTTGTAACCGTATGTGCCGTGATGCCAAGCGTCGCCACATCTTTGAGTGCATTCAAAACTACACCCCTTCCGAAGTGTGGAAATTCCTGAGATCTCTAGGTGTCGGTAAGCCCCAGAATCAAATGGTTGGTGACGTCGATCTCAACGGTCTTAACAGATTTTTCTCGGCTCCCCCAGTCGTTATGGATCCCATCGTTAAGGATGCCACTCTGCATGGGCTCCGCTCCAGGCCGGCGTTGACCTCCACTCCTTTCGACTTCAGTCCAGTCGGAATTAACACAGTTAAGAAGGCGGTGCTGGCTATCTCATCGAAAGCTGTAGGTGATGATTGCATCTGCTCTAATATGATCAGCAACGTGCTCGATTATATTCTTCCCGCTATCACACACATTATAAATCACTCTCTCTCTAGCTGTTCTTTCCCCTATGTGTGGAAAAAAGCATTAGTCATACCTTTACCCAAATCCTCAAACCCCTCCTCTTTCAAAGAGTATCGTCCTATTTCTATCCTGCCTATGCTTTCCAAAGTCCTAGAATCCATTGTCCACTCCCAGCTTTCCTCCTACCTTACGTCTCACTGTCTGCTGAATCGATTCCAGTCGGGATTCAGGCCGGGTCATAGTACCGTTACGGCCTTACTCAAAGTCACTGACGACATTCAGTTGGCTATGGACGAGAAACAGCTCACCGTACTAGCGCTACTTGACTTCAGCAGCGCATTCAACTGTGTTGATTTCGACATCCTCGTTGAGATACTGAAGTCTCTGAATGTCTCCCCGGCCTCAGCCAGCTGGTTCGACTCCTACCTGAGAGGTCGTCAGCAGCGTATAAGGTCCGAGGAGACTTCAACAGAATGGTGCGACCTTTTTGCAGGGGTGCCTCAGGGTGGTATCCTGTCCCCTCTTCTCTTTTCTGTCTTCATAAATTCTATCTCAGATACTCTCTCTTCCTCTTATCATCTCTATGCCGATGATCTCCAAATTTACCGTCATTTTTCTCCCTGTGATGTTAACTCTGCTGTGGCCTTGCTGAATGCTGATCTAGAGTGTATCAGGGATTGGGCTCTGTCACACGGGCTACTCGTCAATCCTTGTAAGTCGCAGTCAATGATTATCGGGTCCAGGCACTCTCTCCAAGTGTTACAGCATATGTCCACTGCACCCATAATGTACGATGGAATCGTAATTCCCTACAGCTCCAAGGCCAAAAATCTCGGAGTCATCTTTGATAACCTGCTGTCTTGGTCAGCGCATGTCTGCGAGGTTAGTAGGCGTGTCTTCGCTACGTTTTACTCTCTCAGACGACTTCAGCACTTCTTACCTCTTCAGACCAAAATTACACTCGCCCAATCTCTGTTACTTCCCCTCATTGACTACGCAGATGTCTGCTGGATCAGCGCAAACGAAGAGCAACTGGACAAACTCGAGCGACTTCAAAATCTTGGGATTCGGTTTATTTTCGGTTTGCGCAAATTTGACCATGTTTCTCAGTATCGCAGGGATCTGAAGTGGCTTCCAATCCGTCTTCGCCGGGATTCCCACATCCTCTTCACTCTCTTTAAGATTTTACATAATCCTCATTACCCTGGCTTCTTACGTGATTCGTTCACTTTTCTTTCTTCAGATAGGCCTCGGAGACCTCACACTCGGTCGCTGCTCACAACACCGCAACATAAAACTGTCGCATATGAACATGGGTTCCGACTCCGGGCTATCAAGCTCTGGAACAAACTCCCCAGCACCGTCAGGGACAGTCCATCTCTTAACATCTTCAAAAGTAGTTTGAAGGAACATTACCTTTCTCTTCTGTAGTAGATTATATTTTATTTATATATTGTATAGGTATTTATTGATATTTAAATATAGTATTTATATGTATTATATTATTATGTAGGTTCTCATTTATTTATATGTGTAAATATGTAAGTAATTTATTATAAATATATTAAAGTCACTCTGATGTTTAGTTTTTTTTTATATGTTGTGCATAATAGGTCTATCCCTTCGCATGAAACTATTTTTCCCTGTCAGCCCTGGGTTTGCTGGAAGAAATCTCTATATAGAGATAAGCACGCCTTTGTTTACTAACTATGTTTGTAATTGTCCACTAATGTGTATATGCAATAAAGTATAATAATAATAATAATAATGATTAGTTACGGAGATTGAAAGTTTTGACTTAAATCGTACAAACATAAAGAGCTCCGTGGTCTTATGGGTTTCACGCTTGCTTCTCACACAGGAGATGCAGGTTCAATTCCTGACCATGTACCAATGAGGGCTGTAGTCTGGCTCAACACAGACCTTGCTGTTAATAATTTTGTAATTATTTATTCCTGCTTATTTATTATGATATAATGATATTATAAAATTTGTAATAGTTAAGCACCAGCTATTTTTAAAAGAGATCTAAAATCAATCTGTGGGAGTTTCTACGCCCTTCTTCTTCCACAGTGGTCCAATGTAGAGAAGTGGCAAAAAATTACGTTTGCTAAGTATATGTAAATGTCTACAGTAATAAAGATATTTGGAAATTGTAATTCGGAATTTGGATAATTAAGTTATCTTAAGTACATACGGACTTTCTAACAGTGATGGAAAACATCGTGAGGAATCTTTCATTACTCCATAGCTGCGGCGATGGGCTAGCCCCCTGTCACGCAAAATGGAGTATTGAATGACTGGCTCAAAGTGGGCACAATTGTGCCTCTGGTACCCCGTAAGGGAAAAGGCGTGACGCTATGTTGTGTTCGTACAAACATAAAATGAAATATCTTTAAATACTTAATTGTTATATCAATTATTGTATTGTTATGAACACAATGTATCAAAATAAAAGTTACACATTTCAGTCTGAGGATAAGCTAATAATTAAAAAAAAATAACGCCATTTCACAATACAGCGAATATTTCCAAATCTAGAAACCTCCATTAGGGACTTGTGAAACGTTATATATATATTTGACTGCAACATAAAACAATAACAAAAATATAGCTTCATTCTTTGTGGCGCTGCGGGATCGAATCCGGGACCATGCGAAAGGTCCCGGATTCGATCCCGGCTTGGGGTAAAGGAAAATAAAAATACCCAGGTCTTGCTTGTTTATATGTGTGTGACGTCGCTGTTTCTGGTCCCCACGACATAGGGTATCCTAGTGTGAGGCCAGAAGTAATGCATGAGCGTCTATGTAAATGTTTAAGTTAATTCCTTGATACGGGATGACAGAGGCACAGTTGTTCCCACGAACATTACGTCACTATGGTTGTGGCGCAGTTCATCCACCTCACTTTTCTTTACAACAATACCGGAAGTAGCAATTCATCACGTGATGACTTATCAATATGTTTCAGTTCACACTTCCGGTAGATTCCTTCCGCATTGTGTACTCGATGTACAATCTCCTTCACACCACGGGGGCACGATCGTAGGCCCTATGCCGCAGGAAATAAGAACGGTGGAAATGCTGCGACTTGGCCAGAACAGTACACCTTGGGCACGATATTTGACGATAAGGGGGGTGCGGGGTGGGAGGGGCTGGCTGTCAAGTCATGCGAGGGGATCAAATAAAAATAAAATAGGGTATTCGAAAATGGAACACCAATTTTATTATTCTTGTCGCCCGTAATAATCGTTTAATGTGGAGTGAAATAATAGTAGTTTATGTGACTGCTACATAATGGAGGGCATTAATACTCGAGAGTGGTTTCATAATAATATCACTCGAGAGTTTTAATGCCTAATTATGTACAGTTACATACACTAGTTTATCTATACACATATCATAAGCTCTCTTTGATGTGTTCAGGAACCGCATGTTTGACTGGCATTGTGGCATTGAGTTGTTTAGCTTGTTCTGCAGTACCAACTTCACAGACAAATTAGGAGCGGCACGCAGGCGGGCGTCGGCGTTCGAAATTTACAAAGTAGTTTAACATTATGCTGATCGCAACGTGCAGTTTTTGGACGCTGTAAAGAGGGTTTATGATACGTGTGTAGATAATAGTAGTTTATGTGACTGCTACATAATGGAGGGCATTAATACTCGAGAGTGGTTTCATAATAATATCACTCGAGAGTTTTAATGCCTAATTATGTACAGTTACATACACTAGTTTATCTATACACATATCATAAGCTCTTTTTGATGTGTTCAGGAACCGCATGTTTGACCGGCATTGTGGCTCTGCAGTTGTTTAGCTTGTTCAGTAGTACCAACTTCACGCAGGCGGGCGTCGGCGTTCGAAATTTGAATGTCAGTACCACCTTCACAGACAAACTAGGAGCGGCAAGCAGGCGGGCGTCGACGTTGGAAATTTGAATGTCATTGTATGTGGAAAAACTACACATAATGACCATTATGTGTAGTTTTCCAGATACGAAACGAGTTTTTACCAAGTAGTTTAACATAATGCTGATCGTAACGTGCGGTTTTTGAACGCAGTAAAGAGGGTTTATGATACGTGTGTAGATAAAATATTTTTTGTGTTCAGCTATAACGGAAATGTATATTAAGGGGAATTTTTGTCTGAAAACATTTTTACTGCCCCTTTCTGTTACTTGTGGTATTATGTTTGCGGTCATTATTTATATACAGTTTGTTATAACTGCCTTTTTGTGTGTTCAGGACCTTTAATCAAGGAGTATTTACAGAACGGTACAAACTTGTGTGCGGTGCTTTAGATTAAAGAGAAGTCTCTAAATAAATATCGGCTGAGGTTTTGAGCCAACCAAACAAACAACATTTTCATGTAAAATGTTGCCAGGACGATACCATATAGCTCGCACTTTCAAAAAGTTATCAGATCTCATGTAGGGCCAAGCTTCTAACACAACGCGCCCTAATTCTATTATGAGCTCTTACTTCACAACTCTACACCTTAGTCAAAATATGTAAACTAGTGGCCCTGTGGGCAGTAGACCTCGCTAACTAGTGGCCCTGTGGGCAGTAGACCTCGCTAACAGGGGGGGGGACTGTGAACCTATTTTTAGGTAAGTATTTTAGATTCAATCAAAATCAGGTAGTACAGTAGCCGCACCAATAACTCTGTAAACTACATTTTGCGATTTAAAATACAATCTATTGACTTTTCACGAAAATAGTTATAGTCTATTTCACTCACTCTCATGGTCTGTACAGATCCTCTTTACTAATCCGTCTCCTACTTCGAAGAGTCCAAACTTGGTATGTTTGGAAAAGATTTATTGGATTTTTAGAAAGCAGGCGGCTGAAAAGTCATTGTGTAGTATATTTTTAGAACCGGCTCATGAAGCCCTTTAATTTATTTGACACCCCACACGATAGGTTTCAGAAAAAAAAACAAAAAAAAACACGCATATAAAAAAATTATGACGTCATAACTCCCCCCCCTCCCCCAAGGGGAAAATCGAGAAAAGCTCTCGACAAAAAAATAATAATAATTCAAGGAACACGTGCGCCGAGTTTTGTGAGGATCGCTTGGAAACTGTGGCCCCTAGACCGGAACTGACACACATAGAGACAGACGAAAGCAAAATCGGCCTCCTATCTTGTCGAAATGGAGCCCTTCGCTCGCTCGGTCAATAAATATATAATAAATAATCTTACACAAGTCTAAATAGGCGCAACAAGGCTTGTGTTATGGGTACTAGACGACGATATATTTAATGGAAATGAATATTTATGTAAATACAGATAGTTAAAACATCCACAAACACCACAAATATTTGGCCTTACCGGGATTCGAACCCAGGACCGTTAGCTTCGCAGGCAGGATCACTACCCGCTAGGCTTAACCGCGTTTCGCTACCGTCACATGGGCGTCAGGAGTGCTGCATAAACCTGCCCATAAGAGAACGTGGATGACCCAATATGAATGAAAGCCTTATTCGAACTTAGCCCTTGACCCTTATATACTCGGATAGTGACAGCATACCCATGCTGCATTTGCTTCTTCATCAATCAAGGCGGGTACACAATAAGCATTTTACGCGCGCTAAATTCCATCCCCTATTTGAATTTTGTTTATCTGGTATAATCCAAACCCAAGTTATGAGGGTCCAAGTGCGAGTCGGACTCGCGCACGAAGGGTTCCATACAATGGTAGGGATGGTGTGGAGTGAATAGTTTGGATTTAACCTAGCAAAATGTTTTTACAAAGTTGTTGTTGCGGCTACTTTCACACTCCATGTAAGTAACCATGTGCATTCATAAGTTTGTATGTGGTATTGAAAGAATTGTTGTATGGGAGCCCCATTAAATATTGATTTTATTCAGTTTTTTTAGTATTTGTTGTTATAGCGGCAACAGAAAAACATTATCTGTGAAATTTTCATCTGTCTAACTATCACGGTTCATGAGATATAGCCTGGTGGCAGACGGACGGACGGACGGACACCGGAGGCTTAGTAATAGGGTCCCGTTTGGCACCCTTCGGGTACGAAACCCTAACAAGTCGGCTTAACGTAACGTAACGAGCGAGAGAGCGTTAGCTATCTCTTTTATTAGTATAGGGCTCTCTCGCTCGTTCAGTTCAGTTCAGTTCAAAGATTTTATTCATAATAGCACAAAAACTGAGACTTAATGAACGTCAAAACATAATCAAGCAAGCATAATAAAAAATAAAGTAGGTGCCTAATTATTAGTACCTAATATGTAGGGTACCAATGAACTGGTTTAATGCCAGATGTCGGTTTCCTGTAAAAAGTCATTAATTTTGTTTTAGGCCTTTGTGCAAAAAATGTGTTTTATACATTTTTTGAATCGAGCTTCAGTTAAGTTTCGTATTTCTTGCGGAATTTTATTGTAGAAGCGTATACAGTGTCCCATAAAAGAACTGCTAACTTTTGTGAGTCTGAACATTGGGAAAGAAAGTTTATGTTTATTTCTAGTTTGCACATTGTGGCGGCTTTCAGTGGTTTTAAAGCTTCTGATATTTTTCCTCACATACATTATATTTTCATAGATATATTGACTTGCAACTGTTAGGATGTTGGTTTCTTTGAAGAAATCTCGCAAAGACTCTCTATTACCTAGCTTATAAATAAATCGGATCGCAAAATTCTGCAAAATGAAGATGGTCTCAATGTCAGCAGCCCGTCCCCATAGTAGTATGCCGTATGACATAATGTTATGGAAATAACTAAAATATACAAGCCTAGCAGTTGTAACCGTCAATTCCCTGATTCTTTCAACTGCATGCTGCGGAGCTAAGTCTATGTGCTAATTTTACAATATGGGGACCCCACTGTAGTTTGGTATCAATAGTGATGCCGAGAAATACAGGTTCATCTGCTAGTTTTAGTTTGTCTTTCCCCAATACAATGTTACTCTAAACTTGCCTTACATTAGGTAAAGTGATTTTTTTGAATTAAGAAGCAAGTTATTGGCAGTAAACCAGTCTAGTATTCGCAAGACAGCATTATTTGTTTCCTGTAAGTCATTTTCCTGTGTCCTAATTTAAAAAATTAGTGACTTGTCATCTGCAAATAATACTATCTCTAACATGTTTTGTACCATGAATGGTAAATCATTTACATAAATGAGGAAAAAGAACGGTACCTGAATATATCCCTGTGGGACTCCCATCTTCACGTGAGGACCCGACGATTTGGTCCTATTAATGTCAGCTTTTTGAACCCTCCCTTCTAAATAAGATCTCATAAGCTTAGAGCTATTGCCTTTGCCGTAATGTTTTAGCTTTAAGAGCAAAGTTTCGTGGTCTACACAGTCAAATGCCTTGGACAGGTCACAAAAAACATTTATAGCGGCCCTACGATCTTCTCACGCATTAAAAGTAAGTTTAATAGGTACTAGCCTGCTGTGTTTCATGAGATCAGGAAAAGTACTCTCATCTACACATTTATTGAAGATTTTAGCTAAATGAGGGGCAAGTTCGTATATCACTGAGCTAATAATTTTTACTGACATGCCCCAAAGATCCTCGGATTTTTTCAAATTTAACAACTTAAATGCTTTAATTATGCCATAGGGCTCAATATATACGAATGAGAAATCTAGATTGCACTTTTGAACATTGTCTTTTAAAAATAAAGCAGCAAAATCCGGAGACGAGTCTAAAGAAGCCGTAGTAACAATTGGAACATTTGTACAGAACTGTCCAAATGCGGCCGCGATGTCATCGTTATAAGTTATTAGTTTATCTTCAATCTTAAGTAAATAATAATAATAATAATAATAATCGTTTATTCTCAGGCAACATGACCCATAGTTATAAAATAGTCACAAAACTAACAATAATTTAGGCTAAACTAAAATAAAATAAATAAAAATATGAAACCTTACTTTTGGTTCCCACTGTGATGCACAGATAACCAATATGCGAAAAAATTACTTTTCAGACAACTGGCAATATTCGTCAAAATTCCATTTTTAGATTACCGTAATCGAGTGCAAAAGGCGGCGATACGAGATCTGAGGATCGCGAAGAAGTCGGGGACTCTGGCCTCCGCGAACATGGTCGATGCGCTACAAAAACGAGGTTTTCTAAGCAATATGCGGAACGCGTCATTATATTGTATACGTAATGTGCTATACGATCGTTTTGTAAAGCTTGTCCAAAGATGGCAGGTGTATAAATTTTGACAATAGGCCTTAAATAACGTTATTTTCACTTCCTCGTTGCATTTAGAAAACCTGCGCGCGAGCATATTGCACCGTACTGCCAGAGCCCTGCGCTCCCTCTCGATATCCTCATCGTCAGTGAGATGTTCAGTCAAAATATGTCCTAGGTATTTAAAGCTCTTTACAACCTGCACCGGCGACCCGTTCAAATATAACGAAGGTATCCTCTCCGGACCCCTTCCTGATCGAAACACAACCATTTCTGTCTTTTTGACATTATATTTTAGACCATGTGTTTCGGCATATCGAACGCAGATGTCTAAAAGCTATCTAAGACCGCTAATTGAGGGGCTGAGGAGCACCATATCGTCTGCATAACTTAAGTTATTCATACATACGTTACCAATATGGCATCCGATTCTGGTGCTCCTCAGCTCCACAATCAGATCGTTTATACTATACAAGTTGAAAAGGTCCGGAGAGGTCAAACCACCTTGACGTACGCCACAGTCTAACCTGTAGTCGTTAGACAAAGTGTCGCCCCACCTCACATTGTTCGTCTGGTTTTCGTACCAGTATTTCAACATATTCACCACATCCGCGTTAACCTTTGCTAAATTGAGTTTTTCCCAAAGTAAATTGTAGTAAAGAGCTACAGTCTCCCGATTTTGTTTTATCAGCTTCTCTATCTGTTTATCCAAATTGTTTTAGTTTTATTCGACGATGAAAGAATCTTAGTTTTTATGTGTTCGCATTTAGCTTTATGGCAGACGGCCCTAAATATTTTTGAATATAATTTTACATATTGAATAAAAATTGGGTCATTTAGATGTTTTTTGCCATAAAGTGCATAAAGTGTATCCTTACTTTTACGGATTCCTTTTGTTGCCCATTCACTAAACCCTACATTACTATCGCTTTTTGTAAGTTCATGTAATTTAAAATTATTTTCAAAACTATCTGAAAGTTTCTTGAATAAGTCCGTATCATTCGCTTTTTGGGTATTATTTTGAGTAGGTAAGCTACTTTGTGAATCTTGTTTAAATCATTCATTTTTTTTTGTTGTGATTGGCCTACACAAGACTACTTCCTGTGATTTTGAATCTACTTCTAAGTTGACAATTTGCCCACTGTGTACAGACTTTAAACAATTTACTGTACACTTCTTCAAAATTTCGCAACCGCAGAAGATGTTATCAAGGCAGGTTGCAGTAGTTTCATTTATTCTTGAGGTCTCAGTGAAGATTTTGACTAAAATGAATGATTTAAAAATTATTATTGATTCAGTATGCAACGGGGAGTCCACCAACAAGTCTACAGCGGAGTCTTAGTAATAGGGTCCCGTTTTTAAACTTTGGGTACGGAACCCTAAAAAACGAGCGCGAAACGAGCCTAAAGCGCTTCGAGAAAACGTAGTTGTGCCTTTATGCTTCGCTTTGCGTGCCCCCAGATATAAAATTTATTGAAACTGAAATAGCCTGAAACTGTAACATGTGTAATTTGGTCAGGTTAACTATGAATTTTATTTGAAGGCGATCGAAACTAATTAAATTATCGTCATTAAATATGTATATCACCACCACAGCAGATTTAATATTTATTTATTCTATGATAACATCACGCATTTACGCACGATATTGTTCTAATCGAGTGCTTTATTGCGTGAGTTGTGGACAATAAACAAACATTAATTAGGATATTTTATATATGTTTAGGCAACATTCTTGTTCTTAACAATTTGTTAACCTGTTGTTCTGCGGCGTTTTCGGCTTAGTAGGTATTCGATTTTTTTTATAGAAAAAAGTCCCTTAGCCAGAATTTCACCTTGCAACTCTTATAAATGAGCCTCAACATGATCATTCATCTAAAGGCACATCATACATAGCTTCTGGCCTCAAACTGAGTTGTCTGTCTATCCTGTGTTGTGGGAACCAAAAACAACGACATGACAAACAAACATACGACAGCAAACTTCCTAAACATCCCTTTCAAAAATTCCCGCGTAAAATAGGTGCGTTTTTGGTAATCGTTTAAACATAAGCCGTTAAATACTATATACTCTGTTAGTTGCCTATTACTACTCAAATATAAACTTGGATAGGTACAGCTATTTCAATTTATCAGCTTTGTTGTGCATGCTAGAATTAATTGTTTTAAACTTCATTTAAATTTATAATTATAAGATAACTTTAAAGTACTTTAAGCGAAACAGATTAGTCCCCACGACACAGGGTATCCTAGTGTGGGGCCTAGCGACACTTTAAGAAGATGTAAGCTTATTTATCAAGTTTTTTTTATTTATTATTTATTAAAATACTTTAGTTCTTTACTTCCTCCCCGGCGTGATTCGAACCGTCATCGTCAGTGAGGAAGACCCACGGCCACTACGCGACGGAGGTCGTCGCTTATTGCAATGAGATTGGACTCACCTTGAAAGCCTCTCTGAACTTGTTGCTCATGATGTTGTACAGGATGGGGTTGATGGCCGTGGACAGGTAGTAGAGGATCCCGGAGACCAGGTCCAGGACCACGTACACCTGGGGACAGGAGACACGGTTCGTTTGTGAGGATGGGCTGGGGCCTAGTGTGCTATGGAGTATTGCGTGGATGGAGAAATGTGGGTGAAGCTGTGTGCCTCTTTTATGATAAAATATAAAGTCAAAGTCAAAGTCAAAGTACTTTATTACTGTAGATATTTACATATACTTAGCAAACGTCATTTTTTGCCTCTTCTCTACATTGGACCACTGTGGGAGAAGAAGGGCGTAGAAACTCCCACAGATTGATTTTTAGATCTCTTTTAAAAATAGGTTGTGCTTAACTAATACAAATATGAAAAATTTAATTGTTATGATTGATAAGCAGGAATAAATAATTACAAAACTATTAACAGCAAGGTCTGTGTTGAGCCAGATCAACCCCATACAGTCCTGTCATTTAAGTAATCTTGAACATTGTAATATCCCTTTTTCGACAAAGTCGCTTTAACATGCTTTTTAAATTGCTCAAATGGCAATTTCAAAATCTCCAGAGGTCCTAAAATCCTATTGTAGTAGAGAATGCACTGACCCTTGAAAGAATGGCTAACCTTCGCGAGTCTAAAAAGGGGCGCACATAGTCTGTGATTATTTCTTAGGTTAACATTACATTATATACATGAACTAGGATAGCCCGTGTTATGGGAAACAGAACCACCGATGTTGCGAACATGCTGAGGACGGGCATTTCCGACCCAATTAGATAGATCAATAACTACAGCGTGACTTTGAGTGTCTAAACTTTGGGTATGAGGGAGCCCACCCGGGGCTAAATCATGTAAAAGTAGGGGTCTGTTCTCACTACGGCTGGCGTAGAGCGCCGACCGTCATGCTTCCATTTTTAAAGATGTCTCAAAAAAGCAGGGCCGGCGTAAACGAAATGTATATAAATAATAAAAATATTGCACGATTCGGTGGTTAAAGCATTCATAGTAAAACTTTCGCAACATACTAAACTTTTTAATGATAGCTTACTTACGCACCACCTACTTAGATAATGGAAATTAATAAACTATTTGTAAAAACTAGCTATCTATTGAGGAGCCAAAGAAAACTATAGCTGTGCTGTGCCTTTTGTCTGAATATGATTAAAATGGGAAAGTCGTACTTTATTTATGTATTTTATTTTTTAAATACATTTGCAACAAGGATAATAAATAAGAATGTGAAATATTGACGATAATTACCATTTACTCAATAAATATTAATTTTTATATATAGCTGCATAATTTCAAAAGGCAAAAACACAAATTTAGCCACCGACTTTCGCACTGATTCGTTTTGATAAATAATGTCCTGATTATACACTTCATTTTGAGATCCATTTAACTTTCGCCGGGCCTGGGTTGTTTCTATGGGGCTTGAGACGTCTGCTTTGTTACGGCGATAACTGGATTTCAGATTAGATTCAGGCTCAGATTATTTTTTTTATTGAATATAAATAAATAAATAATCTTATATAACGTCAAAATTATACTAACTTATAACTAGAAGTAAATTTTTATATATAAAAAAGACTACACCGTTTCGGTAGGTGGGCCTCGGGGTTCAGAAGAAACAGCAAGAAACTCCCCCATACCTTCTTTTTAAAAAAATTACTTCACAACAGGTACTGGTTTAGGTCTAAGGAAATTCGCCGGCGGGTAATAGACTTGATCCATCGCCCCTCGTCGAATTTCTGTGCGCTGAGATGGTATGGACCATGCAGTTATCTCATCTAAGTATTCCTTAATAATAGGAATTTCTTATCAGCTCATTTTTAACATAGTTTTTGATCCTCTTTTTAGGAAGGATCAATGATTCCTGTGGTATTTTATTGTAGAAGCGAATGCAGTGCCCCATGAGTGATGTGCCTACTTTAATTAGTCTAAATAATGGTAGTGCAAACCTTTTTCAATTTCTAGTGTTAATTATCTATTTGTATTGCTATCACCTACAGTTTTAAATAAAGGTACGTTTTTTCTTGCATGCATCATATTCTCGTATAAAGAAGAGAATAATCATTTCTTTGAATTTTTCTCTTAATGATTCTCTAGCATCTGATTGATATATCGCCCTGATTGCCCTTTTTTGTATAACAAATATCGTATTTATATCAGCTGCTCTCCCCCAGATGTGTCTTTTTATGGAAGCGAAGACTGTCAGCCGTAATGAGAACAAAGCCTAAAGAGATAGAGATAAATATCACTTTAGGTTTTGTTCTCATTACGGCTGACAGTTGGCACTCCGATTCATCGGATGTGATAATTAAATTAGACCTAAGAAAACTCCCAAGACATACCTAATTACTAATTTGTCTTTTCCTTCTGAATGACTTTTCCTTCTGGAACAATGGCAGCAACTTTCCTTGGTTTCAGGCTGTCTGATATTGTCGTTTTAGGGACCCGTAATATAGCAAGCTTGAAGGCTCCGGATTGCCAATTCTGAGACACCTGGTACCAGCTATAATTCAGAGACACCTGGTACCAGCTATAATTCAGAGACACCTGGTACCAGCTATAATTCAGAGACACCTGGTACCAGCTATAATTCAGAGACACCTGGTACCAGCTATAATTCAGAGACACCTGGGTACCAGCTATAATTCAGAGACACCTGGTACCAGCTATAATTCAGAGACACCTGGTACCAGCTATAATTCAGAGACATCTGGTACCAGCTATAATTCAGAGACACCTGGTACCAGCTATAATTCAGAGACACCTGGTACCAGCTATAATTCAGAGACACCTGGTACCAGCTATAATTCAGAGACACCTGGTACCAGCTATAATTCAGAGACACCTGGTACCAGCTATAATTCAGAGACACCTGGTACCAGCTATAATTTGGCTTGGTTATAGAGGTACATTATTACTAGTATATATTTAACAGTCACTTCTACAAAATGAATCTTATGTATTTTTTGGTTAAACGGTTTAAGATTCAACAAGTTAGCGAGAATTAGTCTATCGTCTTATGTAACTTGGAAAAATAGAAGACAAGATCCATGAAAATAAATATATCCAGGTCATCAAAGAGCTGCAAAAGAACGAATTTTTCGAAGGTTACTACGGAACTCGTACTTAAAATATTTCAAATTTAATTTCGGTTCGATGCCCTTTCGTCGTTAATATTTTCTAATTAGATTAAACCATTTACACTCTAAAATGAAGTTACTAATGACAATAAATTAAGCTTCGGCTTCAGCTTTGCACAATTAAATTAAAGTTCTTATCGTGAAATTTAAGTTTATTGTGAAATACAATAAACTTAAATTTCTAGTCGGAATCGGCGGCTCTACAGCGCATTTACAAAACATAACATAACATAGCGTCACGCCTTTTCCCATACGGGGTGGCAGAGGCACAATGTGCCCACTTTGAGCCAGTAATTCGATACTCCATTTTGCGTGACAAGGGGCTAGCCCATCGCCGCAGCTATTGAGTAATGAAGGTTTCCTCACGATGTTTTCCATCACCGTCAGAACGTGCTTATAGTGTACTTAAGATAATTGATTATCTCATTGGTACATGGTCAGGATTCGAACCTGCATCTCCTGTGTGGGAAGCAACCGTGAAACTCATTAGACCACGGAGCTCTCCATTTGCGGCTCTAGCGGATTTGAATGCTTACATTGGCAATATGTTGTGCATGTCCTAATAATAAAATTTTATGTGATTTTTTGATAAACCTAAATAAATAAATTGGTAAAACTTATTAAAAAAAACAGTTGTACATAATGGGGTTAGCCGGATCAAGGGTCAAAGTCAAAATCAAAAGGTATTTATTTATTTATACTTAGTAAACGTTTTTGCTTCTTCTCTACATTGGACCACTGTGGGAGCATTAGGGCGAAGAACTAACACAGATTGTTATTTAGATCTCTTTAAAAAATTGGTTGTTTTTACTAATATAAATATTACTTTATTAATTATTATAATATTGGGAGGAAATAAATAATTACACAATTATTAACAGCGGTTTCTGTGAGTTACATAAACCCCATCCAGTCTTGTCATTTAAGAAATATTGAGTATCCCTTTTTAGACAAAGTCGTTTTATTTCCATTTCCATTTCAAATTACACATTATACTTATACAGGATCATTATCAAGTTAAAAGATAATCCAAATGTGAAGCATGAGAGGCTATAAACTGAACCTCTAAAGAATAAGGTGTTTGACAAGGTAGTTCAATAAATCTAGAAACGTGTCTCAAGCTGAACCTAGTTTAACAAAAACGTTTGACAAAACTCAATTTTGTGTTAAAAAGACAGAATTTGACTATGACGTCACATGCTATTATTTCAAAGAATTCGTGAACAAAATTACCTAGTAATTGACAGTTCCTAAAAAAGTATCTATTTTGACTAGCAGTCAAATACCGTATGTGCCCCCGAGTTGGTTCAATCAGAAGCGCTCACCGTGGTTCACCTCTCGGCCCTATATTAAAGGGATTCTACCCCTGGAGTACGGCACGCAGAGATAGCACAAAGAAAAATCAACAAATATTCATAGAAATACCAGAAACCACAAAGAGTCACGCATTTTCCCATACGAGATGGGAGTTGTTTAGTTTGAAAGTCCGTATTTTCCAATCAATTGTACAGAGAGAGACACAACATACTCACACAATCCAACACAAATACACCGCACGAGAGTATGCTTGCGGAAGTTTGCACTAGACCACGGACGCCAGGAAAGTCGGCTGTGGGTCGCGAATCGTCGCGATTCATAAAATCGTTCGGTGACAGATTCAGTGGGCGCCGGGCGCTGGCTGAGCGTCATCCCATGAAGGCCTATCGAGGGCCTATCCGCGGCTTCAGACAGATGTCGGCGGCTGATCGTCTAATCCAGCATATCATGATATGGCGGCATTTCTTGATCTGCCATATTAAACCCGCCATATCATTTCAAGACCAACGTTCGACGATCTGCCAGCCTATAACTCGGCATTTTGAAAAAAAAGGGTGCAATAGATTTGGCTCGGTAGGTTGGGTTAGGTTAGAACGTGTATGTGCAACCAGCGAGCGGAGCGAGCTTGCGACTGCAAGTAATGAAAAACCAAAGTTGGTTCGAGTAGGTTATTGTGGATAAATTTGAGTTGTGTTGTAGGTTAGGTTGGAACTTATAAGAAGCAAAACCGGAGTATAGCGAAGCGAAGCGTATGCAAATAAAAACAACATTTTATAATGAGTATAATAAATGTCTCTAAAATATCTTACTCGAATACCCATAGTAGTCTTCCGACTCCCGCTATATACCCCGCTCTAAAAACATATTTATGGATAATTATTTTTAAAAGTGTACCAAAATACTCATCTGGAATACGTGTAACAACAAAAAAATCATGATAAAATTAAAAAATACTTGTTTATTCGAAAAAATTTAACTATTTTACGATTTGAAGTTGGCGAAGTGCTTACTGGGAATATCGACAAACGTTTGGTTCTCATCGATCTGCCCGATTTTGGTTTGGGCACATCATGATGTGCCCCATAGACAACGGCGTATTTCATGAAACGCCGCCATATCTTGATATCGCGCGGCACATCATGATGTGCCCCATTCTACAATCGGCCGCCGACATATACATTAATCTTATCCGGACGCGAGGCGCGGAGAAATTCTAAGGAAAACATCTGCGTACTCAACGGGTTTGAGACTACCAATTAGAATAAATAAGCAGACGGTGCTCCATATGTTCGACTGTTCTCAGTCCTGAATTGAGAAATAAAACCGGTCAAGAGCGAGTCGGACTCGCGCACCTAGGGTTCCGCACTAATCGTTTTTTCTGAAGGGTGCTAGCTTTACGCTAAATTTCATGATTCTAGGTCAACGGGAAGTATCATATAGGTTTGATTCCGTTGGCGTTGCGATGTGACATCCTTTGGGCCAGCTCAGCCTGTCCTGCCCACGTTGATCTTTCCGTCCAGCAATGAGCCTATCTATATCTCAAGGTAAGGATCTAACCAGCAATCCTATCGAGGGATCGTTTAGGGCAAAACACGGGTTATATCTTACAATATGGTATTGCATTTCATCTATAACTTACTCGTAATTATAACGCAGTAACGCGCCGTGGAGCTTGCTCCATATGGATACCTTTTGATTGCTTGAACATATATATAAGTTTGATTAGTTCACAACTTCTGGGAACACCGACTTGAGGTATTTATATAAATTTCAACTTGACACCTCTACGCATTCCTGAGAAAAAATATCTTGACAGACGGACAGACAGAGAAACAGACGGACAGACAGAGAAACAGACGGACAGACAGAGAAACAGACGGACAGACAGAGAAACAGACGGACAGACAGAGAAACAGACGGACAGACAGAGAAACAGACGGACAGACAGAGAAACAGACGGACAACGAAGTACACCCCATAAGGGTTCCTAATTTATTTTTAAGGTACCCCCTTTAATCAACTGAATCGAGAACCCCACCTTTTTTAAAGTCGTTGAAAAATAGTACATAACCATTTGCTCACTGACTGCAATCCACAAGAAAATCGCAATTTTTGTCACATTGTTTAATTTATGGCACTACGTCGACACAATAATATCAGTCGATAGATTAACGATTCTCATACACAGATATCGAACCGATCTTAAAGTGTCTCCTTGTGTTTGTCATTATCTTTGTGATACTTTACTGACATTCTTCGAACTAACTTTGGTCGCGTTATATTGAGCTTAGAGTATTTCGTTGGAAAGATTCCAGATATCTCACTTGGCCTACTATTTTAGTACCCAATAAACTTCTTGTCGCTTGCACTATGTACTCATACACGTCACTTCAAATGAATCTGAGAGCACTTCCACATTGCTATTTCCTTCCTTGTTGGTTCTGGAAACAAGCGTGTCTTTGTCGTATGAAGTGTCGTATGTAGGAAGGTCGTTCGTCAACTCTGAAATATTGTATTTTCGCGCGCCTCCGCCCGCGTGGTATTGACTTTTACGTCATGCTTTGGAATGTGCCATAAGAGGGAGTAAATGATTTCACGTCGGTTTGTGACAGAAATCTACTGGCTATCTGAGAAAATCATGCGGTCGGAACCGCGGGTAATAGAAAAGTGTGTAGCTAGATAGTAGCGAATTAAAAATAATAATACTATTATATAATTATTTTATAAAAGGGGTCCTTTATATCGAGTTAAAATACCCTGACTGATCTATCAACACCTAGACCTAAAAGAGATCTGATGTAAAACTAAGTCAGTGAACTTTCAGGGTAACCATCTATGAGAGCGATAAATCCAACAAGTTTGTCATATCATTTTAGCTAATTAGTCAACTTACAACATTTTATGGTGACCGTTTCAATAATAGACATATTTATTTCTTTAATAAATATAATGACTTGGCATTCATATTAGCTACAGAGCTCTACAGCCTAGCATTTTGGTGATTGATGAGTCAGTGAGTCAGTGACATAATGAAGGATCATGGCCGTAGTTTCTAAACTACTTATTAAAATTAAATTAAATAAATGTGGAAATATACCTAGTTATACCTAAATAACGCCGCCTTTATCACTAGTACATCTGGCTTCTATATTGCTGTAGCTTTATCCACAATGAAGTCACAGGGGGCGAAAATGCCCTGAATGGCTTCGAGAAAAGTATGGTATGGCTGCATTTGCGCGACTTGGCGGGGGCACTCAAGTACCCAAATTTTTACCAGACTTATCAAAATTATAGACAGTTTGCTAATTGTTACCTACTAAAGTTGTCTTTTCTATCCGTTCTTATTAATTCAGGTATTACTTGGGTATGCATGTACCTCATATGTAATGTTTCACTGATTTCATTCACTTTCGTTGGGCTTCACAGCTCCCGGCGTTTTTCGCCGAATTTAGATGTTCCACGCCATAAACTTGAACTAACGAGCGCTCTCGTACAAAGTACACATATACTCTTGCTAGAACTTCCAGCAATACTTGGCGAGAATACTCACTTCGTCCCCGTGATACATTCTTACTTCTCTTCTCATATTTAAGATCTGGGCCCTAATCTCGCACACTATCACCACTCGATAAAATGGCGGATATCCAGCGATTACCGTACAAAATAACTCAATATATTATGGTGTCGATATCCAATTCACGAAAATCACTCCGCTAGAAGGAAATTTGCCTAGAAAATGTTGAGATGATGTTAGCAGTAATGGGACAAATAAAGATAGATTATTTAAATGACGGGACTATATGGGGTTAATCTGGCTCAACACAGAGCTTGCTGTTAATAATTTTATAATTATTTATTCCTGCTTATTAATCACAATAATTAAAAATTTCATATTTATAATAGTTAAGCACAAACTATTTTTAAGAGATCTAAAAATCAATCTGTGGGAGTTTCTATGCCCTTCTTCTCCCACAGTGGTCCAATGTAGAGCAGAGGCAAAAAATGACGTTTGCTAATTATATGTAAATATCTACAGTAATAAAGTAGTTTGACTTTGACTTTGATACGCAGGTATACATTGCCATAACATGGTAATTGATTTTGTTTACTGAAATATCTAATGGTGGAACTATGCAAACAATCAGTATGAGTTCGGTCCCTTCCCACCCTTATCAAGGAAACCACCCGCAGATTACGAAAGGTTCCCAATATTTCCAGCCCTTTTCCAATTAAACAAAGCCTTGCATATCTGGCATCTTTGATTTAGGAGTCCCTATATGTATAGATACTGTGAACGAAATCCCACCACGTCTGTATTCCAGAATCTCATTTTTACATTTCCGTATTGTTAGCTTATTAAATAAATTAAATATTTTCTACTTACATTGTATCTTTTTATTTTATTTATGTAGTACACCTATACCTATATACTTACTTACATGCTTCATTATTTATAAAACTTCATGCATGACATGACCACACTAGCACATTATGTTTTACGTTACGTACCCTCGTTTATATGTATATCTATCTCGATACAGAACCAGACCATAATGACTTAGCTTGTAACTATTTACTTACTGACTTTTATTTTTAAGTAACCTCAAAGTTTTTGTTTTTATATTCTTGTTTGATTGTATTATACGACTGCCGAATAACGTTTACTCATATAATAGATAAGTGGAGTGTTCGTGTGACGGTCTCACTGGCTCCTACTATACAGGTCTCCTAGTGTAGTAGTCAGGGCTACTTACTATACAGGTCTCCTAGTGTAGTAGTCAGGGCTACTACTATACAGGTCTCCTAGTGTAGTAGTCAGGGCTACTACTTAGTAAATAATACGCCAGTGTGCTTGTAACCGCGTTTAATGCAAGACTGAAGAGGTGGGGGGCGGTGACACACAGCCTATACACAACACCTCCACCCCTATTTAAGAACCTAACAAATTTACTCATAAGTACTATAAAATATTTAACTTATCTACTTAAAGGTATAAAGTTCCCTCCACCGGTACTATAATAATAGACAATGTAACAAACACACCGAAAGGTAACACTATTACTATGTCTTAACTACACCATCTCTTGGATCAACATAAACAATTTACTTTAAACATAATTTGCTGTTTTATTCCTAATTACCTAATTAGGAGACTAATTAATCTACCTCAAAGCCATATCTAGCAGGTGGTTTCCTGGGCCGCAATCGGCATACTCTATCGGTAACTTCGGTCACTTCGTCCGTATTCGTCGGTGCAGTGTGTGCAGCTACTATTGGTGGAGGCCTGCTGCTCGGTGGGGAGTGTGATGGTGTGCCTGATGTGCTCGCGACTGGTGCCGAACTCTCTCTCACCTCTGTCGGCGGGGACATTTCACTGACGACTTCCTCCTCTTCGGCAACCGGGAACAACAAGGATGACCGGCGTGTCTGACGCCTGTCAGTCTCTAGTGGCGCCGACGGTTCACGCTCACTTGCGTTATTGACCTCATTTACCCTTCGTCTCAATTGGTCTACGTGCCTGTGTACCTCGGTTCCTAATCTGGCTCTAACTGCATAATCCGTGCTCCCTAATGTCTCAACTACCTTACCCGACAGCCATTTATCTGCTGTACGATAGTCCCTATACCAGACACAATCACCGGGTGTGAACTGTCTCTGTACTCCGCCTGCGGCGCGAGTGGTGTCCGCTTGTCGAGCGGCTACACGCGCCTCTCGCTCTGGCTTTAGACAGTCGAGCCGCATCCGTAAACTACGTCCCATCAATACATTAGCGGGGCTATCCCCAGTGGTGGCATGCTCTGTATTCCTATACGCAAGTAGAAATCTACATAAGGCCGTATGCACATCAATGTTTTGTTTGAATGCTTTTTTTATAGCTCTTTTGCAAATTTTTACCGCATTTTCAGCAGCCCCATTGGATGCTGGATGATAAGGGGCAGTAAAAACGTGTTCTATGCCATTTTGGGTCAAAAATATGCCAAATTCAGAGCTCGTGAAGGGAGGGCCGTTGTCACTCACCACTTGTTTTGGAAGGCCAAATCTTGCCCATAGGTCCCTCAACACCCTTATAACTGCCTGTGCTGTTGTTGTCTGCATTCTTATGGCCTCTACCCATTTAGAGCAAGCATCGACAACTACTAAGTAAGTCATGCCTGAGATGGGCCCCAGGAAGTCAAGGTGCAGACGTGACCACGGGCGTGTCGGCCACGGCCAGCAGCGCGGCTCGTGTCCGGGCGGCGCGTCGGCTAGTGCGGCGCACACCTCGCACGCGCGACACACCCCCTCCACTGCCTCGTCCACTCCTGGCCACCACACGTAGCTGCGGGCGAGGGACTTCGTTTTAACAATTCCCATGTGAGAATCGTGCAACTCAGTCAAAACTTTTTGCCTGCAAGCTGGTGGAACAACGATTCTGTGTCCCCACATAATACACCCTAACTCGCAATATAACTCGCCTTTACGATTAAGGTACGGTTTTAGCTCTCTCAATTCGACCTCGCTCGGCCAGCCATCCTTAATATAACTTAATACTCGACTAAGAATGGGATCAGCGCGCGTTTCTTTTTTAAGTACCTCCGCGTTTAATAAAAGCGCATCCGAGCTAAAATGCAAGTAAGTTTGTTCGGGCATATATTCTTCTTCTTTCTTAGCTTCGTTTTTATGAGAGCTAATCAACCTAGAAAGTACATCAGCCGTGTTCAAATCTGTTCTAACATACTCAATCTTAAAGTCGTACGCTGATAACTTGATCGCCCACCGCTGTAATCGGTTTGCTGCCGCACTTGGAATGCCAATGTTGGGTCCAAAAATGCTGACCAACGGCTTGTGATCGGTTCGTAGAGTAAAGCTACGACCATACAGATACTGATGGAACTTGTCTACAGCGAATACGATGGCCAACGCCTCCTTGTGTATTTGGCTATAGTGCAGTTCCGGTTGGGTGAGAGTTCGCGACGCGTACGCGACCACGCTCTCTCCGTCCGCGCCTGGTCCGCGCTGCGCCAGCACTGCGCCCAGCCCGCGCGCGCTCGCGTCCACGGTCAGCACGGTCTCTCGCGACATATCAAAGTGAGCGAGCGCACAAGCTTCACTTAATAATCTTTTCACCTGCTCGAAAACTGAGTTTTGTTCAGTACCCCAAAACCAATGTTTGCCCTTTTGAAGAAGCATGTAAAGGGGACCTAAGTACGAACTCAAGTTACTTATGAATTTGCCGTAAAAGTTAACCATACCCAGAAACGATTTCAATTCGGTTACGTTGGTAGGGTGCGGCATTGTAACTATAGGTTTAATCTTATCCGGATCTACTCGAACTCCGTTTTTGTCAATTATAAACCCTAAATACTTTACCTCACTTGACAAAAACTCACATTTACTTTTCTTTAGTTTTATTCCGTTCTTTTGTAGTATTTCTAATACGTCTTTTATTGTTTTCAAATGACTTTCTAAATCTTTGCTTTTAATCAAAATATCATCGTAGAATATCAGGACATCCCGATTTTTAAGAATATTTACCATCAATTTTTGAAATATTCCTGGGCTAGAAGATAAACCGTAGACCAAGCGATTGTATCGGAATAATCCTCGATGAGTATTAATAACCGTGTACCGTTTAGATTTTTCTGATAAGACGACTTGGTTGTAAGCCTGTGTCATATCTAGCTTTGTAAAATATTCATTCCCGCTGAGATCACTAAATAGATCATCCATTTTAGGAACCGGGTATCTGTCGACCATGAGTACTCGATTAAGGGTTACCTTGTAGTCGGCACATAAGCGCAAACCGCCGTCCGCCTTGTTCACAATGACCAGCGGCGTGGCCCAGTCGGACTGGTCCACCGGCTCAATGACGCCCGCGCGCAGCATGCCATCGAGCTCCGCGTCGACGCGGTCGCGCAGTGCGTACGGCAGGGGGCGCGCGCGGCAGTATATCGGCAGCACATCACCTCGCACACACAGCTCCGCCTCACCGCCAGTAAAGCGACCCAGCGCACCGTCGAACAAGGACTTATGACTGGAAATAATATCATCCACTAATTTATTCTTATCTTTACCTTCTTTTCCTATGTGGTTATTTTGAACAATTACTGGGATGTTTAATTCTGTTAACCATTGTCGCCCCACTAAACTCGTTGTGCCGTTATCTATTACATACAGATCTAAAATTCTTTTATTACCCTTGTATTCTACCTCCGGACATAAATAGCCTAAAGGCCGTATGATTGAACCATCATAAAATTTTAATGATAAACAACATTTCTTTAATTCTAATTCGCTAAATAAATCACAGTAAACAGCCTTGCTTATACATGAAAGTGCCGATCCGGTATCAACCTCCATAACCAAAGTACGATTATGAACCTTAAGTTCAATACACACCGGTTTATATCTGCTAAGCGACATTTGGTACATTGGCTCTTCGAAGTCGTCGTCCGGTACCAGAGTGTCCTCCTCTTCGCTCTCGTAATGCGCCTGCGCATCGTTCTCCTCTTCTAGCAAATGCACCGGGGCCCGCTCCCGACCCCCTCTCGCTCCGCGCCACCCGCGCCCCGCGAACGCCCGGCCGCCGCCACCGCGACCTCTGCTAGCTCGCCACCCTCTGTTCAAGCGCCCTCCGCGTGACTCATAATAATCAGCAATACCCGCCGAATCCACCTGTCTTGCACTCCCGGCCCCGTAGGCCTCGCGTAGTTTTGGGCACATTCTTCGTAGGTGTCCCTTTACCTGGCAATAACTGCACACGTAGTCTTGGTATACACAATTATTCGTCATATGTTTACTATCGCCGCACTTCCGACAAACATTCAAATTTAATTTGTGAACACTCTCTGACACATTGGTGGTTGTGACGCCCGTTCTGTCCACTGCGCTGGCATCCTTCTCAGCCGCCTCAAGCGATAATGCCAGGGAAACCGCCTTATTGTAATCAATCGTGGTCTCGCTAAACAGCCGCTGCCTCGTTATCTCACTGCGCAAACCACACACCAACTGATCTCTGAGGTTTTCCTCTAGACTGGCATTAAAATCACAATATCGTGCCAGTTTCTTCAAATCGGCTACGTAGACCGCTATAGACTCCCCCGCTTGCTGCCGCCGCTGCCTGAAGTGATACCGTTCTGCTAAAATTGAGGGTTTTGGCTGTAAATGGGTACGCATCAGATCCACTGCTGTTTGAAAAACCAGTTCGGATGGTTTCTTCGGGCTGGCCAAAGTCGATAACAGCTCGTAAGCTTCTTCGCCCATCACAGAAATTAAAGTGGGTAGTTTCACATCAGCTGCTATTTTATTCGCCACAAAATACATTTCGAGTCTCTCAATGTAAGCCGACCAATTTCCCGTCTTCACCACAAACTCTCGAATTTTACCCACCGACATGTCTAATAACTTAATACAAAATCACTTTTTTATTTATGTATTTTAATCCTCGTTCGCCACTAGTAAATAATACGCCAGTGTGCTTGTAACCGCGTTTAATGCAAGACTGAAGAGGTGGGGGGCGGTGACACACAGCCTATACACAACACTACTATACAGGTCTCCTAGTGTAGTAGTCAGGGCTCCTACTATACAGGTCTCCTAGTGTAGTAGTCAGGGCTCCTACTATACAGGTCTCCTAGTGTAGTAGTCAGGGCTCCTACTATACAGGTCTCCTAGTGTAGTAGTCAGGGCTCCTACTATACAGGTCTCCTAGTGTAGTAGTCAGGGCTCCTACTATACAGGTCTCCTAGTGTAGTAGTCAGGGCTCCTACTATACAGGTCTAGTAGTGTAGTAGTCAGGGCTCCTACTATACAGGTCTCCTATTGTAGTAGTCAGGGCTCCTACTATACAGGTCTCCTAGTGTAGTAGTCAGGGCTCCTACTATACAGGTCTCCTAGTGTAGTAGTCAGGGCTACTACTATACAGGTCTCCTAGTGTAGTAGTCAGGGCTCCTACTATACAGTTCTCCTAGTGTAGTAGTCAGGGCTACTACTATACAGGTCTCCTAGTGTAGTAGTCAGGGCTCCTACTATACAGGTCTCCTAGTGTAGTAGTCAGGGCTCCTACTATACAGGTCTCCTAGTGTAGTAGTCAGGGCTCCTACTAAACAGGTCTCCTAGTGTAGTAGTCAGGGCTCCTACTATACAGGTCTCCTAGTGTAGTAGTCAGGGCTCCTACTATACAGGTCTCCTAGTGTAGTAGTCAGGGCTACTACTATACAGGTCTCCTAGTGTATTAGTCAGGGCTCCTACTATACAGGTCTCCTAGTGTAGTAGTCAGGGCTCCTACTATACAGGTCTCCTAGTGTAGTAGTCAGGGCTCCTACTATACAGGTCTCCTAGTGTAGTATTCAGGGCTCCTACTATACAGGTCTCCTAGTGTAGTAGTCAGGGCTACTACTATACAGGTCTCCTAGTGTAGTAGTCAGGGCTCCTACTATACAGGTCTCCTAGTGTAGTAGTCAGGGCTCCTACTATACAGGTCTCCTAGTGTAGTAGTCAGGGCTCCTACTATACAGGTCTCCTAGTGTAGTAGTCAGGGCTCCTACTATACAGGTCTCCTAGTGTAGTAGTCAGGGCTCCTACTATACAGGTCTCCTAGTGTAGTATTCAGGGCTACTACTATACAGGTCTCCCAGTGTAGTAGTCAGGGCTCCTACTATACAGGTCTCCTAGTATAGTAGTCAGGGCTCCTACTATACAGGTCTCCTAGTGTAGTAGTCAGGGCTCCTACTATACAGGTCTCCTAGTGTAGTAGTCAGGGCTTTATTGACACTAACAATTATGTTAGTAATTATTTTACTATGACTAAAGGTACATTTTACCTTTCAAATTATTGTAAACGACAAATAGCTATGTCACTATTATATTTATATGACATTACAGCCAAAAATTTGGCTTCTAACTCTGCTTTTACTGAGCAGCCTTATATGAATCTGGTATCAGACCAGAATAACAGGATGCATTTAAATTAGTTCATAGGACAACAGAGGACCCAGGCTCTGGCAACATATGTTCTAGTATATTAGAAAACCCTAAGAATAAGGGAAGCTCACATGCTAAGTATATAAGCCTGGTTCATCAGAATATTCAATGTATTAGAGGCAAAGATCTACAAATAGAGTTATTTGTAAATTGTAATAAAATTGACATTTTGTGCATAACAGAGCACTGGTTAACTATTAATGAAATTATGTTTAGCTTTAAAGATCACCAGGTTGGTAGTGCGTTCACCAGACTTAATTCAATACATGGTGGGGCATTAATCATACTAAACAATCATATGAAATTCAAGGAACGTAAGGACATTGTTTCCTTATCTGTTGAACGAACTATAGAACTTGCAGCTGTGGAATTAGAACAGTTCATCGTTATATGTGTCTATAGGCCACCCTTGAGCGACTTTGAAATGTTCGAGAAAATTATGGAATCCGTCCTAACTATTTCATCACACAGTACGAAACGATTAATTATATGTGGTGACTTTAATGTTAATCTGTTAGAAAGAACTACTCTCAGCGTTAGATTAATAAATCTTTTCTCATCATTTAGGCTTAGCCATTTATTTATGGAACCAACAAGAGTGACTGCTACTAGTGCTACATGCATTGACAACATTTTTACTGATGTTATTCCAATCAGTAAAAGTGTTATCAGTGAATTGGATTCAGATCATTTAGGTCAATTATTTCAATTTGATTCTATTAGAGAACCTGTCATTAAAAAGAAAATTTCGTTTGTGCCAATAACTGCTGACCGGTTAGAAAGAATGAGATACTCTTTAGCCCAGGAACTACCGTTTTTGGCTGCTGAACAGTCTCCTAATATAATGTATAACTTATTCTTTGAAACCTTTATGAAACAGTACAGCGCGATATTCACTTCAAAATCGGTTGTGGTTAGTGGTTCAAACGACTTTAGTACGTGGGCTACTGCAGAGTTGCATAAACGCAGGCAAGCATTGTATGCATTGTATGAGGAACGACGGTTCAACATGAGTGACGAATTTAAAGAACAAGTCAAACAGTTCTCCAAACAATTTAAATTAGACTGTCATACAGCTAAACGTAATTTTCTGAGTAGTAAAATTAAGAATAGTTCCGATGTTATAAAAACGACTTGGAAAATAATTAATGAGGAGGCCGGTCGTAGTAAAAAAGCGAGTCACGATTACGAACTAAAAATCAATGGACAGCTTACGAGTTCTAGCTTAGAAGTTGCAACTGAATTTGAATCGTTTTTTACTAATGCACCGGCTTCCACGACTAAGTATTTAAATTCTTCACCTTTGTCTGCTGTTGCAATATTAAAAGATAATGTCTCAGAGTGTGCTTCATACTTGAATTTTAAGCACGTCACAAGTTCAGATGTCGTAAAGGCATTTAAATTGATAAATGTTAAGAAAACGAATGATCTTTGGGGACTCTCTGTTCACGTCGTTAAATCCCTGATCGAATTAATTGCACCTGACCTAGCGGTCATTTTCAACAATTGTATAGACTGCGGTGAATTTCCTGATTTAATGAAACAAAGTAAGATAATTCCCCTCTTCAAAGCAGGTAGTACTCAAGACCCCACCAATTTCAGACCTATATCAATACTACCAACTTTTAGTAAAATTTTTGAGAAATTAATCTTATCACAGCTATTACATCATTTTGAATCAAATAAGCTAATGCATAACAAACAGTTTGGATTCACTCGCGGTCGTTCAACAACAGATGCCGGAATTCAGTTCATTGAAAGTATTTTTGATGCCTGGGAAGAGTCACAAGATGCCCTAGGCATTTTTTGTGACTTATCTAAGGCTTTTGATTGCGTTTGTCATGAAACATTGATCAGGAAATTACATCATTATGGAGTTAGAGACACGTCATTGAATTTGTTAAAATCTTATCTGAACGGAAGAATACAAAGGGTAGACGTAAACGGAGAACGATCACCAGGATCATTGGTTTCTTTGGGCGTGCCACAGGGCTCAATATTGGGACCCTTCCTATTCCTCATCTATATAAACGACTTACCCTATCTAGGAAGGGACTGTCATGATATGGTACTGTTTGCTGATGACACCTCACTTATTTTTAAAACAAAGCGAAACCAACACGCTACTGATGATCACGTGAACAATACCATATCAAGAGTGGTAAATTGGTTTAATGTTAATAATTTGCTATTAAATGAGAAAAAGACTAAATGTGTTAAGTTTCTTACTACTAACGTTAAAAATAATCAGACATGTATAACAATTAAAAATGAGGAATTGGAATTGGTAACCAGCACAGTGTTTCTAGGTATAACGTTGGATTCCAAACTCCAATGGGGTCCACATATTGATAAGCTATCGAACAGACTGAGCTCTGCAGCTTTTGCATGCAGGAAAATCCGTCACTTGACAGATTTAAAAACAGCCAGATTAGTTTATTTTAGTTATTTTCATAGTATTATGTCCTACGGTATTCTGCTCTGGGGCAGTGCTGCTGACATAAATACTATTTTTGTGCTGCAAAAGCGGGCTGTTCGTGCGATTTATAAAATGAATAATAGAGATTCTCTTAGAAATAAGTTTAAAGAAGTAAATATATTGACAGTCCATAGTCAATATATTTACGAGAATATTATGTATGTCCATAAGAACATTGTTAACTTTCGAAGAAACTGTGATATACATAACTTTAATACTAGAAACAAGGACAAACTTGCAGTGCCCACTACTCGGCTCCATAAAATAAAAAACTCGTTCAAGGGTAATTGTGTAAGATTTTACAATAAACTCCCAAGCACTTTGACAGATCTATCAATTAATAAGTTCAAGAAATACATCAAGCAAAGGCTTATTTCTAAAGCTTACTACAGTATTAAAGAGTACATAGACGATAAAAATGCTTGGGACTGAATTGTTCTAATTAATTGTGAGCATCCTCACTGCCAGAGTTTCTTTTACTGGACACTTGGAGGCCTTTTACACCTCCAAAGATTAATTTAATTATACAACTCTTGACTGTGGGGACCATTTACATCTCCTATTATCATTGTATTATTGACTAAAGAGACTATACATCTCTGTTATTTATATTTTAATTATTTTATTATGACATTTGAGACTCTTTACATCTCTCAGAAACAATAATTAAGTACTTTTTTTTTTCTGATAATATGATAATAATACCAAATGTTCTGTAAAAAATGAAATGAAATGACATTTGAAAGTGCCCTTGTGGCCTATTTACAGAAT
Source organism: Argyresthia goedartella (assembly GCA_949825045.1). NCBI lineage: Eukaryota > Metazoa > Arthropoda > Insecta > Lepidoptera > Argyresthiidae > Argyresthia > Argyresthia goedartella. The sequence continues at coordinate 1,721,440 of OX463819.1, forward strand.
AAACGTTTTGAGTTTGAGTTTGAGGCTCCTACTATACAGGTCTCCTAGTGTAGTAGTCAGGGCTACTACTATACAGGTCTCCTAGTGTAGTAGTCAGGGCTCCTACTATACAGGTCTCCTAGTGTAGTAGTCAGGGCTACTACTATAGAGGTCTCCTAGTGTAGTAGTCAGGGCTCCTACTATACAGGTCTCCTAGTGTAGTAGTCAGGGCTCCTACTATACAGGTCTCCTAGTGTAGTATTCAGGGCTACTACTATACAGGTCTCCTAGTGTAGTAGTCAGGGCTACTACTATACAGGTCTCCTAGTGTAGTAGTCAGGGCTCCTACTATACAGGTCTCCTAGTGTAGTAGTCAGGGCTACTACTATAGAGGTCTCCTAGTGTAGTAGTCAGGGCTCCTACTATACAGGTCTCCTAGTGTAGTAGTCAGGGCTCCTACTATACAGGTCTCCTAGTGTAGTATTCAGGGCTACTACTATACAGGTCTCCTAGTGTAGTAGTCAGGGCTACTACTATACAGGTCTCCTAGTGTAGTAGTCAGGGCTCCTACTATACAGGTCTCCTAGTGTAGTAGTCAGGGCTACTACTATACAGGTCTCCTAGTGTAGTAGTCAGGGCTCCTACTATACAGGTCTCCTAGTGTAGTAGTCAGGGCTCCTACTATACAGGTCTCCTAGTGTAGTAGTCAGGGCTCCTACTATACAGGTCTCCTAGTGAAGTAGTCAGGGCTCCTATTATACAGGTCTCCTAGTGTAGTAGTCAGGGCTCCTACTATACAGGTCTCCTAGTGTAGTAGTCAGGGCTCCTACTATACAGGTCTCCTAGTGTAGTAGTCAGGGCTACTACTATACAGGTCTCCTAGTGTAGTAGTCAGGGCTCCTACTATACAGGTCTCCTAGTGTAGTAGTCAGGGCTCCTACTATACAGGTCTCCTAGTGTAGTAGTCAGGGCTCCTACTATACAGGTCTCCTAGTGTAGTAGTCAGGGCTCCTACTATACAGGTCTCCTAGTGTAGTAGTCAGGGCTCCTACTATACAGGTCTCCTAGTGTAGTAGTCAGGGCTCCTACTATACAGGTCTCCTAGTGTAGTAGTCAGGGCTACTACTATACAGGTCTCCTAGTGTAGTAGTCAGGGCTACTACTATACAGGTCTCCTAGTGTAGTAGTCAGGGCTCATACTATACAGGTCTCCTAGTGTAGTAGTCAGGGCTACTACTATACAGGTGTCCTAGTGTAGTAGTCAGGGCTCCTACTATACAGGTCTCCTAGTGTAGTAGTCAGGGCTCCTACTATACAGGTCTCCTAGTGTAGTAGTCAGGGCTCCTACTATACAGGTCTCCTAGTGTAGTAGTCAGGGCTCCTACTATACAGGTCTCCTAGTGTAGTAGTCAGGGCTCCTACTATACAGGTCTCCTAGTGTAGTATTCAGGGCTCCTTCCGCGTACTACCAACGTATTGTTGCACCTAGACAGCGTTTTACAATTTTAAGAACAATCAATTAACCCTAGATTTATTTAAGTACTTTTGTTGTTGTAACAATGAAAATAAACATATTTCATTTCATATTTCATACACGGTGGCCCATGACACCTACGCCAAAGGAAACTTAAAAAGCGGTCAAGTGCGAGCCGCGCACACGAAGGGTTCCGGTACTGTCGTAATAGAAAAGCCGGCCAAGTGCGAGTCGGACTCGCGCAGGAAGGGTTCCGTACCATTTTCTATAAAACCGCAAAAAATCACGTTTGTTATATGGGCTCCCCTTAAATATTAATTTTATTATTTATTTTTAAAAATAACATAACTCAATATTCTGTGAATATTTCAAGCGTCTACCTGTTGTCGTTATCAGTATCCAGCAAAAACAAGCAAAAAAATCACGTTTTTTGTATATGAGCCCCCTTAAATAATTATTTTATTCTGTTATTTAGTATTTTTTTTTATAGCGGCAACAGAAATACATCATCTGTGAAAATTTCAACTCTCTAACTATCACAGTTCATGAGATACAGCCTAGTGAGAGACGGACGGACGGACGGACTGCGGAAGCTTAGTATTAGTACTCTCCTTACTTTGGGTACGAAACCCTAAACACGAAAAACACACTTTAACTTTTTTAATTGCTTGTAGTTCATTATTGATTGCTGAGTATCAACAGAAACAGACATTCTATGAAAATGTGTATTTAATATGCTTCACGAGAATTACAGGGGATAGAAGTTTTTCACTTGAGTGAATTGTAGCATGAGAGAAGAATATATTATCAACAGGAACATTTGGAAAAAGATAACAAAAATATTAAAAATCATACCATCGGAAAGATATTACCAAACATACTGGAAACTTAAAGGAAATTTGGTGGATAATTAATTAAATTCGATCCATAAAATAAAACGATGGCCGCTACTGCTGATTTACTCAATACCTACTCGCGAGGAGTCACTGTAGGAAGTTAAAAACTTCTTTACCTTAATACAAATTGGCAAACGATACCCTTAACTTAAGTGGAGTCAGCATCGTTAGCATTCTATTAAATAGGACTACACCACCGATTCCCATGATGGTGTATCCTACCGACCCCAGAGATATATTGCAAATCATAGTAACACTTAAAACAAATACACCACTGACAAGCAATGAAAAAGTTCCAGTGACATATCACCAAATTACTTCTAAACGGGAAAGGCTAGCTTAATGACTCCGTCTGCAATATTAAAGTGCATTTAACAGCGCATCAGAATATTATCAATTAAATTTCATACTTTTTAATTTATGAAGCTAGTCTACTCTACTCTTCTACTCTGCTATTGGTCGATTATTTTTGACATTAGTAACTCGTTCAGTGCCTTTGTTTACAGCTGCGCGCGCATCGCTAGAGCGGCGTGCGGAAAAAAACAAAACCAGTTGTTGTTGACGTTTTATGTTCCGGGAAAAAACATTTCCTTGTCATTTCACAACTGCCCTAATGCGAATATCAATATTACTTTTAATTAAACTGTGTCTTATACTGTGTACTCAACCTGTTTTATTTCCTTACATTAGGCGTGAAAAGCACATAGTAAATGCCTCGGTAGAAAGTGCAATAGATGGACTCGCATCTTCGCGTCCATCTATTGCTTACTTTCTATACCTGGGCAACAATGTACTATTGTCGGCATTTTGTAGGTGGAACTTTTTCATTGCTCGTCATTGTAGTTCGCTTAGGTGGGATAATATCTCAATAACTATTATTAAATGTTTTTGTCAGATACAAACACCACCAATATTACTGATGTGCAATTAAATGGAGCCTAAAAAATGGAACTTTCCAGCCTATCTTCAACAAAGGATTAGTCTGCCCAATATTTAAAGCTGGGGATAAGTGCTAACCAACAACTATACTCGAAGGTTTAAGCTGGTTTATGGACTACCTAACTAACTGCATAAAAGCCGTCTCCATAGAAAATCTCATTAGTGAAATGCCCCGTGAACGTATGGTGGTTCACAAGGTAGCACGCTCGGCCTAACCCATACCTCGCATATATAAATGCAATCTGAACATAGCTGGAGCTGACCTGACAATGTATGCTGATGACACGGGGTTCCTATTCCATGGGCCAAACTGGACTAGCGTTAAACGCCTATTGAGAGAGAGAGAGATTATATACTTACGGTTACCTGTCAATATATATACGAGAATATCATGCATATAAGAAAAAACATAGCTCTATTTAAAACTGTAGGTGATAGCCATACAATTAACACTAAAAATAGAAATAGGTCAGCACTACCATTATTTAGACTAAGTAAAGTAGGCACATCATTCATGGGGCACTGTATTCGCTTCTACAATAAAATACCACAGGAATCATTGATCCTTCCTGAAAAGAGGTTCAAAAACGATGTTAAAAATGAGCTGATAAGAATATTATAGTATTAAGGAATACTTAGATGACAAAACTGCATGGTCCATACCATCTCGGCGCACAGAAATTCGACGAGGGGCGATGGATCAAGTCTATCACTCGCCGGCGAATTTCCTTAGACCAAAACCAGTACCTGTTATAAAGTCACTTTTTTTAAAAGAAGGTATGGGGGAGTTTCTTGCCGTTTCTTCTTAACCCCGAGGCCCACCTTCCGAAACGGTGTAGTCTTTTTTATATAAAAAAAATTTACTTGTAGATATATAAGTAAATATAATTTTGACGTTGAATAAGATAATTTATTTATTTATATTCAATACAAAAAAAGAATCTTGAGGCATAGCACAAGTAACTTGCTAGTTTGAGGACAAAGTTAAAGTCAAAGTCAAATTTCTTTATTAATTATTATGACGGCACGTACGCCCGCCACAGATATGCAAATATCTATTTCCACGTAATATTAAGATAAGTTGACAACCGTCACAGATAAGGTATATTTATATTCATCACGTAGTTTTATAGTAAGTTGTATATAAGCTTATAGTATTTCCTATAATAAATTAGTCTAGTATTTGCGCGCATCTCAAGCCTTTTACTTTACTCCCGAAGATGTCGCTCTCCTTATAATTGCCTCTGGCAAAGTGGTGACCCGACGTTTGAACATCAGCAACCTTCGGTAATAGCAGCATGGACCCAGCCGCGAAGAAAACTCCGTGTGCTGGCACCTTAGAAGTGCAAGCAAGAAGCACTTCGTCCAGGATCGACGAGCACCGACTTCGGCAAAGAAAGACGACATCAAACAAGCCATGACCGGACCAGATTTGAAAACGGACCAGAAGCCAAATAATTTCAACTGAAGATTTCCCGCATCGAACTCAAGATACCGCAAGAATAATGAACCGATAGTCAGCCGACTGCTGATTTATCAAAATGGAGCTCGCACCAGCAGAAACGAACGCGTCGGCAAATTCATTCACAGCAAGCAGCTTTTTCAAGTTCAAGACATAGGAAGCCGTTCCAGCCCCCAGAAGAGTATTAAAACATCATCGATATACCTAATTCAACGAATATTGAAATCATCCAGAAAGAACATCGCACGAAGAATAATCAAATCACTGAAGAGAGAGAGAGATATATATTTATATATAAACGATTGGTGTACAAAATGTGCCCTATGTTGCCAAATCCCAATGTTTTTAGGCACACAAATTTCATCAATCGACAACTTAATATTCACTCAAGAGTGAAGAGCACGCACGTACATATGACGTACGAGATCATTAACTGCCTACAGCCAAGGTTACAGATTTAATGCTGACGCTGATTCAGCACAATCATCCTTGTGTAGGTACGGTCGCAATTATAAACAAACAGTGAGTACAACTTCAACGACGTGCGACGTAAATTGACTCATCGATTCCTGAAAAACATGGGCGGCTGCAGCATCAGACGACTCTCCTGCGGATCTTTTCCAGTTATAGGTTAGGTTAGTTTACTAACCGCGAAGCCCCATTTTCCTAGTGCTTTTCTGTTTTCCAGTTTTTAGTTTATTTGATGTAGTGTGCGGCCAAATACAAGACTCGCCTGTAGGTAAATATTAAGTAATTCTTTAAACTTATGTAGAATTCTTATAACCGTAGTTCCTTTATTTTTATAATTCGTGTAAGATTTACCTTTAGATTAAGTTGAAGTATGCACAATTACTATCTGATTTATGTTTATTAAAATACTACTAGTTATTATTGCAGTTGATATAAGATAAGATAAGATAATGGTTTATTTAACGGAAGAATACAGAGTTTCACTTATTAATTAGGTACGTATTTGCTAAGGAATTGCATAGATTACCGGCGGCCCTCACACTAGGTTAGACCTGTATCGTGAGGCCCAGTTCTTTGACATAAGAATCACAACTTAGGTTTTACTTACGGCAAGAGGTGTACATTATAATTATGCAGTTTGTTTAATAAACAATGGATGTATGATATGGAGATAAGATCGTTAAATGGAGAGAAAAATTATAGGAATACTTACTAAATAGAAATACTTAAATATAATAAAAGGGAGGGGAGGTGATTATGTATCGATTTTCATGAAATCCTCAGTTTCTTGGTATTTAATAGATTTCAACCATTTTAGAATAATGAGTTTAGAAGCTCTCACCGTACAGTGCTTGATGTCGCATTGTCCGATAACCCTGTTATAGATGAAGGGCATAATGAAATTGGGGAAACGACGAGCAAACGATGTTTTGGCTGCAGGTTGCGGCACACGGAAGATTCTTTTTTTCAGAAGATCTTCATAAATTACACTGCGGATTGTCTTGCCGTGCATGTGGGTAGCAGCTTTCAGTATAAAGATTTGTCGTACGCTCAAAAGATCCGCTTCAGCATACAGAGCATCAGTCGAGAATCTGTATGGTTTTTTTAGCATGACTTTTATAACCGATCGCTGCGCTCTCTCAAGTGTCAGCATAACAGACACACCAGATCCTCCCCAGACTGCAATGCAGTAGCTCAGTATTGAGTCGCACAGAGCCACATAGACCAGCCTAAGAATACGCTTGCAGGCAGAGTTTCGTAGCGCACGCATGACGTGAATAACTTTCCTTACCCTTTTGGCTGTGTCGGCGATATGAGCTTTAAAGGAGAGGTTCTGGTCGATCGTGACTCCCAGGTATTTTATGGTTTCAGCACGTTCGATCACCTCACACTTGCATGACACTGAGTCACAGAGAGAGTGAATCCGCATGCGGGTGTCGGACTTGGGCTCTGATGCTCGAGTTTTGTGAAAACACATATATTTACTCTTTTTGCCATTGAGCGTAAGGAGATTGGAGTTAAGCCATTCAGCAATGCTCGCCAAACCTATTTCGCTCTTTTGCAGAGCATTGTGCCAAGTATCTCCGTTGAAGATGGCAACAGTGTCATCGGCGTAGCAGAGTATGCTTACGTCTGGGGGTGGGGCACTATGAATATCATTTATGTATATTAGGAAGAGTGTAGGGCCTAACACGCTTCCCTGTGGTACTCCGAAATTAATAGGAAGCTCGCGACTGATGTTAGTGTCAATTTTTAAGCAAAGTTTTCTGTCCGTGAGGTAGCTTCTGAACCAATCAAGAGTCTGCCCTCGGATTCCTTTGGTTTCAAGCTTCTTGAGTAGTATGGGTACAGATACGGTGTCGAAGGCCTTTGCGAGGTCTAGGAATACTCCAATACACTTTTTGCCTAGGTCAAGGTTTGAAGATACCTGATCAATCAGAGACCTAACGGCATCCTCCGTAGATAATCCCTTTCGGAACCCAAACTGGTTTTCCGAAATTAGCCGATATTTCTCAAGGTAATATACCAAGCGCTTGTTAACAACTTTTTCGAGAATCTTTGAGAAGAGGCCAAGAAGTGAGATGGGTCTGTAGTTCTCTGGAGATTCTCTATTGCCATTTTTGTAAATGGGAATGACCTGTGCCAACTTCCACGTTTGGGGGAATATGCCTGTTGAGAGGCTCAGATTAAAGATATGAGTTAGGGGGACAACTATTTCGCTACTTATTTCTTTGATTAGCTTGGGTGTGTGGCCATCGTGACCAGGAGAGCTATCGTTCTTTAAATTCGCGATGATCTTCCTTACTTCAAAAACATCAGTTGGCTGCATGAAAAAGGATTCAGGAGTCGACTCACTAATTGTGATCTCTGAAGTGGCATCCTTGAACGATTTATGTTGTTTTTGAAGCAATTGGTTCGCTAGATTCACGCCTACATTGGCAAAGTATTTATTACAGTGATCCACTGACTCTTGAGGGTCGGGCTTAATTTTTATAAGTCCAGATGATGTAGATGGTTTGTCTGTACGGTTGCTAATTTTATTTATTACTTTCCACAGACCTTTCGGGTCATTTTTTTTGCTCTCCAATTCGGCAGTTTCATGAGCAGACTTAAGTTTGCGGAGCAGATCCACACAGAAGTTTCTGTACCTGATGTAAACAATTTTTCTCACAGGATCATTGGGATGTTTTCTAGTATCGAGATGAAGATTGTCACGATGTCTGATGCATCTCAGTAAACCTGGGGTTATCCATTGTTTGAGGATGAGGTTTGATCTTCTGACCCGCTTCAAGGTTGTGTGTTTATCTACAGCATCACTCAAAATCTGATTGAATTCTGAGACGGCCTCTTCCACATCGGTGGCCAACATAACGGGTGCCCAGTTTGTGTTTCGCAGTTCGGAAGCCACTAGCAGAGAATCGACCCTTTTTATGATTCTATCGGGTTTCTTCGGGCAGCCATTAGTTAGAGACAGTGCCATCACCGCTATGTTATGGTCGGTGATGTCTGTTTGAGCTACCATGCCGAGTATTTCTTTGGTTTTAGCTCGGACGAAAATGTGGTCTAGGCAGTTGTTTAGTCTGGTGGGTTTTGTTATTGCAGGAATGAGTCCTGATTCTGCCATTATACAAAGATACTCTGTGCTGTTTTGCTCGTCAAGGATGTTAATATTGATGTCACCAGCAACAATTACCGTTTGTTCATTTTTAATGCCGACTAGAAGATCATTAAGAGAGGCAATGAAATTTCCGCAATTTGTAAAGGAGGGGGATCTGTATAGGCATATTATAGTAGTTGAGTTTGGAAGCTCTATGGACAGGCATTCAGTTTCAGCTAAGTTTGGTTCCTGTACACTTGCGTTCCAGCACTCTTTTATGTATGTAGTTACACCACCACATCGATTGTGGGTATTTTTAGTAAAGTATGAGTTGTATCCTTGTATTTCTCCTACGCCGGTTCCGGTTGCCAGCCAACACTCAGTGAGCACAATAACATCGAAGCTGGTATCGAAGCGTTTAAGGGCTACTAAAAATTCATCGAAATTGTGGGCAATACTGCGGATATTGAACGTAAGGATTTTAAGGTTAAACGTTAATAAAGACTCGCTACATTTTTCTATTTTGTCGTGCAATTGACATTCTATTGTGAAAGATTTGTCTATTTGATTAACAGTTTCAATTAAGTCAAGGGGGGTGATTGTTGCAAGAGGCAGTTAAAGATGTCAATTGCTTTAGGGCAAGGTATGGTAAAGTAGCGAGAAAGCGATAGTTTGTATCTGGGAGGATTTGATAGTTCAGTTCTAGTGGTTGGGAAAAGGATGGGGATTCTCTGGGATATCGAGGGTTGATAGATATAATAATACATAGGTATAAGGAAATTATAGTTGCCAGCATTTTACTACATATTACACTCAGTGCACAAGTAAATTTAATTATTTTTATGCGCCGAGTTTGGGGGGTCGGTCCAGAGGCCAATTTTCTGGTCAATATCAAAGACAGTGCGAATGGGGATAGCTGGCATTCTTTCTGCTTTGCGGACGAATATGCAACCGTCCCGTACCCAGCAGAATCGGTATTTTTGCTGCGATGCTCGTTGTCTTGCGTTCCGAAATAACAGTCGATTAGCTTTAGTCAGCCGTTCATTCACGAAGACCCCCATGGACGTCCCGGGTACAATGTCCTGCGAGGTAAGGTTTTTTCTTTCTTTTGCAGCTTTAACCATTTCATCGCGCTTAGCTCGGCGGACTAGTTTGACTACAATTGGCCGAGGTAAGTTTTTGGGATTGGTAGGGGATGGTATGATATAAGTTTGTTATGGTATCTAGTTTAGATTTTTTCCATTGTTATAAGTACATTCATTTATTTTTTTCCCTAAAGGGGGGAGTATCTGTGCCGGCACGTACGCCCGCCACAGATATGCGGAAATATCTATTTCCACGTAATGTTAAGATAAGTTGACGAACGTCACAGATAAGGTATATTTATATTCATCACGTAGTATTGTAGTAAGTTGTATATAAGCTAAGTATATCCTATAATAAAGTAGTCTAGTCTAGTCTCGTATTTGCGCGCATATCAAGCCTTTTACTTTACTCCCGAAGATGTCGCTCTCCTTATAATTGCCTCTGGCAAAGTGGTGACCCGACGTTTGAACATCAGCAACCTTCGGTAATAGCAGTGTTTAATTCCACGCCTAAACCGAACGGCGTGGAGTCATGAGGGGGTGTGCCTTTGCCACGTGAGAGAAAAGAAGTGATGAAATTTGTTTATTACCTTTGTCTCCGTAGACAGGAAATCGAAGGCTCGATTCGAGACAGGAATTCGGGAAAGGGGGCACAGTTGGGATGGGATGGGATCGAACCCTTGCCGTCGCTGCCTGGCGCTGCCGACGGCGTGCTGTCTGCCGACGTGGAGTCGCCGTCCGAATACGACTCTGTGCTTCACCACACAAATCACTCAACCGCTGAACACGAATCTAATTACATTCAATAGCCCGACGCTATGAGGTAGATTTACACTCTGACCAGGCCCGATGCCTGTATTACAATTGGTACACCGAAATACCATTCAATGCCACGGGGCCCGAGCCGCCATGTTATTCTCACCGATGAGACCAGACCAAGAGGAAAGATAACCTCCAATTTTACATCTCGCTCCGATACGAGTGACAGCCGCTAGTGCCGTTTTCGCTAGTGATGTCTCGATTACTCGCGATCGATTCGCGCAACAAAAAACCGGTGCGTTTCCGACGCATAAATATTAAACAGTCACCCGCCCGGACAGGCCCGAACCTGTCCCTAATCAATAGGAAGGCGAGAAAGTGTTGCGACCGCTCTCTTGAGGACCGAGTCCCCCACCTTGACTTCTGCTGATCGAGGCGTGCCATCCCGACCCGTGTACAAATTGACGATCCGTCCTCGTCTCCATCTCAATGATGGCAGGTTCGCATCCTTAATCAGCACCAAATCACCGACTTGAGGGGGGCTCGTCCGGTCAGTCCACTTAAGGCGCTGCTGCAAGATGTGCAAGTACTCAAGGGACCACCGTTTCCAAAAGTCTTGAGCCATCTGCTGCAACATCTGCCACCTGTTAACCGACTTAACTTAACATCACCGAATGGGTATTCTGGCAGGGCGTTAAGGGGCTGACCTATCAGGAAGTGACCCGGCGTCAACGCTTCCAAATCATTTGGATCCGAACTGAGCGGGCACAACGGACGCGAGTTCAGTGTCATTTCAATTTTACAGAACAGCGTCGCAAGCTCTTCAAAGCGTAGAGAGGTCTCACCGATGATCCTCGTCAGGTGCGACTTAGCCGATTTAACCGCAGCCTCAAAAATTCCTCCCCAATGAGGACATCCCGGCGGACTGAAAACCCATTCAATCCCTCGTCGGGAGCAAGCCGTACCGATGGCGTCCTGGTTACCGTTCAGGAATTGAGTGACCTCCTGCAGATATCGCCTGGCTCCGAAAAAATTTGTGAACGGATTAATGTCGGGAGGCCCCTTCGTGAGACGAACCGATCTAGACATGCGATAAATGCCTCTGTAGTGAGGTCACTGACCACCTCCAAGTGGACTGCCTTCGTGGCCAAGCACACGAAGACGCACAGGTATGCCTTCACTAATCTGGCGTTCCGTAGCTGTGAAGACTTGACCATGAATGGTCCCGCGAAATCCGTTCCGACACCCGCAAAGGGCCGGATTTCGTTAACACTATCCGAGGGCAAATCGCCCATCTGGGGCTGCATCGTAGCCGCCTTGGCCCGATAACAAGGCAAGCACCGAAATACGACGCTACGCACTAAGCGTCGTCCCGATAGAATCCAGAACTCGCGCTGGAGAAACGCCATCAAGGCGTGGCATCCGATATGCCCATTCCGGATGTGTCGATCCTGTATCAACAGTTCGACCAACTTCCCTTTCCGAGGGAGTAACAACGGGTGGCGAGCCGCATAAGGCAGGTTGGCATTCCACAGCCGACCTCCTACCCTCAGCATTCCTTGAGGGTCAATAAACGGGTTGAGCCGAGCCACAGCTCCCTTCAGTTGGACGCGTCCGCGTCTCAGAATGTCCAATTCGGACTTAAAGTGCACCGTCTGCACGTTCCGTACCAATGCGAACAACGCATGGTTCCGTTCCCGTGGTGTCAGGACCTGTGTCCGCACTCGTTGCGCCTCAGAATTCCGACTATTCCGTGCAAATCGGTAGATCCAGGCGGTCACATTGACCAGCTTGTCGAGCGAGCTGTACCGTTCCAGCAGGCTGAACTCCTCTTCCGGCTCTGGTTGCGTCGTACAGACACCGACTGTCAAGGCGCCGTTCGCCATGGTAACGCGTGGACTCATTGGCCAATCCGATTCGGCTTGAGTCAACCATTTTGGACCCCACCACAAGGGATTTCCAACCAACTCCGGAGCGTGACACCCACGAGACGCACAGTCTGCTGGGTTCATTTCCCCTGGAACATGTCTCCAGATCAAGGGAACCTCCGAAGTCAAAATCTGCGAAACCCGATTCGCCACAAAAATCTCCAGCTTGTGAACTGAAGCCTTCAGCCAGCATAACACGATCTGGCTGTCCGTCCAAGCGTAGACCGTATCTTCCAACGCTATTGACCCACGAAGAACCGTCATCGTGTGGTTGAGCAGACGAGTCAGGAGAGCCGCTCCCGAAGCTCTAACTTGGGAATGGTCAGGCGAGTGCGCAACGGCGCAACCTTGCTCTTGGCCATGACCAACCGCACATCAACCTCCCCCGAGGAGTCGACCGTACGCAGATACACCGCAGCTCCGTAGCCCTTCTCCGAGGCATCGCAAAACCCATGCAGGGTGGCGGTGTATCATTTGGTGGGGACCAACCTCCGTGGCAGTGAAATCCGATGGATGCCAGGGAGGGTCGAAAAGAACGAGTCCCACTCTGAGCTCAATGACCCGCCGATCGGGTCGTCCCATTTCAGCTCAGCAGACCACAATTGCTGCATAAAACACTTGAGCTGAAATGTTACCGGGGTGATCCACCCGTTTGGATCAAACGTCCTAGCCACCGTTGAAAGGACGTTCCGTTTCGTCCAGACCTTCGGGGTGTCCAACTCGACCCGATACGAAAACATGTCTGACACCGGCTGGTACTGGACGCCTAATACCGACAACATATTTGGGTTTTCCAAATTTTCAAAAATGTGGGGATCCTGCTGGTAGTCATCCGGAAGACCAGTCAGTAACTCTGGAGAGTTCGACATCCATTTCCGGAGCTCGTAACCTCCACCCCGTAGGAGCTCAACTAGCTCGTCCCGTCGAGCGAGCGCCTCCTCTACGGAATCTGCACCGGTACAGATATCGTCCACGTAGAGGTCCTGCTCCAGGATCGCTGCTCCTCTAGGGAAATTTAACCGTTCTCGATCCGCTAACTCCCGCAGAGTGCGAATCGCCAAATAAGGACTAGACCGTAGCCCGTACGTGTTGGTGTTCAGCTCGTACACCCTGATGGGCTGATCTGGGCTCTCTCGCCACAGTATCAGCTGATACCGTCTATCGTCAGGGTGAATGACCGTCTGTCTAAACATCATCCGGATGTCAGCTACAAACACAACATTGTGTCGACGGAACCGTGTGATAACATCCGCGAAGTCATGATTCAACTTCGGCCCTGAATGCAAACACTGGTTCAGGTTCATGCCGTTAGATGTTGATGCCGATCCATCGAACACTACCCGTATTTTGCCCTCCGGGGTCCTCAAGACCGCGTGATGCGGCAGGAAGCAGTGGTCTTCACGCTTCCAGTCGATACCCGAAACCGACATGTGGCCGAGCGACTCGTATTCCCGCATGAAGTCGACGTACTTCTGCCGGAAAATCCCGTCACGCTTCATGCGTCGTTCCATCGACAGAAGCCGCATCTCGGCTGCATGGTGTGAACTGCCCAGCGGTGGGCGATCACTCCGAAATGGAAGACGTGTGAGAAATCGACCTGACCGAAGGCGACCAGTATTGTTCCGATAAAACTGTTCACACTCTTCTTCAACCGGGTCCAACCGGCGTACCGTAGGTGGTTCCTCCACCTCCCAAAACTTCTGTATCACCTCCGAGAGTACAGAACCGAATAAGGGACTACGAGTCGCTAGGCGAGGGGCAGCCGGCATGACCGGACCCATTACCGCATGGCCCAGTCTGGTGTTGACCGAAACCAGACCAGTCGCCTGCAACACGTGGACACCTGGCACTAACAGGTATCCCAAGGCATCGATACCCAATAAAATGTCTACTGGGCCCGGAATATCGAACTCCGGGTCAGCCAGTGACAACCCAGCGACCAACTGTCGCACCGAGGGCGACAACCGTACTTACGTGAGGGTGTGAGCCCATCACATTAGGCATGACTAATGCCGTGACCGTCAGATTCACCGATGAATCCACCCGTGACGAGAGAGTAATCCGACATACTCCCTTAACGGAACCGACTTCCGTGTTCCCAATTCCCCGAATGGAATGTGGGCACTCCCTTACCGAAATGCCCAACCGTCTTACAAGGTTGCACGAGACTAAGCACCCCTGGGCCCCCGAGTCCAATAGTGCTCGTGCCACACAAGATTTGCCGTCCGAACTCCACGCTGTCACCGAGGCGGTGGGGAGCATGACCGTCTGTGGAGTGGCGGCACCCTGTAAGTGGGCGGCGTGTCCCTAGCGGGAACCCCCGCGGGATCCGAACCCGCTCAGACCTCCGTCGGCCTGGTAACTCGGCTGCTGATATGCCACCGGTGGCATATCAGACCGCATGTACATCAGGGGGTCCCAACCCGCATAATAGGCCCCTCGCTCTCCCGGTACCCGACCATACCGGACTGCGAACGGTGTGCCCGGTGGCCACCGTGGATGGAGGGGGGAGATCCAACCTGGGGCGCTCTAGGAATGGGGGCGACATCCGACTGTTCGCCTCCATGTTCGCCTTCCAAAGCGACGGGCAGGGTGGCGCAGAAGGTGGTGGGCTCCCAGCCTTCGCGCCACTCATAGGTGCCATCTGACACCCGCCCGTAACACGCGGTGAGCCAGCGGCCCGACGTCCTCGCTGGCCCTGGACAGCGGTGACCGAACCCCGGCTATCCCGCCTGTTACCCCCTGCGCTGCTCCCTTCCCCTCGGGGGGGGGTCCCGTCCGCGGGTACCCCAGTCACCCCGTTGGTGACTCCCGTTGCCCGGAGGGGGACTGGGTCCGGCCCTGGTTGGGCCCTGTGACCGACCAACCTGAGTCCGGCCCTGGTGGCCGTCCGATGGGCCTGACCGGCTCAGGCACAACACGACGTGGTGCCTGCCACCGCAGCACTCCCAGGGGGTCGCGCGTGAGCACTCGCTCAGCTGGTGCGGCCCCAAACAACCGAAACACAATCGGTGGCGGAAGACCACCTTCCTGCGGGCAGCCACACCGAGCGCCTTAAAGTTGGCGCAACTGGTCACCTCATGACCGGCACTGTCGCAGTGCACACAGCCGTCACCCGACGGCGCGGCACTCAAAACCCCAAATTGTTTTGACCGCCCACCCCCCCGTGGGGGTGGGGGGCGCCGCTCCTCCCGCATCCGCGCGGGTTGGCGCTGCACACTGGCCTCCGAATCCATGGTGTCGCATCGCCTGCATTCACCCTCCAAAAACTCCGTTAATTGGACGAGCGTGGGCAGTTCCGAGCTACTGCCCCCATGCAGCTGTTCAAACCGACTTTGAACAGCTGCAGGCAACCGTGACAAAACCATATATAACACAATATATGACCATTGGTCTACCGGCAGACCAAGGTTCTGAAGGGCCTTAGTGGCCACCAGCACAGGGTTGAGCACCTGTACCCGGATGTCAACATCCCGGGTTACTCTTGGGATGCTGAACAGCTTCCCCAGCTGCGCATCAACCAACCGCCTTTTGTGTTGGTAGCGGTCAAACAATATGACCCGGGCAATCTCATAATTGCCCGCCGTAACCGTTAGGTGACCGACCAACTCCTTCGGTTCACCCCGCAGTGCCATCAATAGCTGGGCCAACTTGTAGGCGCTGTCCAGGTCGTCCCGACCGTGGACCAGGCTATCGAACAAATTGATGAATGCCGGCCACTCATCAATTGCCCCACCGAAGGCCGGAATCTCCAGGTGTGGAAGCCGTCCAACCACACCCTTAGGGGGGGGGGGTCTCCGCTACCCTCCCCGCGGTCATCCCGACGCGACCGCTTAATTTTTTCGGCGCGACGCTCGATGTCGCCCAAGCACTCCATCGCTTGGTCAGCATCCGCGCAGAGCTGCCTCACTGCAGCCACCGAGGCCTCATCCGTAAGCCCGAGGGTTTCAGCCTCGGCAGCCAGCCGACACACCTTCCCGACGCGTGTCATTGCGTCCTCCACACGCTTGAGCAGGACATCGTCCATTTCGGGTCGCTCCACATACTTGTGAGTATGGGCGAGCCATCTCATCTCCTCACGGACACCATATCGCAGTGCCGTCAAGGGCGAAGGTGCCATGGTTACCGATTTAATTGTTCCTGGTCCTATGCTTCACTGCCGAACTAAGCACAGCCAGATACCAGCACTTTCCCGTCAGCGCTGGGCACAGAAATTAAAACTAAGTTGTAAAACCCAAGGCAACCGCTAAACAATTAAATCCTAAACAATATTTAATATGGTTGCCCTGTGTACACACACCTTATAAATATATACTCTAAATCAATTAGAGAATGCCACCATAAAACACAATACAAAAATAACCCACAAAACTTGATTATGAAAACAATACAAAATAATAAGTGGCTTCTTATGAACCACACTTCCTTTGAGGTCAGCAAATCAGCTTAATACCCCTTAAATAGCCCGACCCTGCTGTGTAAACCGAAATAACACTGTAGGACTACAGAACCCGACGTTCCACCGTAAGTAATACAATCTAGGCTTCGCAGAATGACCGTTCAATCCTTTATGCGCTGGTAACAGTAGTTTCCGACTACAAATTTATAACAACTGTTAACTAAATTGGCACTTATACTTTCACTTACCGAAAATGAACTTTAATCGTGGTATACCGACCACAGACTCATTGCCGACTTGAGCCAATCTGAGACATTCCCTTCTCCCAACCACAATGTGACAAAGGCAGCCCTACAACCGTGAATCGATGATTTCCCACTAGGAAACCGCGCTCCTGCTACCAAAATGTTTAATTCCACGCCTAAACCGAACGGCGTGGAGTCATGAGGGGGTGTGCCTTTGCCACGTGAGAGAAAAGAAGTGATGAAATTTGTTTATTACCTTTGTCTCCGTAGACAGGAAATCGAAGGCTCGATTCGAGACAGGAATTCGGGAAAGGGGGCACAGTTGGGATAGGATGGGATCGAACCCTTGCCGTCGCTGCCTGGCGCTGCCGACGGCGTGCTGTCTGCCGACGTGGAGTCGCCGTCCGAATACGACTCTGTGCTTCACCACACAAATCACTCAACCGCTGACACGAATCTAATTACATTCAATAGCCCGACGCTATGAGGTAGATTTACACTCTGACCAGGCCCGATGCCTGTATTACAATTGGTACACCGAAATACCATTCAATGCCACGGGGCCCGAGCCGCCATGTTATTCTCACCGATGAGACCAGACCAAGAGGAAAGATAACCTCCAATTTTACATCTCGCTCCGATACGAGTGACAGCCGCTAGTGCCGTTTTCGCTAATGATGTCTCGATTACTCGCGATCGATTCGCGCAACAAAAAACCGGTATGTTTCCGACGCATAAATATTAAACAAGCAGCATGGACCCAGCCGCGAAGAAAACTCCGTGTGCTGGCACCTTAGAAGTGCAAGCAAGAAGCACTTCGTCCAGGATCGCCGAGCACCGACTTCGGCAAGCAAGACGACATCAAACAAGCCATGACCGGACCAGATTTGAAAACGGACCAGAAGCCAAATAATTTCAACTGAAGATTTCCCGCATCGAACTCAAGATACCGCAAGAATAATGAACCGATAGTCAGCCGACGGCTGATTTATCAAAATGGAGCTCGCACCAGCAGAAACGAACGCGTCGGCAAATTCATTCACAGCAAGCAGCTTTTTCAAGTTCAAGACATAGGAAGCCGTTCCAGCCCCCAGAAGAGTATTAAAACATCATCGATATACCTAATTCAACGAATATTGAAATCATCCAGAAAGAAAATCGCACGAAGAATAATCAAATCACTGAAGAGAGAGAGAGATATATATATTTATATATAAACGATTGGTGTACAAAATGTGCCCTATGTTGCAAAATCCCAAGGTTTTTAGGCACACAAATTTCATCAATCGACAACTTAATATTCACTCAAGAGTGAAGAGCACGCACGTACATATGACGTACGAGATCATTGACTGCCTACAGCCAAGGTTACAGATTTAATGCTGACGCTGATTCAGCACAATCATCCTTGTGTAGGTACGGTCGCAATTATAAACAAACAGTGATTACAACTTCAACGACGTGCGACGTAAATTGACTCATCGATTCCTGAAAAACATGGGCGGCTGCAGCATCAGACGACTCTCCTGCGGATCTTTTCCAGTTATAGGTTAGGTTAGTTTACTAACCGCGAAGCCCCATTTTCCTAGTGCTTTTCTGTTTTCCAGTTTTTAGTTTATTTGATGTAGTGTGCGGCCAAATACAAGACTCGCCTGTAGGTAAATATTAAGTAATTCTTTAAACTTATGTAGAATTCTTATAACCGTAGTTCCTTTATTTTTATAATTCGTGTAAGATTTACCTTTAGATTAAGTTGAAGTATGCACAATTACTATCTGATTTATGTTTATTAAAATACTACTAGTTATTATTGCAGTTGATATAAGTTTGTTATGGTATCTAATTTAGATTTTTTCCATTATTATAAGTACATTCATTTATTTTTTCCCTAAAGGGGGGAGTATCTGTGCCGGCACGTACGCCCGCCACAGATATGCGGAAATATCTATTTCCACGTAATGTTAAGATAAGTTGACGACCGTCACAGATAAGGTATATTTATATTCATCACGTAGTATTGTAGTAAGTTGTATATAAGCTTATAGTATTTCCTATAGTAAATTAGTCTAGTATTTGCGCGCATCTCAAGCCTATTACTTTACTCCCGAAGATGTCGCTTTCCTTATAATTGCCTCTGGCAACAAGCAAAACAATGTTTTGCTTAATGAATACAAATATTACAATATTAATTTTTATATTTTTGAGCAGGAATAACTAATTACAAAATTATTAACAGCAAGGACTGTGTTGATCTAGATAAACCCCCTTCAGTCCCATCATTTAAGTAATATTGAACATTGTAATATCCCTTTTTCGACAAAGTCGCTTAAGAAGCTTTTTAAATTGCTCAAATGGCAATTTCAAAATCTCCAGAGGTATCTTATTGTAAAAGTGAATGCATTGACTCTTGAAAAAATTGTTAACCTGCGCGAGTCTAAACCGGGGCGCAACTAATCTGTGATTATTTCTTAGGTAAACATTACAGCTATCGCTGAGTTTGGATAATGTTGTAAGGTTCTTGCGTACATATATTATATTTTCGAAAAAAAATATCTTTAAAAAGCTCTCATAAGGAATCTGTTCCTTTCAAATTATAAATTGCTCGAATTGCTCTTTTCTGTAAAATAACAATCGTTTGAATATCCGCTGCTTTCCCCCACAACAAGAGTTCATAGGATATGACTTATGACACTATGAAAGTAACTAAAATGTACTAGCCTAAATGTAGCCACATCCGTGTTTTGTCTGATGTTCCTAACGGCGTAAGCCGCAGAACTTAATTTACCAGTTAATTTATCTATGTGGGGTCCCCATTGCAATTTGCTATCAATGGTTATTCCAAGGAACTTCGTATCATTTCCTAATTAATTTACTAACGTGTTGCTGTCTATCACTATACTGGTCTTCACTTGCCTGACATTTGAAAGTGAGAATTTGATATACTTGGTTTTACCAGCGTTCAACAATATAATTATTAACCTTGAACTAATGCAAGGTTAAAGACAATACCATTAACATCATCAAAATCTTCTTTTTGTCTTTCAATTTTGGAGACTAGTGAAGTATCGTCAGTCAACAACACTATGTCAGTCAATTTCTCCACCATGAAAGACAGATCGTTAATATATACCAGGAATAAGTAAGGGCCTTGTGGAACGCCAATTTTTACATCCGATCCATCAGATTTGACGTCGTCGATTTTTGCCTTTTTGAATTCAATTGCTTAAGTATGATTTTACTAGATCCAACGCTGCATTTATAACTCTGTAATGATTAAATTAAATTAGTAGCAGCGTATCATGATCAACACAATCAAATACCTTCAACAGATCGCAAAAATCTCTGATAGCATCCTGTGCGGCCTCCCAAGCAGAATAAATATGAGATATAAGTGTAATACCTGCATCCGTAGTCGATTTACCTCTAGTGAAACCAATTGTTTGGCGTGGAGTTAGTGCTGTAAGAACAGACATTGGTCTGAAATTTGAAGGGTCACCCTTGTCTCCCGACTTGAACAGAGGTATGAGTTTACTGTGTTTCATGAGGTCTGGGAAAACTCCATCGTCAACACATTTATTGAATACATAAGCAAAGTGTGGGGCTATAACTAAAATTACCGAACCAATCACTTTGACTGATATACCCCACAGGTCTTCGGTATTTTTAAGTTAAGTAATCTAACCGTTTTGATAATGTCCTGGCGATATACATGATGAATTTTAAATATACATGTTTAATATACAGCGGATTATGGCACAACCAACAACGTCAGTGGCACAGCAACCAGAAAGAGTTGTGGTCCGTCCTAGAGGCTTTGAAGGTATGAAGGTATGGAAGGGCCAGAACTGAAAGATCAAACTGTGATGATACAATGCGACAACAAATCAGTGGTCGCATATTAGGTATAACAAAACAAGGGGGGACCAAATCAAGTGTACTACTAAATTCAACAATACAAATATTGAAAATTGCGAAACATTGTACGTATATTTTACTCTCACAATCCACTTTCCTGTCCTATCTGGGTTTGCTGGTAGAAATCTCTTTTATAGAGATAAGCGCGCCTCTTGTACATATATATTTCTTTGTATGTCTCAGTATGTTTGTTTTTGTGCAATAAAGTGTGCATTCATTCATTCATTCATACGTTACTGACGCTAGTTTTGGTTTTTAATAAAGTCTCTGCTTCATAAGGAGATGAATTTAGACGCTCTGTTGTCAGTAAAGGTACATTGGTGAAGAATGTTTCTAAAGCTTGAGCAACCTCAGCGTTGGATTTAACAACATCATCATCTATATTTAGGCAGAAATCAACATATATACACACTACGATATAGACACCATTCTACTATTCACATTCAACGTGCACGTACCAAGACAGACAGAATTCGTTTCTTATACGTGCTTGCGACAGTTTCAATCGTCTGCCTGCCCACTTGAATATAGACCTGTTTTGCACTAGTGTTCCCTCTGTCAAACGACTGTCGGCTTGTGAACACTTTGCCAATAGCTCATAGGTACTCCTCCCGTACGCGCCCTTCTTAACTAATTTGCTTTCTAAGTTATATTTGCTTTACCCTTTTGCTTTCACATTTAAACCTTATGTTAATAATCACATATTGTCAACTTACAAGAGTTACAACTTACTTTCATTGTTGATGTGTATACCATCCTTTATGGTTTCTTTCAGTGCCGGTGCGGCAATGTTTGTTTTTCAATTTCTATTTGCGGGGACCTATAATTAGCATTGTTTTATTCATTTAGACCATGTTAAAATGTTATATTTTGCTGTAGATCGTCCTGAGACTGTATAAATAAAAATAAATAAATAAACATAACTTTTCCAGTTTCACGGTTTATTATTTGCCGAGCTGTTTTCATTCTATTATTTGAATTTTGTATTTTTCTATTAATTTGTAAAGTTTTTGCAGTTCTACAAACAACTTGAAAGTTTTGGAGTAATTTTTAATATAGTCATGAAATTTTCTATCAAAATTATAGGTTTTTTGTTCATTAAGGTCATCCCTCTAATCCCTAAAATAAGAGTCAAACCAGTAAACAAAGAAGGAAGGCACGATCAGAGATCTGAGAAGCCCAACTAGAATGTCGAAGAAGGCACTACTAAAGTCAAGCAAAGCCAACACGAAAAGTTATTTGCGGTCCATGGCTAACTGGATGTCATCTGTGACTTTTAGCAGATCCGTGACGGTGCTATGACCCGGTCTGAATCCTGACTGGTACATGTTCAGCATGTACATGTTCATGTATGGATAAAAGGATTTTGGAGAGGATAGGTAGGATTTAAATAGGACGATACTCTTTAAAATAGGCAGGGCTGGATGTTTTAGGTAAAAGGATGACAAATTCTTTTTTCCACACGGAAGATGCCATTCTATTTGGAAAGAAATATAACGTGTGTAATAGCTGGTAGTAGTTCATCTTAGATTGTGAAAAGATTTTTAAGGCAGATTTTATCATCCCCTACAGCTTTCGAGTTAACTTCTAGTACCGTCTTCTTGACCACATAGATTCCAACATTGCTGAAGTTGAACGGTATGGTTCGCAGGCTCTGAAAAGTAGCTTATTTAACCATGGGATCCATCACAATAACTGGTTGAGACAGTTCTTCGTTACTTGTGTTGTTGTGAAAAATTGTTAAGAGTGCCTAGCCTAAATACCTTGGGACCGTACGTAAAAGAATTCGAAAGCTAATATTTGTTTTAAAAAAATGCTTTTATATGTAATTAGAAACCTACTACAACAGACCCATGGTGCCTTAAGTCATTAAGTAATTGGATACTGCATCTCTGCTTGGGGAGGAGCTCGCAAAACAACTTGACTGGAGGCCGGGCGCGCCCAGGGTTTCGTGTTGAAAGTACTTTGCTCTTTGGAGACACCCCACCACACTTGTCTATGAAGATGATAACCTGCTCACTATCAGACAGCTACTTATTCTCAAATGCATTGGGAGGTCACATATTTACAAGCCCCGCTGTTGCCCGATAGTACTATTTTTTTTTATATTTCCTCTAGCGCTCACCAGACTCATTTTCTCTACGCTTTTGCGCGTAGGCACTATGATTATGTCGGACTTCGCTTATACAAAAATTTAAATAATAATCTAAATTTCATGCGATACATTGCAAATACATACCTACACATAAAACACCTCTTTACCTACATCTTATAAGCATTACACCAACACCTACACTAACTGTTACACCTACACACAAGCAGAAGTTGCATGCACCTAACTTTACTGGTGTTGAGTTATTAACATTTACTTTATTTCATTTTAACTTCATGAATATTATCAATAAGTTAGCTTCATTTCACAAAAAATACAGATAAATAAATCGGGAAGAACTGTTTCCCTCGATACAGTGTTTTACTAATTAGGGAGACAGAACCCACACATGTGTATGTAGCAAAATATTTTTTGGATTTGAATAAAAGTTTTACATCTCGAAAGTTTAGTCATAAGATGCTATCGCATCGTGACCTACTAAAGTTTCTTTGATCAAATCGTTTTCATACTGAAAGTTGTTCAGAATGACTTACTCAACAACCCCTTAAAAATAGAAAGATGTACCTTTCTGTTTAATCCTGTAGTATAGAAAGAAGTATCTCTTGTTTATGATTTCCAATTATTCCATGAATTTCGGACATTCTATGACTTATAATCATTTCTCCAATCATTTCTCCAATCTCAATCTCCAATACTATATGGTTGATGGTAGTATCTTTTACTGCTAGTACCTAATTCTTAAATCATTAAAAATCCTATTATACAGTTTTCATCTCATAGAGTTTGACTTTGATGGGACCTTGAGGCCTAAGAATAATTCTGATGTTATTGATCCACCACGCTATGAATTTGTATTAAAATCTCTTTGGTTACTGACGGAAATGTTAATTCTCAAAAAACCAAAACATTTATGTCATAGTACATATGTAGAACAAAGGTACCTAGATAAAATAAACAATTTTACACGAATTGCATTTCACAGGTACCTACCCATTGCTTTTATAGGTATGATGATATACTCGTACTGTACGCATAGAGTTGATCCACCAGCCCATACAGGAAAGCCGTGACGCTAAGTGTGTGGGTACGTATACTTAGAATCATAATTATTATACTTATGTGACGAACCTGACTGACATAATTCAGTACGCTCTACCTGTTCATTAATGTATTCTGCCTATCCTAGGTTTGCTGGAAGGAAAGAAATCTCTTTTTAGAGATTAGCTCGCCTTTGAAGACGTAGTTTCCATTTTCATGATCTGAATCTTCTGTTGTTTTTGCGCAATAAAGTTATGACTAATAATAGTGACTAATAATGATCACATTTCATCCACTGCTCATGATTTTTAAGTAAATCACAAATAGTTGATCAACAAGTCCTAAAGTTGTATTTTAATCAATTTAATATCTCGAGCAAATGTTAATTATCGCTTTACCGGCTGGCATGACCAGATTCCGTGTGCTTTTTGTTCCTACCTGCCGATCGAGACACTGGCAGCTTTTTATTGCAAACCTGTACCCGTAAGTAGAGGTGGCATTGGGGTAAATCCAGTATTTATTAGCAGTCATCGCAATAATAGAGCTAAAGTTACTTTTACTTTTTAATGAAGCAGGTACCTAAGTTTCAAGGAAAAGAGACCAACATAACAATTTGGAGACCTTCGACGACATTTTTTCCGGTACTAAATCGAAATCACGGGACCGAAGGAACGTATCGAAGAAAAACGACAATAAAAAAAAGTTTATGTGTAATAAAATCAATAACTCTATTTATTTTGATCAATCTGAAATGTTTCATCATTATATTATTGTAAAGATACTATATGACTGAAAAGATGATTATTAATACGTATAACACGTAGGTATAAAAGTAATTACACTGGGACCTCTACTATCCTAGCTTTTCTCTTACGTATAATTGCAAATTGGTTACTGTTGGTTGGTTGTACTGACTGCTAAATAGTTCACAGAAATTGGTAATAAGTAGGTACTATTCGCATCACAAGAGAGACTTTTGTAGGAGACTTTTAGATGAAAGTACTGTGTTTAATATTTATGCGTCGGAAACGCACCGGTTTTTTGTTGCGCGAATCGATCGCGAGTAATCGAGACATCACTAGCGAAAACAGCAACTAGCAGCTGTCACTCGTATCGGAGCGAGATGTAAAATTGGAGGTTATCTTGACAACTCTCTTGTTCTGGTCTCATCGGTGAGAGAGCATGGCGGCTCGGGCCCCGTGGCATTGATGGCATTTCGGTGTGCCAATTGTAATACAGGCATCGGGCCTGGTCAGAGTGTAAATCTACCTCATAGCGTCGGGCTATTGATTGTAATTAGATTCGCGTCAGCGGTCAAGTGATTCGTGGTGAAGGTTGAAGTTGTACGGTCTCCAACTCGTCGTATCGGTAGCGGCGACTCCACGTGTCGGCAGCAGCACGCCGGCGAACAGCGTCGGGCAGCAACGATAGTGATTCGACTCCTATCCTATCCCAAACTGTGCCCCTTTCCCGAATTCCCGTCTCGAATCGAGCTTTCGGTTTCCTGTCTACGGTGACAAGGTAATATCAATTTCATCATTCTTTTCTCTCACGTGCGTGCAGAGGCACACACCCTCATGATTCCCCGCCGTTCGGTAGGCGTGGGAAATTAAACATAATGTGTCAGAAATTTATTTATAAAGTCTGAGCTGGGGGGTTATGCCGACTGCAACGTCTTATGCTGTTCCGCACTGCCGTGCCCCCAGATTTTGCGGAACAGTCGAGCTAAGGCACAGCAGTACCATCCTTTTCTCGAAGCCATTAAATTAAAGCTACTTTTCATGAAACCTACTCGAATAACTGAAACCTCAGCAAATTGTATAGACAATGTATTTGCTTATCCAAATGAAAAAATTGTACTTAAAAAATTATAAGTAATTAAAAATCAGACCATTTAGGTCAATACA
This sequence comes from Argyresthia goedartella, assembly GCA_949825045.1. Taxonomy (NCBI): domain Eukaryota; kingdom Metazoa; phylum Arthropoda; class Insecta; order Lepidoptera; family Argyresthiidae; genus Argyresthia; species Argyresthia goedartella. The sequence continues at coordinate 1,747,147 of OX463819.1, forward strand.
TTAGACTAGAAATTCAACTTAAAAAAAGTTCTACAAGAAAGATAAAATACATACCTGTGACTGCACATCGGTTTGAAAGGTTTAAATTGAATTGGGATAGCAAACTACCTATCAATTACTCTAATAATAACCCTAATGAGTAATATTGTATATATTTTTTTACAAATTCAGCAATGCGTTCAATGTAGTATTTACTACCAGATCAATTGTGGTCTCAGACAAACTTAACTTTAGTAAGTGGGCCACAGTATACTTAAAAGTTGACAAAAGTTATATGAATTATATAGTGAAAAAACAATGGAATTATAGTGAAGAGTTCAAGGATAAAGTAAAAAAGTACTCCAAAATCTTTAGAAAAGTTTGACAAATTGCAAAATCAAATTATATCAGATCTTAAGAAAAAGTGATAACAAAATTAAATCAACTTGGGATATAATTAAAAGTGAGACTCGAAAGGTCAGTATTAAAAACAATTAATATGAATTAAAAAATAATGATATTATTTTCAAAAATGATATTGATGTAGCTTTAAAATGAAACGGGGCAGTTTGAACTTTGACGATGTGGATAATGCAATCTCAAAGGTAGTTGGTTTAGTGCCAATAATCTTTTACTGAACAATAACAAAACTATCAATTACTCTAATAATAACCCTAATGAGTATGTAATGTATTCGGTTTATACTCCCAATGTTAAACAAGTCTCGGCCAATGTTAATGTTAAAGGTGAAAATTTAGACACTGTAGATAGCACGGTATTCCTAGGAATTACCTGAGATAATAAGCTTCAATGGGGCCCAATCATAGATAAACTATCGAAAAAACTCAGTTCCGCAGTTTATGCAGTAAAACAAATCCGTCTTTTTACGGACGTGGAAACAGCTAGACTAGTTTACTTCAGCTACTTCCTTATCATTATGTCTTATAGCATACTGCTGTGGGGGAACGCTGCAGACATTAACATAATATTTGTGCTGCAAAAGAGGGCTGTTCGTGCAATCTAAAATGTGGGTCCCAGAGAGTCACTGCGTTGTAAATTTAAGGAAATTAACATTATGACAGTGCCGTATCAGTATATTTATGAAAAACTAATGTACGTCCACAAAAATATTGATAAATTTCCTAAGAATAGTGACAGGCACATTGTCAACACTAGAAATAGGAATAAACTAGCTATACCTACTACTAGGTTCCATAAGGTTAATGTATCTTTTAAAGGGCAATGTATTCGCTTTTACAACAAAATACCAACTGAGTTACAAGAATTGTCTGTAAATAAATTTAAAAATGATGTTAAAAATCACTTAGGTAAAAAGGCTTCCTACAAAATATCAGTAGTAATATATTATGTAGAAGACAAGAAAGCTTGGGAAGGTGTTTGCTCCAATTCTGTAAAAAATAACGTATAAAGCTGGAGGTTTCTAGTCGCCTCTTTGCCTCCAGCATCTAAAACATTAAGGTGTCGGAATTCAAATTGAGTTCTATATTTCCTTGTACCTTATACATATGTTAGTTTAAGATTTGACATTCTCCAAATGTAATCTATGTGTTTCTTATGGAAATAAACTATTTTTGAATTTTTGAATTTTGAATTCAGTCCATTTTCGACCCTCTTGTATCTTCGTTGTGAATAAAGCTAGAAGCTTGAATTTTCTGTGGCAAAGAGGGCTCAATATACCTAGCTATATTCCTAAATATCATTCAATTTGAACTAGTAGATTACTAACGGCAGCAAGTCAAATTTCCTTCATTTGGACACTGACCCACTGACATATGATAATCAAAATTCTAAGGCACTTTTAGCAGACTCGCATACTTAAAATTTTGAGCACAATTTGAATTTAGCCTACAATGCAAGGGAACCTCAAAAAATTTCGTATTCCGGTGATTTTCAAGATCTAGTAATTGGGAAATGACTAGATTTTTACCCTGCAAATATAACTTTGTAATCATATAACAAATATATGCGATTACAATGTTATTTTTGAAGTTTTTACAATTTTTCATCCCTTAGGTGTACTGTTTTGGGGTCTTGGATGTTTATATGTGTTACTTCGCTGTTTCTGTTTTCCACGACACAGGGTATCCTAGTGTGGGCCAGAAGCGACGTATGGGCCTGTATGTAATTTTTTTTTTTTAATACGGTAGGACCGCGAGAACGGACTTTGAGGATAAGCGGTCCATACCCAGCGGTGGGTTGAAGTGGGCTGAGCATGATGATGAGATTCAGTACGACTCACCAGTACGAAGGTTTCGCTAGGGTTCTGCAGGTTCTTGCCGTAGATGGCGAGCAGCCGCTGCACGTGGAAGGGAGCCCAGCACACGAAGAACGACAGCGCCACAGCCACTGCACACAGATAGTAAGTTGGTCAATACAGAGCCACGCCGCCACTTTACACACACTCACACAGTTAGTTAGTCGGTCAATAGCTACGCACGCCTTTTACCTCTGTGTCATTTTCCCGTTATATAGGTTTTGAATTTTATTAAAATGGCTTGAGGTTCAAAATCGCGATGCCTCACACATAACCAGGAGCCCACTTCCGGTACACAATGACAGCTCCATGACATTTACATGACGATTACGGTCAACTTTAGATATCCAATATCTGACGTTTCGAAAATATAGTGTTTGGCAATTGTGGTAAAAATTAAGTTAATTATATATTTAACTTAATTTTTACCACAATTGTTAATTATATATTTAACTTAATTTTTAAAATATTTAACTTAACTTGCCTCATATTCGCATACCAGAACTAGATGCCGTTTTTATGATAGATACGGGCAGCACTCGATCATTTATTAGTCCGAAAGTGGCAAACGAATATTACGCAAGTTATAAGCAGAAAGAGTCTTTCGAAGTCATTAGCACCCACGCATCAAGCAAACACAGTGAGGTAGCCTATATTGACTTGCCAAAGATATTTAAATGCAGCCATAAACATAAGTTTTATATTTATTCGGTTGATGAACGGTACGATGGTCTAATAGGAAGTGATTTATTGAAACAACTCAATGCCAAGATCGACATGAAATCTCAAACTTTGTTCACGGACTCTAGTAAAATACCTATCATTTACTGGCCACCCACAAGAGAGATGTATAACCTACCTCCTCGATGCGAAATGAGAGTCAAATTACCAGTCAACTTGTTAAACGGAGAGGGTATTCTAAATTATACCCAATTCAATAATGGAGTTAGAATGCCGGCCGCTATAGTAAAATGTACTAACGGTTACGCAACGACAGTAATTCAAAATACAACCGATTTACTTCAAAAAATAACAGTTACGGCCCCGTTCAAGATAGAGTTATTTCAACAACAATCACACAACTTCAACTCAACATCTCTGAACCCAACAGGAAGTTATCAGGACGTCGAGAGATTACTAGACGATAATTTAGATAGTAAGCTTAGGTTAGAACATATGAACGAGGAAGAAAGAATGATGATAGATCAAACTTGTAGAGAATATAAAGACATATTCTATTGTGAAGACATACCTCTGTCTTTTAGTAATCAGGTAAAACATTTTAGACCGTATCTTTACGGTAAGAAGTTTGTTATTTACACTGACCACAGACCTTTGGCATGGTTGTATTCACTCAAAGAGCCAAACAGCAAACTCACACGTTGGCGCCTACGATTAGAAGAGTACGATTTCGAGATTAAGTATAAAAAAGGGCAGCAAAATACTAATGCTGACGCCCTTTCTCGAGTTAGGATTAACGCATTAGAGGACGACTTAGATTCAATTTTAGTAAATGTAGATGCAGACGAGAACCGTGTCCAGAAAATTATTGAAGAATTGGAACGAAATGTGACCGTTAGAAAGCCTAGACCACAGGTAGAAATAATGGATATTTCAGATACTGAGAGTGTTAAAACACAAGCGATAGATTTTTCTGGCTCCGAAAGTGACAAAATGGAGATCATAGAAATTTCAGATTCAGATGATGGGGCAACTGCAAACTCAATCTCTAATAGGGAACACGAAGGAATCCCAATTCTTAATGAGGCAATTGATTGCAAACCGAAACAAATAATAGTACACACGTGGTTTAGGGATAATTTCTCCGGAAACAATATTTCTAATAAAAAACAAAGAATTTTAGAAGTCTTTATGCCCGTCAATAATGAAAAGTTAGTGAAAGATTTTTTTAAAGAATATGTAGATACTAAACACAAATATTTATTTATTTCGAAGACCCGATATTTAGGACAACATTCTCAAATGTTATCACAAGATTATACAAGAAAGGGACACTAAATTTGACCGAATGCACCGAGCGTACGGTAAATCTGTCAGAGTCAGAAGAAGATCAACGTCAGGTTATTCTAAAGTACCACGAAGGTAAAACATGTCATAGGGGTATTAACGAAACATTGACGAAAATCAAACGACATTATTGGTGGCCGAACATGAAAGAAACAGTTACAGCTATAATTAACTCGTGTGAACAGTGCAAAAGAATGAAGTATGAAAGGAAACCCGTAAAACCAAGTATACAATTAACTCAAACTCAAAATGCACCATTTCAGGAAGTTTTTATGGACCTTCTTTATATCGAAGGGAAATACTACTTAACAATAGTCGATGCATTTAGTAAGCTAGGACAAGCTATTAATATCCCAAATCGTAGCACACCAGAAGTAGTACAAGCTCTTATCAAGTACTTCAGTATGTACGGCCTACCAAAGAAAATAAATGGCGATTCTGGAAGCGAGTTCAACAATGAATTGATTAAGGAACTATTAAATCTATACAAAATAGAGTTACATATTGGCACCCCAAATAATCCCAGTTCAATGGCAATAGTAGAGCGTTTCCACTCAACAATCATTGAGATTTATCGCTTAGCTAAGTATGAGAAAAGCGAACTTGACGTCGCTTCTGTCATGACTTACGCAACAATGGCGTACAATAACTCCATCCATTCCGCAACTAGCTACACTCCTTTTGAGATCGTTTTTGGAAACACAGACTCAAACAATGTATTTGACATAGATAGGGAACGAAACCTAATGCAAAAATTACTTCAAGATCATAGGAAACGATTAAAAGTATTATATGAATATGTATCGGATAAACTGCAAAATGATAAGATTAAAGTTAGAGAAAAAAGAGGAGGCGAGGACCCACCTGAAATAAAAAATGGCGATGATATCTTTATGAAAAATACCCGAACAAGAAAAGCGAAAGATCTACCCCGTTTTGAGAAAGCGAAGGTCATAGGCTCACCATCTAGGAATATTATTCCAGTCGAGATAAAGAAGAGAAAAACAAGGGTAGCTATTAAGAATATTAAACGTCCTCCACAGGTCAAACCTAGTACTTCTAGTACTAGTCGGACAGATCGGCAGCCTGGAACTTCAAAACCTAAACCAGAATCCGGGAATAACACCGATAAAACTTGGCACAGCAGTGATGAGGACTAATATATGGACTATTTTTAAGACATTAGATTTAGAAACTGTAGTAAGCGAAGTAGATAATAATATACTACAGTATGATAAGATAAACGTTATAGTAACTAGTAATAATGAGTATAAAAATGAATTAGGAAGTTTATGTAAGCAAATTGAATCATTAGTAAACGAAATAAAAACTAGGATTAATCAGATTTTACCTACTTTTAGAGTAAAAAGGGCATTATTTAGTCCATTAGGTTCGTTAGTAAAAATCATTTCAGGAAACTTAGACGAAGAGGACGCAAAACAATACAACTTTGAAATAAGTCAGTTAAAAAAGGAAGAACATTCAGTCGAACGAAAAGTATCCTTAGTAGTTAACGCTTTAGATAAATTCACTAATCTATCAGATAGTATGAATTCAAATATTAAATACTTAGATAACAAAACAGTTGAGATTCAATCACTTCTTGAAACAGAAAGCCGACGTTATAACATAATTACATTAATGAATAACTTGTACCAAATTTCCAATAACTTTCGTACTATTTATGATTTCATTCAAGAAACCGAGACCGCTATTGCCTTCAGCAAGTTGCATACCCTACATCAGTCAATATTAAATTCCACAGAGCTTATGCAAGTCCTTATAGAAATTGAGAAACATGATAATTTAATTTACCCGGTAACAAGGGAAAACCTAGTTAAGTTAGAACGTAATATTTTGTTAAAATCATACATTGACAGGAATAAGTTAGTTTTTGTATTAGAAGTACCGCTAATAGAACCCAACACGTATATATATTATAAAATAATTCCCATTCCTATATACAATCCCTTAAACCGAAAAACCGTTACCATCATTCCCAAACACCCCTACCTAATGGTGAATAGGTTGAAATACAGACCCGTAGCGAACCTGTGTGAAGAAGCCGAGGACAACAAGTTCTTGTGTTTGCGAGACGACCTAGCACAGTACCCTACCGAAACCTGCATAGAGGAGATAATGACGCTAAAGGACAACTGCAGCAGATGCCACCAGCATCCTATACACATGGAAAAAGAGAAGATACAGAGGATAGTCGGAAACTGTTGGCTGATATACTCCGAAACAGGACTAATCATCACGGAACACTGTGAAGACGAAGTTTACAAACAGAACATACAAGGGACATTTCTAATATGGCCGAGCCAACACTGCACAACCCAGGTACAAGATGTCGTAATAAAAACACCGACAAACGCTTCAACGATCAATCTTCAACTACCGTTTGTACAGATACCAGAAGTACGTCAAGGCATCAGACAAGAAGACAAACGACTCAAACTCCGAAACGTGGATTTCAGTGATATCAAAGACATTATCAACAGTGCAAAGTTTAGTGTCAGTGAAAGTATTTCAGACGACTATATGTATGTTGTAAAAAACATAAGTGTATGGACAATTTTACTCTATTCTATCATTTTTATTATCTTGTTATCACTTCTAATTAAATTCAAGTTATGTACAAAATGTATAAGCCGAAATTCTCCGAATACGTCTTCAACGTCTTCAGATAATTTCTCTCTTAAGGGGGGAGGTGTTAAGGTTGAGCAACCCTTACAATTATCATTCGTCAGCACTAAGTCATCATCCTAAAATGTAGAACGTACGTCATAATCTAAATTGTCAACGCTTCACTATTTTAGATATAAATATCATTGTATTTTAGATTTAATTATTATTGTCTTAATAAACCTAGTGGAAACTCTGTCCGTTTAAATAAATTATTTTTATTAATTCCTCCGCCACACCCAACTTAATTCGCGCTTCTTTTTTCTGACGATTTGAGACCTAAATACATGAGGCAAAGGATCACAAAATGAAACAAAGGCATCACAATAAAGAACTGATTTTACTTTAGGTTATACCTATATATGTCACCGTAAGATTGTCACCACCGTTAGTTGATAAACTAACGTTTTTTTTCTCGTTAGTTCGTCAACTATCGACAGATAATAAACTGTAGCGTTTCGCTTATATGATGCGTTAGTTGATGAACTAACGGTTAAAACCGTTAAATAGCAAACTGGTTAAAACTTGAATTGCAAACGAAATACACTGCGGTAGCTTAGGTGAAAACTAGAATAGTTTTTTTGTTAGGTTGACATGTAAGAACAAAATAAACGTTAATTTTATTTCGTCGCTTAGTTCTCAATATAATTATAACATCAGGTAGTCCCTTTAGTCTACTAGCAACTATTCGCATATTTTTCATATAAATTACTCTTAATTTAAATCGATTTTTAAATCAATAAATCATTTTTGTACTGCCGGTTTCGCCCAGCCTACAGTGGCGCCATGTCTTCACTTCATTCCTTTATTTTGCGAAGCAACTAACGCACGTGTCGCATGCGTAAAAATAAATAAAAATGCCGAAACGCACAACTCAAGAGAAAATCGATAGGTACCATCGAAAGCTTCGGAAACTAGAAGAAAGTGATCGTGGACGTAAAAAACGAGTGAATATTCGGATGATGAAAATGATGATGATGTTAGTTATTCAACATTTCTTTGTCTTTTGATCGACTGCGAGTCGTTCACGAGATTGCACATTATATTGGGTTTGACTGCGAGTCAAACGCAATAACATGGTTAACTGCGAGTTAACCATGGATTATGTTTTACATATCAAAGTGCTACTTAACCACAAAAAATATGGTCGACCGCGAGTTTACCATAATTCCTTTGTTGATACAATGAAGGTTTATCAATCAACCTTTTTTCGCAATTACCGTTTTGTCTGCGAGACAAAGTGGATTGCGCGCAATTTATTCTCTGTATACCCTCGTAAATATGATTATTATTTGACGGGTGATACAACAAGTTTGTATTGTGTTTTAGATACCAATGGGAATTTTGGCGAGGTCATACCGATTCAAGACCCTACGAATGACCTACGAAATATGGATGAAAATAGTCTTCTTGAAACAAACTCGGAAGCCATCGTCGCAAATGCAGATGAGGCCGAGTTAGATTTGGACCCGGACCTATTGTCAGCATTAGGTGAAGCAACATCTGATTCGCCAGAATTTGGTGCTGGTATACATGACAGCCTAGCCAAATTATGGCTGCCCCTGTTAAAAAAGGCATGGTGTCAGAGAATAAAACAAAAATCATCCATGAATACCTGATTCCTGATAATTTCAGACTTCTAAAAGCACCAAACCTTAATGCTGAGATATCCGCAGCTGTCTCGGAAATGGTCCGTAACCGTGACAAGAAGCTAGTCCATGTGCAACAACAACTCGGCATAGGTATCACTGTCATTAACAGAGCTATGGACGAGTTACTCAAAAACGCTAACAAAGCAGTCGCTTTGAAATACCTAAGCGATAGCTGTCATATTTTGTCGGATCTACACTTCATTCATACAAAAGATAGAATGAAACTCATAGCACCGAGCTTAGAAAAAACCATAACTACTGTAATTCAGGAAGCTGAGCGAGCTGACTTGTTGTTTGGTAACAGCCTAGCGGAGAAAATAAAGGCTAGCAAAGCCATTGAGAAACAGGGTCAGTCAATCAAGAAGGTGACCTCAACTCAAGTTCCGAAACCTGCAGCTCCTCAATCTACGGTAGTTCGCCCTGCTCCTCAGGGTAACTGGACAGGACCTCCTCGGTACCCATCAAACAGGGGGGGGGGGGGAGGTCACAGGAAGCCACCTCAGCCGGCCCGTCGGCCGCCAACACATCAGACGAAACCATTCAATAAGCCCCGTGCAACCCAGCATTAGCACAGGTACATGCAGGAAGAATAAGCTTTTACTATAATTGTTGGTTAAACATCACAAACAACAAGGTAGTTCTTGGCTGGATTAAAGACGGATATCCTATCCCTTTTTCTCGTGGGGTACATCAAACAGTAATTCCAAACTGTAAATTATCACTCGATGAAAATCGAGACATGGTAGTAGCTATTGATAAACTAAAACATTTAGGAGCAATATCTATCTGCTGCCCATCTGCAGATCAGTTTTTATCGAGAGTTTTCCTTGCACCCAAGAAAAATGGCGGTAAACGATTTATTCTTAACCTAAAGAGCCTGAATAAATTTATCTCACTGTCACATTTTAAAATGGAAGATCATCGTACAGCAGCAAAACTAATACCGCAAGATGGTTTTTTAGCGACTATCGACTTAAAAGAGGCCTATTTTATTGTCCCTATACATAAATTACACAAAAAATACTTACGATTTCAATTTAAAGCAGAGTCTGGAAAAAATAATACATACGAATTCAACGCCCTACCTTATGGCTTGTCAGTCGCACCCTGGGTATTTACAAAATTAATGAAGGAGGTAATGACCTACTTACGAAGTCGTGGTAACAAATCTGTGATATATTTAGACGACATACTTTGTATTGGCGATAGCTACGAAGATTGCTTAAATAATGTAAATGAGACTTTGAGATTATTGAGATGTCTAGGTTTTGTAATTAACCACGAAAAAAGTTCATTAGTGCCTCAAAAGTCCTGCAAATTTTTAGGCTTTGTTATGGATGCAAGTTGTATGTCCATCTCTTTACCTATTGATAAGCGTCACAATATTGCTCAATTGGTGGGAAAATTTTCATCTCTTCCAAGATGAACAATACGAGAAGTTGACCAGTTGATCGGTGTTCTTATCGCAGCCTGTCCCGGAGTTCAATATGGTTGGTTATACACTAAAGTCTTAGAGCGACAAAAGTACCTTGCTCTGCAAAAACATAATGGTAATTATGAATCAAAAATAAATCTGCCAAACGATATTTTAGAGGACTTGAACTGGTGGAAGTCTAATATTTACAAAACATACAGTCCTATGAGATCTTTAGAACACAAGCTTGAAATTTACACTGACGCTTCCGGAACAGGTTGGGGTGCAGTGTGTGGTGATAAGAAAGTAAATGGTATGTGGAAAACCACTGAGAAAAAACACCACATCAACTATTTGGAACTGCTGGCCGTATTCTTGGGTTTAAAGAGAGAGAGAGGGCAAGTGACGAGTCTGATTGCGCAATATTGTTACGCATCGATAACACAACAGCCATCCATATGCTACGTAAACAGAATGGGTGGGATACAATTTCCCCATTTAAATAATTTAGCTGGATCCATCTGGCAATGGCGCGAAAAACGCAATATTTGGTTATACGCATCATATGTAAATACGAGAGAGAATTTTGCGGATTTAGAGTCGAGAAAGATCAATCCTGACAATGAGTGGGAGTTGTCGGATCTGGCATTTCAATCAATTACTCGACGATTCGGACATCCTGAAATTGATCTTTTCGCATCTCGCATAAATGCTAAATGCGAAAGATTTATTTCATGGAAACCAGATCCAGACGCTGCAGTTGTGGATGCATTTACAATTAAATGGAATTCGATATTCTTTTATGCATTTCCACCGTTCACTCTCATTTTAAAATGCCTAAGAAAAATTATTGATGATGAAGCAACTGGAATTCTAGTTTTTCCAAATTGGCCATCTCAACCTTGGTTCCCACTGATGAAAGAGTTGCTTGTATCAGACATCCTATATCTGAACCCCAATGAGCATTTATTGCAATCCCATTTCAGGGAGCACCACCGCCTACATGCGAACCTTACCCTGGGTGCCGCGCTGCTTTCCGGGCGGCGCTCATCAGACGCGGCTCTCCGCCAGGGGCTCTGGCGCTGCAACTAGCCTCACTAGCTGAAGCCACTATCAAGCAATATAATGTCACACTCAAGCTCTGGTGGGAGTTTTGTAGTACAAATCATTTTGACACTTATCTTTGGTCAAAAACAGCAGTATTATTGTTCCTTTCAGAAATTTACGAAAAGGGTTGTTCGTATGGTTCATTAAACAGCCATCGCTCCGCTTTATCCATTTTATTGGGAAACGAAGTTGGATCAAACGATTGTATAAAACGTTTAATGAAAGGTGCTTATAAACTTAAACCTAATAAACCTAAGTATAGCTTTACCTGGGATCCACAAGTAGTGTTGAATCACGAAGCAGACTGGTATCCTAATACAGATCTTTCTATAGAACAAATAACAAAAAAAATAGTGATTTACTGGCGATTTGCACTGCTCATAGGGTACAAACCATCTCCCTGATTAAACTGGAAAACATTTTGTTTTTAGATAATGGTATCAAGATTATAATAACAGATATTATTAAAACATCAGCAATAGGCCGCGAACAACCCGTATTGAATATACCGTATTTTGTAGAAAAACCGCATATATGTCCTGCTACAGCTCTAAAAGATTATATATTTTTGACAGAAAATATCAGAGCTGTTAGTTCAGGCACCCCTTTACTAACGTACAAACGACCACACAAGGCAGCTTCGAGTGAAACCATCAGTAGATGGATCAAACAAGTCTTGTCCGCAAGTGGTGTGGATGTGTCCGTGTTCAGCGCGCACAGCACGCGCCACGCCGCCACCTCGGCCGCTGCAGCCGCCGGCGTCAACGTTGACGTCGGCTGGCTGGACCGACACATCTAACACTTTTGCGAGGTTCTATAATAGGTCCCTGATTGACCAAAATAACTTTGCTAGTTCCGTTTGCTTATCATCAAATATTTGATTGAAGGTAATAATTCTGTTTGTTTTTTCATATGTACTTAGTTAGGTACCATTTACGTTATATTTATTTAAGGTGATAGACCTTTTTTCTTTTTTATTATGTACTTAGTTATATACCATTTATGTTATACCTACCTAAAGCTTGCTAATTACTATTTATACAATTGATTAATGTTTATTTAGTTAAACAAGAACTTTCTCCTCTAAACATCTACCTGGTGTTATAATTTTATTGAGAATTAAGCGACGAAATAAAATAAGTGATCAAACGAACTTACCAAGTGAAGTTCGATCATTATTATATGAGTCGCTTAATTCGAAGATATAATTACCCGCCCTCCCTAGAGTGGATTAACCACAAAGCCCACGAAGAAAGTTTTGTTTCTCTGAAAAGAATGAAGTGAAAACATGGCGCCACTGTAGGCTGGGCGAAACCGGCAGTACAAAAATACTTTATTGATTTAAAAATCGATTTAAATTTCTCTTAATATGCGAATAGTTGCTAGAAGACTAAAGGGACTACCTAGTGTTATAATTATATCTTCGAATTAAGCGACTCATATAATAATGATCGAACTTCACTTGGTAAGTTCGTTTGATCACTTATTCTAAAGCCTTTCGGTCTGGTTAACTATCTGTCGATAGTTGATCAGCTAACGCGTTAGTTTATCAACTAACGGTTTTGACTTTCATACGATGACATATATAATTCTCATTAGTCTTCAAGTAATCCATCATTTAGCTAACATCGTCGAGTATTTTCGCTGGCCGCCATGACACCTCGATGTTTATCGCCATATCAACTTACGTCTATCGAGTGAGCCCACGGGGGGTACCGTTGGACTCCGACACCCGAGCCAACAGGTTAAGGATTACCTAGTGAACGATTTTGTACGTAAATTCAAATTTTATGTACACGAATCATAAACTCTCTTTACTGCGTCGAAAAACCGCACGTTAAGACCAGCATAATGTAAAACTATTTGGTAAAAACTAATTTCTTATTTGAAAATTTGTACATTATGACCATAATGTACCAAAATTTGTCAAATTATGACATTAAAATTTCGAACGCCGACGCCCACCTGCGTGCCGCCCGTTTGCGTGCCGCCCCTAGTTTGTCTGTGAAGTTGATACTACAGAACAAGCTAAACAACTGCAGAATAGTTATCAATGCCACAATGCCGGTCAAACATGCGATTCCTGAACACATCAAAGAGAGCTTATGATATGTGTGTAGATAAACTAGTGTATGTAACTGTACATAATTAGGCATGAAAACTCTCGAGTTTTAATGCCCTCCATTAGTGATGTGGTCCGACCGATTTCGGTCACGGCGACCGCTTCGAGAGTTTTAGACTCGCTCGTGTGTTCGCATGTGGCTTGTGTAGCCTATCTTATTTGTGAAGATCCTCGCACATTGCGGGCATGTGAGCACACCGTTAACATAATTATATTGAGTTAGCGCAGGTGGTCGGGCTTTTAACTCATCGCGCTTGGTGTCGACTTCGGCGCGCCGGTGGAGCTCAAACTCACGGACTTTGGTTTTAACCAAAGCCCTCCACTCGGGTCTTAGGGCGGCATGCTTTTCCCACTGGGAAGACTCTATGCCACATCTCTTCATGTGTCGCTTCAGCACATCTTTATACCTGAGGAGCAAAATCACTTCGAGTTGTCTGCATTCACCGAGCTTTAGAAGGCTCCCGATTTCATTCACTGTCAATTCTGAGTTCATTTGCGCCTCTCCTTACTTTAGGAAATGGCTATAGAGAATATTGATATAATATATATTTATTTTCTATTCACTGTTTACCTCTTGATAAAATAGAAAACAATAAAAATACTGTTATCACTCCTAAGAGCTCCGTGGTCTAATGGGTTTCACGGTTGCTTCTCACACAGGAGATGCAGGTTCGATTCCTGACCATGTACCAATGAGATAATTAATTTATATTAAGTACATTATAGGACGTTCTGTGTTTCGGATGACACGTTAAGCTGTAGGCCCCGCCTACTATCACTACGTGGTTAGTGGTCGTAGAACCCCTCCACCAACGCGCACTGAGCCAGCGTGGTTGAGTATGGCTTGATCTTACTCGTATCCGGGTAAAGGCCTGTGCCCCTCGGCAGGGACATTAAAGGGCTACATTTTTATCACTCATATTATCGTTTCATCATTAGATCATTATTTAAATGTTTACCTATGCCATCTGTCGGTATGAATTATAAGATATGAAACATAGTGTAAAAAGGTTGTAATTACGATTTCTCTAAATGTCATCGAGATACACATACGCTAATTTCTAGCGCCATCAAACTTAACCGAAATATAGCCAGTAAATAGGGTTGACGCCAACTATATATAAACTGATTTTTTGCTTTCTACCAGAGCACGATTTTTTGTATGAGATGGCTAGCCTTCTTGTATTACTAGTATTTGGTAATATGGTACCTAATAAAGAATACTACGGACCCACATAAATACAAAAAACAGTCAAGTGCGAGTCCAACTCGCGCACGAAGGGTTCCTTACCACCGCACAATGGTAGGGATGGTGTGGAGTGAATAGTTTAGATTTTACATAGCAAAATGTTGTTTACAAAGTTATTGGTGCGGCTACTTTCACACTCTATGCACGTAAGCAGGTGCATTCATCAGTTTGTAGGTAGTATTGAAATAATTGTTGTATGGGAGCCCCTTTAATATTTATTTTAGTCTGTTTTTTAGTATTTGTTGTTATAGCGGTAACTGAAAAACATCATCTGTGAAATTTTCATCTGTCTAGCTATCACGGTTTGCGATACAGGCTGGTGACAGACGGACGGACGGACGGACAGCGGAGGCTTAGTAATAGGGTCCCGTTTGGCACCCGTCGGGTACTGAACCCTAAAAAGTCGTCTTAACTTAACGTAATGAGCGAGAGAGCGTTAGCTATCTCTTTTATTAGTATATGGCTCTCTCGCTCATATTACTCGGGTGCATTCACCGATTAATGAAGAGATGCAATGTCGGCAGTGTTGCCACCTAAGCCCTTTTCGGGCTAGACCTAGCACTTTTTACTGCAGCTAAACTCGTTTTTTCATGCTTTACTCCGAAAAGACCAATCTAGCCCTTTTCAAGCGATACCAAAACTTCGCATCGCGATTACCAAGTTGTGAAACAATGCTCGCAAATCTATACTATACATTTTTCACACTAGATTTTGTCAGTCACACTTTATGATCACTAATTGGGTATATTTTTAGTTTTGCTATGGTAACATTGGTAACCCTACCTACTGTTTGAACTATTTCTGTTTCTTTACTGGGGAATCCTCCAGTTGTTGTTAACCTTGTTTTTAAGTCTACCGACTTTGCACTTTCTGAAATTACTTTGAAGAGTCTGATTCTTAACCATTTAATAATTAAATTATTATGTATTTATGTTTTAGCCATTTTGGTTGCAACATTGACGAAATCTGGCTCTGTCTAGCTTGTCCGACTGTCCCTTTTCAAAAACCAAGGTGGCACGCTGATTGCCGGTCGGTGACGGTGGTGACGGTGGTGACGGTGGTGACGGTGGTGACGTGGTGACGGCGAACAGTTCGTCATCATCGTCACCATTCCTCAAGGTCAGTGCAAGCTGCAACATGCGTTAGTACTTCACCTATCCAGTTAAGTGAAAAACTAATTATGTGGCAGTTTATATTGTTTTTTTAATGATTTTGGAGGTAAGTTAAATACCATTTAACTAATTACAAGAAAAATCTGTAGATTAGAGTAGATCTACGATGCAGCTATATATTTCATAGACAAACGGCACTTTTTTGATATTAAACACAATAATATTTTTTTATTCATTTTCCTCTTGATTCTTCATATTCATATTCATATTCATATTCTTTATTGCACAGAAAACATAGATACACAGACAGTTACAATAAATTTCTTCTTTGTGTTGATTTGGTTAGTAACGTCCGAATCAGGGACTATAGTTTACGTATCGCTTTTAACACATTTTTATAGGCTAATATTTAATCGCACATCAATAATACTGATTTTCACAGCAAAAAAGGATCAACAAAAACACTTTTTATGTTTTAAATATTTTATGTGTACTTAAGTTTAAGTTTTAAATATTGTTTGTTGTTCTTACATGTTCAACCTAACACGAAGGATAAAGGAGGCTTCGCTTCGCTCACCCCCTTTACCCTTCACCTAAGCTACCGCAGCATTTTGCCTTGATATTTGCTGTGCAAATCAGTATTTTTGATGTGCAGTTTAATATTTCCGATTTTCATTTTTATTTTTCCTTCGCATAATTTTAATTCTTCAACTGCCGTGTTAATTTGTCCTGAAAAAACCGCAACTTGCTGACATCCGCAGCCGTTTCACGATGCCCTCATTCATTCTGTCCACTTAAAAAGTAAATGTTAATTAAATCGTGAACTTAGGCACGACCCGTAAATTGAAGCGGCTAACACGCCGCCACTTGTTGCGGCAGCAGCGAATGACGTCACATGCTACGCCACTGAGTAGTGCTGCAAGGATCTTTTTGCACTTGGACAACACATGCTAATAATAATATAATAATAACTTGGATCCTACTTACACACATTGATCTAGCCCCAAACTAGGATTCCCTGTATCTTGGGACTAGACAACGATACACTTAGATAGATAAACAACCATGACTAGGGTACAAACATCCGTTCTCATCAACAAATATTTGCCCCCGCCGGGACTCGAACCCGGGAACCTTGGCTTCGTAGGCAGGGTCACTGCCGACTCGGCCATTCGAGTCGTCCCGATGGCACATTGATGGCTCTTACGTGTAATGATCTAATGTTCATTTCCTATTGAGGCGCGTGGCAGAAGACCATATCGATGCCCACATAACGTCAGGCCGTCCGTGCCGAGCCGACTGCCCACAGAGAAAGTAAACGAGGGCGGGGTGTGGGGGGGGACGGAGGGCTATTTTCCATGAACTCTTGTCTCGTACCAACGTTTTACTTTGTATGACTGAAACCAATACGGGGTGACATTTAATTAGCTGACCATATTTCGGGCAATGATAGTACGCATCAATATAAAAAACTTTGCTAAAGAAACATATGATCCCAAATAAAATAAAAACGTCCCTCAGTACATTGACCCGATCAGCTGATTACAAGTTACTATGGGAGACCAACATTTTTTTTTTCGTTTGCGACCACATGTTTCTTGGGGAAAGTTGTTCATAATTATGGGTAGTATCATACATAATTACATACATATATGCTCACGCCTATTTCCCGGAAGAGGGGTAGGCAGAGACCAAAGACCTCCACCTGCTACGATCCTGGCATACATCTCTCGCTTCCTCAACATTCATAAGTCTCTTCATGCAAGCTCGCCGGTTACGGGTACTTCGTATTTGCCCCTTCACTTACAAATCGCCGATTTGGTCTTTATAGGACCTTCTTGGGCGTCCCCGCCCGACGGCTCCTTTCACACCCGCTGTATAAATTTGTTTCGTCAATCTCCTTTTATTCATCCTTTCAACGTGACCAAACCATCTAAGCTGGCCTTTCTCTATCCTTATCACTATATCTTCTCTCAATCCACAGCTTTCCACACCTTATAACTTCATTCTTCAATCTATCTTTCAATGTTACTCCACATATACTCCTCAAAGACCTTATTTCTACAGCGTTTATTCGGCTTTCATGCTTCTTCTGCCATATCCAACATTCGCTCCCATACATCAATGTCGGACTCAACACTCCATTATGAATCGCCAAACGTCCCAAAGGAGACCGTTTGGCTACTCATCGAGGAAGGGTAGTATCATTCCCCAAAATATAATCAGCTAATTAAATGTCATATTGTATATTTAAGCAAAAAGTTTCGTTCATCTGAGGTAAGAATCGTCTTGATTATCCGCTGGTTGTAGCATATGTGATGTCACACTAAATTCATATGCCACTCTTTAGAGGGTAAAATGTCATGGATTAAAAAAAAGTTTTTGAACATGGTCGTGTTGGGTATTAAACTAAAGGACGTAATTGCATAACCTAAAATACCAAACCAATGAAGTGTACCCAAATACAGAATTGGCGCTACATCTATTTAAGAAAAGACTTTCATTCATCTGAGGCCGCGCTGGCGGATCCAACGTCACGTCCCGTTTCGCAAATTTTAATTTCCTTTCCTAATTTTGCAATTTTAATTAAATATTTCATGCCATTAAACGAGGACTAATTAATAAAAGTATGTTATAGATAAACTGCAAGGACGATACAGAATCTGAAAAATATCGTATTAGCCCAATTGAAACCACACCGATATTCCCCATTGCTGCTTCTAACTATATAGCATCAGTTTGTAACAACCTTCAACGTACCTGTCTGTGTCTGCCCCACATATCATTATGTACCTAAGTCGGCCGCAGAAGGTTTGCCGATACCTTCTGCGGCCGACAGTAAGTAACTAAGTACTTAAGAGCTGAGTGGCAGGGTATGACGAGCATGTATTTAATAAATAATTTTTGGTTATTGCTTCACTCACATTAATACCCAGATTATATAATATGTCTTTTTGAATTAGCAAGAAGAAGAAGCATCTTCAAGAAGTTATTTTCATGTTTTCGAGAGAGAACTTGTCCAAATTGTGATTTTTAAAACACCCTGTTACCCGCTTTTGCTGGATCCCACGACACCGGATATCCTAGTGTGGGGCTAAAAGCAATGTATGTGCCTTTATATAAAGGTAAATGTTTATGTTTTCCCTCGACTATTGTAAAATTAACCTCAACGCCATTTAGAAACCATGAAAAAAACTTCGTCTTTACTTTAAGAGTGTTTTACAAAAATTAGGGTAAAGCGATTTAAGACCCGATTAAAAAGAAACATTTCAGGAATTGGAGAAAGAAAAATGTATTTATTCTTCCTGCTTGCTGCTATTCTGTTGCTCCCCGCTGACTTCCGAATATCAATCAGGATCCATCACAAGATAAATGTAATCCGTAGTATCATTCATGTTGAGGACATGATAATTCATACAACATTTTGTATTCATTTGTGCATGGGATTGGTAGTTTGGTTTTATTTGTGCAGGAGATTGGTAGTTTACATGACACGAGCCATACGAGTACTGTAGCTTCCTTTTAGGTGCGTAAGAACAAAGTACTTAAATGTTCAACAATCAAGTACCTTTTGTTAACGTAGAGACCAGAAATTGAGTCATTTGGAAACAAAGGTCATTTCATATTCTACGTCCCGTTACGCCTTGCATGATTGCATCGCATTGGCGCTAGGGCGGGAACGAGGGCGGGCGGCGGGCGGCGGGCGGGCGGGCGCGTCGCCCACGTAATCTCGTAGTAATTAAACGCTCCGTGAACTTACTTTGAGCATATATTGAAGTAGAACTTCTGAGTGGCGTTGTGATTTTTAAATTTGTGTGGCAGATTATATTAATATTAAAGTCGTAATAAAGAACTTTAATTAGACAGTGAAAAAGATAATAAATCAATAAAACAATTATATTTTAACTAATTCGAGAAGTATTTTGTTCGCAATATTCCTGTCGAAACAAAAGCCATGTTATTATATTTTTTTTAATATTTTTCATCCATCTCTTCCGAGCATCCTATTTACTTATTTCTTCATTTCTTAGATTCGTGGTTATTTTCTTTTACGCGACTGCGACAAAGAATAAAAGGATTTTATTATCTTATGACAACTAATTATTAGAGCCCGGGTCAGGGATGAAAGAAACTCTTGGCCTAATTGGATGTAGCGACAATTTTGCATTTGCGTATAATATACAGTTTCTTCAATGGTTTGTCTTTTTGGTTATAATGTTTGCTTTACAGAATTAGATAATACTCGCCATGTATATAGTTTGTCAGACAACATCGACCTCTTCGATTGCATCGAACCTCAGATTTGTCATAGTCATACATAACATAAACAAAGATAAATTTTATTTAAAATTTAAATAAACTTTCGGGAAACCTTCTTTTAATTATAAAAGAGAGAAACATTATAAAATTGTATTAGAAAGTCATTCGCCATGTTGAGTGCAAAACCATAAAGTGCGTAAAGCTTACACTGAAGCTTCCGGAACAGGTTGGGGTGCAGTGTGTGGTGATAAGAAAGTAAATGGTATGTGGAAAACCACTGAGAAAAAACACCACATCAACTATTTGGAACTGCTGGCCGTATTCTTGGGTTTAAAGAGAGAGAGAGGGCAAGTGACGAGTCTGATTGCGCAATATTGTTACGCATCGATAACACAACAGCCATCCATATGCTACACGTAAACAGAATGGGTGGGATACAATTTCCCCATTTAAATAATTTAGCTAGATCCATCTGGCAATGGTGCGAAAAACGCAATATTTGGTTATACGCATCATATGTAAATACGAGAGAGAATTTTGCGGATTTAGAGTCGAGAAAGATCAATCCTGACAATGAGTGGGAGTTGTCGGATCTGGCATTTCAATCAATTACTCGACGATTCGGACATCCTGAAATTGATCTTTTCGCATCTCGCATAAATGCTAAATGCGAAAGATTTATTTCATGGAAACCAGATCCAGACGCTGCAGTTGTGGATGCATTTACAATTAAATGGAATTCGATATTCTTTTATGCATTTCCACCGTTCACTCTCATTTTAAAATGCCTAAGAAAAATTATTGATGATGAAGCAACTGGAATTCTAGTTTTTCCAAATTGGCCATCTCAACCTTGGTTCCCACTGATGAAAGAGTTGCTTGTATCAGACATCCTATATCTGAACCCCAATGAGCATTTATTGCAATCCCATTTCAGGGAGCACCACCGCCTACATGCGAACCTTACCCTGGGTGCCGCGCTGCTTTCCGGGCGGCGCTCATCAGACGCGGCTCTCCGCCAGGGGCTCTGGCGCTGCAACTAGCCTCACTAGCTGAAGCCACTATCAAGCAATATAATGTCACACTCAAGCTCTGGTGGGAGTTTTGTAGTACAAATCATTTTGATACTTATCTTTGGTCAAAAACAGCAGTATTATTGTTCCTTTCAGAAATTTACGAAAAGGGTTGTTCGTATGGTTCATTAAACAGCCATCGCTCCGCTTTATCCATTTTATTGGGAAACGAAGTTGGATCAAACGATTGTATAAAACGTTTAATGAAAGGTGCTTATAAACTTAAACCTAATAAACCTAAGTATAGCTTTACCTGGGATCCACAAGTAGTGTTGAATCACGAAGCAGACTGGTATCCTAATACAGATCTTTCCATAGAACAAATAACAAAAAAAATAGTGATTTACTGGCGATTTGCACTGCTCATAGGGTACAAACCATCTCCCTGATTAAACTGGAAAACATTTTTTTTTTAGATAATGGTATCAAGATTATAATAACAGATATTATTAAAACATCAGCAATAGGCCGCGAACAACCCGTATTGAATATACCGTATTTTGTAGAAAAACCGCAAATATGACCTGCTACAGCTCTAAAAGATTATATATTTTTGACAGAAAATATCAGAGCTGTTAGTTCAGGCACCCCTTTACTAACGTACAAACGACCACACAAGGCAGCTTCGAGTCAAACCATAGATGTATCAAACAAGTCTTGTCTGCAAGTGGTGTGGATGTGTCCGTGTTCAGTGCGCACAGCACGCGCCACGCCGCCACCTCCCGCCAACGCCCACGCCGCCGGCGTCAGCGTTGACGTCATACGAAAGACGGCTGGCTGGACCGACACATCTAACACTTTTGCGAGGTTCTATAATAGGTCCCTGATTGACCAAAATAACTTTGCTAGTTCCGTTTGCTTATCATCAAATATTTGATTGAAGGTAATAATTCTGTTTGTTTTTTCATATGTACTTAGTTAGGTACCATTTACGTTATATTTATTTAAGGTGATAGACCTTTTTTCTTTTTTATTATGTACTTAGTTATATACCATTTATGTTATACCTACCTAAAGCTTGCTAATTACTATTGATTAATGTTTATTTAGTTAAACAAGAACTTTCTCCTCTAAACATCTACCTGGTGTTATAATTATATTGAGAATTAAGCGACGAAATAAAATAAGTGATCAAACGAACTTACCAAGTGAAGTTCGATCATTATTATATGAGTCGCTTAATTCGAAGATATAATTACCCGCCCTCCCTAGAGTGGATTAACCACAAAGCCCACGAATAAAGTTTTGTTTCTCTGAAAAGAATGAAGTGAAAACATGGCGCCACTGTAGGCTGGGCGAAACCGGCAGTACAAAAATATTTTATTGATTTAAAAATCGATTTAAATTTCTCTTAATATGCGAATAGTTGCTAGTAGACTAAAGGGACTACCTGGTGTTATAATTATATCTTCGAATTAAGCGACTCATATAATAATGATCGAACTTCACTTGGTAAGTTCGTTTGATCACTTATTCTAAAGCCTTTCGGTCTGGTTAACTATCTGTCGATAGTTGATCAGCTAACGCGTTAGTTTATCAACTAACGGTTTTGACTTTCATACGATGACATATATAATTCTCATTAGTCTTCAAGTAATCCATCATTTAGCTAACATCGTCGAGTATTTTCGCTGGCCGCCATGACACCTCGATGTTTATCGCCATATCAACTTACGTCTATCGAGTGAGCCCACGGGCCGTTGGACTCCGACACCCGAGCCAACAGGTTAAGGATTACCTAGTGAACGATTTTGTACGTAAATTCAAATTTTATGTACACGTATCATAAACTCTCTTTACTGCGTCGAAAAACCGCACGTTAAGACCAGCATAATGTAAAACTATTTGGTAAAAACTAATTTCTTATTTGAAAATTTGTACATTATGACCATAATGTACCAAAATTTGTCAAATTATGACATTAAAATTTCGAACGCCGACGCCCACCTGCGTGCCGCCCGTTTGCGTGCCGCCCCTAGTTTGTCTGTGAAGTTGATACTACAGAACAAGCTAAACAACTGCAGAATAGTTATCAATGCCACAATGCCGGTCAAACATGCGATTCCTGAACACATCAAAGAGAGCTTATGATATGTGTGTAGATAAACTAGTGTATGTAACTGTACATAATTAGGCATGAAAACTCTCGAGTTTTAATGCCCTCCATTAGTGATGTGGTCCGACCGATTTCGGTCACGGCGACCGCTTCGAGAGTTTTAGACTCGCTCGTGTGTTCGCATGTGGCTTGTGTAGCCTATCTTATTTGTGAAGATCCTCGCACATTGCGGGCATGTGAGCACACCGTTAACATAATTATATTGAGTTAGCGCAGGTGGTCGGGCTTTTAACTCATCGCGCTTGGTGTCGAGTTCGGCGCGCCGGTGGAGCTCAAACTCACGGACTTTGGTTTTAACCAAAGCCCTCCACTCGGGTCTTAGGGCGGCATGCTTTTCCCACTGGGAAGACTCTATGCCACATCTCTTCATGTGTCGCTTCAGCACATCTTTATACCTGAGGAGCAAAATCACTTCGAGTTGTCTGCATTCACCGAGCTTTAGAAGGCTCCCGATTTCATTCACTGTCAATTCTGAGTTCATTTGCACCTCTCCTTACTTTAGGAAATGGCTATAGAGAATATTGATATAATATATATTTATTTTCTATTCACTGTTTACCTCTTGATAAAATAGAAAACAATAAAAATACTGTTATCACTCCTAAGAGCTCCGTGGTCTAATGGGTTTCACGGTTGCTTCTCACACAGGAGATGCAGGTTCGATTCCTGACCATGTACCAATGAGATAATTAATTTATATTAAGTACATTATAGGACGTTCTGTGTTTCGGATGACACGTTAAGCTGTAGGCCCCGCCTACTATCACTACGCACTAACCCCTCCACCAACGCGCACTGAGCCAGCGTGGTTGAGTATGGCTTGATCTTACTCGTATCCGGGTAAAGGCCTGTGCCCCTCGGCAGGGACATTAAAGGGCTACATTTTTATCACTCATATTATCGTTTCATCATTAGATCATTATTTAAATGTTTACCTATGCCATCTGTCGGTATGAATTATAAGATATGAAACATAGTGTAAAAAGGTTGTAATTACGATTTCTCTAAATGTCATCGAGATACACATACGCTAATTTCTAGCGCCATCAAACTTAACCGAAATATAGCCAGTAAATAGGGTTGACGCCAACTATATATAAACTGATTTTTTGCTTTCTACCAGAGCACGATTTTTTGTATGAGATGGCTAGCCTTCTTGTATTACTAGTATTTGGTAATATGGTACCTAATAAAGAATACTACGGACCCACATAAATACAAAAAACAGTCAAGTGCGAGTCCAACTCGCGCACGAAGGGTTCCTTACCACCGCACAATGGTAGGGATGGTGTGGAGTGAATAGTTTAGATTTTACATAGCAAAATGTTGTTTACAAAGTTATTGGTGCGGCTACTTTCACACTCTATGCACGTAAGCAGGTGCATTCATCAGTTTGTAGGTAGTATTGAAATAATTGTTGTATGGGAGCCCCTTTAATATTTATTTTAGTCTGTTTTTTAGTATTTGTTGTTATAGCGGTAACTGAAAAACATCATCTGTGAAATTTTCATCTGTCTAACTATCACGGTTTGCGATACAGGCTGGTGACAGACGGACGGACGGACGGACAGCGGAGGCTTAGTAATAGGGTCCCGTTTGGCACCCTTCGGGTACTGAACCCTAAAAAGTCGTCTTAACTTAACGTAACGAGCGAGAGAGCGTTAGCTATCTCTTTTATTAGTATATGGCTCTCTCGCTCATATTACTCGGGTGCATTCACCGATTAATGAAGAGATGCAATGTCGGCAGTGTTGCCACCTAAGCCCTTTTCGGGCTAGACCTAGCACTTTTTACTGCAGCTTAACTCGTTTTTTCATGCTTTACTCCGAAAAGACCAATCTAGCCCTTTTCAAGCGATACCAAAACTTCGCATCGCGATTACCAAGTTGTGAAACAATGCTCGCAAATCTATACTATACATTTTTCACACTAGATTTTGTCAGTCACACTATTATGATCACTAATTGGGTATATTTTTAGTTTTGCTATGGTAACATTGGTAACCCTACCTACTGTTTGAACTATTTCTGTTTCTTTACTGGGGAATCCTCCAGTTGTTGTTAACCTTGTTTTTAAGTCTACCGACTTTGCACTTTCTGAAATTACTTTGAAGAGTCTGATTCTTAACCATTTAATAATTAAATTATTATGTATTTATGTTTTAGCCATTTTGGTTGCAACATTGACGAAATCTGGCTCTGTCTAGCTTGTCCGACTGTCCCTTTTCAAAAACCAAGGTGGCACGCTGATTGCCGGTCGGTGACGGTGGTGACGGTGGTGACGGTGGTGACGGTGGTGACGTGGTGACGGCGAACAGTTCGTCATCATCGTCACCATTCCTCAAGGTCAGTGCAAGCTGCAACATGCGTTAGTACTTCACCTATCCAGTTAAGTGAAAAACTAATTATGTGGCAGTTTATATTGTTTTTTTAATGATTTTGGAGGTAAGTTAAATACCATTTAACTAATTACAAGAAAAATCTGAAGATTAGAGAAGATCTACGATGCAGCTATATATTTCATAGACAAACGGCACTTTTTTGATATTAAACACAATAATATTTTTTTATTCATTTTCCTCTTGATTCTTCATATTCATATTCATATTCATATTCTTTATTGCACAGCAAAACATAGATACACAGACAGTTACAATAAATTTCTTCTTTGTGTTGATTTGGTTAGTAACGTCCGAATCAGGGACTATAGTTTACGTATCGCTTTTAACACATTTTTATAGGCTAATATTTAATCGCACATCAATAATACTGATTTTCACAGCAAAAAAGGATCAACAAAAACACTTTTTATGTTTTAAATATTTTATGTGTACTTAAGTTTAAGTTTTAAATATTGTTTGTTGTTCTTACATGTTCAACCTAACACGAAGGATAAAGGAGGCTTCGCTTCGCTCACCCCCTTTACCCTTCACCTAAGCTACCGCAGCATTTTGCCTTGATATTTGCTGTGCAAATCAGTATTTTTGATGTGCAGTTTAATATTTCCGATTTTCATTTTTATTTTTCCTTCGCATAATTTTAATTCTTCAACTGCCGTGTTAATTTGTCCTGAAAAAACCGCAACTTGCTGACATCCGCAGCCGTTTCACGATGCCCTCATTCATTCTGTCCACTTAAAAAGTAAATGTTAATTAAATCGTGAACTTAGGCACGACCCGTAAATTGAAGCGGCTAACACGCCGCCACTTGTTGCGGCAGCAGCGAATGACGTCACATGCTACGCCACTGAGTAGTGCTGCAAGGATCTTTTTGCACTTGGACAACACATGCTAATAATAATATAATAATAACTTGGATCCTACTTACACACATTGATCTAGCCCCAAACTAGGATTCCCTGTATCTTGGGACTAGACAACGATACACTTAGATAGATAAACAACCATGACTAGGGTACAAACATCCGTTCTCATCAACAAATATTTGCCCCCGCCGGGACTCGAACCCGGGACCCTTGGCTTCGTAGGCAGGGTCACTGCCGACTCGGCCATTCGAGTCGTCCCGATGGCACATTGATGGCTCTTACGTGTAATGATCTAATGTTCATTTCCTATTGAGGCGCGTGGCAGAAGACCATATCGATGCCCACATAACGTCAGGCCGTCCGTGCCGAGCCGACTGCCCACAGAGAAAGTAAACGAGGGCGGGGTGGGGGGGGGGGGGGGGGGGGACGGAGGGCTATTTTCCATGAACAACATTATTATACCGACACTCTTGTCTCGTACCACCGTTTTACTTTGTATGACTGAAACCAATACGGGGTGACATTTAATTAGCTGACCATATTTCGGGCAATGATAGTACGCATCAATATAAAAAACTTTGCTAAAGAAACATATGATCCCAAATAAAATAAAAACGTCCCTCAGTACATTGACCCGATCAGCTGATTACAAGTTACTATGGGAGACCAACATTTTTTTTTTCGTTTGCGACCACATGTTTCTTGGGGAAAGTTGTTCATAATTATGGGTAGTATCATACATAATTACATACATATATGCTCACGCCTATTTCCCGGAAGAGGGGTAGGCAGAGACCAAAGACCTCCACCTGCTACGATCCTGGCATACATCTCTCGCTTCCTCAACATTCATAAGTCTCTTCATGCAAGCTCGCCGGTTACGGGTACTTCGTATTTGCCCCTTCACTTACAAATCGCCGATTTGGTCTTTATAGGACCTTCTTGGGCGTCCCCGTCCAACGGCTCCTTTCACACCCGCTGTATAAATTTGTTTCGTCAATCTCCTTTTATTCATCCTTTCAACGTGACCAAACCATCTAAGCTGGCCTTTCTCTATCCTTATCACTATATCTTCTCTCAATCCACAGCTTTCCACACCTTATAACTTCATTCTTCAATCTATCTTTCAATGTTACTCCACATATACTCCTCAAAGACCTTATTTCTACAGCGTTTATTCGGCTTTCATGCTTCTTCTGCCATATCCAACATTCGCTCCCATACATCAATGTCGGACTCAACACTCCATTATGAATCGCCAAACGTCCCAAAGGAGACCGTTTGGCTACTCATCGAGGAAGGGTAGTATCATTCCCCAAAATATAATCAGCTAATTAAATGTCATATTGTATATTTAAGCAAAAAGTTTCGTTCATCTGAGGTAAGAATCGTCTTGATTATCCGCTGGTTGTAGCATATGTGATGTCACACTAAATTCATATGCCACTCTTTAGAGGGTAAAATGTCATGGATTAAAAAAAAGTTTTTGAACATGGTCGTGTTGGGTATTAAACTAAAGGACGTAATTGCATAACCTAAAATACCAAACCAATGAAGTGTACCCAAATACAGAATTGGCGCTACATCTATTTAAGAAAAGACTTTCATTCATCTGAGGCCGCGCCGGCGGATCCAACGTCACGTCCCGTTTCGCAAATTTTAATTTCCTTTCCTAATTTTGCAATTTTAATTAAATATTTCATGCCATTAAACGAGGACTAATTAATAAAAGTATGTTATAGATAAACTGCAAGGACGATACAGAATCTGAAAAATATCGTATTAGCCCAATTGAAACCACACCGATATTCCCCATTGCTGCTTCTAACTATATAGCATCAGTTTGTAACAACCTTCAACGTACCTGTCTGTGTCTGCCCCACATATCATTATGTACCTAAGTCGGCCGCAGAAGGTTTGCCGATACCTTCTGCGGCCGACAGTAAGTAACTAAGTACTTAAGAGCTGAGTGGCAGGGTATGACGAGCATGTATTTAATAAATAATTTTTGGTTATTGCTTCACTCACATTAATACCCAGATTATATAATATGTCTTTTTGAATTAGCAAGAAGAAGAAGCATCTTCAAGAAGTTATTTTCATGTTTTCGAGAGAGAACCTGTCCAAATTGTGATTTTTAAAACACCCTGTTACCCGCTTTTGCTGGATCACACGACACCGGATATCCTAGTGTGGGGCTAAAAGCAATGTATGTGCCTTTATATAAAGGTAAATGTTTATGTTTTCCCTCGACTATTGTAAAATTAACCTCAACGCCATTTAGAAACCATGAAAAAAACTTCGTCTTTACTTTAAGAGTGTTTTACAAAAATTAGGGTAAAGCGATTTAAGACCCGATTAAAAAGAAACATTTCAGGAATTGGAGAAAGAAAAATGTATTTATTCTTCCTGCTTGCTGCTATTCTGTTGCTCCCCGCTGACTTCCGAATATCAATCAGGATCCATCACAAGATAAATGTAATCCGCAGGTATCATTCATGTTGAGGACATGATAATTCATACAACATTTTGTATTCATTTGTGCATGGGATTGGTAGTTTGGTTTTATTTGTGCAGGAGATTGGTAGTTTACATGACACGAGCCATACGAGTACTTTAGCTTCCTTTTAGGTGCGTAAGAACAAAGTACTTAAATGTTCAACAATCAAGTACCTTTTGTTAACGTAGAGACCAGAAATTGAGTCATTTGGAAACAAAGGTCATTTCATATTCTACGTCCCGTTACGCCTTGCATGATTGCATCGCATTGGCGCTAGGGCGGGAACGAGGGCGGGCGGCGGGCGGCGGGCGGGCGGGCGCGTCGCCCACGTAATCTCGTAGTAATTAAACGCTCCGTGAACTTACTTTGAGCATATATTGAAGTAGAACTTCTGAGTGGCGTTGTGATTTTTAAATTTGTGTGGCAGATTATATTAATATTAAAGTCGTAATAAAGAACTTTAATTAGACAGTGAAAAAGATAATAAATCAATAAAACAATTATATTTTAACTAATTCGAGAAGTATTTTGTTCGCAATATTCCTGTCGAAACAAAAGCCATGTTATTATATTTTTTTTAATATTTTTCATCCATCTCTTCCGAGCATCCTATTTACTTATTTCTTCATTTCTTAGATTCGTGGTTATTTTCTTTTACGCGACTGCGACAAAGAATAAAAGGATTTTATTATCTTATGACAACTAATTATTAGAGCCCGGGTCAGGGATGAAAGAAACTCTTGGCCTAATTGGATGTAGCGACAATTTTGGATTTGCGTATAATATACAGTTTCTTCAATGGTTTGTCTTTTTGGTTATAATGTTTGCTTTACAGAATTAGATAATACTCGCCATGTATATAGTTTGTCAGACAACATCGACCTCTTCGATTGCATCGAACCTCAGATTTGTCATAGTCATACATAACATAAACAAAGATAAATTTTATTTAAAATTTAAATAAACTTTCGGGAAACCTTCTTTTAATTATAAAAGAGAGAAACATTATAAAATTGTATTAAAAAGTCATTCGCCATGTTGAGTGCAAAACCATAAAGTGCGTAAAGTGTAAAATTTACACGAGAAGTATAATCGTTTTTTATAAATTTTATTGGATACATTCGGATAAGGGAAGATTAATTTATCCCAAATTATTTCGGCCCAGATTTATCAGAAATACGCAGAATTTCTGATATTTGAAATGAAAAGAATACATCATCAACATCATCAAAATCTTCTTTTTGTCTTTCAATTTTGAAGACCAGTATCATCAACAAACCACACTATACTAGTCAATTTGTCCACAATAAGAGGCAGATCGTTAATAAATACCAGGATCAAGAAAGGGCCTACGGGCCGGGCACGCGTACTGCTCTAAAAGCGGACGTACTCTTTACTATGACGGCGTGGAATCCACCAGAGCGTGCCTCAACAAACACGTCCGATGCACTGCAGTAGCGCCACAGCCCCAGCGACATCCGAAAAGCATTGTTCTACTAAACGCGCTGCACATTGAGAGCCTTTTGTGTATAGTTTTTGTCCCACAGGCTGCACTTGTAGAATGGTTTAGATTATTACTGCTGTTCGATTCCAAATCGATATTCGATCGATGGTTTCTGAACGGTCATTTTAATTTGACGTTAGCTGTCAATCTGGCAGTTTTGACAACTGACAGACGAAAGCCCTCGCAATGTAAACGCGTTTCGATTAGGGTGTTGACATTAAATCGCAGGGCATCTGGAATGTATTCGGGATTCCCTCAGGATTGTTAATATAGCTGGGTGTGCCGTTGTCTCTCGAACCAGATAAAGTTTGGATTTTCGTGCCCGATTTGTATTTACCAGTAGAAACAACCTGTGTTGGACCCATGTGCGTATTGACGCTGGCCCGCCAGTCATACCTGGTTGGCTGAAGAACCTGTCTACCAAGAAGAGCCTAGGGCGCGCCCGGGCCTTGCAGAGAGACAGGAGGTTGACGGGACCGAAGCACAGACCAGGTTAGATCTACCCCACATAACTTCAGCTCGGTGAATCGCCGACGTTCATCACTTCTTGGCACCTGATCGTCACGCTACCTCGTAGCTGATGGGCCTCTACGAGGTCATTAGGTGCTGAGAAGCCTGAACAACTGCATTTGTTCAACAAATTAATTGAAATTGGTTATTCAGTATTCAGTGTTTAACTTTATTAAACGATATGTGTTTGTTTTTCGTAGTACATATGTAAATGAAATAACACGTCTATAATCTTTGAATATGACATCGACATTATTTAAACAGTGATCAATAGCCCATAAGTCAATACCATTCGTCTAAAATATCGATAAACAAAGAAGGTTTGTATACTAAACTCAACAGCAAAAGTTTTGGGTATACTTTGTATAGAATTCACTTCGAACTGTACCCAAAACTTTTGTTTTTGAGTGTATCTTATCGTTTTTGTCGATAGCCGTACTTATATCGATAATTACCCCATCGCTAGCTATCACTAAGATTGTACGCGAAAATAATTCTACCTGTCCTGTCAAAGCTATATTGGTTTCAGTCATACAAAGTAAAACAGTCGTATGAGTAAAGAGTATCGGTATATTAATTATGTTCATGGAAAATAACCCTCCCTCTATTTACTTACTTACCACATGTCCCGAGTTCTACTTCGATGTTTCAAGTTATTTTTCCTCAAAACCTCTGAAAATAAGCTTTTGTAATCCGTGTAAGGGCTATAGATCATTCTTCATAAATTTAAAGTACTAGTTTTATCACTGAAATTAGCTGACGCTATTTTGGTTTTGACTTTTTATGTAAAGAACGTCCGAAAGAACCTTAGCGTCCCACGTTTCCCCATACACGTTGGCTTAGACGCTCTTGCACCCTAGTACAGTGCAATTACAATTATAGTTGTGTTCGGTCTTTAGAGTTGCTGCAAGGCGCAAGCGCACTAAATACGCCGCTCTTATGGGGAGTTACATTTTTGTACCTTTGGCTGTGGAGACGACCGGTGTTTGGGGGACATGTGGCAGAGTTTTTTTAAAGGAGTTGGGGCGCCGTCTGCGTGAAGGTAGTTATGACTACCGCTCCGGGGCATTCCTCATGCAGAGGATTTCCTTGGCAGTGCAGCGGGGCAACGCCGCTAGTGTCATGGGGACCTTTGGTAGGGAAGTGTCCCGGGGTGGGATTATTCGTAAGTTGTATACTTATCTTATTTTAGTTTAGCAAGTGTTTAAGTTGAGTTTTAAGTTATTGACGAAGCTTCCTGCAGATCAATCGAATTATTAATTATGTTTTTAATAATTGAATTATAGTCTTTATTAAATAAATAAAAAAATTGTTTATTACGCAATTTAAGAAGATTCATAGTTCGTCAGACAAGACAGGTAGTGAAATCATTTCTGAGAGTTATAACTTATTCGTAGTGCAGTGACTAAGGGTGATGAATTTGGTTCTAAATCATAGAAAAAACCATCTGATACACATGTTGAACAGGAAAATAACACATAGCGTCACACCTTTTCCCATACTCGGTGGCAGAGGCACAATTATGCATGCGTGACAGGGGGCTAGCCCATCGCCGCAGCTATGGAGATTGAAGGACTCTGATATTTCTTATGTAAAAAAACATTGACAA
This sequence comes from Argyresthia goedartella, assembly GCA_949825045.1. Lineage (NCBI taxonomy): Eukaryota > Metazoa > Arthropoda > Insecta > Lepidoptera > Argyresthiidae > Argyresthia > Argyresthia goedartella. Next base: position 1,779,609 of record OX463819.1, read on the forward strand.
AAAGCGAACGTCATTTTACCTTATTGACCCTTGTCCCGAGAATGGCCGCGTCACATCTGGACAAGTGAAATGGGTCATAGAAGCGACATAATATGTACCCAGAGGACTGGCCTCAAGTGCCTATTCCTGTAACACGTAAACATTCATGACTGAAAAGATGACTCGAAATCCTAATTTATGAGTTGTAGCCCACGGCTGGGGGTCCTTAAATAGCTGGGGACATAAGTACTGGGTACCAACTAAAATACCGAGCTTTACGTGTTTTTTCTTATGGGATGGTAGATGCACAATGGTGCCGAGCCAGTTATTTTACAATAAATTTATAAGACCTGAGCCGAGCATATCGCCACAAATTAAATAGATTACTTTTAATTTTATGTATTTTCTACGTATATGTATATTTGATGATTCCCGTAATTAATAGATAAATGGATTATTGTGCGATGATACCGAACCCGTCGTGTGCGAGCCCGACTTGCACTAGACCAGTTTTATATTAACAGGGAAGGACATTGCAGATGACTCCCGAAATAAGAAAAAACAAATTGGCCTCGACGCCGCGGCAGAAGTTTTTAGCTTTTAACCGATCGCATTTTTTAAGCTCAACGTGGAAAAAGGTACAACTCTTGGTACACTGTTTATAAATCTTACTTGCGAAGAGACCCTACGGATACTCCTTAGTTTTAATAAGCCTTTATACTGTGCTTTGCAAATGCTGTTAGTAATCAGTGATCTGGGGGGAGCGGGATACAAACACAAATAGACAAATATAGAGAAAATGTCAAGTAAAATTAAAAGATATTAATTAATACTTTCCTTTAGAATTTACCAGGACCAGGATTATCTACTACTAAAACAGAATCAGCTGTTTTCTGCCTAAAAATACGGTTAAATATTAGACAGGCCGTAAAACACCTATTTACTTTCTGGACCTACCGAAGGCATTTCACCTTTTTTCTCATGATGTTCTTTGGAATAAATTAAAAACCGAAGCTAACTTACTTAGTTCTATTTTTACGTGTTGGTATAAAAATCAGAATAATAATGTAAAATGGGCAGGTACTCTGTCTGATGTGTACAGTTTGGAGTGCGGGGTGAGGCCCCTGCCCCCTGGGTTTGACCTCACCAAGGCTCTTCAATCTGTACATGAATCATCTGACCGATGAACTCAGCAGCTGGAGTAGGATGCTCCATTGATGGATGTCCTATTAACAACATCAGTTACGCTGACGACATGGTGCTGCTGAGCACATCGATCGGTGAGAACCCTGCTCAAAAATATGAAGCCATGATGTGGCCCATGGTATAATTTTACTGAAAGCGAACTACTCGTCTTCAAGTTGGCCACTGAAACTTATTCTGACATAGGTGGTATGTCAGAATTAGTTTCAGTGGCCAACTTGAAGACGAGTAGTTCGCTTTCAGTACATCACATTAAAGGATTGCCACTGAAGCATGTGAATAAGTTTAAGAGTCATTGGGTTACAGTGGACCTTAGTGACGATACTGATATTAAAAGGGAACGAAGGACATCAGCAGTTAGATACAATATATTGGCTCGTAGGTTTTCCAGGTGTACAAAGGGTCAGAGTTATATTATTTCTTGCTCCCTGTCGATCCTTTTACACCTGCAGCCTATGGGCCGGCTATACGCAGAGAGCGTATGATGCCCTTCGTGTCCAGTACAACAAGGCTTTCAGGGTGATGCTGAGGCTGCCCGATTCTGTAGCGCATCAACAATGTTTGCGGAGGCCCAACGTAGACGGCTTCCAGGCCATACTACGCTACACAATGGCCTCTATGACGAGGCAGGCTGAGGGGGAGTACCAGCAGCCTCCTGAGAGTACCGCATGGATGGTTACATCTTGGCTAACTGGATTAAGACACATGTATGTGTGCTATCGGCCGGGAGGCCCAGGAGGGCCTAGGTGCTAACCAAAGAATAGGTGCTAACAGAGATTTTGAATCGCTAAACATATAAGTGTTTTGAAATTTTCTATAGGTCATTGAGCCTGAAATAAACATTTCTTTCATTCATTCATTCATTTGCAGAAATTGATGAATTGAGCAGAGCAGTAATGCGCTTTAAGTTTATACATTTTTAAGTTATATAGGAAAAGATTAATTAACAATTACTCAGATCAGTCTCGCGAGCTTACTGTATCCCACCGTTGTTGACGGGCTGAAAGGCAATTTGCCATGATCCAACTTTTATTGCTTTTCTGACAGTTTCTGCCTCCCTGGGTATATAATAAATAAGTTATACAAACATGAAACGCAATATTTTTTCGCTCTCATATTTGTTAGGTCTACATATAATATTGACAACCGGTTTAGCCTAGCGGTTAGTGACCCTGACTGCGAAGCTGTCGATCCTGGGTTCGAATACCTATAAGGGCAAATATTTATGTGATTAACATGAATATTTGTTTGTCTATTTTATCAACATAAGTATGCATCTCAATTAAATATATCATCGTCTAGTCTAGTGCCCATTACACAAGCCTTGTTGAGCGTATTAAGGGCCTAGTTCGATTTGTGTAAGATGGTCCCTATTATTTATTAATTTTTTATTAAAAAATATGCTTTGTAGAAAGCATTTTAAAATAAAAATACAAAATACGGCCAAATGTGAGCACACTGTGCGTCTGCCACCCCGTGTGGCAAATGAGTGACGCTTTGTTAAATAAATGAACTGTCATGTGGGATTCCGCACCACCGCAAAATTGTTTTCTAGTTTCTTGGATGGGGATTTGGTATCTTTAATTTTCTTGTGTGTAATATAGCAAACAGTTGTTTTCAAAGTTACTGGCGCGGCTACCTTTGTACCCCTGTTAGCAACACTTATTAAATGAACCTAAATTTATCGTTATTGGTCATGTGAATTTTGTATGATTACAAGCACGATTCAGTTATTCTTTGGCGCCAAATGAATATTGTTGGCCATGACGGATATAAGCTCAATCATGAATTGGCACCAAGTTTATAATGGTATCATAATTTGTAAATGACAATGATAATGATATGTGAAATATGATAGGGTCATCTAAAAACAACATCTAAAATTGTAGGATAATGACTGTAATATTAATTTGCATTAAAAACCAATCTTTAAAATTTAAATTAATTTTAAATAGATGTCGTGTGCTTTTGCCTAAAGGCATGAGCGCCATTTTTGCGAGTTCTTTTTTTTTTAATTCTGATTTGCCCCACTTATTGAAACCATCCTTTTCTCATTATTTTTCCTATCATATTTAAGTAAAGACTTGTATTTCGTAGTTTTAATAGTAGTTTATGTGTACTCAAGTTTATGTTTTAAGTATTTTTTGTTGTTCTTGCATGTTCAACCTAACACGAAGGATAAAGGGGGCTTCGCTTCGCCCATCCCCTTTACCCTTCACCTAAGCTACCGCAGCATTTTGCCCTTATATTTGCTGTGCAAATCAGTATTTTTGATGTGCAGTTTAATATCTTAATTTTCTTTTTAGGTAGCGTCGGAAAAGGATGCCCTCCGGCGAGTAATCTTTGGTCAGGAAAATCTTCTTCAGGTCCGCCGGCACCCGAAGTTTGAAGGACAGGAAGTCCTTGGGTCTTTCTGACTCCAAAACCTCTGTCTGCACATTAGACTCCTTGAGACCAGACGGCAGCTTTTTCTTCAGCATAGCGTCACGCCTTTACCCTTTTAAGGGCTGGCACAGGCACAATTATGCCCACTTTTAGCCATTAATTCAGTACTCCATTTTGCGTGCCAAGGGGCCACCCCATCGCCGCAGCTATATGTATAGATATGATGGTGTCCTCTCGATATTTTCTATCACCGTTAGAACATCCGTATAATGTATTGACGATAAATTATTTATCTCATTTGTACATGGTCAGCACCGAGATTCAAACTTGCACCCTTTAGTAAATAAAAATATTTATTTTGGAAGAGGTTCAAGGAAAGCTTTTCAAAGGACTGGGTGCAATTTAGGACTGGTCTTGCTAGAAGTCTTACCAAATTCAGTTATTCGGGTGGCGCTTATAAGATTCCATTACGTAAAAAAATGTGCAGGGCCGAGAAGAGGCTTAGATTTCCTCCAATATTAATGGGTTTGTATTAAACTGCTTATCAAATTGACAAATAAGTGACATTCAAATATAAATTTTTTATATTTTTTATTTTTCTACATAGTTTTAAAATTTTAATCCTGGCTGTTTGTGATATATATCTGTCATTGCATTTTAATTTTATTGCAATTATACTTTTTTATTTTAATGACTGTGTATTGTATTGTACATTTTCTGTGCTATGGGTACTTCATCTGAAATAAACGTTATTATATTATATTATTAAATATATTTTCATCCCAAAAATTGTACAGCCTAATTTATATCAATACATTACACATTAAGTATCAGTCTGTCAAATAAAGGATTTGACACCATAAATGATATTTGTTGATTTATTCCGAAATTTTATTTTAATATATTTTTATTTCTAAAAAATATTTGCTTCTCCAAAAAAAGATAAATTACTATCAAATATGTAGCACGGGGTGTTTTATTATTAAAAGCTTTTATTTAACCTTTTTATTTAGCTTTCATATAAAAGCTTTTGATTTACCGTTAGAATGCAGAACCCGTTAATGTGCGCTTTATCTAGGTAATTTGCAGATTTACTGGTACGAACATGGCATCGCCTCGCTCCGCGCCGCTTCACTCTGCTCCAGGTTGCATTATATATAACTATATAGTACTTATATAGTCAATAGTCAATAGTCAAAGTACTTTATTACTGTAGATATTTACATATACTTAGCAAACGTCATTTTTTGCCTCTTCTCTACATTGGACCACTGTGGGAGAAGAAGGGCGTAGAAACTCCCACAGATTTATATTTAGATCTCTTTCAAAAATAGGTTGTGCTTAACTAATACAAATATGAAAAATTTAATTGTTATGATTAATAAGCAGGAATAAATAATTACAAAATTATTAACAGCAAGGTCTGTGTTGAGCCAGATTAACCCCATACAGTCCTGTCATTTAAGTAATCTTGAACATTGTAATATCCCTTTTTCGACAAAGTCGCTTTAACATGCTTTTTAAATTGCTCAAATGGCAATTTCAAAATCTCCAGAGGTATCTTATTGTAGTAGAGAATGCACTGACCCTTGAAAGGATTGCTAACCTTCGCGAGTCTAAAACGGGGCGCACATAGTCTGTGATTATTTCTTAGGTTAACATTACAGCTGTCGCTAAGTTTGGAAAATGTTGTAAGGTTCTTGCGTACATACATTATATTTTCGAAAATAAATTGACTAGCTACTGTTAGTATGTCAATTTCTTTAAATAGCTCTCTTAAGGAGTCTGTTCGTTTTAAATTATAAATTGCTCGAATAGCTCTTTTCTGTAAAATAAAAATAGTTTGAATATCCGCTGCTTTCCCCCACAACAAGATACCATAGGACATCACACTATGAAAGTAACTAAAATATACTAGCCTAGATGTAGCCACATCCGTGCTTTGTCTGATGTTCCTAACAGCGTAAGCCGCAGAACTTAATTTACCAGCCAATTTATCTATGTGGGGTCCCCACTGCAATTTATTATTATATATAAGAATATTGCATGTGCCCACCAGGGTCCATAATGATATACCACTATGTTATAAGACCTTACTGTTATTATGGATTGCAATAAACGAATATGAATATGAATACAAGTTACTAACGTTGTGACCTAACACAACCTAACTTCGGAATTCGTACAGATATTGACATAAAATAAACTAGTACAGTTTAGTTTTGGTCTACACCCATATTTCATTGCAATCATTGTAGTTTATTCGGAAACTTAATTTGGTGAGCATTTAGTATTTTTGGCTTCCGTTTAAAATTTAAGTTTAGCATCACTTTATGTACACATTTCTTTATTTGCAATGAGGGTTTACTATTTTAGACATTGGCTTTTTGGTGCACGAGTATGTTTAGGTGTTCCTTTGCCGCTTTTATTATATAGTGTTTAGGTATTCAAACCTAAATTGGTAAACATATTTGATGCCATATTGTACCTATAGCACCGGATTTTGAAAGCTGCCGTGCAAGTAATAGTAAATAAATAGTATACTGGATAATGAAAGCCGATAAAATTCCCTACAACTTTGATTCTATACAATATTGACATATCGTTGTCTAGGATTATAAGCTCCGAACTTTTCAACGGTAGTTCACGAATTAGGATATATACATATATATTTAAAGAGCATTTTCACTCTATAACTTTCTTTGGGGCACTTTTTCCTCAGATGAACTGTTTTAAAATTAAAAAGCAAGGTATGGAAAAAAGTGAGGTAAAAGAGGGTAAAAACACATTTTTTTTATCGGACCTCATCCTAGGTAATGATTAGGTAAAAAATTTAAAGAATCAAAGTTGCAGAAAATTATATCAGCTTTCATTATGTGGTACAACACATTTTTCTATGTCGCGTCGTTTATCGAGATGTAAGCAACTAAAACAAGCAACGGGACCTTATTTGTGCCCTTAGGGCTCACCTCAGAGGGGTCAGCACTTTTGGTAGTATGTTTGTCTCCTAACTAGTCCAGACAAAGGTCCAAAGGGAAACTTTCTGCTTTGACTTTTCCATCTAGAATCGTATGTTAACTGGTGTATACTTCGATCAAAGGGTATATACGCAAGACCAGTCAGTAACCACCGAGCCACAAGAACACCCTTGAATGAACTTGTCGATTCGTATTTGTAAGAAGAACATCTGTCAAATTTTGTCTCTTTGAGTGAAGGGTCGACCCCTTCAAGGGATACAATAGTTAAACATGGAAAAGGGTATTTTCCTGTCACACCAATAAGCTTAAGGGATGAACCATGATCTAGTGAGAACAAGATGGACAGATCACGTCAAATATGCAACTGTATGTGTACACAACTTTACAGAAATTATGAAGATTATCTAAATATAATAGAGTTAGGTAAAAAAATACAACAAACATTAATTAGTGTATTTATGGCTACGTACTCATTATACTTGTGCTGCATGTAGTTTAAAAATATATAATAATAATAATAATAATACATTGGACACAACTTACACACATTGATCTAGCCCCAAACTAGGATTCCATGTATCTTGGGTACTAGCAACGATACACATACTTATATAGATAAATATTATACTTAGATAGATAAACAACAATATAAATGAATGTATGTAAAAGGCAGACTATGCGACCCCAGCGCATCGGGCTTTTTCTTCCCTATTTGAAGTCATGTGAATGTTTTCCCAGTGACACCGGATCGAATCAAATCATTTATTGCAAGTAGGCATAATAATGCACTTTTGCAAGTCAAACACTTACATGGAAAAAATAAAAAATAACTCAAATATGATCAACTAAACTTAAGAGTGAACATAACCGATTTGAGTTTTAAAAATAAAAATTTCTTCTTCAGTGGTGATTCATGGCTGAATCTCGCACAGGAAAAAGAAACTCCATTAACTCTACCAGGGCTTCGGAAATACGCCCGTCAGAGAAGATAGCACCAAGAGACTCCACGGGGATGTAATTTTTTAAATTTTCGTCATTTTGTTTTTTTTACACAATGTACGATACAAAAATGATCTAATCTAGTGACAATATTATAACATAGTATCCACAAGTACCCTTAAGATGTCTCAAAATAACAATCTAATAGGAGCTGGCGCCGCCGCGCACACACTGTACTCTGGGATGCTATTCTTGCTCTCTGTATGGCGTACAAGTGCTGTTTAATTTCCTACGCCTACCGAACGGCGTGGAATCCTAAGGGGGTGTGCCTTTGCCACGTGAGAGAAAAGAATGATGAAATTGTTACTGACCTTGTCTCCGTAGGCAGGAAATCGAAAGCTCGATTCGAGACGGGAATTCGGGAAAAGGGCACTGTTTGGGATAGGATATGGATTGAATCACTATCGTTGCTGCCCGACGCTGTTCGCCGGCGTGCTGCTGCCGAAACGTGGAGTCGCCGCTACCGATACGACGAGTTGGAGACCGTACAACTTCAACCTTCACCGCGAATCACTTGACCGCTGACGCGAATCTAATTACAATCAATAGCCCGACGCTATGAGGTAGGTTTACACTCTGACCAGGCCCGACGCCTGTATGATAATTGGTACACCGAAATACCATCAATGCCACGGGGCCCGAGCCGCCATGTTATTCTCCCGATGAGACCAAGTGAAAGATAACCTCCAATTTTACATCTCGTTCCGGTACAAGTGACATCTGCTAGTCCGTTTTCGCTAGTGATGTCTCGATTACTCGCGATCGATTCGCGCAACAAAAAACCGGTGCGTTTACGACGCATAAATATTAAACAGTCACCCGCCCGGACAGGCCCGAACCTGTCCCTAATCAATAGGAAGGCGAGAAAGTGTTGCGACCGCTCTCTTGAGGACCGAGTCCCCCACCCTGACTTCTGCTGATCGAGGCGTGCCATCCCGACCCGTGTACAAATTGACGATCCGTCCTCGTCTCCATCTCAATGATGGCAGGTTCGCATCCTTAATCAGCACCAAATCACCGACTTGAGGGGGGCTCGTCCGGTCAGTCCACTTAAGGCGCTGCTGCAAGATGTGCAAGTACTCAAGGGACCACCGTTTCCAAAAATCTTGAGCCATCTGCTGCAACATCTGCCACCTAGTTAACCGACTTAACTTAACATCACCGAATGGGTATTCTGGCAGGGCGTTAAGGGGCTGACCTATCAGGAAGTGACCCGGCGTCAACGCTTCCAAATCATTTGGATCCGAACTGAGCGGGCACAACGGACGCGAGTTCAGTGTCATTTCAATTTTACAAAACAGCGTCGCAAGCTCTTCAAAGCGTAGAGAGGTCTCACCGATGATCCTCGTCAGGTGCGACTTAGCCGATTTAACCGCAGCCTCAAAAATTCCTCCCCAATGAGGACATCCCGGCGGACTGAAAACCCATTCAATCCCTCGTCGGGAGCAAGCCGTACCGATGGCGTCCTGGTTACCGTTCAGGAATTGAGTGACCTCCTGCAGATATCGCCTGGCTCCGACAAAATTTGTGCCGTTGTCCGAACGGATTAATGTCGGGAGGCCCCTTCGTGAGACGAACCGATCTAGACAAGCGATAAATGCCTCTGTAGTGAGGTCACTGACCACCTCCAAGTGGACTGCCTTCGTGGCCAAGCACACGAAGACGCACAGGTATGCCTTCACTAATCTGGCGTTCCGTAGCTGTGAAGACTTGACCATGAATGGTCCCGCGAAATCCGTTCCGACACCCGCAAAGGGCCGGATTTCGTTAACCCTATCCGAGGGCAAATCGCCCATCTGGGGCTGCATCGTAGCCGCCTTGGCCCGATAACAAGGCAGGCACCGAAATACGACGCTACGCACTAAGCGTCTTCCCGATAGAATCCAGAACTCGCGCTGGAGAAACGCCATCAAGGCGTGGCATCCGATATGCCTATTCCGAATGTGTCGATCCTGTATCAACAGTTCGACCAACTTCCCTTTCCTAGGGAGTAACAACGGGTGGCGGGCCGCATAAGGCAGGTTGGCATTCCGCAGCCGACCTCCTACCCTCAGCAATCCTTGAGGGTCAATAAACGGGTTGAGCCGAGCCACAGCTCCCTTCAGTTGGACGCGTCCGCGTCTCAGAATGTCCAATTCGGACTTAAAGTGCACCGTCTGCACGTTCCGTACCAATGCCAACAACGCATGGTTCCGTTCCCGTGGTGTCAGGACCGGTGTCCGCACTCGTTGCGCCTCAGAATTCCGACGATTCCGTGCAAATCGGCAGATCCAGGCGGTCACATTGACCAGCTTGTCGAGCGAGCTGTACCGTTCCAGCAGGCTGAACTCCTCTTCCGGCTCTGGTTGCGTCGTACAGACACCGACTGTCAAGGCGCCGTTCGCCGTGGTAACGCGTGGACTCATTGGCCAATCCGATTCGGCTTGAGTCAACCATTTTGGACCCCACCACAAAGGATGTCCAACCAACTCCGGAGCATGACACCCACGAGACGCACAGTTTACTGGGTTCATTTCCCCTGGAACATGTCTCCAGATTAAGGGAACCTCCGAAGTCAAAATCTGCGAAACCCGATTCGCCACAAAAATCTCCAGCTTATGAACTGAAGCCTTCAGCCAGCATAACACGATCTGGCTGTCCGTCCAAGCGTAGACCGTATCTTCCAACGCTATTGACCCACGAAGAACCGTCATCGTGTGGTTGAGCAGACGAGTCAGGAGAGCCGCTCCCGAAAGCTCTAACTTGGGAATGGTCAGGCGAGTGCGCAACGGCGCAACCTTGCTCTTGGCCATGACCAACCGCACATCAACCTCCCCCGAGGAGTCGACCGTACGCAGATACACCGCAGCTCCGTAGCCCTTCTCCGAGGCATCGCAAAACCCATGCAGGGTGGCGGTGTATCGTTTGGTGGCGACCAACCTCCGTGGCAGTGAAATCCGATTGATGCCAGGGAGGGTCGAAAAGAACGAGTCCCACTCTGAGCTCAATGACCCGCCGATCGGGTCGTCCCATTTCAGCTCAGCAGACCACAATTGCTGCATAAACACTTGAGCTGAAATGTTACCGGGGTGATCCACCCGTTTGGATCAAATGTCCTAGCCACCGCTGAGAGGACGTTTCGTCCAGACCTTCGGGGAGTCCAACTCGACCCGATACGAGAACATGTCTGACACCGGCTGGTACTGGACGCCTAATACCGACAACATATTTGGATTTTCCAAATTTTCAAAAATGTGGGGATCCTGCTGGTAGTCATCCGGAAGACCAGTCAGTAACTCTGGAGAGTTCGACATCCATTTCCGGAGCTCGTAACCTCCACCCCGTAAGAGCTCAACTAGCTCGTCCCGTCGAGCGAGCGCCTCCTCCACGGAATCTGCACCGGTACAGATATTGTCCATGTAGAGGTCCTGCTCCAGGATCGCTGCTCCTCTAGGGAAATTTAACCGTTCTCGATCCGCTTACTCCCGAAGAGTGCGAATCACCAAATAAGGACTAGACCGTAGCCCGTACGTGTTGGTGTTCAACTCGTACACCCTGATGGGCTGATCTGGGCTCTCTCGCCACAGTATCAGCTGATACCGTCTATCGTCAGGGTGAATGACCGTCTGTCTAAACATCATCCGGATGTCAGCTACAAACACAACATTGTGTCGACGGAACCGTGTGATAACATCCGCGATGTCATGATTCAACTTCGGCCCTGAATGCAAACACTGGTTCAGGTTCATGCCGTTAGATGTTGATGCCGATCAATCGAACACTACCCGTATTTTGCCCTCCGGGGTCCTCAAGACCGCGTGATGAGGCAGGAAGCAGTGGTCTTCACGCTTCCAGTCGATACCCGAAACCGACATGTGGCCGAGCGACTCGTATTCCCGCATGAAGTCGACGTACTTCTGCCGGAAAATCCCGTCACGCTTCATGCGTCGTTCCATCGACAGAAGCCGCGTCTCGGCTGCATGGTGTGAACTGCCCAGCGGTGGGCGATCACTCCGAAATGGAAGACGTGTGAGAAATCGACCTGACCGAAGGCGACCAGTATTGTTCCGATAAAACTGTTCACACTCTTCTTCAACCGGGTCCAACCGGCGTACCGTAGGTGGTTCCTCCACCTCCCAAAACTTCTGTATCACCTCCGAGAGTACAGAACCGAATAAGGGACTACGAGTCGCTAGGCGTGGGGCAGCCGGCATGACCGGACCCATTACCGCATGGCCCAGTCTGGTGTTGACCAAAACCAGACCAGTCGCCTGCAACACGTGGACACCTGGCACTAACAGGTATCCCAAGGCATCGACACCCAATAAAATGTCTACTGGGCCCGGAATGTCGAACTCCGGGTCAGCCAGTGACAACCCAGCGACCAACTGTCGCACCGAGGGCGACAACCGTACGTGAGGGTGTGAGCCCATCACATTAGGCATGACTAATGCCGTGACCGTCAGATTCACCGATGAATCCACCCGTGACGAGAGAGTAATCCGACATACTCCCTTAACGGAACCGACTTCCGTGTTCCCAATTCCCCGAATGGAATGTGGATACTCCCTTACCGTAATGCCCAACCGTCTTACAAGGTTGCACGAGACTAAGCACCCCTGGGCCCCCGAGTCCAATAGTGCTCGTGCCATACATGATTTGCCGTCCGAACTCCACGCTATCACAAAGGCGGTGGGGAGCATGACCGTCTGTGGAGTGGCGGCACCCTGTAAGTGGGCGGCGTGTCCCTAGCGGTAACCTCCGCGGGATCTGAACCCGCTGGGACCCCCGTCGGCCGGGTAACTCGGCTGCTGATATGCCACCGGTGGCATATCAGACCGCATGTACATCAGGGGGTCCCAACCCGCATAATAGGCCCCTCGCTCTCCCGGTACCCGACCATACCGGACTGCGAACGGTGTGCCCGGTGGCCACCGTGGATGGAGGGGGGAGAGCGGATCCAACCTGGGGCGCTCTAGGAATGGGGGCGACATCCGACTGTTCGCCTCCCTGTTCGCCTCCCAGAGCGACGGGCAGGGTGGCGCAGAAGGTGGTGGGCTCCCAGCCTTCGCGCCACTCATAGGTGCCATCTGACACCCGCCCGTAACACGCGGTGAGCCAGCGGCCCGAAGTCCTCGCTGACCCTGGATAGCGGCGACCGAACCCCGGCTGTCCCGCCTGTTACCCCCCGCGCTGCCCCCTTCCCCTCGGGGTCCTTCCCCGGTCCGCGGGTACCCCAGTCACCCCGTTTGTGACTCCCGTTGCCCGGAGGGGGACTGGGTCCGGCCCTGGTTGGGCCCTTTGACCGACCAACCTGAGTCCGGCCCTGGTGACCGTCCGATGGGCCTGACCGGTTCAGGCACAACACGACGTGGTGCCTGCCACCGCAGCCCTCACAGGGGGACGCCCGTGAGCACTCGCTCAGCGGGTGCGGCCCCAAACAACCGAAACACAATCGGTGGCGGAAGACCACCTTCCTGCGGGCAGCCACACCGAGCGCCTTAAAGTTGGCGCAATTGGTTACCTCATGACCGGCACTGTCGCAGTGCACACAGCCGTCACCCGACGGCGCGGCACTCAAAACGCCAAATTGTTTTGACCAACCACCCCCCCGTGGGGGTGGGGGGCGCGGCGCCTCCCGCATCCGCGCGGGTTGGCGCTGCACACTGGCGTCCGAATCCATGGTGTCGCATCGCCTGCATTCACCCTCCAAAAACTCCGTTAATTGGACGAGCGTGGGCAGTTCCGAGCTACTGCCCCCATGCAGCTGTTCAAACCGACTTTGAACAGCTGCAGGCAACCGTGACAAAACCATATATAACACAATATATGACCATTGGTCTACCGGCAGACCAAGGTTCTGAAGGGCCTTAGTGGCCACCAGCACAGGGTTGAGCACCTGTACCCGGATGTCAACATCCCGGGTTACTCTTGGGATGCTGAACAGCTTCCCCAGCTGCGCATCAACCAACCGCCTTTTGTGTTGGTAGCGGTCAAACAATATGACCCGGGAAATCTCATAATTGCCCGCCGTAACCGTTAGGTGACCGACCAACTCCTTCGGTTCACCCCGCAGTGCCATCAATAGCTGGGCCAACTTGTAGGCGCTGTCCAGGTCGTCCCGACCGTGGACCAGGCTATCGAACAAATTGATGAATGCCGGCCACACATCAATTGCCCCACCGAAGGCCAGAATCTCCAGGTGTGGAAGCCGTCCAACCACACCCTTAGGGGGGGATCTCCGCTACCCTCCCCGCGGTCATCCCGACGCGACCGCTTAATTTTTTCGGCGCGACGCTCGATGTCGCCCAAGCACTCCATCGCTTGGTCAGCATCCGCGCAGAGCTGCCTCACTGCAGCTACCGAGGCCTCATCCGTAAGCCCGAGGGCTTCAGCCTCGGCAGCCAGCCGACACACCTTCCCGACGCGTGTCATTGCGTCCTCCACACGCTTGAGCAGGACATCGTCCATGTCGGGTCGCTCCACATACTTGTGAGTATGGGCGAGCCATCTCATCTCCTCACGGACATCATATCGCAGTACCGTCAAGGGCGAAGGTGCCATGGTTACTGATTTAATTGTTCCTGGTCCTATGCTTCACTGCCGAACTAAGCACAGCCAGATACCAGCACTTTCCCGTCAGCGCTGGGCACAGAAATTAAAACTAAGTTGTAAAACCCAAGGCAACCACTAAACAATTAAATCATAAACAATATTTAATATGGTCGCCCTGTGGACATACACCTTATAATATACACTCTAAATCAATTAGAGAATGCCACCATGTGGTACAATACAAATAACACACAAAAGGTTATTATAAAAAAAACTATTTTTCTAGTAGTGGCCCCTCCGATAGGAACCACACTTCCTTTGAGGTCAGCAAAATCAGCTTAATACCCCTTAAATAGCCCGACCCTGCTGTGTAAACCGAAATAACACTGTAGGACTATAGAACCCGACGTTCTATCGCAAGTAATACAATCTAGGCTTCGCAGAATGACTGTTCAATCCTTTATGCGCACAAACAGTAGTTTCCGACTACAAATTTATAACAACTGTTAACTAAATTGGCACTTATACTTTCACTTACCGAAAATGAACTTTAATCCGACCACAGACTCATTGCCGACTTGAGCCAATCTGGGATATTCTTTTCTCCCAACTACAATGTGACAAAGGCAACCCTACCGTGAATCGATGATTTCCCACTAGGAAACCGCGCTTCTGCTACCAAAATGTTTAATTTCCTACGCCTACCGAACGGCGTGGAATCCTAAGGGGGTGTGCCTTTGCCACGTGAGAGAAAAGAATGATGAAATTGTTACTGACCTTGTCTCCGTAGGCAGGAAATCGAAAGCTCGATTCGAGACGGGAATTCGGGAAAAGGGCACAGTTTGGGATAGGATATGGATTGAATCACTATCGTTGCTGCCCGACGCTGTTCGCCGGCGTGCTGCTGCCGACACGTGGAGTCGCCGCTACCGATACGACGAGTTGGAGACCGTACAACTTCAACCTTCACCACAAATCACTTGACCGCTGACGCGAATCTAATTACAATCAATAGCCCGACGCTATGAGGTAGGTTTACACTCTGACCAGGCCCGATGCCTGTATGATAATTGGTACACCGAAATACCATCAATGCCACGGGGCCCGAGCCGCCATGTTATTCTCCCGATGAGACCAAGTGAAAGATAACCTCCAATTTTACATCTCGTTCCGGTACGAGTGACATCTGCTAGTCCGTTTTCGCTAGTGATGTCTCGATTACTCGCGATCGATTCGCGCAACAAAAAACCGGTGCGTTTCCGACGCATAAATATTAAACAAGTGCGATGCTCGCTCCTCTGCAAACATCCGAATATATCGTATAAATTTACTGCACATGAAAATTCACATTACAAGTTTATAGAAAAGACAAGGGCAAGCTTATTTCTTACAAGAGATTTCTTCCAGCAAACTTCAGATTGAAAGGATAAATTTGATAGCAGTGACAGGAAGACCTTTGTGCAGAAGTACAAGTAAATAATATAAATAAGTGTTTTTCTTAATATTCTACACATCTAAGAATGAATGAAACATCTAATACCTAATAATAAAAAAGTAAATGAATACCGTATATAAATATGAAATAAAAGTAATTAAATGTAGCCCAATAATGTCCCCACCGAGGCGCACAGACCCGGATCGAGTAAGATTAAGCCATACTCCAGCACGCGGGCTCGGTGCGGGTTGATGGAGGGGTTTGACGTCCACTACCACGTAGCGATAGTAGCCGGGACCTACAGCTTAACGTGTCATCCGAAATACGGAATTTCCGATAATATACTTAAGAAAAATTTATTAACTCATTGGTACATGATCAGTAATCGAACTTGCATCTCCTGTGTGAAAAACAAGCTTGAAACCCATTAAACCACGGAGCTCTTAGCGAGAAATAAACAATACAAAATATTTAAATCACAATCACAATTCGTTTATGTTTTTATTTTAGCAATATCATAATTGTGAGACGGGTCACCCGACCAAAACGACGACAACGACCACTCTGCCAAGAGTGCTACGACTAAGAAGAAGTAGAAGAAGAAGATAATCTATCTTATAAATGGTGCGATCGACAGGCAAATATTGTTAATAGATAAAAGCCGCTTATTGCTGAGACATTTCGGCACACGTTTGTCGAGTAACTTAGTATGAAACTTCACCAACATTCTTGCTTACCCTTAATAAAGCCGGCGCCACATACAGCTTCAAACATTTCAACACTTATTTGACTGTTAATTGTGGCACGGGACTTTGAATACTTACTGGTACTTATGTGTTCAAAGTTTGAACAAAGATTTGCAGTTCGCCATGCGGTATCGGTTTTTTATTGGAATGTGTTCAGATGTTTGCGTAGCCTGCCACACTTGCGCAAAGTTCATATGCGCGACTGTTGCTGTGGCGGAAGGTTGTGCGTGGCAGGAAGTGTTGTATATGGCAGCGTGCGCGTACGTGCTTAAATTGTTCAATATCGTAAACAAGATGGACTGGAGCAACGAGTTCCGCCTTAATTTTTTGGAGTTGCTGCAGGGGGAGTCATGTACATCGAACCGAAAATACCGAAAAAGAAATTTGCTTAATGACGCGTGGGTCCGAATAAAAATGGTTTTTCCTTTTATGTACCTTGTTTAATAGAAGAGTGAAAGTTAAAAAATCTTCGTCCATTTTGTTTGTCGTCTACCAGCATACCTACTGTGGAGAAAAATGTTTGCAAAGCATGTCTGGCAGGTTGCGACAATATGTATTCAAATGTATTTTCAAAGTCTCCAAATGTTTGAAGCTGTTTATGGCGCCGGCTTGTAGTGATGTTATCAATCCGTACGAACACCGGATAAGTTACAGTAACTTGATTACAAAGTTGTCAGAATTAATCCGAGATAAGTGATAACTATAACTATAACCTATCGTGATATGAATATTTCCCCTTACTCAGTCGTTGTATATTAGGAAGAAATAATAATGTAATCCGTGGCAAAAGTAGTCGAAATGGCATGACAAGTTAGTTTTGTTTTTAGAAGAATTATTACAGCCAGTTACAGAAACGTACTTTAAATTGTAAAGCCCCATTCAAAGCTAATGGGATTAACGTCAAGGCGTTTCAACTGTCATGGACACTAAGTACGGAATGGAACGGATTCGTCATCATTAGCGTTTAATGAGATTTAAAATTTAAAGACCATTTCTGTAATTGGCTGTAAAGGTAAATTTTAATCCAGCAACTAAACTACTGACTGAGCCACAAGTCGCTAAAGAGGCTGTGGCTCAGATACCAACTGACATTCAGGCCCTTCTCCCATTTCGACAATCATAGGCGGCGAGATTTCTACGCGACTCTGGCGTAGAAATCTCGCCTAGACTAGTCGCCACGAAGTATGTCACATACATTTGAATGGAGGCTCGCTCACTACGCTACCGGTATCCTGCATTCAAACTAGTCTTCGAGAAACAGGGTGGCCGCGTATCGTGATGGGAGAAAGTCAAGTTAGTATTTCTGTCTGTTTAGACTAGTTCGATGTTCGGTTTAATAATTAAATAAATAAATATCCGTCCTCACCCAGCATCCTGATGACGCGCCGCTGCGACGCCCCCGTCCGGTACCCCTTCACGCTGGAGCGGCCATTGCTCTCGATCGTCAGCTTCTTCGGCGGATGCAGAACCACAGAGTTCCGCAGCTTCAGCCCGATCTGAGCATACAGCACTGATATCACCGACATCGGCACCACGAAGAACACAAAACTCGATATCACGAACACCTGATGCACACCGTGACCTTTGACCGTACACGCACTGCTCTTCATGTCACTTGACGTCACGATCCCGTACTGAATTGATTGCGGGAACGCCGTGCAGACCGCGAAAATCCAAATCCCTACGATAAACCGCATAGCACGAGACAGTTTCGACATGGTATGCGACATGAACGGATGACAGATAGCTATGTAACGTTCTACTGTAAACGCAGTTATTGTTAACACAGTAGCATTAGTGCTAGTTTCGGAGGCCAACCCTAGGCCTATACACGCATACTCTCCTAAAGGGTAGACGTCTGAGTCCCACTGTCTGTACAACTCTAATGGCAAGCCGCATAACAGCAGCAGTACATCGGAGACGGCTAGGCTGAAGAGGTAGAAGTTCGTTGCTGTATGCATGGAGCGGTTTCTGGCAATGACGAGGCAGGTGCTGGTGTTGCCTAAGAGCCCACATACGAAGATTATGCAGTAGATGAGAGTCACTGAGATCCTGAACTGGAGGGAATGCGGCTCGGTGTACGTTGCGTTGGTGACTGCGCGTGAGGTGATGTTGCCAGTCAGGTTGCTGAGGTACAGGTCTAGCTCGGACTCCATGGTGGGTGGAGTTGCCAGGATCATGGGGGTGTCTGTGGACAACGGATATGGAGTTATTTATATTGATAGTTTACAGATTGACATAAAAGTTTTTATAATATATATTTTTAAACAGGCAAATACATTGCTTCTGTCTGCCGCCACATTAGGATACCCTGCATCATACTGTAATATTGCTTTACTTTATTCGTCTTGTGGCAAATAAAGCATCAATATTAATTTGTCTGAGCTGTTTATTTCTATATTAAGTAATCTGGGGCAGGCAGTGCCCCCGCCAAGTCGAGCAAAGACACAACCGTAATCCGTACCATGTTGTAATTTAGAATTTCGGTTAGATTCGATGGAATCATTTGGTTTACCCAATTAAGGGAAAGAGAGAAGTCCGGCCTTTTCCAGATCGTGGTGTACCGCAGGACGTTCGTAAATTTTGGGACGAAAATACAGAAGTTGTGTAAGCCATATGAGGGCTGATGGTAAGGAGACGGCTGGACTATTCGACGAATTAGGTAATTGGGTCAGTTACTAAATCGGGAAAAAATATCTTTCAATACTACATAAAAATTTACAAATGCACCTGGTTAACTACATGGAGTGAAAGCCGCACCAATAACTTTGTAAACAACATTTTGCTTTGTACGGAACCCTTCCGCGTGAATCCGACTCGCAAAGATCGTTTATTATGCTGTAATTTCGTGTGTTATAGTAATTAAAATCGTATTTACTTCGACCTTAACATTGTAAGTTACATTTTGTGTCCGCGGTAACAGAAAAATAAGCTGGCACATCAAACAACACCAAATTAAATTTGACATCTCGTTTAATTAACTTCGGAGTAACTTACGGAGACAAACAAAAACACATTACAAAAGCATTTATTATAATGCTACGTAAAGAAGCGAGTAATCATTGGATGTGAGAATGTTCGCCTTTTTTGTTATTTTTAGATTTACCTACTCGGAATCTGAAGGTTGTGTTTAATTATATGGAAACCCAGAACGGTCGCTGCGAATGACCTGGGATTACCAGGCTGCGGTGCAGAGATACAACAACAACTGGTAGTCCCCGACTAGTGTAATAAATTAATTACTTTTGACAAACCGCAACTAAATGACTTGACTCGTAAACTGTAATTATTTCGGAAAATAAATGAAACAAAGTCAAAGAAGTTCAAAACTCAAAAAGATTATTATCCAAGTTAAGTTTAATGGCAATATTTTTTGAGGTAATCGATAACGATAGTTACTAAAAAGGTACACGGCAATTTGAAGGTTGAATATTATGAATGATTTATGACCTTTTTATTTAAACTAATATCGTATTAAATAATAAATAAATAAATAATACCTTGGACACTATTTGCACACATTGATCTAGCCCCAAACTAGGATTCCCTGTATCTTGGGCACTAGACAACGATACATATACTTATATAGATAAATATCAAACTTAGATAGATAAACAACAATGACTAGGGTACAAACATCCGTTCTCATCAAACAAATATTTGTCCCCACCGGAACTCGAACCCGGGACCCTTGGCTTCGTAGGCAGGGTCACTGCCGACTCGGCCATTCGGGTCGTCAAATATTACACTACACTCCCCTGGTCCATCATTCGCGAAAGAGAGAGGGGTGAAACAGAGAGATCCTCTATCTCCTAAAATGTTCACCAGTACCCTCGAAGAAGCTCATGGCGCAGCAGAGGCACTGTCGTCGGCGATAGAAGGCTACATAAACTTCACTTTGGCGACGATATTGTTCTGTTTGCGCCATCCTCGTCAGAACTCCAAATAATTCTCCAAGAACTAAGCCTTCAAGGCTTGAGGTTTAACTGAAGATGAACAGGTCAGAAACGTAACTCAAGACCAACGGCGCTAAACGTAAGGTAGTGATGATGATATTGATGGGCGTGACACACAATCTGCATGTACTTGGGCCAGACAGTATTCTTCGAAAACGAATCGAACGACGTGATTCGAACACCTGGAAGAACTTCTGGTCTATGAAAAAGCTGATGAAAGGCAATTTACCTCTGTCCATTGTACAGACCAACTCCCTGCACAATAATTTAGCAATCTCTTATACCTAACTGCCACTTACTTACATCAACTACCGGTAAACATAATCGAACCACATCAGCATTCTACTTTTGTATTGATTTTGATTGATTTTATTTTCAAAGTTCTTTATTAATGTAAGATTACAAATAGGTACACATCCTTAACACTGTCGAGGGTATACAAACATAATTTTAGCCGTTTTGCAGGATAAAAGCCTTTAGGAAAACTTATAAATTATACATTACTTATCTAGACCTTAATAACTAATTAAACAGTATATTGATTTTCTGCTTTTCTAAAGTATGCACACTTGTATGTGTTACATTTTTTTGGACATCAATACCTAACTTGATAGGTACACCTACACTACAATACAAGTAGCAAGGACATGAGACACAATAATTAAGGGTTACAATAAACAAGGCACGACGTTGTTATACCTAACTGGGTAAATATGTCGGTGTTGTTTTGCAATAAGCTGGCGAATTGGACAAAGTAATAGAAATTATTTAGCATAGATACCCTCTGTTGCTGGGTCGGCCGGCGCGCGAGCCGGTCCACCCAGCGACAGCAAGGTGTGCAGTACACTGTTCGGCACACGCACACACGCACCACGTACGATGAGCGAGAACTAGTTCGGACAATGCTGACCGACGACGCATGGCTAGCACCGCTCGTCGCAGCCAAGAATATAGTGATGGGGGAGGCGGTATCGCTTATAAGTATCGATGTACTTTAAATCCCGCCATCGAGAACGTCCTATACTGGAAATCAAATTATTTGAGTGATTTGGAGTTTTGTTTAAGTACAATGTTTTAGTTTGTTTAAGTATGAAATCTTTTATATTTGGAAGTAATATTCTAGAATGAAGGGACTTTAAATTTATATAGAAAGGAGTGTTATAGGAAATTTTAAGGGCTTTGTTTTGAATAGTTTGAAGCTTTCTGTAGTTTGACTCACAAGTACTGCTCCAAACTGGTGAAGCGTAACTTTTGTATTACTTGAATAAACGTTGGTTTTTAAACTAGCTGGATTTAACTACAACTGTCCACCCCTAACGAACTAATCAACGGGCTGCTGCAACAAGACCTGACGGCACGTACATCAAATCGGTCCTTCGAGCCGGAAGCACAAACTCGTCGACATGTGCATCCTGCCCATCCTAATTTACTCATCAAAACGCGGCTGGTAAGAAAGGTGTTATAAGAATACTAAATATGTCTTTTGCTACCGGCTTTTTCATTGCATACATGGAAAAGAGAGAGCATCGCCGCATCTTTTTGAGTAATGAAGAAATGATAAATAAAAAAGATAAATTAAAGGTTGGCACCGGGATTCAAACCTGTATCTCCTGCATAAGAATCAAGCGTGAAACCCACTAGACCACGGAGCTCTCGTACTAATGATTAATTAAAATAATGGCAACTAAGTTCTCAATATGGGAATATGTCGAATTGGAAAGTTTTCAATATGGGAATTAAAGCTCTTTAGATAAGAGCTGTCGGATTTCATACTATCAGTTTATTTTGTTGGTTACTTTTTACGCCTTTATAGTAGCACCACTATTTCTTTAGTGGCTCACTTTGGTGAGGTTAGGTTAGGGGAGATTGGGTTCGTTTAGATTGACTTAGGATAGGTCACCTTACTTTGCTTAACTTTACGTTGGGTTAGATTGGATTAAGTTAGGTATGGATAAATACGTACCTATTCAAAGTGTACGTTCACTCTCAGACTTATTTTCTTCTTCAAACTGGCTCAAACTGAAACTGATATTGAAATTGCTGTTTTGGAATAGAAGAGATTTGTAGAACTGCCTAGCTTCTATGGAAATTCGTAATACTGCCCAATATATAATTCGTAATACTGCCCAATACTCTCAAAGTGCGTACATGCCGATGTGCACTGAACTTCTGAACGCCCCAAGGTTGAAGGTTCTATTGAGCATCGCGATTTTGAACCTTATGCCATGGTGATAAAATTCAAAAACGGGGATTTGACAACATACTTTATGGTGCGACTGGGCACGTTCCCACTAAAATAATACAAGAGTCAGCAGAAGACAGTCCAAATGGTAACTTCTTAGTGATTTAATTTCTCTGTGTTTTTTGCTTATTTAATTATATAAATTTAAACCCTATGGCGACCCTCGATGACAAGGTACCCCGCTCGAAACCTCAGGGAAGAGGGATAGGCTGAACATCAGCGCTACACGGAGTCCCAATTTCGTGTTAGCAGGAGCTGAGCCACTTCCTATTGTCTCAGGCAAATCTTATCATTGCATGAATCAAAAATCTGTATTATTTATGGCAACAAACATATATTATTATTATTATCATTAATAATATATAATAATACCTTGGACACTATTTACACACATTGATCTAGCCCCAAACTAGGATTCCCTGTATCTTGGGTACTAGACAACGATACACATACTTATATAGATAAATATTATACATAGATAGATAAACAACCATGACTAGGGTACAAACATCTGTTCTCATCAAACAAGTATTTGCCCCCACCGGGACTCGAATCCGGGACCCTTGGCTTCGTAGGCAGGGTCACTGCCGACTCGGCCATTCGGGTCGTCAAGACCAAGATTAAAGGCATTGTAGCTTATAACGCAAGAAGAGTTCGACGATTGTACGAGGAAAGGTTTCCGAACCGCAGACTGACAACGTACGAAATTATTTGAAGAGTCGTTAATGCGTATCGCGAAGGCAGGCTTCCGGGAACGATTGCGTCATTGCGGGGAAACCTAGAACTGCTGACGATGACGTTGCATCAAATCAAGTTCGAACCGATCCAGGCATATCAGTGCGTTCAATTGAGCAGCTTACTGGCGTAGCAAAATCATCAGCAGAATGGATTTTAAAGCCGCACAAATACCACCCGTACCGTATTCAGCGCGTTCAAGCGATTACGCAACGGCTTCCCGTAAGATGGTGCAAAAATGGAGGGAAAACCCTATTTTTTCTACGAAGTTATGTGGAGTGACGAATCAGCCAGCAAAAGGGATGGGTACCTCAACATGCATAGTGCTCATAGATTGCAGTTATCGAACCCACGTGAGACACGAGTAGACCGGTGATAATTGCAATTAAAAATTAAACTGTGGACGGTAATTTTTAATGGCAACAAATATAATGATCACCAAAATATTTTTTTCCTACCCAAAATAGGTAAATGCTACCCAAAATGGGTAAATGATCACCAAATGTTGCAGAAAATATCACGGGAAAATACTGCGGTAGTTTCGGTGAAGGGTAAAGGGAGTGAGCGAAGCGAAGCCCCCTTTATCCTTCGTGGTAGGATGAACATGTAAGAACAACAAAAAATACTTAAAACATAAACTTAACATAAAAAAGTTTGGTGATCATTTATCCAAACACAATTTGGTGATCGTTTACTAATTTTGGCAGTCGTTTAGAATTTATTGGTAGTAAAATAGGGGCGTTTTTGGTGATCGTTTAAACATAAGCCATTTTTAATGGGCGAATAATTGGACCATTTGAGTTGCCGGCAATTCTCAATGGTCAAGGTAACTTGCAGTTTTTGCAAAATGAGCTTCTTTTATTTGAGGATACGCCGATAACAATGCGTCAAAGATCGTAGCTACAGGGACGGTTGCCCAGCCCACCAAGCCAAACCTTGCTTTTGTCACCTTACCTTGTCTTTTACACATAGCCAATAAAAACAACGGTCAAGTGCGAGTCGGATTCGCGCACGAACGATTCCGCACAACCACCGTACAATGGTAGGGATGGTGTAGAGTGAATAGTTTGGATTTTACATAGCAAATATTGCTTACAAAGTTATTGGTGCGGCTACCTTAGGACTCCATTTACGTAACCAGGTGCATTCATAAGTTTTTATGAGGTATTAAAATAATTGTTGTATGAGAGCCCCCTTAAATATTTATTGTATTCTGTTTTTTAGGTATTTTTGTTATAGCGGCAACCACGGCAACAGAAATACATCATATGTAAAAATTTCAACTGTCTAACTGTCACGGTTCATGAGATACAGACGGATAGACAGACAGACGGATAGCGGACCCCTTTACTATGTGTCGATAGTTGACCAACTAACTAGAAAAAAACCGCTAGTTTGTCAACTAACCGTTTTGACAATCTTACGGTGAAATCGCTACTTGGCAGTGGTAGCCGTAAAAACCTTCCAGCAATCCGTTCAACCTTTCCTGCATCCAGGTGAAGACGTGTGCATGGGGATGCTATGGGGACATTAATGAGCTAAATGAATTTTTTAATAAAAAAGTTTATATTACCTATTGTAAATACGTTTAAATTTAATGAATAAAGTTAAAGTTTATCTAGCAAACAGTGCTACTTTGCCCCTACGTAACGTGAGGTAACGCAGCGTAACTTAACTTATCGTGAGCTAACCTCAGCGAAACTAATCTAACCTGAGGTAAGGTTATGTTAGTTTGAATTCGCCAGGTAAGAAATGAATTTTAGCAGCGTCGTCTTTTGATCTCAAATCTCACTAAGATTGAAAATGAAAAAGGAAATAACATATTCTTTTTCTTCTTCTTCTATTTCTTCTTTTATTTCATGTCTACAAGCACATTTAAATTAAATTTAAAAAAGTAATTAAAATCGCAACATAATTTCTAGCATCCCCCCCCCCCCTCGTAGTGTCCAGGTATTATTATTATTATTGTGTATGCTGCAACGCTTAATGTTGTTATTTAGTTTCTGTAGGTCACTTTCCGTCCGAACACTAAGAGAAGTTGTGTTAGATCGGAACTTCATGATACAATTTGGAGCCGAGCGAAGCGGAGCGTTAACAAGTATACGTGAAATTATTGGCTCAATACCTTCCGCAGGCTGAGTTGACAGGTACGTAGATTTTGTTCATGTTAAATTCCCGAAAGAGCAAAAAGGGAGGGCACGAACTGTGCGGTTTCAGTACATTCAGGGCTGGTTCATACGCATTATGCGGCTTTAAGCGCCCCAGTTTGAAGAGTAAATGAGCCTTTAGTTCAATTGTAAGCCGTTTCATGATACAAGGATTCCATTCCTGAATCGGCATATCATAAGCAATTTTGAAAGGTAATTTCTTATTCCGTGTCTAGTATTATTTTTTCACTTCAGCAGATCAAAGTGCGAGGTAAGTCTTTGCTGAAGATATAAGCTAAGACAAAGCCATCAATTTATCGTCTAAATAACACTTGTGTAGTCTTAAGTAACAATTCATAATAGCGTAGAAATTAATTAAAAACGTTTTAGAGGATATCCAAAAAATAGCTAACCTAACAATGTAAATAATGGAGATTTTTATTAAAAACATTAAAAGGAGGTCGTGTTAGGCTTGATCGATGCGAACCCCATATATATCATATACACATATATATCGCCCAAAGGGCAAATTGCAGGTAGAAAGCCTTCAGCATATACCGAGGCCATGGCTCACAGTAAAGTCTTAGACAGATAACTGTAAACACAAAGGGGTTGTTTTTAGTCCGTGTACCACACGACCTGATGCCCGCTCAATATGTGGGGACCCGAACATAGCAGGGAGGTCTGACTCCTGGGCATGGGTAATTACCTTTTTTTTCCCCTCCAAAAAAAAATTAAAATGATCGATGCATCTGAGGACTTTTGGGTCAATATTAAATATGAGATTGAATGCTCTATTTTGCGTGCTCCATGTATTAAAAGGCTTCCTCGCGATGCAACACCACCACGGTTAGAACGTCTTTACTTATCTCATGGTACATTGTTAGCACTGTTGGAATCTTCATAAATGCTTAATTTAGTTTATAAGTAGCGATATTCGTAAACACAATCATGTATCTGTCACTGTCTATGGTTATTCCGACCGTTCTCTCACGTAGTATCTATTATGTCTGTGGTTCTCTCTGCTCTTATATCGGAACTATCCAAATCAAAATCTAAGTTCATCGCAACTGATTCTTTCCATTTATCTCCATATAACTTCAAGCACCGCAGGATTCGCACCCGCATCTCCTGCGTGAGAAGCGAGTGTGGAACCACAAAACTACGGAGCCCAACAAAAGTAGGCGCTATTTGTGCTCTTGGCCGTTTTCTAACAACAGTATCTTCTTCTTCTTCTTTCTTTATCTACACACGTATCATAAACCCTCTTTACTGCGTTCAAAAACCGCACGTTACGATCAGCATTATGTTAAACTACTTGGTAAAAACTCGTTTCGTATCCGGAAAACTACACATAATGACCATTATGTGTAGTTTTTCTACATATAATGACATTCAAATTTCGAACGCCGACGCCCACCCGCGTGCCGTCCCTAGTTTGTCTGTGAAGTTGGTACTGACATTCAAATTTCGAACGCCGACGCCCGTCTGCGTGAAGTTGGTACTAAAGGACAAGCTAAACAATTGCAGAACCACAATGCCGGTCAAACATGCGGTTCCTGAACACATCAAAGAGAGCTTTTGATATGTGTGTAGATAAACTAGTGTATGTAACTGTACATAATTAAGCATTAAAACTCTCGAGTGATATTATTATGAAACTCGCCTTCGGCTCGTTTCATAATCCCACTCTCGAGTTTTAATGCCCTCCATTAAGCAGCAGTCACATAAACTACTATAAAAGGTTTCCAGTTCGTATTCGCAAAATGCTTTTCTAATGAGCTGTCGGGCATAATGAAACATGGCCACGGAATAGACAACTGAAACCAATTATTATGAGGGCAACAAACATGTTTATAAAATGAGAGCCGCTGTTGTCAACAGGGGAGCACGTTCGCCATACATCGTAGTCGAATATTGATCAACACGTTATCACTACGTCAGGGGGTAAATATTTGTTTTGATTGATTGCAAGATTGCGATGCGATATGCGGACGGCGCGGCGGCGTTGGGATCTCCAAATGCTACGAAATAAAAGGGGCATCGAATTACTGGTTAACTGGACGACCTCCGTATGAAAAAAAAAGTCCAAGTGCGAGTTGGACTCGAGCATCGAGGGTTCCGCAAAAATCGCATTTTTTTGTGAAGGAACTACAAATTTGCTGTTTTTGGATTGTTTCCTTTGCTTGTGCTATAAGACCTTGCTTTATGCCACATTTAATTTTTCTGTGTTAACGGGAAGCATCGTATAGGGTTTGATTCCTGATTTAAATTATGACAAAAACGGCGGTAACTTTTGATTGCGTTGACCCATAATTTTTTCGCAACTTTAAGACACCACAGACTTTTAAAAATCGATACTAATTGCAACTGAATGCCTCCACGCGTTCCCAAGGAAAGGAATCTTGTCAGACAGACAGACAGACAGACGGGCAGACAGGCAGGCAGACATTATTTTTTCAGATCTTCCCCTTTATTTGTGCTTTAAAATCTTGCTTCGTGTCAAATATCCTGATTCTAGGTCAATATAGATTTAATTCCCTTGCGAATATCAAGCGATTTCAGCAAAATTTAAACATATATGGTGGATGATTGTGTAGACCTATAAGTTTGATTTTTCACAACTTTTAGAAACCACAGACTTGAGTAATCGATATTAATTTCAACTTGTTTTAATTTCAACTTGCTACTTGTTCCTGAGGAAAAGGGTCTTGCTTCACAGACGGACATAGAGAAGGACGGACGGATAGGCAACGAAGTTATACGAAAAGATAAGGGTTATTTGTTTTTCCTTTTAAGGTACGGAACCCTTAGGTTGTTACTATTATCAAACAAACGTTATTACGTTGTTGGTACATGTTAAACGGGGTAAATATAGTTTGCAACACGGTAAAGCCTAATTAGACGTTAATTAACGCTTGATGTATTGATCAAGTAATTCCACATTTAAATAATATATAATTGTGTATTATTTAACATCTATCTTGTCAGAGAGCAAACTCCTAACGTCGAAATGAAAAATCTAAATCAAAGGTTCTTTACTACTGTCTCTTTTGCACATTCGACCACTGTAGGAGAAGAAGTAAATAAACATCGGGAAGCAGATAAACCGGTCAAGTGCGAGTCTAAATCGCGCACGAAGGGTTCCGTACCACCGTTCAATGGAAGCGATGGTGTGGAGTGAATAGTTTGGATTTTACACAGCAAAATATTGTTTGCAAAGTTATTGGTGCAGTTACTTTCACACTCCATGTACGTAACCAGGTGCATCCATAAGTTTGTATGTGGTATTGAAAGAATTGTTGTATGGGAGCCCCCTTAAATATTTCTTTTATCCTGTTTTTTAGTATTTGTTGTTATAGCGGCAACATAAATACATAATCTGTGAAAATTTCAACTCTCTAACTAGGTTCTTGAGATACAGCCTGGTGACAGACGGACGGACGGACGGACGGACGGACAGCGGAGTCTTAGTAATAGGGTCCCGTTTGGAACCCTTCGGGTATGGAACCCTAAAAAACGATCGGAAATTTGGAAGTGGTAAAATGGGTATAATTTAGAAAGGTAAATTTTCTCTGACCTCTGACATGGAAACTGTGGTTCATCAAAATAAATACTGAAATATAAGAAATACCATCAACAACTTGAGATATAAAATGAATATTAAACGTAATTGAGCATCAGAGACACCACCCTTGACCAGCTAATACTAAAAACCCTGACAGACATCCTAAACTGCACTTTCGACGAGATACAGCTGGATGCAGGCATCCTTGCCTTATAGCATGGTGGCCTGGGGATCCGAAAAGTATCAGATGCTGCGCTCCCAGCATTCCTGTCCTCGGCACATGGCACATGTGGCCTCTACGGTAAAGTAATATACCCATCACTTGGTGATGTTGAGGTCACGTGCCTGGCCGATGCAAGGAATGCTTGGACGTAAGCCTGTCCGGAACAAAATTTCACGCTCAACACAAACTTCCCAAGGTTGTGGGACGAGCCACTCTGCCTTCAAAGACACGAGAGCAGGCTTAACGCGGCAGCCAAACCTGCATAACGTGTCGTCTACTCGCAACCAGGGAACGAGAGTCAGGGCACTGGTTGCACGCCATCCCGTCCAGACCGTCCCGTCCTCGGTACGCTTATGGACAGGACCACTCTGACGCTGGCCGTCTGTTTGCGATGTGTGATAAAAACTAATGAGGTATATCACTGCCGCTGCGGTCCCAGGGTGTGCCAACAAGGACACCACGGTCTGTCCTGCCATTACAGCGTCGGTCGTTTCCCGAGACATGCTGCTCTTGATGATATTATCCGCCGGGCCGTTTCCAGCGCGGGCGTACCGTACATTCTAGAACCGTCAGGTATAGCCCGCGATGAAGGTAAGAGGCCCGACGGAATAACACTCATTCCGTGGCAGCATGGGAAGTCGCTGGTGTGGGACGTTAAATGTGTTTACACGCTAGCTCCATCCCACTTACCAGCGACTTCCTTAAGGATCGGCGCAAATATGCAGCCCTCGGGGAGAACTTCATATGTGTGCCATTTAACGAGGAGACCCTCGGTCCGTGAGGACCCGACGCTCGACAAAACTTCTTAAGGAGATTTCAAAGAGACTTGTCGAAGCGTCTGGGGATCCCAGAGCTGGCACCTACCTCGTGTAGAGGATTAGTCTGGCTATACAGTGAGGTAATGGTGCTAGCATGTTGGGCACCCTGCCAGTCGCCGGCGACGATCTGAAGGACATTTTTTATTTAGTTAAATATTTGTATTTTTTATATTTAGCTAGGTTAAGTTGTAAATACGTCTAAGTTATATTACTTGTAAAAATAAAGTAAATACACTATACCTAAAAATACATTGAGCACACATTGAGCATGATTTGTTTTCTCGCTACCTCACAATTTTTCCATTTCGTTTCTGTGTCAATTTTGCGAATCGTTTGAAATACTTGTCCTTCCGAATGAGGCCACGAGGCTATCTTGTGAGCCACTCGGGCGTTGTGGGGACCTATTGGATTTTGCAGATTTGATGGCAAAATAAATAAAGGTTATGTTATGATATTTTCCCTTTCACCCGTGGAAAGAGGTATAAGCTCTTATTTCTCAGATTTTCGAAATTGTAAAAAAACAGTGGCATTGAGTTAATCAAGCGCTTCAGATGTTAATAAATTCAAATTCCAAATGTATTTATTACTGTAGATATAAATATTACATATACATAGCAATCGTAATGTTTTGCCACTTCTCTACATTGGACCACTGTGGGATTAGAAGGGCGTAGAAACTGCCTCAGATTAATTTTTAGATCTCTTTTAAACATTGCTTGTACTAAATTATTACAAATATTAAGTACTGTACTATACTACTGTGTATTAATCTGGTTTGACTCCTACCTGAGAGACCGCCAGCAGCGTATTAAGTCTGAGGAGATCTCAACGAACTGGTGTAATCTTTCCGCGGGTGTTCCGCAGGGTGGTATCCTTTCTCCTCTTCTCTTCTCAGTATTCATTAACTCCATCTCCGACGTTCTTACTTCTTCTTATCATCTCTACGCAGATGACCTTCAAATATATCGGCACTTCTCTCTTAGTGATGTAAATCTGACCGTAGAGGCGTTGAATGCTGACCTCGATAACATCAGTAAATGGGCAATTTCATACGGGCTACTTGTCAACCCGGCAAAATCTCAAGCCATGATTATGGGTACACGGCACTCAATTAACACAATACAAAATATCCCCGTCGATCCTGTGATGTATGAGGGTACGATAATCACCTACAGCGAGAAAGCTAAGAATCTTGGGGTTATATTTGATAACTTGCTGTCCTGGTCGCCCCATGTTTGTGAGGTCAGCAGACGAGTCTTTGCGTCATTTTACTCCCTACGGAGATTGCAGTACTTCCTGCCGCGGCAGACTAAAATCACCCTTGTTCAGTCCCTTCTACTACCTTTAATAGACTACGCGGATGCTTGTTGGGTCAGTGCGAACGAAGAACAACTGAATAAACTCGAGCGACTCCAAAACCTTGGGATTCGGTTTGTCTACGGGCTGCGCAAGTACGACCATGTCTCCCAGTATCGCAAGGAGCTGGGATGGCTTCCGATCCGTCTTCGCCGTGATATGCACATTCTCTCTTATCTATTCAATATTTTGCGAAATCCCCGCTACCCCACATATCTTCGAGAACGTTTTGAGTTTCTTTTCCCCAGGGATAGTAATCGGAGATCCCACATGGTGTCTCTCCTGTCAACTCCTCGGCATAAAACTGCCGCCTACAAACACTATTTTAGGTTAAGGGCAATCCGACTGTGGAACGCACTTCCCTGCACTATTAGGGATAGTCCCTCAATTTTCACTTTTAAGAGAAGATTGAAAGCGTATTTCCTTTCTCTTTCGTAATTAGTATCATATTTATGTAAGTATATGTATGATATTTTGTAGTTTATATATGTGCATGCTATCTAGTGTATTATATAGTTGAAATATATATTTTTTTTATTAGGTATATTTTATTTATATTTTAAAAGTAATTTTCGTACGTATGTATACTGTTTTATTGCGCACTAGGACTGTCCTTTTTCATAAACACTCCTGTCTTGCCTAGGTTTGCTGGAAGAAATCTCTTTTTAGAGATAAGCTCGCCTTTGCCTATAAAATTTATTGTAACTGTCTGTGTATCTATGTTTTCTGTGCAATAAAGAATATGAATATGAAAGTACATAGTCAGGTCATAAGTTCTGTCACATGTGCAATATGAAATAATTTAGACATGTTTATTATTTATGTAAACATTTATATAGCAAAATGAACTTAATAAAACATAGATTCTTATGGTAATAAAGTTTATTCAAAATGACCCCCGCGATTTTGAATACAGGCCTTTATTCTGCGCGGCCAGTCGTCTATCGCAGCACGAACGAGGTCCATGTCAATATCGGCGGCTGCCTTAATCAAGGATGCCTTGAGTGACTCCAAATCAGGATGAGGCTTTGAGCAGGCCTTTTCCTCCAAGTGTTGCCATATCTTGTAATCTAACGGACTCAAATCTGGACTGGAGGAGGGCCAGTCTTCGTGCCGGATGAAGTCGATTTCACGCGCCGCCAGCCAGTCTTGTGTGCTTTTCGCTCTATGAGCTGGCGCAGAATCTTTGTTCAGGCTTCTCAGCACCTAATGACCTCGTAGGGGCCCATCAGCTACGAGGTAGCGTAACGATCAGTTGCCAAGAAGTGTGAACGTCGGCGATTCACCGAGCTGAAGTAATTGGGGTCGATCTAACCTGGTCTGTGCTTCGGTCCCGTCAACCTCCTGTCTCTCTGCAAGGCCCGGGTGCACCCTAGGCTCTTCTTGGTAGACAGGTTCTTCAGCCAACCTCCTATGACTGGCGGGCCAGCTTCAATGAGCACAGTGTTCCAACACAGGTTATGTTACGTGGTAAAAACCAATCGGCCACGTAAATGCGAACTTTATCTGGTTCGGGGAACCACAACACACTCAGCTATATAGACAATCCTGAGGGAAACCCGAATACATTCCAGATGGCTTGCGATTTAATTTCAATACCCTAACCAAAACGCGTTTACATTGCGAGGGCTTTCGTCTGTCAGTTGTCAAAAAACTGCTAGGTTGGCAGCAACGTCAAATTCAAAATGGCCGTTCAGAAACCATCGATCGAATATCGATTTGGAATCGAACAATCACCCGCCCGGACAGGCACCCACCTGTCCCCTAATCTACGGGCAGCCGAGACAACGTTGCTACCGCTCGTTTTAGAACCGAGCCTCCTACTAGAACCTCTGCAGACCGGGGGGTCCCGTCCTTGCCAGGGAACAAGTTAACAATGCGCCCCCTGCGCCAACGTAGTGGCGGTAGGTTAGCATCCTTAACCAGAACGAGGTCACCAACACTAGGGGGGCTGGTTTTGTCAGTCCACTTAAGGCGCTGTTGTAAGATATGCAGATACTCGAGCGACCAACGCTTCCAGAAATTCTGAGTAAACTGCTGCAACATCTGATACCTTGACAACCGATACAATTTCACTCCCTCGAAGGGGTGCTCGGGCAACGCGTTAAGTGGCTGTCCTATCAAGAAATGGCCTGGGGTCAGAGCCTCCAGGTCATTTGGATCCGAGCTGAGCGGACACAACGGTCGCGAATTGAGAACGGCCTCGATCTTACAAAACAATGTCGCGAGCTCCTCAAAAGTCAGCGCGGTCTGACCTACTATACGCCCCAAGTGCGTCTTAGCTGACTTAACTACGGCCTCAAAAATCCCACCCCAGTGGGGGCAAATCGGTGGGCTGAAGGTCCACTGTATACCCCGACGGGAGAGGGCCGTTCCAATATCCACTTTATTTACATTCAAAAAGTTGACTATCTCTCGTAAGTATCGTTCCGCACCGATGTAGTTAGTGCCGTTATCAGAGCGGATCAAAGTTGGAAGTCCCCTTCGAGAAACAAACCTATCCAAACAAGCAATGAAAGCCTCTGTCGAGAGATCAGCCACGAGCTCGAGATGTACCGCCTTGGTGGATAAACAAACAAACACACATAGGTACGCCTTGTATTGCCTAGCGGTACGCAATCGTGAACTCTTCACCATAAACGGTCCTGCAAAATCCGTACCAACACCTGAAAACGGTCTGACCTCATTCATACGATCAGGGGGCAAGTCCCCCATGAGAGGTTGCATCGTGGCAGCCTTAAGTCGATAACAAGGCATGCACCGAAACACGATGTTCCGTATGACACGGCGGGCAGATAAGATCCAAAACTCCCGCTGGAGCGTGGCCAACAACGCGTTACAGCCGGCATGCGCGTTTTTAATATGACGATCAGTCACCAGCAATTCAACTAACTGTCCCCCCTTGGGGAGCAGAAGTGGGTGACGAGCCGAATACGACAGATTCGCATTGCGCAATCTTCCTCCTACCCGAAGTAACCCGGTCGAATCAACAAAGGGGTTGAGACGCGCGACGGCTCCCTTCAATTTCGAACGTCCACTTCGTATAATCTCCAATTCTGCCCCAAACTTCGAGGACTGTACCAACCGGACCAAATTCAATAGCGACTCGTTTCGCTCTGCCGGAGTCAGAATAGGGTTCAACGTTCGCTGATCGCGAGGAGTACGACAATTTCGAGCGAATCTCCTAATCCAAGTGGACACGTTTATCAACTTGTCAAGTGAGCTATACCGGTCCAGCAGAAACCCGGCGTCAGGGTCCTCAGCCTTCTGGGTAACATGCACGGCCGCTCTGGGGCCATGATCCGAAGATACTACTACATGACTGTGGGGCCAGTCCGATTCTCTCTTGGCAAGCCAGGGTGGTCCCCACCACAAATGGTGTCTAACGAGTTCAGGAGCCCGACATCCCCTGGATGCACAATCAGACGGGTTCAATTCTCCTAGTACATGTCTCCAGGTCAGTGGGACCTCAGACGACACAATCTGGGAGACACGGTTCGCAACAAAAACCTCTAAGTTATGGACCGAAGCCTTCAGCCAGCACAAAACAATCTGGCTGTCCGTCCACGCGTGCACCGTATCCTCCAAAACCACTGACCCACGCAACACTGTTAGAGTGTGATTCAAAAGTTTGGTCAAAAGAGCAGCCCCGGACAGTTCCAGTTTTGGAATCGTCATCCTTGTCCGAATAGGCGCTACCTTGCTTTTTGCCAAAACCAAACGCACGTCGACCTCCCCGGTGGAGGTGACGGTTCGCAAATAAACCGCTGCCGCAAACCCTCGTTCAGAGGCATCACAAAACCCGTGAAGGGTTGCCCTGTAATCCCCAGCAGGGACCAATTTCCTCGGCAGCGATACATTATTTATGTCCAATAGCGAGGTGAACATTCGCGTCCAATCAGTCAACAAATCACCTGAGAGGTGGGTGTCCCAGGTCAACTGAGCCGCCCATAGCCTTTGCATAAAACATTTGAGAGCAAAGGTGACTGGAGAAATCCATCCATTCGGGTCGAACGTTCTCGCAATCGTTGACAGTACTGACCGCTTCGTCCAGGCCTTCGGTGTTTCTACACCCGACTGGTAAACTCATCATGGACGGGCCGGTACTGAATTCCAAGTACTGACAACATGTTAGGGTTGTCAGGATTCTCAAAAACGTGCGGGTCTTGTTGAAACTCATCTGGGAGACCAGCCATCAACTCAGGGGAGTTGGACATCCACTTACGTAGTTCATAGCCGCCTCGTTCCAGCAATTGAATGAGCTCGTCACGTCGGTCCAGAGCTTCCTCTACACTGGCTGCCCCTGTGCAGACGTCATCGACGTACAAATCTTGCTCCAGGATAGCGGCGGCTCTAGGATAGCTCACACGGTCACGCGACGCCAACTACCGCAGGGTACGCATCGCCAAATACGGGCTAGACCGTAACCCATACGTGTTCGTGTTTAACTCATAGACCTTGACTGGCTCGGCCGTGGACTCACGCCACAGTATCAACTGATACCTTCTGTCAGCCGGATGAATTACCGTTTGCCTAAACATCATCCGAATGTCTGCGACAAATACAATCTGGTGCCTCCGAAAGTTCGTGAGAATATCCGAAATATCACGACTCAACTTGGGTCCCGAATGTAGACACTGATTCAGGGACATCCCGTTCGAGGTAGGTGCTGACCCATCAAAATCAACTCGAATCTTGCCGGTAGGGGTTCGTAGGACGGCATGGTGTGGAAGGAAACAATGATCCTCAGATCTCCAGTCCACACCCGATACCGACATGTGTCCTAACGACTCATACTCCCTCATGAAATCAACATATTTTTGTTTAAATACGGCGTCCCTTGTCATCCTACGCTCCATCGACATCAATCTCGTCTCAGCCATCTTCCTAGATTCTCCTAGTGGCGGTCGATCGGCCCTGAAAGGCAGTCGAGTTACAAAACGACCAGAACGAAGGCGACCAGTACTATTCTGGTAAAACAACTCGCACTCTTCTTCGTCTGCGTCGACTCGACGAACGGTGGGAGGTTCCTCTATCTCCCAGAAACGTTGGATAACGTCTGACAACGCTGAGCCAATAAGTATGCCATCTGACTCGGCAGGCCTAACCATTGGCAATGCCGGACCCATGATCACGTGACCAAACTTAGTATCCACAGCAATCAACCCGTCCGGCTGAAGAACTCGCCGATCCGACAACAGAAACCTACCCAGAACGTCTGCTCCCAGTAGCAGGTCGACCGGGGCTGGAGTGTCAAAATCGGGATCCGCCAACTTGAGTCCTGATGTCAGGAATCGAACGGCCGGATTCAACTTCACCAAGGGGTGTCTGCCCATGACATGCGTCATTACTAAAGCTTGCACGGATGTTTTTGTCAAAATGTCATAACGTGGAGAGAACGTGATCACCGATTGACCAACTACATTCGTAACCGTAACATTCCCCACGCCCCTTATTGATTTATTATACCTATTTACCTTGAGGCCCAACCATTTTGCTAAATCATTCGATACAATGCAGCCCTGAGCTCCAGAATCTAATAGGGCGCGAACGTATGTTGGGTTGCCCGCCAAATCCCAAACAAGCACAAAGGCGATCAGTAACACCACCGTCTCCGGTTGGGGGGCAACCAATGGTTGGGCCGCAAATTCCTAGCGAGGACCCCCGGGGCCCCACTGTGCCTGTAACCGATCAGGTATGCAGCTATACGCCAGAGGGTCCCATTGTACAAATGGCCCACGCGCCGGTTCCATTCCCAACCTACGATTCCCCGTAAAGGGGGGTGGGCGTGAATTCAACCGTGGCCGCTCCATGAGCGGGGGGGACATCACATGTGACCGACGAGGACGAGGCGACGAGCGGGGCGACAACTGAGGCGGCGTCCGAACCGCACCCGCATAGCTCGAAGGTGTCCCATGCCACCCGCCCGTTACGGCCTGCTCAACACACCCAATGTCCCGCTGGGTCGGATGCTGAGTCGCAACCGAATACTCAGAGCCCCCATGTAATGGTCCTGAGTGCGGCCCTGCACCCTGGTACTGCCCTGTGCACGTGGGGACGTTGGCCCCTGAGTTGCGCTCCGAGTCGCAAGCGAATTCTCAGGGCCCCATGCCGTGTCACCCTGGGTACGGCCCTGTGGACGTGGGGACGTTGGCCCCTGAGTTGCGCTCCGAGTCGCAAACTAATTCTCAGGGCCCCATGCCGTGTCACCCTGGATACGGCCCTGTGGAGGCTGTTGGCCGGACCGGTTCATGCACAACAGATTGTTGTGGGCCCCACCACAATATCCGCACATTTTTGTGCGCGTGCAGTCCCTAGCCACGTGTGGCC
Source organism: Argyresthia goedartella (assembly GCA_949825045.1). NCBI lineage: Eukaryota > Metazoa > Arthropoda > Insecta > Lepidoptera > Argyresthiidae > Argyresthia > Argyresthia goedartella. The sequence goes on from OX463819.1 coordinate 1,817,243, forward strand.
CGAGGCACAGGAAACACCAGCTCCGCTGCTTGGCCATCCGGCGCCGTCCCTGAACCCTAAGTTCCCCGAACTTATTTCAATTGGCCACAGCATGGCCAATCTGCCTACAACATGGGCAGGTCTCACTATGTGGGGTCAATGCACTCACAGTCCCATATGACTGCCGGTTGGTGCGGTCCTTCCTCGTCGGAGGGCCCCTACTCACAGCGCTCCCGGCAGCTCTCTGTGGCTCCGAAGGATGGGTGACCGTCAACCCCAAATTCTCTGCCCGTCGAGCCTCCTGTTCCAAGAATCCGACCAAGTCGGAGAAGGCGGGCAGGTCCTCGGCCGACCTCCCGTGAGACTGTTCGAAACGAGTCTGCACGTCAGCGGGTAGGCGGGAAAGTACAATGTACAACAGTAGGTACGACCATTCACCAACCGGAAGTCCAAGATTCTCTAGAGCCTTGGTGACGGACAACAATGGGTTCAAAACCTCCGTCTGTATGGCCCCAACCTTGTTCACAACCGGGATGCTAAACAAACGGTTCAGTTGGGCATCGGCCAACCTCCGTTTGTTGTGGTAACGTCTGACCAACAATTGCCTGGCCGTTTCATAGTTACCCTCCGTAACTGTCAAATGAGCGACCAGCTCCCTAGGCTCACCCCTCAATGCTGCCACCAGCTGAGCCATCTTGACAGACTTGGTAATGTCCGATCGCATGTGCACCAAACTGTCGAACAGATTGATGAAGCTCATCCATTCACCGGACACGCCGTCAAAAGTAGGCATAGTTATGGCAGGTAACCTGGACCCCGAACCTTGAAGCGGCAGAGGTGCTTCAATATCACCACCATGGCTGGACTCGCGCTGTCTACGTATGTCCGCAGCCTTCTGCGTGATAGCAGCTGCCATCTCCATACATTTGTCGACATCCCCTATCAACCGTGACAGCCTGTCAGGTGCGCAACCATCAACTGATTCCGCCTGCGCGGACATTTCGAGCACCCTATTGTAACGTTCCTTAACGTCCATAGACCGCTCCAATACCACATCATGCCTATCTAAACGGTCTATCAGACCGTGTGCGGAGGAAAACCATCTGAGTTCCTTAGAAACACCCTTCTGGATTTCAGATAACGACATGATCGGAAAGATACTTACTCACAATTTGCAGTAACTCAATTTTATTGGACCCTCCAGTCTACAACCCAAACGAGGGAACCCTAAACCACAACTTAAACAATGTTGTTTTCCTTAAACAATAGGAACCGAGTTTTATATCTATATAAATTCTGTAAATACAATTTAGTTTCCCTTTATCATTATAACACACACAGATAGTCAATATTAGTTCAAGTTATAAATTGCTATAGACTGAAAACAATGTAATAGCCTGCTATCAATAGATGTAACTACCTATGTTAACCAAAACATTCATTCAATAGCGTTACTAGACCACTAATAGATTGACTAACTGGTAATTCAATTCAATATCTGTCTATCTACTACCAGCAATAGACCTATAGCTTACAATACTACCAATCTATGTGGATATAGGAACACAACCAAGTTACCTAATAACCGCCTATACCTACAGATTGATAGTCCCAAATCGTGCCTTCCTGGAGCCCTTGACGGCTGCAAATCTCAGGAAGCCACGCTCTAGCTACCAAAATGTTCAGGCTTCTCAGCACCTAATGACCTCGTAGGGGCCCATCAGCTACGAGGTAGCGTAACGATCAGTTGCCAAGAAGTGTGAACGTCGGCGATTCACCGAGCTGAAGTAATTGGGGTCGATCTAACCTGGTCTGTGCTTCGGTCCCGTCAACCTCCTGTCTCTCTGCAAGGCCCGGGTGCACCCTAGGCTCTTCCTGGTAGACAGGTTCTTCAGCCAACCTCCTATGACTGGCGGGCCAGCTTCAATGAGCACAGTGTTCCAACACAGGTTATGTTACGTGGTAAAAACCAATCGGCCACGTAAATGCGAACTTTATCTGGTTCGGGGAACCACAACACACTCAGCTATATAGACAATCCTGAGGGAAACCCGAATACATTCCAGATGGCTTGCGATTTAATTTCAATACCCTAACCAAAACGCGTTTACATTGCGAGGGCTTTCGTCTGTCAGTTGTCAAAAAACTGCTAGGTTGGCAGCAACGTCAAATTCAAAATGGCCGTTCAGAAACCATCGATCGAATATCGATTTGGAATCGAACAATCTTGTAGGAATACCCAGTGCCAGTTATTAAACATGGTATGAGAAACAGGTTCCACAAGGTTCTTGAGGACTGTATTTTGATACACAACTGCATTCGTTTTTACGCCGTTCTCACAAAAATGTACCTCAGTTAAGCCCCAATAAGAGACTCCCAAACAAACCATGAGCGAGGATGGAAAATGACCTCTTTGGTCACGCGGAATACGGTTGCTCGCTTCTTCACTGCTGTGTGCGTACACCTTATCATTTTGTTTGTTGTAGCTCTCTTCCACGGTGAAAATTTTTTCATCCGAAAAAAGAATTTCCCGATGCTTTTTTCCCGCGTACCGCTTCAACAAAGCGCGGCATCTCTTCAGTCTCAGGTCCATTAAACGAGCGTCCAAACGTTGTCCTGTTTTTCTTCGATATGCCCTAAGCCCCAAGTCTTCATTTAACACCCTTTTCACCGTGGTCATGCTTAACCCCATCTGAAGGGCCAACAGTTTCTGCTTACGTATGGGATTTCTTTGAATTCGCGCCTTCACAGCTTTTATCGCTGCTGGAGTCCTAACAGAGCGAGGGCGACCACTTCTTGACCTGTCATCTACACTAGAGTCTTCATTGTATCGTTTTTTGGTACGATAAACGAATCTTTTGGTTATATTCAAATTTTTCAGTAAGTCGAAAATCTGAATTGGCGCGTTACCGCAACGATGCAACGCAATAACTGCGACACGGTCTTCTTTAAGTGTCCACTCCATATTTAAAAATGAGGAAAATTCTAAAAAGTACACATTTTTATTTTCATGAAAAATTCGAAATTCGAATTCAATAAACTTTTTTGTGGCCAGCGTTCTAAATTCAAAAATTTTTATTATGTGACAGTACTTATGACCTGACTGTGTATAATATGATTTATTATAATTAATAAGGAATAAATAATTACAAAATTATTAACAGCAAGGTCTGTATTTAGCCAGATTAACCCCATACAGTGTATACTGAGACGAATATGACCCACCGTGTGTCTGATGATGGAGTGGATTTGCGTTATGGGGTGGCCTTACGGAAGGATAGAAATACAAAATAACAAGAGATATTCGAGCGCGTCAAATAGTAAAGCGTCGAACCCCAATTCCCAGACCGACTAGACAGACCAGAAGGAGTCCCAATTCAAAATACTTGACGATTCGGGCGATTTCAAACTGTAAAAAACGCCATATTTAGTCACTCGAGCGTGTCAGATTATAGTTTAGGTAGTTCACCTTGACTAGTTAGTTGTCCTGATTTTTTTATCTGATGATTATTTAGAGGGATTTTCTTAACCTGACAGTTTGAAAAATGGAATCACTATTATGTCATCCAGTTTAAACCGGGGCGCAACAAGTCTGTGATATTTCTTAGGTTAACATTACAGCTATCGCTAAGTTTGGAAAATTTGGAAAATGTTGTAAGGTTCTTGCATATTCACATTATGTAATCGAAAATAAATTGACGAGCTACATTTAGTATGTATGTCAATTTCTTTAAAAAGCTCTCTTAAGGAGTCTGTGCGTTTTATATTAAAAATGGTTTGAAAACCTCTTTTCTGTAAAATAAAAATAGTTTGAATATCCGCAGCTTTCCTCACGACAAGATACCATAGGACATGGCACTATGAAAGTAACTAAAATATACTAGCCTAGATGTAGCCACAACTTAATTTACTAGCTTATTTATATGTGTGGGGTCCCCACTGCAATTTGCTATCAATGGTTATTCCAGGAAACTACTATTCCGATGAGCTGCCCTAGGCACGCTGCTCTAGATGGTTGAGATTTGGTGAAGTTACTAAACGAGGTGTAAGGTATCCGTCATATCTTAATCTTGGCCACCCGTACCACAAACAAAAATTTTCAGTATTTGTCACCAAAGCAAAATATAGCAAGTATGACGTGTTAAATATATGAATTTAATACATAATTATTGTTTATCGTTTGTCGTCATAGTATCGAATGATCAGCTCGTCAAGGCGCTTCGAATGACATATTTCTGACGTCTGTTGGAGGGTGTGGACTTAGGCTTGCGTGGTTCTTTATTTAAATTTAATTTCTGATATATAGTACAGTTTGATACCAGTCTACGGGAAACAAATAGCTGTGGGACCATGGTTAATACCTCTTATCAGAATAATGACCCGTGGGCCTACAGAAACAGCCAGATTGAAAAGCATAAATTAAAACTAGAGCAGTGGGTTTACGGGGAAAAAAAACCATTGGACCCACTGTGGGTCAATAGCTGTGGGACCACGGTTAATACCTCCAAAAAATACATGATAGGAATCTTATCACATCTAGGTATTCAAGAGCAAGTAAATAATTAAGTAGACGTTTGGGTTTCTGTCATTTACGATGTTCGGAATACTGTTTACGTTTGTGTATCCCTATCCCCGCAGGGACCATGGTCCCGTGGCAGGGCGGTCGCCGTCCAGCTGCTACAAAAATTTTCGCCCTGTCCTAAAATTTTTGATATTGCCGATCGACGGCTTCCGCCATGGCATCGAATTGTAAAATTCAATAACTCATTTGACGCTTGTCAATTACCGTCTTGAAAGTTTTCTCTCACGCCAATAGTGAGATCTTGCTGCCTCGACGGCTTCCGCCCCTTCCAAAGGTGATATTGAAAGTGACATTTTGCCACCTCGACTGTTATAGCCTCGGAATTATTGCCCTGGTGGTACTCAAAAATGAGCTTTGACTCCTCGACAGCCTTCGCCCCGGTATCCAGATGCGATATAAATTATTTATATAGGCATTTTGCCGCCTTGACAGTTACTGCTTCGAACATGTTGACCTGGTACTAAATAGTTTATATATGTGCATGCTAAAACTGTTAACAACTTCCCGTATAAAACGCCCCGATTCTCTTATAGTTCGATGAGGGTGTCCAATTTTTCGTTGTATTGGCTTGTTCAATTTATTATACTCTTTGCGCTTGTTGTTCATTCATTTGTGGTGGAAGACATTCCTGTGTAAAATGCTTGTTCTAAACATCACCATACTCTATCTAAACTTCTGTCAAATAACATATGAAAACCAGAGATAACGTAATACTTTTTTCCGTACACGAGTTTTATCATCGATTGATTGATCAAAGTGGAGTACTAATCTGTGGCGAATATGTGTTGAGGCGATTTCTATAGCGCTGCAAGTTGCGAGCAATTGCTATACAATAGTGCGACCGCGTACCAAATAGTGGACTGCAGTTTTTGGCACAATTGAGGTGGTATAATAATAGAATTGCTGGGCTATAGCAATTGCTTGAAGGTTACCGGACTCAGCCCCTGGTGGATAACCACTCAGGATCGCCGAGAGTGGAAAAACGATATTTGCCCAGCAGTGTGACGTCACAGGCTTAAAATAATAATATTCTAAGTAAACTAAGACAAATTAGACAAGAAACTTTTGCAACTTGTTTGGAGTATTTTTGGGATGAGATTCAATATCAAACTTTGTAATTCCTTCTACTCCACGAAGCTTTTCTAACGGGAAATACCAGATACCTAGTACCTACAATCAAAGCACTAAATTTGTTTTAGTAGCTAACCAACCTTACAAAGGATTAGGTACTATAAAACTTCCTTTTTGCATTGTAGTGAAAAGCAATTACGGATTATATTTGTAGCCTATTTATCTACACATACTCCATACTTACACACAAACAATTACAACTTAAAACTATTAATATTTATACTTACATACTTAATCAAACTACACAAAAATACTGACTACAAATATATATATATATATAAATAACATATATAACTAAATACATGTATATATAATATAGATATATAAGTAGCATACTTACCAACTTATTATCGACTGGTCGATACATCGATAATGCCCGTTCGATTCTATCGAATGTCCGAACTCCCTAGCCCTCCGCGGCGACCTGTTCCACGATGATAACGCGTGATCGGCATCGCCGGACAGAAGTCAGCCAAACCAATCAGTCACCTATGAAACATAACGCGGAACGCACGCTCGCCGCCATCGCTCCATGCTTACGCGTTGCTTCATGTTTGATGTTAATTGTATATAGATTTGCTTTCCTATCGCTGATAATATAATATATGTGCTGTGTTTTTCTCCTGCCTATACTAGACTATGACTCTGTGCTTGTGCTTCCTATTCTTTTGTGCCTTCTGTCTTGAAACATACGTGGATAACCTGATGTGTCTTACGGATTACATGGACTAAACCAGTAAGTACTTTGTTTTACTGGTTTCGAATCACCACAACCATCATCATAACCCACACTGGTGACCCCGACACTGAACATGGAAGACAAAAACAGCGACACGCAAGCCCCGAACCCCGGTACTAGTGATGGAGGCAAGTCGACATTATCGACATCGATAAATGCGGCCAGTATATTTAAGGTCGGAGCAAAGGTACCACCATTTTGGGCAGAAGAACCCGAGATTTGGTTCGCTCAGGTTGAAGGCCAATTTGCCATATCGGGGGTTACTAATGATACCACCAAATTTAATTATATCATTGGGCACCTTGACAACCAATACTCCAGAGAGATCAAAGATATCATAATTAACCCTCCAGCGACCAACAAATACCAGAAACTAAAGACCGAGTTGGTGAAGAGGCTGAGCGATACAAAGGAAAAGAAAGCTAAACAGCTATTGATGCATGAGGAACTAGGGGACCGCAAGCCGTCCCAATTCCTTCGCCATCTAAAAGGTCTAGCTGGCTCAAGCGTAACCGACGAATTTATGAAGACCATCTGGATTAGTCGCCTACCCGTCAACATCCAGACAGTGCTCGCAGGTCAACCAGCTGCAACATCTCTGGACGATCTCTCAGACTTGGCAGATAGAGTGCACGATATTATTCCGCCCGCACCAAAGATTGCTGCAGTAAGCGACGGCGTACCCAGCTCCATCATCAACGAGCTTGCACACGAGATTTCTGAGCTTCGAAAGCAGTTCCAGAACCTGTCTGAAGGAAGGAGTTCCAGATCTCGTACACCAGCTTCGCGTAGCAAACGCAGTCCTAGCAGGCAGCGCTCGCAATCCAACTACAGGAAGTACCCAGTATGCTGGTACCATAGCAAGTTTGGAGAGAAGGCCGGCAAGTGCATCCGTCCATGTGACTACAAAGCGGAAAACCCCAGGGGCAGTCGATAATGGCGGCGGACGATTGCCCTTCCACTTCAACTGGCCGTCTATTCGTCACCGATCGAACCTCGAAGACGCAGTTTTTGGTCGACACTGGTAGTGACCTCTGCGTCTTCCCACGGTCGGCGCTCCATGATCGACGTGCAAAGACTAATTACAGTTTGTGTGCTGCTAACGGTTCAAATATTTCTACCTACGGTTATGTAAACTTAGATTTGGATTTAGGCTTACGTAGAAGTTTTGCTTGGCGTTTTGTAGTTGCCGATGTAACTAAACCAATAATAGGTGTAGATTTTTTAAATTTCTATAGCATTATTGTAGACTGTCGCAATAAACGCCTCATAGATAATTTAACATCAATTGCAGCTATTGCCACCACAGCAGATTGTAAGAGCGTGTCTTCCGTGAAGGTTGCTACTGGCGAAACGCGATACCATCGTATCCTCGAGGAGTATCCGGAGATAACTCGACCAGCCGGTAAACATCACCCATCACCACATAACACTGTACACCATATACGCACTACACCTGGACCACCAGTTGCTACTCCCCCTCGTCGTCTAGCTCCGGATAAGCTGAAGATCGCTCAGCGTGAGTTCCAGTCCATGCTTGCTAGTGGCACAGCCAGGCCCTCCGAGAGTCCCTGGTCATCGGCTCTCCACTTAGCGCCGAAGAAAGACAACGGTTGGCGCCCATGTGGAGACTATCGTAAGCTCAACGCACGTACGGTGCCTGACAGGTATCCGATCAAGCACATCCACGATTTCACACACAGCGTTGCAGGCTGCACTATTTTCAGCACATTAGATCTGGAAAAAGCTTACAATCAGATACCTGTCAGCACTGAAGACATTCCGAAGACCGCCATAACAACTCCATTCGGGTTATTCGAATTCCCGTACATGACGTTCGGTCTTCGTAATGCAGGACAGACTTTCCAGCGTTTCGTTGACGAGATGACGAGAGGACTTGACTTCGTCTATTCTTATCTAGATGACTTTCTGATATATTCCCGCAGCCCCGAGCAACACGAGGAGCATCTGCGAGCTGTCTTTCAGAGGCTTAAGGATTATGGAATGTTGGTGAACACCTCAAAATGCGTCTTCGGTGAAAGTGAAGTCACTTTCCTGGGATACAGCATTTCAGAGAAAGGATGTAGGCCCCTAGACTCCAAAGTAAAAGCGGTAAAGGATTTCCCTCCTCCAGTAACCGTCCGGCAGCTCAGAGCTTTTTTAGGCATGCTCAATTTTTGTAGGAGATTTCTTCCTCTAGCGGCCCAAATACAAGCCCCGCTGCACGCCTTGCTGAGTGGTTCGGCCAAGGGATCGCAACCGATCACACTTTCTGGTGAGCAACTAATAGCTTTTGAAGCTTGTAAAGAAAGCTTGTCTAATGCCACCTTATTAGCTCACCCTGATTGCGCCGCCAGCCTTGCCGTTATCACCGACGCATCCGACAAGGCCATCGGAGCTGTTCTCCAGCAGCTGAAAGACGGCGCATGGGAGCCGCTTGCCTTCTTTTCTCGCAAGCTGACACCATCCCAGACTAAGTATTCTCCCTATGACAGGGAATTACTGGCCATTTACGAGGCTATAAAATATTTTCGGCATATGCTCGAGGCCAGGCATTTCGTTGTGTATACCGACCACAAGCCGATCAGTTTTGCATTTCACGAAAGAAAGAAAAACTGTTCGCCAAGGCAGTATAGGCACCTAGACTTTATCTCGCAGTTTACTACTGATATCCGGCATATATCTGGTAGAGATAATGTTGTCGCTGATGCTTTATCACGTATAGAAGAACTGGGAGCTCCAGTTAACCTCGAAACACTAGCCGATACACAGGAGTCAGACCAAGAGCTGCAAGAGCTGTTACGCAATGGCTCATCCTTGCAGTTGCAGAAACTTCACGTTCCCAATAGTCGATCACCTCTGTACTGCGACGTCAGCACGCCGACTTCCCGGCCTTATGTCCCGAGGATCCATCGTAGACAAGTCTACGAGAGCCTACACTCCCTCAGTCACCCAGGTGCTAACGCTTCCGCAAAGTTAGTCGCCGACAGGTTTGTCTGGCCTGGCATACGGAAGGACTGCAGGGAGTGGACGCGCACTTGTCTTCAGTGTCAACGCGCCAAGGTAAATCGCCACGTTACCGCCCCCCTTGGCACCTTTAAACTACCACAAGCCCGCTTTAAAAATATCCATCTTGACTTGGTCGGCCCGCTTCCCTTATCACGCGGCTATCGGTATTGCTTAACCGCTGTGGATAGGTTTACCCGCTGGCCTGAAGCAATACCGATAGAGGACATCACAGCTGAGACCGTAGCAAAAACGCTGCTATCAGCGTGGATAGCCCGATTTGGTTGTCCAACAGACATAACAACGGACCGCGGAAGCCAGTTCGAGTCGGCATTATTTCAATGTCTGTCTAAACTAGCAGGTTTTGAGCATAGGCGTACAACGGCATACCATCCTGCCTGTAACGGTCTCGTTGAGCGATTCCATAGGCAGCTCAAAGCCGCAATAGTGTGCCACGCGAATGAAAGGTGGACCGAATCATTGCCCTGGGTTTTGTTAGGCATCAGGACTGCATTTAAAGAGGACTTGCAGAGCTCTTCAGCAGAACTGGTATACGGGGAGCCACTGAGACTCCCTGGAGAGTTTTTCAACCCTAGCACGAGCGGAACAACCGACATATCGGAGTTCTCTACTAGGCTGCGACTCTTTGCTGAAAAGTTGAAACCCGTGCCAGCTGCCCGTCATAGTAAGCCTAAAGTATTTATTTACAAGGAGCTTACTACCTGTGATCACGTGTTCCTTCGTGAAGACGCATCGCGAGGTTCTCTTCAGCCAGCTTACTCCGGGCCACATAAAGTACTTTCCAGAGGAGACAAGGTATTCAAAATTGTTGTAAATAATAAGGTGAAGACAGTGTCTATAGACAGACTTAAACCCGCTTTCACACTACCTGACGATGTAGACATACAAAAAAGTCTCCCTATACCTATTGTCTCTAATCCAGTTCCTGCTCCAAGGAACTATGTCACTCGTTCTGGCCGCCAGGTCAGGTTTCCAGATTATTATCGCCCTTAACGGTCTCTGGAGGGGAGTGGTGTAGCCTATTTATCTACACATACTCCATACTTACACACAAACAATTACAACTTAAAACTATTAATATTTATACTTACATACTTAATCAAACTACACAAAAATACTGACTACAAATATATATATATATATAAATAACATATATAACTAAATACATGTATATATAATATAGATATATAAGTAGCATACTTACCAACTTATTATCGACTGGTCGATACATCGATAATGCCCGTTCGATTCTATCGAATGTCCGAACTCCCTAGCCCTCCGCGGCGACCTGTTCCACGATGATAACGCGTGATCGGCATCGCCGGACAGAAGTCAGCCAAACCAATCAGTCACCTATGAAACATAACGCGGAACGCACGCTCGCCGCCATCGCTCCATGCTTACGCGTTGCTTCATGTTTGATGTTAATTGTATATAGATTTGCTTTCCTATCGCTGATAATATAATATATGTGCTGTGTTTTTCTCCTGCCTATACTAGACTATGACTCTGTGCTTGTGCTTCCTATTCTTTTGTGCCTTCTGTCTTGAAACATACGTGGATAACCTGATGTGTCTTACGGATTACATGGACTAAACCAGTAAGTACTTTGTTTTACTGGTTTCGAATCACCACAACCATCATCATAACCCACATATTCAGAAATGTGGAAACATTGTGTATTTTCAGAAGACACTGACGCCGAGTGCTATGTAGTATATATAGGTAGGTATATGATTTAGACAAACAGAATAAGAATCAATAGAACACACGCAATAAATCACAATTAACGAGAGGTCTTCAGGTGCTTACTCACGTGACGAGCTATAGTAAAACAAATAACATGGCGAAGCGTGAATCCTTCTCATGCACTGAGTTACTTTGCCATACAATTCGAACCATTTGGGTGCGAAGTTTTACTTTACCGTTGGAATCCTATAACTGCGGAATCCTAAACTAGATAACAGTTGTGGTGAAGAGCTCATCCTCAACTAAGTGGCTATTTTACTATCCGAGTATTGCCACAACAACGTATTTTATCTACACACGTATCATAAACCCTCTTTACTGCTTTCAAACACCGCACGTTAGGATCAGCATTATGTTAAACTACTTGGTAAAAACTCGTTTCGTATCTGGAAAACTACACATTATGGTCATTATGTGTAGTTTTTCTACATATAATGACATTCAAATTTCGAACGCCGACGCCCGCCTGCGTGAATTTGGTACTACAGAACAAGTTAAACAATTGCAGAGCCACAATGCCGGTCAAACATGCGGTTCCTGAACACATCAAAGAGAGCTTATGATATGTGTGTAGATAAACTAGTGTATGTAACTACATAATTAGGCATTAAAACTCTCGAGTGATATTATTATGAAACTCGCCTTCGGCTCGTTTCATAAACCCACTCTCGAGTTTTAATGCCCTCCATTATGCTGCAGTCACATAAACTACTATTATGAAGCCATTTTTAGAGACATTACAGGTGAGATAAGCAATAATGTGTTTTAGGACGCTGCCAGCTGCCAGACATTTTTGCTCATTAGGCTTACTTCATAAACTAAAATGATAGATAGTTAGGATAGTTATGGAATAACTGTCTCAACGAGGATGTAACCGTGCCTCAGCCGCCCCGTATGGAAAAAGGCGTGACGCTGTGTTGGTTTGATTTGTATAATTAAGACAATGAATCGGACATGAATAGTGTTGCGGGAATATTACTCACAATACAAAAACCGTCCCTGTTTCTGGTTCATGTGAAGTTAGAATAAACCCACGCAATATATGTTATAATTCTACTAAGCCTACGTGTATGGAAACAATAAAATAAGTTCAAAATATAAAGCTTGATAACTAAAATATCGCGCTCAGAGTATAACATCTATGGCTTATGTTTAAACGATTACCAAAAACGCACCTATTTTACTACCAATAAATTCGAAATGACTGCCAGAATGGATAAATGTCCACCAAATTGTGTTTAGATAAATGATCACCAAACTTCTTTTTATGTTTTAAGTATTTTTTGTTGTTCTTACATGTCCAACCTAACACGAAGGATAAAGGGGGATTCGCTTCGCTCACCCCCTTTACCATTTACCTAAGCTACCGCAGTGTAACTTTTGGTGTTCATTTATCCATTTTGGGTAGGAAAAAAATATTTGGATGATCATTATATTTGTTGACAAAATCTATTACCACCGCACGGTCATACGCTTAGAACGCTTGATTAAATGCAAGCAAATCATCAAGCAAGAGCTAATAATACGTCTATTTGGAGTTTCCTACAATACAATACTCAATACGACCCTGTTCAAAAATTGTTTTTAAACTCATGACTTTATGTCCCCTAGAGGGCGCCACATTCAATTAAGTGTGGCATCACTTATTCTACAAAAAGTGGACAGTCAAGACGCTTCTAACGATACCTCATTTGTCAAGTTATGAGAAGTAGTTTAGATGTTCTGGGGAAACATATCAACATACATACAAACATACTGTCGAATAGTGGCGTATTTAAAAATTTTGGCCCTGGTTCTACAAGATTTGCATTTGAATAACCAGGAATAAATAGTTAGAAAACTATTAGGGCCTTACCAAAAAAAAATTAACTATTGTTTATCACTTGTTTAAAAACAAAACCGTATGGGATTTGACGTTCATTTTCAACGATGTTTAATTTTGTTTGTGGTAACACGGTTAGCATCGAGTTCTGTGTTGAGTTAGATTATTCTAATGCACTCTTGTAATAAAGGGTCTTCCCACAAAAAAATAAACTACTGTTCAACAGTTGTTTAAAAACAAAAATGTATGTACGTTAAACACTGTTTAATATTTTTGTGGTAATACGGATTATATACCTTTTTAGACAACCGACTTTGCATGATTTTTAAATTGCTTCTGGAGATTTTTAAATGCAATTTCACAATCTCCAGAGACATCTTGTTATAGTACAGAATACACTGACCCTTGAAATAATTGCTTACTTTCGCGAGGCTAAATCAGGGCGCAACTGTCTGTGACTATTTCTTAGGTTAACATTACAGCTAAAACCCATGAATCATTCGTATGGAGACTCTGCTTGTGATGGCGTGAGATGTGCTGAAGCGGCATATGAAGAGGTGCGGCTTAGAGTCGTCCCAGTGGGAGAACAAGCCGCCCTCAGACCCGAGTGGGAAAAAAAACTTTGGTTAAACCTAAGTCCGTGACTTGGAAATGCACCGGCGGCGCGCCGAGCTCAACAGCAAGCGCGATGAGTTAAAAGCGCGCTAACTCAGTATAACTATATTAATGGTGTGCTCATATGCCCGCAATGCGCGAGGATCTTCACAAGGAAGATTGGCTACACAAGCCACATGCGAGCACACGAGCGAGTTCCAAAGCTCGTGAAGCGATCGCCGTGACCGAAATCGGTCGGACCACTTGTATATATTATGCGCCGATTACATTTAATTTTAAGTTTACATTTAATTTGAGAGGTCGCCGCAAAAATTTATATGGACCAACACAGAAACAGTAGGCGCATACCGTCAGCCGCAATGACAACAAAGCCTTAAATTCTCTCTTTAGATTTTGTAACGGCAATTATCAGATTTAGAATTTCACGGCCTCGAAATCCTTTTTACAAATGTTTCTTCAACACTGCACTTTTGATGATTTATAAGAACACTTTAGATATCCTTGACCTCCAAAAGCGGATAGTTTTTGGCATATTCCTCTCAGTTCAGTGCGACAATCATTTCACTAGATTATATAATTATATCTCTAAACCACGTCCCGGGTGATAGTTACATCCCTAGGGATATAATTAAATCAAAGTCCATGTCAAAGTTCTTTATTACTGAAGATATTTACATATACTTAGCAAACGCAACTTTTTGCCCCTTCTCTACATTAGACCACTGTGGGAGAAGCAGGGCGTAGAAACTCCCACAAATTGATTTTTAGATCTCTTTTAAAAATTGGTTGTGCTTACTAATACAAATATTACGATATTAATTAATATGAGTAATAATCAGGAATAAATAATTACAAAATTATTAACAGCAAGGTCTGTGTTAAGCTAGATTAACCCCATACAGTCCTGTCATTTAAGTAATCTTGAACATTGTAATATCATTGCTCAATTGGCTATTTCAATCTCCAGGAGTATCTTATTGTAGTAGAGAATGCACTGACCCTTGAAAGAACTGCTAACCTTCGCGAGTCTAAACCGGGGCGCAACTAGTCTGGAATTATTGTTCAGATAAACATTACAGCTATCGCTAAGTAACCATCCACATAACGCAGGGCCAAGGGCGGTAGTAGATATAGGAACTCGCGAACTAGCGGCTGGATGCTCCTACGTTGCCCTCTCCCGCTCTCGACGGCTAGCCGATCTGTAGGTGGAGCGCAATTCGGGGGGTAAACCAAATGGGTAACAGTGCCTAAGGAACCATTCACCAAGCCCTTCTTAACCCACAAATTGTTTTTAGGCATGACGCTGCTCCCGACACATGGGTAAAGGGTCTTTTCCAGCCCCTGGGCCTGCTGATCTGCGTAGACCTGTGCGGCTTCTTTAGTATTGTGTTCAGCCGGCACTTTATCTGTAGGCCGGTTCAGGTCTTTTAACATATCACAATTGTAACTTTTACGTTCTTATTTTCCGGATATAACCTCATGCAGTCCTTAAAAAGCCCCAACTTTTGCCACTGCAACTGACTTTTCTCCCGAGACATTAACATTATCTAAATACCCTTTGTTGATTTCCCCGTGCTCGACCTATCGAGAATGTCCCTAAATACAGCCTGATCACCACCTGCCTGTCGGTATAATGCCGATAATATCACGCATGATGTGATGCTTTTAAATAGAAGTTGTCCCTGGTCAGCTAGCATGAGTTGCTTAATTTCCCCTAGCAAAAACAAATGCATGCCCCCGAATGACCAATTTCAAAAGAGTGGCTTAGCTTCTCGGCATCTCAAATCTACTTTCTTTAAAAGAGTGCACCCACCATGCTCATTTCATCAATGATGATGAAATGACAGCCCTGCATAGTTTCCTGAAAATGCTTAAGATTTTCATCTCCCATTTTCCGAAATTTCTTCTCAATACCTTAATGCAATCCCGAGTGGGTGGTGCTACCCCCCACATTAACGGCAGCAGCCCCTGTGGGTGCCATCATATTTGGCCCTAGCTCGTAATTAAGCATAGCACACATTGCTTTTATAATTGTGCTTTTCCCACTACTTGCCTTGCCTTGAATTATCATCATATGAGGCTCAAATAAATGTGGATCACCATGAATCGCCTGAATACTTCGCTGCTAAAAATTAAGTAGGTCATTTGTTCGTCAGATAAAGTAACATTCGGAAATTCCTATAATAAATCCCCTGCCCCCCATCTTCATTAGCCTTTTCAATACTTAAAAACCCTGTCAAGCTTAGAGGGACTGTAAACTGAGCAAACGCATCCCTACACGATTGATTTATATCTATTTCACGCAATCATATTTCTACCTCTGGTCCTTACTCACAATGGGGGCCTATTTTAGCAGCCACTATCCACTCTTCCTCCACAATACTTGAATCCTCAACATTTTCCTCCTCGTATCCATACTCGACTGGAGGTAGAATTAATGCCCGAACTGAGCTATCTACCAGAAGGGTATGTAATTGCCTCGACTTACCTCCATGGGACATTAAGTAAAACATGTTGCCGAAAATAAGCCCAAGCGGAGGCTTATTTTCGCCTCTTTGAAAAAACCTTAAAATACACTGACAAGCAATTAAAAAGTTCCAGTGACATAGCACCAAATTACTCCTAAACGGGAAAGGCTAGCTTAATGATGCCGTCTGCAATATTAAAGTACATTTGACAGCGAATCAGAATATTAACAATTAAAAACGTAAATATTGTGTTCATGGTTCTATTTCTATATCTTAGGAGTTATGAAGGTGTTTGTCGGCACTTTGTGGGTGGAACTTTTTCATTGCTCGTCAGTGTATATGGCGTTCTTCTCGTAACCCCAGACTGTCATTTTCTATAAAACTTGGAAGCATGCTCAAGCAAAGACATGCTTTTATGATCATTGGATCGCAAGGGATAGGAACCAAAGGGAGAAGAGGTGGACTCCTGACCAAGCTAGGTTCTATGTCTTAGGAGATATTAAGGTGTTTGTCGGCAGTTTGTGGGTGGAACTTTTTCATTGCTCGTCAGTGTATGTTTCAGGACTTTTGCTTCAAATACGGGTCGGACAGCTGAAGGAAAAGTTTATGCAAATAAAATTCCGGACCACCCACGAGCAGGAAACTGCAATAAACCGCTTATAATTGAGTTAGTGAGCGAGTATATAAAGTTATGTATGGTGGAACGTTATTTACCGCATATGTGGAACTGAGTTTGATATTGATTTGAGGTAGAACAATGCGATTTCTCGACTTTTTTATCCGACTACGACAAAGTCGTAAAAGTATGCTTTTATGTAGGTGTCGCAATAAGATGGTAATAGCTGTTATTTACGGCATTAAATCTGATGGATCGGGTGGAAAAGTTGGCATTCCACAAGGTTCCTTATTAGGCCCTTTCTTATTCCTGGTATATATAAACGCTTTGCCTTTTATGGTGGAGAAATTGACTGACATAGTTTTGTTTGCTGACGATACTTCAATGGTCTTCCAAATTGAAAGAAAAAAAGGAGATTTCGTTGATGTTAATGGTGTATTGTCTTTAACCTTGAATTGGTTCACATTTAATAATTTATTGTTAAACGCTGGTAAAACCAAGTGTATCAAATTTTCACTTCAAAATGTCAGGCAAGTTGAGACCAGTTTAGTGTTAGACAGCAACACGTTAGAAGTAGTAAATGAAACGAAGTTTCTTGGAATAACTATTGATAGCAAATTGCAGTGGGAACCCCACATAGATAAATTAGCTAGTAAATTAAGTTCTGCGGCTTACGCTATTAAGAACATCAGACAAAACACGGATGTGGCTACATCTAGGCTAGTATATTTTAGTTATGATAAAGACCCCTTACCTATGCGTCGGGAGCAGCGTCAAGCTTAAAAACAATTTGTGGCTTAAGAAGGGATTGGTGAATGGTTCGTTAGGCACAGTTACCCATTTGGTTTAGCGGCCGTTACTAGAACATGGTGTTCTGGGGAGATTACCTGCTTCAAGACCCTGTTTCCCCTTATCTTAGCATGGGCAGTAACCCATACACAAATCGCAGGGCCGATGGCGGTGGTAGATATAGGAAATCGAGAATTCACGGCGGGATGCTCCTAAGTTGTCCTCTCCCGCTCTCGACGGCTAGCCAATATAGCCCTGGAGCCTTTGAATCTAGAACGCCTCACCAGAATAGGTGCGATGAAACTTCTTCTTTTAAGGATAGAGGAGGAAGAAAGGATAAACAAGCTGGCAAATATGTAAGGGGTAGTGGGTGAGTGGGTTTTGGTAAGAAAGTGGAATGGGAAAACCTTCGGTGGGGGTTGTGGGTGGGGGTCGTGGGGGTCGTGGGTGGAGGATGGGTGTTTGGTCAGGAGGGGTGGGAATGGGTCTTTTCTACTTTCTCTCCAACATAAGGAGGTAGGTTGGCTTCAAAATTCCGAAAAGTGTCGATTTTTTAATGGTTATAAGGGTCTACACTTCTCACTGTACCACTAGTTATATTAAAGGGACGGTCTGAAAATCAGCGCTGGGAGCAGCATATTACTATCACTTTTGTGCTGCACCTAGCAGATGCAGAGACCCTTCCTATTTTGCCTTGTCTATATATTTTTCTACCTGCATGTGTTTTTTCGTTGTTTTTTTTTTGGCAAAATAAATGCTTTTTCTTTCTTTCTTAATAAAGTACGCAATAAGGAAATGTTACAAGTAAAATAAAGGATTTAACGGAGTAGGTACTGTGTCACATCGCATGCTCTATTATTTTGGCTTCGTTCACTTGCATGATTGGCGTGTGTGATCTGAATTATTGAATTATTGAATTTAATTATTTTGCCTAGAGCTGGTCAACACATACTGTTACTTAGGGAGTATGGTGGACCAAAACAGAGGCACAGATCTTGATGTGGATGGAGCCAGGATGAATAAAAAAACAGTATTCGGCCAGCTGACTAACTGGAATTCGAAACTAATTTCTCGCCGAACAAAGGTCACATCAGGTACTATATGGCTGTGAGACATGGTTCATGCGTGAAGTCAGATCCCAAAAAGTTTTCTTTAATAATAATAATGACGACCTCTGTGGCGCAGTGGTTGTGGCTCTGCCTAACATGCGAGAGGTCCCAGGTTCGATCCCCGGCTGGTGGTAAAGAAAAAAAACATGTCTTGGATGTTTATATATGTGTGACGTCGCTGTCGTCGTAGTGTGGGGCTAGAAAATGTATGTGCATGTATGTATATGTTTATATCGACATGTTTAGCCTAGCGGGTAGTGACCCTGCCTACGAAGCTGACGGTCCTGGGTTCGAATTCCGGTAAGAGCAAATATTTGTGTGATGAGCATAAATATTTGTTTCTTAGTCTTGGACGTTCTCTATATATTTACTTATGTATTTATCTCTATTAAATATATCGTCGTCTAGTATCCATAACACAAGCCTTGTTGAGCTTTCTATGGGCCTAGTTCGATTTGTGTAAGATTTTCCTCTGATATTTATTTATTTATTTATGTTTATAATAGATACGTAGTCACGGGGTGTCAGAGGCGTCCTTTACTATGGCTATAATGATATTAAGCTGTGATCGAAGATTCTGGGAAGTCGATCTACTCTTTCAATGTTGCTAGTCTGATATTAACATCAATTGGCATTGGTAGATAACTCGTACATATAAGTTTTACAAGCCGACTGGGCCTTAATTCCGCTAAGCTACGACGATGGTCAATTTTAATTAGTCATCAGAAGAAAAGGGATTCCTGAAATGTAAAATACTAGACAGGTACCCAAAGTTCACCGTCGTCATCGTGTCATTGTCACTGAGCCGTCATTCTGCTAGTAGATTTGGGCCCCTGTTTTCGACACTTGTATTGTATAATTATTATGGTTTCGTTTCCTTTGAGTTTTGATGATTTGATTCTGTTATTCTGATCTCTGTATGTCATTATTGATAAATATTTGTCGCACTGCTCTATTTGTACATAGTACGTACACACCTACTTATACAGCGTGTTCATGTCGCAGTTAGTTGGCTAAATCAAACACTTAACCAACTCTCTAGACCGTTAATTAAATGCCGACGTTTAACCAAGTCACTGAAATTCCGTCAGACAAGTGAGTGAACGAAACGTTTAACGAGTTGTCTAAACGTTCCTAGGTAACAAGTCATATACAATATAAATATATTTTTATGAGTACTTAAGTTTATGTATTAAGTATTTTTTGTTGTTCTTACATGTCCAACCTAACACGAAGGATAAAGGGGGCTTCGCTTCGCTCACCTCCTTTACCCTTCACCTAAGCTACCACAATGTTTTTCCCTGATATAAGCTGTGCAAATCAGCTGTTGTCGTGACGCCATCTTGTTTTCAAACACGCCGGCTTTCGGTAAGACAGATTGTTAAACAATGCTTTATTTAAATCAAAATGGTTAAACGGCGGTATTTAATTAACGGTCTAGAGAGTTAGTTACGTGTCTGATTTAACCAACCAACTGCGACATACATTCCATACGGAACATCTCTCACATGATAGGAAGGGCCACCACAACCGCAGGCAGAGCTACAGAGGTCGTATTATGTATATTATTATTTTGATATAAAATATTCATAATAACATTCTTGTCTGTCTACCATCTACTTCCTAACTTAAAGGATAAATCGCGTCATGCAATTTCCCAAAAGCGTTGGCAAAGGCACAGTTGTGCACACTCTTACCCAGTTATACCATCCACTACATATAATTATTTCATAATTCAATAAATAATATGTTCAAAGGCGAGCTTATCTCTTAAAGGAAAATTTATCAAGAAAGGGTAGGCAGTGCTATTGTGCACTGCCTACCCTTTCTTGATAAATTTAAACAATAATAAAATACATATAAGTGAATCAAATATGTAAAAAATACGGTAAATAAAGTACCAATACTTACATAAACCTGTATACATATAGTTTACATATTACAACAATATACATACTACAATTATCACAAAAGAGAGAGGAAGTGCCCTTTTACCCGGTTTTTGAAAGCGAAAAGAGTGGGACTGTCTCTTATCGCACAAGGAAGTGTGTTCCACAGTCGGACCGCCTGCAACCTGAAGGAGTGCTCATATGCGGAAGTGGTAGGCCTTGGTATGGCTAAGAGTGAGACCGTGAGAGATACTCAAAGCCGTCTCCCAGGTAGCTGGGGTAGCGTGGTTTTTTCAATATATTGAAACGATAAGAAAGAATATGAGAGTCTCGGCGACGACGAATCGGAAGCCACCCCAACTCTTTGCGATATTGAGAGACATGGTCGAATTTGCGCAGCCCGAAGATAAACCGAATTCCTAGATTCTGAAGTCGTTCGAGATTATTCAGAAGATATTCTTTCGCGCTCGCCCAACAGACATCGGCGTATTCGATTAGCGGCAGGAGAAGGGACTGAGCAAGGGTGATTTTGGTCTGCCGCGGCAAGAAGTACTGCAGACGCCTGAGGGAGTGAAGAGACGCAAAGACCCGTTTGATGACCTCGCTGACATGTGGAGACCAAGACAGCTGGTTGTCAAAAATAACCCCAAGGTTTTTCGCCTTATCTGTATACTCTATTGTGATGCCATTATATGATACGGGAACAATGGGCTTCTGTAACAAGGAAAGCGTGTGCCTGGTTCCCGAAATCATGGCTTGTGATTTGGTGGGGTTTATTATATACATATATGCATATGCTCCCGCCTTTTTCCCGGAAGAGGGGTAAGCAGAGACTAAAGACCTCCACTTGCTACGATCCTGGCATAAACCTGTCTTTCGTCGGTCACCTATTTTCCCTTCTTCATTCATTCATAATTATTTGTTTCACAAGATTAAATAAAACAGTTACATTGTGGAAAACATATGTACAACGGCGAGCTTATCTCTAAAAAGAGATTTCCTCCAGCAAACCAAGGCATGATAGGAAAATTTACCATGAAAGGGTAGGCAGTGCACAATATCTAATAACTTATCTATAAAATATGGACAGTAAAATTCCTATGTACCAAACTACTAAATAAGTACCAATATATATATTGACGACCCGAATGGCCGAGTCGGCAGTGACCCTGCCTACAAAGCCAAGGTTCCCGGGTTCGAGTCCCGGTGGGGGCAAATATTTGTTTGATGAGAACGGATGTTTGTACCCTAGTCATGGTTGTTTATCTATCTAAGTATAATATTTATCCATATAAGTATATGTATCGTTGTCTAGCACCCAAGATACAGGGAATCCTAGTTTGGGGCTAGATCAATGTGTGTAAATAGTGTCCAGGGTATTATTATTATTATTATTATTATTATTATTATTATTATTATTATTATTATTATTATATACATAAACTACTACTATCATGAAAGAGAGATGAAGTGCTCTGTTATCCGGTTCTTCTATGTCGTCTACTTTTAAAGTAATGAAATCGAAACCAGTGTTTGATATCCAAATTAAATCATTAGCGGTTGAAAGGTGAGCAGGGAATGACTAGCGCCTGCCCTTGACCTTGACTGCGAGCTCACGGCTAAATCATGTTGTGTACACTCGTCGACACGTCGTGCCTAATTATCTGCATTTTAACTAGCAAAATAAACAAATAGCATCACACCTATCCCTATCCGGGTTGGCAGCAGGTTGTACCCACTTTCCGGTACACTATCCGGGTTGGCAGCAGGTTGTACCCACTTTCCGGTACACTATCCGGGTTGGCAGCAGGTTGTACCCACTTTCAGGCAGTTATTTAATAAAAATACTGTAGGTATTTACACATACTTAGCATAGCAAGTGTAATTTTTTGCCTCTTCTCTACATTGGATCACTCAGGGAGTAACAGGGCGAAGAAACTCCCAAATTTTTGATTTCTAGATCTCTTTTACAAATTGGTTGTGTTCATCGAGGTAAGCAATCGTCGATGGTTGTGTTTAACTAGTACAAACATTACAATATTGATTGTTAAGAATAGTTAATAAATTATTAATTATTCTGCGAACAGCGAGTTTTGTGTTGAGTTTAATTAAACCCATACAGTCACGTGATTTAAGTAATCTTGAATATTGTAATATCCCTTTTTAGACAAAGTCGCTTTTACGTGGTTTTGGGACCCTATTACTAAGACTACGCTGTCTGTCTGTCTGTCTGTCTGTCTGTCCGTCTGTCACCAGGCTGTATCTCCTGAACCGTGATAGTTGGACAGTTGTATTTTTCACAGGTGATGGATTTCTGTTGCTGCTATAACAACAAATACTAAAAAAACAGAATAATATTTAAGGGGGCTCTCATACGACATTTCTTTCATACAAACTTATGAATGCACCTGGTTACGTACATGGAGTGTAAAAGTAGCCGCACCAATAACTTTGTAAACAACATTTTGCTATGTTAAATCCAAACTATTCACTCCACACCATCCCTACCATTGTACGATGGTACGGAACCCTTCGTCCGACTCGCACTTGGCCGGGTTTTTTAATTACTCAATTGGCAATTTTAAATTCTCCAGAGAATGTCTTGTCGTCTTAGGTAAACATTAAAGCTATCGCTAAATTTGGAAAATGTTGTGACGTTTAAATAAATTGACTGGCTACAGTTAGTATGCCAATTTCTTTAAAAGGTTCTCTTGAGGAGTCTGTTCGTTTTAAATTATAAATGCTCGAATAGCTCTTTTCTGTGATATAAAAAATAGGTTGAATATCCGCTGCTTTCCCCCACAACAAGATACCAGGACATGACATTATGAAATTAACTAAAATAGACTAGGTCGGATGTGGCCGTGTTTTGTATGAATAACATACTTAATTTCGCTAACCCATTACCGCATCTATGGAGTATTAAAGTTTTTACCCACGACGATTTTATATTATTTTAAAGAGTCAAATAAAAACCTGTTGTTGGTGGTCTGGTATAAAAAGAGGGCTATTTGGGCCCATATTGGAAGAGCGCCGAAAATAGAAATAAATTCCCAACATTATTGTCCCTGCGTATTAACACCAATTAAAACTGACTACCTAGTGTCAAGGTATTAAAATGAAATCCGAACGTTTAAATCATCTTCCTAAACACAAAAACCTGCTCTTCCTCTTCAAAGAATAATCTTTATAATTATAATAGTCTGTGTACAAGTGCATCGTGCTAATACCCACAACGGCGGGAACCTACATATCTATCTAGGATCTTGCATTTCTGGGTATTATCACCTAAAGCTGGGCATTCACGGACAGTTTGATCGACGATAGAACTGATTCGATCTATCGACGATCAGATCATCGGACCGTTGAGTGTGAAATCATACGATGATTTTTTAACGACGCCAAGAACGGATTTCCGCGCCACCATCGATCAAACTGACCGTAAGTTTGCGTTTCAATATTTTTCCCATCAGTCGGAGCTAGTGCTGCCATTTCGGCGCTAGATCTAGCGGATTTTGGTAAGTTTAGCGCGCATTTTAGAGAGCGCTTTTTAACTTTTCATATCGCAATATAGGAAATCAGTTCGTTTGTATAAAATAAAGCATAGACAAGAGAAGCTCTATTGAATTAAGAGGCCGGATATCTCTAGGAGGGGATTTTTTCTAATAATATATTTTATGTCGATAATATGTTATATTTTAATTTTAAGTTAAATTCTTTAGTTACAATGACAGACATTTTCAGATGAAATAAATGAGAT
This sequence comes from Argyresthia goedartella, assembly GCA_949825045.1. Classification (NCBI taxonomy): domain Eukaryota; kingdom Metazoa; phylum Arthropoda; class Insecta; order Lepidoptera; family Argyresthiidae; genus Argyresthia; species Argyresthia goedartella. The sequence continues at coordinate 1,841,518 of OX463819.1, forward strand.
TGGAGCTAAATCTAGCCCTTTTGTATGCCTACTTTTTTGTGCATTGTTAGCGCTGAATGGGGTTTCTATCTGGCAGCACTGCCGTCGATCGAGAACGGAAAGCCAGTTTACGCCAGTGAGTGGAGAAATCGAACGACTTCAGCCGATCTATCGTACGTCTCTGATCGTCGTAAGATCGAATCAGTTCTATCGTCGAAAGATCGAATCAGTTCCATCGTCGATCAAACTGACCGTGAACGCCCAGCTTAAATAATGTCTTTCTATCTAATTATATTATCGTTATTTTAGTGAACGTTTTGAGTTTTTTTCTCTGGGGATAGACTTCGGAGACCTCACATGGTGTCACTTTTGTCAATTCCTCAGCACAACATTGTTGCTTACGAGCAGTCGTTTAGTTTAAGGGCAATACATATGTGGAATGTACTTCCTTGCGCTATTAGGGATTGTCCGATTTCAGTAAAACTGTTTTTGGTGGGTCCCTACATCAAAAAAGGAAGCTACCCTCCATATTTCAGCCTTCTAAACTTTCCGTCAGCCATTCTGCCCTTTTAGCCCCTGCATAAATGTCCCAGTCAGTCAGTCAGTGAGGACTTGTTTTTAGGGTTCCGTACCGGAGGGTGCCAAACGGGACCCTATTACTAAGCCTCCGCTGTCCATCTGTCCGACGGTCCGTCCGTCTGTCACCAGGCTGTATCTCATGAACCGTGATAGTTAGACAGATTAAATTTTCACATCTGATGCATTGACATAGATGTTGCCGCTATAGCAACAAATACTAAAAAACAGAATAAAATAAATATTTAAGGGGGCTCCCATACAACAATTCTTTGAAAACAACATACAAACTTATGAATGCACCTGGCTACGTACATGGAGTGTGAAAGTAGCCGCACCAATAACTTTGTAAACAATGTAAAATTCAAACTATGCACTCCACCCACACCATCCCTACCATTGCACGGTGGTCCAATGAGTCCAACTCGCACTTAGCCGTTTTTTTTTTCATAATATTCATGACGATGACGATTACGGTAAGTTTTATCCTTTTTTACTCGTTTAAATACTATTCGTTTCCAATTAGTCTGCATCGCATTGGGTATCGCTTTAAAAGCATTGGATTATTGCACCAATACAGAGTAAAACAGCTTAGTAGTAAGAAGTTCCTTCTGTAATACTCTAGGGTACACAACTTTCGTAATTGAAAGCTTTTCAGCTTAGAGTAAGCTGGAAATACTAAAATATAAACTCATATCTTTATCGCACACAGATATTTTAAAGGTTACATGAATGGAAAATATATGTACAAAGGTGAATTTATCTCTAAAAAGAGATTTATACCAGAAAACCAAGGCATGAAAGGAAAATTTACCATGAAACGGCTCTATTTTTGCTGCAGGTAAGTTACGGTAACAATATTTGGTTGTGAATTTAACCTCTCAAAAACCGAGGGTAGTTGGGACGAGGCGCGATTTTTAACCTTATGCCATAATAAAAAAAAAGCTATACCAGAAAAGTGGCGTTATCTAACGCCCCAGCGGTATTCAAGAGGTTAAGTAACAACGAGTATTATAACTATTTATTATTTTACTATGGGTACCTTACCTGAATGATTATTATTATTATATAACTACCTAAACTGGCAGCTCTAGGGCTGGTTGCTAGTTGGTGGTAATTACATACTAATGGAAGTTAATGGAAAAAGAGGAACATCTTCGGAGCATTCGGTCATTAAACGCACATTATTAACCTCTCTATCAAACATCCTCGGAGGCAATAAGCTAAAACCACAATTTCATTCCGTTAATGACAGTATGCTGGCAACAGTCACGTAAGCGGCCGAGGAAGTGGTCAAGTCCTGTTGTGTTTGGCACTAGCGAAATGAAAAACGTCGCGGTGATTTCCCGCAATACCCCTCAATTAACTCCATACGGTTACTATTTGTTCGTCCACAAATAAATGATTTCGCACACGGTAAGGCAAAGACAAATCGCCGCCGTACAATTGCGATGGATCGTCGGCACGTTTGAGTTCAGACCGTGTGCGAACAACAACGAAATTGTATGGTGGCGATTTACTTATCAAAGTCTAGTCGGAAGGCGTGTTATGAAATAACCTATTACTAGTGGTTCTATAAGAATAGTAGACCTCGCTTGTTTAAAATTTCAAGCTTGTTAGGTCTGCTAGAAGTACATTAGAATTTTGATGATCGGTGAGTGAGTCAGTGACAAAATGCCGGAACTTTGAACGGCTAACGATTCCAATCTAATGATTCAAAATGACTCAATTTTGGGAATTTGTATATTTAAATTGTGAATTTTTAGTCACAGCACAGCAGGCTTTATCTACAACATAGTTACAGGGGATAAAAAATACCCCGAAGTGCTTCCCCCTCCACTCCCACATTTTGGCTTGATTTTTGCAACATCTTGTTTAGAATGAAATCCTTGTCAAAGTCAAATTTGATTGAAATCCGTCGATAAATAACGCTACAGCTAACATTCCCCCTTTTCCCCCTAATAAAAAATCGTGACCGACTAAAATAATTAATGAAATCAAGTTACGTGTCTGCTAATTTTCGTCAAAATCGGTAGAAAAATGCGACCTGTGGGCGAGAACAGGCAGGCGGACAAAGGCATTGTTGGCCAATCTCGACTGGACGCTTCGCTCGCTCGATCAATAAAACTTCTGCGACAGGGGGGCGATAATGAGGTTCTAAAATATGTTTATATCTCCCTAGGCCAGTCCCTCCTGCTCTTCTGCACAACCGCTTGGGGAAGCGCAACAAAAACTGCTTTGATCACCTTAGAAAGGGCTCAAAGTTCCATTCTAGGTGATGAAAAACCGTGTTACTATCCCACTTCAAAAATACGTCGCGAGTGCCAGGTTCTGTCAGTCCGACAACTCTATATCTTGAGAGTCGCGCTATTTAAACACAGCTTAACCATTAATTTAAAATTTTAGCTTATTACCCGCCAGAAGAGTGTGCAGGTTGCCAACACCACCGTCCGCACTTCATTGGCGCAGCGTTTTAGCTTCTTCACTTCTCCTTCGTCTATAACGTCGTATCGAACACCGACAACAAAAACTCCAAGATTTTATCAAATGGCTTGACCCTAGACTTTAAAAAAACTGAAGCTATCGTATCCATATGTATCTAACCTAATATAATAAAATATTTACACGCCTATATATATTTACATAAATATAAACATATATATATACTATTATTTTTTATTTTTTTCACTTTTACCTTTATACTAAGCTTATTCAAAATTGGAATCATATGAGTGTTTCCTCTTTGTTCTTCGAAGGCGTTCGATACAGTCTCCCCGGATAAACTATTGAGTAAACTGAAGGACCTAGGAGTTTGAGGTGTACCGTTGAATTGGTTTTCCAGTTATCAACACAACCACTTCCAGTGTCTTAAAATGGGCCCGCACATAAGTAAACCCGATCCAGTGTTTTACGGTGTGCCTCAGGGCAGTATATTAGGCCCAACACTTTTCCTCACTTATATAAACAATCTGATAGACTTGTGCCAAAATAAGGGTGACGTTAGGGTTGTGCGCTATGCGAACGACACCGCTCTGGTCGTGAGCGCAAACACCTGGGATCACGCTTTCTCGAATGTTTGAAGAGCACATTGCCGATGTTGCTGATTGGCTTCGCGATAACTCACAAATGTAGCACATTAATGTCCCCACCGAGGAGCACAGGCCTTTACCTGGATACGAGTAAGATTAAGCCATCCTCCTCCACGCTGGATTGATGAAGGGGTTTTGCGACCACTACCACGTAGCGATAGTAGCCAGAACCTACAGCTTAACGTGTCATCCGAAACACTGAACCTCTAATAATTTACTTAAGATAAATTAATTATCTCATTTGTACAAGGTCAGGATTTAAACCTGCACCTCTTGTGTGAGAAGCAAGCGTGAAATCCATTAGACCACAGACATCTCTCGCGACCACTTACTCACTTTAAATGCTGACAAGACAAGCATCGGGCCGCCTGGCGACGTTGAAAGATTTGGTATTTTTTCGAATTCACGGAAAAACGAAAATAAGCTAATTGATGAAATTTAAGGATTGATAAGGAACTCCAATAGAGGAAAATTATGGTATAAAAATTACGAGAAAAATCAGTATGGCGAGCGACCTCAAATATGGCGAGGGGGGTGATGGCTGGTGCACAAGTCATGCTCGTGAACGGGTGCTGCTTGGTGGGACTGCCCATGGCTCACAGTTATAACGATTTTATCGGTAGATAAATAGATAGATAGATAATTCATTTATTCATTGATCGGTACAAACAGAAAAACATTATTGGTTATTAACAAATTACAAACCACACAAAATTAATTATGACAAAAAACATCAAATAAATTAAATAAAACAATGAAAATAATTATAATTAACACATCAAAAATATGGAAATTAAGGATCACTATGTGGCGCGACAATGAAATGGCCGTGACTCAGCAATGTCACAGATGAATCTGTGACGCTGATATTCTGCCAGAGCCAAAGCGGACGAGACAGCAATAGGCTTAAGTAAACAAAACACACAAATTATTACAGCAATTAAATTAAATAAAAAAAATATTTAAAATATTAATATCTACTAATACACTGACGAGCAATGAAAAAGTTCCAGTGACATATCACCAAATTACTCCTAAACGGGAAAGGCTAGCTTAATGACGCCGTCTGCAATATTGAAGTACATTTAACAGCGCATCAGAATATTACCAATTAAAAACCAAATATTGTAAACGTAATATTGGTTCTAAGTCTTAGGAGACATTAAGGTCTTTATCGGCATTTTGTGGGTGGAACTGGAACACAACAAAGGGGTTGTTTTAGTCCGTATACTAGCTGCCCCGAGCTGATGCTCGCTGCCACGAGCTGATGCTCGCTCAGTGTGTAGGGACCCGGAGGCGTCTTCTGAAAAGCCCGTGGGGTACAACGCCGGGCCGCGTTGTACCCCACGGGGTTTTCAGAATTTCAAACCGCTTGAAAAGCCAGAGTGCTATAGCGCGACGCTGCGTTGTACCCCACGGGGTTTTCAGAATTTCAAACCGCTTGAAAAGTCAGAGTGCTATAGCGCGACGCTGCGTTGTACCCCACGGGGTTTTCAGAATTTCAAACCGCTTGAAAAGCCAGAGTGCTATAGCGCGACGCTGCGTTGTACCACACGGGGTTTTCAGAATTTCAAACCGCTTGAAAAGCCAGAGTGCTATAGCGCGACGCTGCGTTGTACCACACGGGGTTTTCAGAATTTCAAACCGCTTGAAAAGCCAGAGTGCTATAGCGCGACGCTGCGTTGTACCCCACGGGGTTTTCAGAATTTTAAACCGCTTGAAAAGCCAGAGTGCTATAGCGCGACGCTGCGTTGTACCACACGGGGTTTTCAGAATTTCAAACCGCTTGAAAATCCAGAGTGCTATAGCGCGACGCTGCGTTGTACCACACGGGGTTTTCAGAATTTCAAACCGCTTGAAAAGCCAGAGTGCTATAGCGCGACGCTGCGTTGTACCACACGGGGTTTTCAGAATTTCAAACCGCTTGAAAAGCCAGAGTGCTATAGCGCGACGCTGCGTTGTACCACACGAGGTTTTCAGAATTTCAAACCGCTTGAAAAGCCAGAGTGCTATAGCGCGACGCTGCGTTGTACCACACGGGGTTTTCCAGCATTGACATTGTCAAGTCATCGTTTGAATAGCCCGTGGGGTACAACGCTGCGACCGAAAGAAACAGAAAGTGGATTAGCGCACCAAGCGCGTGCGCTGCAAGGTCACTATTTCTCACCGGTGATTAATGGTCACTTTATTTTGATGCAGTTATTGTTAGTATCGTAACAGAGATGCGCGAAACAATACTCCCAAGCACTTTGACAGATCTATCAATTAATAAGTTCAAGAAATACATCAAGCAAAGGCTTATTTCTAAAGCTTACTACAGTATTAAAGAGTACATAGACGATAAAAATGCTTGGGACTGAATTGTTCTAATTAATTGTGAGCATCCTCACTGCCAGAGTTTCTTTTACTGGACACTTGGAGGCCTTTTACACCTCCAAAGATTAATTTAATTATACAACTCTTGACTGTGGGGACCATTTACATCTCCTATTATCATTGTATTATTGACTAAAGAGACTATACATCTCTGTTATTTATATTTTAATTATTTTATTATGACATGAGACTCTTTACATCTCTCAGAAACAATAATTAAGTACTTTTTTTTTTCTGATAATATGATAATAATACCAAATGTTCTGTAAAAAATGAAATGAAATGACATGTGAAAGTGCCCTTGTGGCCTATTTACAGAATAAACGTTTTGAGTTTTTTGAGTTTTGAATAAACTACCTGTTATTATTCTCGGATGAGGATTTTGATTTGATTAGATTTGACGATGACAATAGTGGAGAACACATTTTCTCGTGTGGGTTGCGGAGGGAACTGAAAAGCGAATGTTACAAAAAGCTGTGTGATAAGTTAATCAAAATATTATCTGCCAAGGCCCACCCCAACTGGATAACGAAGAGACGATATTCTAACCCAATGCGATACGTTTTCAGAAGAGAATATGTGTGTCAACATGCAAACGCAACAACAACCTATAATTTTACTATTATTTGTATGTTTTACTTGTTTTTGTTTATGTAGAGATACCTATTTCTTATGTTTTAAAGGTAAACTACGATAACTTGGCGCGTAAATGACAGTAAAAATGTCTCTAACGAACAATCACACAATGTTCATTTTCGTAATTATCTATACCTAGATAGATTTGCAGTTTTCACAGAATGTCCTATTTCGGTTGCCGCTACAGGTAGCACTAAATCATGAACTAGGTACGTACGTAAACGAGATTCTATAAATTTAAGGGCGGGAGACTAATGTGTTTTTAACGTGTTAACGTGTTTTAATAGTCCCTACCAAATCACTATTATTTAAATAAATACCTACCTAATAACATAACATAGCGTCACGCATTTTCCCATATATTGAGCGGCAGAGGCACAATTGTTGTTGTTGTTGTTGTTGTTGTATGTGCCAACTTTTAGCCATTTATTCAATACTCCATTTTGTGTGGAAGAATCAAAATAAACGTCCATAAAAATAAACCGCCCCAAGAAACGCCCGCACCAAACGTGCCCATTACACTGGCAGCATTACCGCGCTGCACAGCTAGCGAGATCCTCTGTGACAGGAACGATCCGGAGCGGTGGTCGAATCCTCGGTCCCTCGAACGACGCCCAATACCCTTGATGAAGGCCCTACCCTGCGAACCCCACACCCCTGCGGTCTCGACGGCTAAAGGAACAAACAGATAATAACGTCTCTACTCGGTTTCTATACCAGTCCCTACAGAGTGCGTATCGACGTAAATCGCGCCGCCGACAACGTTAGGACAGGTCGCAGGAAATGGCGATGATATTAAAATATGTCTTTTGTATGGGGGATTTAACTTATATTTTTTTTGTTGCTGTAGCGGCAAAAGATATACATGTTCTATAAAAAAATTTACTCTCTGCATATTACGGTTCATCAGACAGAGCCCGCTGACAGACAGACGGACGGCCAGACAGACAGACGGACGGCCAGACAGACAGACGGACAGACAGGCAGCGAAGGCTTATTGATAGAGTACGGTACGCTAAAAATGGATACAAGGAACCAAACGCCAAGCGTGAAATCATTCTAGCATCATAAATGTTACCCTTTTTACATTCAAACCCATCACACTTGATAGGTTGGCCTATCAATATTCGTGGCCGCCCACCCTAAGTACTATTTCCCCGCCCGTCCCAGGCTTATTGCCCTGCATTCAACCATATTCAGCTTTTTGAGCGAAACTGGTACCAATTCTGGAAGGCCCTTTTGAGTTTATAAAACGCCTAAATTAACTGACTCTAAATCCGTCCGCGTTAAGCTGGGCACAAATCTAACAAAACAGCGGCCGTAGACCCTACAAACAAGCATAACAGCGGCTGCAGTTTGTTGATCCTGCGCACACCTAGCACGTCAGGATCACGGGGACAGAAAAACATTATATACGTGGTCAGAGTCACGATTCCAAATCGGGTAGAGTCATAGCAAGAGGGACGTCGATTCTGGATCTCTTGCCATCGATTCCTCTTTAGTTGACGTTATACCGATGACATTCGCTTCAAATGAAGGCTTCTGACACCAATAGTCTTTGCTTCGACTGATTGGTCAAAAGGAGATTTGAAGTAAGCAAACCTATATTTGAAGTAAGCGAACCGATATTTGAAGTAAGCGAACCTATATTTGAAGTAAGCGACCTATATTTGAAGTAAGCGAACCGATATTTGAAGTAAGCGAACCGATATTTGAAGTAAGCGAACCTATATTTGAAGTAAGCGAACCTATATTTGAAGAAAGCGAACCTATATTTGAAGTCAGCGGACCTATATTTGAAGTAAGCGAACCTATAGTTGAAGTAAGGGAACCTATATTTAAAGTAAGCGAAGCGATTTTTGAAACAGATCTGCCCCATTACTCGGTAAATGAAATCGACCATCTCTCTTCATCGATCGAACATGACTTCGAGTGCCCGTTATTTTTTTTATTGTCAGTTGTGCTTGCGGTGCTAACGCCCGGATTCCGAAAGGAAAATTTGCTGAGACGACTTGTTTAACTAATTTCAGCCAATCACCAGCAGCTATTTTTAATTATCTGAATGAATCTTTGATTAATCGCCTGGAACGTTTGACCGCTCTTTCAGATCCTGTGGGTGACGGTCTGAAAGTAGAAACTAAATAACGGTTGGACTTTTAATTGATTCCAATTTTAAGTCGAACGAACAAAAGCAGCTGAGTAGCGAAGGAAAATCTCTCCGGTATATTAGAACCCTTTTGCGTACAATCATCAATTGTTATACTCAGACCCCTGTAAATTACGCAGAATGGCTTCTATTGGCAATGGAGTAGCCTCTAATTGGGCAAGTTTGATAATATTTCGCTAAGGGTGTACATAATTGAATTTACTAAATTCAATTTCATTTCATTAATGGCGATGAGCTTGCCGGCTATTGAAATTCGCGGGGACATAATTTGCGAAGTAGTACAAAGTACGCTTCATAAATACGTAGCGTCACCATATTTCCCGTACGGGGCGGCAGATGCACAGACGACCTCTGTGGCAATGCGGTAGTGGCTCTTCCTACCACGTGATAGGTCTAGGATTCGATGCCGGCTGGGGATAAAGAAAAAGACAAACCTGGTCTTGGATGCTTATATATGTGTGATGTCGCTGTTTCAGATTCCCACAACACAGGGTATCCTAGTGTGGGGCCAAGAGCAATGTATGTGCTTGTATATACATGTTTATGTTTATGTTTGTATAACATGTTTAAGCACTTACCAAGAACCTGAGAAGAAGTTCATACAGGGTCATCATGACCCCGCCTCAGGCCCGGCAGATAGATAACCTTGGAGAACCAACCGAAGCTTTTGCCTCGCCCGCCCCTTCACAAAAGGAAAACTGAAATGGTCATAATCTTGGTGAAATCCTTTTTTTTGTTTATTTGACCTTTTTTATTTTTAAGTTTCATCTAATCTAATCCCCAGACGGGTACATATTATAATACCGATAGTTCACATAACCTACGACTAAATTCCTTACGCCTAAAACAGCGAAATAAAAAAAACCTAAAGTTCTACATCCCGAAGTCCAAATCGCGAAACTCTAAATGCCAATGTCCAAATAACCGAAAATCCCGAAAGTACGAAATCCCGATTGTGCTAATTTTCAAGCATTTTTTGTTGTTCTTATACATATTCAACCTACCACGACGGATAAAAGGGGCTTCGCTTCGCTCACCCTCTTTACCCTTAACCTAAGCTACCGCAGTGTTTTCCGTGAGATCAAAAATAGTGCTTTGCACAGCAAATATCAAAGAAAATATTGCGGTAGCACAAGAAAAGGTAAGAATAACAAAAAATGCTGATTTTTTTTGTACTATCGGGATTTCCTATTTTCCGGATTTCATACTTTCGGGTAAACAGACATTAGGCGTTTTAATTTTCGGGATTCCGTACATAGTCCTTAAGAACTTATGTCTTTAGCCCAAACTTAGCGATAGCCGTAATGTTAACGTAAGAAATAATCACAGACTACTCGCGCCCCGGTTTAGACTCGCGAAGGTTAGCGATTCTTACAAGGGTCAATGCATTCTCTACTACAACAAGATACCTCTGGAGATCTTAAAATTGCCATTTGAGCAATTTAAAAACCATGTTACAGCGACTTTGTCGAAAAAGGGATATTATAATGTTCAAGATTACTTAAATCATGGGACTGTATGGGGTTAATCTGGCTCTACACAGACCCTGCTGTTAATAATTTTGTAATTATTTGTTCCTGCTTATTAATTATGATAATGACTAAATATTATATTTTGTATTCGTTAAGCATAAGCAATTTTTAAAAAAGAGATCTAAAAATCTATCTGTGGGAGTTTCTACGCCCTTCTTCTCCCACAGTGGTCCGATGTAGACTAGTGGCAAAATATGACGATTGCTAAGTACATGTAATTATCTACAGTAATAAAGACATTTGGAATTTTGGAATTTATTTTCTACTTCGGCAACATAATACCCCCCCCCCCCCCCCAGCACAGGAAATCGGCATCTTTTAATTTCCCAGCGGCATTTGTGGGCGATTCCATTCGATTAGTTGTATCAAGACCATCAAGACAATTAGATTAGTTCTCCTCGAATAGGCCAAGCAGAAAGGCAGAATTAATGTCAGAATTGTTCTATTTGACGTTTATTGATAAGCGCAGAACTGCATCTGCAACTGGATGTCGATAATATTGCCACTTAAAGTCGTTATACTTAACAACAATATACTTATGCTGTATCACATTTTTGGCAAATTCTTCACATAAAAAACGGTTTCGTTGTGTGGTTATTTATTATCAAAAGTTTTTTCCACGCAAGTGTGTTGAAAAAAGTCGTTATACTTAGCAACAATATACTTATGCTGAATCACATTTATGTAGGTTTATATATTGGTAAGTAGTTTATTATTTATATTAACATTTTTGTTGTTGTTGTTGTTGTTGTTGCACATAGTTCTACCTGTAGTTTCTTATTTTCCTCTCCATTCTAGGTTTACTGGAAGAAATCTCTTGTTAGAGATAAGATCGCCTTTGTACATGTTCTTTCCTTTATATTTGTTTTCTTTCACTGTTTTGTGCAATAAAGTATTAATATTTTTTTTGGCAAAGTTAGTTCTTCCAATAAAAAACGTTTTCGTTGTGTGGTTATTTATTATCAAAACTCAGTTATTTCCACGCAAGTGTGTTGAAAAACGTCGTATGAAACACGCTAACTCTTCGCGACCGCCGTTGGCTCGCGCGAATAATACCGCCTCGTGTGTAACGACCAACTTTGCAAACATGTACAATAATGTACAAGTATCTACACATGTATCATTAACCCTCTTTACTGCGTCCAAAACCCGCTCGTTACGTCGAGCAAAATGTTATACCACTTGTTAAAAAAACATTTTTATCTGAATATGACCATAATGTATAAATTTTCGATAAATTATGCCATTAAAATTTCGAACGCCGACGCCCGCCTGGGTGCCAACCCTAGTTTGTCTGTGAAGTTGGTACTACTAAACAAACTAAACAAGTGCAGAGCAATCATCAATGCCACAATGCCGGTCGAACACATCAAAGAGAGCTTATGATATGTGTGTACCTATACATAAACTAGTTTATCTACACAAGTACATAAACCCTCTTTACTGCGTCCAAAAACCGCACGTTACGATCAGCATAATGTTAAAAAAAAACGCCCCTACTTTGTCTGTGAAGTTGGTACTATAGAACAAGCTAAACAACTCAATGCCACAATGCCGATCAAACATGCGGTTCCTGAACACATCAAAGAGAGCTTATGATATGTGTGTAGATAAACTAGTGTATATAACTGTACATAATTAGGCATTAAAACCCTTTCTCGAGTTTTAATGCCCTCCATTATGTATCAGTGACATAAACTACTTTAATTAAATTGCAAAAAAACGAAAGAAAATTTTATATTTTTTCAGAATTGCGACGGGTTCATCCTCTGGTAGCTAATGGACGGCTGATGACACCGACATCAATCGTACTACTCGTAGATCCGGCAACTCTGCAGTTTTTTGTGATCCGTAATGTGACTGAATCTAACAACGTATTACGGTCACCGATGGACAGGTTTTATCTTCACAATCCTTTACTATGACTGTATGTTAAAAATCATCTCCTGACGCGTTAGAGCGATTATTTCGAAAGTGACTTATCACAATTCTCCGAATAACGTTGACAATTCTGTATTGTTCTGTCCGTATTATGAGAAATCTAGTTTTGAGGCCAATGATGAAACTGGTGTTAATCGACAGAGTAAATAATTAATTACAAACAAAACCAGGCTATGGAATCCGTAAGAAAATTATATACTAGCACTTTGTGAGATTTTTTTTTATGAAAATAGAAGCGAAATTGTTTTTGTGCCTATTGTCTGCCTCGACCGCCCACTGGTAAAACATGTTGTCGTTTTTCGAACTTTAAGCTCGTTTAAACTTTGATTTTCTCGCAAAGTTCTTGTAAAGTTATCGGAATTCTTACTTTTGTAGTTTTTACTTTTGATTGTTATACTTCACATTATTAATAAACGCCGATTCCATCCATAATAGGTTTCCCAGTCTCTATAAAAAAAATGCTAGAAACCTTTTGTGTGGAGTTGTCAAAGTTATTCCGAGTGGAATAGTCCGTAACTGGTATCCCGTCTGTCGGGCCGTAGAAAGTCGCCCAACGCCGTTCTTATCGAGCGTCAATATTTCTGCAGTGGCTATATCGTTGACCGTTCTATTACTAATGAGTTCCATGTGGGGGTAATACCGTTACGGCGGTAACGACCCGCCGGGGTAGCTCAACGTCAATTCAATCGCACTTCCGATTAATATGAGTGTTGAGTGCTTAAATCCACCTTGACACCTGAGAGCTCCCAGTTCAATGGTTCCGGCTAATGAAGGCGCATGGCAATGTTATGTAGCCCACCGAGAGGTAAAGGACTTTGACGGTATACTAGTAAGATTGAGCCATCCATCACGCCGGCTTAGTGCGGGATTGATGGAGGGGTTTCAGACTACTTCTACCAACTATCGATAGCGGCCGGGACGTACGGAACGTCCGAATAATCATTATCTCATTGGCACATGGTCAGTAATAGATTCCAACCTGCATCTCATGCGTAAGAAGCAAACGTGTTACCACTAGAACACGGAACTCCAGCTCATGCTACACAGCGTTACTTAAATTGTAAATATTAGGAGCATGGATCGGACTGCACAACTTTTAGTATGGAACCGATTTCTCATATGGGGTGGCAGGTGGCATAGTGTGCTCATGTTTAGCCAGTTATTAAAGGCTTTTGTTTAAACGATTACCAAAAACGCACCTATTTTACTATCAATAAATTCGAAATGACTGCCAGAATGGATAAATGTCCACCAAATTGTGTTTGGATAAACGATCACCAAACTTCTTTTTATGTTTTGTGTACTTAAGTTTATGTTTTAAGTAATTTTTGTTGTTCTTACATGTTCAACCTAACACGTAGGATAAAGGGGGCTTCGCTTCGCTCACCCTTCACCTAAGCTACCGCAGTATTTTGCCCTGATATTTTTTGCAACTTTTGGTGTTTATTTATCCATTTTGGGTAGGAAAAAATATTTTGGTGATCATTATATTTGTTACCGATATTAAATACTTCACTTTACGCGACAGGCGGCAAGCCCAGTGCCGCAGCCACGAAGATACCTAATGCAATTTTGCTGCTTCGCGCAAAATTTACCAATTAAAGATTACATATTAGACGATCTCTGTGCCGCTGCGGTTGAGGCTCTGCCTACCATGCGAGAGGTCCCGGGTTCGATGCCCGGTTGGGGATACAGAAAAAAACAGGTCTTGGATGTTTATAAGTGTGTGGCGTCGCTGTTTCCTAGTGTGGGGCCAGAGGCAATGCCTGCATGTAAATGTTTATTTATTTATATTTAGTAAAAGTAAAGCTATCCATTTTCCAAACCAATAAAATCTTAAATCTTATCCTATTTGACTTATGTCTTCAGATAATTTCGCGCTCGAGCCTTCGGCTTAAACTAAAAGAAGTATAGTTTTTAGGGTTAACAGGGCAATTGCGGGCATTGGCCCCTGTATACCACCGTATGCTCGTGATTGGGTTAGCCATTTGAACTTATTACGTGCAACGGTCGAAGTTACTGTCGTTTAGCTTATCGTGGTAGCGGTCGCCGATCGTTACCACGGTTACCGACCGTTACCATGGTTATCATGTATGATTCGCTTCGCAGTAGCCGTCGGGTAACCGCAAACGCAGTGCTAACACGTATACACTATAGTAGTTAACTAGTATTGCCAAGCAAGATCTCCGTGATCTAATGGGTTTCACGCTTGCTTCTCACACAGGAGATGCAGGTTCGATTCCTGAACATGCTCCAATGAGATAATTAATTTATCTTAAATACATTATGTGGACGTTCTTACGGTGATGGAAAACATCGTGAGGAAACCTTCATTACTCCATAGCTGTGGCGATGGGCTAGCCCCCTGTCACGCAAAAATGGAGTATTGAGTAACTGGCTAAAAGTGGGCACATGTGCCTCTGCCACCCCGTATGGGATAAGGCGTGACGCTATGTTATGTTATGTTAGTATTTCCAACAGACCAATTTCCGGTATGAAAAGCATATCAGTCCCGGATGTACAAGCGGCACTCAAAGTTTAACGGACACTCTGTCATGCCGTTACTGTTCCTCGTTCGGGAACTGACAGCATCGCCGCCATGACATTTAAGCAGCAGTTTATCTGAGCAGCGTTGATGATTTCGGCAATCAGACAGGCACTGTGGGAATATCGATACGAAGGATACGAACAAAGGGATGAACAAAAGCCTTCGCTAATAACCTTTAGACTGCTCCGAGCTCCCTCCGATAATAATATTTCCACACCACCTGCTCGACAATGCCACATTATATATCATGCAAAACTTACGTAACGCAAGTCATTATAGCCCTGAGCCCTGAGCTTTAGACGGGTCATAACGTTGTACTGAATTTCATTAAAACCAGCTGGTGCATAATGTGATTTTCACTTCTCATAATTCTCATTGTTATGTCCCACTGTTGATCTGCCATGCCGCAGCTACTGCATCTTCTGATGGTGTCGACAAGTACAACTGCATCATCATCCGCGTACAAGTGGAAAGTGCAGTTGTTGATACCGGTGACAATATCGGCGCTGTATAAAATAAACAGAAGAGGTCCTAATATGGAGCCTTGCGGGACCCCCCGCGTCAGCTGCTTTGTTGATGAAAACCGCATCGTACCATCATTCTTATGTATTATGACTGTTTGCGCACGGTCTGTAAGGTAACTACCGAACCACCTAACCGTAGCATTATCGAATCCATAATAAGACATCTTTGATAATAAGAGGGCAGTATTAAAGTCTGGTTTCGTGAAATATGCAGGCGGGGCGCCCAGCCGTGATCGAGCCGGCCACGGAAAGCTGAAAAAAACACATTGTAGACGATACGGGTGGTTTCCACAACGTCTTATGCCGATTCAGATTAGGAACCTAATTTGATCCGCAAAATAAACGTGACCGTTTTAAAACAAGTCTTGTCATTAGGTAAATAAAGCCCATTATGGCGAATTGGAATTGGAAGCACGGCCACCCGAATAGCCGAGTCAGCAGTGACCCTGCCTACGAAGCCATAGGTCCCGGGTTCGATTCCCGGTGGGGGCAAATATTTGTTTGATGAGAACGGATGTTTATACCCTAGTCATGGTTGTTTATCTATCTAAGTATAACATTTATCTATATAAATATGTGTATCTTTGTCTAGTACCCAAGATACAGGCAATCCTAGTTTGGGGCTAGATCAATGTGTGTAAATAGTGTCCAAGGTATTATCATGTTCTTGTTTTGAACCTAATTTGAATCTGAAAAAGATTGTGGTAACCGCCCAGTTCTATCTACCCAACCCGTCCGCAAGCCGGCGTATGGTGCAAACAGTCCCGCCGGATTAGCCGTAGGATCGGCCACGAGGACTGTCACCCATCCGATGACAAGAGAGAGATAGCTTATAAGAATTGTCGGAGGTGAGAGGGAGACCGGGTTCAGGAATTTCCGACGAACCAGCCGCCGTGAATTTGAGGAGAGTATTGTAAAAAAAACTGTCAACTGCGAGTCTCAATCGCGCACGAAAGGTTCCGTACCACCGTACAATGGTAGGGATGGAGTGGAGAGAATAGGTTGGATTTTACTTAGCAAAATGTTGTTTACAAAGTTATTGGTGCGGCTACTTTCACACTCCATGCAGGTAACCAGGTGCATTCATAAAATTGTATGTGGTATTAAAAGAATTATTGTATGGGAGCCCCCTTAAATATTTATTTTATTCTATTTTTTAGAACTTTTTGGTATAGCAGCAATAGAAATACATCATCTGTAAAAATTTCATCTGTCTAACTATCACGGTTCATGAGATACAGCCTGGTGACTAGGGAATCCAATCCCGCAAACACGGCATCCCGCAAACGCGGCATCCCGCAAACGCGGCATCCCGCAAACGCGGCATCCCGCAAACGCGGCATCCCGCAAACGCGGCATCCCGAAAATGCGGGATCCGCACCTTTTTTGCGGAATTGGATATGAGGGATTGGGCATGCGAAATCCCGCAGGATCGCGGGATTGAAAAAAAACTAAAAGACCAACAACAATATAACATAGCGCCAGTCTCGCCTTTTCTATGCAGGTTGGCAGAAGCACAATTGTGCCTACTTTTAGCCAGTTAGTCAATACTCCATTTTCCGATATATTTATTTTTTACAGGCACATACATTGCTTCTGACCTCACACCTAACCCTGTGTCTTGGAAACCAGAAACAGCGATATCAAACACTTGAACATCCAAGACCTGGGTTTTATTTCTTTATCCCTAAGCGGGGATCAAACCTGGGACCTCTCGTATGGTAGGCAGAGCCACAATCGCAGTGCCGTGTTATGTCTGCATTGTGCGTGTTCCCAAACGCGCCCAGTACCAAACTAAGCAATTACAGTGGATTCCCACATCACTAGCCAGCATATGTGCTTACGGGGTAAGGGGTTTACCCTCGCGGGGTTTCGTGGCTAACTTATCCAAATCAGTGTTACCAATTAAGTAACTTGGTCGCTAGAAATGGCGACTTTTGACTAAGCCCTAGCGACAAAAATAAGGTTTAGATAGCAGCTTCCCAATTTTGGTCTTTTTGCATAATTTAATGCAATGAATAAACATTTGCATAATTTAAGATTATGAAATATTTATTCATATATTAAGTGCAAACTATCGAGTATTATTAAATTATTTTAATTTCAGGGTAGATAGAATCGTTTTCATAAATTTCTGGACCCTCAACGATAGCATATTATAGTAAATTGGCTTCCAAAATTAAGTTAAGAAAGAAATCTTTGATACTTATATTTGAATCTTCACTTATTTATCGCTGTAGCTGTGAGCCTTCGGAACTAGGGACTACTAAAAGATGATAGGTACTCTAAATATGTTAGCATTTCTTAGGAAAAACTTAAAAAAAAAAAAACTTTATTAAAAAACATCAATCTGTTTAATTAATTAGGAATGAAAAATATATTTTTTGACTTGTAGTTTTTATTTCATATTACACCAATTATTGTATAGAATAAGAGAAAAAAATATTCTTTTTCGCAATCCCGCAAATCCCGCGGATCCGCGGGATTGATAACCTCGATCCCGCAGGTTTGCGGGATTAGGATTTTGATGCGGGATTGGATTTCCTACTGGTGACAGACGGACGGACGGACGGACGGATGGACAGCGGAGTAGTATAATTAGTAATAGGGTCCCGTTTGTCACCCTTTGGGTACGGGACCCTAAAAAGACCCATCATGACGTTCTCGTAATGTATTCTACGTATAAATACTGCTGCATATAGGTATGACACTTTTGTTTAATCACTAAATTGATCATGTCTGCTAAGCTGCTAACGATAATTGGGCGATATAGAAACATAAACTGGACATTTGGCAAAATTGAATTAGACTGAGTATCGTTCACTAATTGGGTACATACGTGAATATACTACGAAAAGAAACATTCACAGACATTATTTGATGCCCCTATACTGGGTTGTCGTCGGAGAAGTATCAATGTTATGTTATTGCACGCTCTGCTCGCCTTCGCTCCCCCTTGGTGGCGGCAATGGCGTAGTTAGTGACCGGTTTAGCCTAGCGGGTAGTGACCCTGCCTACGAAGCTGACGGTCCTTGGTTCGAATCCTGGTAAGGGCAAATATTTGTGTGATAAGCACGAATATTTGTTTCTTAGTCTTGGATGTTTCTATGTCTTTGAATAAGTATTTATCTATATTAAATATAATCGTCGTCTTGTACCCATAACACAGGTCAACAAATAAAAAATAAATATTTGGTGCTGAGTTAGTGTTAGAGGTTTTTGACTAAGTGATGATTGGTAACAGTAAATGTATTTTTATTTATTTTTTCCTACGTGCCTACGGCCTTTGCCTAGCAGTGGGACGCCTTATAGGCTATTTAAAAAAAAACACGTGTAGTTTTTTATCTACACTCAGTTTTAAACATTGGCTATAATCGTACTTTCGTGCACTCTGCTTGCTAACTTATCGGTACATTTCTATAAATAAATAAATTATATCATCTTGTCTACATCGCGACGAAGTTGTCTCAATGAACCAAATGTGTTTTGTTACATTTGTGGTAAATACACAGTTAAAAAAATAGAAAATCTATAACAAGTTTTAATAAAAGTGCCTATTTTTCTTACTTTAAGTCAAAAATAGTGGATGAATACAAGCCGTGGATACCTCAAATTGTATGTAAAATGTGCAGTGAACACTTGAGACAATGGGTCAACGGTCAAAGAAAACGTATGAGATTTGGAGTGCCTATGCAATGGAAAACACAAAAAAATCACTACGATGACTGTTACCTACTTCTACTGTGTTAATTTGCGTGGTGTTAACGTTAAAAAAATGATTTATCCAGACTTAGAATCGGCTCGAAGACCTTTGCCACATTCAGAAGAAGTACCTGTTCCAACATTTTGTGCTACCCGTTAACCGTCTTCTAACGAAATCATTGAGAAAGAGAATATCGACAGTGATTTTGAAGGTATAGCGTCTACATCTTATTATTTCTCACAGATTACAGATCTTATTGAGCTTACTATGGGCCTAGTTCGATTTGTGCAAGATTGTCTTCCAATATTTATTTTTTATTTATTTATTCAAAGGTTCAAAAACACGTCACGTGATCTTTCAAATACATTTAACACTGGCCAAATTTACCTCAACAGAGGTCAGCACTATATATATATAGAAGTAAATAGAATTTGACGACTTTGACAGTTAGGACAACCTCCAGCTACACCAGCGCTATCTGCAATGAGATTTTGAGATTGGGTGCCATTATGATGTATCCGGCCATCAAGATTATCATAAAACAAAACAAAATATGGAAATTCCAGATGACAACAACGCACAAGCTTCCGAAACATTTTTCAGCAAATCTTTATTTTATTACCCAACTGTGAGTCTGCCATCCCCCGAAGGCTCTCTCCATTTGGATATTGAATCTGAGGCGAAAATTGCGCAAATTCCTCCGAATAAAAAAAAGTAATATTTCAATGATATTCGTGGAAACTAACCATGAACTTAAATCATTATGCCAAAGTGGAAACTTGCAAGTTAAATTTAACCCACTTCCCGGTTACTGATGGAGCTACAATTCTAAATGTGTATATAAATCAGACAACAACGCATTTTTTTATAACGTGGAACAGGGGTATTACCACAACGTCTTATGCCGATTCAGATTAGGAACCTAATTTGATCCGCAAAATTGCCGCGGCCGTCTTAAAACAAGTCATGGTATTATGTAAATAAAGACCATTGTGGCGAATTGGAATGGACTGAATAATGGTTGCCATGGTGATGTTCGTGTTTTGAACGTAATTAGAATCGGAAAAAGATTGTCCCTGATCTGACAAAGGGTTCGGAAGGAAGCCATAGGAACTCTTCAATAAAACGACGTAACCCCATCGAGTTTTAGCTTGTTTGATTCGTCTTGTCACGTACTCTGGTCCTAGATGATATCCAGGATCTGATGATGGAGCGATAGGGTGGCCATGGGAAGTCTGTAATAAAATGACGCAATCGAGTTTGTGCTCGCTTAACTCTTCTTGACAATTACTGTGGTCCTGCATAATACACAGGGTCTAAGGATGGAGCCGGAAACCCCCTCGAGTTTGGGCTGGTTTGATCGTGACAGATTGGCTTGCGCTGATACAATCACAATTGGTGTGAGATCATTTTTGTACCTAAGTCTTACTTAACGCCACATAAAACAACACCTAGGCACCTACATTAACAGCAAACTTTGGCAACATGTATGTCATCTGAAGAAGGCGGGTATACCGCAGCTTCAACAGGAAATTAGCGCGGAGGACGCTGTTCACAATACATGTAAAAAATATGGTAAAGCTGCAAACATGAAACATTATTTTAAAAGTGATTACTGAAGTGAGTGAGTAATGAAGTATACTAACTGTACAGGTATGGTAGCCTTATTGTGTAGTTTGAAGGGGGTTCAATTCTAGAGCTTGTGTTAGCAGTTTGATACAAACCATGTCTATTCATGTTATTTTTACTTAAATCTCAAATATCCACACAATAGACATAGGTAGTCTCCAGCGGTCAAGAGCTATGCAGATGTGGTGTGGAATGCTCATACAAATGGAGTGGACGGGACGAGCAGGTTTGGACTTAGCATGGCATGGCGAGCGGCTGGTAAGCAGTAAATTCAGTCATTCAAAATATTTTCGAGAAGGCATAAAAATCTGACATAATATATATGTTAACGGTAATTCTATAATCCGGTATTCTATACAATCCCTAGGCAATGTATAGAATGGTTCAAACGTGAAGGTAGTGTATGAAATATTATTTATTTCATAGTTTGCCTAGGTATTCTACACAATACCGAATGCGCTGCCAGTAATATATGTAAAAGCGTAAAACACACCGCGGTAGCTTAAATATTATGTATTTAAGTTTATGTTTTAAGTAATTTTTGTTATTCTTACATGTTTAACCTAACACGAAGGATAAAGGGGGCTCCGCCTCTTTATTAAACTGTGGCCTCGCTTCGCTTAACTCCTGTACCCTTCATCTAAGATACCGCAGTGTTTTACCCTGATATTCGTTTGCTTTACACATTGCCGGTGGCCAAGTAGGTACTATAGGTAACGTATGTAATCGACATTGATATAAATAATATAACATACATTGCCTGAACTCCCCAGGTGCTATATATACATTGTCTAGGGATTATGTACAATATCTGCATTATGCAGATTGCCGGTAACTTATCTATAGGATGAAATTTAATTAGCTGACCATATTTTTGGGAATCATAGTGCCCATAATTATGAACAACTTTCCCCAAGAAACATGGTCGCAGACGAAAAATATATATTGTTCTCTCATAGCAACTTGTAATCAGCTGATCGGGTCAATGTACCGAGGGACGACATTTATTTTTCATTTGCGATAGGTTTCTTGGGGAAAGTTGTATAAATTGATGGATACTATCATTCTCCAAAATATGCTCAGCTAATTAAATGTCACCTGTATATATGAGTTACGAGGATCCATATAATCCCGTTGAATATAAATAACAGGGACTTTAATGGTGTCATAAAATGACCCGCCTTTCCGGGATGGGGTGGCGTGGCACGGATTGCCACGGGCTGTTTTATTGCTGATCTCGGCAATAGATCCGCAGATCGTTTCACACAATGTTCAACTCGTACATTTTGTATTTTGTGCCAAACTCTTTGTGTTGAATAAAGTGAATCAATTTTACTGTTCAAAATAGCAATGTGTGAATACCAGTACTAGGTACTTATATAACGTATCAAAATAGCAATGTGTGAATACCAGTACTAGGTACTTATATAACGTCTCATAAGAATCAAGGTCAGTGCATACGGAATGTAAGTACACTTCTTCTTTTCAAGATGATACCCATCGATTTAATAGCCATTTTCCTATGGGAAAGCCAAAGATTGTAATAGTTCCTAAAAGTTAAAAGTTCCGCGACATATCGGTGCAACTCGGCGTACTACGGAGACAGCGAAGAATGCCTTAAGCAGGAACAGGGTATATAATTTCGGATACAGAAAGCGACATTGACAGCACATCAAACATGCAAGTAGAACAGGACACGGTGTGTTACTGTTACGGCCCTCACCCTGAGACGATCAGAACAACATTTGCATCACACAGCGCTAAGGTACGAAGCAAGAGAACAGAAAGTCAGACGACCTAACATCAAATGGAAGGCTTTGTTCAACCAAGACATGGCCTGCTACGGCGAAATCCACGAGGTAAATCTGGGTGCACGGCAGTGCCCCCGCCAAGTCGAGCAAAAACAAGCGGCACCGCCGTATTTCTTCGTCTGCGGCAAAAATCTACAAAATTCCAGAAACTGTCTCTAAAGACGAGGAAGAAACTGACCCTTCACTTGTGACGGCCGCGGCCCCAACAGATCTACTGAGGATCACACTTAAACAACATACACTTCTTCACTCGGCCCCACACATAGATATCCTGTCTCGTGGGAACCAGATACAGCGACGTCACACTAATGTCAAAAGTCAAAACTGAGATATTTATATATACTCAGCAAGCGTCATTTTTTGCCCCTTCTCTATATTGGAACACTCTGGGGAAAAGCACGGCGAAGAAACTTAGGATTTATTTTTAGATCTCTTTAAAAAAAAGTTTGTTTTAACTAATACATATACATATATATATATATATAGATTAATAATAAGCAGGAATAAATAATAACAAACTTATTAACAGCGGGTTCTGTGTCGAGCTAGATTAACCCCATACAGTATCGTTATTTAATAAATCTTGAACAATGTTATCCCTTTTGAGACAGAGTAGCTTTTACATGGCTTTTAAATTGCACAAGTGGCAATTACAAAATCTCGAGAGGTGTCTTGTTGTAGTAGGGAATGACCCTTTCTTGTTCCTGGTATATATTAACGATCTGCCCTTTATGGTGGAGAAATTAACTGACAGTGTTGTTTGATGATAATACTTATATACTCGTCTACAAGATTGAAAGACAAAAATAGATCTTTTGGTTTACAGTTAGGTATATGTAAATATCTAAAGTAAAGAAATTTTGACTTTGACTATTGTATTAGTGTAGTAGGCGCCCACCTCAAAAATATATATTGGTTTGGGTGGTTAATTTCGTGTGCGTGTGAAAATTTTATTTCTTACTTTTGAGTTGATTTGAAGACGTTTTTTTTCATAATTTTTACTTTTAACAGATGGACAGAAAAAAGAGAATGAAAGTACTTAGCCTGTGCTTTGCTAATGCTTTTCACAGGATATCCTAGTGTGGGGCCAGAATCAATGGATGTGCCTATATAACCCACAAAAAGCTAGGAATAGAGCGGAATAGTTGGACCATAATATATATGGGTATCTATGCCTATCTATGTAGGTTCACGCCAGGATATTTGTGTTGCGCATACGCTATATTGTAGAGCGCAATCTTCTTTTATATTAAGTGTCCGACCGAACCTGGGTTTTGAGCCGAAACCGACACCGAAACAGAACGTTCGGCTCTGTTCCTAGATTTGGAAACGAAACCGAAGCCGAACCTTATTTGAACATATCAAATATTTTTAGAGTGTATCAGAAGCTAGTCTATTTTAAGTAACAACTACCTGGGAATATGTGTTAAATTAAATTAAATTAACAATAATTAAAGTATGGACTACAGAACTCAGAACCGAGCCAAGTTCAACCCCTAATAAAATACTCAAGCAAAAGTAAAAACAAATTCATACCTAAAAAATTATGTGCAAGAAAACCCATCCAGATAACCTCAACTCAACACAATAACACCAGCGAACTCAGCTGCCAATCACAATCAAAACTCACCCGAAGTTAGCCGCATTACGCAGGACAATTCACGAATACATGGTTCGGCGGGGCCGAAAGGTTCGGCCAGGGAATGGCTGAAACCGAATGCAGGGCCGAACCTAAATTTTCGGGTCTAACCTGGCCGAAACCGAAACCGAACGTTCGGTCGGTCACTAATTATGTTATGTTCTGTTATGTAATTAATTGTCATTTCATTACCCTGTCGTGATTAAGATTATTCTCAACGCTTTATACATTCTTGATTCGCCACCACATCGAAGCGTGTTTTATTTAAATACAAATGAACTGTGATGAATAGTTACGACTTACGAGTTTGAATTCAAAAGCCCCATTTGCATATGTGCACGACAGCACCGAATGTTATCCAAATATCGCAAAGTTAAAAAAACTCTCTTCCTATTGCAATTTTTATTTCATGGGTGCTCTCGATTAATCTCCTGATCCGACATAAGGTGGACTAGAAAAACTTTAGCTGTGTGTGGAGTAAGCCACTTTGCAAAGATCCTATACGATAGCGCGAGGGACTTTAAGTTCAAGTTAAAAGAAGTCCTGCTTCTTCTAAACTATACTTACCGTGCTCCAACTTCATGGTAAGCTGTTGCTGGCAGTTTTTTTATTCAACGAAGAAGGAGTTTCTTGAGTGTTGCCATGCTAGATCTACGATTTTCTCTTATTACAAACTTAGGATTTGGCACGCAAAAAATTATATCAGAAACAGTTGGATATTTTGTGATACTACTGTAGACAATTAAGATCAGTTGATACCAATTAGTTGAACGAATAACTCTTTAAGCGAGGCTAAATGTGATGGAAGCGATTCACCGTCATTGCCTGCTTGTTGCCAACGCCAATGTCGTGCCAATACCAATTAAGTGCTTCTGGACTTTTTATGCCAACTTGCAGCCATGCGGCAATCGAATACCATACTTTCGTATAGCAAACCGTTAGCATAATGACTCAGAATCCTAATATGCTCCCAAAAAAACTCATCGTAAATGTCGTAAATCATCATCATTTTGACAGGAGCGTGGCTGGTTGACAATAGTCAAGTCGATGGTCAAGAGTCTTGACAAGTACTCGGATTTGTCAAGACTCGAGATAGATCCGACGAGCTCAGACTTTTTGGGGTTGTGTCGTTTTATTACAGAGTTCCCATTGCCTCCTTCCGGCTTAATCATCATCAGACAAGGCGGTATGACCTAACACCGTCGCCTTTCCCTAAATAAAACAAAAGGAAAAAAACATGATTTTAAATCGTTCATTTTGAAGGAAAGTACAGATGAGGTGGTATCATTATTTCTAAGCACACATTCACATTGTTTCCTTTTTCGGACGAACGCGTGCTTGGAGACATTCAAGCCTGTGGTCTCAACTAAGAAAAAAAATGTATGCGGCTCTTTTTGACGGCAGCGGGGCGGCGTGCGGCGCGGCGTTTGAAGGGCACACTCCGTCTATGAGTCTATGGTCTTGAGCAATGAGGTAGTCGAAATAGCAGGTTAGATAATCTTTAAGAGTCCTATATTTTGTCCTTAGTTTTAAGTTCGGTAAATACTTGCTTGTGGCGTCATAAATATTTATTTGACTACCTGCCTTGCCAAATGCTCAATCGTACTGTATGTAAGTCAGACGCGGCGTAAACTGGCGCGTGGGAAATTTATTGAAAACCTACTCACTCAAACATAGCAGCTATTATAGTAGGTATCTGTGCGCAAACACAATGAAATCATTCGGAAATGTCATTGTATCGGATGTTTTAACAATTTGGGGTGTCAGTTGGCCGTGGAGTAAAAATACGCACTGGAAAATGGGATTTTTTTTTTCGTCTATATCCAGAGTGTTATCATGAGCCGACTGTTTGGACAAATATTTAAATAAAATAAATAGACAGGCAGGTAGCTAATTAGCTATCTTTACGACATTTAGACAATAAATCATTTAAATTAAATGCATTTAAAGGTCTTATCTTATGCAAAATAGCTTTAAATCAAGTTTATTAGCATCGTATCAACGGTATGCCATTAAAATGTGTCTACTAGTCATACCTACACTACAGGTGTAACATAAAGGTTTTGTATATTTGTATAATTAATGTATACTTATATGTGTGGTCTTGTTTTTAAAATTGTTCGCCAGATTAAGGGGCGATAATTTTCGTATCGCTTGAAACGTGTCGGTGAATCCTGCTCAGGATTCCTCACACATCGGGACTTTTGGGCGCCGATGTTTAGATTTTAATGAATTTCTCCTATTCTAGTTAGAATTAAGGTTAATTCTTATTGGAAGAATATTCTCACTAGAATGCTTTACCATTTTCTTCTAATAACCCTTTTATTCCAGTTTGATTACAGCTAATATGTGTTATTTAAAATGAAGCACCCTAAGTTGTACTTAATTTTCTGAATCTAATAAATTTTAACTTAAAAAAGACAGATTTGGCCTTACAGTATGCGTTTTCATGTTTAGAACCATAATCAACTCAAACACAGATAGTCCTCGTAAATTAATTTTCAACACCGGAATGCGCGCCAACTCCGGCGAATTGCTTCTCTGACAATGGCGTATTTTGAAAGAGTAACGTTGGCAATGAGTGACCTAAGCGTATAAAACTATTCATTCATTAGGTAGCCTGTTATTTCATGTGCATTTTGAATGAGGTTAGAAAGAGATCGGAATAAAATGAACGTTGCAACAGACACAACATTGAAGATACTCATAAAATCCTGGTCCAGGAATGCTCACACTTGCGGAAAAAGTGACATTTCCGGCTCCATGATTTCTCACACACCCTAGATGTCATTCTTTGTTTTGTTTGTTACATAGTCTAAGATCGACATTTCATAGTTCGGTTGATGGCCGAAAAAAAATAGGTACCACCACCATTTTTAGCAATCGGTTTTTTATCATCCACTTTTCGATTTCTCAATCACGGCAAAAGCAGTTATTCACTACAAAAGTTTGTAGACGTCGATGATCATTTTAATTTTATTGCAGTTTTCTGTTGAGTTGCTGTCGCTGCAAAACAGAACAAAGATTTCAAAATTCCGCTGTCATGTAACTGTCATCATCACATCAACTTAGAACAATACACAACATAAAGGTTCATGGCATGATACAATCGTCCCTCGCATGTTAGGGGCTAGCTCATCGTAGCTGAATTATGAACCCATCAGATCCGGTCAACCTCAGAGAGATTACCGGCTATCTCTGATATGTTTGTTTACTCAAATTAACATCAAAATAAATACACAGGCACTTCCACTGCCTCTGACCCCACACTAGGATACCCTGTGCCGTGGGAACCATAAACAGGGAAATGTACGCTATGGTCAATATTCTGAAGATTCGATATGTCACCGTAAGATAGTCAAAACCGTTAGTTGATAAACTAACGCGTTAGTTGATCAACTATCGACAGCTAGTGAACCAGACCGACAGGGCTTAGAATTTACGTTTCTTTTGTTCTTACATGTCAACCTAACACGAATACTTCACTTCACTTCACTTCATAGTCTTCACCTAAGCTTCCGCAGTATTTGCCCTGGTATTTCGTTTGCAATTATCAAATCAAATCAAATCAAAAATCATTTATTTCCATAGGATGTTGTTACATCACTTAGATCCGTCATTACATTTTTTTTGGGTGAGTTCACTAACACAATGGCGGAATCTGTGGAGAAGAGCTCACCGAAGAAACTCCACAGTCGTCGCATCTTTTGCGTTTCCTTTTTTAAATAAAATATTGTCAAATTACAAAATGAATGCTAATTATATATCGAAACAGCCTGTTACTCAAACAATCTATTCCCATGGACATCTGTCCTCTAAGTAATCAGATATCCTATAGTAACCTTTTTTATACAATTTCTGTTTTATTATTATTTTAAACTTGTCTAAAGGTAAGTTTTTAATATCAGTAGGGACCTTATTGTAATAGCGTATACAATTGCCTTTAAAAGAATTACTAATTTTATGTAGTCGGCTTACATAAGCAACCAACTTGTCTTTATTTCTAGTATTAAAATTGTGTATATCACTGTACTTCTGAAAATTAGTTATATTTCTTTTTACATACACAAGATTGTCATAGATATATTGAGACACAGAGATTATTCTATCTACATTTTGTAAAGAATTTAATTTGGAAAAGTATTTAGTAATTAGTTTTTTAGATACATTTTCTCTTCTACCAATTAAAATAATTAGGGTGGTTGGTTCTAAAAACTGCGATGACAACACTTTGTTTAATATTTGTGAATATGTGGCGCCAGGCATACAGTTATTTAATATTGCCTGGCCCACGCGCTGACTAAGTTGTAAACCCATATTTTTTCCAAGTTCATCGCTGTACATTATATACCTATCCTTTGTCCGAGAGAAGGAGGCGTTATTGATAACACTATTAGTACTCAAGTCGACTGACGGCGGCGCCTGGGTCAGTATCAGCTGTTCGGCCGGCTGCTCGGCGGGACACACGGTCGGCACGGAACAGTCCGCTGGAGCTTGTTTACAATCACAGATGTGATTGTCGGTCAAAGATATGAAAGTGTCATAATTATACTTATTTATTATTATTTAACGACCCGAATGGCCGAGTCGGCAGTGACGCTGCCTACGAAACCAAGGGTCCCGGGTTCGAGTCCCGGTGGGGGCAAATATTTGTTTGATGAGAACGGATGTTTGTACCCTAGTCATGGGTGTTTATCTATCTAAGTATAATATTTATCTATATAAGTATGTGTATCGTTGTCTAATACCCAAGATACAGGGAATCCTAGTTTGGGGCTAGATCAATGTGTGTAAATGGTGTCCAAGGTATTATTATTATACTTACACGTCTCCAACAAACTATTCATAGCCGACACATGTTCCTTAATTTCGTATTGTGCTGACTCATATTTACGTGTAATACTTTGTAATGATGAGTTTAAAATATGCATATCTGACTGGAGTCGCCGTGTGTCACATTCGTACTTTTCTGTAGTTTTTTCCAAACATAATCTACAATCATCGATTTCGTTAATTAATTCGACACGTTCCTTGCTACAATTTACATTTTTACAAAATATTTTATTTCTATTAGCTAGTTTTTGTGTTTTTTTTATATAATTATTCAATTTAACATATTTCTTTAATTTATTTTTACTACAGCTCATAGTGGTTACTGATTGCGATCTATTAGGACTATCACACGTGAGATCAATTATCACAGTTGAATTTTGATCTATGGGTGAGATGACAGAAGCTACAGGTGGAGTGATCAGCTCCTCAAAGAGTGACTGGGTCTGCCCCGACCTGAGGCTATCGTTTGCAGTTTGTAGTGCAGAAATTTCGTTACGTGCGTCGCGAAGCTCCTTCTCCAGGACAGCAATACGCCTCAGGGCATCTTCGAACGCACTGCCACTCCGGTCGAAGCCATCTACCAGGTGCTGAAGCCGATCCCTATCTCCCGTCACATCCAGGAACTTGTTGTGCAACTCTGCCATCTCACTTTTTAATTTTAAGTTCTTATTAACAATAAGCAACACCTCCTTCTCACTTTCATCCCTTTCAGTAAGCAACTGCTCATTGGTTACCTTACACTGTTTTAATTCATATAAAGCTAATTTTAAGTTATCTTCTAGTTGACGGGCTGCCTCACTTCTGGTTGTTGGCATTTTAAACAAAATAAAACAACAGTAAAAAGCAAGATTGAAGCACGGCTGTAGCACAGCTGATAAGCAGTCACTTAAATTGATGATTAACGAAATGTGCAAAAAAATAAGCTATTTAACAAAAAACAAAGTAATTCCAAATCAATTTACGTGCCTAAGTAAATAGTTATATTGAAAATATCGTTAATTATAGCCCAGTAGCAAATTATTTCAAATAAAATACTCAACCGTCAACGTTACGTTTTTTAAATACACTAAATAGGATAACTATTAGAATTTTATACACTTATGCACCAGTTAACACAAAATACACTTAATTAATACGTATAACAAATGCGATAAACTTGGAAAATTGTATTAAAGTATTTTTAAATCAATAAAATGTATCTAATCTTTTGTTTACAACCTATTCGCCAGTGTTGCCAGCGCAATCAATTCAAGTTTAAACAAGTTTACTATTTAGCGGTTTTAACCGTTAGTTTAACAACTAACGCGTCATATAGTAAGCAGAACGCTACAGTTTACTATCTGTCGATAGTTGACAAACTAACGAGAAAGAAAATGTTAGTTCATCAACCAACGGTTTTGACAATCTTACGGTGACAGATATATTAGTTAGGTACTCTGATATATTGTGCAAACTATACCAGATGGACTAAACTACACACAGAGCCACGTGCGCTGATTGATAACAAACGGAAGTACAATACAGCCATTTAAATTGACGACAACGGTAATGGACACAATTTATGTCTTCCCAGTCGCAGCGTTCAGAGATTCCTCTGATACATAATGCTCCACAATCTGCGGGTTCAGAAGATAATTTTCTATTACTCCCAACAGAGAGAAGTGATCAAACGGCATGATGTCAGGGCGCGCCCACACATGCACTGAAATGATGCTCAAAACTTCAACTGGGTGAGTATGGGCCTTACTACAAAAAAAAAAGTTGGTTGTCTGTAAAGTCGGTTTACGAGCGATACTTTTACGTGATAACGTCATAAGAAACTTTGAGGCTGATCGTGCCTCTCTATCGCTAATTCCGCGCTCTCGCTTGCTCGCTCTGCTCAGGCGGAACATGACAATGAGTCATGCTTTTTCTACGTGCAGCCAGCGATCATCAATTTATAAGACGTTATCATTTGTTTAAAGATCAAACTCGCTTGTTTGGAGGTTAAACTACGTTTCATATTTTTTCTGGTAACGCGGAAAATTATTTTCTTACCCCAAATCAAAAGGTTGAATTAACGTAAAAACGAGTCAGGCTTGGTTATTATTTGTGGGCTTGAATTAGGTATCTGACTAGCCTGCAAAGATCTAGCGACACTAAAAACTCCTTCTCGGTACGTATATGTTTGGGAAAACTAACAGAACGCCGGAAGAAATGAAAATATCGGACCAACGCCCAGATTCAGAAACGATCTTTAAATTGTGAAGCCCTACAAAACAATAATGGCTTGTCAGTTCCATTAAACTTGTTTTTTTTTTGATAAATCATGGCTCTTATTTCTGTGTACATAAAATCATCAAAAAATCAAAATCAAAAAGAGATTATTTCCATAAGAAACACATAGGTAACATTTGGAGAATGTCAAATCTTAAACTAACACATGTTTAAGGTACAGGGAAATATAGAACTCAATTTGAATTCCGTCACCTCAATGTTTTAGATGCTGGAGGCAAAGAGGCGACTAGAAACCTCCAGCTTTATACGTTATTTTTTACAGAATTGGAGCAAACACCTTCCCAAGCTTTCTTGTCTTCTACATAATCTGATATTTTGTAGTAACCTTTTTTACATAAGTGATTTTTAACAACATAAACATAATACAACATAAAGTTCATGACAGTACACAAGCCTTGCCTGTACGTCCTTTAGCGTTTTGCGTGGGTTTACTATTTCCGTAACCCAGTGTAGGTATTTTAATGCGTGTGCTATAAAAAAGAACTGAAAACGCAAGACACAGCAAAGTTCTAGCCGCTTTCATGAAATAGAACAGGGACCCTGTTCTGTTATGGAAAATGCCTGGCGACAGCGCATCGATTGCTCTCAATGGCGCAAAATGCCGTACTTGGCTTGTCGGGCGGGCCGGGCCTATTTAGACTGTAGTCTGACTGTTAACCTTTTGAGCCCTGGACCTATGAGGCATCGCGATTCTGAACCTCATGCGCCGTTGCAATAAAATTCAAAACCTATAACGGCATAGTGACGTCACAAGGGCTCTTTCGCGGACGGTAACCGAAGGACGGGCATTACGTTTTGGACGCTATCATTTTGAATGAGAAAAATACAAATGCTAGAGAAGTTGTGTCCATTTGCAGGTACTTTCTTCATTGCGATATGACATAGAATGCTATTGAAGTCGAACAGTATAATAAGAATAATACATTGGACACTATTATAATAATAATAATAATAATTTATACACATTGATCTAGCCCCAAACTAGGATTCCCTGTATCTTGGGTACTAGACAACGATGCACATATTTATATACATAAATATTATACTTAGATATATAAACAATCATAGCTAGGGTACAAACATCCGTTCTCATCAAACAAATATTTGCCCACACCGGGACTCGAACCCGGAACCCTTGGCTTCGTAGGCAGGGTCACTGCCGACTCGGCCATTCGGGTCGTCAACTGAACGCTATATCAGTGAACGGAAGGAGCAAGCGAGACAGGACTATATTCTGTCTTGCTCGCTCCTTGATACTTCTGTCGATGTACCCATTTTAGTTAGTTAGTTCATTGATAAAAAGAATATGGCTACCTGTAACTACAATGGAAATGCGAATTGTATATAAGTTCAGTCCATAACAGCCGATCCAAGAACGAATTCTAAAGCATTCGCGTCACTAAGGATTTTTTCATCGAGGACTTCTATAGCATTCGCCGACCGCGATAGTGTTAAGGGATTCAATATGGCATTTAGCACCCTTCGGAACAATCGAGATGCTATCGCTATGCGTTTCCCTTATGAGAGTTGTGCCCCAGATAGGGGCCCGAAGACTGATATTAAAACGTGGATGTTATAAAAACGTGACATAGGAAAGATACTGTTAAACGTGGCTGTAAATGTGCCTCTGCCACCCCGTATAGGAAAAGTTGTTGTTGTTGTTATATTATTGGGAAAATATTCGACTCGCTGCAATAAAACTGTACTACTTTATGCGCCCGTGATAAAGTCCTATTGGAAAACCACGAAAGGGTTTTAGTTCTTTGACCTTTCGTGGAAGTTTATTGCAAATCGAAACAAAAAACTACGATAATAAGTTCAGATACGAAAAAACATGTTTAGAATAAAAAGCTGATTTATTTATAGTATAGTATAAGATATAGGGAGTTTCCATTCACGATATTTTTAACGCTGGCTGGTTATTGACGCGATATGTCTGTCAATCATATTCACGAGTGTGTGTTGGAATGTGGATTTGAATTATGATTTATTATTGATTCACAAACTTCTAAAGACTTCTACTTCGTATAACTTTTATCTATAGCCATTTAATTTCAATTAAATGGACCTACCCGATACATTCTTCAATTGGGTATCTTGTTATATCTACACCATGATCATTAGTATTAGTAGAAAGTCGAAATATAAACACATATGTACAATGTATCTTTAAGTACATTTATAGTACAAATACAAGCGGCTATTCATTAACAAGTAACAGCTTATCAAAGAGTTCTCAAATTATTCCGAGCCAAGGAATCGCACTTGACTGGCGTGATAGTGTTTGATATTACAAAGCAAATATTTACCAAACTCAGTGAAGGACTGAAGGGTCTCCGGTCAACATTACACTTACTTCGGCCCTTAAGGGCGGCCGCACACCGCCGCGCCGTTAAACAGGCAGTTAACGCCAAAATGGCACGCGTTTGTTTAAAATACCTCCAAGGAAACTTGTAAACTGAAGCCATGGGGTTCATGTAGTTTTCAAAAATTCGTTGTGATATAATCTTTACAGTATATAGGTTTCTGCCCCCCATAATACCCTGTGAGGACCGAAAATAGCGACGACCCAAACATATAAACCCTTCTGCCCCGGAAATTCTGCCCGTGAATGACGACCCGAATGGCCTAGTCGGCAGTGACCCTGCCTCCGAAGCCAAGGGTCCCGGGTTCGAGTCCCGGTGGGGGCAAATATTTGTTTGATGAGAACGGATGTTTGTACCATAATCATGGTTGTTTATCTATCTAAGTATAATATTTATGTATATAAGTATGTGTATCGTTGTCTAGTACCCAAGATACAGGGAATCCTAGTTTGGGGCTAGATCAATGTGTGTAAATAGTGTACAAGGTATTATTATTATTATTATTATTATTATTACTATTATATCGTGTGTCGTATGATATCATGCGAATTTTTAGTTCCCTGTGTTGATGTTCGCGACAAAGTTGAGAGGGAGTGCGTACTGAATACCTTCAAAATTTATTACGTTTGCGAACATACAGTTAGTTAGTAAGCCCCGATTTTTTGCCCCATTTTACTACTAAATGTGGGTCCAGACATGTTGTTTTGTCCGTAACGTACCTCCGTATCGTATCAGCGTCGCGGGCCAAGAACGCTAGTTTGGACGCCCGGATCGGCTGCGATCGAGACGCGCCGTACCACCGTACCGCACCGAAAGGCCGTCCAAACTAGCGTTCTTGGATCGCGACGTTGATACGATACGGAGGTACATTACGGCAAAAGAACATGTCTGGACCCAGGTTTGTCAGGTTTTAACCTTTTCCATTCCCAAGAGCCCTGTCAAAGACCGTTTTTTTAACCAAACTCCAGGCTTATTATTTACTTCGATGCTCGTTCTACACTAAGTTAATATTATTTTGTTATTCTAGGGAGGTATGAAATTTATGGAAATAATAAACAAAGAAGAACGAAAACATTAGCAGTTGTTATTCTCGATATTGTATTGTGTTGTGTCCTGGATGGGAAGGGACAGAGCTATAATATGTACGAGTAACAAAGCGCATAGCTCTGTTTCTGCTTACCTGCGACACAGTACGACACAACATCGATAATAAAAAAGAGCCTTTTACCTCCACATTTGATGTCTCTCGCACTATATTTCTGCGACATTTTCCGGAGTGTCGTAGGAATTTCACCATAATACTATGAACTCTCTACAACAATATTGTGTTGTTTTGTGTCGGAGATGAAGAATAAAAAGGCCCATTGAAACACATTCGACTCAAACAGCTGAGCAAATTATGCACTTGCATAAATTAAAGTTCAAACATTAATTCTGTGCAATTTTACAATCAGATTGCGGAATCCGATAAGCGTAGGCAGCGACGTATTACGACAGGGTAACCCAATGAAATATAGGTCACATATACCTAAACAGAGGTCGTGCTCTACATACAATATAGTTCCATATCGGCCGTTGCAACCCATAGCGCTGCATAAGGGTAATCCGGGTACCCGACGCTCTACTACCCTTAACCGACAATTTGGGATCGCCCTTAACAAAGGTCAGTAATTATTTACGGTACGTGATATCGTCGTTTCGTCGACGCTTCATTAAGGGCTGTCTGAGGCAGTCAACAAAACTAATTGCAATAACATCCACACCTATAGGCTATAACATCCACACCTACAGGCTATAACATCCACACCTACAGGCTATAACATCCACACCTACAGGCTATAACTCGATCGCTTGATATTTTGAGTTATTAATTAGTAAGCGGTATTCGCACATCCCTGACAGTCGGTGTGCCTTGACAGTTGGGCTGGCCACAAGCCCGACACCTCCATCCACCCGCACTGAGCCAGCGTGGTGGAGTATGGCTCAATCTTACTCGTATCCGAGCAAAGGCCCGTTGTTCTCGGTGGATATTTTAATGGCCTTCATTTGTTATTATTATATTTATTAGTAACTTACAATTTGTAAGTGGAACACCATAATCTATTTAACACTAATCGCTAAGGCAATGAATCTCCTTGACTCAGAAGCCAAAAGGAAGAAGCTAAATATTTTTAACTCCAATAAATTGTATATTTGAACCGTCTTTTTATCAGATCAAAGTCAGATCGTGTACTGATTATCTGGCAAATCACAAAATTGGGTACCCGACCCTTCCTAATTGCAAAGATCTATTTTTCCTTTCGCCAATCAAGATAGCTTGACATTCCCTTCACGAATTAAGGGCGCCCCAGAATAGATAATAGTATTTATCTATAACTTATACGGATGTAACAGAAAGCTTTAGTCATACTTGAGGGGTTGTATGACACCGATTTGATCAGAGCAACTTTATTTTTATTTCTTCCAAATGTTTAGGCCCGGGCGGTCAGATGATTTGAATGGAGAAGTAAAAAAAAAGTTGCTC
Source organism: Argyresthia goedartella (assembly GCA_949825045.1). Classification (NCBI taxonomy): domain Eukaryota; kingdom Metazoa; phylum Arthropoda; class Insecta; order Lepidoptera; family Argyresthiidae; genus Argyresthia; species Argyresthia goedartella. The sequence continues at coordinate 1,877,668 of OX463819.1, forward strand.
TGACTTAATCGGTTTCATAGACAAAAATGCTCAGAATGATATCCCTAATGCCCCTTAAACTATGACAACAATTGTCTGTTAAATCCTGTAGAAGTGGATGGTGTGATAACATGGTTTGGCTGTTCTATTAATCTCAAAACATTCTGGATTCTAAATCTCTGTTTTTCAAAACAATTTTACAAAACAGAGCTAAATAAGCAGTTTAGAAGAGTCGAGTCCCTTCTTTTTTTGGGTATGTACGAGTATCATCGGGCTACCCATAAATAGGTCTTACCTATGTGAAGAATTGTGACATTTGTGGCCGTGGGTCGCGTACATTCCATGTTTATTAGACAGTGCAAAGCCTACTCGTACCCTCTGGGTCCGACAGAATATAGAATATATTGTATATTCATACAACATAATATTTAAGCAGTAAGCTCTATTTTCAGCTTTCTCAAATGGGTAGAGTTCTTCTGTTTCCTCTCCATCATAGGTTTTTGAAAATATTTTTGTGTGTTAGTTCCTGCAGTCCAATCATTTGTGTAATAATACATAAAATGTTAAATTTATAAACATTGAGCTCCGTGGTCTAATGGGTTTCACGCTTGCTTCTCACACAGGAGATGCAGGTTCGATTCCTGACCATGTACCAATGAGATAATAAATTTATCTTAAGTACATTATACGAACGTTCTAACGGTGATGGTAAACATCGTGAGGAAACCTTCATTACTCCATAGCCGCGGCGATGGCCTAGCCCCCTTTCACGCAAAATGGAGTATTGAGTAACTGGCTGAACGTGGGCACAATTGTGCCTCTGCCACCCCGTATGGGAAAAGGCGTGACGCTATGCTATGTTTATAAACTTTATTGTCAATTTCCTAACGATCATTATTGTGCCCGCCTTCATCGCCAGGATAACGACTACGAGGGGTATATCTGACGACGTAGCTATAACCTATAATTGGCTATATCATGATATCGTTAATATATCAAATTTCGTGAAATAGATGACCATATCATGATTTTGTCAATTATTTCATGAAATTGGTTTGGGTTGAATTTCATGAAAACACGTCTTTATAAAAGCATTTGTATTCAGTAATATGTGGTGTTTTTTATGTTATACATGTCGAACTAACACGGAGACTATTCGCTGCGCTGGCCCCCTTTAGTCTTCACCTAAGCTACCGCAGTGTTTTGCCTTAATCTATGTATTTCTTCGTTCAATGAAAGTTCTAATTCCACCAAGGCTGACGATATCATGATACAGCCAACTCTACGATATTGTTACGACATATCGATAAAATCGACACTTTTGAACTTATTTATCTGATGTTCAAAAGGAATCCCGAAGTTAAATAGATTAGAATAACAATTTTGGGGCATTTTGCTAGATTTTGTGTTATCGGAATCGCGATTGGAGGAATTTCATTCGAATATTGAAATGAGATCTAGATTTACACTTTTTTGATTTTCTGACAAGGAAAGATAGCATACAGACTTAAAAAATAAAGGACTGGTTATGGAAGTTTTCAGAGCTATTTTATTTGATTTTATATTAATTTAAAACCGATTATTTGACCATTTTCTTATATTCCGTCCCTCTCACACTATGGTTCTTTCGGCCTTAAGTAACGGGGACCTTTGCACGGACGATATATCACCTAAAATATTGAATATGACGATAACCAGTGTGTATCCAACAACCCTATAACTCTAGCACGGATCTAGCAACACACAAGAAACTTTGTCGTTCACGTGACCAACCTCTTTGGAGTGCAGTAAACCGACTTTACTGACAACACTGCCCACTTACCGGTTTTTCCCGGTTACCCGATTTGCTCTTGTAATGTCATGTAATCAGGTACTATACAATACTACCCAATCCAGTTTTACGAAAGAGCATAACCTACTTTGGAAGCGTAAACTTACTATCATGTATTTTAGAAGAAGGATGTGTGTAAAGGAAAGCGTTTCTCCGCATTTTTTATTTTCTTTTGCGGGTTATGTCAGAGTCAGTTTTTGTTTCTCTAATTAATGTTCCACCAGACGGCGATTAGTGACAGAACCAGATGCAAATAAGTGTCTCAATTCCTACCTATTAAAGTACTTAGCCGCCCAGTCTTAATGGCTAAAAAAAATATTTTGATATTTTCGTCTCTATTAGGGTAAAGTTAGCCTTAAAATAAATAGACTGAAATGCGAAATCGCTAGTTATACTGACTTTTAAAAACAGTAATTAGAGGTAAACAAATATAGATAGCTAATTAATAATAAGAACAGGATGAGCCTGTTTTTGAAACTCATGCTCATTTGACAAGCTCTAGAAAAACCCCTACATAAGTGGCTCATTGTAAAGCTGTCAACAATTTAAAATTCCGATAAAAGTTAGTCGAGTAATTTGTAATGAATTTTTTGCCCATAATTTAAAGAGAACTGGTAAAAACGTCGAAGTCTCGGCAAAACTTCGTAAAATATATAACTACCTAATGTATATTTTAATTAAAATAATTATACTCACGTATTTAGGATTCCTCCAGAGCCGGTTTCGCAACCGGTGATCAAGTTTTGTTGCTTAGATTAACAACAAAAACCCGTGTTTAGTCATCAATCATCACTTTTGCTGTCCTCTGCACTGAAACACATTTAGAATATCCCACCATCGCTGAATTATCAACTTCTTCAAAACTTTTTACGGAACTTTTCCTCGTAAACTTCTGTTCACGTACACTTTGCTGTAAGTTTTTCACAATCATCACCAATGCTCATTTGCCTAATTTTGATACGCTGAAACGTAACCTATTATAACCGTATTATTCAGTTTCTGAAACGGTTTTCGCGCAGTTGCAATGCGTTGCGTGCGACACCGGTTACCCGTCGCTCTCGGCGTCTGAAACGCGTTGTGGTTGTCGGCACACTGGCTGGCTGATGCTTGATATCGCCTCCGCCTCTCGCACCGCCTCGCCTGCCGCTCAACATGAGCTACACGATCGCACCGCGACATTAGCCCCAATCATGAATGAAATACGATAGGTTAAATATGTAGCTAAGGTGGCAGTGTAGGTACCTGCTGCCGAAATTCTTCGCTCGGCCAGGGTCAATTTCGAAGTACGATTCGAGTTGTTGACCAACAAAATTACCATTTTAATTCATAATAATCACTGAATTTTAACAAACCTGTTCTTGGTAACTGAACATAAGGATTTAGGTACAGCCCGCGTCAGGGTTCTTAGTCTCTGAACCAGCTGTCACCTCATAGCTTCACTGTCACGCCCATGCATGCATTTATTTTGTTCCCATGGGCCGCTACCCCCTCCAGGCAGCATTCGGAGGCCAACAAACTTGGCGATACCTGTATGAAGTATTGTTTATTGTCAGTAACGGCATATAACATTTTGGCGCATGTAGGTACGAGTTATACCTACCTGATAAATAACTTACAGGACAGCTAAGATAAATAGTATTCTACGACTTTTATATACGGTTATAACGGTGATGGAAAACATCGAGAGGAAACCTTCATATCTCCATATTTGCGGAGATGGGCTAGCAAAATTGCGTATTAACCCCTCAACGACCCATGACTGCAATAGAGGTCATTTTAACGTCATATGTTTTGAATCAAAACTTTGCAAATGTTAGGGTCAAAATCGCGATGCCTCAAAATGGTGTTGGGTTGTGTGAGGACTTTCCTCTGCCAACCCTTAGGAGAAAACGGATACACCTAGTGTATTATGTTTGTGACGTCACACATTATAAACGTGCTTATTTAACATTACACATTATATATAAACAGACCTTGCTGTTAATAATTTTGTAATTATTTTTAGCTTTAATTATTGCTGCTTATTAATTATAATAATTTATATTGTTATATTTGTATTAGTTAAGCACAACTAATTTTTAAAAGAGATCTAAAAATCAATCTGTGGGAGTTTCTACGCCCTTCTTCTCCCACAGTGGTCCAATGTAGAGAAGCGGCAAAAAATGACGATTGCTATGTATATGTAAATATCTACAGAAATAAAGAGATTTGATTGATTGATTGATTTATAATACTGGTGCAACCAGACAAATATGGCTTGAGTGATTTTTTGAAAGTTAAAACGCGGTCTAAACTTGGCCGGCAGAAAACCTGTATCCTTTGCAGAAAAACTAGTAATTCCACTGTTTGACTTTTGTGGTTAGCGTTAATGACATTCGCACTCTGTGATTATTAAAACCATTTTGGGATTTAAATACCTCACACAATGCAAGAACCTAAAAAAACGCAAGATAAAGTTGCTCGCCTTAACGCTAGTTCCAGCCGATATCGCCAGCGCTTACTGGAAATGGCTATGCAGGATGTAATACATACAAACTAGGTGTTTTTAAATCTACGACACATGACTACAATAGGGGTCATTTTCCCATAGCATGAAAATGGGGTTGGGTTGGAGGGAAGTTAAGGATTTGTTAGCAACGCCATTAAGAGCAACTTTCGCTATAAAGCTGTTCAATGCAATTTTATTACATCCTCGATGACCTCCGTGGCGTTGTGAACGACGCTGAGCCTCCCAAGTGGAGGTCCCGGATTCGAAAAATCGGGCTGGGGAGGCAGAATAATATTCCAGACTCTTGGATGTTTTATATGTGTGCGACGATGCTGTTTCTGGTGCCCACCACACAGCGTATCCGGCGTATCCACACAGCGTGGGGGACCAGAAGCAATGTACCTATGTACCTGTATATAAAGGAGTGTTTGGAAGCTGTTTTTAGGGACAAGGAAAAATTCCGATTCCAAATATTTAGGGAAGCCATAAAAGTCTCCATAACAAAAGACAAGGTAAACATCAAGGTTTCAAGGTTTCGGTTATGAACTTGCAAAGGTTAACGAATTGTTGTTAATAGCTAAGCTCAAATCTGTTTTATAACTTTGAAGGAACTTTGCGTGTGAAACAGTATATTCGACGACCCGAATGGCCGAGTCGACAATGTCCCTGCCGACGAAGCCAAGGGTCCCGGGTTCGAGTCACGGTGGGGGCAAATATTTGTTTGATGAGAACGTATGTTTGTACCCTAGTCATGGTTGTTGTTTATCTATCTAAGTATAATATTTATCTATATAAATATATGTATCGTTGTCTAGTACTCAAGATACAGGGAATCCTAGTTTGGGGCTAGATCAATGTGTGTAAATAGTGTCCAAGGTATTATTATTATTATTATTATATGACAGAAAAGTGTAGTGATTGTACAGGGTGTAACAGAAGGGTGTATGGGATTGTTAGGGACATCAATCTGAACAACTTTTATTATGAAAACGATTTTACCAGAGAAACTTTACTTTTCATTTACCACTCTATTTGAGCCAGCTGTAGCTGACTTGTACGAGTGAAAATCAAAGTTGCTCTGATCAAATTGGTTTCAGAGCAAAATTGGTTCGGAACGATTTCCCTAATAACGCCTAAAATATGACTGCACCTTTCTTATAAACCCTGTATACTATTTGAATAGTTTGAAAGTTAAAAGTTTATCGAACTGTACAGCTTCATGGCAATTATGTAGAAAAAATGGCAACATAAGTGACATATAAGTGGTCTACGGCGTGTTTTATTAGATAAGTGACATATTTGATTTAAAAAAAAACGTCTGCAAATGTTGTCATCATTCTTTTCTACGAGTACAAGTTGTATGGCAAGTGATTATACCATATCTCAGTGTTGTTGTTATAGAGAACTGAAGTGGAAATAATATTGTCACCAGCAGACTTATTCGGCACTAACTCAAACCGACCGCAAATTATGCAAAAGTGGAAGATTCAATTTTACATGAAAGAGCACGGTTCGCTTTTGTGGCAAAATGTTAAATCATTGCGTCAAACGCACATATTTTTGTTGTATGTAAAGCAGTGAGTCTACATTTGTTTTTGCGTTGAAGGCAGAGACAAACGCACACATTTAAAAAAAAAATTGGGTAGTGCGGGATTGCCAATAATGAGCCCCAGCGGCGCGCTCGCTGACATACCCTGTGTTATTGTAGATTTTGCCTCAAAAATAAGGCAACCTGCCCTAAATAACCTGCAATATATACAGGGAAGGTAGCTACATGATTTTCAAATCCTTAAAGTGCGGACGTGCCGAATCGGTAATGGGTATACCCACAATCGCACGGATGGCGCGTTTCTGCATGACGAATACCCTATGCCAGTCCGCCGCTCGCCCCCACAGTTCAACACCGTAAGTGAGGAGAGACTGTATGGTCGCAAAGTAACAGGTCCTGATCACGTCTCTCCTCACGGTCGACGTCAGTCTGCGAAGGGCGAAGCATGCTCCGCTGAGTCTCCCGCACAGCCAATCAATGTGCCTGTCCCAGGATAAGCCACTGTCTAGTTTAAACCCCAGAAAACAAGTTGCATCGACCTGAGGAAGGTCTACAGATGAAACCGTAGCAATATATTTCGTAGATTAACTCGCATTAAATATACTTTACTGTCTGCTATGCTGCGGAGTTGGCCTGACGAACATTTTTAAATGGGAAATATTAAACTGCAGATCAAAAATACTGATTTTCTCAGCCAATATCAGGGCAAAATGCTGCGGTAGCTTAGGTGAAGGGTAAAGGGGGTGAGCGAAGCAAAGCCCCTTTATCCTTCGTGTTAGGTTGAACATGTAAGAACGACAAAAATACTTAAAACATAAACTCGAGTACACATTAAATATTTAAAACATAAAAAGTGTTTTTGTTGATCCTTTTTCGCTGTGCAAATCAGTATTTTCGATGTGCGATTAAATACTAGCCATTTTAAATGCAATGAACTAGGAATGGGTTGATTTTGGTGTCATTTGGAGACAGAGTAGGAGGACGGAGAGCTACCAGTAAGTAGCCTTATCATATCAGTTATACTTATTGTGTCAGGACATCTAGAAATTACTGTCGGAATCTCTCCCAAATTTACAAATCATCCAAAATTCCAAAATTAAAATTCCAAATGTCTTTATTACTGTAGATATTTACATATACTTAGCAAACGTCATTGTTTGCCTCTTCTCTACATTGGACCACTGTGGGAGAAGAATGGCGTAGAAACTCCCACAGATTGATTTTTAGATCTCGTTCAAAAATAGGTTGTGCTTAACTAATACAATTATGAAAAATTTAATTGTTATGATTAATAAACAGGAATAAATAATTACAAAATTATTAACAGCAAGGTCTGTGTTGAGCCAGATTAACCCCATACAGTCCTGTCATTTAAGTAATCTTGAACATTGTAATATCCTTTTTTCGACAAAGTCGCTTTAACATGGTTTTTAAGATCCATTCATCCATACATTCCGAACACGATTCTATTTGAACAAGTTGTCTTTTGATTGATCTATTTGACACATTCCCAGTCGTCAGAATAACATTATAAGCCTACAGTAGCCTCATCATGTAATTATGTAATGTAATTGCTGCACTTTTACAAGTCAGTCACTTATAAATGGAGAAAAAAACAAAAAATATCAACTAAATTAACGAGTAACTGATTATGGTTTGAGTTTGAAAAAGGGAATTCCCCTTTCAAGTGGTGATTCATTGCTGAAACTCGCACAGGAAAAGGCAACTCCATTAACTCTACCAGTGCTTCGGAAATACGCCCGTCAGAGAAGATAGCACCAAGAAACTCTACGGGGATGTATTTTTTTAAATTTTCGTAATTTTGTTTTTTTTTTATGCCACCATATAAAAATAATCTAATCTAATAACAAAATTATAAAATATCTTAAATAAAAAAATCGACCAATGGGAAAACGATTTTTTGGCGCGAGCTGTCTTTCACTGCGACTTTGCTTGTCGACTTTGTTATTGGTCTATTTGACATTTGCGATTGCAATTGCTGTATGTCAAAGATACACCATAAGGCTACAGTAGCTTGATAAACTTTCTCTGAAAGCGACTAGCGACTTGGACTTTGATTGCAATTTTCAAATGTCAACTGTCAAACTTGCGATTTAGTTCATTCAAATCTTAAAACAAATAATTAACCCTTAAAGTCACAGGATGTTTTTTTTTTATCGGTGTATTTTTCATTATTTAATAAAATCGGCTCATTGACTATAGTGTTATGCTACTTACATGTCATTTTCCAGGATGTTCAGCTGGATACTTGCTGAGCTGCATAGCCGTATATTTTGTTCACCTTTATTTTCATAGGACCCTGTAACGTTTTAAACCATAAGAACACATTAACAAATCATTTTCGCTTCATTTTTTCACACTATCAGCACTTCTAAATCGATAGCGAAGGGATTTACCTTTGGTGACCTTGTATTTGGCTTTCTCCGAAACTCTGCAATCTCGGGCTTCGTGCGCGCTGGTGCGCTACCCTTTTATTTTTCGCTGTTATGTAATTTTGGCTATGTGAACTTGTTCATTTTTCTATTACGAGCCTGAAACCAAAATCTGACATCTATTATGTTGTTGTTTATCTGGTTGTCATGGCAATGTCCATTCAAACTCGTTAGCGGTCTGATATGTTTGTTTCAATACTTTTACAAAAATACTTTTTCTCTCTTGGCCACTCACAAAAATTGCTTTTAATTTAAATAATTTTTAGAACTCTCCAAAAAGGGTATAAGAGCGGAACATTTCTGAAATTCTGGAGTCTCACTTCAGTTCTCGAACAAGAAGAATCACCTAAAGGCCTTATCCCGGGGTCGCACTGCCCCGGGATCCTGCGAGCCGCTACTGCAACGCCTTCTGACTTGGCGAGTCTCAACCCTGGTCAGCGCTTCATTGAGTCTTCACTTCACCTGCCCGTCCTCGGCTACACCTGCACCCTGATCAGCGCTTCGTTGAAGTCTCCACTTCACCTGCCCGTCCTCGGCTACACCTGCATCAGTGACTTCAGGCCGACACGTTACCAGGGCCCCTACTCCTGCTGCTCGTCGGGGTCTGATGATCGATAGGCCCCCGGCCACACTCTCCGACAGCAACTCCTACATCGCCCACCAGTGCCTTCACTGACCGGTCCACCAGACGCCTACTGCTTCATCGGTCTCCTACTCTCCGTGTCCTCCGCTTCCTTCTTTTTATTATCTAGACATCTGTATTTTATAAAACCTGTCCCACCTCATTCATCCTCATCTTCCTTTCATTTTTTTAAATTAATTCATTGTATATAATCCTAATAAACTATCATTTCTAAATTTTATCCTGGTTGTTTTCTGTTAGGTTCTGTTTAGGTAAATATCTTTACACGACATGACATTCTTTGAGAAAACCTATGTATGTTATTGTAAACATTGCCGCCCTTTCCGAAAACTGACTTGTATTAAATGTGTATCATACACAAAGTTGCTTTCGAGGTCGTATTCTATATTTCTGAAGAATTTGTATATCAAAAATTGATATCGAGGCGTACAAGTTCTAAGAAAATATCCTTGAAGCAGTTTTTTGCAAGCAAGCAAAGTAAAACACAAAAATCTTTTTGTTTATTCACAAAAGGTACTTATATCAAAACATATTTTTTTATGGAAAGCACCAAACAGTTTCTTTGAGAAACATAACATAAAATGTACTTGACATTTCGTGCAACGCGTACTCGCTTGCACTTGCTTGCACAATTTGCAACGTTGGCACCCGTTTGTACCAGTGATCTCTAATATGACACATCAAAGCATATCGTTTCTTTATGTTTCTTTCTTGAGGATCAGAATCCGGTAATTTCCGGTTCGGTTCGAACCATCCATTCTATACATAACAAACGCTTTTTGTTCTAAAAAACTGAACATCCTTACATGGTTACGTGACGACACTTCGGTGAAATCCTTTTTCTATTTACTTCCCAACGATCCAACCCAACGTTGTGAGGCATCGCGATTGTGAACCTCATGCCATGGTAATAAAATTCAAAACCTGTAACGGGAAAATGACCACGATTGCACTCCGCGGTCACTGAGGGGTTAAAAACTAGGGCTGATACCAAAATATAACAAAACAATTGAATGCAATGATGACTGCATTCGATTCACAGATGTTTAAAGTCCGTATCGATTCATTCAATTTAATTTAAAAAAAAAGTTTTAAGGGGGTGTTCCCAAAAAGCTAACGGGGAGCGCGAAATCAAATTTTTCCTTGAACAGTGGAGAAGAGGTAAAAAAACTACGTCTACCAAGTAGGGAATCCAAGGTCCATGGGAATCAAATTTCCAGGTCGACGCAATAAAAAAATACGGCCACTAAAAATAATAAAACAAAAAGAGAATAATATTATGTCCGTACGTGGATTCGAACCCAAAACACTATATTGCAAAACCGTTATCAAACCAATTGCGCCACCACATAACATAACATAACATCCACACATAACATTTACATACAGGCACAAACATTGCATCTGGCCCCACACTAGAATGCTCTGTGTCGTGGTAACCAGAAACAGCGACGTCACACACATATAAACATCCAAGACCTAGGGTTTTTTTCTTTACACCCCAGCCGGGGATCGAACCCGGGACCTCTCGCATGGCAGGCAGAGCCACAACCGCTGCGCCACAGAGGAAGTTTACCACAACCATGTGATAAGCTGCAAAATCTAAGATCATGTTTGAATCATGTTATGGTGGTGTTACGACAGGTCTCTCTTGTATAGGGAACTCCTTTAATTTAATAAAATCTGAAAGAAGAAAGAAACGTTTATTCACAGCTGACGGAGGCGCATACAGTCAACAAGTTCAACCGCATACCAGAACCGTTATCCCGATTCGCCTCAGCAGCTGCAAAATGGCAGCTGACTCAGCATAATGCTCAGGTGAAAAACGCCTTAGCGCTGGTTTTCAGTCAGTGCCAGGGGTGACCCACAAGCGTCGCCCAGCGTGGTACCACGGTGTGTAGATACATTAATAAATATTCATATGATATAATACTGTATACATGCTTTCAATATAATAAATATATTAAAGTACGTATCAATGATATTGGTCAGTGTAATAAAAAATAAACAATTTTTAAAACGAAAAACTAAAACTAAAACATAAAACCTAAGCAAATCCCACCACAGACAAATAAAATCAAAATACCAATTCAATATTCAAAATGGCGCAGCAGAGCGGAACAAAAACAAGATACCAAAGAGGACGACGAAATACAACATCACCAAAAAGAAAATTTAGAAAATGCGATTACTAGTCCAGTCGTAATCGCATTTCATAAGGAACGGAAGGGTTATCAGGAACATGGTAGTATCTGCTTATTAAGCAGGTATACCCTTAGCTTGCGCCGAAAGGCGTACCTACTTGTTGCTTCACGGACTGGGGGAGGGATATCATTCCAGCACCTGGACGCCGCAAATCTGAAACTACCACGGAACGCTGCCGTTCTATGTGCAGGTGTCAGAATCCTTCCTTCCTTATTCATTCGTCGCTGACTCGCCGACCACTCCAGCCTTCTAAACAGGAAGATAGGGGCTTCATAGCGCACAACACCAAACAGCAACGTTGCGAGGTGAAGTTGTCGCAGCGCATCCATATTCAGAAGTTTTGTGGCTTTCAAGAACGGGGCGATGTGGGATCTAGGAGGGACTTTGAAGCAAAAACGTGCACACGCGTTTTGGACACGTTGTATCAGCTTCTTCTTCCGTCCAAGTATACAGCCACCATAAACGACATCACAGTAGTTAATGCTCGATAATATCAGAGATTCGAAAAGACTGATGCGCAAATCAGTACAAGCGGTAGAAGCAATTGGTCACGATCCTAACTATGTGGTTTTCGGAATGCAATTCACCATCCATCAGTAGTCCCAGGTTTTTGGCTTCCACCACCCGTTCCACTGGTTCGCCCATGATGGTTATATTCCTGGAGTTCATGGCTTGTGTCGTATTATGGATTTGATACTTTGAGCCCATTACCATGTACTTGGATTTGGCTGGATTCAGTACAAGGTAATTTTTGTCAGATCAAGAAGCAATTTTGTTTAACTCTATATTAATAGCACATACTGCTGCAGCTGCATCGGTAGGCCTGGTTGATGTATAAAGTTGGACATCGTCTGCATACAGATGATACTGGCACTTCTCTGTTTGTAACAATGTCTGCACTGTACAGAATAAACAGAAGTGGACCAAGAATAGAACCCTGTGGTACGCCTCTCGTCAATGGCTTCATGGTAGAAAAACTCTGGGTTTCATTCTGCCTTCGCAAAACTACCGTTTGCATTCGGCCTGTTAGATAGTTACCAAACCAGCGCACTGCGGAACTGTCAAATCCATAATACGACATTTTCGAAAGCAAAAGAGAAATATTTAAACAATCGAAGGCTCTGGAGAAGTCTAGCAAAACCAGAATTGTACTCTTACCGCCATCAAGTGCAAACAGCACATTGTCTACAACGTCGAGCAGTGCAGTGGTAGTGCCACGGCCTTTACGAAATCCGGATTGCAATTCTGGCAGTAGACTGTTCTCCTCCAGATACCCCGACAGCTGGTTGCAAGCTACCCTCTCGATCACTTTCGACATGCACGGAAGAATACTAATAGTGCGAAGATATTGAACTTGGGAAGAATTAGGTATTTTGGGGATTGGGGTAACTTTTGCAGTCTCCCAGTCAGTCGGGAATATGTGAGTCATAATACTTTGGTTAACAATAGCAGTCATAACATCTAAAGTCCTAGGTAATGTCAGTATAATCATGTCTTTGTCAGTTTCGTCCATACCTTTCGCCGAAGTCTTAATTTTCTCGTGAAGTTCATTATTTACTCAGCAATTCCATAAAATTTGTATTAAACGTGTAACAGAGGTGGTAGAACAACGCCATGGACATAAATGTAAAAACTATGAATGAAACATTCATAATAATAAATAAATGTGGGAATCGAAAGTGATACGTCAGTCGAAGCGAATAAATGTTTTAATAATGCAATATTTTGTACAATATAGAGCTGCCCAACTCCAGCGGACAAAAATCCATTATCCTTTTCTTTTTGTTTTTTTACTTTAAATCCGGATAATTTAAAGTTATTTTTATATGACTTTTTTAAGTTTAAAAGATATGATTTTGTCCTAAGACATGTTTTATTTTTACATAAAAATATTCAAGTTTTAACTAAACAACAACAAAAATATACATTGCAACATTTAAACAAAAAAATAGTGGACCACTGAAGTTAGGTCACCTGTAGTAAGTGTAATTAAGTAGAACTCAGATTAACTACCTAACTAATATTACGTATAAATATTGAGTGTTCTTAATTATCAGCCTATATATATGAATTAGTTAGAAACAAACTGTAAAGTAAAGGTTAATATGAAATCGGGTATTTTTAGTACATATGTACAATATATAAAGTATTTTTATTTTGGTAATACTCTTCATAACGATCTAGTTACTCATAAACATTTACATACAGGCACATACATTGCTTCTGGCCCCACACTAGGATACCCTGTGTCCTGGGAACCAGAAACAGCGAAGTCAAACACGTATAAGCATCCAAGACCTGGGTTTTTTTTTTTCACCCCCTGCCGGGGATCGAACCTGGGACCTCCCGCATGGTAGGCAGTGCCACAACCGCTGCGCCACAGAGGTTGTTATCACTCAAATAGAAAAATGTATAGTTGAGAGTACAAAACCTAGGCAAACCTTTATTTATAGCCAGTTTGGTTGACGCCCACTAGCAATTTTTTACCTTGTCTTTTGTATGAAATTGTGTAACAGAGACAACACTCCATTTACTTGATTCGGCAAATAGAGTACCTATAGTACTAGGGCCCCGTTTGACACCCTTCTGATACGGAACCCTGCAGAACGAGTTTGAAAATAGAACCTGGCGAACCGGACAAGAGCTGACGTATTTCAGAGAACCGTAAACACCTATTAGACCGACTCATATTATTATTATTATTATTATTATTCATATTCTTTATTGCACAGAAATCTTAATAGTAAGGTAACAAAACATTTTATGAGCAAAGGCGAGCTTATCTCTAAAGAGAGATTTCTACCAGCAAACCTAGGTAGGACAGGAAAAATTGTGCAACAGGAGAGTCCTAGTGCGCAATAAAACTGTACACATCTAATTGTTTACAACTAAAACATAATAATTTAATAAATTATATATACTTAATAAAATACAAAAGCAAAAAATTTTATAAATATCAAACATATACTACTTATATATACATATATAAAAGTACCTATCACGAAAGAGAAAGGAAATGCTCTTTCAATCTTGTCTTAAAAGTGAAAATTGAGGGACTATCTCTAATAGCGCAGGGAAGTGCATTCCACAGTCGGATCGCCGTTAACCAAAACGAGTGTTTGTAAGCGGCAGTGTTATGCCGAGGAGTAGAGAGAAGAGACATCGTGTGGGATCTCCGGTTGCTATGCCTGGAGGAAATAAACTCGAAACGTTCTCGAAGATATGAGGGGTAGCGGGGATTTCGCAAAATGTTGAACAGATAGGAGAGAACGTGCATATCACGACGAAGGCGGATCGGAAGCCACCCCAACTCCTTGCGATACTGTGAGACATGGTCATACTTGCGCAGCCCGAAGACAAACCGAATCCCGAGGTTTTGAAGTCGTTCGAGTTTGTTCAGTTGTTCTTCGTTCGCACCGATCCAGCAAACATCTGCATAGTCGATTAAAGGTAGTAGGAGGGACTGGGCAAGGGTGATTTTAGTCTGCTGTGGCAGGAAGTGCTGCAATCTCCGTAGGGAGTGAAATGACGCAAAGACTCGTCTGCTGACCTCACAAACATGGGGCGACCAGGACAACAATTTATCAAATACAACCCCAAGATTCTTGGCCTTCTCGCTGTATGAAATTATGTTACCATCATACACTATAGGGTCGACGGGCATTTTCTGAACTAGGTTATGAGAGTGACGAGTACCCAAAATCATTGCCTGCGATTTGCCCGGGTTGACAAGCAGACCATAAGAGGTAGCCCATTTCCTGATGTTATCGAGATCAGCATTCAACGCCTCTACTGTCAGATTCACATCACACGGAGAGAAGTGCCGATATATTTGAAGGTCATCTGCGTACAGATGATAAGAAGAGGTAAGAACGTCAGAGATGGAGTTAATGAATACCGAGAAGAGGAGAGGAGAAAGGATGCCTCCCTGCGGAACACCTGCGGAGAGATCACACCAGTCCGTTGAGATCTCCTCAGACTTAATGCGTTGCTGGCGGTCTCTCAGGTAGGAGTCAAACCAGCGAGCAGAGTGCGAGGAGACATTAAGTGACTTTATAATTTCGACTAGTATATCGAAATCGACGCAGTTAAACGCGCTACTGAAATCAGGCAGTGTAAGGACCGTAAGCTGCTTTTGATCCATAGCTAATTGAATGTCGTCAGTGACTTTGAGCAGTGCTGTGGTAGTGCTGTGACCCGGCCTGAAACCTGATTGGTGGGGATTCAGTAACATTTTTGAGGAAAGGTAGGAGGAGAGTTGGGAGTGGACAATTGATTCCAGGACTTTGGAGAGGATAGGCAGAATAGAAATGGGACGGGAATCTTTAAAGAAGGCGGGATTAGACGTTTTGGGGAGGGGAATCACAAGTGCCAATTTCCACTGGCTGGGGTAGCAACATTGGTCAAGCGACACATTAATTATGTGGGTGATGAGAGGTAACAGTACATCAATGATAGTTGTTATCATCTGCGAACATATCTTGTCCTCACCTATGGCCTTCGACGAGATTGCTAGAATTGCCCTCCTTACTGCGCCGATTCCGACAGGGATGAAATTAAATGCTGAGGTGAGGGATGTTGCCTTGGACCGTAGGTTACGAAGGGTTGCATCCTTGACGAGGGAGTCCATCGCGACAGGGGGACTTGCAAAGAAACTATTGAGACCCCGGAGATCGACATTTCCGGCTGCCAATTCCTGTGACTTACCAACACCAAGGGTCTTCAGGAACTTCCAGACCTGTGCTGGAGTATAGCTCTCGATACATTCGTAGATATGACGGCGTTTAGAATCACGACACAGGCGAGTGCAACGATTACGGAGGCGTTTGAAAATTAAAAGATTCTCATCGGTCGGATCCCTCTTATATCTAGACTTGGCACGGTTTCTCTTAGCCATCAGACCCTTAATGGTGTCAGTAAGCCACGGTGCAGGAAGATGCTTCACTTTAACCCTCTTGACCGGAGCATGCTTATCAAACAAGCTCAGGACAATAGAGTTGAAGTTCCGTACTTTGTCACCAATGGTCTCACTACCGTAGACAGGCGACCAGTCGACAGAGGAGGCGTCTGAATTAAGGGAGGTTATATCCATGCCCTTGAAGCTACGAATGTCAAGGAATTTAGCTGCACGCTTGGGAGGCTTTATCTTATAAGAGAGGTAAATAAGATTGTGATAGGAGAAAGGGGCGTTAAGTTGGCCATGCGCAGTAACCGTAGACATGTCAGAAGTAATCATTAGATCTAGAAGAGAGGGGGTGCAGTGTGGTTGAAAGTGAGTGGCCTCTAGAGGAAGGATATGCATGTTAAATGAACTTACAAGAGAATTCAGCTTCGCTGAGCGACCGTTATTCTTGAGAAGGCAAGTGTTGAAGTCGCCGAGAATTAGGGTGGTGTCGCTATAAAGAGGAGTCAAGTCACTGAGAAGGGTTTCAAAAGATTCAAAAGAAGATTATTAATACTTTATTTCAGATAAAAATCCATAAATTAGTTACCTACTATTTACACTTAATTTTAATGAAATACATAATTTTAATTATTAATTTAATTTAGTGTGCACCATACAATGGTGCCTCAAAAACGGGCTGTCCATCCTGGCACTTAACACCATCAGGATGCTGTTGGGACTGTCGCGGGTTCTGCGCATCAACGAAGCCACACGATTTCGAATGATTGCCGCGAAACCGTCAACCATGGCTTCGGCAAACATTCCCGATGCACTACAGTATCGCGGCAACCCCAACAACATCCTGAAAACATTATTATATTGTACTCGGAGGGCGCCGAGGGCCCGCTGCCTATAACTAACCCATAGGCCACACGTGTACAGAGACTGGCAAAATGCCTTGAAGAGGGTAATCTTTACCTCTCCGGTACATCGGGCAAATCTACGGGATAGCATATTACAACGGACCGCCAACGCCCTCCTTTCCCTATCAATATCTGCGTCATCCTGCAAACGCTCATTGACCACGTGACCCAGGTACTTGAACTGTGACACTCTAGCGAGAGGCGAGCCACATAGCTTGAGGGCCGGCACATCGACAGGTACTTTAGCGCCCGACATGAAAACCATGTATTCGCTCTTCTTTGTGTTGTACCTGAATCCGTGGTCTTCCGCGTATGACTCACACACTGCGAGCATTTTTCTCATGCCACTGACCGAGGGGCTCAGCAGCACCATGTCATCAGCGTAACTTATGTTGTTGATAATTTTCCCATCAATAGAACAGCCGACGTTGGTACTGACGAGCGCCTCGATCAGGCCATTTACATATAGGTTAAACAGCACAGGTGAGCTTAGCCCTCCCTGTCTTACCCCGCAATCTAGCCTATATACTTCAGAGTATAAGTCCGTCCATTTCACAGTATTTGTCTGATTTCTATAACAATATTTTAATAATGATATTAACTGTGGAGGAAAATTTGACTCGTGAGACAGTTTATGCCACAAAACATCATAGCACACCGTATCAAATGCCTTAGACAAATCCAGAAAACACGCTAAGACATTAGTTTTTCTATCCGTGTAGTACTT
Organism: Argyresthia goedartella; assembly: GCA_949825045.1. NCBI lineage: Eukaryota > Metazoa > Arthropoda > Insecta > Lepidoptera > Argyresthiidae > Argyresthia > Argyresthia goedartella. The sequence continues at coordinate 1,895,351 of OX463819.1, forward strand.
GACAGTTTGCTTGAGGGACAGAATGGCACTTTCTGTCGACAAGCCCGCTCTGAACCCAAATTGTGCATCATGTAGCGAGAGATGCTTGCACAAGCGTCTCTCGAACAAACTGTCAAGCACCTTTGCGATAGTGGTGGCAAGAGAAATTGGCCTATAGTTATTGATATCCGAGATATCGCCCGTCTTGTTCTTTATTATAGGAACATCAACTGTCCTCATAAGGCTGTCGGGGAGATATGAGTGAGCAATGCAAAAGTTAAAAAAACATACTCAGTACTCTAGCCAAGTGAAACCCAGCGTACTGCAAGTGCTCAATACTAATACCGTCATGTCCTGGAGACTTTCCCCTTTTCATGTGTTTTATAATAATCCAGCGGATCTCTTGGGATGTAAAACGGATGGGGGTTTTGCTATCCTCCTGGACATGACAGCTCTCGCCAGCTGCATCATGTGCCTGCCTTATAGGTTGGGCAGGGGGAGCTACTACAAACTGTTTTCTAAACAAATTAGCTATTTCACAGTTATCTGTCACACCATTTACACCTACAGGGAGACTAGACTTCGGAAACAGTTTCTTTGTCTCCTTCCAGAATTTACCAAAATCTTTGGAATGGTGAGTGGATGCTATTATGTCCATTTTTAATTGTTCCGCGTTATTTTGGCACCATCGAAGTTTACTTTTAAAAATTTTCCTCGTCTCCGTCATTATAAAACACTTCAATACACCAGTTACTTCAATTTATTTACAGGATTTTACCGGCTTAGCTAGAAATTCTTATAATTAGGTATTTAGACCATTTTCAAGTCCTTTCAAATTTTAATATATCCTTTACAATAGCTTAGCAATAGCAGTCTAGATATTATCATTATTATATTATTTGAGAAAATTATGGAGGAAGCCCTCATTAAACTTTGTAATAACAGAAAAAATTTAATTATTTGTGGCGATCTTAATGTAGATCTGCTTGTAGATACAACACTGAAGCGACGATTAATAACTCTGTTTAAATCATTTAATTTATGTCATGTATTTCTAGAGCCGACTAGAATTACACTTACCAGCCAAACTTGCTTAGATAACGTTTTTTGTGACTGTGCATTCACAAGTAAAAGTGTAATTAACTGCTTACCCTCCGAACACAGTGGTCAAACAGTTTCATTCCCAATTGCTATTAAGGATAAGACTGGTCCATCATTTTATAGGCCTATTACATCCCATAGACTAGAGACATATACGAAAAACTTAGATATAAATTTGCCAGTACCGGATTTTAATGAACAGAACCCAAACAAAATATACTCAGACTTATTCAATATTATTCAGACAGAATTCAATAAAGTTTTCAAATTAAAGAAAGTCAGTGACTACAACGGTAAATCTAAATTTAATGACTGGGCAACGTTTGGAATTCGTAAAAGTAGAGTTATCTTGTATGACCTTTATGATAAAAAAAACTATAACTTTGATCGAAAATTTCATGACTATGTTAAAAAATATTCCAAAACTTTCAAGTTGGTTTGTAGAACTGCAAAAACTTTACACATTAATAGAAAAATTCAAAATTCAAATAATAGAATGAAAACAGTTTGGCAAATAATAAACCGCGAAACTGGCAAAGTTATACCAAGGGACAATGATTTCTGCCTAAAGATAGGTGATGATGTTGTTAAAACCAACGCTGATGTTGCTCGAGCTTTTGAAACATTCTTCACCAATGTACCCGTACTCACAACGGACCGTCTAAATTCATCTCCATATGAAGCAGAGACTTTATTAAAAAATAACACTAGCGTCAGTTATGTATATTTAAAATTTCATCATGTATATCCTCAGGACATTGTCAAAAGGTTTAAATTACTTAACTTAAAAAATACGGAAGACCTGTGGGGTATATCAGTCAAAGTCATTGGTTCAGTAATTCTAGTTATAGCCCCACACTTAGCTTATATATTCAATAAATGTGTTGACGATGGGGCTTTTCCAGACCTCATGAAACACAGTAAACTGATACCTCTGTTCAAGTCGGGAGAAAAGGGTGATCCTTCTAATTTCAGACCAATATCTGTTCTTCCAACACTAAGTAAAATATTTGAAAAGATTATACTCAATCAAATGCTCTCACACTTCAACCGTACAAAACAACTCCACGCTAAACAATATGGTTTCACTAGGGGTAAATCGACTACGGATGCAGGTATTACCCTTGTATCTCATATTTATTCTGCATGGGAGGCCGCACAGGATGCTATCGGAGTTTTTTGCGACCTGTTGAAGGCGTTTGATTGTGTTGATCATAATACGCTATTAATTAAATTAAATCATTACGGAGTTAGAAATAAAGCGTTGGATCTACTAAGATCATACCTAAGCAATATAATTCAAAAGGCAGAAGTTAACGGCGTAAAATATGATGGATCGGGTGTTAAAATTGGCGTTCCACAAGGTTCCATATTAGGCCCTTTCTTATTCCTGGTATATATTAACTTGTTCGCTCTGTTAGGCGGCCTGGGTCGTTTGTCTTTTTAAAAAAAAAACACAAAGTCACTAACACTAATATTTATTGATCTCAGAGAGAATTACACAACTCTATAACTTCCCAATTTTGAGGTAGCAGAATGCTTTACCGCTTCCCGCGAGTGACTGAATCTAACTGACTAAAATACAAAAGAGTTAGAAACGACGAAGTCTAAAAATGATGATCAACAGTAATTCACACGGAAAAATACAGCCATGTGGAGATTATGCTCTATTAAGCTTTATCTACATTTTAATAAGGGTTGTAACAGCTCCCCCATTTTGACGGAGCTTCATCCCTTTAAAAATGAAGCGAAGTTCTAAACTAAAGTTTGTTGAAAATAGAAAACTCAAATTTAGGAAGTCTTACAAAACTTACAGTTAACACAAAAGTACAAAACGTATTATCAGATTTCACTTAAAAGTTAAGATTACGTCTAGAAGGATGAGGAACCTCGATTCCATGAAGTTTATCATAAGACTTATAACTAGTATGTGGGGCTGGCAGAGATTTTACAGATTTTTTTTCTTCATCTGAAGTAGAAACATCTGACATTTCAATAGAGTTAGACATTTTAGCTTGATGTTTGACCAGCTTCTTATTGTTGCATTGATTGAATATTTGTATACAACATCTAGAGTTACGATTACCAATTCGATTTCTGTAACATTTATAGAGTTTATACAAAACAAACAGAGATATTATAATAGTTAAAACATAAGTGAAACCTGAATAGTATCTACTGTATTTAACAAAGTGGGATTCTGATTGTAACTTACTTAATTCATCTTCTAAATTATCCAGTTTATGTGTAGCATATTTCAAGGACTCTAAACTTATTTTGCTCAAATTAATTGGCGATAAATGAGGTAGAGTCTGGTTAAAAACTTCTTTCTTACAACAGTCGTCTAATGTGATATCAAAAGTAATATCCAATGGAGACTTCTTTACGAAAGAGTAAAAACTAGTTGGAATCAGCTGAATAGTTTTTGAAAAACCGATACAATTTTCGGTTAGTTTTACAATACCGGTACCAACTATGGAATAATCAACAATATTATCATCACATTTCATAGTAAGTTTAGTAGGGTTTGACTGTACATATATCCATTTGTTATTTTGAAGCTTTTGCCATATGCTTATTCGTCCAAATAACAGTTTAGCATTACATTGAGGAGGCAAGGACATTGTCACCTCCGTGAGGAGTTTTGATTCACAATTCGGATTAACATTACTTGAAAATATTGAGACAAGTTTACAAATGGAGTGGTTATAATTAATTTTCTTACACTTATCTATACTGTCCAACATAGCATAGTGCAATCTGTCATCACTTAGAGCAATGTAATTATCGGAAGGCTGAATGAGCGCGAAAGTTCTGACATGTGAGTCATCATGCGGGGTAGGCAGAGGTATATTTTTGTAAACTGTGAACCTATCGGAAGTTATTAGTGGAATCTGCAAAACAAAAACTATCCTTTTGTTATAATAGTAACAGTTAAGTTCCGACACGTCAATTAGTGAATGAATGTTGTTTATATTTAGTTCAACAGGAAAGTCTAGTCTTTTGTTTATGTGGTTGCTGTGTTTTGATAGCTCAGCAAACAGTTTTGAGGGACTTATCACACTAGGGTGTAGTATATTAACCTTAGAAAATAGGATAGCATTTAACGTGGTATCAATCAAATTAGAAAGAGAAAGTAGGGAACTTTCGATTATATTAAGTAAGCTATTTATCCTAGACATAGAATATAACACATTATCTGTTTTCGTGATTTGAGATAAGATTTCATTCATATTATTAATTTGGGCATTCAGTTTAATTTCATTCTGATTGAGTTTATAAATCGTAGAGTTAAAATTATTAATTGTCGATTTAACAATATGAATGTTGTCTTTCATCAAATAAAACAGTTCGTTCTCGCTTTTTTTGCAAGATTCGATAGCGGCATCATATTTCCGGGCGTCGTCCGCGTCTAATGTGCCGAAGAAAAACTTTAGAATCTCTCCGCCGAATTCTAAAGATCGTTTGACCTTCGTTGGGGTTTGAGTAGAGATAATATGAGATAGTGATTGCAATTTGATAAAATTAGACTCAACTAAGACTTCAATTGGGCTGGAGACATCCTTACATTGGATGAGGTCGGATGATTGTATTTTATTACAAAGATCTTGAGTCTTTTGTAATAAGTGTTCTACATTTTGAAGATAGGGCTCTAGGGTTATAAGATCAATGTGCGTGATTACCTTCCAGTAATCGTTATGAAAGTGAACCGTTGTAATAGGTTCAAAATAAATTCCGGGACTATGTACTATCGGAGTAACTTTAGACTCAGCGTAGCATCCATAGAGCAGGGCTCTGGAAATAAATAGAGTGGAATAGGTTAAGATTTAGCAGGCTTAATTTCGTTTGTGTGGTGTTTTATATGTTTACGGCCGACTTAAAGAGTTACATTGTGCTTGTTATGCACTTTTATAATTTTAAAAGGGCCTTTCCATATTGGTGAAAGCGCTTTCCTAAGCCTATGGTGTTGCTTTAAATAAACCATATCACCTGTTTTATATGTGACCAGTGGTTAGATCAGTGGTTTCAGGGTGATCTTTCAGAATAAGATCTCTAAGTTTTATCAACAAGTTGTAAATGTCCTTGTACTTCGTCTCTTCATAGTGATGAACCTTAGTGTATGGAAAGTAATATATTTTATTGTTACTATTTAAGCTCTGAACAGTAAAAGGTTCTCGCTCAGAATTGAACAAGTCAGCGGAATTGTCGAGTTGCGACAATATCTCTTCGCAGTGAGGCAAAGAGTAGTCGAGATCTAATGAGACGGGACATGTTATTGATTTTAATTTAGTCAGCTGTAGAGCCTCCGTGTGCTCCTCAATAACAGTGTTGGAATCTGGAAGTTTGTTTGTAAACTGTTCCTTGAAATACTTTTCGTAAGTTGAATTTAACAGGGAATCAGCATGAATTGCGTTGACGGGACAGCGTGATAACGCGTCAGCATTAGAGTTGAGACGACCTTGTTTGTACACTATTTCGTAGTCGTACTCTTCAAGCTTAAGGCGCCAACGAATGAGTCTACTACCGGGATCCTTTACGTTGAACAGCCATACCAAGGGACGATGGTCTGTGACAATTTTGAATTTCCGACCAAATATATAGGGACGGAAAGTTTTGACTGCGAATATGATCGCGAGAAGTTCCTTCTCGGTAGTTGAATAATTGCCTTCTGGCTTATTTAATGTACGCGAGGCGTAGGCAATAGGCTGGTCTTTACCTATGTCGCCTTGGGAGAGAACTGCACCGACAGCATAGTTACTAGCATCCGAAGTTATCACAAACGGAGCTGAAAAATCAGGGTATTGAAGCAGTGGGGCTGTGGTGAGTTTCTCCTTGAGAATTTGGAAAGCATTTTGTTGTTCTGGAGTCCAATCAAATGGGACATCCTTTTTAAGCAGTGAAGTCAGTGGTTTTGTTAACTTAGAAAAATTCTCAATAAATCGTCTGTAATATCCGACTAGGCCTAGGAAGGACTTGATTTGTTTTACGTTAGTCGGAGTGGGAAAATTGGTCACGGATTTAACTTTTTCAGGATTCGGAGACACGCCTTTGTCCGTTATGATGTGTCCTAAATATGCGACTTTGCGGCGTAAGAATTCACACTTGTCCGGCTGCAGTTTCAAGTTGAATTCACGCAGTCGGTCGAAGACTAGCTTTAGCTTGGTCATGTGGGAGTCAAGGTCATGAGAGTATATGATACAGTCGTCTAAATAAACAAAGCAGTGGAGACCTTGAAGCCCTGAAAGCGCCGTATTCATAAGGCGTTGGAAAGTAGCGGGGGCATTTTTCAACCCGAAAGGCATTCTGACAAACTCGTAGTGGCCAGAGCTACTAGAGTTGGTAGACACGGTAAATCCAGTTTTTGGGGCGTCAACTGAGCCCATTTTAATTTGGTGAAATCCGCTCGCGAGATCCAAAGTACTGAAGTACTTGGAATGTCCTAATTGGTCAAGAATGTCGGTGATTAGAGGCAGTGGATAGCTTTCTGAAACAGTGACGTCGTTTAAGCGACGGTAATCGATGACGATTCTCCACTTCTTTTTGCCTGAAGCGTCCATTTTCTTTGGGACAACCCACACAGGGGCACTCCATGGTGAAACAGAGGGACGGATTATATTTTGGTCGAGCATTTTCTGGACTTGAGTGTCGACTTCCTCTTTATGACACTCAGGGAAGCGCCGCCCTATTCACGTCAAATCATATATTTGACGTGAATAGGCGGTGCATTACCGGAATTAATAGAATGCTCGATAGCATGAGTGAAAGACAGAGGGTCACCTTCGAGATGGAAAATGTCAGGGTACTGGGAACAGCATTCGAATAGTGACCTTTTCTCTTCGTCATTGAGATGAGAACAGCGGATTTGACTTAGCACTCTATTTAATCGATCCGATTCAGAAGTATTTATCGAATTTATTTTGTGACAAGAGTCAGTAAGGAACTTCTGTTCGAATGGTGTTAGTTTTACATAATAGTCTTTGACTTCTATACTTGAGTCAGTGGTGTTTAAAACAGAGACATTAACTTTTGCATTAGATTTAATTGAGACGATGCAATTAGCAACATAAACACCATTGCATAAGACATGATCTAGAATAAGGGCTTCATTATTTTGATAAAGCTCGGGCGAGTAATTTGATACTGCGCATTCGATAACGGCCTCAGAGCGGGCCGGGATAATGTAGGTTGGCTGATTATAAACAATAGGTAGGGATTGACCTTTAATTAGCAAAGTTTTTAAGTGGTAGTCAATTTTTACTTTAAAATGACTAAAGAAATCACTGCCGATGATTCCGTCATAGTATTCCAAACTGACGTCATCGCTTGTAACATGAAATTTGTAATTCAATGATTCTTGGGGTATGTTAATTACCATCTGAAAGGTTCCTAATGTTTTTATTAAAGATTCAGTGTTACTTATGCCTTTGAGTCTTACAATTTCGTGTGAAAGGTTTGGAGTTTCTCTGAGACTTGAGTTTTTGACAATACTGATGCTCGCGCCTGTATCTACGAGGAAACACAGTGGTTCCGTAGAATGGCTAGTTTGTAAATAAATGTGTGGTAGAGACACCTTTTTGGTATAGGTCTCAAAGATTGGAATAGAGTCGGTAGTATGATTTAATTCAGTGCAGTTAGTAGAAGGGTTCAGTGACCTTTGTTTATTTTGCCGGGATATAGAAGTGGTAGAATACGACTTGTTACGAGATGTATTTTTTGACTTAGTAAAATTAGTAGTACTCGAATTTTCTCGAGGTGAGTTTTGATTTAAAATAACATGACTCGACGTGTTTTCGCATCGTGGCACGTGAGGTGTAGATTTAGGAAAACTCTTGTCTTTAGACAGAGGTGGACTCAGTGATTTTTCTTTAGAACTCAGATAATTTAGGGGACCCAGTGTAGGCTGAGATGAACTCGGATTTTTCCGAGATGTGTGACTCGACGTGCTCTCGCATTGTGGCACGTGAGGTGTGGACTTAGCAAAACTTTTGCCTTTAGGCAGAGATGAACTCAGTGAACTCAGTGAACTTAGTGGATGCTGAGATGAACTCGAATTTTTACGAGGTGTGTGACTCGGGAACGTTGCCCGAGGTGAATTTAAGTTTTGGGACTTAGTAAGGATTGAGTCAAAATCAGAGGGCTTATTTGTACCGTTTTTAAAACACGATTTCGGCAGGCACTGATCCGAAATCATTCGCTGTTTAAATCAAGGTCTTGGTCCTCACGCGTTACATGCACGTTTGCATGAGTTGAGTTAGAGTTTGGTATTTGACCTTGGCTATTATTTTGCCGATTTTTGTATTTGAGTTTACGGCACTCCTGAAGGGTATGACCAAGGTTCTTACAGTATTTACACTGCTTGACATTTGCATTAGTTGAACCTTGAGATGTACCTTGGGTTTGGGCAGAATTTACGTTAAAGGACCTTTGTGTGTTATGTGAGTGAGGCTTTTTATTTTTATAACACTCAGAGGATGTGTGCCCTAATTTATTGCATGTAGAGCACTGTTTTTGAGAGCGATGTGAGGATGTTGACTGTTGTTTTAAGTTGTACAGTTTTTCCTCTTCAATAGCGTGCTGTACCGCTTCATTTAAACTTGAGGGGTTTCTGCATCGCACAATATTAGAAATTGAGCCACTAAGGCCTAACATGAAGGTATTGAGCGCGAGATCTTCCATGGCTGCTATACGGCCAAGAAGTTCTTTGGAATCTTTGCAATTGTAGTGAATGTCGGATTGTATTCTAGTTAGTACGCACTGAATATTTGGTGACATCTTCTGAAAAGAGTTGTCTGCAATTTTGCAAGTCAACCAAAAGATGTGTTGCGTGTTTTTTTTCCCCAAAAGTTGATTTGAGAAAGGCTTTTATATCCTCCCATTTTGTGAAGCTTTTTAAGCTACAGGCTACTTGTGCCTTACCCTCTAGTAGAGAGAGTATATATTTGCAGAGCACGTTTTGTTGCTCGGGGGTAGCTAGGGCCATGGCATTGTCACAGTTTGTTAAGAAAGCAGGGAGTGACTCCTTGTCACCATTATAGCTTTTGATGAATTTAGTGAGAACACCAAGAGTGACAGACATTTTGGTTTTAGAGGGTTTTTCAGGTGTTGAGTTAGAAGATTCAGCGGTTTCGGCTGCTGAAGATTCGCTATCTTCTGATATTAGACTGACGTCTTCGGTTTCAGGTTTAAATTTCGACATTAATCGAACTGTGATATGTTAGACAAGTTGTCGTGTGAGGATCCGAACCTAACCAGAACCTAACAGCAAACAACCAAGATAAAATTTAGTAGTATCAGTTTATTAGAAGTATAGTATTTACAGTGAAGTCTATAAAAAAAGATGATGCGAAGATGAGGATGGATGAGATGTGAAACAGGTTTTATAAAATACAGATGTCTGGATAGAAAGAAGGAAGCGGAGACCTGGGTGCAGGTGTATTTGTTGTTGTAGATGTTGTTTAAATCGTCGTTGTAGGAACAGTAGCGGGCGTACTTGTAGTTACGCCTCGTAGGATCCCGTTGTAGAAATCGTCGTTGTAGGAACAGTAGCGGCGTTGGCACGGCTCGCAGAATCCCGTTGTAGAAATCTTCGTTGTAGGAATGGTAGCGGCGTAGACGCGGCTCGCAGAATCCCGTTGTTTGAAGATTGATTTGAAGGTTTTGAGGGAGTTTGAAGGCTCGCAGGATCCCGTTGTAGATGGAGAATTTGGAGATTTGAAGGAGTTTGAAGGCTTCGCAGGATCCCGTTGTAGATGGAGAGCTTGGAGATTTGAAGGAGTTTGAAGGCTTCGCAGGATCCCGGGGTTGAGCGACCCCGGGATAAGGCCTTTACTGGTACTTCCAGTTCAGAAACTGACGTGAGACTCCCAGAATTGAAGAAATGTTCCGCTTTTATACCCTTTTTGGAGAGTTCTAAAAATTATTTAAATTAAACGTAATTTTTGAGAGTGGCCAAGAGAGAAAGAGTATTTTTGTAAAAGTATTAAAGTAAACATATCAGACCGCTAACGAGTTTGAATGGACATTGCCATGACAACCAGATAAACAATCAACAAATCAAATGTCAATTGTTGGTTTCAGGCTCGTAATATAAAGTTTAAACAGTTCACATAGCCAAAATTAAATAACAACGAAAGGAAAAATAGTAGCGCACCAGCGCGCACGAAGCCCGAGATTGTAGAGTTTCGGAGAAAGCCAAAAACAAGGTCACCAAAGGTAAGCCCCTTCCCTATCGATTTAGAAGTGCTGATAACATGAAAATGCAGAGCGAACATGATTTATTAATGTATTCTTATGGTTTAAAACATTACAGGTTCCTATGGAAATATAAGTGATGACCAATAATAAGCAGCACAGCTCACCAAGTATCCAGCGTAATAGAGCAAGCACCCTGAAGGACAAACAAAAAAGACTGATGGTGGAGCTGGAGCTAAGGGATAGGAGACCAGAATAGCATGTACGTACAGGAGCAGTTACCAAAGCTTCTTTAAGTTTCTCGAAAGCAGCTGCAGCCTTGGAATTTTTAAGACATTCAAGAAAATAGCACGTAAGTAGTATGACCCAGTTTACGACAGCGAACGCAAAAAGAACTTTCTTGGGGAGCTGCAGTTTGAGAGAGACTATTAACTTGTCTAGAAGGGTATTTGTAGGTTGGAGTGAATTTATTCATGAAGGGAGGAGAAGGTCGTGAGTTATTAGAAGAGTTTGGAGAGTCAACTGAACTTGAAGTGGAATGCTTGTAGTTGAATTCCGAAACATGAGGACTTTGTTGCAAATTTGGTTCTTTAAATTGTTTGTCTCTGTCTAGGAACTTTTCATAGTTTTGGCAAGTGGCCAGAAGAGAATCGATAGAGTCAATGTCCTTTAGAGCTACGAAGACTGAATAACATGGGCGAATATTTCTCAAAATAATCTCCAATTGTTCTGTTTCAGAAAGTCTTTTTGAAAGTCGAGCGAACATTCCAGACATGATGGATATAAAGATGACGATAGGTTCATCACGACCTTGAGTACGATTCCTAATTGCTTCTAGAAGTTTATGATCATAATCAAAACCACCAAAGTCTTTGATTAGTAAAGAAGAAAGTTCGTTCCAAGTTAAATTTGGATTCTGATTATATTTAAATCTGAACCAATGTAGGGCATTGTCGGTGAAGATTTCGAACGCCTGAGAAATCAATAAGTCCCTGGACAAGCCACGAGCTAAGCTATATTCTTCAAGTTTTTGAAGAAAGGATCTTGGACAGCTTTTACCATTGAAGGTGTGTCTTTTCAAATCCTTGAAGACGTTAGTTGGAGGGAAAGATTGAGGTGGTGGAGGGGGATACGGGGTATGGGTCTGGACAGAAGTTTGAAAGACAAGAGGGGGTTCCGTGACAGTCGGTTCAGCAGGAAGGTCCAGTGATGGAGAGTGATTTGCAGTTGAAGATGGAGCCAAGGATCCGAACTGTTTAGAAATATCATCAAATTTCAACTTCAAAGTATCGAAACTAGCTTTAGAGTCTGGATATAAGTCCATATCTATTCGCTCCAATCTGTAAAAAACATGATTAATAAAAGTGTCTATTAATCGTAAGTATTTGGTTTCCCCTTGTAACAATTTTTCTATTTTACAATCTAGGTAAGTTAGAGTAGAACCAATTTGAGATAAGTCATCCTCAATCGGAACTGGAGAAGTCAGAATATCTTCGGGGTGAGAGTTCGCAACTAAACCCAAAACCTGTTTTTTAAGAAGCAAAACAGTATTAGCTGGTTCTTCACATCTAATCTTTACTTCGTATTCGAGCTCGGCCTTGTTAAGGAATTCGTACTTAATAACCCTTTCCATTGTTATAGTTAAGTGTAGAGTCCAGTGTTATAGTTAAGTGTATAGTTAAGTGTTATAGAAGTGAAGTGAAGTGAAGTAATGTAAGTTAAATGTAGGCCTAAATATAATCCAGATAAGTTGAAAAACTAGATGAAGTTTTGTTTTAGAATTTAGAAAATGTGAAAAGGATGAATAGATAAAGATTTAAGAGTGAAAGAGAAAGCAAATCAAAGGGAAAGAGACAAGGCGCAGAAAAGGTGAAGAGTGGAGAAGAACTTTTACGTTGGGCGCCAAAATGTCGTGTGAGGATCCGAACCTAACCAGAACCTAACAGCAAACAACCAAGATAAAATTTAGTAGTATCAGTTTATTAGAAGTATAGTATTTACAGTGAAGTCTATAAAAAAAGATGATGCGAAGATGAGGATGGATGAGATGTGAAACAGGTTTTATAAAATACAGATGTCTGGATAGAAAGAAGGAAGCGGAGACCTGGGTGCAGGTGTATTTGTTGTTGTAGATGTTGTTGAAATCGTCGTTGTAGGAACAGTAGCGGGCGTACTTGTAGTTACGCCTCGTAGGATCCCGTTGTAGAAATCGTCGTTGTAGGAACAGTAGCGGCGTTGGCACGGCTCGCAGAATCCCGTTGTAGAAATCTTCGTTGTAGGAATGGTAGCGGCGTAGACGCGGCTCGCAGAATCCCGTTGTTTGAAGATTGATTTGAAGGTTTTGAGGGAGTTTGAAGGCTCGCAGGATCCCGTTGTAGATGGAGAATTTGGAGATTTGAAGGAGTTTGAAGGCTTCGCAGGATCCCGTTGTAGATGGAGAGCTTGGAGATTTGAAGGAGTTTGAAGGCTTCGCAGGATCCCGGGGTTGAGCGACCCCGGGATAAGGCCTTTACTGGTACTTCCAGTTCAGAAACTGACGTGAGACTCCCAGAATTGAAGAAATGTTCCGCTTTTATACCCTTTTTGGAGAGTTCTAAAAATTATTTAAATTAAACGTAATTTTTGAGAGTGGCCAAGAGAGAAAGAGTATTTTTGTAAAAGTATTAAAGTAAACATATCAGACCGCTAACGAGTTTGAATGGACATTGCCATGACAACCAGATAAACAATCAACAAATCAAATGTCAATTGTTGGTTTCAGGCTCGTAATATAAAGTTTAAACAGTTCACATAGCCAAAATTAAATAACAACGAAAGGAAAAATAGTAGCGCACCAGCGCGCACGAAGCCCGAGATTGTAGAGTTTCGGAGAAAGCCAAAAACAAGGTCACCAAAGGTAAGCCCCTTCCCTATCGATTTAGAAGTGCTGATAACATGAAAATGCAGAGCGAACATGATTTATTAATGTATTCTTATGGTTTAAAACATTACAGGTTCCTATGGAAATATAAGTGATGACCAATAATAAGCAGCACAGCTCACCAAGTATCCAGCGTAATAGAGCAAGCACCCTGAAGGACAAACAAAAAAGACTGATGGTGGAGCTGGAGCTAAGGGATAGGAGACCAGAATAGCATGTACGTACAGGAGCAGTTACCAAAGCTTCTTTAAGTTTCTCGAAAGCAGCTGCAGCCTTGGAATTTTTAAGACATTCAAGAAAATAGCACGTAAGTAGTATAACATAACACTACAAAGTGTAGTATATAATTAAAAATCACACACAAGTAAAAATTATAAAATGTAAAATAGCATAAAAATATAGTAAAACCTTGTAGAAATATCACTGAAACACTTAATTTTATCTTTGAATTTTAACTCACAAGAACACGGTGATGAAGATCTCGAGTTTCATTCTCACGGTAGTGTCACGCGCAGGTAGTATGTGTGCAGGCAGGTGGCGCGCAGGAAAGTAGGCGCTAATGCAAGGCGCCCAAGGGTATCCAATGAATTGCAGGCTTTGCAACGCTCCTGTTACTATCGCCAGCAGATAACGTGCAGTTGCAGTTGACGGTGTGGAATTTTCCACAAAACAGAGTTTGTATGAAGACTGCCGTGGGAAAATGTTTCCTTGGATGATGGTGGTTGAGTTAGATCTGTGTCATCATCTACAGATGAGTAATGGTGCGGGCTCGAGCTGATGCTGAGGCTGACCGTCGACCAGGTTGGTGAAGCAGTTCGTGTGTGAAGATCGCGGGCTCACGCTACGGAGCGGAGACTAACCGTCGGATCACTAGGTGCTAGGATGCGGCTGATGCAGGCTCGACCTGGGGTCGAGTCTTACTGTCGATCAATTTGACGAAACGTGGCCACGGATTCGGATGACAGAGTCTCAGTAAATAAGACCTTCCTGTCATCCCACTTCTGATACCAGTTGTTAGGCGGCCTGGGTCGTTTGTCTTTTAAAAAAAAAACCACAAAGTCACTAACACTAATATTTATTGATCTCAGAGAGAATTACACAACTCTATTACTTCCCAATTTTGAGGTAGCAGAATGCTTTACCGCTTCCCGCGAGTGACTGAATCTAACTGACTAAAATACAAAAGAGTTAGAAACGACGAAGTCTAAAAATGATGATCAACAGTAATTCACACGGAAAAATACAGCCATGTGGAGATTATGCTCTATTAAGCTTTATCTACATTTTAATAAGGGTTGTAACAGCTCGCAGAAGCACAAAATAGTACTCGAAATGATTTTACCGCTAACTCGCGGAAGCACAAAATAGTGCTTGGAACAACACGGTCCATTACGGCTCCGAATTTTGGCATGACGGTATGGTTGGACAGTGAAAATGTGCCTTTATCAAATTCTCTGAATGTTCCTTTATTTTTTGGTAGTTGGAAATTCCAAATCGGAGGTGCCACATAGACAATAGACCACAAAACTGTATTCATTCAAGAATTGGCCTGCAATCTCGCATTTTGCACACAAACTATGACTTCGTTTTTGATAGTGATAATGTATTGGAGGCATAGTAAAAGAATATATGGATTGATATGGTATATATTGAGAATAATAACCGTCATCATTTTGATACATAATTATTCTCAGTTATAGAAACAAAAATCATATAGTGTCATGAAACGTATATTTTTCCTCACATCTGTACTTTAGACAGCGTATACATATATAAGGCAAAATGGGATGGGGTTTAGAATCACACTATCAAATAAAACAGTCAATAAACATGTTTTGTCTTTTTATTTCAAAGCTTTAGACCTATTACAATAGAAGCAATCCTACATTTACGACACAGCGTCGCATAATTTCCGTGCGCCGCCCTGACAGCTCGTGACGCGAAAACCAACAATCAAAACAGAGCGTGGCGAGCGGAAGGGTTAATGATCTGCCTTTCATGGTGGAGAAATTAACTGACATAGTGTTGTTTGCTGATGATACTTCAATGGTCTTCAAAATTGAAAGACAAAAAGGAGATTTTGATGATGTTAATGGTGTATTGTCTTTAACATTGAATTGGTTCACAGTTAATAATTTATTGTTAAACGCTGGTAAAACCAAGTGTATCAAATTCTCACTTCCAAATGTCAGGCAAGTTGAGACTAGTTTAGTGTTAGACAACAGCATGTTAGAATTGGTAAATGATACGAAGTTTCTTGGAATAACCATTGATAGCAAATTGCAGTGGGGACCCCACATAGATAAATTGGCTGGTAAATTAAGTTCTGCGGCTTACGCTGTTAGGAACATCAGACAAAGCACGGATGTGGCTACATCTAGGCTAGTATATTTTAGTTACTTTCATAGTGTGATGTCCTATGGTATCTTGTTGTGGGGGAAAGCAGCGGATATTCAAACTATTTTTATTTTACAGAAAAGAGCTATTCGAGCAATTTATAATTTAAAACGAACAGACTCCTTAAGAGAGCTTTTTAAAGAAATTGACATACTAACAGTAGCTAGTCAATTTATTTTCGAAAATATAATGTATGTACGCAAGAACCTTACAACATTTTCCAAACTTAGCGACAGCTGTAATGTTAACCTAAGAAATAATCACAGACTATGTGCGCCCCGTTTTAGACTCGCGAAGGTTAGCAATTCTTTCAAGGGTCAGTGCATTCTCTACTACAATAAGATACCTCTGGAGATTTTGAAATTGCCATTTGAGCAATTTAAAAAGCATGTTAAAGCGACTTTGTCGAAAAAGGGATATTACAATGTTCAAGATTACTTAAATGACAGGACTGTATGGGGTTAATCTGGCTCAACACAGACCTTGCTGTTAATAGTTTTGTAATTATTTATTCCTGCTTTTTAATCATAACAATTAAATTTTTCATATTTGTATTAGTTAAGCACAACCTATTTTTAAAAGAGATCTAAAAATCAATCTGTGGGAGTTTCTACGCCCTCCTTCTCCCACAGTGGTCCAATGTAGAGAAGAGGCAAAAATGACGTTTGCTAAGTATATGTAAATATCTACAGTAATAAAGTACTTTGACTATTGACTATATTGACTAGCATTTGAGAAAATTAAACTCAGATCAACGAGAACATACGATATTTAACCGATCACCAAAATATTTTACCGATCACCAAAAGTACGAAACAAATGCCTAATAGTACCGATAAAATTAGATAAGATTAATACTTTAAATTATTAAACACACAACTAGAACAAATTAATTAACCATAGTAACTTAGAAAAGCAATCTAATGTCGCAAAACTTAATATCATTGCATTGCAGAAATACTAAATGAACTTCTTAACAGATTAGCACTAAATTGTCCAAAACAGGGATTGATCACTAGCAATTTAAGCAGCTTTTATCCAGACAAATGAATTTCCAGAAAAGTGTACACGAGATTGGTGTGCACTTCTTTAAATCTATGTTTCCACCACACCCCTGCATCATCAGCGGCCTTTGTGTCAGGATTTTGGCGCAATTTCTACGCGATTTCTATCATCGAACTCGTTGCAGAGCTATAATTGGTCCGTTCCACGCATGTTGTCTAATTTCATCAATAAGTCACTCTGTCAAGTTACCCTTACTGACAGGTGTTTCTACAGGCAATTATTCACACATGTCCATCCTGGGAACTTTGAGACCCTGCAAAGAAGAAAGGGGAAATATCTAAAGTCAACACTGTAACCAATATAATCTTCTGGTGATGACTACTAACCCAACCCAAGTACTCAGGCCAGCACATTGAGATACTATAACTAGCGTATAGAGATGCTTTCTGAAAGAAAAAACGTGTCGCAACATGACGACAGGGGCAGCGCGAGCCGGGGCGAGATTGCACACCGCATATGTGACACTGCGGTGTGCAATCTCGCCAATAAAAATATGGTACCTACCTAAAAGTCTTTTCTGTCGAAACAGCTGGAGATTTTTTTACCCGACTGAAGCGAAGCGCAAAAGAAAAGTGTGATGTTTATATTTTTAATTTGATATGATTTTGATTTTAAACTTGTATGCAGTTGTCAAAATAAATCAGAGATTAGTGGTAACCTGCCTTCGTGCTAGTGGCACTTAATGGTTACGAAACCCAAAAATCTCAGATGAATAATATATCTTTGCATTCAAAAACTTATTAAATAATTTACATACAATGCACGGACAGTTGTCACTTCTGAGTAGACCTCTTTCTTTACTCTATGCTTTCAGCGAAACATTGTGACCGCAGGGCGCGTCAACATGAGTAATAATTATAATTAATACAAAAGTAGTAAAATTAAGCGAGGTTTACCAAAAATGGAGAAAGCAACCGCCACGCAGAGGCTAAGAAAGTAAGCGTACCTACGAATTCATCGTTTTGTTAAACTAGCTTCTCATTAAGCTTTTAATCGAAGACACGTTGTATAAGAAACAAGTTTCTTTGACCACTATGGATTTTTCCACAAACTAAATAAAATATTCAGTTTTAGCTTGGCAAATTATATCTTATCCATCATCAACCAATCATTCCCATTTAAGGATTCGTTGCGACGTTAATTTTGACACCACTCAGCAACGTTCGATTGGCTCAGTTAGAAAGCCCCTATCATTTATCTTCTCTTCAATGGTTATTGTTCAAGTCTAAATGCTATACTTGCAAGATTATTTTGGTTTTGTTTAATTCGTTCAAAAACATTGATGATATGATGTTAACTACTCAAAAACCGAGGGTAGTTGAGACGGATCGCGATTTTGAACCCAATGACATGGTAATAAAATTTAAAACCTTCATGGCAGGATACCTACTACCTAAACCGACGCATAGTAATATATATATATATATATATATATATATATATATATATATATATATATATATATATAATTACTACTCATATCCATGGCTCATTCCTGAAACACCAGCAGCAACAGCACATGAAGTCTCACTGAAAACGGCGCGAAAATTCTGATAAGGTTAGGCTTAAAATACCGTGGAGAAAAACCGCAGACGTTTGAGTGCAAACTCGCTACTAATCATGAATATGATAAAAGAAAAAGTCCTGACAGCCTGACTGACTGATTCATCATCGCAGGGGACAAACTTCTATAGCTAGCAAGCTGAAACTTGGAGGGAAGCTTCCATTTCTGACGTAGGGATCCTCTTAATCCAAATAAACATGGTATTTCTTTTATAAATATCGATAATATGGAAAGACCGATCAATTGTCATAGTAATGCAAGCTGTCTCTGAAAATGTTGCTTCATGTATATAAAAGTTTCAACCAGTCATTCAATCAACAAAGCCTTGCTCATAGGACATTGCCATGGGCAGACTTATCACAATGTAACCTCTCAGTTAAATCATTATCAATGGACGCCGTCGCGTTGATTCATATCATAATATGTATTCTCAGTTTAATCCTCAGTTTTCTCTTGTCATAAGCTTGTCAGTCAGCGGAGCGCCGTCGATACGGACAGTCGTACGTTGCGCACGCCTCTAAGCGACTTATTAACATAACGCGATGTTATTGTTTAGCAACTATTCCTAGTAAACATACCTACAATGCCTAGGAACCTAATTATTGACGAGTTCTTGACCCTTGTGCAAAATAAGTACAACAAATTGGACGAGCTAAGCATCGTACAGATATGTTCTACGAGTTTCTCGGACGGTGAAATAGAAGAGGGAAAGGCGAAGTTATTCAACGCCCTTCCGGAAGACTGCCGTGGTGGCCGACTTGTGATGAGAAAAGGAGAAGACAAGAGTAAGAAGAACATAAAAGATGTGCTCAAGCTCTTGAAGGAAGCGGATCATAAAGATCATCCGATATTCGTGGCCCAGGATCTTGACAAACTCCCACCGGTGACGTTTAAACATGTTGACGTGTCCCGTTTATTAAGGGATTTAGCCTGCATGAAGTCTGAGCTGGAAAACCTACGACATGACGCGGTCTCTAAAACGGAGCTGACAACTTTCGAGACGAAAATTACCTCAGAAATAGCCTCACTTAGCTCGACCATCCGTGCTACGGACAATAGGCAGAATAATACTCCTAAAAATCATTTGGGTATTTTTTCCAACACGAACTCATTCGTATGAAGTTGAGGGGGGGAGGGGAGGGAGGGGGGGGGAGGAAGTAACCCCCCTCTAAAATATCCAGTCTAGGAAATGTATGATTTTTTTGTTATGAATTTTCAAAAATCCATTTTGAGGTTATTTTTTACTATAGGATTTTTACAAAAAGTCATTGTTTGTAGTATTGATGTTCGAAATCGCCTTAGCTCCGGCTACTAGGGCTCATAAAAAAGGCAAGCATTTAATTGCACATAAAAAATACTGATTTTCACAGCAAAAAAGGATCAGCGAACACTTATTATGTTTTAAGTATTTTTGTTGTTCTTACATGTTCAACCTAATACGAAGGATAAAGGGGGCTTCGCTTCGCTCACCCCCTTTACCCTTCACCTAAGCTACCGCAGTATTTTGCCCAATAGCACAAAAAAGTACCTAATAGTATCCTATCTTAACTTGTAGGTTTATGAATAAAACATGACAAAATCAGTATTTTTGATGTGCAATTAAATACTTGCCTTTTTTACGAGCCCTAGTAGCCGGAGCTAAGGCGATTTCGAACATCAATACTACAAACAATGACTTTTTGTAAAAATCCTATAGTAAAAAATAACCTCAAAATGGATTTTTGAAAATTCATAACAAAAAAACCATACACTTCCTAGACTGGATATTTTAGAGGGGGGTTACTTCCTCCCCCCCCTCCCTCCCCTCCCCCCCTCAACTTCATACGAATGAGTTCGTGTTGGAAAACCAACCCAATCATTTAGCTGAGAATAAATATACGAACTTAAACAAGAAAAATCATGTGAGCAAGTTAGCTGATCTGTGTACTGATAAGAATACCCCGTTATCGGGAGAGAATAGCAGTAAGAGTAAGCGGCCAATTCAGTTGTTTTCGTCACAACCGCAGGCCGGTGCAAGTGCGAGTGCGAACACAATATCGGAACCGGCATTCCACACACCTACCTACCGTGATATTACGCTACGACCTTCACTTGCATCATTAGAGACGGCGGCGGTAACGCATCGGAAAGTCGAACCTAGGACAAATGTAAATAGACACGATGATAGCTTCATTCGCGTGGAGTACAAGAAAAATAAACGGCCGAAATATAATAAAAATATGATCGGGATGTCGCAAAAGGCGAGTGTTTTGGAAGTAGCGGAGTCAACTACAGCTGTTTACATCTCAAGACTGAAGAAACACATACAGGCTGATAAAATCAAGGAGCACATTCAAAGTCGAGATGTGGAATGTCATAGTGTGCAGCTTCTTGAGCAGAGATACCGGACAAACTTTAATTCGTTTAAAGCTGTCATTCCTACAGAAAAATTAAAAACATTTCTGTCTGTGGACTTCTGGCCTAAAGGTATAAAATATCGTCGCTTTCGAGGAAGGGAAACCAATGATGTGGCTAATATTTCTTCGTAATGGATAGTCAGCTTAAGAAAAGTACCAAAACCACCATGGTATCTTTTAATTGTAAAAATATTAAAAGATCGGTCCATCATATCCGAAAACTATGTCGGTCGTATGATATTATAGCCCTTCAAGAGACGTGGCTGTTACCTCACGATATTAACTTTGTGAGTACGATAGATGATAATTTCAGCTTCTTCGCAAAGTCGTCGGTGGATGCTTCGGCTGGTGTGCTGCGGGGGCGGCCCTTTGGAGGAGTGGCGTTGCTGTGGCGTAAATCCAAGTTCCCTAATGTGTCTATAATGGATACCAGCTGTGACAGGATCGCGTGTGTAAAGATAACTAATTATGATTATTCGTTTCTAGTGTGCTCTGTGTATATGCCTACGGATAGTGCGGAGAACCTTATCGACTTTACAAGCTGTTTATCCCGCCTAAATGCTATAATCGAAGATAGTGACATTCCGGCAGTGTTCATGCTCGGAGACTTCAACGCCCACCCGAACTCCAGCTTCGGTGATGAGATGGTGAGCTTCTGTGAGGATCAACTATGGGAGTGCGCCGATCACAATATACTGGGCGTGGGTAGCGATACCTATACCTATGTGAGTGAGATTAACGGCGCCCGGCGGTGGTTAGACCACCGTCTCACGACACAAGCGGCTTGGACTACTGTTGTCTCGACACATGTTATGTACGACGTCACCTGGTCTGATCATTTCCCCCTTTGTATTATTTGTGATATTTTATGTGTGCCATCTGTAACTTTAAGCACAGCTCAGAATGTACTAAGCAAAATTAGGTGGGGTGAAAGAGATGCTAGTCAAACGAAAGCTTATAACTTGTACTGTGATATTAATTTAAATAGTATTAACGTGGAGATACCTTGTGCTGGATGTGTGGATGGATTGTGTGAACGGGTGAGTGATCATTTTACTTTTATTGACGAAGTTTATTCTAATATAGTTAATGTAATGCAGACAGCGGCCATAGAAAGTGCTAGGGAGTATTCGAATGCACAGAGAGCTAGGAAGAAAGTTCCTGGGTGGAACTATCACGTTAGTGGCAGCCACAAGGTGGCAAGGTTGCATTTCCAGTGCTGGGTGGGGGCAGGAAGACCCTCCACAGGTACAATATATGAGCAAATGGCTGAAAGTCGAAAACTGTTTAAGAATAAGCTTAAATGGTGTCAAAAAAATGAAGAGCAAATTAAAATGAATATTTTGGCGTTGCATAAGAAAGATAAAAACTTTGTTAAATTTTGGAACTCAACCAAGAAGTTGAATTTTAAGCAGAGTTTACCAGTTTCTGTGGAGGGTCTACAGGACCCCTTTCAGATTTCCGATATGTTTGGCCGCAGGTTCAAGGTTGTCCCGCAACCAGTTCGGACTGATACACAGCCGGAGACTGCCTCTCAGTCTACCGCTGCCTCTGGTCAGCTGATTCAATTCACAGCTGCTGATGTGGCACGTGCAGTACGGAAGATAAAGAGAGGAAAGTCGCCGGGCCACGATGGTTTAAGTGTGGAGCACTTACTATGTGCGGGAGATAAGGTTTTTGTAAAGTTGTCAGCATTTTACAACATGTGTGTCAGGTTTTGCTACCTCCCTGTCGCCCTCATGAAAACTATTGTGGTCCCAATAGCAAAGAACAAAACGGGTGACCTTGCATCTGCGGCCAACTATCGTCCGATCTCCCTGGGGACCGTTATAGGTAAAATACTGGAACGACTTCTGCAGCCCGAAGTGGTGAGCAAGCTAGAGATAGATGACGCGCAGTTTGGCTTCCGTCCTGGTCTTTCGACAGACTCAGCAATAATGAGTCTGAAGCATGCAGTAAACTACTACAAGGATGGGGTACGTCAGTTTATGCATGCTTCCTAGATTTAAGCAAGGCGTTTGATTTAGTGAATTATAAAATTCTCTGGAACAAACTGCTGAGCTCAAACGTTCCCAAGGAGTTGGTGGGTCTCTTGAGATACTGGTACGGGGGCCAAACGAACTGTGTGAGGTGGGGCGACACGACGTCTAGCGAATACAAGCTAGAATGCGGAGTTCGCCAGGGGGGGCTTACCTCTCCGGATCTCTTCAATCTCTACATCAATGACCTAATTGTGAGGTTGAGGGGCACCAAGGTCGGTTGTCATGTTGGGGGTGTTTGTGTAAACAACCTCAGCTATGCGGACGACATGGTGCTCCTAAGCCCCTCTATCGAAGGTTTAGGGAAACTACTTTCAGTTTGTGAGCATTATGCCGATGAACACGGACTGAAGTACAATGTCCAAAAAACTGAGATGATGGTATTCAGGGAAGGCAGAGGTCCGGAGAGGGTGCCCAAGATAGTACTGAATGGCTCGCCGGTTCGGATTGTAGATAGTTTTAAGTACCTAGGTCACATACTGACGGAGGACCTTCGTGACGATTGTGACATGGAGAGGGAAAGAAGGGCGCTATCTGTCAGATGCAACATGCTCGCTCGCAAGTTCCACAGGTGTAACCAAGATGTTAAAATCATTCTGTTCAAGGCATTCTGTCAAAACCTTTACACATGTCACCTGTGGATCAAGTACACGAGAAAATCCTATAGTGCCCTGAGGATTCAGTACAATGATGCGTTCCGTATCCTCCTCAGGCGGCCGCGTTTCTGTAGCGCGTCGAGCATGTTTGCAGACGCGGAAGTGCCTGACTTCTTCGCTGTCTTAAGATCCAGGGTCGCCTCCGCGTGGGGGAGACTGAGAGGCTCGGGAAATGCAATCGTGCGTGCCGTTTGTGACGATATTTGCAGTTCATTGCATAGACACTGGCTCTCTGTACATATGAGTGCTAATAGAAAATAGTAAGTTATTTATAATAATTATTATTCAATTATTTAATATTTCTTTTTTTATTATTTATTTTTTTACAGTTTTACAAGTTTAAATGATATATGATATATCTGCTTTATTTTTATGTCATTGCATTTTAATTTTTTTGAATTTAATGACTGTGTACATTTTACATTTTCATTTTCTGTACATTTTCTGTGATATGGGTACTTTACCTGAAATAAACGTTATTATTATTATTATTATTATTATAAGCCGTTGCGGTCTCTTTTATCATTATGTGTAATGTCAGTTACTCAACGCATAGTGCGTAGTTTATTTGTCATAAATGTATAGTGTTAGAGTAAATTAAAGTGTAGTCGTGTAAACGAAATAAGCTTTGGATTTCCACAATCGTCACCCCTAAAACATCGACCTTCAATCAATCCCTTTGGAGACGCGCGGTCGCGTGTTGCGGACAACAGTTGCCCACGTAGTACAAGTAGGTGGTGGTCCAGCCTTGTACTGTGCTGCCTGGTCTGGAGCTCAGGTCTGGCTGGCATGGGACAATTCCTGCTGCAATCATTATCCGTGGTTTGAGAGCCGACAGAGCCACGTGCAGCAGCTAGTTTGGGGGTTCAGCATTCGGGTGCCACGAGGTGACACCTACTCCTGCAGATAATTGAAACATTCATGTGTGTAGATTTGGCAGCCTTTCCCCGAATAGGCCACATTCGGGGAAAGGCTGCCAAATCCAGTTTCAGATCCACTAAGTTGCGGTTTTACAGAAATTGGGCCCTAAAGTTTAAAGTTTGTAATTGTGTAGGGGAAGTTTATATGGACTCAATGAACTGGAATGTGTTCCGATTTCCTCGAATGTATCCAGCCAGCTCAACTTTAGGTTTTTTTTTTTCACATTCATCCATCTATTGACATGATTCTTTGAAACTATTTTAAACTTGAAAATGTTTTGATGACCATCTGAATATCTAAAAAGGATAAAAATATCTACAAGGGAAATATTTTTACATCAAAAGAAGGTCCGTTAATTTTCAACTGACTTTGAAAAAGGAGGTTGTTCCGAACTGCAAAATATTCACATAAACCTTGGCAGGCTAGAAAATAAATGATGGTAATATTTGCAGACTACTGCGTGTTTTTTAATTGAAATATTTGGTTTGTCTATTCAAACACCCTTTTTTTACAGCATTTTCTGCCAAGTTATATGTTATTCTTTTTCCAGACTAGTATACAAACATAGTTGTATATATGTACATACCTATGCATGTTTATACAACGCGGCAAATTTAACATGGCACCCGAGAGGCATTTGTTTGCCCTCGCTCGCTCTCACCCTCGACGCGTCAGCAGAAAAGCGACGGACAATGTGATGTCATCAGAGCGATGTGCCAAG
This sequence comes from Argyresthia goedartella, assembly GCA_949825045.1. NCBI lineage: Eukaryota > Metazoa > Arthropoda > Insecta > Lepidoptera > Argyresthiidae > Argyresthia > Argyresthia goedartella. The sequence continues at coordinate 1,920,302 of OX463819.1, forward strand.
TTAACTTTACCCAGCTGTGGGTATGTGTATGACTCTATGTTTAATGTTTTTAAAATACTCTTACGTGCGATACCCGTTTCATGATTTTTCTACAGTAAGTATGCCAAAAATGTTACATGCCCTTTACGACCTAGACGGTCGTAACTTTTGATTGCATTGACTAGAAGTTAATTTGTTTCACAGCTCTAGGGGACCACATACAGAACGCAAAGTCCTTTTCCTCTTAGACCTTGGTTCGGTATTTGTCGAGTGGGGTCTGCCATCTTGCTAACGCGGGCTTGGGGGTATTGTGTTATGTGGGTTGTGTTGTGTGCGTGTGTTGAGAAGTATTTGTTGGGGTTATGCAAGTAGAGCAGTATCATTGCTTTGATAACCCTCCTGTCCTTTAGTCTATTTTTCAATGCATTTTCCAAATCGTGTGCCAATAGGTTATTCATATTTTTCAGTGAGTTCAGTGTGAAGGCAAATGCGGCATCAGCTGATATCAATGTGGCATCACGTCTGCAAATTGCTTCAAGGGAATTCTTGAACTGTTCGAGGCATTTAGAAATCTGTTCAATTTTGTGGATCTCCTCTTTACCGAATGTTATCTCTGACTTTATATCAATGAGAGCTTTTGTGATCGCCGATTTAAGCTTCAGGAATATCTCCAGCATGTCAGCCAAACTGCTCCATCTTGTCTTGCAATCCATGGTGACTTGGAGCTCTTTCCTAGCTCTTGTTTGACGTAGGTTTGCAGTATGGCGTTTTTGACTGGGGATCTTTTGAAAATCTTCACAACTTTCCGCACTCTCTTGATCAGGTCGTAGTCAAGCCTCAGGTCGTACGGATTTTGCTGTGAGGTGAGGTGAGGTTCGATGGAGACATTGAACCCTTCTCTGTCTTCACTATCCGTATCATTGTCAGTGTCACTGTCCATATCATTCAGTTGTCGTGCTTGCGGCAGAACTGGTATTGGTATGGCAGTCGGTTTTTTTGTATAACACCTCAAGGATAGCAAGTTGCATACCATGAGCCAAACACACTTGATGTATGCATGGTAACAAATATCCAACTTTTTTCATAAGGCTGCAGCCATCGGTCACTAAAGCCACGATGTCACTTTCGAGTGAAAGTGAAAACTCACTAAGGCGTTTCTGCAACATGTCAATACATTGCTCCGCACGCATGCTGCCTTCAATTCTTACTAGTCCAAGGTTAGCGAAAACAGCGACATTGGCTTTCGACAAGAAGTGAACATTCAGATTCATGTATCGTTTGTTTGATACGGACTTCCATTCGTCAAAACTGATGGTAAATTGATGACCGGCTGCTTTCAGTTCAGGAAATTCTCTTTTCAATCCATCTTTGATAGTTTTGGCTGTCTTGAGGACTATCTCTCGAATAGTATTGGGTGAGTTTGGTACTTTTCTGCATAAGAGCCCGCAGATCTTTTGACATGCAAAACGTATTGAAGGTGAGGCCATCGAGAGCAACCATACGTGATATAACGTATTCTGTACTGTTGTCAGACACGAAGTAATCCGTCAACTTCCTTTTTTTAGTACCACTGCTTGAGGCGGTTGCTACAGAGGTAGCTGGTATTGCAGACGCTGAGGTAGTTGCAGGCACAGAAGAAGGCTTATCAACAGCAGTGGAAGTAACGGCCTTCTGTATAATGGCGTGGGCCGATTTCAAATGTGACCTCAGTCCAGAAGTCGATCCTCCTGCACATTTTATAACTTTTTGACATAGTTTACATTTGCCGGTGGCTCCATCGTTAGATCTTAGGAAGTGTTCCCATATTGCAGGTCTGTCCGTGGCAGATTTTTTATATTCACTATACTGCATGGATTGTGACATGTCGCTGAAACATAATTGACAACCGTATTAATCGCTAAAACTTCTGGATTATTAGCAAAGCATGACGTTTCCACAAACAAAACGTGTTAGTTTATATCCATACAATTCTGAACCCATGACAACTAAAAACTCACGAATGCCATGAGTGCAAGGAGCACACTACCATTCATACAGAAATAAATACTTAGTAGGTACGAAAGTATAATGAAATTAACGAAAACCCATTTTAATTAAACCTTCCCTAAACACTCACGAGACTCACGAAAACAAAAACTTTAATTCGAATAACAGACAACTCGTTTCAAGTTTTAATAGGAATAAAATAACGAATAGCAATACATTTCTATTTTTGATATTCACTTTTGATGCCATTTGAACTGATGCAATTCAACTAGAGATAGCTACTTAGTGAAAATATTCTTTGAAATGGATTAACAGTAACACGGATACTGTAACAAAATAATTCACTTGTAACTTACTTGTTAATTGTGGCGTCGTCGCTCGCGTCCACGCAGTTCGCGCACAAACACACTTTCAGCACAAAGACTGGTACAGTACTAGCCTGACCGAGTTAACTCTGCACCTCGCAGAAATTCTGACACCCCGCCCGCTTCCCCGCTCGCTACCAGCGTACGTCCTTGCGTCGCGTCGGCAAGGACGAAAGCGGGTAGCGGGCGGGGAAGCGGGCGGGCTCCCGCATTCCTGCCAGGTGCAGAGGTTGACACAAAATGGCGGCTGTCTACGCAGGTACAGTGTTAGACAAAAGTGTAAACGCGGGTGACCGCGAAATTCAAAAATATTTCATAAGGTACATTCTCTGGAATACCCAATGAAACTGTTATTTTAGTAGGTATAATTGTTTGTTATGTTTATGTCCTATTGCAAAATGCTTTTATGACTGTGTTTACTAAAATAATCACGATAAATTATACTTGAAAGTAGCATTTAAAAAAATCGGTAAATTGCCGGTAATTATTATTTTTTACCGGTTATTTACCGTGTCAAAAAAAGTCGGCTAAACCGGTAATACCGATTACCGGTTAACCGGTAATGCAAGCACTTGTGAGGGATGGAACCCAGATGGCTGGGGTGAATCTTGCGTTGATGGCACGTGGGGGCACTTGGTTAAGGTCGCGGCACGAGGGGTCGTGTCAATACACTTCATACACGAACCTGATAGCTAGCTTATTGTGAGCGGATACGAGCGCAATAGAGATTCACACCATGTGGTTTCCAAAATGGCGGTAATGACGATACTTAGGCTGGAAGATGGGCACGCGTCTAGGCTTACAACAGATAATGGAGCTTCACCGCATCAGAGACAGTTGACATCTTATCCGCCAGACTTCTAAAAATGGCCACGAAGGCGGGCCAATCTTTCACGTTGGATGAAAACTTGGGCAGAGGTATTTTTGGTAAAACCGCTGCCTTTGTGTATATGATGATGGGTCTGTAAGTGCGGGCAGGGGCGGCTTCTCACTCAGTTTTGTGAATGATACGAGCACCTCACAATAATCATCGACGGCGGCTTCGTATTTAGTTGTCTATGTGGTCTCTACTTGATCGTCATCATCGTAATCGTTTACTATTTCGTAAAATACCCCATCTAAGTTTGACTTAAGGCATTCCAATTTTACGTACCGCACCGTACGTTGTTCTATCAGTCACCGCATACGTTGTTCTATCACCAGTCAGCACTGCGATACCGATTTCTTTGAGCTGAGTAATGCCTTTAACGACTTCGCGGAATTTAGCCGCTTGAGATTTGGTAGGCATTTTCACTGTTTATAAACTAACTTGTCCCCGAAACACAAAAAAATAAATGAGCCGAAAACGAGTAACCCAGAGTATGAAAAAGGTAACCCAAATGAGCAGATATAAAAAAAATTGTAACTATAAAATATCACCCTGTGTATCGGGACTCACCCTGTTTTTATATGAACGGTCTACGGCAAAACCATATGACACACAACAAAATAATTGAGAATAAAAAAATAAAAATGAACTATCAAAGCGCGGACCCCCTTTATGAGCCGAATTGGGACACCCTGTATTTATAATTAATGTGTATGAATGAACGCTATAAAACCACGCACGAAAATGTAGTGAACACAGCAAAATTAATTAGATAAAAAGTATACCTTGTAGGTGCCGACGTTCACATGCTTTCTGTACTCATTGTATGAGCCTCTTGGAACGACCAGTAATGCACCCGTCATACAATACATCACAATAGTTTAACCTAGATAATATAAGTGATTCACATAGGTCAACACGCAAATCGACACTAGGGTAATCTCGTATATTATAAAGAACTTTAAGGTGATAGAAGCAGTTACTCACAACATTTAGTATGTGGTTCTCAAAGCGCAAATTCCCGTCCATTAGATGGCCGAGGTTCTTTGTTTCTACCACCCGTTCTATTGGTTCGCCCATCACGGCGACATTACCGGAAGTCAGAGCTTCAAGGGTATTACGGATTTGATGGTTTGACCCAAACACCACATATTTCGACTTGCTAGGTTAAGAACTAAACAGTCCTTGTCCGACCAAGAGGTAATACGGTTCAGATCAGCTTTTATCATGTTTATGACAGCAGAAGTGTCTGACGGCGCGCTAGAAAATAAAAATTGCACGTCGTCCGCGTACAGGTGATACTTACAGCTCTCTATACTGTTAGTGATGTCAGAGCTATACAGTATAAAGAGCAGAGGCCCGAGTATCGAACCCTGCGGTACTCCTCTTGTCACAGGACAAACAGAGGATCACAGAGCACCATCCACCCTACGCAACGCAACTGCCTGCGTAGGGCCAGACAAATAGTTACTGAACCATTTTGTAGCAGTGACATAGAACCCGTAATAAGAGATCTTGAATAATATTAGGGGTACGCTAATGCAGTCGAAGGCTGTAGAAATCTAAAAGTACTAAAAAAGTACTGTTACCAGTGTGACGAGCTTGTAGGATGTTATCGACTACATCGAGCAACGCAGTAGCTGGCAATCTACCCTGACTGCAGTTCAGAGTGTACGCTGTTTTTCTCCAGGCAATCGGACAGCTGTTCGCAAACTAACCGTTCTACTATTTTTGATGCACAAGGAAGAACACTTATAGGCCCATTTGAGACACTTCAGTGGGATTCGGTTTTTTTGGTAACTGACCCCGTTACCTGAGCGATTAGCCAGTCAGATGGAAAAGTCATTGGAATGGATTGGATGGAAAAGTCAGAATGCTCATATTAATAATATAAGTCAGTACGTCTGTAGTTCTCGGTAATGAATGTCAGAAGTAACATGTCAATATCAATTGAGTCAAGCCCTTTTACTGTGATTTTTTATTGACGTAATGAGTTTTGTGATGACAGTAGCAGTGGTAGGAGAAAGCGTGAAATGTTTTGTCGTTATGTCAATTAAATTCGAAAAAGTTAAGTCAGATAAAGTCACTTCATGTTTCCCAGGAATATTAAGAAAATGACGGTTCATCAAGTCAGGGTCATCAAATTATGCCGGGAGGTCTGTCGGCGTCTGTGAAATCAGTCGGTCGTATTTAACAAAAGAAGTAATTGAGTCAGTAATGGCATCAAAAAAGTATCAACATCAAGCCGCGGTGGCCCATATGTGATCCCAATGATTAAAATTTTGCTGTTAATTATTGTTGTCAACTACACATGGACGGCGTCGATAGTAGGCGCGTACATCCGTCCGCACGTAACTTGCGTGAGTCCTGATGAGAGAAGGAATGGTGAAAAAGTCAAGCAAGTAAAGCTACGGGACAGTGAGTAACTGTCCCGTAGCTCCCACGTCCTCCCGGAATATTGCTAGTCCAATCCAAGTGTCCTCCGTGTCTGGTCCGCTCTTAGTTGGGTTCTTGTTCTTGGTCCGTAGCTGCTTGACTCCACAGGAATTTGACTCGGCCTTTACTTAATAAATTTATTTGTTCGAGATCTCAACTGAACGATAGATATCTACGGTGGCTGCACGTATGAAAACGGCTAACCAGCATTTGAGGTCCTACCGGCTGCACCCATTAAATAATGACGGAACGTTATAAAAAAAAAAGACAGGTTCCTCTTAGACTGTTGAAAAAATACTGGCTTATTCTAGATTCTTAACTATTATATATAATGAAATAGTGCTTAGTAAGACCTACATCATCCTATCTGCTGACTAAGGAGGTATTGAAGGGTTGGTCAACCTAACGAGCGCGTAAATCGCGCCAAAATTCTGACAGAAAGGCCTCTGACGCTGTTGGCAAGATGGTTTAAAAAGAAATGCAGGCAACTCTCGTCCTCTCTTCTAGATATTCGTTATACTGAATAAAAGTACTTGAAAGTATTAAGCTTAGCTAATTTTATTGGTACAATTATTTGTTTCGTACTATTTGGTGATCGCTAAAATATATTGGTGATAGGTTAAATATTTGTTAGAAGTTATGTTCTTAGAACTTGATCTGAATTAAATTTTCCTAAATGCTAGACTGCTATTATTAATGATATCGTTTAGATTACATTAAAAAATGCAGGTCGTGATAATGTGCCAATTAATAATGATTTCTGGTTTTGTCGGTTAAAAGTCGTCGTCGGCACTTCTGGAAAAGTCTGGTAGGATATTTTCATATCCTATTAACTTATATTATGCTAGAATGAGACCCAGAAAAGTCAGAATCCCAGCTAATATGGTATTTGACTGCTGGTCAAAATAGATACTTTTTAGGAGCTATCAAAATGAGTTCTATGAAATACTTGCATGTGACGTCAATGTAAAATGCTGTCTTTTTAACAAAAAATGCGTTTATAAAATAAAACTGTTGGAAATATACAATCATGATATTGTCAAACGTTTTTGTTGAAATAGGTTCATCTTGAGGCACGTTTCTAGATTTATTGGACTACCTTGTCAAAATACCGTATTAAGCACATGGTTTGAATGATGATATTAAAAGCTATAGTAATATGCAATCATAGCTTCTTGGACTGACTGGCAAAAATGTGGTGTGGTGCTTCGCGTGACTACGAATTTGCATGGGCTGAGGGGAAGGCAAAAAGAAATGAATCCTTTCCGCAAAATGAGGATTATGCAGAATCATTAAAGGAGATGTTGGCTAGAAATAAACAATATCTGAAAACAATGCCCAGTACTTATATTCCAAGTCTACTCTGATTACTAAATGTGGAGACAAATGTGTTTGCCCGTATATCTCAGAACCTCTGCAAGAGATGGTACGTACTGAACACCGAGTGAATTGTATTCGATATTTCTATGCACGCCCGGTGATAGAAAGACTTGTACCTCGTATTTCGTTCACTTGTATACAATTGAGGCTGATCACTTTTGAACCGCTCATTTGTAATTAAATATATCTTAGAACCATCGCAGTGAAGTTTACTACCAATGAAAAAAACTCCGCCCACCCGTTTGGTCGCTCGAGTGGTCGGACAGACACGCAGACAGACGCTGCAAGCAATGTATTGGCATAGAGATTCTGTGTTTATTTTAAAGTAGTTTATGTGACTGCTACATAATGGAGGGCATTAATACTCGAGAGTGGGTTTATGAAACGAGCCGAAGGCGAGTTTCATAATAATATCACTCGAGAGTTTTAATGCCTAATTATGTACAGTTACATACACTAGTTTATCTACACACATATAATAAGCTCTCTTTGATGTGTTCAGGAACCGCATGTTCAACCGGCATTGTGACATTGATCATTGATCTACAGTTGTTTGGCTTGTTCTGTAGTACCAACTTCACAGACAAACTAGGGGCGGCGCACAGGCGGGCGTCGGCGTTTGAAATTTGAATGTCATAATTTGACAAATTTTGGTACATTATGGTCATAATGATCAATATTCGGATAAGCAATGAGTTTTTACCAAGAAGTTTATCATTATGCTGGTCGTAACGTGTGGTTTTTGGACGCAGTAAAGAGGGTTTATGATACGTGTGTAGATAAAATCTGTTACTGTCAATTTGCAGAACCTATTACCGTGGACAAACTATTACAATGGCATGCCCTCCTTTGTTCCCGCCTGGAAGCGCTGGAGCGTAGTTGGAGGCATAGAGTTTTATTCATATGAGGTAAGGTTCAAAAACACGTCACATGATCTTTCAAATACGAGAGCACTTGACACTGGCAACATTAATTTCTAATCAAGTTAGCTCGCCCTATATTCTGTGAATCAATAATTAGAATGTGACAAATTCCTACTACACCGGCGCCATCTGCAATGAGCTTTTGGGATTAGGTGCCATTACAAATTCATGCGAATGCTTTTGGGGAGGAGTATGATCGTGACATTGATTGAGAGGAATCACATTAGTCAACATACAGATCCCAAAACTTAGCTGACCCGGTAGTAACAGAAACTAATTTGGTAATTTTGAAATAACATCTGTGTTTGTGTTGCAATTGCGTTGTAAGCTAGCGACGACGCCGCCACCATGCCCCTGTATCTATACCATACACCGAGAAAACTAAAAACTTGGATCTGATCTTCGACAAGAACACAAGGTTGCAGTATATTTGTTCGTATAATTCATTCTATGGTTTGTACCCGCTGTTCGACGACTGAGGCTTCATCATAATGGCACCTAATCTAAAATCTCGTTGTAGGTGGCGCTGGAGTATCTGTCAAAGTTGGCAAATTCTATTTACTTCTTCCTTAAATGTAAGGCGTGCTAACCTCAGTTGAGGGTAATTTTGCTAGTGTCAAGTGTATTTAAAAGATCATGTGACGTGTTGTTGTACCTAATTTTTTGAGGAGTTGTGATTTTGAATTTTATGACATGGTTATATAACGGAACGTAACTGGATTTTGGGTAACCAGGATACCCAAAGTCAATCGAGGGGCTAACCTAAGAGCAATGGAACTCTGTCCCCCAACTACTCCAGCGCTTCCAAGCGGGAGCAGTGGCGGAAATAGCAGCCATTGATTTATTTTTTTGGACATGCAACTATTTGGCATTATTAAAGTTCAGACGTTAACTCTATGACATGATGCGACACATTTGCTGTTGGTCGAAATAAAAGGGAAGTAAAATAGGGCTATTACGGGCCTCTGACTTAACTTTACGACTACTGACAGTAAGTGGAGATAGTAGCTGGGACCTACAGATTTACGTATCACCAGAAACAAACGCCACATAGAAACGGAAATGAGCAACATCTTACCCTGAAGGGTGTCCTTCAGGGTAAGATGTTGCTCATTTCCGATTTGCGAATACCGCTGGGCCACGGACGATGGTATGATTTCAGCACCGGATTTGGATCTGCAACTCCTGCGTGAGAAGCGAGCTTGAAACCATGAGACCACGGAACTCATAGTCTACGTGGCAAGCAATTAGCACGGAGCAAAGTCCACAAGGGTAACTTTGCCTGTACAAATTCGAGGGTATTCATATCGTAGCTAAAATGAGTTTTATCACAGAAATATAAAATCCCCAAATTATCAACGCAATGAAATTTCCATATCAGAGGTATAAATAAAGATAGCATCAAATATTCAGCAAAATATCTTCAGAATTGTGTAAAGGTCGTGTGAAAATGTAACGGAATTTTGCTGGAACTTCAGTAATCCGCATTTCGCTCCGAATTCCATGACTTTTCACGACACTTTTGCATTGGAATGAGAACCCCTGTAAAACAATACTTCAAACTTACTAAATAAAATGCAAATAAAGTGGTGGAGTCGCAAATAGGAGTTTGCTGCGGAGTTTCGAAGACTCTAGATTTCTATTTCGGTAATAACTAGTTTTTCATTGGAGACCAGGACACGGCTCCATTCACTGACTGTGTGAAAACAAGTCGAAAATAGCTTAAATTCGACTTCAAAATATTATGTCATCTCAAGTCTTGAAATATTTACCTACTTTCAATAGAAATTTAAGCGTTTTGACAGTATGACAAACTTGGTATCAATTTTGACTGCCCCGTCACTCTGGCAAATCCACGGGGGGCTAGGGGGCTCAAGAAAACCCTCCAAAAGCAGGAGCGGAATTAGGGAACCTGGGCCCGGGGCGGGTTCGACGGGGAGCCGCGAGCGCCAGATGGCGAAAGCAGTTTTTATATGCAGTGCAAGCAGAGCAGTGATTACGCCCTGTGATCGGAATGGATGGAGCTGATTTTGACACTTGCGACACGTGCTAATAATAGACATCCCGGAATCCCGGGAATTAAAATATGTTTAATTTGTGCTGTAATTATCATTACATATTTCTGTAACAATTTTGTACAGATTGATTAAAATGGTTTGTACAGGCTGACATGAATGATAGTACCCATCAATATGAACATCTTTCCCCAAAAAACATATGGTCGCTCGACCCGATCAGCTGATTACAAGTTTCTTTGGTAGACCTAAAATTATTTTTCGTATGCGACCACATGTTTATTGGGGAAAGTTGTTCGTATTGATGAAGAAGTTGTTAATATCATTTACTCCCTGTCTTTCAGTCCAGCTGCTTTCTCCGAGTAATTGAAATAAATATCATATTTTTTTTCTAATTGTTCTAATTTTTATTTGTTTCTTTTATTTTTACATTAAATGGAAGCACCCGAAACAATTAGTTTATTTTTAAATCCTGGTATCGTAATCGGGGCATATGGGGCTGTATGTTTGACGTCAAATGACGTCAATCAATTAAAACAACTCCACTAATTCCCACCACTGCTGATGACGCTTTACTGCATTTGCTAGCCATGTGAAAGTTCCGGAGCCACTTGCGACACCACTCATAGCAGATCAAGTGAGTTTGTCTGCTCATTACTCGACTTGTTAGCCATGTGAAAGTTCTGGTGCCACTTGCGACACCATTCATAGCAGATCAAGTGAGTTTGTCTGCTCATTACTCTACTTGTTAGCCATGTGAAAGTTCCGGGGCCACTTGCGACACCACTCATAGCAGACCAAGTGAGTTTGTCTGCTCATTACTCTACTTGTTAGCCATGTGAAAGTTCCGGGGCCACTTGCGACACCACTCATAGCAGACCAAGTGAGTTTGTCTGCTCATTACTCGACTCGTTAGCCATGTGAAAGTTCCGGGGCCACTTGCGACACCACTCATAGCAGACCAAGTGAGTTTGTCTGCTCATTACTCGACTCGTTAGCCATGTGAAAGTTTCGGGGCCACTTGCGACACCACTCATAGCAGACCAAGTGAGTTTGTCTGCTCATTACTCTACTTGTTAGCCATGTGAAAGTTCCGGGGCCACTTGCGACACCACTCATAGCAGACCAAGTGAGTTTGTCTGCTCATTACTCGACTCGTTAGCCATGTGAAAGTTCCGGGGCCACTTGCGACACCACTCATAGCAGACCAAGTGAGTTTGTCTGCTCATTACTCGACTCGTTAGCCATGTGAAAGTTCCGGGGCCACTTGCGACACCACTCATAGCAGACCAAGTGAGTTTGTCTGCTCATTACTCGACTCGTTAGCCATGTGAAAGTTCCGGGGCCACTTGCGACACCACTCATAGCAGACCAAGTGAGTTTGTCTGCTCATTACTCGACTTGTTAGCCATGTGAAAGTTCCGGGGCCACTTGCGACACCACTCATAGCAGACCAAGTGAGTTTGTCTGCTCATTACTCGACTTGTTAGCCATGTGAAATTTCCGGGTCTTGCTAGTCATGAGAATTTTCCGGAGCGGCTTGCGCCGCCACTTACGACAGGTCTTATGTACCTGTCTGCTGGCCATATAAGAAGAAGGACAAGGACATATTGTTTTTATATAATCTGTTAAATAATTTTACTATACCGTTGTACACAATGGTTAATGCTGGCAATGCCAAGAAGTATCTAATTTTAAGGTTCAATTGTGATCAATTTAAGCCCCACCACGAGAATCCTGAATTATACCTGAATTACCTCAGGTCTGAAAGCGCTGGTTACATTGAGTTACATTGTTGATATAGGTAGGTAACACTTTTGGATACAAACAGCTATTTTGTATGTCTGTTGACAAAGTATCAGAGGCAGGTGTTTACTCTGAATTTGAAATGATGCGGCCTCACTCATGCTACGAGTACAATTAAACTTGCAAACCTCAATAGAAATTCAAGATTGCCATTTTATTTACTGTTATTTTCTAACGGTAGGAATTTCTATTTCACATGGAGTTTGTAGCTGCTTGCCATTTATCGGTAACAAAATTTAAAACATAAGTAGCCTTACCACAAAAAAATACACTACCGTTCAACACTTGTTTCGATACAAAAGTGTATGGGATTTGACGTTATTTTTTTAGGTTAAACGCTGTTTAATATTTTTTGTGGTAGCACGGAAGTAATTTTACTGAGCATATAGAGTGCACCTAGGAAACCATACACAGCATAGCGTCAGCCTTTTACCATACGGATGACAGAAGCAAAGTTGAACCAAAGTTAAGTTTTACCAGAGTATCTGTATTCTACTCTATTTGCCGAAACAAGTTAATGGGAAAAAATGCACTGGCGTCTGATTGGTAGAGCCTCGACGCTAAGACCGTGTTCACAGTGATATTTCTTTTTAGTTTGTTCGCGTGACTAGTACCGTTTAGACGTAATTTATTACCTTGTGTTAGTGCAATTGATAACTTTTTCATTTGACCCGGCTTGTTTATTGGACTTTGTGATAGTGTACACATACCTGAGTTGGCGCTTTTTAACGGATAAGTTATCTATTAGTTGAAGATAGCCGAGGGAATAAGTAGAAATGATTCTGTAGAAAGAAGACGAAAACAGGCCTTAATAAAGTAGAACTGCCTAACTAAAATTACGTATAATTATTGTGTTTACTTATTTTTAACTGTCTATATGTATCGTGTGCATATATACACAGTCAGGTCATTAGTTCTGTCACACAATAAAAACTTTTGAATTTAGAACGCTGGCCACAAAAAAGTTTATTGAATTCGAATTTAGAATTTTTTATGAAAATAAAAATGTGTACTTTTTAGAATTTTCCTCATTTTTAAATATGGAGTGGACACTTAAAGAAGACCGTGTCGCAGTTATTGCGTTGCATCGTTGCGGTTACGCGCCAATTCAGATTTTCGACTTACTGAAAAATTTGAACATAACCAAAAGATTCGTTTATCGTACCATAAAACGATAAAATGAAGACTCTAGTGTAGATGACAGGTCAAGAAGTGGTCGCCCTCGCTCTGTTAGGACTCCAGCAGTGATAAAAGCTGTGAAGGCGCGAATTCAAAGAAATCCCATACGTAAGCAGAAACTGTTGGCCCTTCGGATGGGGTTAAGCAGGACCACGGTGAAAAGGGTGTTAAATGAAGACTTAGGGCTTAGGGCATATCGAAGAAAAACAGGACATCGTTTGGACGCTCGTTTAATGGACCTGAGACTGAAGAGATGCCGCGCTTTGTTGAAGCGGTACGCGGGAAAAAAGCATCGGGAAATTCTTTTTTCGGATGAAAAAATTTTCACCGTGGAAGAGAGCTACAACAAACAAAATGATAAGGTGTACGCACACAGCAGTGAAGAAGCGAGCAACCGTATTCCGCGTGTCCAACGAGGTCATTTTCCATCCTCGCTCATGGTTTGGTTGGGAGTCTCTTATTGGGGCTTAACTGAGGTTCATTTTTGTGAGAAAGGCGTAAAAACGAATGCAGTTGTGTATCAAAATACAGTCCTCAAGAACCTTGTGGAACCTGTTTCTCATACCATGTTTAATAACAGGCACTGGGTATTCCAACAAGATTCTGCGCCAGCTCATAGAGCGAAAAGCACACAAGACTGGCTGGCGGCGCGTGAAAGCGACTTCATCCGGTACGAAGACTGGCCCTCCTCCAGCCCAGATTTGAGTCCGTTAGATTACAAGATATGGCAACACTTGGAGGAAAAGGCCTGCTCAAAGCCTCATCCTGATTTGGAGTCCCTCAAGGCATCCTTGATTAAGGCAGCCGCCGATATTGACATGGACCTCGTTCGTGCTGCGATAGACGACTGGCCGCGCAGAATAAAGACCTGTATTCACAATCGCGGGGGTCATTTTGAATAAACTTTATTACCATAAGAATATATGTTTTATTAAGTTCATTTTGCTATATAAATGTTTACATAAATAATAAACATGTCTAAATTATTTCATATTGCACATGTGACAGAACTTATGACCTGACTATGTATGTATTAGTAATATACAGATTATTTGAGATTAGAAAAGCTGCTAAATAAAGGTTAATTTGAAATCGGGTATTTTTTGTGTATACAATACATAAATAGTTTTAATTTCGTAATAAGTACACCTCAACTACAGTTACTCAGTTACTCAAAACAGAAAAATACGCCTTTACTTCTAACCAGTTTGGTTGACGCCCACTAGCCATTTTTTGACCTTGTCTTTTACATGAAATTGTGAAACAGAGACAACACTCTTTTTACTTGTTTCGGCAAATAGAGTATAGTAGTTCACTTATCGATCGACTCAAGATTCTTAAGTATTTTGGAGTGGCGCCCACATGGCGTCTTTACTTCGCATATCGTGACAAGACGCTTTCAAGACAAATATTAATCAACCTCTTATAGGCTTAGGAGATAATTGTTTCAGTGCCTTCTGAGGGCCTCTGCGGGAGGCTGGATTAGTGACAGTAAGTGTTGGTCATCCTTGTTATGTGGTATTATTATGGAGAATTAAATACTCGTGGGTTGGTCACATGTTTATGGCCCAGCCACACTCCTCGCGCTGCTCCTGTCTCTGCTGTGTCACACACTTCGCCTGATATGGCTATTGTTCTATATTGCCGCCGATATTGCCTGTCCTTTGATTCACGCCAAAAAACTGACAAAACAGGGAGAGGGGGGCAGAACGAGGAGCATGATGAGTAAAGTGACTATACTACGTCTCTGCCTCTTTTCCTCGTTAATTCCAAAGCTACTCGACGAGTGTGTGGCAGGAGTATAAGAAAAGGTTAGGGCCGAATGCACAGACTGCTTATAAGATAGGTGTCGCTTGAATGTCATACTGCCGTTGTCATTTCCCAAGCGAGAGATAGTGAATTAGGGCGATTTGCACCAGACTTTTTAAAGCCACTAAATTCAGTTTAAACACAATTTAAGTTCAAAGTTGTCATGTTACTTAGACAAGCACAGCAAGGTTATTATTGCCTGTGATACAGGTCCCCACATAAAATAGGCGTGTTTAATTCGCACACTTTAAGCTATTGGTAATTGGTAGTGCTTTCGGACCACAGACAGACATTTAACTAACAAATTGCGTTACGGATTTATTCAGGAAACACAAATTAACACTACAGAAAAATGAAATGAAATGTTTATTTGCTTGATATGTGTTACAATAAGTGGTGGTAAATGTAATAATGCGCTCCACACATTTCACCTGTCCTGGAGCCCAATTCCTGTACACAATGACAGCTCCATGAAGTTGAGATATCTGTGACGATTACGGTCAACTTTAGATATCCAATATTTGGCGTTTGGAGAATTTTTTAGGCAATTATGGTACAAAGTAATTTAGTTGGTATAAGCATAATAATTTAGTTAATCAACAAATGGAATTGGATTACAAAATCATCAGATATTATATATCTATATTTGACCGCAATCGTCATGTAATTGTCATTGTGAAGTCATTGTGTACCGGAATTGGGCCCCAGGTATGCAACAGTTGTACTTAAATCTTTAAATTTTAAATATGTCGTTTTTCAAGATTATTTAAGTAATTTTACATTAATGTTGCCGCCTTATTATTATGTCATTCCTTTTATTTTAAGCCTAAGGTACTCATCAACATTATAAAAACATTATTTTAGTAGCCACCTTAGAAGTGTGGTCTTAAATTATGCCAGTGGCAAAATCTTAATTGACTGCGGGACCTTATAATTTATTTTTATTAGTAGTAGCAACTTCTCTTACAGAATTTGGTCCTGCATGATAGGTTCACAATTTTATCGGGATATCTTGTATTGAACGTGTAAACGTCTCTGTATTTTATAAATACAGAGACGCATACACGCCTTTTCAAAGATATAGAGACTTGGCAGCGATAAGATTTTTAATTTTATAAATAGAGGCTTACAATTGTCTAGTGTATATGCACGGCAGATTGGTCTAATGCATCTCTTTTGCAAAACTAAAACCATGTTTATCTCTCTTGCATTTCCCCTAGGATTAGGCCGTACCTTAATGCTGATGCCACATATCCCTAATACAGAGCTGTTTTCACGTTGGACGTACTTTGTAGCTTGTGTATAGTGTATACATATTTATAAAATATTTATCATATTGTCATGTACCACATGGGTTTGTATAAAAGCTGATAGAGGATTTATACAGAGTGACTTATAGGTCAGCCAGGTCCTCTAAAAGTATTAAGAACTAATTATTTATTTATTAATTAGTTAAGCTGATTAAAATGTACCCTAAAAGTTAGTACAAAGTTGTACTTGGCCAACGGGGCCTGCTTACGTAGGTTTCATAGCCCCTATCCATTTGAGCATACAATTTATAATTTCAACATATTTAAGCCTAACATTATATAAGTAATATGTCAAAATGCTATATCATTAAACTATTTATCTACACACGTATCATGAACCCTCTTTACTGCGTACAAAAACCGCACGTTAAACTACTTGGTAAAAACTCATTCCTTATCTAAAAAATTACACATTATGACCATAATGTGTAATTTTTCTACACATTATGACATTCAAATTTCGAACGCCGACGCCAGCATCGTGCCGCCCCTAGTTTGTCTGTGAAGTTGATACTGACATTCAAATTTCGAACGCCGACGCCCGCCTGCGTGAAGTTGGTACTACAGAACAAGCTAAACAACTGCAGAGCCACAATGCCGGTCAAACATGCGGTTCCTGAACACATCAAAGAGAGCTTATGATATGTGTGTAGATAAACTAGTGTATGTAACTGTACATAATTAGGCATTATGTAGCAGTCACATAAACTACTATTACGTACTGTGTTATGAACGTCAAAGTAACTAAGACCGAGATGCACATCCACACAGTGTCCGTCTAAAGATGTGCAATCTTTAGACGGACACTGTCTCTCGCTCGGAAAATGGCAGCGGCAGTACGTCATTTTAAGGGTTCCGTATCCAAAGGGTAGTAGGACCCTATAGATAAATAAGCCTCCGCTGTCCGTCCATCCGCATATATGTTCACTTGGCTTGTAAGTCTAGTAATAAATAAGAATAAAGCCATGTTATGAGAAGCGTCGAAATGTGCTTGATGGAGCTTTCCCAGTCTTCAGCAGACAAGGGTTTTCATTTCAAGGGAGGTATTTTCTAAAATTAAAGTAAGTAATGTTAACCTAATCCATCAGATTTAACGCCGTTGACTTCTGCCTTTTGAATTATATTGCTTAGGTATGATCTTAGTAGATCCAACGCTTTATTTCTAACTCCGTAATGATTTAATTTCATTAGTAGCGTGTCATGATCAAAACAATCAAATGCCTTCGACAGATCGCAAAAAACACCGATAGCATCCTGTGCGGCCTCCCATGCAGAATAAATATGAGATATAAGAGTAATACCTGCATCCGTAGTTGATTTACCCCTAGTGAAACCGTATTGCTTGGCGTGGAGTTGTTTTGTACGGTTGAAGTGTGAGAGCATTTGATTGAGTATAATCTTTTAAAAAAATTTACTTAGTGCTGGAAGAACCGATATTGGTCTGAAATTTGACGGATCACCCTTGTCTCCCGACTTGAACAGAGATATAAGTTTACTGTGTTTCATGAGGTCTGGGAAAGCTCCATCATCAACACATTTATTAAATATATAAGCTAGGTGTGGGGCTATAACAAGTATTATTGAACCAATGACTTTGACTGATATACCCCACAGGTCTTCAGTATTTTTTAAGTTAAGTAATCTATACGTTTTGACAATATCCTGGGGATATACATGATAAAATTTAAAGTCTGCATTACTGATGCTAGTGCACAGACTTGAATAGTAGGGACAGGGCACGGAGCGCTTGAAAGTGTCGCTACAAAAACAGTACAAAATCGGGAAAATTGGACTGTTTGCAATCAATCAGACAAAAATGGTGACCTGCGACGTAAAAAGGTGTAAATCATACCCAAATCGCAAAACACAAAAACAGGGAGTGTCGTATCACAAGTAAGTATTATATTTTCAATTACTATTGGCTTTAAATTGATTATCTATAAAATATTGTTCTCGAAAAAATCCTCAAACGAAAATAAACCATTCGACTGACGTAACTTTGTAGCGACGCGCGACGCACAGTGAAACTCCATTTTGCGTGAAATAGTGCTAGCCCGTTGCCGCAACAGAATAATATAAGGATAAATAATCTAACCGGATGTCCTAACGGTGATGGAAAACATCGTGAGGAAATCTTCATTACTCCGGCTTCATTACATTAGCTGCGGCGATGGGCTTGCCCCCTGACACGCAAGATGGAGTATTAAATCACTAGCTAAGTGGGCACAGACGGCAAAAGGCGTGACGCTATGTTACGCGTGTAATGTATTGCTAAATACTCTATTTTATACACGATGACTTAATCAGTGATATCAGGTACCAATTTTCATAACTTTTTCTATGATAAATCAAAATCAAGATCTTAAATTCCAAGTCACGCTACTAATATGTATCTGTGAGCTTACATCCTCTTTCATAATTTAACGGCAAAGACAAAAATTAATATGCCTATTTAATTATGTTTCAACTTTCTTTTAATTAATTAAACATGAGGTAATTGCGTGAGACCTCGCCCCTTAAGTAAAATTTTAGCTAGATATATTTTATTTCTACTCCTAATCACCGATTAAAAGTCACCGGGTATTTGAGAGTTATCCGTAGATCAACTTTCCTAATATTGTGTCTATACACCACAAATTGTGACGCCGTTACAATTTTTCATACTGTCTTGGTTCCGACGAATTTCGAAAGGGGCGCTATTTTTCTTAGCCTCAAAATGGTAAGAAATTTAGTACGGGAAGGCCTATCCTTAGTATTTATATCGATGTGCTAGTGCTATTTTTTTAATAAAGCCTCTGCTTCATATGGAGATGCATTTAAACGCTCTGTTGTGAGTAAAGATGCATTGGTGAAGAATGTTTCAAAAGCTCGAGCTACCTCAGCGTTGGATTTAACAACATCATCACCTATCTTTAAGCAGAAATCACTATCCCTTGGTATAACTTTGCCAGTTTCACGTTTTATGATTTGCCAAACAGTTTTCATTCTATTATTTGAATTTTGTATTTTTCTAATTATATGTAAAGTTTTTGCAGTTCTACAAACCAACTTGAAAGATTTGGAATATTTTTTAACATAGTCATGAAATTTTATATCAAAGTTATAGGTTTTTTGTTCATAAAGGTCATACAAGATAGCTCTACTTTTACGAATTCCAAATGTTGCCCAATCATTAAATTTAGATTTACCGTTGATGGCACTGACTTTCTTTAATTTAAAAACTGTATTGAATTCTGTTTGAATAATGTTGAAGAAGTCAGAATAGAGTTTGTTCGGGATCTGTTCATCAAAATCTGGTACTGGCAAACCCATATCTAAGTTTTTCATATACATCTCTAGTCTATGGGATGTAATAGGCCTATAAAATGATGCATCAGTCTTATTTTCACTAGTAATTTGGAATGAAACTGTTTGGCCACTGTGATCGGATGGTAAACAGTTAATTACATTTTACTTGTGAATGCACAGTCACAAAAAAACGTTATCTAAGCAAGTTTGGCTGGTAAGTGTAATTCTAGTCGGCTCTAGAAATACATGACATAAATTAAATGATTTGAACAGAGTTATTAGTCGTCGCTTCAGTGTTCTGCCTACAAGCAGATCAACATTAAGATCGCCACAAATAATTAACTTTTTTCTGTTATTACAAAGTTTAATGAGGGCTTCCTCGATAATTTTCTCGAATATTTCATAATTGCCATGGCCTTTTTCATTTCTCGGAGGTCTGTAGACACAAACAATAATATGGCTATCCAACTCAACACAAGATACCTCTATTTGTCTTTCTACAGTAAGTGTTAGTATATCTTTCCGTTGTTTCACCTTAATATTATTTTTTACTAAGATTAAAGAACCACCTCTATCAGCAGTCTTTCTATTGTAACAACTGACAATTGTGTAATTATTTATGTTAAAAGATCATATTTTCCTTTAACCAATATTCTGTAATACAAATAACAACAGTGTCCGAATTATTAAGAAATAATTCTAATACAAGTTCTTTGCCAGGTAGCCCCTGCATGTTTTGATGTGTAACCCTTTGTCTGAATATTATTTAATATTGGGAAATTATTACACTTTTTTGACTTATTTCATTCGGGCAAGATATTACACATTTTTGATCTCCTATGCTTGCTTGATATATCTATTGGCTTATGTATGCGAGAGATTTCCTCTATTGTCTTAAAAACTAATTTAAATTACTTGGAATGTCTTCCAAAATCCCTTGTCTGTGCTCAATAGAAGCAATCAGGTTAGCCAAATTCTTGGCTGTAATACTAAAAAAATAAGAAAGCGACACAGCTGCCTATCGTTTGTAAAAATCTGAAAGGTAGTAACTACCTTTGGTCAAATAAACATTATTACTAACATAATTGTTAGAGTCAATCAAATGAATCAATCTATTATTATATGACATTGTATGTAATGTCATATTTAGCTTATATCTAAGATCATTTTCAGCTTGTGGCAATCTTTCACTGTATGGGAATGTAAACATAACAATTTTATTAACATTCAGTGAGCAAAGTGTTTCAAAATATTTAATTAGGTCCCATTTGTTTACCTCACCCCTATTTCCAAACATGAGTATTAAGTTTGATTCAGGTGAAAGATCAAGTGTCTTTGTAATTTTTTGCATAACATCATGAAAACTGAAGTTTGGTAAACAGTTATTTATGACTGAGTGTCCCAACTTATTCAATAATGTGCCTAAGTTTCTTCCAACTTCATCACAAAACATAACAGTTTTGCTTGTGATGCTTTTGTGGGACCCTGAAATCCTGGGTCGGATACTTATTTCAAGGCTCGTGGTTAAAGCTGGTCTCTCCGGCTGTTGCAAGGAACGTTGGCAGTCACACAAAAGATTGGCCACCAAAGAGTCATAGCGTTCCTGATTACTATGAGACAGTTTAAGCAGCTCATCCATGGCCAGGGAGTACTCCTCGATGGCCTCTTGAGATTTTTCATAGCGGGCAGTAATAGATCTCAAGCAGCCATTGACAGTGGCAAGTTCAGACTCAAGATTTTGCAGGTCTTTCTCATATTTTGTTTTATTAATTTCTAACTCTGCCATATACATTTTAAACTTTTCCAAATTTTCTATTTTACTGTTATTATATAAACTTTTATTGAGATTTTTATGAGATTTTAATTTTTTTGATGTTTGAGTGATGTGTTTTTTAACTTTAACATATCTTTTTGATGCGTTTTTGCTGCATGTTGAACCAGTGCCCACCACAGAGTCTTCATGAGTCAAATCAATCACTGCACTGGACACATCACTACATGCAACAGAAACTTGGCCGGTCGACTTATCCGCTAATATCAATTCCTCAAATAAATTATGGGATTTTTGTGCTGCTGAACCATGAGACTCCTCTTCTAATTGTGTGATTTGGTTGTGGGCATCAGAAAGGTCTTTTTCCAGGGTTTAAATTATCTTCAAAGCAAACTCATATTCAGCAGCGCACTGATCAAAACCATGAATTATCATTTTTGACCTATTTTGTTCTTCAAGTACATTTTGCATTGTGTAAAGCAGACAGCTCGGTTTTTAGTTTAGTATTATTACCTAATGCTTCTAGCAATATCTTTTCATTGTCCTCCCGTTCACAAGTCAACTGGCTACACAATTCCCAAGATAGTTTTAATTCTTCTAAAGCCAGGTTTAGTTGAGATTCTACTTGGCGTGCTTTACGGGTCTGCATGCGACTGTCTATTATAGATATAAAAGGAAAATAGTATGTATCAGTGTCAACAAACTACCAGAATAATTGTCAGCCAATTGAGGTTATGTCAGCTGAGCCGAGCTCGAAATGATTGCCACTTACGTGATTTATTTGGTTGAAATTAGATTCCAGATGTTATGTTTTCGCTTAGAATACACAGAAAGTAGAACGAAATCTCCGAACCGAGAATAACAATGACAAAGACAAATTTCTGTAACCGAAAAAAAATTGGCCAGTTTGTATTCCAAATTCCAAATGTCTTTATTACTGTAGATATTTACATATACTTAGCAATCGTTATTTTTGCCACTTCTCTACATTGGACCACTGTGGGAGAAGAAGGGCGTAGAAACTCCCACAGATTGATTTTTAGATCTCTTTTTTAAAAATTGCTTATGCTTAACTAATACTAAATATAATATTTAGTCATTATCATAATTAATAAGCAGGAATAAATAATTACAAAATTATTTACAGCAAGGTCTGTGTTGAGCCAGATTAACCCCATACAGTCCCATCGTTTAAGTAATCTTGAACATTGTAATATCCCTTTTTCGACAAAGTCGCTTTAACATGGTTTTTAAATTGCTCAAATGGCAATTTCAAGATCTCCAGAGGTATCTTGTTGTAGTAGAGAATGCATTGACCCTTGAAAGAATTGCTAACCTTCGCGAGTCTAAACCGGGGCAAGTAGTCTGTGATTATTTCTTAGGTTAACATTACAGCTATCGCTTAGTTTGGGAAATTTTGTAAGGTTCTTGCGTAGTATACATTATATTTTCGAAAATAAATTGACTAGCTACAGTTAGTACGTCAACTTCTTTAAAAAGCTCTCTTAAGGAGTCTGTGCGTTTTAAATTTAAAATTGCTCTAATAGCTGTTTTCTGTAAAATAAAAATTGTTTGAATATCCACTGCTTTCCCCCACAACAAGATACCATAGGACATGACACTATGAAAGTAACTAAAATATACTAGCCTAGATCAGTCCGATCCCAGTAACCGTACGGAACACACGTTACTTTGCTCGTCATCCTGGGGTTCTCAACCTTTGTACCTTACATCTTTCTAATATGTTGTGCTTCGAGTGTAACGCGACCATCGGCGATGGTGCCACATGCGCCGGTTGCTCCAAGGATATATGTTTCGCAAACATTACGGAGAGAGGATTTCGTAACCTTGACATAGACATAGACATAGACATCATTTATTGATAATATTCATTACAAGTCACAATAAGATGTTACAAAATCAATATCATGTATCACATATACATTTCATAAAGTTTAAATGTCAACAGAAATTATTTAATTAAATTGAATTATAGTAAGTCAGTTTTTAAAATTCAATATATTAAATTAAATTAAATTCAATATATTAAATTAAATTAAATTCAATACTTATATTAAATTAAATTAAATTCAATATACACATAGTAACACTAATTTCATCATTGTACACAATAAAAAGGGTTAGTTATTTTAATTCTATAAATTCATCATAGCTTTAAAAGGACCTCTCGACAAGCCATCCTTTCAGTCTTACTTTGAATATGGACACTCGGTGCACCAGTGATAGCTTCAGGTAACTTGTTGTAGACTACCGGACCCATAACATGGATCGCCTTACTTGTTTTAGCAAGCTTGTGCACGATTCCAGCTAGATTATTTGAGTTCCGTGTCTCATATTGATGCGATTCTCCAAGTCGTTTGTATTGGTCAATATTTTCACGCACATAAATGGCCACTTGGAAAATGAGAATGCTAGGTAATGTGAGAATTTTTAGATGTTTAAAGTGCGGTTTCGCGGACTCGTCAGTCGGTACTCTCGCCAGCTGCCGCACGGCGCGTTTCTGCAACACGAACACGCGGTGCCACTGCGCCGCACGCCCCCACAGCTCCACGCCGTACTGCAGCAGCGAGTGCACCGTCGCAAAGTAGCATGTGCGCATCGACTCTGCTGGTAGCGTACATGAAAGCCGACTTAGCGCGAAGCATGCGCTAGCCAGTTTTCCACACAGTCATCTATGTGAGCGTCCCACGTTAACGCTTGATCCACCTGAAAGCCCAGAAATGGTGCAGTATGGACTTGTTTAATTGGAATTCCATACACTTCGACAGCTAGGTTAGGTCTTTTATGTCCAGAGAGATCGAATTGGATGAATTGTGTTTTAGTCATATTTAATAAAAGACCATTTTGGTAAAACCAAAGGCACATCCGGCTGGCTACTGAATTTAGATGAATTTCTAGTTCTGCTGTCGTCGGTGCAATCACTAGTGCGGCCACATCATCGGCAAATAAAAATATTGGGGTGGAGCGTAGAGCTACCTGGAAGTGTCCCAAGTGCCGTGCATCGCCAAGCCCTGTTACTACCGAGAATAAAAAACCTACTTTGGGAGATATTCTCAGTCGTCTGGATATTCTTACATCAAAGTTGGATGTACTACCTAAATTGATTTCTCATGTAAATGATCTGAAGATGAAAATGCAGTTTCAAGACGAGCCGCCCCTATACAACTACGACTATGAGTGCGCGTACAAAACACCGGTCAAGTGCATCACTGTGGGACGCAAGAAGCGGGACTACAGGAATTATAGAGATACCAGGTGAGACTGTCACACATTACTATTTTACTGTTATTATATAAACTTTTATTGAGATTTTTATGAGATTTTAATTTTTTTGATGTTTGACTGATGTGTTTTTAACTTTTTGATGCGTTTTTGCTGCATGTTGAACCAGTGCCCACCACTGAATCTTCATGAGTCAAATCAATCACTGCACTGGACACATCACTACATGCAACAGAAACTTGGCCGGTCGACTTATCCGCTAATATCAATTCCTCAAATAAATTTTGGGATTTTTGTGCTGCTGAACCATGAGACTCCTCTTCTAATTGTGTGATTTGGTTGTGGGCATCAGACAGGTCCTTTTCCAGGGTTGAAATTATCTTCAAAGCAAACTCATATTAAGCAGCGCACTGATCAAAACCATGAATTATCATTTTTTACCTATTTTGTTCTTCAAGTACATTTTGCATATTGTGAGTGTAAAGTAGACAGCTCGGTTTTTAGTTTAGTATTATTACCTTGTGACGTCCCTACTTGGAGAGGAATAAAAAGATTCCAAATAGGTAGCCAACAAGAAATTTTATTTAACGTGGGTTCTCCAAATGTAGTCTGACCCTGGTTACGCAGCAACGAATCTTCCCTGCGGGTTTTGCCGTAGTCGGAGTGCCGCTGACGTCGGAGAAGTAACGGTCCGAATGCAGCCGGAGCAGGGAAGCAGGTTAGCCCGAAGCGGTGTCAGGAACCGGGAAACCGTAGGGTAGCGAGGAAAAGCGGTGATCCCGAAGAGGTGCCAGGAACCCCGAACTGGAATTCGAAACCGTTCCTCCTTTAACATCTGTTACTGCACTCCGTCCGAATGCTCCACCCGCCAAGAAAAGAATAGTGTTGTCGTGGTGGTAACAATCAGAACGGAGTTACATATACAAAGGAAAATACAGTGCTAGGAATAAAAACAAGCAAGCATTCATATTTGTTATCGGCAGACCCCACTTGGGACATTTTACAAATAATCGGACATTCTACAAAATGTCCAAATGTGCAATCTGCCGGTAACATTAATTATTTCTATATATGAAAAAAGGATATTTATTTGTTTATCGGCAGACCTCACTTGGGACATTATGCAAACAATCCGGACATTTTATGAAATGCCCAAATATGAAATCTGCCGGTAACAATCAACAATTTCCACACAAAAAGGTAGCTAGTATAATTTAGTAAGCTGAACATATTTTCCAGACATTCTATAAGAAGCCAAGACACACTAACGCGTGTCTAAAAGCGGGTAGCAATTTGCGTTACAATGCGATGTGAATATCGCGAAATAATAATTAGCGAGTCTAAAAGGAATAAAACGCAACAAGCAATAAATGAAATGAGATGATTCTGGACACAAATGAGTAAGCCCGAAAGTACCTAACGGTAAGATGATTTTAAAACAGTATCTTTCACCACTCACCTCAATCGGGGTTAATATGAAGCACAGACAAGTGGGGCCACTGTGACGTCCCTACTTGGAGAGGAATAAAAAGATTCCAAATAGGTAGCCAACAAGAAATTTTATTTAACGTGGGTTCTCCAAATGTAGTCTGACCCTGGTTACGCAGCAACGAATCTTCCCTGCGGGTTTTGCCGTAGTCGGAGTGCCGCTGACGTCGGAGAAGTAACGGTCCGAATGCAGCCGGAGCAGGGAAGCAGGTTAGCCCGAAGCGGTGTCAGGAACCGGGAAACCGTAGGGTAGCGAGGAAAAGCGGTGATCCCGAAGAGGTGCCAGGAACCCCGAACTGGAATTCGAAACCGTTCCTCCTTTAACATCTGTTACTGCACTCCGTCCGAATGCTCCACCCGCCAAGAAAAGAATAGTGTTGTCGTGGTGGTAACAATCAGAACGGAGTTACATATACAAAGGAAAATACAGTGCTAGGAATAAAAACAAGCAAGCATTCATATTTGTTATCGGCAGACCCCACTTGGGACATTTTACAAATAATCGGACATTCTACAAAATGTCCAAATGTGCAATCTGCCGGTAACATTAATTATTTCTATATATGAAAAAAGGATATTTATTTGTTTATCGGCAGACCTCACTTGGGACATTATGCAAACAATCCGGGCATTTTATGAAATGCCCAAATATGAAATCTGCCGGTAACAATCAACAATTTCCACACAAAAAGGTAGCTAGTATAATTTAGTAAGCTGAACATATTTTCCAGACATTCTATAAGAAGCCAAGACACACTAACGCGTGTCTAAAAGCGGGTAGCAATTTGCGTTACAATGCGATGTGAATATCGCGAAATAATAATTAGCGAGTCTAAAAGGAATAAAACGCAACAAGCAATAAATGAAATGAGATGATTCTGGACACAAATGAGTAAGCCCGAAAGTACCTAACGGTAAGATGATTTTAAAACAGTATCTTTCACCACTCACCTCAATCGGGGTTAATATGAAGCACAGACAAAACTAAAACGTAACTACTAGTAGTACGTTATGATTAAACGTAAGTAATTACTGTTTAGAGTCGTTCGTCGGCGTACGGTAAAAAGGGACCGTTACAGAGCGCCAGTAGGACGGACGTGCGTATAGTGCTGAGTGAGTTTTCGGAATGACCCGGCGCCGCAAAGTCAAGTTGCGGTCACGGCTAGTTAGTTTAAAACGGGCCAATCATAGCAGAGCGAGTGAGTTGTCAACAGTGGAATGTTGCTAGTACAGCGCGTGAAAATTAATACTGTGATTACTAGCCTCATTTGGTAGTTTTATTAAGAGAATTACTACTTAAATTTAAAATAAGACCAGTTAATGATAGAGTGAAGACAACGGTAACTTACAACGTTACAACCTAATGCTTCTAGCAATATCTTTTCATTGTCCTCCCGCTCACAAGTCAACTGGCTACACAATTCCCTAGAATCTAGGGAATTGTTTAGCCAGTTAAAACAAGAATTAAAACTATCTAGGGCCTAGATAGTTTTAATTCTTCTAAAGCCAGGTTTAGTTGAGATTCTACTTGGCGTGCTTTACGGGTCTGCATGCGACTGTCCATTATAGATATAAAAAGAAAATAGTATGTATCAGTGTCAACAAACTACCAGAATAATTGTCAGCCAATTGAGGTTATGTCAGCTGAGCCGAGCTCGAAATGATTGCCACTTACGTGATTTATTTGGTTGAAATTAGATTCCAGATGTTATGTTTTCGCTTAGAATACACAGAAAGTAGAACGAAATCTCCGAACCGAGAATAACAATGACAAAGACAAATTTCTGTAACCGAAAAACAATTGGCCAGTTTGTATTAAAAACACGTCACTCACATAAAATATTTATTGTCACACGTATATTTATGATTTTCCTATTAAATACAACTAGAATTGTAGTTTAATTACACAAGAAAACAATTTATATTTTAATTTTACTTAGGATAAATCTCAGTCGGTTGTTGACCTCAGTGTTGCCACAAGCCTCACTATACGATACGATTTCGTTAGGGGTAAATCGACTAGCATTACCCCTGATAAATCTCACACTTTTTCAGCATGGGCGGCCGCACAGGATGCTATCGGCGATTTTTACGATCTGTCGAAGGCATTTGATTGTGTTGATCGTGATACGATTCTAATGAAATAAAATCATTACGGAGTTATAAATAAAATAGATCTATTAAGATCGTATTTAAGCAATATAATCCAAAATCAGGGGCGTTAGGTCTGATGGATGGTGTTTAAAAATCGGCGTTCCAAAAGATTCCGTATAAGGCCGTTTCTTATGTCTGGTATATGATTAATGGTCTGCCTTTTATGGTGGAGAAATTGACTGCTACAGTGTTGTTTTGACAAAAGATTATTTTGATAATCTTAATAATTTATGGTCTTTAACCTTGATTTAGACACAGTCAATAGTTTATTGTTAAACGATGGTAAAACCAAGTGTATCAAATTGGATTTGGAAGTGAGTCCAAATATCAGGCAAGTTGAGAACAGTCTAGTGTTTGATAGCAACGCGTTAGAATTACTAAATGTATTTATTTTATTAGCAAGTCAAATTATTTTCGCAAATATTTAGTAAGTACAGTAGAAACCTTTCAACATTTTCCAAAAATAGCGATAGCTGTAATGTTAAGCTGAGAAATAATCACAGACAGTTGCACCTTAACAAAAGTTATCAATTCTTTCAAGGGTCAATGCATGCACAATGCTACAACAGGACACTTCTAGAGATTTTGAAAATGCCATACTAGCAATTTTAAATCTACGTAAAGACCACTTTATATAACAAAGGAATATTACAACATTCAAGATTGCATAAACGAACAGAGTTCATAGTGTTAGTCTTACTCAACACCGAGCTCGCATATTAATCTTGTAATAATGTATTCCTGGATATTATTTAAAATATGTAATATTTGTACAAATAAAACAAAACCTATATTTAAAAGAGATTTAAAAATAAATCTGTGGTGGTTTCTTCGCCTTTGTACTCCCACAGTGCTCCATGTAGAGAAGAGGCAAAAAATGACATTTTCTAAACAAACAGAGAATAAATATATTTTTTGCGTTGCTATTTGTAAGCCGTACGAAAATTCAGGGGCCGGCGAACCCTTATAAATTCTAATATGCTTGTTTTGGCATACATGTAGGGATCCGTCGCTGATCATTAGTTCATGATTTTGAGTAAAGGAGCCTCCGTGGCGTTCCTTGCTTTGCCAGCGTCTGGCGTCGGCCATACCGACGCAGGGTCTTTGAGAGCGCCGACGACGACGCACCCTCTCACCTCTTCGGAGGTGTCGCGAGCGGCGCTCAGAGCCCCCTAAGACCTTGCATCCGTGTACGCTACGCACCCTGTACTATACGTAAAGCTGTCTCTTTTCATAATTCTTTATTGCACAAAGATAAATAAAAAGTTACATTTGTTGAAAACATTGTACAAAGGCGAGCTTATCTCTAAAAAGAGATTTCTTCCAGCAAACCAATGCATGATAGGAAAAATTACCAAGAAAGGCTAGGCAGTGCACAATATCAAATAACTTATCTATAATAAACAATAATTAAATAAATTGAATATCTATAAAATATGTAAAAAAAATATCTATATACCAAACTACTAAATAAGTACCAATAGATACATAAACCTGTACATATAGTAATAATATATCTACTATAACTACTATCATGAAAGAGAGAGGTAGTGCTCTTTTACCCGGTTTTTGAAAGAGAAAAGAGTGGGACTGTCTTGCAAGGAAGTGCGACTCTTTCCACGAGGTGCTCGCGTTTTTACTTGATAGTACGGAATGATGATGGTACGGAACCCTTGACCGGTTTCTTGAGTAGCAGACAGTACACTCGGTTATAAAACTTACATGTTCTCTTTATTGTAATAGCAAAGCGTGCATCAAAGTCTTAAACAGTTTAACGAGCTATAAATTTTGACGTTACGTAACTATTACAGCGCTAGCACTCTTTCACAAGAGCAGCATAGGCGGCGGCAGGCTTATTCGGCAGCAGTTGACGTGAAGTCTGCTGTCGACACGTCTAATTTTGCTGTTGACACGTTTTCAGCCTGCTGTCGACTGCAGCCCACGTGTTTTATTGCGGCAGCCGACGGCAGGTGCTGTCAACTGCTGCACAACTGTGACTCGGCCACCCCATGTGGTAAATAGCGTGTCGCTATGTTTATATTTTTTTAAGGTCGCGTTGTATAAATAACCTTTCTACCGATTATACACATGTCTACACTGGAAGAATGGGGAGATGCAGAATTATTTCTCAGGGAATAACACTTGTCAACAATTTACTTCAACGAAATTCCCAAATCAAAATGAGAACAATGAAAACGTCCACAGGACTATTTTATTGGTGCATAAAAATCTTGAATAGAATTACGTGTACCATGTCTCCCAGTATCGCAAGGAGCTGGGATGGCTTCCGATCCGTCTTCGCCGTGATATGCATATTCTCTCTTATCTATTCAATATTTTGCGAAATCCCCGCTACCCCACATATCTTCGAGAACGTTTTGAGTTTCTTTTCCCCAGTTATAGTAATCGGAGATCCCACACGGTGTCTCTCCTGTCAACTCCTCGTCATAACACTGCCGCTTAGAAACACTCAATTAGGTTAAGGGCAATCCGACTGTGGAACGCACTTCCCTGCACTATTAGGGATAGTCCCTCAATTTTCACTTATAAGAAAAGTTTGAAAGCGTATTTCCTTTCTCTTCCGTAATCGGTATCATATTTATGTAAGTATATGTATGATATTTCGTAGTTTATATATGTGCATTCTATTTATTGTATTTTATATAGTTGAGATATATATTTTATTTATTAGGTTTATTTTATTTATATTTTAAAAGTAATTGTCATACGTATGTATACAGTTTTATTGCGCACTAGGACTGTCCTGTTTCATAAACACTCCTGTCTTGCCTAGGTTTGCTGGAAGAAATCTCTTTTCAGAGATAAGATCGCCTTTGCCTATAACATTTATTATAACTGTCTGCTTATCTATATTTTCTGTGCAATAAAGAATATGAATATGAGTACCTAGTACAAACAATATATATATACATAGTCAGGTCATAAGTTCTGTCACATGTGCAATATGAAATAATTTAGACATGTTTATTATTTATGTAAACATTTATATAGCAAAATGAACTTAATAAAACATAGATTCTTATGGTAATAAAGTTTATTCAAAATGACCCCCGCGATTTTGAATACAGGCCTTTATTCTGCGCGGCCAGTCGTCTATCGCAGCACGAACGAGGTCCATGTCAATATCGGTGGCTGCCTTAATCAAGGATGCCTTGAGTGACTCCAAATCAGGATGAGGCTTTAAGCAGGCCTTTTCCTCCAAGTGTTGCCATATCTTGTAATCTAACGGACTCAAATCTGGACTGGAGGAGGGCCAGTCTTCGTGCCGGACGAAGTCGATTTCACGCGCCGCCAGCCAGTCTTGTGTGCTTTTCGCTCTATGAGCTGGCGCAGAATCTTGCTGGAATACCCAGTGCCTGTTATTAAACATGGTATGAGAAACAGGTTCCACAAGGTTCTTGAGGACTGTATTTTGATACACAACTGCATTCGTTTTTACGCCTTTCTCACAAAAATGTACCTCATTTAAGCCCCAATAAGAGACTCCTAACCAAACCATGAGCGAGGATGGAAAATGACCTCGTTGGACACGCGGAATACGGTTGCTCGCTTCTTCACTGCTGTGTGCGTACACCTTATCATTTTGTTTGTTGAAGCTCTCTTCCACGGTGAAAATTTTTTCATCCGAAAAAAGAATTTCCCGATGCTTTTTTCCCGCGTACCGCTTAAACAAAGCGCGGCATCTCTTCAGTCTCAGGTCCATTAAACGAGCGTCCAAACGATGTCCTGTTTTTCTTCGATATGCCCTAACCCCTAAGTCTTCATTTAACACCCTTTTCACCGTGGTCCTGCTTAACCCCATCTGAAGGGCCAACAGTTTCTGCTTACGTATGGGATTTCTTTGAATTCGCGCCTTCACAGCTTTTATCACTGCTGGAGTCCTAACAGAGCGAGGGCGACCACTTCTTGACCTGTCATCTACACTAGAGTCTTCATTGTATCGTTTTATGGTACGATAAACGAATCTTTTGGTTATGTTCAAATTTTTCAGTAAGTCGAAAATCTGAATTGGCGCGTAACCGCAACGATGCAACGCAATAACTGCGACACGGTCTTCTTTAAGTGTCCACTCCATATTTAAAAATGAGGAAAATTCTAAAAATGTGTACATTTTTATTTTCATAAAAAATTCTAAATTCGAATTCAATAAACTTTTTTGTGGCCAGCGTTCTAAATTCAAAAGTTTTTATTGTGTGACAGAACTTATGACCTGACTGTGTATATATTTAGCGCTTGGTGCACAATATTGGGTGACTACATGCCGATTATTTACTTATATTATATTATCTGTATTCGCAAGAAGAAATCGCAAGGTCGTTTGGTGTAATGGAATTACTTCCTAAATATATCGTGGGTTTGTTTTCGCTGGTTTTCGCCATAAAATCTGTTATGTTGAAAGGATTATCACTTCCCGGTCGGCCTTTATCATAAAAATAACGTTTGTGTCGGCGTGACGCCGTTAATATGAAAAATCACTGGATTCCTCGATAAAATAACTATGTGTAGGAAAGTCGCAATCTGACAAAAGTATACTCGTAGTAGATTTGTAGCTATGTCGTCGTAGGGTTTATTGCCTGCCTTATTGTATGGATTTATTGACACTTTGACAATTTATGTGTCACTCAAGTATGGGAATAAATCAATGGCAGTATAACACTTGCCATGATGTGAATGTTACTCCCATAACATCCTAAACAACATTGTCGGCACATGGATCTGCATTTGGTACGAAAATATGAATTATGTCTACGGAGACATAATTCATATTTTTGTCTCCGTTAGACCACGGGGTCTAATGGGTTTCACGCTTGCTTCTCAAACAGGAGATGCAGTTTCGATTCCTGACTTTGTACCAATGAGATAATTAATTTAGCTTAAGTACATTATACCATAAGCCATTCTAACGGTGATGGAAAACATCGTGAGGAAACCTGTCGTGTAGCGACAAGAACCTAAGCAGAACCTAACAAGAAACAACAACCAGGATAAAATTTAGAAATGACAGTTTATTATGCGTATTTTACAGTGACTATTTTTATAAAAATGAAAGGAAGATGAGGATGAATGAGGTGAGACAGGTTTTTTAAAAAATACAGGTATTAAAATCAAAAGGGGAGCGGAGGACACGGAGAGTAGGAGGCAGAAGAAGTAGCAGCCGCCTGGCGAACCGGTCAGTAGAGGCAGGCAACACAGTAAGTAGCAGCAGTAGGAAGGAGGCGTAGCAGCCTTACTCCAGTAGAAGCAGTAGGCAGGTGAAGTACCAGCCGTCTGGCGAGCCAGTCAGTAGAGGCAGGCAACACAGTAAGCATCAGTAGGCAGGAGGTGTAGCAGCCGTCTGGCGAGCCGTACAGTAGAGGCAGGCAACACAATAAGTAGCAGCAGTAGGCAGGAGGCGTAGCAGCCTTACTCCAGTAGAAGCTGTAGGCAGGAGACGTAGCAGCGGAGGCTCGCAGGATCCCGGGGCAGTGCGGCCCCGGGATAAGGCCTTTAGGTGATGCTTCTTTTCCAAAAGCTGAAGTGAGACTTCCGAATTTCAGAAATGTTCCGCTCTTATACCCTTTTTGGAGAGTTCTAAAAATTATTTAAATTAAAAGCAATTTTTGTGAATGGCCAAGAGGGAAAAAATATTTTTGTAAAAGTATTGAAGTAAAAATATCAGACCGCTAATGAGTTTCAATGGACATTGCCATGATAACCAGATAAACAACGACATCACAATATGTCAGATTTTGGTTTCAGGCTCGTAATAGAGAAAACAACAAGAAGACAATGAAGTAAATGAAGTAACAATGAATATAAAAAGATAGCGCACCAGCGCGCACGAAGCCCGAGATTGCAGAGATTTGGAGACAGCCAAATACAAGGTCACCAAAGGTAAACCCCGTCGACATCGATTTAGAAGTGCTGATAGTATGAAAATACGAAGTGAAAATGATTTGTTATTGTGTTTTTATGGTTTAAAACGTTACAGGGTCCTATGAAAATAAAGG
This sequence comes from Argyresthia goedartella, assembly GCA_949825045.1. Taxonomy (NCBI): domain Eukaryota; kingdom Metazoa; phylum Arthropoda; class Insecta; order Lepidoptera; family Argyresthiidae; genus Argyresthia; species Argyresthia goedartella. The sequence goes on from OX463819.1 coordinate 1,954,313, forward strand.
TGATACGAAATATCCAGAGATATATGAGATGAATGCAGCCCATCAGCGCAGACTGGAGAATGGCATGTAAGTAGCATAACACTACAAACCTTCATTGCTCCATAGCTGCGGCGATGGGCTAGCCCCCTGTCACGCAAAATGCTCATATTCATACTCATATATTTATTGCGTCATTGTGGTATGCTTTAACAAAATTATATCCAACAATGAACCCTGTAAGGGCACTACAATGTCTTAATAACTAGCTTACATCTAACATTTGTGTTCGATATATATATTTTTTCTTATTGTATTATATTATTTACTATACTTATTACATTATTATATTATATATATTCTTATATTATTATTTTTTGATAAAATATCTTAGTTAAAATAGAATTTTAATTTAATAACAGTGGGATCATTATGTGCATGTACTTAAACCAATATTTTTATGTATTTTATTATTTATGTTATAGCGAGGTACTTATTTATCAGGCATAACTGTAGCTATCTTGTGTATGTATGTGTGTATATATATGTGTGTGTGTGTGTGTGTGTGTGTGTGTAGGTTATGTGTTATATGTACTTAAATAAAGTTTCCCTGTAAATATTCCTCAACAGTATAGTAGGCGTTTTGTAAGAGATGGGTTTTTAGTTTTCGGATGAATGCGTTTTCGTTGGGAATATTTTTATAGTTATCTGGGAGCTTATTATAGATTTTTATGGACATAATGTATGTATTGGATAATTGTAGTGTCATATCGGTTTTTGGAAGTAGGAGTTCGTTTTGGAATCGGAATTTGTATGAGTTATTGGGTATGGCTCTGGATTTGTATGATTCTGGATATTTTCTGACAAGTTTTATTATTTCTGAGATATAAATGGAAGGAAGTGTGAGGATGTTATATTTTTTAAAGTAAAGTTTGCAACTGTCTCTAGGTTTTATATTAGCTATAATTCTCACTAGTTTTTTTTGCAGAGTGAATAGCTGTGGAGTGTCAGTGCTACTTCCCCACAGTATGATGCCGTAGTTGAGTGAGGAGTGTGCCAGTGCGTAGTATGCTGAGAGAGCAGTTTCAGTGTTAGTTGATAGCATTGATAGCAAATTGCAGTGGGGACCCCACATAGATAAATTGGCTGGTAAATTAAGTTCTGCGGCTTACGCTGTTAGGAACATCAGACAAAGCACGGATGTGGCTACATCTAAGCTAGTATATTTTAGTTACTTTCATAGTGTGATGTCCTATGGTATCTTGTTGTGGGGGAAAGCAGCGGATATTCAAACTATTTTTATTTTACAGAAAAGAGCTATTCGAGCAATTTATAATTTAAAACGAACAGACTCCTTAAGAGAGCTTTTTAAAGAAATTGACATACTAACAGTAGCTATTCAATTTATTTTCGAAAATATAATGTATGTACGCAAGAACCTTACAACATTTTCCAAACTTAGCGACAGCTGTAATGTTAACCTAAGAAATAATCACAGACTATGTGCGCCACGTTTTAGACTCGCCAAGGTTAGCAATTCTTTCAAGGGTCAGTGCATTCTCTACTACAATAAGATACCCCTGGAGATTTTGAAATTGCCATTTGAGCAATTTAAAAAGCATGTTAAAGCGACTTTGTCGAAAAAGGGATATTACAATGTTCAAGATTACTTAAATGACAGGACTGTATGGGGTTAATCTGGCTCAACACAGACCTTGCTGTTAATAATTTTGTAATTATTTATTCCTGCTTATTAATCATAACAATTAAATTTTTCATATTTGTATTAGTTAAGCACAACCTATTTTTAAAAGAGATCTAAAAATAAATCTGTGGGAGTTTCTACGCCCTCCTTCTCCCACAGTGGTCCAATGTAGAGAAGAGGCAAAAAATGACGTTTGCTAAGTATATGTAAATATCTACAGTAATAAAGTACTTTGACTATTGACTATGGACTATTGACTATTAGTCGTCTTTTTTACTTCTTTTAGGGCGTATGAGAGTTTTGACAATTTGCTTTTTATTTTTAGTATGTGGGATTTCCAATTCAAGTGGGAGTCTATTACGATACCTAGTAGCGTTGCTTCTTTTACTACTTCTAGTTTAGTGTTATTGTAGCTGCAGTTGATGTCTAGGGGGGATTTTTGATGAGGGTAGAATGTAATAAGTTTGGTTTTTTGAGGATTTATTTCGAGGTTGTGGTCGGTCATCCAATTTGTTAATTGTTCAAGGTTTTTTTTTAGTTGTTCGTTGACGTATGTGCTATTTTTATGTGAGGAGACCAGGGAAATGTCATCAGCGAAGAGGATGCAAGGGTCATCGAGAATTTTCGGGAGGTCGTTTATATACAAAAGAAAAAGAAGACATCCGATGACGCTGCCTTGGGGAATAGAAGCGTAAGTAGTTTTGCAGTCGGACCTGTGATATGTAATTTCTTTTGAAGTTTGGTTAAAATATTTTATCTGAACCTACTGCTCTCAGTTATGTAAATATGAGGCAAGCCAGTCGTGTGCTTTGCCTCTTATGCCTACTGCGTGCAGCTTTTGTAACAGTATGTCAAATTGTACTCTATCATATGCTTTCGTCATATCGATTAGTATGCCAACAGCGTAATGTTTATTATTAAGTATATTAAGGATTTCCTGGGTGAATTTATAGGCTGCCAGAGTGGTTGAGCGATCTTTTCGAAAGCCATTTTGGGAGTCGTGGAATATTTTGAATTTTTCACAAAAGGAATAGATGCGATCGTGAATTGCTTTTTCAAATATTTTGGCTGATGTGGGAAGAACAGCAATTGGACGATAGTGATCAGGGTCAGTTTTAGATTTCTTTTTGTGGATTGGTGTTATTACTGCTTTCTTTAAAAGTGACGGGAATATGCCTTGCTCGAAGGATTGGTTGATCAACAAACCGAGGGGAGGAGTAAGTAAGTAGGCACAATGCTTAAATAGAATTGGCGGAAATTCATCGAATCCGCAACTCTTCCTATTTTTGAGATGTTTTATTATTTTATTTACTTCAGTTATAAAATAAAAAAATACAGACACCAAGAAGGAAACAAAAGCTAAGTCAAAGCTCATATTACTATTAGACCCGATCACTACAAAGAAAATGCTCAAGTGTGTCACTTGCATAAAGCAATCTATGGGCTCAAGCAGGCTAGCCGGCAATGGAACCTGAAATTGAATGATACTTTACTTAAAATTGGACTGGCAAGATCAAAGATTGATCCATGTGTTTATTATTTAGTGAATGATTCAATGATATTTATTGCAGTGTGGGTGGATGATTTCTTAATATTCACTAATAATAAGAAAACTACTTCAGACATAAAAGAAAAATTGATGAAGGAACTCTGCATGAAAGACCTTGGTGAGATGAAGCATTGCATTGGTATAAATATAAATAGAAATCGTGAGGCAGGTGTCATCATGATGGACCAAGAGAAATACATCAACCTGATGTTGGAACAGTTTGGTATGTCTGATTGCAAACCAGTTCGCACTCCGATAGAAGTGAATGCTAAATTTGAAAAGAATCCTGAAGACACAGATAATACCTTTCCATACAGGGAGGCGGTTGGATGTCTTATTTATCTGGCACATGTTACACGACCGCACATAAGCTTTGCAGTGAATAAGTTAAGTCAGTACTGCAATTGTCCAGGAAATCAACATGGGCTTGGAGTGAAAAGGGTCATGAGATACCTTCAAGGAACGAAGAACCTAAAGTTATGTTATGTCAAAGAGGACTCGAAAGGAATTATTGGTTATTGCGATGCGGACTGGGCCAGTGATCCGTTGGATAGAAGATCGTGCACAGGTTACGTTTTTCTGTTTCAGAATGGATGTATTTCGTGGAACTCTTGCAAACAACAGACAGTAGCACTTTCGACAGCGGAATCGGAATACATGGCGATGGCTTCAGCCACCCGGGAAGCTCTTTGGCTGCAGCAACTGCAGGCTGAACTAGGCCAAAGCGACGATGGTGCGCTTACCATACATTGCGACAACCAGAGTGCAATTCGATTGGCAGCTACCGTCTGCATTTTCTCAGAGAGTGTGTTGTTAAATCTAAAGTCAAATTTGTGTTTGTGAACGGGTGCAATATGGTGGCTGATAATTTAACAAAGGGAACTTCTCTTGTGAAGCATTTGTACTGCGGCGGTAAAATGGGTTTGCGTTCTGTAGGGAGTGTTGGACATTAAGAACCCAACCTTCTTGTTAGGCTTATTGTCTTAGCAACCATATGTGACATGTTTGTTGACTTCAATACAAAGAACACGTTTGTAGTTTACGTTCACGTTTTATTTCAACTCTTATTATCTTCCAAATCTATCAATTATGCACTTTAGACACAAAAACATAATAATATTTACGGAGCCTTTGTTTACTGGTCGGCGGTGTTGCCGAATATTCTCTGGCCAAATGGCCTCTGCCACCCTGTATGGGAAAAGGCGTGACGCTGTGTGTGTTTGTGTGTTACATCCAAAGAAAACGAGCAAGTGCGAGGCGGACTCGCGCAGGAAGGGTTGAATGAATAGTTTGGTTTTTACATAGGAAAATGTTGTTTACAAAGTTATCGGTGCGGGCGGCTACCTTCATACTCCATGTATGTAACCAGGCATTAAACAAACCTTACTTTAGTATTCTGACAGAAAGTGCCAGAATTGCCACCAATACGCTGCTCTGACACAAAATATATTTGTTGCCTAAAAATCTTGAAGTATCTGATATATTTTATATGAAAGACGATCAATACGACGATCCAACGGTGGAAAAAACATCCTGAAGAAGAAGAAGAATGACTGCGACACACAGTCAGTCACACAACTAATTTCTCTATTAGTCGTTTTGTCGGTGCTTTAACTGCTTTAAGAAGGAAAACATTGAACTGCACATCAAAAATACTGATTTGCACAGCAAATATCGGGGCAACGTGCTGCGGTAGCTTAGGTGACCCTTCACAAGGGGATGAGCAAAGCGAAGCCCCCTTTATCCTTCGTGTTAGGTTGAAGATACAAGAACAACAAAAAATACTTAAAAGAAAAAAAAGTGTTTTTGCTGTATTTTTGATGTGCGATTAAATACAAGCCTTTTAAGAATATATGCCATACCGATTCCCACTAATATATGTGGCTGGCTGTTGCTCCTAATTTGTACTTATTTTCCAGAAAAATATCCCAGCTGTTTGTAGTATTTTACTGAATAGTCGAAACGTTCTCGGCGCGTACAATACTAGTCCGTGAACGTAACTGCAGGCGTTCCCTGAGATCATCAAAAGATAATGAAATCGGCCGAGTGCGGGTCGGACTCGCACACGAAGGGTTCCGTACGATCGTACAAGAAAGCATGAAGACGAAAAAAAAAACGAAAAAAAATGTCTGTCCTGGGTTTGGATATCAATAATAATAATTGACCGAGCGAGCGAAGGGCTCCATTTCGACAAGATAGGAGGCCGATTTTGCTTTCGTCTGTCTCTATGTCTCGTGTCTGTCAGTTCCGGTCTAGGGGCCACAGTTTTCAAGCGATCCTCACAAAACTTGGCACACGTGTTCCTTGAATTAAAAGTATTTTTTTGTTGAGAGCTTTTCTCGATTTTCACCTTGGGGGGGGGGGGGGGGGGGGGGGGAGTTTATGACGACATAAATTTTTTGTATGGTTTTTTTTTAATTCTGAAACCTATCGTGTGGGGTATCAAATTAGCTTCATGAGCCGGTTCTAAAAATATACTAAACCATTACCTTTCAGCCGCCTATTTTCTAAAAATCCAAGAAATATTTTCAAAACATACCAAGTTTGGACTCCTCAAAGTAGGAGACAGCTTAGTAAAGAGGATCTTTACAGACCATGAGAGTGAGTGAAATAGACTGTAATTATTTTCGTGAAAAGTCAATAGATTGTATTTTCAATCGCAAAATGTAGTTTACAAAGTTATTGGTGCGGCTACTTTACTACTTGATTTTGATTGATTCTAAAGTACTTACCTATAAATTGGTTCACAGTCCCCCCTGTTAGCGAGGTCTACTGCCCACAGGGCCACAAGTAATAATACCTTGGCCACTATTCACACACATTGATCTAGCCCCAAACTATGATTCCCTGTATATTGGGTACCAGACAACGACACACATACTTATATAGATAAATATTATTCTTGGATAGATAAACAACCATGACTAGGGTACAAACATCAGTTCTCATCAAACAAATATTTGCCCCCACCGGGACTCGAACCCGGGACCCTTGGCTTCGTAGGCAGGGTCACTGCCGACTCGGCCATTCGGGTCGTCAAATCATTTTTGTCAGGCAATCTCAAGGTATTACGTATCACATTGTAATGCTTAGGATTCTTAACAAAAGGCTAGGTGAATAAATACTAATTAAACGGTCGATGCGCAATAAACCTCTGAGTATATAAATTTGGAAGAACGAAGGTGAACTTGACTTGACACTTAATTCGCAATAACCGAAACTAATTATTTGGCCCATACCAAATGGACACCTTAAGGTGATACGTGAAAAAAATATGGCGTATTTTCGAATATATTTACTCCACTATAAAGTCATCTACAGAATTGGTTTTTTGGTTAACGTTTATTGAGTATTTGATTAAGATTCTCACAGAAGGAAAACGCGATTTGGTGAAATTTTCTCGATAGAATTTAATTGCGAAATGACCTCTAAAAAGAAGAAAGAAAGCGAAAGCGAAAACATGCGGTTCCTGAACACATGAAAAAGAGCTTATTATATGTGTATAGATAAACTAGTGTATGTAACCATACATAATTAGGCATTAATAGGCATAAATATTATTATGAAACTCGCCTTCGGCTCGTTTCATAAACCCACTCTCGAGTATGAATGCCCTCCAGTGACTGATACATAATGCCTGATTATGTACAGTTACATACACTAGTATATGTATACACATATAATAAGCACTCTTTCATGTGTTCAGGAACCGCATGTTCGACGGGCATTGTGGCATTGATCATTGCTTCACAGACAACTTAGAAGAGGCACGCAGGCGGGTGTCGGCGTTCGAAATTTAAATTTCACAATATGTCGAAATATTGATACATTTTGGTCATAATGTATCAATATTCAGATAAGAAATAAGTTTTTAACAAGTATTATATCATTATGCTGGTCGTACCGTGTGGGTTTTGGACGCAGTAAAGGGGTTTAAAATACGTGTGTAGATAAATATTTTAGCGCCATGTGTGGTTCTGATGTCGAACTCACGACAACATTAAATTTTAATTAACTCTTGATAGCTATTTTTATTATATTTTAGTATGCAGGTAACGCATACATCCTCTAGAGATGCGCGCAATCATCTAATATAAGTGCGTCATCAAACGGCAGATATGAGACGTCGAGCTACTAAATTTTAAATGACATAAACTTTTAATCGTCCCGGAATATCCTCCGGCTGTTCCTTCTAAGTAATTAAAAGTTTAGGTTAATCCTTGCTAAAGAAGGGTTGGTCTATGAAACGGATATTATATCCGGCCTAAAGCATATGTCGATATGTTGAACATGTAAAAATGAGAAGTGGATGCGTAGAATTGATCAATTCGATATATTTACATAAATGTTCACTTGTTTATCACTCACACAGTTTATTATAGTACCTAGTATTCTCTGAGTAGCATTTAAGAACTATTTATTTATGGTTTGTATTCCACTTTCATCAATAACTACGCATTACATTGTAATCGCCAATCGTAACGGCGTTAAATCTGATGGATCGGGTGTTAAAATTGGCGTTCCACAAGGTTCCATATTAGGCCCTTTCTTATTCCTGATATATATAAACGATCTGCCTTTCATGGTAGAGAAATCAACTGACATAGTGTTGTTTGCTGATGATGCTTCAATGGTCTTCAAAATTGAAAGACAAAAAGGAGATTTTGATGATGTTAATGGTGTATTGTCTTTAACCTTGAATTAGTTCACAGTTAATAATTTATTGTTAAACGCTGGTAAAACTAAATGTATCAAATTCTCACTTCCAAATGTCAGGCAAGTTGGGACCAGTTTAGTGTTGGACAGTACGTTAGAATTAGTAAATGACACGAAGTTTCTTGGAATAACCATTGATAGCAAATTGCAGTGGGGACCCTACATAGAAAAATTGGCTGGTAAATTAAGTTCTGCGGCTTACGCTGTTAGCAACATCAGACAAAACACGGATGTGGATACATCTAGGCTAGTATATTTTTAGTTACTTTCATAGTGTCATGTCCTATGGTATCTTGTTGTGGGGGAAAGCAGCGGATATTCAAACTATTTTTATTTTACAGAAAAGAGCTATTCGAGCATATTATAATTTAAAACGAACAGACTACTTAAGATAACTGTTTAAAGAAATTGACATGCTAACAGTAGCTAGTCTATTTATTTTCGAAAATATAATGTATGTACGCAAGAACCTTACAACATTTTCCAAACTTAGCGATAGCTGTAATATTAACCTAAGAAATAATCACAGACTATGTGCGTCCCGATTTAGACTCGCGAAGGTTAGCAATTCTTTCAAGGGTTAGTACATTCTCTACTATAATATTATATATCTTATTATAAGATACCTCTGGAGATTTTGAAATTGCCGTTTGAACAATTTAAAAAGCATGTTAAAGCCACTTTGTCGAAAAAGGGATATTACAATGTGATGATACTCCGTGATCGAGCCGCCATAGACTATCATAAAAGTAAAACGGTGGGTGTTTAATATTTATGCTTCGGAAACGCACCGGTTTTTTGTTGCGCGAATCGATCGCGAGTAATCGAGACATCACTAGCGGAAACGGACCGCAGATGTCACTCGTACCGGAACGAGATGTAAAATTGGAGGTTATCTTTACTCTTGGTCTGGTCTCGTCGGGAGAATAACATGGCGGCTCGGGCCCCATGGCATTGATTGGTATTTCGGTGTATCAATTACCATAATACAGGCATCGAGCCTGGTCAGAGTGTAAATCTACCTCATAGCGTCGGGCTATTGATTGTAATTAGATTCACGTCAGCGGTCAAGTGATTCGTGGTGAAGGTTGAAGTTGTACGGTCTCCAACTCGTCGTATCGGTAGCGGCGACTCCACGTGTCGGCAGCAGCACGCCGGCGAGCAGCGTCGGGCAGCAACGATAGTGATTCGACTCCTCTCCTATCCCAAACTGTGCCCCCTTTCCCGAATTCCCGTCTCGAATCGAGCTTTCGATTTCCTGTCTACGGTGACAAGGTAATAAACAAATTTCATCATTCTTTTCTCTCACGTGCGGGCAGAGGCACACCCCCTCATGACTCCACGCCGTTCGGTTTAGGCGTGGAATTAAACATTTTGGTAGCTGGAGCGCGGTTTCCTAGTGGGAAATCATCGATTCACGGTTGTAGGGCTGCCTTTGTCACATTGTAGTCGGAAACTACTGTAGTTGAGCATAAAAGATTGAACAGTCATTCTGCGAAGCCTAGATTGTATTACTTGCGATAGAACGTCAGGTTCTATAGTCCTACAGTGTTATTTCGGTTTACACAGCAGGGTCGGGCTATTTAAGGGGTATTTAGCTGATTTTGCTGACCTCAAAGGAAGTGTGGTTCCTATCGGAGGGGCCACTACTAGAAAAATAGTTTTTTTTTTTTTATAATAACCTTTTGTGTGTTATTTGTATTGTACCACATGGTGGCATTCTCTAATTGATTTAGAGTGTATATTATAAGGTGTATGTCCACAGGGCGACCATATTAAATATTGTTTAGGATTTAATTGTTTAGTGGTTGCCTTGGGTTTTACAACTTAGTTTTAATTTCTGTGCCCAGCGCTGACGGGAAAGTGCTGGTATCTGGCTGTGCTTAGTTCGGTAGTGAAGCATAGGACCAGGAACAATTAAATCGGTAACCATGGCACCTTCGCCCTTGACGGTACTGCGATATGGTGTCCGTGAGGAGATGAGATGGCTCGCCCATACTCACAAGTATGTGGAGCGACCCGACATGGACGATGTCCTGCTCAAGCGTGTGGAGGACGCAATGACACGCGTCGGGAAGGTGTGTCGGCTGGCTGCCGAGGCTGAAGCCCTCGGGCTTACGGATGAGGCCTCGGTGGCTGCAGTGAGGCAGCTCTGCGCGGATGCTGACCAAGCGATGGAGTGCTTGGGCGACATCGAGCGTCGCGCCGAAAAAATTAAGCGGTCGCGTCGGGATGACCGCGGGGAGGGTAGCGGAGACCCCCCCCCCCCCCCTAAGGGTGTGGTTGGACGGCTTCCACACCTGGAGATTCCGGCCTTCGGTGGGGCAATTGATGAGTGGCCGGCATTCATCAATTTGTTCGATAGCCTGGTCCACGGTCGGGACGACCTGGACAGCGCCTACAAGTTGGCCCAGCTATTGATGGCACTGCGGGGTGAACCGAAGGAGTTGGTCGGTCACCTAACGGTTACGGCGGGCAATTATGAGATTGCCCGGGTCATATTGTTTGACCGCTACCAACACAAACGGCGGTTGGTTGATGCGCAGCTGGGGAAGCTGTTCAGCATCCCAAGAGTAACCCGGGATGTTGACATCCGGGTACAGGTGCTCAACCCTGTGCTGGTGGCCACTAAGGCCCTTCAGAACCTTGGTCTGCCGGTAGACCAATGGTCATATATTGTGTTATATATGGTTTTGTCACGGTTGCCTGCAGCTGTTCAAGGTCGGTTTGAACAGCTGCATGGGGGCAGTAGCTCGGAACTGCCCACGCTCGTCCAATTAACGGAGTTTTTGGAGGGTGAATGCAGGCGATGCGACATCATGGATTCGGAGGCCAGTGTGCAGCGCCAACCCGCGCGGATGCGGGAGGGGCCGCGCCCCCCACCCCCACGGGGGGGTGGTCGGTCAAAACAATTTGGCGTTTTGAGTGCCGCGCCGTCGGGTGACGGCTGTGCGCACTGCGACAGTGCCGGTCATGAAGTGACCAGTTGCGCCAACTTTAAGGCGCTCGGTGTGGCTGCCCGCAGGAAGGTGGTCTTCCGCCACCGATTGTGTTTCGGTTGTTTGGGGCCGCACCAGCTGAGCGAGTGCTCACTCTCGTTCCCCCTGTGAGTGCTGCGGTGGCAGGCACCACATCGTGTTGTGCCTGAAGCGGTCAGGCCCATCGGACGGTCACCAGGGCCGGACTCAGGTTGGTCGGTCACAGGGCCCAACCAGGGCCGGACCCAGTCCCCCTCCGGGCAACGGGAGTCACCAACGGGGTGACTGGGGTACCCGCGGACGGAAGCCCCCCCCGAGGGGAAGGGGGCAGCGCGGGGGGTAACAGGCGGGATAGCTGGGGTTCGGTCGCCGCTGTCCAGGGCCAGCGAGGACTTCGGGCCGCTGGCTCACCGCGTGTTACGGGCGGGTGTCAGATGGCACCTATGAGTGGCGCAAAGGCTGGGAGCCCACCACCTTCTGCGCCACCCTGCCCGTCGCTCTGGGAGGCGAACAGTCGGATGTCGCCCCCATTCCTAGAGCGCCCCAGGTTGGATCCGCTCTCCCCCCTCCATCCACGGTGGCCACCGGGCACACCGTTCACAGTCCGGTATGGTCGGGTACCGGGAGAGCGAGGGGCCTATTATGCGGGTTGGGACCCCCTGATGTACATGCGGTCTGATATGCCACCGGTGGCATATCAGCAGCCCAGTTACCAGGCCGACGGAGGTCTGAGCGGGTTCGGATCCCGCGGAGGTTCCCGCTAGGGACACGCCGCCCACTTACAGGGTGCCGCCACTCCACAGACAGTCATGCTCCCCACCGCCTCGGTGATAGCGTGGAGTTCGGACGGCAAATCTTGTGTAGCACGAGCACTATTGGACTCGGGGGCCCAGGGGTGCTTAGTCTCGTGCAACCTTGTAAGACGGTTGGGCATTTCGGTAAGGGAGTATCCACATTCCATTCGGGGAATTGGGAACACGGAAGTCGGTTCCGTTAAGGGAGTATGTCGGATTACTCTCTCGTCACGGGTGGATTCATCGGTGAATCTGACGGTCACGGCATTAGTCATGCCTAATGTGATGGGCTCACACCCTCACGTACGGTTGTCGCCCTCGGTGCGACAGTTGGTCGCTGGGTTGTCACTGGCTGACCCGGAGTTCGATATTCCGGGCCCAGTAGACATTTTATTGGGTGTCGATGCCTTGGGATACCTGTTAGTGCCAGGTGTCCACGTGTTGCAGGCGACTGGTCTGGTTTCGGTCAACACCAGACTGGGCCATGCGGTAATGGGTCCGGTCATGCCGGCTGCCCCACGCCTAGCGACTGTGATACAGAAGTTTTGGGAGGTGGAGGAACCACCTACGGTCCGCCGGTTGGACCCGGTTGAAGAAGAGTGTGAAGAGTTTTATCGGAACAATACTGGTCGCCTTCGGTCAGGTCGTTTGTGTCACGCTCCGGAGTTAGTTGGACATCCCTTGTGGTGGGGTCCAAAATGGTTGACTCAAGCCGAATCGGATTGGCCAATGAGTCCACGCGTTACCACGGCGAACGGCGCCTTGACAGTCGGTGTCTGTACGACGCAACCAGAGCCGGAAGAGGAGTTCAGCCTGCTGGAACGGTACAGCTTGCTCGACAAGCTGGTCAATGTGACCGCCTGGATCTGCCGATTTGCGCGGAATTGTCGGAATTCTGAGGCGCAACGAGTGCGGACACAGGTCCTGACACCACGGGAACGGAACCATGCGTTGTTCGCATTGGTACGGAACGTGCAGACGGTGCACTTTAAGTCCGAATTGGACATTCTGAGACGCGGACGCGTCCAACTGAAGGGAGCTGTGGCTCGGCTCAACCCGTTCATTGACCCTCAAGGATTGCTGAGGGTAGGAGGTCGGCTGCGGAATGCCAACCTGCCTTATGCGGCTCGCCACCCGTTGTTACTCCCTAGGAAGGGGAAGTTGGTCGAACTGTTGATACAGGATCGACACATTCGGAATGGGCATGTCGGATGCCACGCCTTGATGGCGTTTCTCCAGCGCGAGTTCTGGATTCTATCGGGAAGACGCTTAGTGCGTAGCGTCGTATTTCGGTGCCTGCCTTGTTATCGGGCCAAGGCGGCTACGATGGAGCCCCAGATGGGCGATTTGCCCTCGGATAGGGTTAACGAAATCCGGCCCTTTGCGGGTGTCGGAACGGATTTCGCGGGACCATTCATGGTCAAGTCTTCACAGCTACGGAACGCCAGATTAGTGAAGGCATACCTGTGCGTCTTCGTGTGCTTGGCCACGAAGGCAGTCCACTTGGAGGTGGTCAGTGACCTCACTACGGAGGCATTTATCGCTTGTCTAGATCGGTTCGTCTCACGAAGGGGCCTCCCGACATTAATCCGTTCGGACAACGGCACAAACTTTGTTGGAGCCAGGCGATATCTGCAGGAGGTCACTCAATTCCTGAACGGTAATCAGGATGCCATCGGTACGGCTTGCTCCCGACGAGGGATTGAATGGGTTTTCAGTCCGCCGGGATGTCCTCATTGGGGAGGAATATTTGAGGCTGCGGTTAAATCGGCTAAGTCGCACCTGACGAGGATCATCGGTGAGACCTCTCTACGCTTTGAAGAGCTTGCGACGCTGTTATGTAAAATTGAAATGACACTGAACTCGCGTCCGTTGTGCCCGCTCAGTTCGGATCCAAATGATTTGGAAGCGTTGACGCCGGGTCACTTCCTGATAGGTCAGCCCCTTAACGCCCTGCCAGAATACCCATTCGGTGATGTTAAGTTAAGTCGGTTAACTAGGTGGCAGATGTTGCAGCAGATGGCTCAAGATTTTTGGAAACGGTGGTCCCTTGAGTACTTGCACATCTTGCAGCAGCGCCTTAAGTGGACTGACCGGACGAGCCCCCCTCAAGTCGGTGATTTGGTGCTGATTAAGGATGCGAACCTGCCATCATTGAGATGGAGACGAGGACGGATCGCCAATTTGTACACGGGTCAGGATGGCACGCCTCGATCAGCAGAAGTCAAGGTGGGGGACTCGGTCCTCAAGAGAGCGGTCGCAACACTTTCTCGCCTTCCTATTGATTAGGGACAGGTTCGGGCCTGTCCGGGCGGGTGACTGTTTAATATTTATGCTTCGGAAACGCACCGGTTTTTTGTTGCGCGAATCGATCGCGAGTAATCGAGACATCACTAGCGGAAACGGACCGCAGATGTCACTCGTACCGGAACGAGATGTAAAATTGGAGGTTATCTTTACTCTTGGTCTGGTCTCGTCGGGAGAATAACATGGCGGCTCGGGCCCCATGGCATTGATTGGTATTTCGGTGTATCAATTACCATAATACAGGCATCGGGCCTGGTCAGAGTGTAAATCTACCTCATAGCGTCGGGCTATTGATTGTAATTAGATTCACGTCAGCGGTCAAGTGATTCGTGGTGAAGGTTGAAGTTGTACGGTCTCCAACTCGTCGTATCGGTAGCGGCGACTCCACGTGTCGGCAGCAGCACGCCGGCGAGCAGCGTCGGGCAGCAACGATAGTGATTCGACTCCTCTCCTATCCCAAACAGTGCCCCCTTTCCCGAATTCCCGTCTCGAATCGAGCTTTCGATTTCCTGTCTACGGTGACAAGGTAATAAACAAATTTCATCACTTCTTTTCTCTCACGTGGCAAAGGCACACCCCCTCATGACTCCACGCCGTTCGGTAGGCGTGGGAAATTAAACAGTGGGCAAGAAAAAATATTTTCAAGACTTGAAAAGTATAGTAAATAAGGCTATAACTCAAGAAAAATTTGCATTCTTTAGACACAACATTAACAATAATATTCGGAACCCAAAAAGACTTTGGAAGAACCGTAAGGGCACATTATTACCTAAAAAAGACACTGAACTGCCGTCCTTTTTTAATGACCCGAATGTTATAAATAACCACTTTTTGTGTTTACCAGGTGCCGCAGTAACTTCTATTTCTCACATGACATTTTTTGAATATCATAGACATAATGAGGCCAAGTTTCAAATAGAGCCAGTCAGCTTAGACCGCTTGATTAAAATTATAAAGGAGTTGAAATCAAACGCCGAGGGTTGCGATTTTATTACTCTAGATATGCTGGTAATGACACTTCCTCACACTATAGACTTAATTCAATCTATTATAAATACCTCCATTTCCTCAAATACGTTTCCTGATGTATGGAAGCATGCCATTGTTCTACCACACCCGAAGAATAATAGCCCTACCGAACTAAAGGATCTCAGGCCTATCAGCATTTTACCATGTCTGTCTAAAATTTTAGAAAATGTAGTTTGTGAACAGTTAACCGACTTTCTTGAAAGAAACCATATGTTGCCTGCGGTGCAATCAGGCTTTAGAAAGGGGCGCAGCACTACGACAGCATTGCTCGACGTTACCGATAATATACTAAACGCAGAGGACAAAGGCATGTGCACGCTCTTGGTGTTGCTTGATTTTTCAAGGGCCTTCGATTGCTTAAATATAAACCTTCTTTTGTCAAAGCTACGCTATTATGGGTTTGATCACGACGCTATTAATTGGTTTGATAGTTACCTCAAAAATCGCTCCCAATGTGTTAAGATACATCGTAGTGATGGTTCGCAAGTGGTGTCTGACAAAGGTCAGGTCAATAGGGGTGTCCCCCAAGGATCAATTCTGGGGCCAATTTTATTTATTTTATTCTCAGCGGATATTACTAAGCATATCAGACACTGTAAGTTTCACATATATGCGGATGACATCCAAGTACATATATCGAGCAAGCCACATGATATTAATGACGCAATATACAACCTTAATGAAGATCTTGGTAGAATATCTGATTGGTCCTCTAGTAATTGCCTTCGATTGAACCCAATAAAAACTAAGTACCTAATCTTCGGTAGCAAGTACCAAGTAGATAATATAAACCCAACGACAAGTGTTGAGCTCATAGGAGAGCCTATCGAAAGAGTGTACGAAGCCAGAAACCTAGGACTTATCATGGACAGTGGCTTACGTTTTGAAACGCATGTGAGCCATTGTGTGCGAGACTGTTTTTATAGGTTGAAGATTCTGTACAAGATGAGGCCGTATTTGGGGTTAACGTTGCGAATACAATTGACTGAGTCACTGGTTCTGTCTAAACTGAATTACATGGATACGGTTATTGGTCCGCGACTTTTGGCAAAAACCAAAAAGTTAGTGCAACGCGTACAGAATGCTTGCGCGCGATTCAATTTTGATATTCCGTTAAGGTATCACGTGACCCCATACCTAAATAAACATACAATTTTAAAATTGGATCATCGTCGAAAGCTTCACTTGGCGTGTCTTTTGTTCGGGGTGATGAAATATAAGGAGCCAAGTTATCTTTTTGAGAAACTTTCATTTAAGTCGAGGCACCATGTGTCCCGCCAATGCTCAACGCAGCTCGCTACAGAGCGGCACAGCTCTGCTGCCTTTAGAGGGAGCTTCCGCTATGCTGCGACCAAGTGTTGGAATAATATCCCTCCACCAATCAGGAACCTGCGTTGTTTATACGGATTTAAATGCACGTTGAGAAAATTCCTTTTTGAGCATCAAAAATTCGAAGAATCTATACGAATTGACACTAGCGCAATATAACTGACTATATATCATATGAAATTGTGACCTTTAATATTAATACTGTTTTATATTTATATAGATTTATTTTATACCTTTAATTAACCTGTTACCTACTATAAAGTCTGAATATTCATGTCTATCTATGTTTCTCTTTTAAAATGTTTTTCCTTCTGCCTGTGTTTATAAATGTTTACACAAAAGTGCACATTGTTGTGCGTGTTGTCACCCGTCGGTCACAACGGAAGACCAGCGCTGATTGTTCGCATTCAGCATATGCTGAGTTGAGGCCGGCTTGTGACAGGAAATATTCTTATGTACCTAGTTGTTCAATATTGACTCCTATTTTTGTTTCCTGTTACAAATAAACTTCTTTCTTTCTTTCTTTCAATGTTCAAGATTACTTAAATGACAGGACTGTATGGGCTTAATCTGGCTCAACAGAGACCTTGCCGTTGATAATTTTGTAATTATTTATTCCTGTTTATTAATCATAACAATTAATTTTTTAATATTTGTATTAGTTAAGCACAACCTATTTTAAAAGAGATCTAAAAATCAATCTGTGGGAGTTTCTACGCCCTTCTTCTCCCACAGTGGTCCAATGTAGTGAAGAGGCAAAAAATGACGTTTGCTAAGTATATGTAAATATCTATAGTAAAAAAAAACCTAGACCGGGTCTGTGGCGTACAGGGCAAGGCCTTCACCAGGGGCACCGCCTGAGGGACCGGACTGTGGCTACCGCTCTGGGTCCTGTCAAGGATCTCCCTTGCTGTGCAGCGTGGCAATACAGCCAGAGTTATGACGAACTTTGCGTCGGATAAGACCTGGGGACTTATCCGATGCAATTTCTAATTAATTAATGGCTTAATTTCTAATAAATAATCCTTCAAATACTAAGGTTATTTTTACTTCGTTTTTTTAAGTCTCCAAAAGCTAGTGAACTAAAATGGTGAGCTAAATGGAACACGTTTCAAATAAAACAAAACCCGCGGTTGTTACAAAATGCTGCAACTGGATGTATCAAACATTAATCTTCACATTAATCTAATTTCATAACAAGATATTTTAAGTAGCCTTGTTTTTTATATTTTCCCGCAGGAGGTGCAAAACGTAGAGTATACTCCTCGGAGATAAAGCTGTTTTGACTTGGGCATGCTTGAATCCTTCACTTCACTCAGGACTCAGACTTAATACCCTCGTTTTGCTAGGGAATCAACTCACCCTTGCTTGGGAGTTATCTGGAGTCCTTCCTTAAGTTCCCTATTCAATATTGCGCCCTTGACGTAAAACAGTACTTTAATCGCGTGGTGCATAATTTACTATAATCAACCGCGATATGTTAAATATTCTTCGCGTTCTTCGATATGTCAGAAATTGAAATATGTCGAGTAATAAGCCAAAAAATTTAATAAGCCAAAGCATTGCTTGCTGTGGTTTCCTAAATCCTTAATACTATACATAAAACCATGCCATATTTTATTAAATCTGAATAATTCCTTCTCAGCTATTACCTGGGAAACAAAACCGTTTGTTGGAACACGGCTATTCGGATTCCGGATTTGCTGTGACATCTCTATTTAACCTGAATAGGAAGGAGGACTACCTACTGCCTTTAAAATATAGGTATTATCGCCCGAAGCAAGGCTGGGGGGGGGGGGGGTGTAATGGTAGGAAGCGTCCAGTCCAGATGCCCTTTATTGCCTGCCTCTCAAGTGCGGCCTTTTTTCGTTAATTAACTCTGCTATTTCGCTAGCACAATGAAAACTCTATGGTGTCATTTTCCTGCTCCTGTTTTATTTAATTTGTAAGAATCGCGGTCTCGTAACGGCAACTTTGTGCTTGGAATGTATTCTTCTGATAATAAAATTGACGTGATAATATAATGTGTATCAAACACGCCATTAATTAAATCTCAGACACAAAAACCAAACAAACCGTGTTAAAAAAGCTAGTTTGAGAACTAACAGCTTTTAACCAGTTCCGTACCATAAAAAGGAAAAACGGTACCATCAGAAATCTGATCATTTATTGTGGTACGTAGTTTAAACTAGTGGTTCTGTGAGAACAGTAAATTATACCTCGCGAGCCCTTCGACATACATACATACTTAAACATATTCCGTATTACTACAAAACATATTAACTAAACAAACGCCAAATACGTTATTTTTGTCTTTAAACAAGTGTTGAACAGGAGTTTATTTTTTTGTGGTAAGACGTAAGACCCATTTTCACGACTCACGGACAAAAGACTTTATTATAATTCGAAACAAGTTTATTTTGCGCAACAATTTAATGAAGAAAGTCCAATTTCAAATTGAATTTCAGGGGCTTGAATTTTCCAATTACTATGCAGACTTTTGAGCAAAATAGGGGTATTAGTTTTGGCGATTACTCGCGTTTGATTGGTCCTAGCAGATTAAATCTGGTGTCTACGGGTTTGTCTCGTGAAGGCCGAGAACTGCTGAGTCTGATAAGGTATACATTTTCCGAAATAAAATAAAAAACTGAAATCCAATATAACGAATACAAGCAAAATGGTCGAATAAGCGCCCATCTACAGCACTTAAAATCGAATAAATGTTGATTAAGGGCTGAAATTTTAACAGATTGTGCCATAAACGTGCTCCAGCTATTATTAAGCATTTTTATCTAAATTGCGCAGTAACAATGTCGAATACGCAACTACACAACCCATATTCGACCAATATAGTCCATTTATTCGACATCTCTATAACAGTTGCTTTGTTTTTTGTCAATAATCTCTTTCAAATGCTCTTGTGGCACATTAATTTGATTAATACTTCAATAATAGCATCTTGGTTACGTTTATAGTCTTTTACTGTGACAAGCAAATAAATAATTATATTTCATAATGATTTTTGAATTACAAGATAATGGATTACAAATCATGGAAAAAAACAAAGCGGAGTGGTAATTACAGAAAAAAAAAAAAGATAAGAAGAAATTAAATACAAAGTTCGAACAAAGTATGTCTCAAAAATCGTCAAGTGCGATGGCGGAAACTTCAAGTGGTTCCGTTGTTTCACAAAAAACAACTGAAGTAATCCAGGGCCTGGTGTCAACAAGTGATGTTCCTGTTGTACGGATCTAAATCGATTCCGAAAAGGTTTTAGATGACTCTCATAAGCTTTCGAGATACTTCAGAGACTGAAGAAACAGAGAGTGATGAGCAGGATGAAGATGATTAAACTGACAGTCGGTTTGAACAATAAAAGAGTGGGCTCTAGAGTATAACATACCGCAGAGTGCTTTAAACAATTGGCTGGCATACTTAATAAAAGAATACCATGCCTGCTTCCTAAAGATCCACGCACATTCTTATACGCAATACGAATACAGAGAAAATCAATATGATTAACGTGGGTTCGGGGTGCTATTGGCATAATGGTCTGTCAGAGCATCTAGTGCAAGCACTGAAACAATGTAGTTGTTCGTTAGATACAATCTAGACAAGTTTTCGCGTAGAGGGAAATGCTTTTTAAAAACCAACTTTTTATTGGAAAAACTTAATATTTCTTAAAATGACTGCTCGATTTTGAGAGACAGACAACTAAACTTAGACTAACTTAAACACGTCTGTACGATGCGAGTCCAGACGACTAATTGTCCTCGTCCCACGACTCTACGGGCTGCCAGGAAGCAGACCACGTCATCTCAACTCTTGGAAGTCCCTCTTAGACCAACAAAGTATCACAGATGGGCAGGAATGCTTACTAGGAACCCATCTGTACCTATGAGATAAGTGCTGATGAAGCGTTGACAGTCAGCACTTCAGGTCAAGAGGAGAATATAACTATCTCCTGTAGCGTGAACTCGCAGACGTCGTTTTAAGACTCCTTTGTTATGTTAATTTTTATTTCGATTTTATTGTGATACAGGCTGGTTGATGTTTTATAAGTTTATGTGAAATTGAAAGTTCGAATTATTCTAGATTCTTATTGGTAGTTGTCAGTTTTGGCAGGACTGGAAAAAATGATTTTCATTCAGCTGTTGGAGTCGTAAGCATTTTGGTGCACATTTTTCTCGTTTGAACAGTTTTGAAGCATGAATGCTAATTATATATCGAAACAGCCTGATACTCAAACAATCTATTCCCATGGACATCTGTCCTCTAAGTAATCAGATATCCTATAGTAACCTTTTTTATACAATTTCTGTTTTATTATTATTTTAAACTTGTCTAAAGGTAAGTTTTTAATATCAGTAGGGACCTTATTGTAATAGCGTATAAAATTGCCTTTAAAAGAATAACTAATTTTATGTAGTCGGCTTACATAAGCAACCAACTTGTCTTTATTTCTAGTATTAAAATTGTGTATATCACTGTACTTCTGAAAATTAGTTATATTTCTTTTTACATACACAAGATTGTCATAGATATATTGAGACACAAATGTCAGAATATTGATTTCTTTAAACTTTTCCCTCAGTGACACTCTAGGCCCTAATCTATAAATTGCACGAACAGCCCGTTTCTGCAGAATAAATATACTATTAGCATTCGCAGCGTGACCCCACAATAAAATACCATAGGTCATTAGACTATGAAAGTAACTAAAGTAGACTAGTCTAGCGGTGTCTACGTCGGTAAGAGCTCTAATTTTTTTAACTGCGAACGCTGCTGAACTCAGTCTGTTCGACAATTTATTTATATGAGGATCCCATTGTAGTTTGGCGTCTAAAGTAATGCCCAAAAAGACAGTCGACTGCACAAGGTCCAATCTCTGTCCTTTTATAAATATGTCTGTAGTTACCGGGTTCACATTGGGTAACACGAATTTAATACATTTAGTTTTCTTTTCATTAAGTAATAAATTGTTAACAGTAAACCAGTTCACTATACTAGAGATAGCATTGTTTACCTCGTCATAATTTGATTGCTGTCTTTTTACTTTAAATATCAAAGAAGTATCATCGGCAAACAATACTAACCCATGTTCTGCTTTAACAAGGTAAGGTAAATCATTAATATATACTAAAAACAAGAAAGGACCAAGAATTGAACCTTGCGGTACGCCCATACTTATTGAAGACCCAGGTGATCATTTCCCGTTAACATCGACCATCTGAACCCTATCTGTTAGATATGACTCCAGAAGGCCAAGGGCCTGATCTTTTACACCATAATGGCGTAACTTCCTGACAACAGTGTCATGATGGACGCAATCAAAAGCCTTGGATAGATCGCAGAAGACGCCTATTGCATCCATTGCGTCTTCCCAGGCATCAAAAATATTGTCGATTAGTTCAACACCAGCATCGGCTGTTGAACGACCCTTTGTGAAACCAAACTGAGCAATATGAAGTAAATTATTGAAATAAAAATGACTTTGCAATTGATTAAGTATGAGTTTTTCAAATATTTTGCTAAGCGTTGGTAGTATCAATATGGGTCTAAAATTGGTGGGGTCTGATGTACTACCAGCTTTGAATAAAGGTTTAACTTTACTTAGTTTCATCAAGTCAGGAAACACACCATTATCTATACATTGATTAAATATACAACAAAGGTGAGGTGCAATACAATCTACAATGGAACTAATAATTTTTACTGATAGACCATGGGCGTTAGCTGTCTTTTTCATTTCCAGGGATTTAAACGCTTTTACAATGTCTTCATTATTTACGTGCCTAAATTTAAAATCTGTTTTACATTCCTCAAAGTTTTGTTTAAGTATAGATTCAGCAGCAGCGGGAGATGAATTTAAAGACTTGGTTGTTGAAACTGGAATGTCCGTAAAGAAATTTTCGAAAGCTTTTGCTACTTCTAGGTCTGTACTTAGCAATTGATTATCTATCTTAACCTTGAAGTTATTATATGTAGCTTTGGCCTTTCCAGTCTCTCTGTTTATAATTTGCCAAGTCGTTTTCATTACATTGCTACTAGATTCAATTTTGTTTTTAATGAAATTAGATTTAGCTACGGCACAAACGCGTTTAAACATTTTTGAATAACTACGAACATAATCTAGAAAGGCCGTATTTTTGTTATATGATTTCTCTTCATAGAGTTCATATAATCTTCGTCTGCTCCTATGAATTCCAACTGTCGCCCAATCACTAAACAAAGCTTTGTTATTAACTTTTATAGTTTTTGATTTAAATACCGTATCATATTCATTTACTGAGTTGTACAACAAATTTGGATCGTCACTGTATGGTATTTCCCATAGTTTATCTAAAATATTATTCCTGTAGTGTTCAAGCCGAGTGTCACTAACGGGCACACATGTAATATCCTCTTTTTGGTCCTTTTTTATTTTAATATTGAATATACCTATCTGACCAGAGTGATCAGAGGTTAATTTATTGATGACCGATTTGAAAATGGGCGTAATGTTAGTAAATATATTGTCAATGCAGGTAGCAGATGTTGCAGTAATTCTAGTAGGCTCCAAAAACAGATAGTTCATATTGTGACATAAAAATAAAGATTTTAATCTAGTACAAATATTATTATCCTCTAACAGATTAACATTAAAATCACCACAAATTATAAAAAAAATGTTTTTATCGCTGATTTTAATCAACACTTCATCCATTTTCTTTTCGAATAAATCAAAGGATGACTCTGGTGGTCTGTATACGCTCATTACAATAAGTTGTTCAAGTTCAATACAGGCTATTTCCATGGTACGCTCAACAGACAGGCTCACTATGCCAACTCGTTCCTTATATTTAAAACTATTATTTACAAGTATTAAGGAGCCACCGCGATCAGCTGTTTTTCTGTTGAACGAACTAGCAACGTGGTGGTTATTAAAGTTGAACATGAACTGATAACTCTTTAAAAAGTGCTCTGTTATACATAAAATATCAATATTATTACAGTTCATTAATAACTCAATTTTCAGTTCTTTACTTAACATGCCCTGTATATTTTGATGAACCACGTTTAAAATATTCTTACTTTTACATTTTTCATTACTAGTAACTTGATTTAATGGGCAAGATGAAGGTATATTTATACAAATATTAATATTACTGCCAGAGTTACTCTCTGTTGTCCTATGGGTTAATTTAAAGAGCTTGGAACAGATTCCAAGGAGTACATGTCATTATTATTACACTGCTCAATAGAAGCAGGCGTTTCATTAGTCAAAAACTTGACTGAGTTCAAAATAAAATAAGATAGTGACTGTGCTATCTGTTTTGTATAAAACCTAGATAGGTAATACCTATCCTTAGTCAAATAAAAATATTTTCCAATACAAATATTGGTGTCTATGAAATGAAATTTTTCAGTATGACGACATGTCAATGTGTGTATGAATGTATTATAATCATGTCTTATATGATTTTCATGTTGTGACAAAGATTGGCTGAAGGGAAACGCAAACAAGATTATTCTATCTACATTTTGTAAAGAATTTAATTTGGAAAAGTATTTAGTAATTAGTTTATTAGATACATTTTCCCTTCTACCAATTAAAATAATTAGGGTGGTTGGTTCTAAAAACTGCGATGACAACACTTTGTTTAATATTTGTGAATATGTGGCGCCAGGCATACAGTTATTTAATATTGCCTGGCCCACGCGCTGACTAAGTTGTAAACCCATATTTTTTCCAAGTTCATCGCTGTACATAATATACCTATCCTTTGTCCGAGAGAAGGAGGCGTTATTGATAACACTATTAGTACTCAAGTCGACTGACGGCGGCGCCTGGGTCAGTATCAGCTGATCGGCCGGCTGTTCGGCGGGACACACGGTCGGCACGGAACAGTCCGCTGGAGCTTGTTTACAATCACAGAGTGATTGTCGGTCAAAGATATGAAAGTGTCATAATTATACCTACACGTCTCCAACAAACTATTCATAGCCGACACATGTTCCTTAATTTCGTATTGTGCTGACTCATATTTACCTGTAATACTTTGTAATGATGAGTTTAAAATATGCATATCTGACTGGAGTCGCCGTGTGTCACATTCGTACTTTTCTGTAGTTTATTCCAAACATAATCTACAATCATCGATTTCGTTAATTAATTCGACACGTTCCTTGCTACAATTTACATTTTTACAAAATATTTTATTTCTATTAGCTAGTTTTTGTGTTTTTTTTATATAATTATTCAATTTAACATATTTCTTTAATTTATTTTTACTACAGCTCATAGTGGTTACTGATTGCGATCTATTGGGACTATCACAGTTGAATTTTGATCTATGGGAGAGATGACAGAAGCTACAGGTGGAGTGATCAGCTCCTCAAAGAGTGACTGGGTCTGCCCCGACCTGAGGCTATCGTTTGCAGTTTGTAGTGCAGAAATTTCGTTACGTGCGTCGCGAAGCTCCTTCTCCAGGGCAGCAATACGCCTCAGGGCATCTTCGAACGCACTGCCACTCCGGTCGAAGCCATCTACCAGGTGCTGAAGCCGATCCCTATCTCCCGTCACATCAAGGAACTTGTTGTGCAACTCTGCCATCTCACTTTTTTATTTTAAGTTCTTATTAACTATAAGCAACACCTCCTTCTCACTTTCATCCCTTTCAGTAAGCAACTGCTCATTGGTTACCTTACACTGTTTTAATTCATATAAAACTAATTTTAAGTTATCTTCTAGTTGACGGGCTGCCTCACTTCTGGTTGTTGGCATGTTAAACAAAATAAAACAACAGTAAAAAGCAAGATTGAAGCACAGCTGTAGCACAGCTGATAAGCAGTCACTTAAATTGAGGTTATGATTAACGAAATGTGCAAAAAAAAATAAGCTATTCAACAAAAAACAAAGTAATTCCAAATCAATTTACGTGCCTAAGTAATTAGTTAAAATTGAAAATATCGTTAATTATAGCCCAGTAGCAAATTATTTCAAATAAAATTGATTAATTCCACGCCTCAACCGAACGGGCGTGGAATCATGAGGGGTGGTTTTCACCAGCACAGGGAGTATCGCAAGTGGTACTGACCTTGACGCCTTAGGCTGGAACTCGAAAACTCAATTCGAGGCAGGAATGCGGGATAAGGAGCACAATGGGTGGGTGGAGAGGAGTCGAATCTTACTCTCGTCGTAGCCCGATGCTGTCGCCGTCGTGTTGCTTGCCGACAGCAAGCGTCGCTGTCCGAATGCGACGAATTAATCCCCGAATCACATTAACCTTCCACGACACGAAGCACTCACTCCGATGACGTGAATGTACTTATTCCCGACGATTATTATAATTAATACTCCGACCAGGCACGACGCCTGTGTTAGACAATTATTACACTAAAATACAGCCAAAGCCCGAACGCCATGTGCTGACATTTTCTCTCACGACAAGAAAGTAACCTCCAACTCGTCATCTCGTTTCTCTACAAGTGACAGCTGCTAGTTCCGTTTCCGCTAGTGATGTCCCGATCACTCGCGGTCGATCCGCGCAACGAAAACTGGTGCGTTCCGAAGCATAAATATTAAACAGTCACCCGCCCGGACAGGCCCGAACCTGTCCCTAATCAATAGGAAGGCGAGAAAGTGTTGCGACCGCTCTCTTGAGGACCGAGTCCCCCACCTTGACTTCTGCTGATCGAGGCGTGCCATCCCGACCCGTGTACAAATTGACGATCCGTCCTCGTCTCCATCTCAATGATGGCAGGTTCGCATCCTTAATCAGCACCAAATCACCGACTTGAGGGGGGCTCGTCCGGTCAGTCCACTTAAGGCGCTGCTGCAAGATGTGCAAGTACTCAAGGGACCACCGTTTCCAAAAATCTTGAGCCATCTGCTGCAACATCTGCCACCTAGTTAACCGACTTAACTTAACATCACGGAATGGGTATTCTGGCAGGGCGTTAAGGGGCTGACCTATCAGGAAGTGACCCGGCGTCAACGCTTCCAAATCATTTGGATCCGAACTGAGCGGGCACAACGGACGCGAGTTCAGTGTCATTTCAATTTTACAGAACAGCGTCGCAAGCTCTTCAAAGCGTAGAGAGGTCTCACCGATGATCCTCGTCAGGTGCGACTTAGCCGATTTAACCGCAGCCTCAAAAATTCCTCCCCAATGAGGACATCCCGGCGGACTGAAAACCCATTCAATCCCTCGTCGGGAGCAAGCCGTACCGATGGCGTCCTGGTTACCGTTCAGGAATTGAGTGACCTCCTGCAGATATCGCCTGGCTCCGACAAAATTTGTGCCGTTGTCCGAACGGATTAATGTCGGGAGGCCCCTTTGTGAGACGAACCGATCTAGACATGCGATAAATGCCTCTGTAGTGAGGTCACTGACCACCTCCAAGTGGAAGCACACGAAGACGCACAGGTATGCCTTCACTAATCTGGCGTTCCGTAGCTGTGAAGACTTGACCATGAATGGTCCCGCGAAATCCGTTCCGACACCCGCAAAGGCCGGATTTCGTTAACCCTATCCGAGGGCAAATCGCCCATCTGGGGCTGCATCGTAGCCGCCTTGGCCTGATAACAAGGCAGGCACCGAAATACGACGCTACGCACTAAGCGTCTTCCCGATAGAATCCAGAACTCGCGCTGGAGAAACGCCATCAAGGCGTGGCATCCGATATGCCCATTCCGAATGTGTCGATCCTGTATCAACAGTTCGACCAACTTCCCCTTCCTAGGGATTAACAACGGGTGGCGAGCCGCATAAGGCAGGTTGGCATTCCGCAGCCGACCTCCTACCCTCAGCAATCCTTGAGGGTCAATAAACGGGTTGAGCCGAGCCACAGCTCCCTTCAGTTGGACGCGTCCGCGTCTCAGAATGTCCAGTTCGGACTTAAAGTGCACCGTCTGCACGTTCCGTATCAATGCGAACAACGCATGGTTCCGCTCCCGTGGTGTCAGGACCTGTGTCCGCACCCGTTGCGCCTCAGAATTGCGACAATTCCGCGCAAATCGGAAGATCCAGGCGGTCACATTGACCAGCTTGTCGAGCGAGCTGTACCGTTCCAGCAGGCTGAACTCCTCTTCCGGCTCTGGTTGCGTCGTAAAGACACCGACTGTCAAGGCGCCGTTCGCCGAGGTAACGCGTGGACTCATTGGCCAATACGATTCGGCTTGAGTCAACCATTTTGGACCCCACCACAAGGGATGTCCAACCAACTCCGGAGCGTGACACCCACGAGACGCACAGTCTGCTGGGTTCATTTCCCCTGGAACATGTCTCCAGATTAAGGGAACCTCCGAATTCAAAATCTGCGAAACCCGATTCGCCACAAAAATCTCCAGCTTATGAACTGAAGCCTTCAGCCAGCGTAACACGATCTGGCTGTCCGTCCAAGCGTAGACCGTATCTTCTAACGCTATTGACCCACGAAGAACCGTCATCGTGTGGTTGAGCAGACGAGTCAGGAGAGCCGCTCCCAAAAGCTCTAATTTGGGAATGGTCAGGCGAGTGCGCAACGGCGCAACCTTGCTCTTGGCCATGACCAACCGCACATCAACCTCCCCCGAGGAGTCGACCGTATGCAGATATACCGCAGCTCCGTAGCCCTTCTCCGAGGCATCGCAAAACCCATGCAGGGTGGCGGTGTATCGTTTGGTGGAGATCAACCTCCTTGGCAGTGAAATCCGATTGATGCCAGGGAGGGTCGAAAAGAACGAGTCCCACTCTGAGCTCAATTACCCGCCGATCGGGTCGTCCCATTTCAGCTCAGCAGACCACAATTTCTGCATAAAACACTTGAGCTGAAATGTTACCGGGGTGATCCACCCGTTTGGATCAAATGTCCTAGCCACCGTTGAAAGGACGTTCCGTTTCGTCCAGACCTTCGGGGAGTCCAACTCGACCCGATACGAAAACATGTCTGACACCGGCTGGTACTGGACGCCTAATACCGACAACATATTTGGATTTTCCAAATTTTCAAAAATGTGGGGATCCTGCTGGTAGTCATCCGGAAGACCAGACAGTAACTCTGGAGAGTTCGACATCCATTTCCAGAGCTCGTAACCTCCACCCCGTAAGAGCTCAACTAGCTCGTCCCGTCGAGCGAGCGCCTCCTCTACGGAATCTGCACCGGTACAGATATCGTCCACGTAGAGATCCTGCTCCAGGATCGCTGCTCCTCTAGGGAAATTTAACCGTTCTCGATCCGCTAACTCCCGCAGAGTGCGAATCGCAAAATAAGGACTAGACCGTAGCCCGTACGTGTTGGTGTTCAGCTCGTACACCCTGATGGGCTGATCTGGGCTCTCTCGCCACAGTATCAGCTGATACCGTCTATCGTCAGGGTGAATGACCGTCTGCCTAAACATCATCCGGATGTCAGCTACAAACACAACATTGTGTCGACGGAACCGTGTGATAACATCCGCGATGTCATGGTTCAACTTCGGCCCTGAATGCAAACACTGGTTCAGGTTCATACCGTTAGATGTTGATGCCGATCCATCGAACACTACCCGTATTTTGCCCTCCGGGGTCCTCAAGACCGCGTGATGAGGCAGAAAGCAGTGGTCTTCACGCTTCCAGTCGATACCCGAAACCGATGGCCGAGCGACTCGTATTCCCGCATGAAGTCGACGTACTTCTGCCGGAAAATCCCGTCACGCTTCATGCGTCGTTCCATCGACAGAAGCCGCGTCTCGGCTGCATGGTGTGAACTGCCCAGCGGTGGGCGATCACTCCGGAATGGAAGACGTGTGAGAAATCGACCTGACCGAAGGCGACCAGTATTGTTCCGATAAAACTGTTCACACTCTTCTTCAACCGGGTCCAACCGGCGGACCGTAGGTGGTTCCTCCACCTCCCAAAACTTCTGTATCACCTCCGAGAGTACAGAACCGAATAAGGGACTACGAGTCGCTAGGCGTGGGGCAGCCGGCATGACCGGACCCATTACCGCATGGCCCAGTCTGGTGTTGACCGAAACCAGACCAGTCGCCTGCAACACGTGGACACCTGGCACTAACAGGTATCCCAAGGCATCGACACCCAATAAAATGTCTACTGGGCCCGGAATATCGAACTCCGGGTCAGCCAGTGGCAACCCAGCGACCAACTGTCGCACCGAGGGCGACAACCGTACGTGAGGGTGTGAGCCCATCACATTAGGCATGACTAATGCCGTGACCGTCAGATTCACCGATGAATCCACCCATGACGAGAGAGTAATCTGACATACTCCCTTAACGGAACCGACTTCCGTGTTCCCAATTCCCCGAATGGAATGTGGATACTCCCTTACCGAAATGCCCAACCGTCTTACAAGGTTGCACGAGACTAAGCACCCCTGGGCCCCCGAGTCCAATAGTGCTCGTGCCACACATGATTTGCCGTCCGAACTCCACGCTATCACAGAGGCGGTGGGGAGCATGACCGTCTGTGGAGTGGCGGCACCCTGTAAGTGGGCGGCGTGTCCCTAGCGGGAACCTCCGCGGGATCCGAATTTATTTATTTATTTATGTTACAAAGTCAACAGCACAAAACATTTGAAAAAAGGCAATAACTTAAACTGAGCAAAGGCCAATTAATGACTTATATTTTATAGGCCAGACATAATTGGTAGGGGTGATATACATAAGATATTGGATGTGATGGGACGGGAGGGAAGGAGAGTGGAGTGTGTGTAAGGTTATGTCGTCGTGTTTGTTTATGATGTTAATGTGTGAGTGTGAGTGCGAGTGAGAGATATTTAAGGTCTTGTAGTTATGAGAGACATGATAAGCCGAAATACCCAGCTATACACCGTCTTCATTACTTTTGGTAAGCTGTAGCAGTAGGTGCCGCTTGAACTCACCCCGCGACATGTGGAAAATGTCGAGATGTGCAAAGTGGTCATTGTATGTACGCGGAAGGCGGCAGTTGAGGGAGTTGGCCGCGTAGTTTGTGCGGGCGAAGGGGACATGGAGGACAGAAGTTTGTCGGGTTCGCGTGGTTGGTGCTCTAAGTCGCAGCAGCTCGCTGACCAACTCGGGGCAGTCAACATGGCCATGATAAACATTGTGCAAGAACTGCATGTCTAAAAGAATGCGGCGATCTCGAAGGCTGTGTAGATTATAGTGATGACACGCTGTATCATAGTCGGTGTTACGGTAACAATCGCGAAAGTTCAGGTGTTTGATAAATTTTGATTGTATGCGTTCCAACCTGTCCTCGTGTACTGCATACCGCGGATTCCAGGCAGTGCTGCAGTACTCAAGGATACTCCGGACATAGGCAAAGAATAAAATACGCACACAGCTCACATCCTTGAACGGCTTGCACACTCTTAAGATAAAGCCCAGATTTCTGTACGCCTTTTTTGTGATGGCCACTATATGGTCTTCGAATGTCATCTTTGAGTCCAACAGAACACCCAGATCTCGGACGGATTTCACCCTATGAATCGGGGCGTTGTCAAGCAGATAATTGTGTGTTATAGGCTTAGTGCGCCTGGTGAAGGTGATGACATTGCACTTAGACGAATTGACATTAATGCGGTTTTTTATATAGTACAATGTCAACCGATTAAGATCCTCCTGCAAGCTGAGGCAATCATGTGTAGACTTGATGTTCATATAAATCTTTTTGTCGTCAGCATACAGGAGAAAGTTAGCATGCTCAAAGCAGTCAGCAATGTCGTAAAGATAAGCGACATATAATAATGGACCCAAAATAGAGCCCTGGGGGACACCTGAGGGTATAGTGGTACGGTCTGACTTATTCTCGCCGATCACAACTACCTGACTTCTATTGTGTAGATATGATTCGGTCCAACGTAGCAGATCACCCTGGATTCCCAGCTTCTCCAGTTTCCGAATGAGAATAACGTGGTCTACCCTATCAAATGCTTTTTCGAAGTCAGTGTAGATGGCGTCCACCTGACCCCCGTCATCCATACCTCTAAGAACCGCGTTCACAAATATAGCTAGGTTAGTGGTTGTGGATTTCGATCTTACGAAGCCATGTTGTTCGCCGGGGATATTGCAAGCGATGTTATTATATATATGTTCGTGAACTATACGTTCCATGACCTTACTAAATACATTAAGGATTGAAATCGGTCTGTAGTTCTCTACCGGCAATCTAGAACCTTTCTTGTGGACTGCCACAATGCGCGCAAATTTCCAAGCATCCGGGAAAATCCCTTCATGGAAGGACTTGTTAAAGATTTGTGACACCGGTACAGCGAGGGACTCAGCGCATCGCGATATAAGAAGTGGCGGTATACCATCACTGCCAGGACCCTTGCTCCTATCAAGATCTCGTAGTAATTTGTGAGTTTGCTGAACAGTGACGGATATACTAGCACTTATTCTGTGGTATGAGGGCTCCTGCAGTTCAAGGGGCGGATAAGAGTTGGCTGGTGATTGAAACATGTTATTAAAGAAGGTGTTAAAAGCATCGCAAGTTTCTTTTTCAGATTGTAACATTCTGGAACCGTGAGTCATATTGTTGGGATAGCCGGAGCCATCCTTCCTCCTAGACTTTACATAGGACCAAAAGAGTTTAGGATTTTTCTTGATCCCATCCTGCGCCATCCTAATATAGGCCTGATGGCACTCCTCCTGCACAGCCTTACTACGACTTCTGAGAAGAGCAAATGCATTGTAGTCAATTGGATTTTTGTGCTTTTTCCACATTTTATGACATTTGCTCTTCTCTTTAATAATGTTAATTAGGGAGCGACTATACCATATCGGATATTGACGGGAGGAGCAGGTAGTAAGCTTAGGTATGTATTTATCAATGGCTACCTGAATATTTGATGTTAGGATGCAGACCGCGTCATCGACTGTACCGGCGTTAAGGGCTGACCAATCGGCTTCACGCAGATGTTTATCAATGGCATCATAGTCACCCTTGCGAAATTGATAACGGAGACGCCTGGTGCAGGGCGTGTTTTTTATGGCTAAGTCAAAGGACTCAATCTCCAGTGAAATGTGGAAGCGGTCTTCATTAACTGCAGAGGAGGTCGCTTTGTGTACGTCAATAGGAAAATTTGTGTAGACTAGGTCCAAGACATTATTGCTGATATTTTTAAACAAATTGTACTGTTTAAGGCCAAGGTAGTCCATTAAATTAATCAAATTAATAGCAGAGTTTTGAAATTCGGTTGTACCTTTCTTCATACAGACAGGCTCACCCGAATCCCAGTTTAAGCAGGATAAGTTAAAATCTCCGATTATCATGAAGTAATCCTCAGAGTTATTTTGAGTGACTTCACTTAACGCCTCATTGAAGCACTGTACACGTACAGGCAGTTCTTCATCCGGCGGTAGGTACACGAGCGCTATGTGCAAGTCTCGCTCGGAGCCGAGCGCGGCCCCAGGTACTGTTAGCCAGATACACTCGTGGTCGGCTCGCTCCCACTCGGGCCGCGGCCGGGCGCCGAGCGCCGGCGCACACAGCGCCATTATACCACCGCCAGCCGTCTCCGACACACGGTCACGCCGGAAAATGTTATACCGGTCTGGATCTGCAAACTCTGCATTTAGAAAACCTTCACAGAGTTTGGTCTCTGTAATAAAAATAAGATCGAAGTTAAAAGCGGCAACCTTGTTATAAAAACTTGTCGTTTTTGTCCGAAGTCCATTTACGTTCTGGTAAAACATTGACACATGATTATTTTTGCCTTTTATAATTTCGCAGTAAATAATTATCCAAACATCTAACAATCGTGTCAGAGGCTAGTAGGCGGACGAAACGACAGCTACGACTTAGCGCACCAGTGTACGTGAGTCCCAATATTGCCCTAGTATATCTCTCCATAGTCATTATAATCAATGTGGTGTATATTGCATGTTTGTGAGTGTGTGTATGTGTGTTGATGTGTGGTGGGAACGGAACGCAAACGGCGGGAAATATATTAAAATAAATAAGAGGCAGATATAGGAAAGCAGGGGGGGTACACAGTAGTAATAGTAATATTATGCAATAATTTTCTTCAGGTCCGCTTCCGAGGAAACCTGTATGTAGGGAGCTTTTTCTGCTTTCCGCACGTAGATTCGACAGTTTTTTGTCCATGTGAACTGATACGACATTTGCTTTGCCTTGGCTTTACACAGCTTCAACAAATTCTTGTTATGTAATGTCAGGTGTTCGTTTACGTGGATGCGTTCAGCATTCCCGGGTAGGCCGATGTGCGTGTTGTTGAGGTCTCTGTGTGCGGTCTTGCGCGACGCAGCGTACACGGCGTCCTTCATCAGTCTCTGCCTGAAGCGCACGACTAGCGCACGCGGCCGGCCACTTTGCGCGCGAAACGGCTGTACACGATGAGCGAACTCGATGTCGTCGGGCCCTAGCTCAACTCCCAAATGCGATGCGATTTTCCTGACTAGACCCGTCGCAGATTCGCCTTCCTTTTCAGGTACACCTGTAATCTCGAGGTTCTGGAGGCGCCCCCATTGCTGCTGCTGTGCATTTTCACGCTCAAGGGACGACAAACGTGTCTCGAGATCCTTGCACTGGTTTGAAAGTTTCACATTTTCAGCTCGTATGGACTTCACGACTTCTTCCTTTTTAGTAAGGCTTTGTTGGAAGTCAGCGAGGCATTGCTCTGCTTTGTCAACCCTCTCAACAGTTAGAAGCATCTGGGATTGGCAAGATGTTATGTCTTCGCGGATGGAGTGGATCTCGTTTCGAAGATAGGTCATTTCGTTTCGCATTTCTGCCATATCCGACCGGAATAAACGGATTTCCGCTAGCAGAGCTGACATCACGTCGTCGTTATTACCATTATAGTTCCCAGTAGTGGGGGTGTGCAGGCGACTGCCATCGGTTGATGGCGCTGTGCTGTCGATATTATCTGTGACTGGTGGTGCTGATGGTGCCGGCGAGCTGGTGGCGGACAGGGGGGGCAGGCTGACGTCGGTCGAATATGAAGTGCCGTCGTCGATGTTAGCATTATCCTGTTGTAGTGGCGTCGTCGTGGTGTTCGGCTGGTTCACAGATTTTCCCACTGGAGTATTGCTGCCAGTGGCTACACGGCCCTTTTTAGCAATGCAGCATGGGCATATCCAGATGGCAGGGACAGGTCCGTTAAGAGAGACGCACTGCTTATGGAAATGGCTTTTGCACTGTGAGCAGGCAGCGCCACCTGTTGCTGAGATGAACTTTCCACAGCCACCACACTTCATCATAGCGGGAGGATCTATAGCGCGGTCGAGATCGTAGGTGGCTAGGTGGGACGCACAGCTGACAGGTGCGGGCAAGATTCGCTAGATGGCGTTGCGATGGCAGTTTGAGTGGACTCAAGTAGATGTCGCTGTTGTCTATGGCTTGTCGAATTTTTTAGGTTTCAGGGCAGTGGAATGACCTAGGAACACTAGACTCACTGCGAATAGTGTTGCTCCAGCTTGCGTCGACGTCGGACGTATTATGCGGGCGGCGACACTTGATGATATTGTAGTTATTTGTCCTGTGATTAAAGGTCTGATTCTGCAGTATTTGTGTATATGATCTTCGTAATAACGATTCTGCACAAACTTCACTTATACCACAACACGATAATTAATTTGGTTGGGGTGAAATATTAGTAATTACTATTAAAAAACACAAAAACGGGGATGATACAAAAATAACGTAAGTTCGAGCTACCCTCCGATGATAATAATGAAGCTAGTAATGATAATAATAATAACGAACCCGCTGAGACCTCCGTCGGCCGTGGAGTAACTCGGCTGCTGATATGCCGGTGGCATATCAGACCGGATGTACATCAGGGGGTCCCAACCCGCATAATAGGCCCCTCGCTGTCCCGGTATCCGACCATACCGGACGGTGTACGGTGTGCCCGGTGGCCACCGTGGATGGAGGGGGGAGAGCGGATCCAACCTGGGGCGCTCTAGGAATGGGGGCGACATCCGACTGTTCGCCTCCCTGTTCGCCTCCCAGAGCGACGGGCAGGGTGGCGAAGAAGGTGGTGGGCTCCCAGCCTTCGCGCCACTCATAGGTGCCATTTGACACCCGCCCGTAACACGCGGTGAGCCAGCGGCCCGAAGTCCTCGCTGACCGTGGACAGCGGCGACCGAACCCCGGCTATCCCGCATGTTACCCCCCGCGCTGCCCCCTTCCCCTCGGGGGGGGTCCCGTCCGCGGGTACCCCAGTCACCCTGTTGGTGACTCCCGTTGCCCGGAGGTGGACTGGGTCCGGCCCTGCTTGGGCCCTGTGGCCGACCAACCTGAGTCCGGCCCTGATGACCGTCCGAAGGCCCTGACCGATTCAGGCACAACACGATGTGGTGCTTGCCACCACAGCACTCACAGGGGAACACGCGCGAGCACTCGCTCAGCGGGTGCGGCCCCAAACAACCGAAACACAATCGGTGGCGGAAGACTACCTTCCTGCGGGCAGCCACCCCGAGCGCCTTAAAGTTGGCGCAACTGGTCACTTCATGACCGGCACTGTCGCAGTGCACACAGCCGTCACCCGACGGCGCGGCATTCAAAACGCCAAATTGTTTCGACCGCCCACCCCCCCGTGGGGGCGGGGGGCGCGGCCCCTCCCGCATCCGCGCGGGTTGGCGCTGCACACTGGCCTCCGTATCCAGTGTGTCACATCGCCTGCATTCACCCTCCAAAAAATCCGTCAATTGGGCGAGCGTGGGCAGTTCCGAGCTACTGCCCCCATGCAGCTGTTCAAACCGACTTTGAACAGCTGCAGGCAACCGTGACAAAACCATATACAAAACAATATATGACCATTGGTCTACCGGTAGACCAAGGTTCTGAAGGGCCTTAGTGGCCACCAGCACAGGGTTGAGCACCTGTACTCGGATGTCAACATCCCGGGTTACTCTTGGGATGCTAAACAGCTTCCCCAGCTGCGCATCAACCAACCGCCGTTTGTGTTGGTAGCGGTCAAACAATATGGACCGGGCTATCTCATAATTGCCCGCCGTGACCGTTAGGTGACCGACCAACTCCTTCGGTTCACCCCGCAGTGCCATCAATAGTTGGGCCAACTTGTAGGCGTTGTCCAGGTCGTCCCGACCGTGGACCAAACTATCGAACAAATTAATGAGTGCCGGCCACTCATCAATTGCCCCACCGAAGGCCGGAATCTCCAGGTGTGGCAGCCGTCCAACAACACCCTTCGGGGCTGGGTCTCCGTTACCTTCCCCGCGGTCATTCCGTCGCGACCGCTTAATTTTTTCCGCGCGACGCTCGATGTGGCCCAAGCATTCCATCGCTTGGTCAGCATCCGCGCAGAGCTGTTTCACTGCAGCCACCGAGGCTTCATCCGTAAGCCCGAGAGCTTCAGCCTCCGCAGCCAGCCGACACACCTTCCCGACGCGTGTCATTGCGTCCTCCACACGCTTGAGCAGGACATCGTCCATGTCAAGTCGCTCCACATACTTATGAGTATGGGCAAGCCATCTCATCTCCTCACGGACACCATACCGCAGTACCGTCAAGGGCGAAGGTGCCATGTTTACCGATTCAATTGATTCTGGTCCTATACTTCACTACCGAACTAAGTATAGCCAGAGACCAGCACGTGCCCGTCAGCGCTGGGCACAGAAATTAAAACTAAGTTGTCAAAACTAAGGCAACCACTAAAACAATTAAATCCTAAAACATATTTATTATGGTCGCCCTGTGGATATACACCTTATGACTATACACTCCAAATCAATCAGAGAATGCCACCATAAGGCACAATAAAAAATAACACACAAAAATTTATTATAGAAAAAAAAGCTATTTTTAATATAATGAAGGTAGCTGTGAACCTTCTAGAAGTGGCCCCTCCGATATGACCCACACTTCTACTGAGGTCAGCAAAATCAGCTTAATACCCCTTAAATAGCCTGACCCTGCTCTGTAATCCGAAACAACACTGCAATGCTATGGAACCCGACTGCAATACTATCGTCCGACCGAATGACTGCTTCTTATGCACACCGAGTAGTTTCCGACTACAAATTTATAATAATTGTTAACTAAATCGTCAATTATACTTTCACTAACCGAAAATGAACTTAAACACTAAAACAATTAAATCCTAAAACATATTTAATATGGTCGCCCTGTGGACATACACCTTATGACTATACACTCCAAATCAATCAGAGAATGCCACCATAAGGCACAATAAAAAATAACACACAAAAATTTATTATAGAAAAAAAGCTATTTTTAATATAATGAAGGTAGCTGTGAACCTTCTAGAAGTGGCCCCTCCGATATGACCCACACTTCTACTGAGGTCAGCAAAATCAGCTTAATACCCCTTAAATAGCCTGACCCTGCTCTGTAATCCGAAACAACACTGCAATGCTATGGAACCCGACTGCAATACTATAGTCCGACCGAATGACTGCTTCTTATGCACACCGAGTAGTTTCTAAATCTGTACCGCGACCGGGCCAAGGTCGTAGCCGCCGCTATCAGTAGCTATGATCGTCTATTCTATCTATCCCAAAATGAGAGGACCCGATTCAGCTGTAAGATTTGTAAGTAAGAATGATAAGTCTGAATTTCTCGTTCGTCGAGAAATCCGTTAGGCGTACAATAGTCGAACGAAGTTTGGTTCGGGAAGTTACAGTTTCAAGTTAGACAGAGAAAGCATATATGTCCGCGAGCCGGTAATTCACATCAGTCAGCGGTGTATTGCGCCAGAACGATCGTTGTTATATTTTATGTGATGGCACCATCTGGTTTTTGTATATATGAGCGCATTGGAACATCTTTTGTTTTAGTTTTAGTGATCGACCACAGTTTATAATATTTGTTTGTGATATCGTATAGATTTCCGTCGTAGTTTTACGACGTGAGGACTCAATGATATTTCATGTGCTCGCTAGTAGCGGCTTGTGGTGGTTCCAATTATATATTTGGTTCACGGCAATAACGATCCGAAAAGACCGGTTTACACAATTGCGATTTGAGTTCCGAAATGGGTTCTGAACTAGCGGTTACCTCAAAAGGTCCGTAACGTTTTGAAACCTTCAACTCTGCGCAATTTGAGCTGGATGTTATCGAAACGCAAGCATTTTTGTTTTAGGAGATCTAATCCACACCATAGCGAAGTGCATAGTTCGATAAATACCGAACTATGAATTCCACTAGCCGCAGCACGTCCTGGGCTGAGCCAAATCATATATACCGACTCAACTTACACATTAGACCTCCATCGAAATTTACATTTAATTTAGAAATGCAACTTGAATCCAACCTGACTCAAGGCAATGCAAAACACCTACCCGGACCTAAACAATGAACTTTAGACTGTAAATTGATCTCTTCGCGCGTCCCCGACAACACTCAAATGTCAAAATATCAACAGGATATATTATCTGTGTTGACACCGGTTTAACTTTGTTCTGAATTTGTTATTTCCATCCGCGGAACCTCATCGATCAAACAGTCTCCCTATGCCCTGCCAACCTAGGTTTAGCCGCAACTAAACTCCTGTCTAGCCTAGTCTAAAAACCTAGTGTTATACCACGTCCATTATCGACACCACTCGAAAATGGTTGAGTTTGATTTGAATGTGCTTGAATGTTTAACGACTGTGTGTGTGGGAATTACAAAACTCGCTACTCGTAAGGAATGAGGAGAGGATTAGCCCGCGAATATCCTAAGAGCCAATCCAGGAACCCTATGGTGAAGGAAAAAGGAATTTAGGGTCGCTCCAAGCCCAGACTCAGACTCAG
This sequence comes from Argyresthia goedartella, assembly GCA_949825045.1. Taxonomy (NCBI): domain Eukaryota; kingdom Metazoa; phylum Arthropoda; class Insecta; order Lepidoptera; family Argyresthiidae; genus Argyresthia; species Argyresthia goedartella. The sequence continues at coordinate 1,993,389 of OX463819.1, forward strand.
ATAAATTGACTTAAAAGTACTTTTCTAACGACCCAAGGATAGTTTTGGAATTAGGGGTAGGTTGATATAAAGGTAGGAACCGAGGTATATCTCGGCGCTTCAGACACTCACGAAAACCCACTGAAACTCCGCAATCACAAATTCGTATAGTTCTGACGCGTAACACGGCAGACAAAACTGTTTAGAACTCGTGAAAGACGACTGTCACAGTAGCTAGACGCTGAGACTGAATGCTCTCCCTTCCCCCACAATTGTATTTATACGCCCCACATGCGTCCTTTGCGAAAACGCTCTGCCCAAGCGAAGCTTCTTATCACCAACTACACAGGGTCTATTTTCTACCATGCCATGCAGATCCGCCGTTCTACAAATTGTGTGTACGCATATTCACTATGATCAACCGTAGGTGATCACTCAAATCATTTGGTACTGCCGATACACAGAATCTGTTGATCGCTGACCAATAAAAGCTTGTTGCGATTAATTAAGCATACCCGACCGCTAGGGCGCGTAGCTAAGACCAACCAGAATGATATTCAAACTAGCGGTGTCAGACTCTCCATATCATACCTCAATCGCAATTGTGTATTTGCAATCAACATAATAGCTTTCTCCGTTCCATAATAACCTTTCATTATTTAGTTATTCATAATTTTATTCAACGCGCAGCCAAATCGGCTCTGATCTCTACACATCTCGCAGGAATGCGACAAAAAAACTTGACCTGAACTGAAATTCCACGAATGAACCCACGCGTCTTTTTTTTTTGCAAACTTTGCCAGTAAGCTACGCAAAACCCCCAAACGTTATCTGAACCGATTCTCGTATTCAAAACAGCGCGGCGTTGGGCTAGCTCTCTACCACGCAGAATGAAGTATCAAATGTAGCGAACCTCGTGTACCATTACAGTGGCCCCTCCGATATGACCCACACTTCTACTGAGGTCAGCAAAATCAGCTTAATACCCCTTAAATAGCCTGACCCTGCTCTGTAATCCGAAACAACACTGCAATGCTATGGAACCCGACTGCAATACTATAGTCCGACCGAATGACTGCTTCTTATGCACACCGAGTAGTTTCTGACTACAAATTTATAATAATTGTTAACTAAATCGTCAATTATACTTTCACTAACCGAAAATGAACTTTAATTGTGGTATACCGACCACAAGACTCACTCACAAACTGATTGCCGACCAATCTGAGATACCCTTTTCTCCCAACTACAATGTGGCAAAAAAACAACCCTACAACCGTCCGTGAATCGATGATTTCCCACTAGGAAACCGCGACTGCTACCAACATGATTAATTCCACGCCTCAACCGAACGGGCGTGGAATCATGAGGGGTGGTTTTCACCAGCACAGGGAGTATCGCAAGTGGTACTAACCTTGACGCCTTGGGCCGGAACTCGAAAGCTCAATTCGAGGCAGGAATGCGGGATAAGGAGCACAATGGGTGGGTGGAGAGGAGTCGAATCTTACTCTCGTCGTAGCCCAATGCTGTCGCCGTCGTGTTGCTTGCCGACACCAAGCGTCGCTGTCCGAATGCGACGAATTAATCCCCGAATCACATTAACCTTCCACGACACGAAGCACTCACTCCGATGACGTGAATGTACTTATTCCCGACGATTATTATAATTAACACTCCGACCAGGCCCGACACCTGTGTTAGACAATTATTACACTAAAATACAGCCAAAGCCCGAACGCCATGTGCTGACATTTTCTCTCACGACAAGAAAGTAACCTCTAACTCGTCATCTCGTTTCTCTACAAGTGACAGCTGCTAGTTCCGTTTCCGCTAGTGATGTCCCGATCACTCGCGGTCGATCCGCGCAACGAAAACCGGTGCGTTCCGAAGCATAAATATTAAACAAAAATACTCAACCGTCAACGTTACGTTTTTTAAATACACTAAATAGGATAACTATTAGAATTTTATACACTTATGCACCAGTTAACACAAAATACACTTAATTAATACGTATAACAAATGCGATAAACTTGGAAAATTGTATTAAAGTATTTTTAAATCAATAAAATGTATCTAATCTTTTGTTTACAACCTATTCGCCAGTGTTGCCAGCGCAATCCCAAAGTCACATAAACTACTATTTCTTACAAACCCGACTATTGCCAACGGTCCACATCGACGATCGCGCCTCCCTCAAGCCATTATCGCGTAAGCGCATATTCGGACGATGACTTACACTAACGGTTATTAATTCCCTAATTTTAGGTTTAACGTCACGGTCTGGACGGGAAATATATTTTTTTACTCGTGTGACTTTTTATCAATTTGACTCAATTTGCGATTCAAATGCGCCTTTAAGATAACAGCTTTACTCACACAAAAGTATACAACAGTGCTTGTCATTTGTTGTATACATTTGTGACATATTTTTGTTGTATACATATTGTAATATTTGTATTAGTTAAACACAACCAATTTTTAAAAGAGATCTAAAAATCAATCTGTGGGAGTTTCTACGCCATTCTACTCCCACAGTAGTCCAATCTAAAGAGGCAAAAATACGTTTACTAAGTAGGTATTTGTAAATATCTACAGTTATAAAGACATTTGATTGATTGATTGATTGGTGTTTTAAGTAGCCTTACTTTTTATATTTTCTCGCAGTAGGTGCGAAAAGTAGAGTATACTCCTTAGGATAAAGCTGTTTTGTCTTGGGCAAGCTTGAATCCCTCACTGAACTAAGGACTCAGTCTTAATCAAAATTGGTAAATTTGTTGCATTAGCAATTAAAGAGTAACAATAACAACGTTGCCCTCATAACTATGCACCTTTGACGGATGTCCAGCATCAAAGTTTCTTTGTTGCAATGGCAATATTTTTTGAGCGTGACTCCATAAAAATAACATAGTTATTCAGATAATAGTGTCGTTTTAGTGTAAAAATATAAATTTATGACCGTCAATCTATGCAGATATTAACCTTGTCCACACTTTTATAACAAGCACAAATAAGTTGTTAGTTACTTACTACATAGTAAGTCTTTAATACTTACCGTAATGAATCATAATAATAATTCTTTTATAATAATAATAATTCTTTATTTTTTAACATGATACAATTTCTTAAATCTACAGTAACCCTGAAGCCTGTGGTAGTATACACTGTGTTACAGACTTCAGTATACACTGTGTTACAGGCTTCAGTATACACTGTGTTACAGACTTCAGTATACACTGTGTTACAGACTTCAGTATACACTGTGTTACAGGCTTCAGTATACACTGTTACAGACTTCAGTATACACTGTGTTACAGGCTTCAGTATACACTATGTTACAGGCTTCAGTATACACTGTGTTACAGGCTTCAATTATAAGTACATTAAATGATGCATTTCCTAGCAGAATGTACCACCATCAATGGACAGTCAATTATAATTTGCTATTGTCTATAATTGTATTGCAATGCTGGGATCTAATATTTTTTATGATTTATGAATCTTTTTCGAACTGTGAATATTATTTTCCGATCGTAACTATTGTAGCGGGTAGGGAAGTAGATGCCGGTACAAATGGGAAGTCGGTGCTACAAAAGTGAGTATACAAGGTGCAACAGCAAGGTCTAGTAATATTTAAAGTGAGTATACAAGGTGCAACAGCAAGGTCTAGTAATATTTAAAGTGAGTATACAAGGTGCAACAGAAAGGTCTAGTAATATTTAAAGTGAGTATACAAGGTGCAACAGCAAGGTCTAGTAATATTTAAAGGGGTGGTTAGGTACATCATTCTGAGTACGTTTCACTACGAAAACTATTTGATCAGAGCATTTTTTATTTTCACTTCTCCATACAGTTTGGGCCGGGCAATCAGCTATTTTGTATAAAGAAGTAAAGTTGCTCGGATCAAATCGGTTTCATAGCGAATATTCAGAATGTAATGTATCAACCGCCTAAAATGTGACTACACCTTTCTGTTACAACCTGTAGACACAATTACTAGGTATGTATTAACAATGTATGTACAATGTATGAGAGACTTGGGGGTAATACACGACTCCAAACTTTTATTTGATACCCACATAGATACTATTGTCCGCGGTGCTCTGAAAACATTAGGTTTTATAATGCGGAGTTCCGCTCATTTTACTCAAGCCAAAACACTTAAAATTTTGTTTTGTTCCTTGGTTCGGAGCAAACTTGAATATGCGTCCCAAATTTGGAATCCTTGCTACAATATTTATATAGATAGAATTGAACGTGTTCAGAAAAAATTTATTAAATACTTGTGTTATAAATCTCAATATCCTTATAATTCATCAAATTACATTAATAATTGCAAGAAGCATCACCTGATCCCATTATATAGGCGCCGAGAAATAGCCGACGCTAGTTTCTTGCTAAAAATCACAACCGGCGGCATTGACTGTCCAGAACTGCTCCAAGAACTGTCATTTGTTATCCCTTCTCGGTCCAAAAGGCACTTCCCCCCTATCTCTTTAAGGCGAATATCATCCAACTACAGACGAAATAGTTTCCTTAACCGTGCTAGTCGAAACTTGAACAATGCGACGAAAGAGCTTGAGATTGATATATTTAATTGTGTAGTTCCATCTGTGAGGCAAAATTTAAGTAGTGTATTTTTTGATTGAGCGATTTGTTTACCATATGTTTACCATGTTTATGTAGTGTTATTGTAGTGTAATGTATTAGGTATTTAGGTTGTTTGTTTATTTCGGCTTTGTGAGATAAATTATATGCTCGTAGTTTTTATATACCTACATCTGCTGTGTGTGCGCGCCGTTATTTGAATGTGCGTATCACTGATCTATTTTTTGTGCGATATCTATTTGTGAGTTCCTGTAATTGGCTCCATATTTCTATTTAAATTTTCTTCATGTGATGTATTAGCTGTTGGTTCTCCTAGAATAAATAAATAAATAAATAAATAAATAAAAATAAATTAAAAATAAACGGGGTCCGAACTGACATGCATAAATTAAGCTAGCCTAGAGTCAAAAAATTGGCTAAGATCCATTGCAGGGAAGTCTTCTATCGTTAAAATCCGTCCACCCGTTTGATCGCTAGGGTGCCACGGACACACACACAGACAGACAGACAAACGCATCAAACTTACAACAACCCTCTTTTTTCGTCGGGGTTTAAACTCTGCCTAACTGTGCTGTGGCCATGTCGACAACTAAGTCACCGTGTGAAACACCATTTGTAACTACGTAATACGGCTTTACATAGTATCATGGGATACACAGTTACACAAAAACACAAAGGGGCCTACTAAAATACTGTTCTACTGTAGAGCTACTGTAATCTCTATCTATAATCTCTAATTATATTGATAGGCTGAATTCAGAAAGGCGCAGTCCAACTTTGCCATAAACTTGGGCACGGTGACATTTTCGTCGACTCACGTTGCCCGGACCAATTTTCCTCTGTCGACGAACGACCGGTCCGAAATAGCCTTCCCAGCAGAGATAAGACGGCGATGGTATGGGAAATTTAATGGACAGAACCCTTTTGGGGAATTGGGAAACTTATGACGTTGATCTAATTGGGTCTACCTGCTTAACCAGAAAGTTGTAGAAAGTATCTACAAATAAACTTTATCTTATCTTACCTGTTTTAGGTATTAGTGGCGACTTGGCTAGTTCGTGGATATTAGAAATGAGGTGAAATGATGCATTCATTTGGTTTTTGCATTACGTAGGTATTAGAAATTATTACCGTTATTACGAAATGTACAAACCTTCTCTGTGTCTGTCAAACTATCTTACTAACGAACTCAAAAGACAACTGAAACTCAAAAGGTTTCGGCACACCGCAGTCGGGATACGAGCAGTGGGTCTACCGCGCAAGCTCCGTCGGCATCGGCGACGTCTTCATTTTGACAGCTTCGTGCAAGAGTGAACTTTATCACTATGACAATACGACAGGTCAATTCAAGCGTCGGTATCGGGTTCAAGCCGACGGGGCTTGCGCGGTAGGCCCCCTGGTCCCTTATTAACCACGTCACATCCAACGCAGTTAGTGTCAAACAGGCGTTAATGTATGGGAAAACTGTCAGATTTCCACAATTTTCGGTCAATTTGAGTCACTGAATAAGATTCATTGCAATATGGTATACACACAAACACATAATTATAGCTCGAAATGAAAAGGAAATCTACAAAAAGAAAGCAAATAAATCCATCAATAAATAATAAATTTAGACAAGGAAACACTAGGGTGCGGTAAGGATTACCATGCGGTATTGTGACTCTACCGCGACAATGAAATGGCCCTGACTCAGCAATGTCACAGAATCTGTGACGCTGGTGTTCTAACAGAGCCAGAACGGACGATACAAAGGTATGCTCAAGTACACATTTACCAATGAAAACAATATAATGATTTAAAAAAAGAAAACGATTTGATTGTATAAAATTATAGCATTCATATTATATCATTAAATTTATACCTCCTTATTCATAAAACTTATCAAACCGATGATAGCTAAAATGTGCTTTGTCCTTTTCTCACTAACATAAATTTCAAAGTGACAGACAAAGACAAACTAATTATAACGGCATTATAGTTAAAATAGGTTTATTAGACGTTTTTGAATAAAGCAGATAGTATTTAGATAAATTGATGGGAAAAATGTAATTATAAAATGATAGCAATTGCTTTAAATGTGATGTCAGTGAAATAGATGAAATCAGCAAAATGTCATCTAAATTGCCATTAGAATTATAAAATAATAATAATAATCAGTAGGGAATTAATCATAGTACCTAATATACTTAATAAGATAATTGGAACTTATGTAGATATCAGAGTGGGTAGTTAAAGAAATAAAAAAGCAATTGTAACAGGTAGATTGTAACAAGTATGTTAGTTGCGTGACGTTTCCTCAGCCTGCTGCTGTAGTATTAAACACTTTAAATAGGCACTTCTAATCCCAGCCTTACAATATTGCGATTTTTAATTTGAGGCCAGAAATGTAAACAAACAACTGTCATGTTCTAGAACAAAACCGTTGACTTTGACATTCATATTACACTTCCTGTGCTGGAAAATGACAGTTGTTTGTTTACATTTCTGGCCTCAAATTAAAAATCGCAGTATAGTAAGGCTGGGATTAGAAGTGCCTACAGAAAGTGTTTAATACCAGCAGCAGGCTGAGGAAACGTCACGCAACTAACATACTTGTTACAATCTACCTGTTACAATTGCTTTTTTATTTCTTTAACTACCCACTCTGATATCTACATAAGTTCCAATTATCTTATTAAGTATATTAGGTACTATGATTAATTCCCTACTGATTATTATTGTTATTTTATAATTCTAATGGCAATTTAGATGAAATTTTGCTGATTTCATCTATTTCACTGACATCACATTTAAAGCAATTGCTATCATTTTATAATTACATTTTTCTGCTTTATTATATTATATGTACTATATTATATACTATCTGCTTTATTCAAAAAGCTTTCGAATAAGGAGGTAAGTACTGGGGCGGGTGTCAAATACAATAAACTCGATGAAGCATGTTACACCAAGGCGAAGGCGGAACCGCGCTGTTGTGTAAATGTGGCAGCCATTTCACCATCCATTACATTACACCAGAGAACTGTCATCAATATAGCAATATCGTCGAAAAGGTAGGCGAATAAATACTCATTTTTGGCCGAAGAAGTAAAACCGATATTAGAGGTAGGCGCAATAAGTTTCCCTCCTTTTCCCTTTTCCTGGGGAGCTCTAAAATAGAATTTCCTGTTTAGTTGGGAACAGAGAGATTTATTTCTTGATCGCATTTGAGCGTGGTTCGGTAACTCTCAGTAACTTCGCTGAGTGCAAGGTACGCAAGAACAAGGTATGGCGTATTGTAATACTGTGGCGTACGGCTTTGGCGGTAACTCCACGCGTCATTTATTCACCAGTTTTTTTCTAATCACAGCACTGAGTTAGACCATACCTAACTAATATAGTTAGGTATGGCTGAGTGTTATATGAAATGGGATTCTTTTGAGAAGAGTTATTCCCGAGCGATTATAGCGATTTAATTGGAAGTAAAGATAAGTAAGTATGTATGTGTAATATATATAACCTAAGTATTTGAGAACACTGATTCTTTAACTTCAATTATCTTGCTAAAATGACACTTAAGATTAAATATTAACAAACATGTTTAGTTAGTTTAGATGTCCTCTACTACTAAAATGAAAATGCCGTCAACAGCGCCATCTGTTGGATTTTGGATAAAACCAAGCTCTTAAAAAAATCCGTTCTGATGACCTTCCTCGGCTTATGCCTATCGTTGAGCTGCGAGCTGTCGTGGAGGTGTACCTAAGAGCGCCGCTATTGGACGGGCTCTGCCAGCTGCTGTTAGCGGCCACTTCTCTTCTCCTTCTCTTTTTTCTTTTGGACCCCGCTTGCGAGGTCAAAAACCCGCATCTCCCATTTTGCTGAGACGCACTGCGTGAAGAACTTTATCTAAGCTGAGTCAAGTAATTAAGTTAAAAGTTTAAGCACGGCCACCAAAGAAGGGACCCTTATTTATTGTATTGTGAACCTTAATAAACCATCTCTTTGATGGTCTTTCCAACGTAACAAAAAATAAGGTTACAATTGGCGCCAACGTGTTTTATTTCATGTATAGTCATGGTTGTTTATCTATCTAAGTATAATATTTATCTATATAAGTATGTGTATCGTTGTCTAGTACCCAAGATACAGGGAATCCAAGTTTGGGGCTAGATCAATGTGTGTAAATAGTGTCCAAGATATTACTATGGCTCAGCTCAAGAGGCCGGGTTTTTATAACTTGATTTTTGTTGCTTTTGGGGACTTGTAATTGTATAAGTTTCACCAATTTATACCCATAATGAGATTTTGTTTGTTTGTGTAATGGAAGGATGTGGAATGCACTCCCCTCCACCAGCAGGAACAGTTCAACATTTTTTTTTTTAAATTCGAGTTAAAGAGCACTACCTTTCTCTTCAAGCATAGGTATTAGAATGTATGTATTTTATTTTATTCATATACTTTATACACAGTCAGGTCATAAGTTCTGTCACACAATAAAAACTTTTGAATTTAGAACGCTGGCCACAAAAAAGTTTATTGAATTCGAATTCCGAATTTTTCATGAAAATAAAAATGTGTACTTTTTAGAATTTTCCTCATTTTTAAATATGGAGTGGACACTTAAAGAAGACCGTGTCGCAGTTATTGCGTTGCATCGTTGCGGTTACGCGCCAATTCAGATTTTCGACTTACTGAAAAATTTGAATATAACCTGTTTAATATTTATGCTTCGGAACGCACCGGTTTTCGTTGCGCGGATCGACCGCGAGTAATCGGGACATCACCTGCGGAAACGGAACCGCAGCTGTCACTCGTATCGAAACGAGATGACGAATTAGGTTACTTTCTTGTCGTGAGAAAAAATGTCTGCACATGGCGTCGGGCCTTGACTGTATTTTAGTGTAACAATTGTCTAACACAGGCGTCGGGCCTGGTCGGAGTGTCAACCATAATAATCGTCGGGAAATAAGTAGATTCACGTCAGCGGAGTGAGTGATTCGTGTTGTGAAGGCTAACGTTGTTCGGTCACCAACTCGTCGTATTCGGACTCCTCGTGTCGGCAAGCAACACGCCGACGACAGCATCGGGCCACCAACGAGAGTAAGATTCGGTTCCTCTCCCCCCACACTTGTGCTCCTATCCCGTATTCCTGCCTCGAATCGAGCTTTCGAATTCCGGTCTACGACGGCAAGGTCAGTACCACTTACCAATTCTCCCCGTGCTGGTGAAAACCAACCCCCTCAAGATTCCGCGCCGTTCGGTTGAGGCGTGGAATTAAACATAACCAAAAGATTAGTTTATCAAGTCAAGAAGTCAAGAAGTGGTCGCCCTCGCTCTGTTAGGACTCCAGCAGTGATAAAAGCTGTGAATGCGCGAATTCAAAGAAATCCCATACGTAAGCAGAAACTGTTGGCCCTTCAGATGGGGTTAAGCAGGACCACAGTGAAAAGGGTGTTAAATGAAGACTTAGGGCTTAGGGCATATCAAAGAAAAACAGGACATCGTTTGGACGCTCGTTTAATGGACCTGAGACTGAAGAGATGCCGCGCTTTGTTGAAGCGGTACGCGAGAAAAAAGCATCGAGAAAATCTTTTTTCGGATGAAAAAATTTTCACCGTGGAAGAGAGCTACAATAAACAAAATGATAAGGTGTACGCACACAGCAGTGAAGAAGCGAGCAACCGTATTCCGCGTGTCCAACGAGGTCATTTTCCATCCTCGCTCATGGTTTGGTTGGGAGTCTCTTATTGGGGCTTAACTGAGGTACATTTTTGTGAGAAAGGCGTAAAAACGAATGCAGTTGTGTATCAAAATACAGTCCTCAAGAACCTTGTGGAACCTGTTTCTCATATTATGTTTAATAACAGGCACTGGGTATTCCAACAAGATTCTGCGCCAGCTCATAGAGCGAAAAGCACACAAGACTGGCTGGCGGCGCGTGAAATCGACTTCATCCGGCACGAAGACTGGCCCTCCTCCAGTCCAGATTTGAGTCCGTTAGATTACAAGATATGGCAACACTTGGAGGAAAAGGCCTGCTCAAAGCCTCATCCTGATTTGGAGTCACTCAAGGCATCCTTGATTAAGGCAGCCGCCGATATTGACATGGACCTCGTTCGTGCTGCGATAGACGACTGGCCGCGCAGAATAAAGGCCTGTATTCAAAATCGCGGGGGTCATTTTGAATAAACTTTATTACCATAAGAATCTATGTTTTATTAAGTTCATTTTGCTATATAAATGTTTACATAAATAATAAACATGTCTAAATTATTTCATATTGCACATGTGACAGAACTTATGACCTGACTATGTATATGTATCAAATTTATTATACTTATACAGTATTTAAGTATTAGTTTACATAGTTAGGCTTAGATAGTTATTTAAACAGGTTTAGGTATTTATTTTGATATATATTATTATGTTTAGGTATGTAGTCTATGTAGTACAATTGTACACAAATATTCTACCACCGCTCAACAATTACCTCTTACTCTCTAAATCGGTTTGCTGGAAGAGATCTCTTATTTAGAGATAAGTACGCTGTTGTGCACTGTTTTGTCTTCAATGCAATTTTGCTTTGCTTAGTGTGCAATAAAGAAATTATGAAAGGATTAACTTCAGGTTAGACTTGTATATTTTTAAATTCCAAATGTGTTCATGAACTGAAAACATAACTTTGGATATTGTACACTTTTTTCATAAGTTGAGGTATATGCTTGACCAGTGTATATTGTTTTGTAAAGATATGTTAATATGGGGACTATGATTGAGTTTTCATTAGGATAATTTTGAATTAGACATTAAAAGTTCATTTTGGGTTGATGTGATGATGATAGCACTTCGGCCTCTCGATTTTAATAAATGAGCCCGGGATGAGTTGACTTATGATGTGCTTGTACGGGGAGGTACCTGGGTGGCGGATGAGGATGTCCTAGTGTGGTAGGTGGAGCAATGGAACAATGAGCTGCCAGCTGATGAGGTCGCGACTTTTAACGGTGACATTGAGGAGGAGTTACAGACCGTCTCATGCGTCTCTGCACCAGAAGGGATGCTGTGCTATTATAAAGGACTGCAGGATTTCGAAGTGCTGGCTCACCACCTGTACTACCGCCTGAACCGCATTTACGTGGCTCACCTTTAGCGGATGACCTACTCGCTAGGGCGCCCAAACTTTTTTAGCATCAAGTTGGGGTCATTTGATCATCTTCCTGAATGTTTCAGGTTGCGGAATTTAATAGTTTTTATCAACACACGTATCATAAAACCTCTTTACTGCGTTCGAAAACCGCACGTTACGATCAGCATTATGTTAAACTACTTGGTAAAAACTCGTTTCGTATCTGGAAAACTACACATTATGGTCATTATGTGTAGTTTTTCTACATATAATGACATTCAAATTTCGAACGCCGACGCCTGCCTGCGTGCCGTCCCTAGTTTGTCTGTGAAGTTGGTACTGACATTCAAATTTCGAACGCCGACGCCCGCCTGCGTGAAGTTGGTACTACAGAACAAGCTAAACAATTGCAGAGCCACAATGCCGGTCAAACATGCGGTTCCTGTACACATCAAAGAGAGCTTATAATATGTGTTTGTAACTGTACATAATTAGGCATTAAAACTCTCGAGTTTTGATGCCCTCCATTATGCAGCAGTCACATAAACTACTATGACATGATTTTTTGAATATCTGAAAATACTTTGTAAAATGATGTAACGCAACACAAATAATATGTTTTAATCTTGTCTGTGGTCAAAATACATTACCTACATTTCGTTGTACGCATATTTGAAAAGATGAGAATTATCTAAAAAAATGAGGAAATATGGAATCGTAATTTAATAATACCTATTTTAATAAAATCGTTCATTTAACTTGCAATTTATGTTTGTTTATTTATTTTACTTCAATCAAAGTTAATTTAGTATTTTTTTCGTAAAATATCACTTTTGATAAGTAAAAAAGTTGTAATTTTTATTTAAAACGGAACGCATTTTGTTGGTTGGGCGGCCAACCAAAATGCCATTCCGTTTTCTAGTAGTTTCGCGAATGTGCTATTTTCTTGTTCTCTTGATATTTACAAGCAAAAACAACTGGCTAGAGTAGGTTATTGTGGCTACATCTAACATAATATTATTTTTAGTAAGAACGGAACCCTATTACTAAGACTTCGCTGTCCGTCCGTTCTGTCACCAGGCTGTATCTCAAGAACCTAGCTAGCTAGAGAGTTGAAATTTTCACAGATTATGTATTTCTGTTGCCGCTATAACAACAAATACTAAAAAACAGGATAAAAGAAATATTTAAGGGGGCTCCCATACAACAATTCTTTCAATACCACATACAAACTTATGGATGCACCTGGTTACGTACATGGAGTGTGAAAGTAACCGCACCAATAACTTTGTAAACAATATTTTGCTGTGTAAAATCCAAACTATTCACTCCACACCATCGCTTCCATTGAACGGTGGTACGGAACCCTTCGTGCGCGATTTAGACTCGCACTTGACCGGTTTTGTGATATTAAGGTTGTGGTTGTTGGAACAGGCTTGTTTTGAAATGTTTGGTTTTGTATTCATTGATTTGGTTTGAGTTTTTTTTTTGTTGGGTGTTTGGGAATGTTTAGTGCGGATGATTTTTGGTTTGAGTGTTTAGTCTGATGGTTGGGTTTGGTTTGCGTTGGCTTGTTTGAGAAATGGATATTTTGGAGTGTGTGAAGCTGGATTGTTGGGTTTATTGTTTCGTCTTTGTTGGAGAGATTGTTTAGTTTGTTGTTTTGCTGTTATTAGAGAGTTTGTTGGGATTTTATTGTTTGCTGGTTTGGTTCGGAATCTTCACGGATGGCACGGGGGCATCGGTAGGGTTTCCTGCGTGAATTTAATTGTGGCTTGAGGGGTGTTGTAGCTCTGTATTATAACTAGGTTCGGTTAGGTTCTTCACAGGGAACAGCTTAATTTGATTGTTAGTTTTCCATGCCATTAAATCGGTACATTATCGAAACGTTTCTGTTTATGTGTTGCCTTACTATGTTTTTATAGAAAATTACGGTTTATTTCGTTTTAAAAACGGAGTCGGATTAGGTTATGGTAATTGGATTGCTACCATTTTGTATCAATGACCTGTCCGAGGAGCTGTATAGCGATACGTGTTTTGGTTGTGTACCAACAACCTGTGGATATTCTTTATTAATATTATTTTTTGATGTTCTAAGCTCCGTTCGGTCTTTGTTTGGAACAGTGACATTTCCGATTTCTTGTCATTGCAAGTTCTTCACCCGCCAGCTAGAGAAATTGGGTGCATTTTATGGCCGTATACTGCCGGATATTTCACCTGAGGGGCTTCTTTTTCACCTCAAGTTGACGGGGCGTAAGGCTGTCAGCCCCGCCTTGGGGGTCAGGCCAATTTTTTTACAAATCCCTGGATTCCTGACCAAGGAAGATATACAAAAAGCTGGTGGCCTTTATGATCTCATACAACTCTAAAACAGGGGGTATAAGGATTTGTATAAAAATGATTCACTATGTTGGGGCAGAATTTAGGAAATTATAACTGAACTGATCCTGGATTGTCCAACTTCCTATTCATCAAATTACAGATTCATAAGTCAAGTGGTTTCTGATTTTTCTACGAACTCAAAACCGCCCTTTCCCCCTTGTGAGGGCAGAATTTGGAAACAAATTATGCTTGAGTTACGTCCTTGCTTCATCTACCAAATATCAGATTTATAGGTCCAGTATTTGTTTTTTTCATACACAATTCACCACTTGACTTTTCCCTCCTATAAACTACATTCCTGCAAAATATCAGCTTCATATCATAAGGCAAGTAGTTTTGATATTCATAGAAATAGTAGTTTAATGATTACACTGATTTATTGACACTAGGGCACGGTACAATTATGAAACATAGAAAATAACGCGCTAGGCGCTGACAGACTGAGTTTTACATTTTTACACGACCGCCCACGGCGGCGATAGCTTTTGAACAAGACTTGATAGAATGAATGATCGCGTGGATTTTTTACATGAACCAACGTTTTCAGAAACATAGCATCACGATGACAATTGATTGGTCGTTCCATAGTATCGGCCTTTACAAACTGAAATATCATGTTAATTTGGATTAACACTACCTAAGGAGCTGTAAGTTGCATAATTCCAGGTCTACCGTTAAGACTGTGCGTTGTCTGTCAGTCACTTTGTGTAGTTAGAAACAATTATAACTGATAATGATATGAATACAAATTAATCTGGTTCACAAACATAAGATATAGGAATATGTGTTTTTTGTTTGCAATATGAAAAAGAAGGTACTACAAACATAGATAGTTTATCAATAAACTTTCACAATTATTTAGAATTCATAATCCGTGCGAATGTCATAATGGACTATTGAACAACTCGCCGAACGTAGACACCTATGAGTACCTGCAACAAGCCAGAAATATCCATCAAGAGTACAACTCGCCGAACGTAGACACCTATAAGTACCTGCAACAAGCCAGACACATCCATCAAGAGTACAACTCGCCGAACGTAGACACCTATAAGTACCTGCAACAAGCCAGACACATCCATCAAGAGTACAACTCGCCGAACGTAGACACCTATAAGTACCTGCAACAAGCCAGACACATCCATCAAGAGTACAACTCGCCGAACGTAGACACCTATAAGTACCTGCAACAAGCCAGACACATCCATCAAGAGTACAACTCGCCGAACGTAGACACCTATAAGTACCTGCAACAAGCCAGACACATCCATCAAGAGTACAACTCGCTGAACGTAGACACCTATAAGTACCTGCAACAAGCCAGACACATCCATCAACAACTCGCCGAACGTAGACACCTATAAGTACCTGCAACAAGCCAGACACATCCATCAAGAGTACAACTTTCAAAACACCTATTACGCTGTTTGTTAAAATACGTACGTACCCTACGCGATGAAAGTAATTAACGTAAGTACGTGCTATTGTACTGCCCCAGTCTCCCCAGACTTTCCGTGGGTTTGACACAGTAAAACTTTGTGCACCATCGGTACCGTGATCCATCAAAATGAGAACCTATGATATGCGCCGCTGAAGATATGTATATTGACAACTATGCCGATTTTAATAAACAATAACAGTACAAATAAACATCACGTTACGCATTCCTTTTTCCATAAGGGGTGGCACACATTTCACCTGCGTTCAGCCAGGCATCAGGCATCCAATACTCAATTTGGAAGACAGGCGCCAGCTTATTGCCGCTGCTAAGCATTTAAACTTTTTTTTTTACATTTTACATTAACATACACCCACAAACATTGCCTCTGGCCCCACACTAGGACACCCTGAGTCGTGGGAACCAGAAACAGCGACGTCACACACATATAAATATCTACCTACCTGTTTTTTTTTTTCTGTATCCTCAGCCGCGGTTCCAACCCTGGACCTCTCGCATGTTAGGCGGAGCCACTAGCGCAGCGCCACAGAGCTCGTCGTAAACGTGTACATCTTATAATTAATTAATTACACTCCTCCTTTCGAGTGGGGGTTTACACGAAGTTTCTTGGAATAACCATTGATAGCAAATTGCAGTGGGGACCCCACATAGAAAAATTGGCTGGTAAATTAAGTTTGCGGCTTACGCTTTTAGGAACATCAGACAAAACAAGGATGTGGCTACATCTAGGCTAGTATATTTTAGTTACTTTCATAGTGTCATGTCCTATGGTATCTTGTTGTGGGGGAAAGCAGCGGATATTCAAACTATTTTTATTTAACAGAAAAGAGCTATTCGAGAATTTATAAATTAAAACGCACAGACTCCTTAAGAGAGCTTTTTGAAGAAATTGACATACTAACTGTAGCTAGTCAATTTATTTTCGAAAATATAATGTACATACGCAAGAACCTTACAAAATTTCCCAAACTTAGCGAAAGCTGTAATGTTAACCTAAGAAATAATCACAGAATACTTGCGCCCCGGTTTAGACTCGCGAAGGTTAGCAATTCTTTCAAGGGTCAATGCACTCTCTACTACAACAAGATACCTCTGGAGATCTTGAAATAGCCATTTGAGCAATTTAAAAACCATGTTAAAGCGACTTTATCGAAAAAGGGATATAACAATGTTCAAGATTACTTAAATGACGGGACTGTATGGGGTTAATCTGGCTCAACACAGACCTTGCTGTTAATAATTTTGTAATTATTTATTCCTGCTTATTAATTATGATAATGACATAAGTATATATTTTTTGTATTAATTAAGCATAAGCAATTTTTAAAAGAGATCTAAAAATCAGTCTGTGGGAGTTTCAAAGCACTTCTTCTCACACAGTGGTCCTATGTAGAGAAGTGGCAAAAAATGACGATTGCTAAGTATATGTAAATATCTACAGTAATAAAGACATTTGGAATTTTGGAATTTTTAAAAACAAGTTAAAGCAACACATCCACTTTATTCATATTGAAGCCGACGGCAAATAATACGCTTAAAAAGTTTTAGGGCTGGATGTAAAGGGAATGGCATTGGCACATTGGGCTTCAGCTTAAACTTTTGTTACGGGATGTTTGATTCTCTGTAGGTCGGTACCTACTTGGTACTTAATATATACCTATACAAGGCGCGTATTATCTTATCAGTATTGAATTCGTCCCCTCATATACCAATCAATACGGTTATGGAAATTCATTAATGCCCCGTGAGCGAATCGATTTCGTCTCCTGGTGTTGACGAAATAAATACGATTATGGGCATTTTTTGAATAAAAAATAAACTCCCTAAAGCGTATATTATATGTCTCTCGAGGTAATGGTAAATGATAAATATGTAGTCCTATGTTTTTTTAAATAGGTTTTAGATCCTAGGTCCTAAAAATGGCTATTAACAGGATTATGAAAAGGTCAGAAGGACTTTTTGAAAAAACGAACCATATAAGAAGATATGTTTTTTTTATTGGTGGTGCTAGTTAGCTGAACATAGTGAAGATAACAGAATAGGTTTAAGTAAACAACATCAGTTTTAAAACTGTTCACAAAAAATTTATTGAATTCATCCTGTCACCTCAAAAGTTTAAAATGAGAAAAGAAATAAAACTAAGTAAGTAAACCAAAGAAAAAATACTTTGAAAAAGATAGTCGGTGCTTCGTAAGTTTGGAGGGGACAATATCGATACATTTAAGGACGTGCAAAACTGCAAAAGGAACTTGCTTATTTAATTCGTTCCCACCTGTTGACGAGGCCGATATGGTTACGGCGAATATTATTTATGATAATATTTACGCGATAACCGTTTTGATTTCGGCAACACGAGAACATGAAATCTATACGCTTACGGGGCATTAATTAATTTCCATAACCCTATTGATTTGGTTACGAATTCAATACGGATAAGGAAATAAGCATACATGGCATATGCATAAACTTTACACTGTAGAAGATGAGTATTATGTTTCATAGATATTGTTAACAGACAAAATATAGAGTCACGGCGTTTTCCAAGTTTCAATACCCATTACCCATCTTTGCTTGCGGCGGCTCTATGTAGCGAGTTGCTCATCTCCCTCAAATATGGCAAGGGTGGTGATGGCTGGTGCACAAGTCATGCTCGTGAACGGGTGCTGCTTGGGGGGACTAATACAGTCTGGTTTCTCATAAGTTATGTTTATTACGGCTTTTGTTTGTTCTTATTTCTTCCTTTTGTAAAATTTATATTTTGAGACATCTTATTAGCACTTATAGATACGATGTTTTAATATTGTCATGATTAGATTATTTTAATACTGTAAATTGTCGCATAAAAAATGGCACCCACATAAGTTTCTTGTTATCTTCTCTGACGGGCGTATATTTCCGAAGCACTGGTAGAGTTAATGGAGTTGCCTTTTCCTGTGCGAGATTCAGCTATGAATCACCACCTGAAAGGTAAATTTCCTTTTGCAAACTCAAACCGTAATCTAACGTAACATATTAGTTTTCTTATTAGTGACTCATTAGTTTAGTAGATCATATTTGTTTTTTTTTTCAACTATAGTGTCTGACTTATAAAACCGCATTATTTTTGCCTACTTATAAATTTTGAGTGAAACCGTTTATTTATTATTTTAAAATACATATTAATTGTTTATTGTTAAATGTATTAGAAAGTCCGTATATATGTCATGGTCAAATTTAATAATGCGATTATTAAGTCCATAGTTATTTCCGACAAACTTATCTTCGACATGATTTTTCCTCGACACTACAGAGCTCTGACACGTCTTAAGTATCATGGGATATCTACTTCCCAGCAACGCTTCAGTGGTTAATTTCAACAATTCTTTATAGTTTTTAGTTCAAAAGTATTTATTATATTTTATTATTAAGAAAGTATTTCGGAAGATAGATACAAAATCGATCTAATGACGTTGTAAAATCACCAGTGGCTTGCCCTAACGGCACCTTATACACATAATAGATGTGGAAATATAGCAAGGTTTCTTAAATGATTTTACTATTGCAATGAATGTGGCCAACAAAAATTCCAGTGAAAACAGTTAAATAAAAAAATAAAAAACTGTGTTTTTTATTATTATTTCTTAATTAATGGCGGTCTAACATCTATGTTAATTTCGCCAATGTTATGTGTTTTTCTATATTTCACTGTATTTGGACAGGTTCTCTTTCGAGAACCTGGAAATTTTAGTTTTTATTTGTTGTTCCTTAGCATTACCCGGGGGGATATGAAGGGCTGTAGGTGCCAAGTATCTCCTTCGGACGTGAGCAACTGCCTCTCTGTTTTTTTTTTTATATCTTAAAAATTGACGGAGTTATTAAAGCTCAAAGTTTGTCTCCCCGCGAAATGTGTTTGTCAACTGATGTAGGATCAGCGATGACGTCACTTTCGTCACTAGTCAGGTTATCGGGCTCATTCGGCCCAAGCGCGCCATACTGTAACAGCATGCACTGTACACACGAATATAAGCTTAAATGACCAAGAAACATTGCATTGTGCCCTTGTGCAGTAACTCGAGTGTGAAAACACCAAAAAAGTTATTTTTTGTGTGCCACTTAGCCCTAAAATTAGAAAAAAGTGGGTGAACGCCTGTTATGAAGATAATTTTTACTTTAGTTTTACCCCCTTTTTAGATGTTTTACTTGCAATACTTCATACATTGTCTACTTCATATAAATTGTTGTTTTTTTTTTAAGTTAAAAGAACATGAATTTGTGTCAAAAACCTCTAGAATAAGCTAGAGTTTGATTGCGCGTTGCGTGGTTCTAAAGCGAGACGGAGAGTGAATGTGGAACCAAGCCTTTGAACCTTAGTACCAGATACTAGGATGCAGTTTAGATTGTCGGAGACATCGTAAGCCATAAAGGTTACTGTGCCCACTATCACGTGTCCTAAAGAATCAAATGACCGAATACTGACCGAGCTTTCAGTATGAACTTAGCTGTTTAAAAATAAATGTCACCTTATACATTCATTTGAACATATTAAAAGATGATATTGTCTCCGAGTCCTCATTCTCGTGATGGAATGAGGACTTGGAGACAGTACCGAAGCTCAGGAAACAAGAATAGTAAGACAGTCGTGTTCGGACTCTATTTGTTAAGGATGATGAGTTGGTTTTGCAAACTTTGTGTCATGAGCTAGTGACGGAATGAGGACTTGGATGGGTACTAGAACTCAGGGACCCAGAATAGTAAGACAGTCGTGTTAAGACTCAATTTGTTAAGTATGACACGCTGGTTTCGCAAACTTGGTATAATAAGCTGGTGATGAGTAAGGACTTGGATGAGTACTGGGACTCAGGAACCAGAAATAGTAAAGCCGTCGTCTTTGGACTCGATTTTTTAAGCATCATGAGCTGGTTTGGAAACTTGTTCTCATGAGCTGGTGATGGAATGAGGAGTTGGAGACTGTACTAGAACCTGGAGCCAGGAATAAGAATGAAGTCGTGTTTTAACTCTTTTTGTTAAGCAGGGTAAGCTGATTTCGCAATATTGATGTCATGAGTCATAAGACCTTGATTTATACCATATTTCATAATTCTAGAGGTCAACGGGAAGGGTTCCTTTAACAGTTTTTTTTATTTTTAAGGGAAGGAAACCTAAAAAAGTTCTCTCAAGTGCGAGTCGGACCCACACAGATGGTTCCATACCAACGTACAAGAAAAAACACAAAAAAAGAAGTCTCTTATATAGGATTATTTTATTGCATGTTTTTCCGTTGATGTAGCGGCAACAGAAATAAACATTCTGTGAAAATTACAAATTTCTACCTATAACGGTTCATTACGGACTTACGGGACAGACGGACAGACAGCGGAGGCTTAGCTATAGCGTCCCGTTAAGCACACTCGGGTACGGATCCCTAAAAACGCATCTCTGACCGTGTCAGCAGTATAATCTTTCATCTCACGTCCGGAATGCGGGCACCCCGCTTCTATCAACCCGCAATATTTTTCCTCCGAGGATACTCCACCAATCATACTGCCCCATATTCCATTTTTCCTACGATTTTTCCGTGATGTGATATCTAACAGAGGTGTAGGGTTCTATCGACAACAGATTCTCCGTCCCTTTTAGATGTGCCAGGAGTTATTTGCAAATTAACGAACATTTACATGCTTCTGGACCGAACTAGGATACCCTGTGTGTATGTGGGAACCTGAAACATCGATATCACACACATGCATATAAACATACAAGACCTGGGGTTTTCTGTATTCTTTACCCCCATCCGGGGATCGAACCAGGGATCTCTCGCACGGTAGGCAGAGCCACTACGGCATGGCCACACAGGTCATTGTAGTGATAAAACTGCAACCGCGCATTACTGAGAGGCTCCTAAGGAGGGCTAACGTTACGTACTAAGACGACACGCGCTGCACACTGAAGTCCCGTGTCGTACAGTATTAGTTTTAGGTCCAATTCGTTTCATCACGTCCTATTTCGACAACGCTCCAATTATGGCAAGGTTCGTAATAGAAACTTCACGAATAGTAAAAAAAAAAATGTGCCTGTATGTAAATGGAAATGTTTATAATGGCAACTTCCCATTTAGACCACTTATTAATTTGACCACTTCCCAATTCGACAACTCCCCAATTCGACAGCATTTCGCCTGTGAGTCAAGGGCGAATACCGATTTAACTTTTCACTAATTTAACCCTGAAACAATCATGGCTTAACCAATTTCTCTCTACTTGGGGCCTGCCCACGAGTTACAAGGGTTAAATGTGGACGATTAGGGAAGTTGTCGAATTCGGAAGTGGTCAAATTGCGAAGTTGTCAAAATAAATGCAGAGAAAAAACTGTCAGTGACAATATATCCTTACCAAATTACAACGAATGCTTCTGAAAGGAAAACAAGGATTTAGTGTCGGTGAGGGAAAAGCTTTCGTTTTGATGTATTCGTGGTACACGAGTCGTAATAATGTATGAGGTTGGAATATTTTGATGTGTTCGTGGTACACGAGTCGTAATAATGTATGAGGTTGGAATATTTTGATGTGTTCGTGGTACACGAGTCGTAATTATGTATGAGGTTGGAATATTTTGATGTGTTCGTGGTACACGAGTCGTAATAATGTATGAGGTTGGAATATTTTGATGTGTTCGTGGTACACGAGTCGTAATAATGTATGAGGTTGGAATATTTTGATGTGTTCGTGGTACACGAGTCGTAATAATGTATGAGGTTGGAATATTTTGATGTGTTAGTGGTACACGAGTCGTACTAATGTATGAGGTTGGAATATTTTGATGTGTTCGTGGTACACGAGTCGTAATAATGTATGAGGTTGGAATATTTTGATGTGTTCGTGGTACACGAGTCGTAATAATGTATGAGGTTGGAATATTTTGATGTGTTCGTGGTACACGAGTCGTAATAATGTATGAGGTTGGAATATTTTGATGTGTTCGTGGTACACGAGTCGTAATAATGTATGAGGTTAGAATATTTTGATGTGTTCGTGGTACACGAGTCGTAATAATGTATGAGGTTGGAATATTTTGATGTGTTCGTGGTACACGAGTCGTAATAATGTATGAGGTTGGAATATTTTGATGTGTTCGTGGTACACGAGTCGTAATAATGTATGAGGTTAGAATATTTTGATGTGTTCGTGGTACACGAGTCGTAATAATGTATGAGGTTGGAATATTTTGATGTGTTCGTGGTACACGAGTCGTAATAATGTATGAGGTTGGAATATTTTGATGTGTTCGTGGTACACGAGTCGTAATAATGTATGAGGTTGGAATATTTTGATGTGTTCGTGGTACACGAGTCGTACTAATGTATGAGGTTGGAATATTTTGATGTGTTCGTGGTACACGAGTCGTAATAATGTATGATGTTGGAATATTTTGATGTGTTAGTGGTACACGAGTCGTAATAATGTATGAGGTTGGAATATTTTGATGTGTTCGTGGTACACGAGTCGTAATAATGTATGAGGTTGGAATATTTTGATGTGTTCGTGGTACACGAGTCGTTATAATGTATGAGGTTAGAATATTTTGATGTGTTCGTGGTACACGAGTCGTAATAATGTATGAGGTTGGAATATTTTGATGTGTTCGTGGTACACGAGTCGTAATAATGTATGAGGTTGGAATATTTTGATGTGTTCGTGGTACACGAGTCGTAATAATGTATGAGGTTAGAATATTTTGATGTGTTCGTGGTACACGAGTCGTAATAATGTATGAGGTTGGAATATTTTGATGTGTTCGTGGTACACGAGTCGTAATAATGTATGAGGTTGGAATATTTTGATGTGTTCGTGGTACACGAGTCGTAATAATGTATGAGGTTAGAATATTTTGATGTGTTCGTGGTACACGAGTCGTAATAATGTATGAGGTTGGAATATTTTGATGTGTTCGTGGTACACGAGTCGTAATAATGTATGAGGTTGGAATATTTTGATGTGTTCGTGGTACACGAGTCGTAATAATGTATGAGGTTGGAATATTTTGATGTGTTCGTGGTACACGAGTCGTAATAATGTATGAGGTTGGAATATTTTGATGTGTTCGTGGTACACGAGTCGTAATAATGTATGAGGTTGGAATATTTTGATGTGTTCGTGGTACACGAGTCGTAATAATGTATGAGGTTAGAATATTTTGATGTGTTCGTGGTACACGAGTCGTAATAATGTATGAGGTTGGAATATTTTGGGTCGGCATTGGCCGGTTTTATTCTCCAAATTGCCAACAGTAATATCAGAACGTTATTGTAGGAAAGTTAGGGACGAAGGACAGGCCTGTACAAACAAATAATAACTTTTATTTAAAGTTTTTTTTTCAAACTAACCAGTGTAACTAATTGCAAGTATTTTTTTGTATATCTCTCGGAATCGCAAAACTTCCTTACTAGCGGCACAATCGTTGATACACATGATTAGCTAAAAATAAATAGATAAACTTTACACATTAGATCTGAACATACTAGGTTACTACTATTTACCGGCTAGTCACATAATTAAGAACACACCTATTTAATCGCACATAAAAAATACTGATTAGCACAGCAAAAAAGGATCAGCAAAAACACTTTTTATGTTTTAAATATTTTATGTGTACTCAAGTTTATGTTTTAAGTTTGTTGTTCTTGCATGTTAAACCTAACACGAAGGATAAAGGCGGCTTCGCTTCGCTCACCCCCTAAGCCTCTTCTTTCTTCTTCACCTAACCCTCTTCACCTAAGCTTCTGCAGAATTTTGCCCCGATATAAGCTGTGCAAATAAGTATTTTTAATGTGCAGTTTAATATTTCCCACTGTTTATTATACTTTAAATAGAGAACATTATGGCTGTTTGGTTGTAGATCACTATTCGCATAATTTTGGCGCCATTTGGTGCTGTTAATATAAAGTCTTAAAGGTTATTGCTTCATATGAAACAAATAAGGAAAAATAAAAGTTGTAATAAATCTACAAGGGAAGTAATAACAAAACTTCGCGAGAAGAATTGGCCTTATAACCACTCATCTGTGGGTAGATCAAAAAATGGCCCGTGATTTTGAGCCTTATTGCTTGGTAGTTAAGTTCAAAACCTATGAAAATAGCCGACCATCTGCGAAGCTCAAAAGCGATGGTTTTCCACTGTGCAGCTATTTGCCACGTATCAAACCACTTCAAATGTTCCGCGTGTACCTACACAGAGAAATTCATTTCGTCTAGATGATCGAAATGTCGTTCGTTTGGTAAAGCAAAATCCTTTTACAGGTAAGCTGAGAAAATAATATTTTGTTGAAAACAACCCTTCAGCAATCTCAGCACAGACTGTTATAATACGTTTGGTAGAAGAAAAAATGCACGGAAGGATATGAAGGAAGGAGCCTATGTTGAAACGGTGCCACAGGGAAGCCAGGCTTGCATTTGCAAGAATGTATGAAAGCTTGGAAAAATGATCTTTTTTTAGACGAGACAAAAATAAGAGCAAAATGTTACGAGCGGTGGCCTTGAATGCGCAGTAGTCACTTTACAATACCTGTATATATGCGCAGTAATCCCCGCCAACGCCGCCCAGCGTTCTTAATTCGTGGCGCGAGGTATACACAAAAGTAATCGACTTTAAGCACACAATATTGACATTAAAGCATGGTGGGGGAAATGTGAAAATTTTGAGGGTGCTTTTCGAGACATGGTGTTGGACCGGTTAAGTTGATAAAAGGAAACATGGATCGTTTCCGATACAAAAATATACTGGAAGGATCGATTTTACCTCATTCTGAAGACGTGCTTCCGGTTATTTGTACAATTCCAATTTCCAGCACGACAATGATCCAAAGCATACTGCACGCACCGTAAGGGACGTTCTCACATCGCAATCAGTTTCTGTCTTATATTGGCCAGCTACACTTTGCCCATGGTGAGCTCGTCCCTCCCATGGTTCGGGTGTCGCGGGCGACGGGTGCTCTCTAGGAGTCGTTTTTAGGGTTTCGTACCTTAAAACCTTTGTTATCCGTCTGTCTGTCTGTCTGTCTGTCTGTCTGTCTGTCTGTCTGTCCGTCTGTCACGACCCCTTTTCTCAGGAACGCGTGGAGGTATCATGTTGAAATTAATATCGATTACTCAAGTCTATGGTCCCTTGGAGCTGTTAAAAAATTTTACTTCTAGGTCCACGAAATCAAAAGGTACCGCAATATTATGTCATAATTTTGCTGATAATGCTGAATTTGTATGAGCTCGCGTGGAACTCGCAGGGGAATCAAAACCTATAGGGTACTTCCGGTTGGCCTAGGGTCATGAAATTTGGAATGAAGGTAGTTCTTATAGCACAAGTAAAGGGAAAAATCCGAAAACTGTAAATTTCTGTCTGTCTGTCTGTCTCACCGTCTGTTAAGACTTTTTCTCAGAAACGCATGGAGGTATAAAGTAGACATTAATATCGATTACTCAAGTCTGTGATCTCTGAAAGTTGTGAAAAAATTAAACTTATAAGTCAACGCAATCAAAAGATACCGCATATGTCTCATTTTGCTGAAATTGATATTCGCAAGGGAATCAAAACCTAGAGGGTAAGTACTTGCCGTTGACCTATAATCATGAAATTTGGTACGAAGCAAGGTCTTGTGCTAAGACCTTGCAGCACAAATAAAGAGAACAATCTGAAAACAGTGTATTATTACGATTTAACTCCATTGCTATCGCAACCAAAATCTTTTTATCTCCATTCTTACCGAAAACCGAAACCACGCAGGGGAAGTGCATTGACCTCGACGTGACCATTATTCAGGTTAATCTAGCTGGATAATTATTAACATATCCTTTTCCCATATGGGCTGGCAGGGGCACAATTCTGCACTATTTTAGTCAGTTATTCTATAGTCCATTTTGCGTAACAGGGGGCTAGCCTATCCCATATGAATTTTATCATGTAAATATTGTAAAAAGCATTGTATTAAGCGCTTTGGCTCGCTGTAAAGGCACAAACTCTTATTGATAATAATTAATTAATAAATAAATCTATTATATCTATGATAACCATAATAAAGATAGATTCGACCTCCTAGGACCAAGGAAACGCGAGTAATCCAAAACTTATGAATGTTTACCGATATCATCACTAGATGGCGTTGGGTGTATCCTGAGTCGCGGTATGGTTGTGTTTTGTGGTGATTTAGCCGACATGACAATTCCCTGTATGCACATCCGCGACATGGCGCCGTACCACGCGCGCCCGCCCGACCGCCGCCGCCTGCCACGCGACCTGGTTGCCTAGCCGGCGATCATCCAAAGGAACACCCCTCGTGAGAACATCTCCACCGCCCGCGAGGGCCCCCCGATGACCTGTCCATAGGAGTGGACAGAGGCGCTTCTTCGGGAAGAGATCCGATGATCTGACCCTGACTCCCCACGCCCCAGAATGGGTGCGTGAGAAGAATACTTGATTGATTGATCCCTGTATGCGTCTCTATGCGTCGTCCTGCTATGCGTCGTCCTACAAAGCACCCCACGCCGCCGTCAAAATGCAACGCACGCTGGACACCCTGCCTAAATGGCTGGCCAAATGGAGGCTCCCCGTCAACGTCGGGAAGACGCAGGCGATGATCACCGGCCAGAGCAACCTGCCACCACCACTCCAACTCCAAGGGAAGGACATTGGGTGGCTGCACCAAGTGAAGTATCTGGGGGTCACCATAGACCGCCGGCTCACGATGAAGACCCACGTCGACAACGTCGTAAACCAGGTCCGGGCTGCACGGGCAAAACTTCGTCCACTCCTGGACTCCGGCCTCCCCCTGCGGTCGAAGCTCGGGATCTATAAAACGTACATCAGGTCCCGCCTCACTTATGCCTCGCCGGCATGGTACGCCCTCTGCTCGGAGTCCAACAAGAAGAGACTCCGGGCCCAAGAAAACCTCTCCTTGCGTACCATCTTCGGCGCGCCTCGCTACGTGAGAAACGCAACGATCGCAAGGGACCTAGGATTGGAGACACTGGACAAGTTCGTCCAGAGGCTGGCAACGAACATGTTCGCACGAGCGGACGGCTCTCAACACCCGCTCGTGCGAGACCTGGCGCCATACCACGCGCGCCCGCCTGACCGTCGCCGCCTACCCCGAGACCTGGTTGCCGAGCCGGCAGCACCCCTGGATTGATGCCACACAACCCGAAGAACACCTCAGCCACCCAATGACCTGGCCGTAGTCACGGCCAGCGGAAGACTCCGCGGAAGGGGGCCATTGCCCCGGGACCGCCACCCCGCACCCTGGAAGGGGTGTGAGAAGATCACCAAGCAATCCCTGTATGCGTTGGGCGTCGACCTCCAGGTCACCGGCCAGGTGCTGCGACTGTTCGCCGTGTACAAGCCCCCCAGTACCCCAATCCGCACCTCTGAACTACGGGGGTTGCTACAGTCGCCGCATCCGACACTCGTCGCTGGCGACCTCAACGCCAAGCACACCGTCTGGAACTCCACCAGGGTGTGCCCAGCTGGACGCGCCATCATTGCCGACTCCGTGAGCCACAACTACGATGTCATCGGTCCCGACGAGCCCACCCACTTCGATTCGCGGGCCGGTTGGGACACCATCGACGTCGTAGTCGTCAGAGGTCTCCGGACTCCGCCGAGCCAGGAGGTTCTCCCTGACCTCCCATCGGACCACAGGCCAGTACTTCTCGTCCTGGCGGACCTGCCCACCCGGGTCTCTCCGCCAGCATCACGCCGACGCTACCAGTGGGGCGCCTTCACCGCCGCCCTCGACCAGTCTTCGACCACATGTCCAGTCAACCAGCCGGAAGACGTTGACCGCCTGGCATCGCTGCTAACCACCCAGATCCGAGACGCGCTCGACCTATCATCGCACACCGTAGCTCGTGGGCGGAAGCCCAATCCTCTTCCTGCTGAGCTACGCGCACTCATCCGCGATAAGCGCGCTCTCCGGAAGCAGTGGCAGCAAACCCGCTGCCCAACGATGAAGACCAGGCTCAACGCCATGACGGCAGAGCTGAAGCGCCGACTTCATCTCCACGCCGAAGAATCTTGGGAACGCCACGTCGAGTCCATGGGCGACCACGTCCCCTCCGTGCATCGCCTATGCCGGGATTTGTCGACTACTCCAACTCCCGTCCAACTAATCCTGGGCAGCGACGGCCTACCAAGATTTCGAGCCCAAGACCGTGCGGAGATCTTCGCCGAATGCCTCGAGACGCAGTTCAAGCCGAACCCTACGGATGATGTGGAGCACGTCGCAGCAGTCGAGAGACACCTGCGAGAGTACTTCGCCTCGCCGATAGCTCCCGAAGAGGACCCCACCGTCGTCACGCCCGGCCAGATCATGCGTGCATTCAGACGTACCAAGCCCAGGAAAGCCCCGGGCGCAGACCGCATAACTAACATGGCGCCACGTACTGTGGCGGCCGTTACGCGCCTGTTTAACGGTATCTTGCGCACGGGCCACTTCCCAACCCAATGGAAGGAGGGCTTGGTCATCATGTTGCCCAAGCCGGCAAGGACTCCAAGCTGCCTGAGAGCTATCGGCCGATAACACTACTGAGTACCATCTCAAAGGTGTTTGAGAAACTCCTGCTGGCGAAGCTACTACCCCACATCCAGCCGCGCCCGGAACAGTTCGGCTTCAGGCCCGAACATTCTACGACGCTTCAGCTCACCAGAGTACTGAATGACATGACGGTTTGTTTAAACAAGAAGGAATACACTGTCGCAGTACTCCTGGACATGGAGAAGGCGTTTGACAGAGTATGGCACGAGGGGTTGCTGTACAAATTGTCGACGACTCCAGCCCCAAGAAGACTGGTCCAGATCATCGCCTCCTTCCTGAAGAATCGCCGCTTCCGAGTGATGGTGGAAGACGCCGTCTCCGAGGAATACCCCGTTGCAGCCGGCGTCCCTCAGGGGTCCTGCCTGTCTCCAGCCTGTTACTCCCAATATACGGACGACATCCCCGTCGGGCCGGGTGCCCAGCTGGCACTCTTCGCCGACGACGCTGCCTACTACGCGTCGTCGATCCAGGCACGGCACGCTGCCGTCAAACTGCAGCGCACCCTGGACATCTTGCCCGACTGGCTCGCCAAGTGGCGGTTGTCCGTCAACGTTGGGAAGACGCAGGCGCTCATCACAGGCCAGTCCCCCCTTCCACCACCACTCCAGCTCCAAGGACAGGACATCGCGTGGTCTCCGCAGGTGAAGTAGCTGGGAGTGACCATCGATCGCCGGCTCACCATGAAGCAACATGTCGACAACGTCGTCAACCAGGTCAAGGTGGCACGCGCCAAGCTGCGTCCACTTCTCGACTCCAGCCTCCCTCTGAGGGCGAAGCTCGGGATCTACAAGTGCTACGTGAGATCCCGCCTCACCTACGCGGCCCCGGCATGGTACGCCCTGTGCTCAGAGACGAACAAACGGAGACTCCGAGCCCAAGAGAACCTCTCTTTGCGTACCATCGTCGACGCCCCCCGCTACGTGAGGAATGCGACAATCCAGAGGGACCTCAGATGGGAACCAGTGGACCAGTTTGTCCAGAGGCTGGCGAAGGGCATGTTCGCGCGTGCGGATAGCTCACAACATCCGCATATCCGCGACATGGCGCCGTACCACGCGCGCCCGCCCGACCGCCGCCGCCTGCCACGCGACATGGTTGCCTAGCCG
The DNA here is from genome assembly GCA_949825045.1 of Argyresthia goedartella. Classification (NCBI taxonomy): domain Eukaryota; kingdom Metazoa; phylum Arthropoda; class Insecta; order Lepidoptera; family Argyresthiidae; genus Argyresthia; species Argyresthia goedartella. The sequence goes on from OX463819.1 coordinate 2,023,582, forward strand.
GCGATCATCCAAAGGAACACCCCAAGTGAGAAGATTTCCACCGCCCGCGAGGGCCCCTCGATCACCTGTCCATAGGAGTGGATTGAGGCGCTTCTTCAGGAAGAGATCCGATGATCTGACCCTGACTCCCCACGCCCCAGAATGGGTGCGTGAGATGAAAACTTGATTGATTGATTGGCAATTGATAAGGATAAGGAAAAGTGTAAATGACACCTTTTGTTCCTAACCTCCTCATATATGGGCGTGTCGAATGCTAGGATGATGGCATTTGATACGCCCATATATGAGGAGGTTAGGATCAAAAGGTGTCATTTACACTTTTCCTTTTTCTGAGTAAATTGAGTAAAACAAAATTCACCTGGATCCATGCAATTATTTTGTATTTTTGTTTAACATATTTGTGGCAGTTAGTAACTGGGTTTCAGCGTAGTAGACCCTTAAATAAAGCCAATATTTAATAAAGTATTTGTCAAATTTCACCTTTTGATCCTACACTAAGTAAATGTTACCATTTGATTCAATAAAGTTGTAAAATGACACTTTTTGAAAATCACTAAATAAAAAATGTCACCATAAGAAACAAACTAGGTAAGAAAAAAGAAACAGATTTAATCAAAATATGTTTATTAAACGTGCAATTCACCACAATCAGGTTCTAGACAGTCACAGTTAGCACTTTCATCTTGAACATCATTTTCAGTACTATTGTTTGTTCAGTACCAAAACAAAGCATATAGTCGAACTGTTACAAAATAAAATAAAATCGACCACAGGTTATGATTTTCAGAACATGAACTCACTTGCTGTCTTGTTCTTTTCGCTTCTTTCGTTCCTTCCTTTGCTTTTTACGCGACCCTTGATTAATACTCGCCACATTTACTGCTCCTTCATCCATTTTTCCAGTAAGAAACCTTCATGCAAGTAAGAAAACACTGCGAAGTCACAAAGTCACAACAGAATGAGCTCTAGAGAAAATCACAACCGCCAACAGAATTTGAAACTGAAACGTCAAGTACAACGAAAAAAAAAAAACAAGTCTATGGATTTAGTGTTGCCACAATGTCCTTTCGATTTTCGATCGATTAAACAACATACAAAATCGATGAATAAAATTAAAATCGATAAATTTTGTCAGTAAATATACCCATTTGATACGATTTTAGCAACGTTGGACGTATTTACTAAGATGATGTCACTTTTTGATATTAAAGTCTTGACCACTGCAGTGGTTGGATAAAAATGACACTTTTTGAACCGAAAGCAGCTTTTTAGGTTGGTTTTTCTACGAAAGTAGTCGCCTTTTGAACCTGATCATTGCAGATAACGATATCATATCATATACACATATATATCGCCCAAAAGAACAAATTGCAGTTTGCAGGTAGAGAGCCTTCAGCATATACCGAGGCCATGGCTCACGGTTAATTCTTAGTAAGACAACTGTAAACACAAAGGGGTTGTTTTAGTCCGTATACCACACGAGCTGATGCCCGCTCAATATGTGGGGACCCGGACATAGCAGGGAGGTCTGACTTCTGGGCATGGGTAGTTCCATTTTTTTCCCCTCCAACAAAAAAAAAAAAACCCATTGAACCTCTCTCTGCGTACCATCGTCGGCGCCCCCCGCTACGTGAGGAACGCGACAATCCACAGGGACCTAAGATGGGAAACCGTGGACCAGTTTGTCCAGAGGCTGGCGAAGGGCATGTTCGCGCGTGCGGATGCATCACATCTTCCGCACATCGCCGAACTGGCGCCGCACCACGCGCGCCCGCCCGACCGCCGCCGCCTGCCACGCGACCTGGTTGCCTAGCCGGCGATCACCCACTGCATACCAGCACCACATGAAGACCACCGCCCGCAGGGGCCATCCGATGACCTGTCCACAGGAGTGGACAGAGGCGATTCTTCGGGAAGAGGTCCATCGACCTGACCCCGACTCCCCACGCCCCAGAAGTGGTGCGTGAGATGACCATGAACGATGGCGATTGATTTGAATTTCATATTCGAATTGAACGTTTGGTGTCTTGTTTGTCTTGGTCTTATCTTCTCTTTCTTGTCTGGTCTGGTCTGTTCTGGTTTGGTTTGGTTGGTGGTAAAGAATTGATTGTCTTGAATTTTATTAATTAACAAAAAGTAAAATAAATAAAAACAAAATATGATAGAAAATATAAGTATAAAATAAGGGTTTGCTTGCGACTCTTGCGAGGTCTTCTGTCTGTATGTTCTCTTCTCACAGACCTTCTAGTAATAATACTTATTACTCCTAGGTCCTAGCTAATCGTTACGACTCAATTCGATACAAGTCGAGTACATGCAATAGGTTCAAGTAAACAGTTCAGTTTAGAAATAAATAGACGTCTAATTAATAATAATACACATACATAGGGACTTGTAATATTTTCCAAATGCTAAATATTGTATAACTTTCAGAATTATATCTTGTGAAGCTGTCAACAAAATCACCAACAACCACCCAATCACAGTATCTATTACAAATTAATTTAGAATTATTGTGATTGTTTTTAGGGTTCCGTACCCGAAGGGTTTCAAACGGGACCCTATTACTAAGACTCCGCTGTCCGTCCGTCCGTCCGTCCGTCCGTCTGTCACCAGGCTGTATCTCAAGAACCTAGCTAGCTAGAGAGTTGAAATTTTCACAGATTATGTATTTCTGTTGCCGCTATAACAACAAATACTAAAAAACAGGATAAATGAAATATTTAAGGGGGCTCCCATACAACAATTCTTTCAATACCACATACAAACTTATGGATGCACCTGGTTACGTACATGGAGTGTGAAAGTAACCGCACCAATAACTTTGTAAACAATATTTTGCTGTGTAAAATCCAAACTATTCTATCCACACCATCGCTTCCATTGAACGGTGGTACGGAACCCTTCGTGCGCGATTTAGACTCGCACTTGACCGGTTTTTTTTATTGTATTACAATTGAGGAGTGTCTGTTCAAAAGGTCCTATTTCTATATTCTTGTCATAGGGTAATAGGACCTTTTAGTGTCAGCCTATTTTCCTATAGCAAGATAGATAGGACATTTTGAAAATGTTTTGAACAGACAATCCTCAATTACAAATAGGCAGAATATGCAATTTTTGCGTGAAAGGCCACCGCAGTAACCACGCACGCCTTTAATGAAGTCACTAAATACTACGCTCTGGGGGAAAAGGTCATGGGTAAAAGTCTGCTTTAATTAAGTACAAATACTTCTCACTAGACAATAGCTTTTAAATATTAATTCATAAATTACTGCGTCTCTATTTATGTTGTAGAACTTGAAATGAAATGAATGAAATAATTAAAGAATATACATAGTTTTGAGCTTTGTTTTCCCGGGACATTTGTAAACAATGAAGTCATCATAAAATATAATAGGGTACTGACAGCGTGTACGGAACCCTTGGTGCGCGAGTCCGAATCGCATTTAACCGGTTTTTTTCAATGACGAGACTTTGCCATAGGAAAACTAGTCTACAAAATGGTCTCGTTAGTGACTGGTTTTGTTTGATGAAAATTAAAAATTTAAATGAAAATCTTTATTCCACTCAACTATTTTACAAGACACAAGTTGCACAAGTCCCACAGTAGGTGTCCCTGTGTCGTGGGTCCTCGGCTCAACCATAAATAATATACATTACTTGCACAAAATAAAGACGGTTAAGTAATAATTAAAAATCTTAATCTAACTTAGGTAAGACAGGTATATTTTACAGTGCGGTGGACAATTGTTCAGTTTGATATACTTATAATAAAATAACTAGTGGCCCTGTGGGCAGTAGACCTCGCTAAAAGGGGGGACTGTGAACCAATTTATAGGTAAGTGTTTTAGATTCAATCAAAATCAAGTGGTAAAGTAGCCGCACCAATAACTTTGTAAACTACGTTGCGATTTAAAATACAATCTATTGACTTTTCACGAAAATAGTTATAGTCTATTTCACTCACTCAAATTTGATGACATCATAACCCCCCCCCCAGGGAAAAATCGAGAAAAGCTCTCGACAAAAATTATTTTTTAATTCAAGGAACACGTGTGCCAGCTTTTGTGAGGTTCGCTTGAAAACTGTGGCCCCTAGACCAGAACTGACAGACACCAGACATAGAGACAGACGAAAGCAAAATCGGCCTCCTATCTTGTCGAAATGGAGACCTTCGCTCGATCGGTCAGTAAATGCTGTAAAATAAAATAACCCTCTCATTCATAAGCCTTGACAAACCTTTCAAAACTAAAATGTGATTTTTGTTTCGTTTGCCCTCAAGCTTGCCCTCTATAATTGTAAGGAGGAGTCCTTCATGTCTTAGTATGGGTCCAAAGCACTTGGCTCTTCTGTTTGCTATGGTTCTTATGATAGCTCGGGTCTCTTTGGCCATTCTTAAAACCTCTTCATTTGTTCTTTTCTCTGTCCAGCTAATTTTTAGCATCCTACGCAAGCACCACATTTCAAAGGCTTCCAAACGCTCTATGTCTTTAGTTGTCATGTTCCAGCTCTCGCAGCCATACAATTCAATACTCCATACAAGAGTTTTGATAAGTTGCTTCCTTACTCGTATGTTGATTTTGTTGCTGTAAATATTTCTGTTTGTTGTGAAAGCTCTTCTTGCAATGGCTATTCTGGTGCGTATTTCTTTCTCACTTCTATCTGTTTCTTCAATGATGCTTCCTAGAAGCTTAATACCTAGGTATTAATAACTCAGATGGAATATGCATTTCCTGCAATACGGCGACACTTGTTTGTTTGCGATGAGCTTGATCGGGCCCGATTCAGCTAGCACAATGCCCGTTCAATGACAATGAAGCGACGACTACGCACAGTGGTAAAAAAATCGGCCCCATACGCATAGGAACTTAATATCCGGAACTTAAAAATAAAACATTGGAATGTCTCCGGTATACCTCTCTATACGCCATATTGAAATATGGAGTGAATTGATTGACGCGTGAGAAAAAAAAATGTATGGGAGAAAACACTTAAAATAAATTTTTCGGAAATTATTGAAACTGATGGGCTGGGGCTCAGATGAGCTATTGTACCTTTCACGCTGAACACGATGACTTATATATTAAATATTTCGGATACATCCAGAGAGTTTCACACGCCCCGTGATCGTAATGGGTTCGGTAGACCCCAGGCCGACTAGTCGTGATAACTAGGGTTGATAGTAGCGTGGCAGCCATGAACACGGTGTGCCTGGGTTTTGTAAGAAATTCGGTTACAGTAATACCGGTTCCTTTTAAGGCAGTCTTGCCCTTCCAAGCCTCAGTCCATGCGGTGAAGGAAGAAAACCTGACAAGCAAGGGGCGGGCTTTTGAAACCTTTGCTTTGGAGCCTAGTCTATGAACTACATTAATGTCAGACAGACACTGCGGGGACATCTTCATCTGGTCTCGTAGTATTATTTGAACAACATCACCTGCACGTTCTTCTGCCTTTTCGAATACTCCGTAAAGCAAGAGCACCTTTCTCCTGGTTCGCATTTCATGCCGGTCCTCCCGGTTTCTCCTGAAACCAAACTGTTGTGTGAAGAGCAAGTTGTTTGCTTCCAAATAGTCGACTAGTCATTTGTTTACTATACGTTCTGTGAGGCAGCCTGGGTCGTTTGTCTTTAAAAAAAAACAAAGTCACTAACACTAATATTTATTGGTCTCAGAGAGAATTACACAAACATTATAACTTTCCGATTTCGAGGGACTGGAATGCTTTGCCGCTTTTCGCGACTGACAGAATCTAACTGGCTAAAATACAAAAGAGTAAGAAACGTCTAAAAATGATGATCAACAGTAATTAAAACGGAAAAATACGGCCATGTGGAGATTATGATATATTAAGCTTTTACTACATATTACTAAGGGTTGTAATAGCTCCCCCATTTTGACGGAGCTTCATCCCTTTCAAAATGAAGCGAAGTTCTAAACTAAAGTTTGGTGAAAATAGAAAACTCAAATAAAAAAATAGTTTAGGAAGCCTTACAAAACTTATAGTTACACAAAAAGTACAAAACGTAGTATCAGAATTCACTTAGACATAGCAATTATAAATAGTAACAATGTCCACCTTCTCTGCTACGCAGATGACATGGCCATATAATAAACGACAAAGAATGGGAAAGTTTTTACTCAAGAGCAGAGACAGTTCTTAGAAGCGTATTTACATGGCCAATTTTATTCCGTATTGCTAATCCTGTTTGCTCTATTCATGTGGCTATTTCGTAAGATAACTAGGTACTTCTAAGTCGGAACAATAACTAAACATGTAATGTTTAAATTAAAAAATCTAGAACTTCAAATCGTTCTTAATTATATGACCACAACTGTTTTTATAGCGCACAGCTCAATCACTTTCCTGCTACGCGTATTACCTACCGACATTACAGTTCACAAATTGGAGAATAAAAAGGGCCATTCGCTTTTACCACAATAAATTGCACGTTCTAAAGGTGATAGACAACATCGTGAGCAACCCTTCATTTCGCCATAGCTGCTGCGATGAGCTAACCCCCAAATTTTCTATTGAATAATTGGCTAAACGTGGACACGACTTGACGCTGTTTTTGTATGTTTTGTATGAACTAGTAGAAATTTAAAATCGAATTACAAAGTCCACAGGGTAATGTTGCGAGTATGTTGTCGACAATCCCTGAAATATAACAATCTGTTGATTATATTGTAGTTAAACTACGCAGTAAAACCGCAACACCCGCCAAACCTCGGCGAAGCTTCCCGGAAGTTGAGAAAACTCCTACTTGTACCCACTTACAGTGTTGCTACGGTCAATCTCTCCGATTTCCGTCCCTCCGTTTTTAACATAGATATATTGTAGCAGCGCACTGCTAACACGTGCCGTGTATGTTAGGGGTGATCTGAAAAGCGGATTTGAATTGAACTTTTCAAAACTTTTGTGGTTACCTAAATAATAAACAACAATAGTCAACCAACATCTACTAAACCAGCTTCAAGAAGTTAATAAATGTCGCCCATTAATGTACCCACCGAGGGGTGCAGGTAGGCTTTTCATATCTCAGGATTTATCCTGAGATTTCAGGATTTTTAGGCTCTTGTTAGGATTGCGGCCGAATTTGGGAATTCTCAGTATTTTTGGAATTTTCAATAATATAGAGAATATTTTTCAGATCGTTTTTTTATAAAAAAGAAAACATGTTTATCTTCGAATTAGACTAATTTAAAAATCTACTTCAGTTATGTGGATTACACAAAAAAATCCACACTTCTTAATCTATGAAACCTTTACCTGCTGCTGAGAGGCAGGGAACCTAATAAGGAACTTTTTTGGCAGACTTCACCTAAAGCTGTGCCTAAAGTACTGATGATTCTATTGTGGACATTTGTGGGGCAGCAACATTAAAATTCTCTTAATTGGTATGTCATTTTTTTTCCGGCCAGCAGAGAAGCGAAAGGATTCATCATTTCTATGATATTTACTTTGCGATAATACCTTTTTAATCAACGTTTTCCTTCTTGTTATTTTTTTTTATCTGGTTTTCCAGTTTCAAGTGTATTTTAAAAATCACAATTTGTTCAGATTCTCTATGTGAACCTGGAAATTAATGTCTTGAGAATAATTTGCTCCTTAGCACTACACGGTAGGACATGAAGGGCTGTAGGAACCAAATATTGCCTTCGGCCGTGAGCAACTACCTCCCAACGGTTTCCCTAATCACCGTTCTATAAAATGTTTCAATCGTCTTCGTCGCTCTTCAAATGATAGTAAAGTAAAGCTCGGACTGATAACACTGTCATTCGGTTGCGTTCATTCGACTATTGAGCCCCCTGATAGAATAAACTCATTCTACTTTTGCATTCTGCGCTTCGCGCGCCGCGGGCCCGCATGCCAGTGCGCAAAACCAATAAATGATACTTGGATTATTTCCCTACAAAGCCATAAATTTAATTTGTTAGAAAATTCGAAAACGAATATGACGAAGTTAAGCTTATAAAGACATAGATAAGTACAGTACGATATTTTTTCTTTTCCGCTCGACACTTCTCGGTTTTAGTCGCTGAAATTCGTTTTTATCGTAGACTTAATAAACTCCTAGACATTACTAACTTAAACAAAACAAATGGTAACAGTTAAACCTTACTGGCAGGTTAAACTGTTACCAGATATTAGATATAGATATTAGACAGGGTAAAAAGATTGATGAACAATCTCGTGAAATTGTAAATAATGTTTTCAGGGTGTTTGGTAAATCGATGCAAAGACTTACCATGAGCCAGATATGCCTATATAATGGAATGTATAAGCTAAGTGTGGGGCTTTAACTAGAATTATTGAACTGATGATTTTGACTGATATACCCCACAAGTCTTCAGTATTTTTTAAGTTAACTAACCTAAACATTTTGATAATGTCCTGGGGATATACATGATTAAATTTAAATCTACATTACTGGCGCTAGTGCTGTTTTTTAACAAAGTCTCTGCTTTATATGGAGATGACTTTAGACGCTCTGTTATGAGTAAGGGTACATTGGTGAAGAATGTTTCGAAACCTACCTCAGCGTTGGATTTAACAATATCATCACCTATTTTTAAGCAAAAATCATTGTCCTTTTGTTAATTTTGCCCGTTTCAGGGTTTATTGTTTGCCAACCTGTTTCACTATATTATTTGAATTTTGTATTTTTCCGTTAATGTGTAAATTTTTTGCAGATCAACAAACCAATTTGAACATTTTGGAATATTTTTTAACATAAACGTAACGTAAGTGTAATTGTAATCGGCTCTAGAAATACATGACATTTTTTTTGTATTGGGTTAACTTAGTCCGAAAAAGTGAAAAAAATATATATGTGTATGTATGTGTGTATGTGCGCGTGTATGCATGTATGTATGGATGGCTATTTTCCGTTGTCAGCTCTAGAGCCTAAACCAAAGTGAATAAAAGTTTGTATTGGGGGTTATTTTCTAAAGAGAGTCAGAGTCAGAGTCATTTTTTTATTGAATATAAATAAATAAATTGTCTTATTCAACGTCAAAATTATACTTACTTATAACTACAAGTCAGTTTTTTTTTATATAAAAAAAAGACTACACCGTTTCGGAAGGTGGGCCTCGGGGTTAAGAAGAAACGGCAAGAAACTCCCCCGTACCTTCTTTTTTAAAAAGTGACTTAACAATAAGTACTGGTTTCGGCCTAAGGAAATTCGCCGGCGAGTGATAGACTCGATCCAGCGCCCCTCGTCGAATTTCTGTGCGCTGAGATCTAAATATCTAGGGCTATATTTTTTTTTGTTTTTGGATAACTTGATTATTTAAGGTAACTGTCATGCAAATCAAACACATTTATTGAGTTTATTTAAAAACGAGACTAACGATTTTTTTTTTCAAACTTCTCGTTGGCATAATAGGTTATTATGGCAAAACTCTAAAAATGGTAGCTCCCACACTGTGCCATATACAAGGTGACATTTAATTAGCTGACCATTTCTTGGGGAATGATAGTACCCATTATTATGAACAACTTTCCCCAAGAAACATATGGTCGTAAGCGAAATAAATTTTTGGGTCTCCCATAGTAACTTGTAATCAGCTGATCGGGTCAATGTACTGATGGACGAAAATATTTTTCATTTGCGACCATATGTTTCTTTGGGAAAGTTGTTAACAATGATCGGTGCTATCAATCCCCAAAATATGGTCAGCTAATTAAAGGTCACCTTGTATCCCGTACATTAGGCGGCGGGCGGAATAAGGTCATAGTGCGGGGCATGGTTAAAATAGAAAGGAGTTGTTTTGTATGGTGAAGTGGTTGTTAGGGACATCATTCTGAACAACTTTTAGTATGGGGCCGATTTGATGAGAGCAACTTTCTTTTCAACGCCACCATATAACACAGGTGAGCGCTAGGCCCGAACTGTACTGAGATAAGAAAAATAAAGTTGCTCTGATCACGACGTTTCTATAGTAAAAGTTGTTCAGAATGATGTCCCTAAGAACCACCTTTCGTCTTATAACTCCCTTTCTGTTAGCACTTGTCTACTTTATCTTAGAACTTCTTAAAACGTCTCCTGAATGCCTGCACACGAATATCCACAAACTATTTTTTGAACATCAACAACGAAAGCATCATGCGAGAAATTCAGTACAGGGTGGCCTGCACAATTTATTTTTGTTGCTGTAGCCGCAACAGAAATAAGTTCTGCGAAATTTTCAACTACCTGTTACTTTGTAATAGGGTCCCGTTTGGTACCCTTCGGTGACGAAACCTTAAAAGTAGTGCCTTCGATAGTGATGCATGCCCTAAGGCAGACATTTTAGAGACTACTATACGTATAACGGACATTTATTGTTTATTTTATTCTTTAAATTTAGTGCCTCATAACTTTATAACGACAAAGTCTAGGCGTAAGTTTTATATCAATTTACAAAGCTGGTCAAGTGAACATGTTTTAAAAAAAACTTCCTGTTCACACATTTTTATTGCAGGAGTTTTTTTATTTTGGTTTTGGGTTTTCTTTTTGAGGTACGGAATCCTATAAAGATAAAATGAGAGGCAAAGGCCATTTTTATAACTTTGCCGGTTAGAGGCGATCTAAGCTAGGTAGGTAGGTACCTAAAACATCTTTAAGCGAATTGCCGTAAACTACAATTTTACCTGTATAACCCGCCACTTAACCGCTGCCGCTGGAGAACTGGACCTGGACCTGGACCTGGACCTGGACCTGGACTTGGTTATTAGACATCGCGATTTTGAAACTGATGCCATGTTGAAGAAATTTAAAACCTTTAAAGGCAAAATGGCGTCCCTGGACGCCGCTAGGCACCCAGGGGTTAAGACATCTTTCAGCGATTTGCCGTAAACCATAATGTTACCTAAATAGCCTTTTCCTTACACAGAAAGATATAAAAAATCATTGATGAACAAAAAAATATGCGTGACCAACGCAGGCCGAATGGAAATGTGATATGAACAGGCGAAACAAAAAGGTTTCTTCTCGACTACGGATCTCTAATAATGGCCAAATATCCAAGAGGCAGGACAGAACCAAATGGGTGCGGGTTGCGGGGCTAGGTGGAAATATTCGCGCAAAATTATTATTATTATAAGTCACCATAAAAAGCGAAAACAAGACAAATGTGCGTGGAGACGTAATAATTCATATAAATTTAAAAAAAAATGGGCTCCCACAGCTCCGGTTATTTCTCACTCGCGAAGTAAAGTGGGGTTGTGAACTCCAAGAGGCGGTAGGGAAATCATGCGCGCATCACACTAACATGCATAAACCTGAACATTTCTGTACAGACCGGCTTATACATTGCTTTTAGCGCAGACATACATTGCTTTGGCCCCATACACTGTGCATAAATAGGAGAGATCACTCTTTTCATTTGGAGGTCAAGATTTCGTATGTGGTGTGAATTGTAATATCAGAATGTTATCGTGGTATGCATGTGTGTGATCCTTTGTGCCGCACCACAAAAGTACAGTTTGTCATTTAATTGATTTGTTGATTTTCTCCAAAGCATAATATCAAAGTTGGAGTCTTTTTATTTAGTTTTATTTATTTATTTATTTATTTATCAAAAACAAAAACTTATATCAATTTGTTCACATGTGGACTAACCGCGGCAACATTATTCGTTTATATGCGGAAAGTGAGATTGCATCGATGCGTCTTAACAATTTGTATTACGTATTAGTAGTAACTAATTCACTTAATACTTCAACACAATACGTTAAAATCAATACTGTAGTTATTGTACTTAGTACTTAGTGGCGATTTTTCAACCACAATTATTACAATTTTATCAAGGTACAAACGTACCTTATCACAGCGTGAAATACTCTTTTCGGTCTCTTACTAAATAATACCAATTACTTTGTCTGATGTACCGCAATGAAACATTTTTAGGGTTCCGCACCCGTAGTCGAGTCCAGATAACCCCGGTCGTGTCTACAATATCGTCCGACCAGCGTCGTTTGGGGCGTCCGCGTGTTCTTTGTCCGTCCGTTGGGTAGCAATGGAACATTCGCTCGCTCCCGTGTCCGTCACATACATAATAAAGAATCATAGGTAGGTTTAGTTAGAGGGAGGACCATAAGCAATCATTCAAAATAAATGAGGTTTTACACATACTCATTTTGAACACCCCTAGATTACTTCCATCCACTTATAACCAAATAACATCGATCAACAAATCAAAGAATGGAAAGTTCGCCATCTGCTATTTCTTCTATCATTACGAAACTTAGTATGTATATATGCGTATGTAGTTTAGATGACAATGCAATGGAATGGTTCCATCGGGCTGGTCTGATGTGATGATGAAGCTCGAAGATGTGGCAGGGAACCTAGGATGATTTCTTGTAAACCCATCGAGTAAGGGCTGATTAGATTCGTGGTGACGAGTCCTATTCATATTTCTTGGCGATGGTCTCATCATCATCACCTGATGATGGTGCTGTGAGATGGTAGACGAAAAACTGGTATTTTTACTTGTAAACCCATACAATTTGGGCTCACTTTTTTCGTCTTTAAACTACGTTCAGCATCAAGTCAAATTGTTCAAATTATATCAAGTGATTTATACAAAACACGTGAAATAATTTAACTTCCCACTGGAAGTAGCAGCATCTTATCCTTAAAAACAGGGTTAGCTTTTTTTAGGGTTGCCTTAAAAGTAAAAAGGAACCCTTATAGGATCACTAGGAAGAAGAAGGCGTACCTACATCAAACCAATCTTTGATTTAAAAACGTGTCATAGAGTTGACTGGTAAGTTGGACTGAGTTTTTTTGATATATTTAGTTTATTTTATATTTTTCTAACTTAATTATAATAATAATAATAATACCTTGGACACCATTTACACACATTGATCTAGCCCCAAACTAGGATTCCCAAATTGTATCTTCTTCATAGAGGTTTCCAATACTATTATACGGCGAATCGTAGGTGAGGGTGCATCGAATGATGGTGTATTTTCCACGCCTGGTTAAAAGAGAAAGGGGAAAAAATAACCAAATTGGACAGTTTTGATTTAGAGTTGATTAGGAATAAAGTAAAAGAATTATAAAGTTTGGAAGGAAATTCCAACAGTAATGAAACTATTGCAAATTCTTCGACAAGCTATTGATTTCAACGGAGGGAGAAAATTTTGAGGTAAGAAAAATATCAAGTAATAAACCTTCTCACTTTCACTCGTAAGAGGAAACCTGTGCCCTGCAGTGGGACATGTATGGACTGATGATGATGATGAATGATGAATGACTAAGCTATCGTTTGGGTAACAATTTTTTACACACTTATACTTAAGGAGATTGGTTTTATAGTAGTTTATGTGACTGCTGCATAATGCCTAATTATGTACAGTTACATACACTAGTTTATCTACACACATATCATAAGCTCTCTTTGATGTGTTCAGGAACCGCATATTTGACCGGCATTGTGGTTCTGCAATTGTTTAGCTTGTTCTTTAGTACCAACTTCACGCAGACGGGTGTTGGCGTTCGAAATTTTAATGTCAGTACCAACTTCACAGACAAACTAGGGACGGCACGCGGGTGGGCGTCGGTGTTCGAAATTTGAATGTCATTTTATGTAGAAAAACTACACATAATGACCATTATGTGTAGTTTTCCAGATACGAAATGAGTTTTTACCAAGTAGTTTAACATAATACTGATCGTAACGTGCGGTTTTTGAACGCAGTAAAGAGGGTTTATGATACGTGTGTAGATAAAATATGTTAAATGCCAATAATAAAGGACCATTTTGATGGAGGGAGATGACATAAAACTACAACGATACAACAGTTTTCAAGCGAAGCTTAAGAACATAATAGATTGGATGTGATTTATTTAGATGAGACACATTCACGGTTCATGTTCTGTGAACAAGTGCTGGCAAAGCAGAGATATTGCAGGTCCATCTAAAAGTATTTCCCTTGGAGCGAGGTGGATCATTGTGAACGCCCGTGGAGAAAATGTAGGTACCAACTTGTTGTCTGGTGTACAGGTCAACAAGTATATCTGCTGACTATCGCCACGATATGAATAAGGACAATTTTACAAAATGGGTGACAGAGAAGCTTATTCCAAATCTGACAAGACCTTCGCTAATTGTTATGGATAATGTTAGTTATCATTCCGTACCGATGAACAAACTGCCGACTCAAGCCAATCGTATCGCTGATATAAAATAATGGCTGGCTTCGTGCAAATGATTTTCATTACATCTTTGGCGTAAAGGTCAACTATTTGAAGTAGTGAAACAAAACATGTCTGCGCTCTTATATAAATATATAAAATAATAAATATTAGAGGACAATCTTACATAAATTGAACTAGGCCCATACAAAGCTCAACAAGGCTTATGTTATGGGTATACTAGGCGACGATAAATACATAGAAAACATCCAAGACTAAGAAACAAATATTCATGCTCATTACACAAATATTTTCCCTTACCGGGATTCGAATCCAGGACTCTCACTAAGGTGAGAGTCCTGGATTCGAATTTTTTCTTTACCCACCCAGCCGGGGATCGAACCCGGGACCTCTCGCATGATAGGTAGTGCCACAACAGCTGCGCCACAGAGGTCGTCGACATTAATTATTAACAGAAGAAGCTATCTCACAAATTGTTGCAGAGGAATGGCGAAAGTGTTGTGAACATGTAAAGATTATTGAAAACGAATTCATCAAGCAAGATAGAATAATTGAAACACTGGGAAACCGATTTATAATAAATACCTCTACATCTTCATCATCCGATGAAGAACATTAAATGCAGGTGGAGTTCTTGGATTCGTTTTCTAGTTCTGAATTAGGTGGTTAGGTAAGTTATTAGTATGATTTAAATGATATTTAATAAATTAGTCCATTAAGTAATATACGATTTATTTATTTTTCATGACATATTTTCCCATGTTAAGAATCCGATGTATAACAACATTCTTCATACACATACCTAATATACTTCACGTTCATTAATACTAAAGATATGAATAAAAATTAAACAGTATCAAGATCGTTTAATCCAATTTCCCCAGTATTGCAAACAAAAATTTTTATTTCCCCATTTGCCATTTGAGATTCCGGTAGACCTTTACTTATTATAATTTTGGCCATAACCGAGAGCTATCCACTATCCACCGTCTCTCTACCTACGATGCGTCGGTCGGCCAATCTTGCGTAAAGCCCGGCTAATTTATTGTAACTTCCCGTTCAGCACGGTTCGGATAACACTTGGCCGGGGCGATTGTTTGCTGACGACTCGCCTACGTTTGATAGTCTCTACTCGTCTCTAGTATATACTAGAACAGATTGGGCTATTGTGTGACCCCGAGGGTTGGCGAATTCCAAATTCCAAATGTCTTTATTACTGTAGATATTTACATATTCTTAGCAATCGTCATTTTTTGCCACTTCTCTACATTGGACCACTGTGGGAGAAGAAGGGCGTAGAAACTACCACAGATTGATTTTTAGATCTCTTTTTAAATATTGCTTATGCTTAACTAATATAAAATATAATATTTAGTCATTATCATAATTAATAAGCAGGAATAAATAATTACAAAATTATTAACAGCAAGGTCTGTGTTGAGCCGGATTAACCCCATACAGACCCATCATTTAAGTAATCTTGAACATTGTAATATCCCTTTTTCGACAAAGTCGCTTTAACATGGATTTTAAATTGCTCAAATGGTAATTTCAAGATCTCCAGAGGTATTTTTATTTTATTTCCAAACCAACAGCTATCTTTACATTAACAATAGGAATCTTATATAAAAACAAAAAAGACAATTATAGGTTTTCGCCGACAAAAAGACACAATAAACAAATAAAACAGTTAAAGCACTCTTAAATAACAGAATTAATTCGCATTATACATAGCCCTATACGTTGTAACATGACATGCAGTATCTTGTTGTAGTAGAGAATGCATTGACCCTTGAAAGAATTGCTAACCTTCGCGAGTCTAAACCGGGGCGCAAGTAGTCTGTGATTATTTCTTAGGTTAACATTACAGCTATCGCTAAGTTTGGGATATTTTGTAAGGTTCTTGCGTACGTACATTATATTTTCGAAAATAAATTGACTAGCTACAGTTAGTATGTCAATTTCTTTAAAAAGCTGTCTTAAGGAGTCTGTGCGTTTTAAATTATAAATTGCTCGAATAGCTCTTTTCTGTAAAATAAAATAGATTGAATATCCGCTGCTTTCCCCTACAACAAGATACCATAGGACATGACACTATGAAAGTAACTAAAATATACTAGCCTAGATGTAGCCACATCCGTGTTTTGTCTGATGTTCCTAACAGCGTATGCCGCAGAACTTAATTTACCAGCCAATTTTTCTATGTGGGGTCCCCACTGCAATTTGTTATCAATGGTTATTCCAAGAAACTTCGTGTCTAACGTATTGCTTTCCAACACTAAACTGGTCCCAACTTGCCTGACATTTGGAAGTGAGAATTTGATACATTTGGTTTTACCAGCATTTAACAATAAATTGTTAACTGTGAACCAATTCAAGGTTAAAGATAATACTCTATTGACATCATCAAAATCTTCTTTTTGTCTTTCAATTTTGAAGACCAGTGAAGTATCATCAGCAAACAACACTATGTTAGTCAATTTCTCCACCATAAAAGGCAGATCGTTAATATATACCAGGAATAAGAAAGGGCCTGATATGGAACTTTGTGGAACGCCAATTTTACCCCCGATCCATCAGATTTAACGCCGTTGACTTCTGCCTTTTGAATTATATTGCTTAGGTATGATCTTAGTAGATCCAACGCTTTATTTCTAACTCCGTAATGATTTAATTTCATTAGTAACGTGTCATGATCAACACAATCAAATGCCTTCGACAGATCGCAAAAAACACCGATAGCATCCTGTGCGGCTTCCCATGCAGAATAAATATGAGATATAAGGGTAATATCTGCTTCCGTAGTCGATTTACCCCTAGTGAAACCGTATTGCTTGGCGTGGAGTTGTTTTGTACGGTTGAAGTGTGAGAGCATTTGATTGAGTATAATCTTTTCAAAAATTTTACTTAGTGCTGGAAGAACCGATATTGGTCTGAAATTTGACGGATCAACCTTGTCTCCCGACTTGAACAGAGGTATAAGTTTACTGTGTTTCATGAGGTCTGGGAAAGCTCCATCATCAACACATTTATTAAATATATAAGCTAGGGGCTATAACAAGTATTATTGAACCAATGACTTTGACTGACATACCCCACAGGTCTTCAGTATTTTTTAAGTTAGGTAATCTATACGTTTTGAAAATATCCTGGGGACATACATGATAAAATTTAAAATCTACATTACTGATGCTAGTGCTGTTTTTTAACAAAACGTCTGCTTCATATGGAGATGAATTTAGACGCTCTGTTGTGAGTAAGGGTGCATTGGTGAAGAATGTTTCAAAAGCTCGAGCTACCTCAGCGTTGGATTTAACAACATAACTTGGTATAACTTTGCCAGTTTCACGGTTTATGATTTGCCAAACCGTTTTATTCTATTATTTGAATTTTGTATTTTTCTATTTATGTGTAAAGTTTTTGCAGTTCTACAAACCAACTTGAAAGTTTTGGAATATTTTTTAACATAGTCATGAAATTTTATATCAAAGTTATATGTTTTTTGTTCATAAAGATCATACAAGATAGCTCTTCTTTTACGAATTCCAAATATTGCCCAGTCATTAAATTTAGATTTACCGTTGTTGGCACTGACTTTCTTTAATTTAAAAACTGTATTGAATTCTGTTTGAATAATGTTGAAGAAGTCAGAATAGATTTTGTTCGGGTTCTGTTCATCAAAATCCGGTTCCGGCAAACCGATATCTAAGTTTTTCATATACATCTCTAGTCTATGGGATGTAATAGGCCTATAAAATGATGGATCAGTCTTATTTTCACTAGTAGAATATAAAATATAACGATTGTAAATCTGATATTTCGATTAGGTATAAAGGTATAAGAGCCTACTGCGTAGTTACAAGTATAGAGGCAAAGAGCTTCATCTGAGTTAGGATTTTAAAACACATCACGTGATCTTTAAAATACACTTGACACTGGCAAAATTAACCTCAAATGAGGTTAGCACGACATTTAAGAATTTGACAACTTACGGTAGTGATTTTTAAAGTTAAAACTGGACAATAATGCTTTTTGAAAACTACAGACTTGTTGTTACCTATATCTCTTTGAGTGCTTTGAGCTTTTGGGATGCTAAGAATATTTTTAAACTCACATGTTCGAGCTATGAACTTAGTAACAATTCATAAATAAATAAGAATAATATGATTCAGTCATCTACTAGGAGAGAAGCATTATAAAGAGAAAATATTTCCCGTCACCACGGGGCGGCGCCACCACCCCGCCGCGCCGCCACCGCCGTCTTGTGTTTCAGGAAAATATGCTGGGTAAAAAGTAAAAAGAAAATAGACAATCTACAAATTTTCAACTACTAGCGCCACCTATTGAAAAATAGAGAATTTAACATAGAGTGAGGACTGTGCGTTTTGTTTACTTATTTTTATTTTATCGGCTTTAATCTTAACTATAACAAAGTATATTTTATCCAGTATCAGTAAAACTACATTGTAGTTTGGCTTTAACAGCATGTTTCAACATTTGACACATCATTATTTAAGGTACGTAGTGAGTAATGAGCATCGATATAAGTCTGTGGTAATGAGTTAATGACGTCTTTAATTAAGCTATAGTTAAGCATTAATAATCCTAAACTACTATTTCCATAAATAGAGTAGGTATATTTAGTATTTCAAATATAAACTACCACTTCGTTCTAACAACATTTTACCAACCAAAACTTTATTTTAACAGTGCATTCCACAACAAAACCAAACGCAGACATAACTGTCAAGCCATTCCAAACAAAATGTCAAAACACGTTGAACTAAGTAAACTTTTTGTTTGACTAGGTACTTACTTAAGTACCTAGTTTATTTCAAGTTTGCCCCTATAATTATCCGAAATGTTTCAAAAACGTGGTCCCTCCATACAGCCCTCATCATGATAAACTACGACCTCAAGTTTCTGATCAGCGACGAGTCAGTAACTGTGAATAATGCCGATCTCAAGACTTTCAAGTAAGAAGGTTCAATAACTCATTTGTAAATACAAACTCTTCGGTTCCTGACCTTCTGGTTTGTTCTAGATATGAAACGAAGAAGAAGAGTGAAGAGTCTGTATACGATGCGGGTAAAAGGAGTTATTGCGAGCGAAGAGGCGGTCTATGGCGTGGTCCAAGATCTCGTGTGTTTCGGGAGCTGAAGTCGAACCTTCGAGACCGAAGCGTAGTGTATTCAGAATGGATGAATGATAGTGTGATTACTGTCGTATTCTCGTCAGGCAGTATTGCCTATCTAACAATAAACCTAGACAGTTTGGATGTGACACAGGTATTGTTTGACCGGTACTGTGTTGGGAAGTTGTCAGGAAACCCTGTTACTGGAGGTAAGCTGAGAAATTAATGAGGAGGATAGACTATACATATTGTTCACCTTAATTTGGGAGGGGAAAATGGTGGGGAGGGTAAGGGGGAGCTCCCTTGACCCCTTAGTATAGTTTTTTTTTTTGCAAGGAAATGTATAGTTTTTGAGAAATAAATTATTTAATTATTAAATTTGAGGTTATATTTATATAATGTTTGCTACAAAAGTGACATAAAACAACCCATAGAGGGGAGGGGGGTGTTACCCCTGGAACTCCCCCCTCTGCCGGGACCCCCCTTTTTTTGAGGTTGTCTATGCTCAAAATTGCCCTAGCTCCGACTACTCTGGGACTGCGGCGGGAATAGGTATACTGCAGAGCATCCACACACAAAAAAACACATCATTAAATATTGTTTTTATTTTCATACTCTTCGCATAACCTAGGTACTCTACCCAAATTTGACTCAATAAATATTATGCTACTTGAACTCAAGTCTTCACAGACTTTATTTTTTTAATAAATGGCAGAAATGAGTTAAATTTCGCCTAAGCCACATAATTGAATTTAAATCATAATTATATGAAATTGAGTGCGACAATACTACTTGCATCATTTCACTTTCATAGCAAAAGTTATGTGAACTTAACCTCAAATTTTAACAAAAATTGTTTATCTCCAAAACTATACATTTCCTTGCAAAAAAACTACTAGGGGGACAAGGGAGCTCCAAATAACCCTCCTCCATTAGCATAATAATTAAAATTGTGTCAACAATATCTATAGCCAACCAAACTTTATTACCTCTTTATATTATTTAAGCCACATAATAATATTAATTTTATTTATCTTACAGTGGTCTTCACTCCAACCCATATTCTGTTCACGCATGCTGAATGTATAGCAACTTTGATCACTTTTGGCATATCCAAGAATGCAACAAGTGACACACCGCTGAGGCTGGCTGATAGAAATCCTCATGTACAGGTAGCTAAAGAACTTATTCTGCTTCTACTTCTTCTTTTAATTTGGCGTGCTAACCTCTTTTGAGGTTAATTTTGCCAGTGTGAAGTGTATTTGAAAGATCACAATTTGGACGGGTTCTCTTATCGGGAACTCAAGTTCTCCATTGAGGGATAGAGCTATGTATAGCGCATAGCTCTGTCCTAAAACTTTCCTATATTACCATTCCTTTTCGAGGAATAAAAAAACCCCTAAAGTTTAAAAAAAAATTGCAAAGTCAAGTTGAACAAGGTATAGTTTGGGCTATATGATCATAGCTGCTTTAAGATGGTTCAAATACTGCAGTATTAGAACTCACAATATTGTATGGTTGGTTCCATTGTCACAATAAAAACATTGAGGAAACCTTGCAATATACCTTTTCCCGTGTGCCGAAGTTCAAAATTTCTTTCTTTTCTGTAAATAGGACATTATGTTTAGAAAATGTAATTTTTGCCGCTTCTCTACATTGGACCACTGTGAGAGAAGTAGGGCGAAGTAAGTTCAACAAATTTATTTTTAGATCACTTTTAAAAATAGGTTGTGCTAAAGTAGTACAAATATTGCATATTAATTATTTTGTCTACACAAGTACACACATATCATAAACCATCTTTACTGCGTCCAAACCGCACGTTACGACCAGCATAATGATATACTACAAGTAGTATTGATAATAAATGAGTTTTTACCAAGGTAAAAACTCATTTATTATCTGATTATTGATACATTTTGACCATAATGTATCAATATTTCGACATATTATGACATTCAAATTTCGAACGCCGACGCCCGCCTGTGTGCTGTTCCTAGTTTGTCTGTGAAGTTGGTACCACTGAACAAGCTAAACAAGTGCAGAGCAATGATCAATGCCACAATACCGGTCGTAATGGGTGGTTTTTGGATGCAGTAAAGTGATCTTATGATATATGTGTAGATAAATTAGTGTATGTAACTGTACATATTAAGGCATTAAAACTCGAATGATATTATTCCCAATTACCCACTCTCGAGTTTTAATGCCCTCCATTATGTACCAGTCACATATGTTATGTGACTGGTACACGGGTTATGTGTTGAGTTAGATTAACCCCATGCAGCCTTGTCATTTATGTAATCTTGAATGTAGTAATATCCCTTATTAGATAAAGTGCCTTTTACATGGTTTTTAGGGTTCTTAAAATCTTCTGCATAAATACTTATCCTGAAAACCGCAACATAATTCAAGTCAACCGCAACATATCCACCTCTCTCTACGCATACGCCGTCAACCTCTCCCCATACTGGAGAAATATTTTACTCTCATTAGTTTGCCAGACTATTGAGATGAAAAGTCCGGTCGCGCATACTAAATCATCGAACCACTGATACTACAGGCTTCAAGATCGTATTCGCGATACGATAAGACGTCGATGCCGGCAAGAGAATCACGAGATTGAACTGGGGGTGGGCTGGACGCTTGGCAAGGACAGATGACGGAAGGTGTACGAAGGCGGTATCAGAGTGCTTACCCAGAACGGTAAGGCGTTCAGTGGGCAGACCAACAGCCAGATGGACGGACGATATCATCGCCATAGCTGGTATGCAGTGGATGAGGGTGGCCCAGGACCGGAGTAGATGTGGTGGTTAAAGTGGAGTTATAACCAGTAGTGGGTGAATGTGAAGATTGATGATGTTGACTGATAGATACTTCTTATTATCGAGTCTCGCTCGTTCGTGCAGTTTGTCGGGCACGCTGGGCACCCAGTCATCTGCGCGATGGTCTGCGTCGGATGCACTCCGTGTCGTGTTGCATGGGTGATGATACCCCACCTCGCAACGTTTGCCTTGGACCACGCCACCCCAACTGTGGGACGGTTAGGCGACTTCCAGCCATTTGAGGTTGTGCCAGTTTTTCTCTCAAGCTGGTACTCGGGTACTATCGATACTACAGGCAAGTGGCTTGCCCCCCAGAGCGTGGAGTTCCCGGACGGCGCGCGGCGCGGGTCGCGGCGCGTCTCGTACGGCGGCGGCGGCGGTGGCGTGCTCGTGTGGACGACGGCGGGCGCGGAGCCTGCTCCCTGGTCGCCGCAGCACCGCGTGCCCGCCAACCTGCACCTCTACCGGCTCACGGGGTCAGTTCTGCACCCAACGCACTTTACTGTGTAGATTCCTGAGTTCCTTAGGGTTGGGTTGCCGTTATACTTATGTATGACCTTGCCACCGCAATCGAATGTTGCCGATACCTAAAATAGGGTACCCATAGGCGATACGTAGAAGTAGACGCCGTAAACGTCCCAAATGTATGCGAACCAACCGTGTATTTTTTTCATATTATAAAAACGTCTTGACGGTTAGAACCTCAGATAAACGAAACTCTTTGCTTAAAGTGAGAATAGTCATAGAGCGACTGAGAGGCTCGGTATGTGCATACCCAGAACACCAACGTTTTACACACGACGTAATCTGCGTCTACCTAGAGTAATGGTCTGTGTGTTTCCCAATGCTGTTCCCTTATTCAGTAACTAAAATCCGCAGCAATCCAACGCAGGAAGTGTCAAATTAACGTGTAGTGTATGGGAAAACTATCACACTTGTTTTCGCTAGATTTGAGTTATTGAACGATCCGATGATATCATCAAGTCGAGGTATCTCCTGTGTGCGGTTGGCACTGGAGAAGAGGCCCAGGCCCCGCAGTGGCTTGATGCGGTCTGAGCATACACAAAATGCATAGGTAATCTCTAACAATAACTATGGAATCGGTCTGCAGGCAGCAGATGAGCGTGGTCGCCTACCACCAGCTGGAGGGCGACACGCTGGCGGCACAGGTGTCACGTGACCAGTACGACACGGTGCACGTCGTGCAGCAGCACGTCGCGCGCAAGGTGAGCACCATAGTTAATTAATATAAGTATTGTTAATCTGGAATTACAAGTTCGAGAAACATATTAGAATCGGTCAAGTGCGGTTCCGTACCATCGTACAAGACAATTTATCAAAAGACTTCGTCGACCATTTCCTGCCATCGAAAAGACCATGATAAGTAATATGTTTTACATTTTTAAAACCTCGACATGGGTGTGTGGGATAAGCGGACGGCCTCCCACAACGAAATTTGTAAAACTATGGCATCGTCAAAATAGTTGTCTAAATTCCAAATTTGTTTTTAAAAATTCCAAAATTCCAAATGTCTTTATTACTGTAGATATTTACATATACATAGCAATCGTCATTTTTTGCTACTTCTCTACATTGGACCACTGTGGGAGAAGAAGGGCGTAGAAACTCCCACAGATTGATTTTTAGATCTCTTTTTAAAAATTGCTTATGCTTAACTAATTAATTGAAAACTAATTTGAAAAGGTTTTCAATCTGACAAAAGTGAGACCGGACAACAAATCAAAATTCTCTGAATGGGCAACAGAGGATTTAAGACAGAGCAGGTCCAGACTATATGAATTGTATGAGCAAAAATCCTATGATAACAGTCCTGAGTTTAATGTCTTTGTCAAAAATTATTCTAAAATTTTTAGGAAAGACTGCCACAAAGCCAAGTGCCTACATCTTAACAATAAAATCAAAGCTTCTGGCGACAAAATTAAAACTACATGGAACATTATTAAAAAAGAGACAGGCAAGGTTAGGTCTAGTGAATCTAGTTTTAATTTAAAAGTTAACGACCAATTACTCTCATCAAACGAGGACGTTGCTAACGCATTTGAAAAGTTCTTCAGTACCATACCAATAATAACAACAGAAGCACTACCATCCTCTTCTGAAAAGTCTTTAGATTACTTGGTTGAAAATGTGCCCCAAAACAAGGATGGCTTTAACTTCAAGCCAATAGGCTCTATAACTATAGTTAAAACATTTAAACTTCTTAGCATGAAAAAGACTGAAGATTTATGGGGCATGTCGGTTAACGTGGTTAAATCAGTAATCGATGTGATTGCACCATACATGGCAATCACATTCAATAGTTGTATAGCAAACGGAGTTTTTCCTGACCTCATGAAAATGAGCAGATTAATACCACTTTTCAAATCCGGTAGTAAACAAGACCCTGCCAACTTCAGACCTGTATCTGTATTGCCAGTGTTGAGCAAGGTGTTTGAAAAGGTCATATTGAGTCAACTACTCTCTCACTTCAATGCATCTGGGCTACTCCACAAAAAACATTAACTAAAGGCAGATCAACAACAGACGCCGGAGTAGCGCTAGTAGAACACATTTATAGTGCGTGGGAAGGATCACAGGATGCGTTTGGTATCTTCTGTGATCTTTCCAAGGCCTTTGACTGTGTGGACCATCAAACTCTTTTGCTCAAACTTCAACACTATGGTATCAAAGATAATGCGTTAAAATTAATGGAATCTTATTTAATGGAAAGATTACTAAAAGTACTGGAACCCATATGAATATTGGTGTACCAGAGGGTTCTATCTTAGGTCCGTTCCTTTTCTTAGTGTACATGAATGACCTGCCTTATATGGTGGAAAAAATGACTCAGATTGTTCTATTTTCTGATGACACATCTATTATTTTCAAGGTGAAAAGACAAGAAGAAATTCTAGACGACGCAAATAGTACACTCTCTCATGTGTTAAGTTGGTTCAATGTAAACAACCTGTTATTAAACTCAAAGAAGACTAAATGTATCAAATTTTGTTTGCCTAATGTACGACAGGTTGAAAGCAGTGTTAGAATAGGATCTGAAAGATTGGACCTCGTTGAAGACACAATCTTTCTCGGAATCACTATAGATTCGAAACTTCAATGGGGTCCTCACATAACTAATCTCGCACGAAGACTTAGCTCAGCCGCTTTTGCGGTCAGACAAATCAGATATCTTACAGATGTT
Organism: Argyresthia goedartella; assembly: GCA_949825045.1. Lineage (NCBI taxonomy): Eukaryota > Metazoa > Arthropoda > Insecta > Lepidoptera > Argyresthiidae > Argyresthia > Argyresthia goedartella. The sequence continues at coordinate 2,048,898 of OX463819.1, forward strand.
GAAACTGCCAGATTGGTTTACTTTAGTTATTTTCACAGTATTATGTCTTATGGAATATTGCTCTGGGGGAGAGCAGCAGATATAAATACGATATTTGTCTTACAAAAAAGGGCGATCAGGGCGATATATCAATTAGATGCTAGAGAATCATTAAGAGAAAAATTCAAAGAAATTAATATACTTACGGTTACCTGTCAATATATATACGAGAATATCATGCATGTAAGAAAAACATAGCTTTATTTAAAATTGTAGGTGATAGCCATACAATTAACACTAGAAATAAAAATAGGTTAGCACTACCATTATTTAGACTAAGTAAAGTAGGCACTGTATTCGCTTCTACAATAAAATACCACAGGAATCATTGATCCTTCCTGAAAAGAGGTTCAAAAACTATGTTAAAAATGAGCTGATAAGAAAGTCCTATTATAGTATTAAGGAATACTTAGATGACAAAACTGCATGGTCCATACCATCTCAGCGCACAGAAATTCGACGAGGGGCGATGGATCAAGTCTATCACTCGCCGGCGAATTTCCTTAGACCGAAACCAGTACCTGTTGTAGTCACTTTTTTAAAAAAAGGTATGGGGGAGTTTCTTGCCGTTTCTTCTTAACCCCGAGGCCCACCTTCCGAAACGGTGTTGTCTTTTTTTTATATAAAAAAAAATTGACTTGTAGTTATAAGTTGACGTTGAATAAGATAATTTATTTATTTATATTCAATAAAAAAATGACTGACTCTGACTCTAATACAAAATATAATATTTAGTCATTATCATACTTAATAAGCAGGAATAAATAATTACAAAATTATTAACAGCAAGGTCTGTGTTGAGCCAGATTAACCCCATACAGACCCATCATTTAAGTAATCTTGAACATTGTAATATCCCTTTTTCGACAAAGTCGCTTTAACATGGATTTTAAATTGCTCAAATGGCAATTTCAAGATCTCCAGAGGTATCTTGTTGTAGTAGAGAATGCATTGACCCTTGAAAGAATTGCTAACCTTCGCGAGTCTAAACCGGGGCGCAAGTAGTCTGTGATTATTTCTTAGGTTAACATTACAGCTATCGCTAAGTTTGGGAAATTTTGTAAGGTTCTTGCGTAGTATACATTATATTTTCGAAAATAAATTGACTAGCTACAGTTAGTATGTCAATTTCTTTAAAAAGCTGTCTTAAGGAGTCTGTGCGTTTTAAATTATAAAATGCTCGAATAGCTCTTTTCTGTAAAATAAAAATAGTTTGAATATCCGCTGCTTTCCCCCACAACAAGATACCATAGGACATGACACTATTAAAGTAACTAAAATACAGGGTGGCCAAAAAGTCGTGGATCAAACGAAACAGGGAGATAAAGGAGGTAATTTCCAACAAAAAATCTTTCTACAGCATGGCCATAAACTCATTGCACGAAAAGTTATGATTTTTTTAAATTTTTTTCAATGAAACTACCGATTTTTTTACAATTTAATCAATAAAAAAGTAAATTGATTAAAATCAATAAAATAAAACGTGTTGTATTATGACTCGATAACGTATCAATACTTCAAGAATTGTATTGCAGGTCTTGGTACCAAATTTAACGAGCAATATTTTTTTTTCCGTAAATTGTGAAGCGTTACGAAAAATTACTTCTCACTTTAAGAGCATCCTGTGAAAAAAAAATGTTTCACGGAAAAGTGACCCTGTATTAAAAAATCTTGCCGATTTAATGCTGGTTCAAATGAGGTACAACACTTTACTGTTTGACCTTTAGTTTTGGTTTTATGGTCGTTTTGTCATATTAAGGTGCAAATTTATAAAATGGTAAATTTAAAGGAAAATTTAGATTTAGACTTTTTTTTGTTTTTGTCACACTTAGGATTTATTAAATGGACAGACACTCTTTCACACCAACCATTTAATCCTTTGTCAAAAAAGTGTCTTAGTTCATTTAACGATTTATCTTTTCTAGGAAAAAAAAGGTCCATCACAACTCTGTGAAAATAAAATGGAGCCGATACGAAGAAATTGTGCCTCTCTTTCACACTAACAATTTAATCCTTTGTCGAAAAAGGTCAGAACACCCGTCTTAGTTCAGGTAATGCCGGGCGGAGCGGAGCCGGGGGGGGAAGCGCATGAGTATCTTTCTTTGTTTTGTTTAGTAGTGTCTCACTTTCCGCCTGTGACTACGCACACGGTATTTTTTGTGATCAGTTGCTCACAGTCACAGGTAAGACCTGTGACCTGCGCTTCGTTTTTCGACTTGTAATTGATTGCCTACCTGTGACCTACGCTTCGTTTATGGACTTGTAATTGATTGCCTACCTGTGACCTACGCTTCGTTTATGGACTTGTAATTGATTGCCTACCTGTGACCTACGCTTCGTTTATGGACTTGTAATTGATTGCCTACCTGTGACCTACGCTTCGTTTATGGACTTGTGATAGATTGCCTATCTGTGACCTGCGCTGTGTGAATCGGAATTTGTGGTCGCTACGGATTGGCTAGATAAACGGAAGATGGCTGCACCCAACGGGAGTATGCAGAAATGCATTACCTCTATGGCTTTTGCGACGGCAATGCTCGGGCTGCTGCTAGAGAATATCGACAACGCTACCCTGACCGAGACCATTTCCCGGACTACAGGGTCTTTATGTGCGTGCATAATGCGTAAGTACATGGAGGGAACCTTACCCGGTGAGCATGCTGCGAGAACAGGTAGACCAGTGGTACGATTTGACAATGAGGATCAAATACTGAGTCAGCTAAGATGCGACCCTGGTATTAGCCAACGCCAAATATCACGAAATCTCGGGATTCCACGCTCGACGGTGCAGCTCATCATTAAAAGAAATAAATATCACGCTTACCATGTGCAAAGGGTACAAGCTTTGCTGCCCACTGACTATAAACCTAGACTGAGATTTTGCAGAGAGATGCTTAGACGACACAGAGAGGATCCGCAGTTTTTTAACAAAGTTTTATGGAGTGATAAGTCAAATTTTAGAAGAATGGGAATTTTTAAAATCCACAATTTACACTTCTACTCCAGAGTGAACCCACATATCATCAGAAATGATCGATTCCAGCATCTGTTTGGTATAAACATGTGGGCTGGAATAATTGACCAGCAACTTGTATTTGAATTTTTTACAAAATAATTTGAACCAAATACTCAACGAAGCTGAGATTCCTGAAGATAGAGTGGCAGAAATGTGGCTGCAACAAGACGGCGCCCCGCCTCATTACGCTCGAGCAGTGCGAGGACATTTGAACGCCATGCAGTAACGGGGTGGCCATGCAGTAGGTCGAGGCGGACCTACTGCATGGCCACCCCGGTCGCCCGACCTTAATCCAATCGACTTTTTTGTTTGGGGCTATTTCAAAGAAATAGTGTATCAAGGAGAGAACAACACCGAACAAGAACTACGACAAAAGCTCGAGTTTGCTAGGTTACAAATTCTTAATAACAGAGGTGCATTCCGCCGATTACGTGCGAATTTTATTAGGCGGTGCAGATTTTGCATTATGGTCAGAGGTAGGAACTTTGAACATTTAATGTAAAAATTTGCATTTTAATAAAATTACTAAGTCATAATAAAATGTTTTTTTTTTATTATTTCATGATGGCATCTGAAATTATTCATAGCATGTGAGCAAAAATCTAAATTTTCCTTTAAATTTACCATTTTATAAATTTGCACCTTAATATGACAAAACGACCATAAAACCAAAACTAAAGGTCAAACAATAAAGTGTTGTACCTCATTTGAATCAGCATTAAATCGGCAAGTTTTTTTAATACAGGGTCACTTTTCCGTGATACATTTTTTTTTCACAGGATGCTCTGAAAGTGAGAAGTAATTTTTCGTAACGCTTCACAAGTTACGGAAAAATAAATATTGCTCGTTAAATTTGGTACCAAGACCTGCAATACAATTCTCGTAGTATTGATACGTTATGGAGTCATAATACAACACGTTTTGTTTTATTGATTTCAATCAATTTACTTTTTTATTGATTAAATTGTAAAAAAATCGGTAGTTTCATTGAAAATTTTTTAAAAAATCATAACTTTTCGTGCAATGAATTTATGGCCATGCTGTAGAAAGATTTTTGTTGGAAATTACCTCCTTTATCTCCCTGTTTCGTTTGATCCACGACTTTTTGGCCACCCTGTATACTAGCCTAGATGTAGCCACATCCGTGTTTTGTCTGAGGTTCCTAACAGGTATAAGTTTACTGTGTTTCATGAGGTCTGGGAAAGCTCCATCATCAACACATTTATTAAATATATAAGCTAGGTGTGGGGCTATAACAAGTATTATTGAACCAATGACTTTGACTGACATACCCCACAGGTCTTCAGTATGTTTTAAGTTAAGTAATCTATACGTTTTGACAATATCCTGAGGACATACATGATAAAATTTAAAATCTACATTACTGCTATATCTACATGCTAGTGCTGTTTTTTAACAAAACCTCTGCTTCATATGGCGATGAATTTAGACGCTCTGTTGTGAGTAAGGGTGCATTGGTGAAGAATGTTTCAAAAGCTCAAGCTACCTCAGCGTTGGATTTAAAAACATCATCACCTATCTTTAAGCAGAAATCATTATCCCTTGGTATAACTTTGCCAGTTTCACGGTTTATGATTTGCCAAACCGTTTTCATTCTATTATTTGAATTTTGTATTTTTCTATTTATGTGTAAAGTTTTTGCAGTTCTACAAACCAACTTGAAAGTTTTGGAATATTTTTTAACATAGTCATGAAATTTCATATCAAAGTTATAGGTTTTTTGTTCCTAAAGATCATACAAGATAGCTCTACTTTTACGAATTCCAAATGTTGCCCAGTCATTAAATTTAGATTTACCGTTGTTGGCACTGACTTTCTTTAATTTAAAAACTTTATTGAATTCTGTTTGAATAATGTTGAAGAAGTCAGAAAAGATTTTGTTCGGGTTCTGTTCATCAAAATCCGGTACTGGCAAACCCATATCTAAGTTTTTCATATACATCTCTAGTCTATGGGGTGTAATAGGCCTATAAAATAATGGATCAGTCTTATTTTCACTAGTAATTTGGAATGAAACTGTTTGACCACTGTGATCGGATGGTAAACAGTTAATTACATTTTTACTTGTGAATGCACAGTCACAAAAAACGTTATCTAAGCAAGTTTGGCTGGTAAGTGTAATTCTAGTCGGCTCTAGAAATACATGACATAAATTAAATGATTTGAACAGAGTTATTAATCGTCGCTTCAGTATTGTATCTACAAGCAGATCTACATTAAGATCGCCACAAATAATTAACTTTTTTCTGTTATTACAAAGTTTAATGAGGGCTTCCTCCAAATTTTCTCGAATATTTCAAAATTGCCATGGCCTTTTTCATCTCTTGGAGGTCTGTAGACACAAACAATAATATGGCTATCCAACTCAACACAAGATACCTCTATTTGTCTTTCCACAGTAAGTGTAAGAATATCTTTCCGTTGTTTCACCTTAATATTATTTTTTACTAAGATTAAAGAACCACCTCTATCAGCAGTCTTTCTATTGTAACAACTGACAATTTTGTAATTATTTATGTTAAAAGACATCATATTTTCCTTTAACCAATGTTCTGTAATACAAATAACATCATTGTCCGAATTATTAAGAAATAATTCTAATACAAGTTCTTTAACAGGTAGCCCCTGCATGTTTTGATGGGTAATATTTAAGTGGGGCTTACCCTTTGTCTGAATATTATTTAATATTGGGATATTATTAGACTTTTTTGACTTATTTAATTCGGGCAAGATATTACACATTTTTGATCTCCTATGCTTGCTTGATATATTTATTGGCTTATGTACGCTAGAGATTTCCTCTATTGTATTAAAAACTAATTTAAATTACTTGGAATGTCTTCCAATATCCCTTGTCTGTGCTCAATAGAAGCAGTCAGGTTAGCCAAATTCTTGGCTGTAATACTAAAAAAATAAGATAGCGACACAGCTACCTGTCGTTTGTAAAAATCTGAAAGGTCAAATAACCTTTGGTCAAATAAACATTTTTACTAACATAATTGTTAGAGTCAATCAAATGAATCAAACTATTATTATATGACATTGTATGTAATGTCATATTTAGCTTATATCTAAGATCATTTTCAGCTTGTGGCAATCTTTTACTATATGGGAATGTAAACATAACAATTTTATTAACATTCAGTGAGCAAAGTGTTTCAAAATATTTAATTAGGTCCCATTTGTTTACCTCACCCCTATTTCCAAACATGAGTATTAAGTTTGATCCGCCACTCCAGCTGTATATTAAGCAGGAGGCCGCGTCATCTGCGGTGAGACTCAACACCTTAGGACTTTGGAGGAAAAACAGGACCTCACACACCGCCATCCTAGGGGAAGTTTACAAAAAATTTCCCATCTCTATGGCTTGCAGTGACAGAATCCCTAAACAATTTGTTTTTGACAAAAAATACAATATACAGTTACATGAAGACCATCGGGTTGAGGGGCTCGACGTCAAAGAGCTCAGAATTTTTACCGATGGTTCAAAAACTGAAGCAGGCACTGTTTCAGGCACCTTCTCGGTGGACCTAAACTTCAAGATAGCCATTCCACTGGGTGCCCATAATACTGTCTTTCAAGCTGAATGCATGGGCATCATCTCGGCCGCTAATGCCATAGCATCGAGAAAGGTAAGAGATTCCTCCATTCGAATACTCTCGGATAGCATGGCCGTCCTACAAGCCCTAAATAGCAACACTATTAACTCAGGGCTAATCTACGAGTGTCACAAACGACTAATGGAGGTATGTCAACATAACCGCGTAATCCTTCAATGGATAAAAGGACACAGCGGATCAAGAGGTAACGATGCAGCGGATGAGTTGGCGCGTAAAGGATCTAGCTTGACAGCGTATGGTCCCGAACCTATCATCCCTCTTCCCTTCAAGATGGTACGCTCATTTCTGAGAGAGTCGACCAGGAATGATCATGCTACTCTTTGGACAAACCATGAGGAGTGCAGGCAGGCTAAGCTGGCCTTGCCGTCCCCTAGCGCTAGGCTGGCTAAGACCTTGCTTCGACTTATTAAGCCGCGCATGCGACTGGTAACTGCAGCACTTACTGGCCATGGTTTCTTTAATAAACATCTATATGTCCTAGGTGTTACCGACAGCCCCCTTTGCAGAGCCTGCTTGGAGGCAGAAGAAACGGCTGCTCACGTCCTCATGGAGTGCACAGGAGTAGCGGACTACAGGGCTAAACACCTCGGTCAATCGAGGGACCTTCCAGGGATAGTCGGTAACGTAAAGGGCCTACTGGCGTTCCTGGAGGAGTTGGGTTGGCTCGAATGATGTCGCATTCCCACCCACACGCAAAATAGGCGCTTTCGTCGTCGAGTTGCGGAAACCAGCCCGTCTTACAATTGACAATTGACAAAATAAGTTTGATTCAGGTGTCAGATCAAGTGTCTTTGTTATTTTTTGCATAACATCATGAAAACTGGAGTTTGGTAAACAGTTATTTATGACTGAGTGTCCCAACTTATTCAATAATATGCCTAAGTTTCTTCCAATTTCATCACAAAATATGACAGTTTTCCTTGTGATGCTTTTGTGCGACCCTGAAATCCTGGGTCGGATACTTATTTCAAGGCTCGTGGTTGAAGCTGGTCTCTCCAGCTGTTGCAAGGAACGTTGGCAGTCACACAAATGATTGGCCACCAAAGAGTCATAGCGTTCCTGATTACTATGAGACAGTTTAAGCAGCTCATCCATGGCCAGGGAGTACTCCTCGATGGCCTCTTGAGATTTTTCATAGCGGGCAGTAATAGATCTCAAGCAGCCATTGACAGTGGCAAGTTCAGACTCAAGATTTTGCAGGTCTTTCTCATATTTTGTTTTATTAATTTCTAACTCTGCCATACACATTTTAAACTTTTCAAAAATTTATATTTTACTGTTATTATATAAACTTTTATTGAGATTTTTATGAGATTTGAATTTTTTTGATGTTTGAGTGATGTGTTTTTTAATTTTAACATATCTTTTTGATGCGTTTTTGCTGCATGTTGAACCAGTGCCCACCACTGAATCTTCATGAGTCAAATCAATCACTGCACTGGACACATCACTACATGCAACAGAAACTTGGCCATTCGACTTATCCGCTAATATCAATTCCTCAAATAAATTTTGGGATTTTTGTGCTGCTGAACCATGAGACTCCTCTTCTAATTGTGTGATTTGGTTGTGGGCATCAGACAAGTCCTTTTCCAGGGTAGAAATTCTCTTCAAAGCAAACTCATATTCAGCAGCGCACTGATCAAAACCATGAATTATCATTTTGACCTATTTTGGTCTTCAAGTACATTTTCATATTGTGAGTGTAAAGTAGACAGCTCGGTTTTTAGTTTAGTATTATTACCTAATGCTTCTAGCAATATCTTTTCATTGTCCTCCCGTTCACAAGTCAACTGGCTACACAATTCCCTAGATAGTTTTAATTCTTCTAAAGCCAGGTTAAGTTGGGATTCTACTTGGCGTGCTTTACGGGTCTGCATGCGACTGTCCATTATAGATATGAAAGGAAAATAGTATGTATCAGTGTCAACAAACTACCAGAATAATTGTCAGCCAATTGAGGTTATGTCAGCTGAGCCGAGTTCGAAATGATTGCCACTTACGTGATTTATTTGGTTGAAATTAGATTCCAGATGTTATGTTTTCGCTTAGAATACACAGAAAGTAGAACGAAATCTCCGAACCGAGAATAACAATGACAAAGACAAATTTCTGTAACCGAAAAACAATTGGCCAGTTTGAATCAAATACAAGTCACTCACATAAAATATTTATAGTCACACGTATATTTATGATTATCCTATTAAATACAACTAGAATTGTAGCTTAATTACACAAGAAAACAATTTATATTTTAATTTTACCTATGATTAAGCTCAGTCGGTTATTAACCTCAGTGTTGCCACAAGCTGAATAATCTGAATAAAAAGTTTTGATATTGATACCTGTTTAATCAGCTTGCAGTATGTATTATTATTTTATAAAAATATACATAATGCATCCCAAAATTATCCGATGTGACCGCGCCTTACTATTTTCTAGCATTTGTTCACGCCTACTGACCAAATCCCCAATCGCTTTATCCTTGTCATTCAAGAATAATAGTGTGACAGAGAAAGCGCTGTGCTAGCTCGCTATCCTGAATCTGGATAGACGACGAACCAGCAGTGTATCGACGTTGTCCCACGCCCACAGAGCGGCGTGTCGCTCTCGTGGCTGCGCTACCCCGTGCCCGCCGTGCCCGCCGTGCCCGCCGCGCCCCGCGCCCCGCTGCGCCTCTCCGCGCTGCCCGCCGCCGCCGCACGCGCCGCCCTGCCTGCGCTGGCGCGCGTGACGTCACTCGCGGGCGTGCGGCTGGCCGTGGCGTGCGTGGACGGGACGCTGCACGTGCTGCATGCAGAGAGAGGGCTGACGCATTCCGCGAGGGCGGCTTTCGTGAGTTGCTCGTATCTTCATCCTGTGCTTTCGATACAAGACAATAAGTTCAAAAGCTAAAACCCGACTAGGCACTACCCAACATTGCATTATTCATATTTTTTTATGTAAAATTTCTTTACGCATGCTTGACTTGGGGAGTAAGCTGGCGAATGCGTGACGAGAGCGTTATCGTGATCGGGCCAGGCGAACGAGAGTTGCGCGCGCATATTTTCTTTCTCTCTTCCTCTCATAGCCAAACACAGTGCAGGAGATGTATTTTTGAAGCATGAGAGCTAAAGCAGTTTTACTTCAGTTGTGTGGTCTTAAGCACACTCTTTTTTTTTATCCAGATCTTTGTGCCCTTTAAAGGGCGCTTTATTACATTTAGCGTGACCTTACCTAGCCTATAAGTACTGGATGATCAAGACGCTTCTAAATCTAGCTCATTTGTCAAATTCTGTGAAGTAGTTTAGATGTTCTGGTGGAACAAATAAACATACACATATACATACCGGTCAAACACATACCCTCCTTTTGGCTTCGCTGTAGTCGGAAAACAAATATACTAGGTATCTATCTATCCAGCCTCCTGCAACCATTACGCCATATATTGAGGTCCTGTGCCTCATCTATTGGTGCTCAGCGGTTATAGAGATGTCATCCGGTTCCTGCGGCTGCTGCTACCTGTGATAATGTTTGCGATGGTGTGGACAGATCCCGGCGTCGGTGCTGTGGGAGGGCGACATGCTGCTAGCGGTGGAGGAGAGCTCCCGGCTGCAGTGCTTCGACCGAGCGCTGCAGGATCTGCACTGCCTGCAGTTACGGTAACTACACATTGACGCCGCTTGTACGACTCACATGTTACGCACTCAACTTTTATGTGTAGGTATTGGCGTTTTCATTATTGTGTAACTGAGAATAATGTGTGGCTACTGATCATCGTGATTCCTACATGTAGGAATTTCTAATGCTTTTCTAAAATTTATCAACCAGAACATCGCATGTTCTGGTTATTGAAATGTTATGTTATTGATTCGTCTATCAATAACATTTCATTTAGGCACATACATTGGTTCTGGCCTCACACTAGTGTAACGGCATTAACGGGCAAGGTCGAGCCACCGCTATCAGTAGCTATGATCGTCTATTCTATCTACCCCAAAATGAGATGTCCCGATTCAGCTGTAAGATTTGTAAGTTAAGAATGATAAGTCCGAATTTCGTGTTCTTTGAGAAGCTCGTTAGGCGTACAATAGTCGAACGTGGAGATTGATTCAGGAAGTTACAGTTTCAAGTTAGACAGAGAAAGCATATATGTCCGCAAGCCGGTAATTCGCATCAGTCAGCGGTGTATTGCGCCAGATCGATCTTTGTTGTTTTTTTTTGTGTGATGGTACCATTTATTTTTTTGGTTATATGGGCGCTTGGAACTTCTTTTAGTGGTCGACCACGATTTGTAATGTTTGTTTGGAATATAGTATAGATATCCGTCGTAGTTTTACGACGTGAGTACTCAATGATATTTCATGTGCTCGCTAGAAGCGGCTTGTGGTGGTTCCAATTATATAATTAGTTCACGGCAATAACGATCCGAAAAGACCGGTTTACACAATTGCAATTTGATTTTCCTAAATGGGTTCTGAACTAGCGGTTACCTCCAAAGGTCCGTAACGTTTTGAAACCTTCAACTCTGCGCAATTTGAGCTGGATGTTATCGAAACGTAGTCATTAGCGCTTTAGGAGATCTAATCCACACCATAGCGAAATGCATACTTCGGTAAATTCCGATCTATGAATTCCACTAGCCTCAGCACGTCCTCGACTGAGCCTAATCATATATATTTGACTCAGCCTACACATTAGACCTCCACCGAAATTTACATTTAATTTAAAGATGCAACTTGAATCCAAACTGACCCAAGGCAAAGCAAAACCACCTACCCGGTCCTAAACAATGAACTTTAGACTGTAAATTGATCTCTTCGCGCGTCCCTGACAACACTCAAATGTCAAAATATCAACAGGATAGGTTATCTATGTTGACACCGGTTTAACTTTGTTCTGAATTTGTTATTTCCATCCGCGGAACCTCATCGATCAAACAGTCTCCCTATGCCCTGCCAACCTAGGTTTAGCCGCAACTAAACTCCTGTCTAGCCTAGTCTCAAAACCTAGTATTATACCACGTCCATTATCGACACCACTCGAAAATGGTTGAGTTTGATTTGAATGTGCTTGTATGTTTAATGACTGTGTGTGTGGGAATTTCAAAACTCGCTACTCGAAAGGAATGAGGAGAGGATTAGCCCGCGAATATCCTAAGAGCCAATCCAGGAACCCTATGGTGAAGGAAAAAGGAATTTAGGGTCGCTCCAAGCCCAGACTCAGACTCAGATAAATTACCTAAAAGTTCTTATCTAACGACCCAAGGATAGTTTTGGAATTTGGGGGTAGGTTGATATAAAGGATAGGAACCGAGGTATATCTCGGCGCTTCAGACACTCACGAAAAACCACTGAAACTTCGCAATCACAATTCGTATAGTTCTGACGCGTAACACGGCAGACCAAAACTGTTTGGAACTCGTGAAAGGCGACTGTCACAGTAGCTAGACGCTGAGACTGAATGCTCTCCCTTCCCCCGCAATCGTATTTATACACTCCACATGTCTGAAAGAAAAAATGGCGTCCTTTGCGAACACGCTCTGCCCAAGCGAAGCTTCTTATCACTAACTACACAGGGTCTAATTTCAACCATGCCATGCAGATCCGCCGTTCTACAAATTGTGTGTACGCATATTCACTATGATCAACCGTAGGTTATCACTCAAGTCATTCGGTATGGCCGATACACAAAATCTGTTGATCGCTGACCATATAAGCTTGTTGCGATTAATTAACCCTTCCCGACCGCTAGCGCGCGAAACAAAGACCACTAGAATGCTATTCATACTAGTCGTCTCAAACTCTCTATCTCAAACCAACCAAACGCAATTGTATATTTGCAATCAACATAATAGCTTTCTCCGTATCGTTCCATAATAACCTTCCATTATTTAGTTATTCATATTTTATTCAGCGCGCAGCCAAATCGGCTCTGATCCCTACACATCTCGCAGGAATGCGACAAAAAAAACCTGACCTGTAACCTTCCTCGAACCATCCCACGCGTCGGCTCTGTTTTTTTTTTGCTAACTTGCCACTGAGCTACTCAAAACCCCAAACGTTATCTGAACCGATTCTCGTATTCAAAACAGCGCGGCGTTGGGCTAGCCCTCTGTCACGCAAAATGAAGTATCAAATGTTCTGACTCTCGTGTACCATTACACTAGGATGCCATATGTCGTGGGAATCAACAACAGTGACGTACAAGACCCCGGTTTTTTATTCTTACTCCCCAGCCAATAAGTACTCTTTCTATTGTATTCATTTTGTAATCTTTCTAATTAAAGTGATTTATCAAGATGCGCTCTTCTGTTCCCTTCCACCAATCATCATCAACAATTTATAATGTACAACCATCAAAGGTTCCTCTCGTAAGTGGTGCTTGGAGCCGGACCAGCTGTGAACCAGCGACCTATGGATGTGTTTTATATAACTGTAAACGTCTAGGCCTTCCGCACATGATGCGGCTACGCCGCGTCGACGCGTCTGCAACTCATATGCCCATATAAAACAAGTTTCAAACAAATTACATGCATCTAAAGTATGGGGAATCGCAGTCGCGTCATCGTCGCGTAGCCTCATGTGCGGAAAATCTTATTCGTACGTATCGTTCAGCACAAATAGCCGAAATAATAATTATTACGTTGTATTGTTATATCGGTAACTTGTATCAGCTTAGTTATTCGGTATCACTCGATAAATGCTCGAGTTTTCAGTGCACAGTATTGAGCATGATGTATGCTTGCAGAGAGGAGCCCCGCATGTCCGTGCTGTGCGCCCGCGCACTCGGCGGCGGGGGCGGGGGCGGCGCGGTGCTGCTGGCGGGCGGCGGGACTGCGCTGGCGCTGCTGCGGCTGACGCGGCCGCCCATGCCGGAGGTCAGTTGTAGCGACATATCCTACATCCCGTCTACACTACACCTGAATGGACAGGAAGTGAGCAGGAGCATAACGAGCTCACTTCTCATGCCGATCGTCATGTTGTTGCTCACTTTCCGTGCCCCCTCGCTCCCTCCGCGCGGGATTCAATGCGAAAAGTTTATAGGTGTAATCGGTTTTTGTAAACATTAGAAACCGTTTTAGATAGTTTGCCAGGGGCAATTATAAGGAGAGCGACATCTTCGGGAGTAAAGTAAAAGGCTTGATATGCGCGCAAATACGAGACTAGACTAGACTACTTTATTATAGGATATACTAAGCTTATATAACAACTTACTACTTACTACAAAACTACGTGATGAATATAAATATACCTTATCTGTGACGGTCGTCAACTTATCTTATCATTACGTGGAAATAGATATTTCCGCATATCTGTGGCGGGCGTATGTGCCGGCACAGATACTCCCCCCTTTAGGGAAAAAAATAAATGAATGTACTTATAACAATGGAAAAAAATCTTAGTTAGATAACATAACAAACTCATATCAACTGCAATAATAACTAGTAGTATTTTAATAAACATAAAACCAAATCTTAATTGTGCATACTTTAACTTAATCTATTTTTATATCTAAGGAAAGTTATTGTTAAATAAAACTAGACAGTAATAGAGCATATTTCAACTTAATCTAAAGGTAACTCTTACACGAATTAGGAAAATAAAGGAACTACGGTTATGTGAATTCTACATAGTTTAAAGAATAACATAATATTTACCTACAGGCGAGTCTTGTGTCTGGCCGCACACTACATAAAATAAACTTAAAACTGGAAAACAGAAAAACACTAGGATAATGGGGCTTCGCGGTTAGTAAACTAACCTAACCTATAACTGGAAAAGATCCGCAGGAGAGTCGTCTGATGCTGCAGCCGCCCGTGTTTTTCAGGAATCGATGAGTCAATTTACATCGCACGTCGTTGAACTTGTAATCACTGTTTGTTTATAATTGCGACCGTACCTACACAAGGATGTTTGTGCTGAATCAGCGTCAGCATTAAATCTGTAACCTTGGCTGTAGGCAGTCAATGGTTTCGTACGTCATATGTACGTGCGTGCTCTTCACTCTTGAGTGAATATTAAGTTGTCGATGGATGAAATTTGTGTGCCTAAAAACCTTGGGATTTGGCAACATAGGGCACATCTTGTACACCAATCGTTTATATATAAATATATATCTCTCTCTCTCTTCAGTGATTTGATTATTCTTCTTTATTCTTTATTCTTTATTGCACAGAAATCTTAATAGTAAGGTAACAAAACATTTTATGAGCAAAGGCGAGCTTATCTCTAAAGAGAGATTTCTACCAGCAAACCTAGGCAGGACAGGAAAAATTGTGCAACAGGAGAGTCCTAGTGCGCAATAAAACTGTACACATCTAATTGTTTACAACTAAAACATAATAAATGATATAATAAAAAAATGAATGAATGAAAATAAAATAAATGATATAGTAAATGATTTACACTAAATAAAATACAAAAGCAAAAAATAAAATATATATCAAACATTCTTCGTGCGATGTTCCTGGATGATTTCAATATTCGTTGGATTAGGTATATCGATGATGTTTCAATACTCTTCTGGGGGCTGGAACGGCTTCCTATGTCTTGAACTTGAAAAAGCTGCTTGCTGTGAATGAATTTGCCGACGCGTTCGTTTCTGCTGGTGCGAGCTCCATTTTGATAAATCAGCAGTCGGCTGACTATCGGTTAATTATTCATGCGGTATCTTGAGTTCGATGCGGGAAATCTTCAGTTGAAATCTTTTGGCTTCTGGTCCGTCATGGCTTGCTTGATGCCGTCTTGGTTTGGGTGGGGTCTTGATTATGGAGTTCTGCAGCGTGGTTTGAAATATGTATGCAGAAGTCGGGGCTCGGCGATCTTGGACGAAGTGCTTCCTTCGCGGCTGGGTCCATGCTGCTATTACCGAAGTTTGCTGATGTTCAAAAGTCGGGTCACCACTTTGCCAGGGGCAATTATAAGGAGAGCGACATCTTCGGGAGTAAAGTAAAAGGCTTGATATGCGCGCAAATACGAGACTAGACTAGACTACTTTATTATAGGATATACTAAGCTTATATACAACTTACTACAAAACTACGTGATGAATATAAATATACCTTATCTGTGACGGTCGTCAACTTATCTTATCATTACGTGGAAATAGATATTTCCGCATATCTGTGGCGGGCGTATGTGCCGGCACAGATAGTTGCTAAAATGTGACGCCAGCTGGTTCAATATTGTGACTGTTCCACCAACAAAAATCTATCCAAATCAAATCAAAAATCATTTATTTCCATAGGATGTTGTTACATCACTTAGATCCGTCATTACATTTTTTTGGGTGAGTTCACTAACACAATGGCGGAATCTGTGGAGAAGAGCTCACCGAAGAAACGCCACAGTCGTCGCATCTTTTGCGTTTCCTTTTTTAAATAAAATATTGTCAAATTACAAAATGAATGCTAATTATATATCGAAACAGCCTGTTACTCAAACAATCTATTCCCATGGACATCTGTCCTCTAAGTAATCAGATATCCTATAGTAACCTTTTTTATACAATTTCTGTTTTATTATTATTTAAACTTGTCTAAAGGTAAGTTTTTAATATCAGTAGGGACCTTATTGTAATAGCGTATACAATTGCCTTTAAAAGAATTACTAATTTTATGTAGTCGGCTTACATAAGCAACCAACTTGTCTTTATTTCTAGTATTAAAATTGTGTATATCACTGTACTTCTGAAAATTAGTTATATTTCTTTTTACATACACAAGATTGTCATAGATATATTGAGACACAAATGTCAGAATATTGATTTCTTTAAACTTTTCCCTCAGTGACACTCTAGGCCCTAATCTATAAATTGCACGAACAGCCCGTTTCTGCAGAATAAATATACTATTTGCATTCGCAGCGTGACCCCACAATAAAATACCATAGGTCATTAGACTATGAAAGTAACTAAAGTAGACTAGTCTAGCGGTGTCTACGTCGGTAAGAGCTCTAATTTTTTTAACTGCGAACGCTGCCGAACTCTGTCTGTTCGACAATTTATTTATATGAGGATCTCATTGTAGTTTGGCGTTTAAAGTAATGCCCAAAAAGACAGTCGACTGCACAAGGTCCAATCTCTGTCCTTTTATAAATATGTCTGTAGTTACCGGGTTCACATTGGGTAACACGAATTTAATACATTTAGTTTTCTTTTCATTAAGTAATAAATTGTTAACAGTAAACCAGTTCACTATACTAGAGATAGCATTGTTTACCTCGTCATAATTTGATTGCTGTCTTTTAACTTTAAATATCAAAGAAGTATCATCGGCAAACAATACTAACCCATGTTTTGCTTTAACAAGGTAAGGTAAATCATTAATATATACTAATAACAAGAAAGGACCAAGAATTGAACCTTGCGGTACGCCCATACTTATTGAAGACCCAGGTGATCTTTTCCCATTAACATCGACCATCTGAACCATAGGGAACAGATAGCTGTTAGATATGACTCCAGAAGGCCAAGTGCCTGATCTTTTACACCATAATGGCGTAACTTCCTGACAAGAGTGTCATGATGGACGCAATCAAAAGCCTTGGATAGATCGCAGAAGACACCTATTGCATCCATTGCGTCTTCCCAGGCATCAAAAATATTGTCGATTAGTTCAACACCAGCATCGGCTGTTGAACGACCCTTTGTGAAACCAAACTGAGCAATATGAATTAAATTATTGAGATAAAAATGACTTTGCAATTGATTAAGTATGAGTTTTTCAAATATTTTGCTAAGCGTTGGTAGTATCGATATGGGTCTAAAATTGGTGGGGTCTGATGTACTACCAGCTTTGAATAAAGGTATAACTTTACTTAGTTTCATCAAGTCAGGAAACACACCATTATCTATACATTGATTAAATATACAACAAAGGTGAGGTGCAATACAATCTACAATGGAACTAATAATTTTTACTGATAGACCATGGGCGTCAGCTGTCTTTTTCATTTCCAGGGATTTAAACGCTTTTACAATGTCTTCATTATTTACGTGCCTAAATTTAAAATCTGTTTTACAATCCTCAAAGTTTTGTTTAAGTATAGATTCAGCAGCAGCGGGAGATGAATTTAAAGACTTTCGAAAGCTTTTGCTACTTCTAGGTCTGTACTTAGCAATTGATTATCTATATTAAGCTTGAAGTTATTATGAGTAGCTTTGGCCTTTCCAGTCTCTCTGTTTATAATTTCCAGTATCCGAAAATCGATCAAAGTTATTTAGCAGTTCGAAATGTCACTCAGCGAAATAATGTTGCAAGTATGAAACATAGTGATGTGAATTCTTAAATCGATTAAACACAAAATAACATAGCGTCACGCCTTTACCCATACGGGGTGGCAGAGGCACAATTGGTCCCACTTTGAGCCGGTTATTCAATACTCCATTTTGAGTGGCTAGTCCATCGGCGCAGCTATGGAGTAACGAAGGTTTCCTCACGATGTTTCCCATATCGTTAGTACATGGCCAGCACCGTGATTCAAACTTGCACCTCCTGCGTGAGAAGCAAGCGTGGAACGGAGCTTTTGCATCGATTAAATGAATGAAATAAAACAGTTGCGCCGATTTACCAGCTCTGACATAACAATTTATTATTTTTAACGCAGAGTACGAGTCTGTTACTAAGAAACCAGAGTTTATGGTCATGCTCACTAAAATGTCTTTACTTACGGCGACTCTGTGTAGCGAGTTGCTCCTCTCCCTCAAATATAGCGAGGGGGGTGACGGCTGGTGCACAAGTCATACTCGTGAACGGGTGCTGCTTGGGGGGACTGGTCCAGTCTGGTTTCTCATAAGTTATGTTCATTACAGCTTGTCTTTGTTCTCATTTATATTTTTGTTAGATTGTTATTTTTAGATCTTATTGGCACTTATGGATACGATGTTATAATATTGTCATTAGATTAGATCATTATCATGTCGTACATTGCGTAATAATAAAAAATATATGACGAAAATTAAAAAAAATTACATCCCCTTAGAGTTTCTTGGTGCTATCTTCTCTGACGGGCGTATTTCCGAAGCCCTGGTAGAGTTAATGGAGTTTCTTTTTCCTGTGCGAGATTCAGCCATGAATCACCACTGAAGAAGAAATTTCCTTTTTCAAACTCAAACCATAATTAGTTTACTTCATCATATTTTATTTATTTTTATTTTTTCCATGTATATATGTTACGGCTTAAGCTAGGTGTGAAACTAAACTTAAGTTTAGCCGGCTAGTCTTAAGATTAATTTCGAGCCTCGGCTAATGTCCGAAATAATGATCATTGCGATAAATGCTTTCAACATTAGTCGGCTAAACTGCAGTTTAGCCGACTAATGTTGAAGCCTCATCGCTGTTGAGGCTAAAGATGGGTGAGAAAATATGGTTGACATTAGCCACTAAACTTAAGTTTCTTTTTCAGTATACCTGGGCTAATGTTGAAAAATTACCGTTTTAATCTGGAATAACAATAACAACAATAACAATAACAATACCTTGGACATCATTTTACACACATTGATCTAGCCCCAAACTAGGATTCCCTGTATCTTGGGTACTAGACAACGGTACACATACTTATATAGATACATATTATACTTAGATAGATTATAGAATTAGAATAAGTGATGATAATGATTCGGTAGCCGTAAACACTGCGGTAGCTTAGGTGAAGGATAAAGGGGGTGAGCAAAGCGAAGCCCCCTTCATCCTTCGTGTTAGGTTGAACATGTAAGAACAACAAAAATATTTATACTCGTATTATTATAGTTTTTGTTACCTAAGCTACCGCAGTGTTTTGCCCTGATATTAGAAATAGCTTTCTCATCTGAATAAAATTACCCCGCCCCGCTCCCCGCAGTCGCACGAATACATCGTTTTCAACATTAGCTAACTAATGTCCAACATTAACCGAAACGCATCGGCTAATGTGCAGTCTAGCCGATTAAAGATGACATCCGTTATCACAAACGAACATGACTTCGGACATTAGCCGAGGCTTGAAATCAATCTTAAGACTAGCCGGCTAAACTTAAGTTTAGTTTCACACCTAGCTTTAGCCGTAACATATACATAACATACGGTACTAAGTTGTAAAAGTGCATTATTTTGCCTACAGTACTATTTTTAATTTGAGGCCAGAAATATAAACAAACAACTGTCATTTTCTAGAACAAAACCGTTGACTTTGACATTCATAATATATTTTTAGTATTGGAAAATGACAGTTCATTGTTTACATTTCTGGCCTCAAATTAAAAAATCCACTTTAGTTGCAATAAATGCTTCCGATAAACGTTGGTAGATCTGTGCAGGCTATCTGCTTTCTTTATCATCACGGCAGCCATCTTGTTTGACTTTTATATTCTGTCAGTTGATTGATCAGTTCGTCTAAGATACTACTAAGATTACCCGACCAAATTAAGATTTTTTAAATGTAAGATGTTTTAAGCCAGCCTAATGCCACGATAGATGCTGTATATTTAGAAAAACCGTCAAGTGCGAGTCGAACTAGCACTTGTAGGGTTCTGACAAATAAAAACGGAACGGAAATGAATGAACGTAGCACTTGATATTTGACACAACACTATTTTTCTTTCGTCAAACACTGGTATCACTCGACCTGTTCAATCACTTTGATAGATTTTAAGAGATAGTTAGTTACTGGTGGCTTGGCAAATCAAATGTCCCTCCCCAAATCTCCTTGTTCTTTTAATTAATTCTAATAATCGCTAAAGGATTGACTAAATATTGAGCAAGGCTTTACAGAATACTACAAATAAGATCTGTCGTACCCGTATGCAAATGTTATGCTTTGTTACATGCTGTTCTCACAATATGTAATGGCTATTTAGAATCGCACATCAAAAATACTGATTTGCACATTTGTTTAATATTTCCCATATGTAATGAATATGAATGCATTGAAGTGCTGGCTGAGGGCGGGCCGGGTGTCGCGCGCGGTGAGCTGGCTGCGCGCGGGCGACTGGCACGCGGAGGGCGACGACTGTCTGCGCGCGCTGCAGCTCATTGCCAGTGAGTGAAGCGTTTTGTGTGCGTATACATATAGCCCAATATTGTCCTCACCGAGGGGCACGGCCCTTTATCCGGATACGAGTAATATAAAGCCATACTCCAGCACGCTGGCTCAGTGCGGGTTAGTGGAGGGGTTTTACGAGTACTACTACTACGTAGCGATAGTAGCACATATAGTAGCACGGGACATACAGCTTAACGTGTCATCCGAAACACTGGACGTCCGATAATGTACTTAATATAAATTGGTATATGGTCAGAAACGAGTCTGCATCTCCTGAGTGAGGAGCAAGCGTGAAACCCATTAGACCAAGGAGCGGAGATAATATAGTTTATTAAATTCATCATATTGTGATCTGTTCTCGTGTACTATGTGACCCTCCATCAAACAATGTATACATATACTATACGCTGCTTCTGGCCCCACACTGGGGTGCCCTGTGTCGTGGGAACAAGAAAAAGTGAGCTTGACCCCGCTTAGGGTCGGTAAATCCCTGTCCAATTGATGTATAAAAGGGTGTGAATTGTTAATTAAATCGGGAATATTAAAGAAATCTGCATTTTAAATTTAATATTACCATCCTGAGTTTACTGGAAGATTTTTTTTGCCTGCCTTTGTACCGTATCTTTTTGTGTGGTTTGTATTTTGTTCTGTTTTGTGCAACACATATATACAATATACAAGATAGATATAGTAGACTTATTGACATAGTTGCATCGTCCGCAGACTACGTGTGGCGGCAGCCCCTGACCGCGGCGCGCGAGGCGGCGCTGCAAGCCGCGCTCGGCAGCTACCTGGGCGCAGAGGGCGCGCCCGACAAGTACCGCGCCAGCGTCACCGACCTGGCCAGGAAGTTCTACCACCACCTGCTCAGGTTCCCTACCAACCATCATATAACCAATAGGCATCTGTTTCAATGTTGTCTGACCCAATCGCATTCAACACGAGCCAATCACAACGCAGCGTTCCGTATATTGAGCCAATCACAGTGCAGCAGTCCGCACCATGAGCCAATCACAACGCAGCGTTCCGTGTATTGAGCCAATCACAGTGCAGCGATCCGCACCACGAGCCAATCACAACACAGCGTTCCGTGTATTGAGCCAATCACAGTGCAGCGATCCGCACCACGAGCCAATCACAACACAGCGTCCTGATTAACGACTAAATGACAACATCCAAAATTGGTCTCGTATTTTTAGTGCTCTATATATCTCTATATTCAATCTCTTTATCAGTTTTATATATTTATGTTTGTTGTTTTGACGTACAACATGTAATGAATAGTATTGATAGATGAAGTCTATGTCTGGCTATGTGTAGCTTCATGTGGTCCCTCTCATGTGGCCCCCGCCCCCGCCCCCGCAGACGCGGACGGCTCGACAAGGCGCTCAGCCTGGGCGTGGACGTGGCGGCGCCGGACCTGTTCGCGGATGCACGCGGCGCCGCGCGGCGGGCCGGTCGCGCCGCGCTGGCTGACGAGGCGCACGCGCTGGCCCTGCACCACCACCGCGGTGAGTCGCCGCTCAGTCTGTGTGCGCGCGCTGCTCGCTGCTCGCTGCTGGACACCTCAACCAGTAACGACAGCGAGTCGTGCCGGCTTGCAGGAGCTGCGCTGGAGAGGGCCTTGAGCCGGGGACTCATTAGTGAGCAGTAGCTGTAACCGAGCAGATACAGTGACGAGGTGCGAGCGTGTACAGCAACGTACAGGCTCGCGAACTACTAACACACTATGATTTTTGTTTATAGTTCGCTAATGAGTACTCGGGTTTAGTTGCGTCAGCGGAGATGGTCCCTAACCCTTGGGTTGTGCCCCCTCTGGGGGGCGTAAAGCGATTCAGGGTGGAGCGAGGTGAGCGGCCTTGTCGTCTCTCGTGATACTCCTGGTTGGCGACTCTTTATTCGATTTGCTAGCCGTACGAAAAGGCTTCAAACATACCTATCTAAAGTTGCAACTACCTAAAATGTAGTATTTTGGGGTACACCTATGAAAAGTACGTCAATCGACAGAAAAGTTAATCACAAACAATACATACTCTTTGACAAAATGTCGTAAATGATATACTTTCTGAAATATTTTAGGTATTCGAAAATATTTTTTTTTATTTTACATCTTCAAACTGAAATATTTTAGAAAGCATATTATTTACAACATTTTGTCAACGAGTATTTATTATTTGTAATTATCTCCTTTGTCAATTGGCGTATGTTTCATAGCTGTACTTCAAAATAGGTACTTGCAACTTTAGGTATGCTAATGAGATTCGACTCCCGTCCAAGTTGCCATCGTACTATCACTGCCATATAATTGGTGTAATCCCCGCAGAGTCCCCATGCAGCTCATCGTGCAGCTGCTCGCAGTCGTGCGGCTCGCGCTCGGGGGCGGAGTCGCCCGCGCCGGCGCCGCCGCTGCCGCGCGTGCCGGCGCCCGCCAGGCTGCCGGCGGCGCCCGAGCGTGAGCTCAGC
The DNA here is from genome assembly GCA_949825045.1 of Argyresthia goedartella. Classification (NCBI taxonomy): domain Eukaryota; kingdom Metazoa; phylum Arthropoda; class Insecta; order Lepidoptera; family Argyresthiidae; genus Argyresthia; species Argyresthia goedartella. The sequence goes on from OX463819.1 coordinate 2,072,060, forward strand.
GTGTGGAGCGCCGGTATGCTCTGTGAAGTCTTGGAGCCCTTATACACAAGTAGCATGCGCGTTGGGAGCAATCGACGGCAGCCTTGAAACGTGTCGTCGCGCAATAAAAAGCGTCGCCTGCAGTCGACAGCAGCCTTAAAACGTGTCGTCGCGCAATAAAACGCGTCGCCTGCAGTCGACAGCAGCCTTGAAACGTGTCGTCGCGCAATAAAACGCGTCGCCTGCAGTCGACAGCAGCCTTGAAACGTGTCGTCGCGCAATAAAACGCGTCGCCTGCAGTCGACAGCAGCCTTGAAATTTGTCGTCGCGCAATAAAACGCGTCGCCTGCAGTCGACAGCAGCCTTGAAACGTGTCGTCGCGTAATAAAAAGCGTCGCCTGCAGTCGACAGCAGCCTTGAAATTTGTCGTCGCGCAATAAAACGCGTCGCCTGCAGTCGACAGCAGCCTTGAAACGTGTCGTCGCGCAATAAAACGCGTCGCCTGCAGTCGACAGCAGCCTTGAAATTTGTCGTCGCGCAATAAAACGCGTCGCCTGCAGTCGACAGCAGCCTTGAAACGTGTCGTCGCGCAATAAAACGCGTCGCCTGCAGTCGACAGCAGCCTTGAAACGTGTCGTCGCGCAATAAAACGCGTCGCCTGCAGTCGACAGCAGCCTTGAAATTTGTCGTCGCGCAATAAAACGCGTCGCCTGCAGTCGACAGCAGCCTTGAAATTTGTCGTCGCGCAATAAAACGCGTCGCCTGCAGTCGACGGCAGCCTTGAAACGTGTCGTCACGCAATAAAACGCGTCGTCTGCAGTCGACAGCAGCCTTAAAACGTGTCGACAGCAGTTTCCTTAAAGTTATCTTTGCGGTTTTTAATAAAACATTTATTAAAAACCGCAAAGATAACTTTGTCATTGATACAAACTCTATGAAAAACAAAGTTACAACACCAACATCCAGTTACATAATTACTTGCTACGACGGAACCCTTCAAGGGCTAGTCCGACTCGCACTTGGCCACTTTTTAAGACTGCCGTCGTCGGTCAAAGGCTGCATGCTGCTCGTGTGTAAAAGCTCTTACATGGTTTATCATATTATATGTATCCCACCTGCCCGAAAGTTCTTACGATGTCCTCAAGTCGACAGGATCTCGCTGGATTCTGTTGGCACAGTACTGTGTGGGTCGGCGCTTTTGAGTGAGGTCCATACCCAGCAGAGGGCTGATGTGAACTGAATATGCTATTTATGAGAGAGGAATGATTTATTCACCATTAACCCAGAGCATATCACGTGATTTGAAAATTTTGTCAAATACGCAGAAATACATTAAACTGTCGTTCTAACGGTGATACACAACATAAACATTTACATTCAGGCACATACATTGCTTCTGGCCCTACACTAGAATACCCTGTATCATGGGAACCAGAAACTGCGACGTCACCCACATATACATCCAAGGCCTGGGGATAATTTTTTCTGTATCCCCAGCCGGAGATCGAACCCGGGACCTCTCGTAAGGTAAGCAGAGCCACAACCGCGGCGCCACAGAGGTCGCTCCGTGGCGAAACTCGGTGATAAAACATTCAATTCTCCACAAATTCGGCGATCGACTACACCACTGTCACTCGACATGGAGTAATGAAAAACTGGCTAAACGTGGCGAAAGCTCTGCCAATCCGTGTGGAGATATCTACAAACAGTATAGTATTACTTATTTTTCGCTCCACCTGCTAGAAAATGACACTTTAGATATCAAGGTAACACACATAAAGGATGTAATGCATTTCATTACATCCTAGATCACAACCTACATCACTCCACGGTTTAAAGTGATTTTCACTTCTCACAGTTTAAGAACTATGAGAAGTGAAAATCACTTAAAACTTATTGCTATGACACCTTTAAATTTTAATCCGTGAAATACGCACGGCGCTCACAGCCCAGCAACCCGGGGCGGGGGCGGGGGCGCGGCGCTGAACTTCTTCGGAAATAGAGCTGGCCACGGCGAGCTGAATGGAACACATTTTGAATAAAACAAAACCCGCGATTATAGCAAGACGCTGCAACTGCACTAATGTATCGAACATTAATTTTCACATTAATTTACTTTAATAAAATGCTGTTTTAGTAGCCTTGCTTTTTATATTTTCTCGCAGGAGGTAAAAGAAGATTATACTCCTCGGGGAAAAATATTTTTTGTCTTGGGCACGCTTGAATTCCTCACTGCACTCAGAACTCAGTCTGAATTCCCTAGCTTCGCTCAAGGATTAACTCATAGTCATAACGCCCTCGCTTCGCTCGGTAGTTAAATCTGGAGTTCCTCGTTACGTTCAGGATACAATATCGCGCCCGTGACATAAAACAATGCTTTAACCCCTTCGTGCATAATCTACTATTCTCTCTCCAGATGTGCCAGAGAACAAAATCAAACGTAACGTCAAATGGCACAGCATGGACGACGTCTTAACCGACACGCAACACATATCGCGGCACCGCAGTCTCGTCACCGTGGCGGAGTACCCGTGGCAGTCACCGGAGCCCCCACTCCCCGCATGGCAGCCGGATCCTGTATGGCAACATCCCGAGCAGCACTGGCAGGCCACAGAGACGTGGCAGACCCCCGAACAACCATGGAAGTCGTCCGTCATAGACGTGCTGCCCAGGCCTTATGAGGACCACACTGGTCTCTATGGAAGTCTGTATCAACGGGAGCTGAGAGAGGACGCGCCTAGTAATATGTACAGGTATATTCATCGATTATTCACACATATCTGGGGGCGCGGTATTGAATACGTTTTGTCCTTACGCCCATGTGGCGGTAGCGAAACTGCCAAACCACACTTTTTTCACTAAGGTGTAGAGTTTGTAAAGTTAAGGCGTGTAGATTTAGAAGCCAGGTTCTACATGAGATCTGACAACTTTTTGACAGTGCGAGCCATATAGTCTCGTCTTGATAAAAAATTCCATGAAATGTTTTACTGGGATCATTAATTCCATTTAATTTTCTAGCTCTATCAAGCGAGATATTGTTATGAAGTGTCTCTCCATACTAATACTTTTCAGTCGAGTCTTTGTATGGCTTTGTATGTGTGAAAACTGGATTCACCACAACAGCGCCATCTACTTACAACAGTTTGAACTTCTATAACTCTACACTACTTTGGGGTCGTTACGTGAGACTCTTGGTGAGGAGAGGGTTTCGGACAAAATCATGAAATATCAAAAGGGGAAGGGGGATGTAGTGCAATAAAAAAACAAAAATATTACTTTTAAAAAAGTACGCATACACGTGATGAAATTGAATAAAGGGAGGAACCATAAATATAAGTTAACATTATGTGGATACTTTGTACTAAAAATGCTTGTGGTTTTGGAGGGTTAGTCTAAAACCTCACCACGTATCACCAAAAGTTGCTAAAAAAACATCATGTGATTATTGGTCCACCCCTTTTTCGTGAGTGAACTCCCCTGCACTGTACATAAGCCTCGATGTCCCTTATCCGCATCCGCAGGTACGCTGGCGGCTTCGCCGGCGCGGGCGCGGGCGCAGGTCGCGAGCGGCGCGCCGAGAAGAACGTCAAGTTCTCGGATACCGTCACCATCGCCGTCGTGGCTGTGAGTCATTCTGTTGTTAAAATGGAGGTCTTTGATATGACGAATTGGTTATTTCATCCAGCGGTGTACTGCATTAGTTGAGCAGTGCGTATGTCAAGTTATATCATGTAATTTATGGAAATGCCGGTCATGAGACACTCACTAGCCTATTCATTCGAGTGTGACTTCAAACTTTTTAACAGACCGGCCGGATTCGCTCCGACAGAAATTCTGTGGTCTTCTGGGGCTTCTAGATCCAGTCTCGTTATACCAGGAACCTCCGCCGCCGCCGCCACCGCCGCCCGGCCCCTCGCCCCTCCGCGAGCTGGCGGAGAGCCTCCCGCTGTGCGCGCCGCACAACTACCTCGCCGCCTTCGAGCGCCGCCGCCCCGCCGCGTCCGCAGTACCCGCAGCGCCCGCACCGCCCGCACCGCCCGCACCACCCGCACCACCCGCACCACCCGCCGGCGACGACGGTACGAGAGACTATATCGAGGTGTGACGTCACACATCGTACACCTCAATCAATTGTTGAACCGTCCTTAGGCTTGGTTACATGCTTGTTAACGTTGGTAAATCTCCTACAAGCACAAGTAAACGGCAATTGTACTCGCTCAAGCCATCACAAATCGGCAAAGCTTGGCAAGCAAGTGAATCAAGCGTTACTTCGTACCGCCTCTTCGCAACTGATCTGCGGGCAAGTGGCGTGTTTGATTTTGCAGGACACTGCGTGCGCGCTTGCTAGTTCGCACAAAATCTTGTAGAATGTCGTTTGATGACGTAGCTGGTATATATTCTAAACTCGCATTACTAATTTTGATGGGCTGGTTACAAAACCTTTAGCCTTGACGTTGATATAATTTTTTTGTACTCCCATTAAAAAAAAAAGGATAAAACATGCACTAAGGCGAGCTCATCTCTAACAAGATATTTCTTCCAGCAAACCTAGAATGGAAAGGCTAAAAATAAACTAATGGTAGACATATCTGCACAACATTAAATATGTTAAAAAATTAATAAACTACTTACAAATATCTACATAATACCATATAATACTAAAAATTATAAGATATAAATATATAACATATTCATAAATAGATACATATTCATATTAATATTTATCATGGAATAGAAAGGTAGCGTTATTTTTAAAGACTTTTTAACATGTTACGCACTGTCTTTAAAGGTTGTTCCAGAGACTGTTAGCTCGTAGTCTGGAGTCGTAGTTGCGGAGCTATAATCAGTGACCGAGTGTGAGATCTCCGTGGCCTATCCGAAGATAGAAAAACGAGTTGATCTCGTAAGAAGCCAGGATAACAAGGACTTTATAAAATATTAAATTGCTCTTCGCTCGTGCGCGCCCAGCAGATATTAACGATATAACGATCAGGGGAAGAAGAAACTGGGCAAGCGTGATTTTTGTCTGACGAGAAAGGAAGTTTTGAAGACGCCTGAGAGAGTGGAAAGTGGCAAAGACTCGCCTACTAACCTCGCTGGCATGCACTGCAAGCATGCATCGAACATGATTTTCGGCCTATGAGATAACGGTTTCATCATAGGTTACAGAATCAGTAAAAAGATGCTGTATCATGTCAAGGAACTACTTGGTACCGATAATCATAGCCTGTGACTTACAAGGGTTGACAAGGAGACTATACACGTGGCCCAAACCCTGATCTTCTCGAGACGGCATTTAATACCTCTACAGCCGGTGCCATATCACAGATAAGTGGTTTTGGGCCATAGAGCCGCACAGACTTGTCCCTGGATGCTCCGAGAAACAATAGAAACTTTTTTGCTTTTGTAACTGTCCGAAGTCGGACGGAAAAAGTTCAGTGCGTAATATTGTATTAACTTAAATGATGTTCCTGACCCATAAATAAAATGTGATACGCTCAACCCAGAAGAACTATCACGACGAAAGCTTATACGTCGGCAGATAAAGAACTCAAACAAATTGATATCTTTATCAGCTATCATCTACAAAAATCCAAAAACGGACTCCGAAGAGAATACAAAGAGGTAGCTAGACCTACACCCACGACTTCCCCGACAAAGCAAACTAATCAGAGGACTCCGAGAAGAAAGCGGTTCAAATTTAGCACTCCAAAATCCTAGGCCTACCTAATCAATTTCCTTATACAGGATGTAGGCTGAATAGTTGGTTGATTGAATGCCCCACCTCCTAATCACATCCCAAGAGGTGGTGTTCTCCCTCCATACATGTTCTTGCGCCACCTTGAACACAATCCGAGTTAGTTTTGCCGGATGAGGTGTCTGTTGTAAGCACCAGTGCGTATCCCACTACCCGATTACTTTGGACCGAATCTTAACTCAGACTTATAACAATGTATCGGTGTCAGAGAAACTCAGGCTGGGATCGGTGCCATTCATTCTTTTGATTGAAATATAATTTTAGCATAGCGACTAGAGACTACAGATTTTGAATAAACATTGAAGACAAAAGTCGAAGGCAACCAATATCTGGAAAAGAAAACCGATGTTTTTAGGCAGCTATTGGAAGGACTCAGTGTGCTTCTGGGAGTTAATGAGAAATATGTTTCAAGCCATGAAGAAACATCATCTTGAAAAAATGACAGCTGACAGCTCTTAGGAAAACCAAGCAGAACATTAGTCAGCCACAAATACAGGATACTGAAAACTAGAAGGACGGCAAGAATTCGAATAAAACATCTGTTAAGGCTGAAGAGTCGGTCGGTTGAAATCACCCTCCTTTTCTTCCTGATGAGCAGGTCACACCCCCCCCCCACCTTTCAAAACTTGTGCCCTCTGGTATACCGGTCGAAAGACCGGAACAGGTTTAAAAATCTGGCTGGAGAAGCACCAGTCATTCATTAATTCTTTCTACAGCCGATGCCATATCACAGGAGGAAAATGGCGGAATATCTGGAGATCGTATGGTATGCTGAGGAGAGGCCATCTTAGTACGAATCAATGAAGATAGAGAAAAGAAGAGGGGAGAGTATACTCCCGCAATGAGGTCACACCATTCCGTTGACGTCGCCTCCGACTTTATACGCTGCTGGCGAACTCTCAGTCGTCGGACGTCAAGAGTCGAACCAGTAAGCAGAGACGGAGGACACTTTCAAAGACTTCAGTATCTCAACGAGAATGTTCGAATCGAAGCAGTTAAAGGCGATGCTGAAGTCGGGCAATGCTATCACAATGAGCTGTTTCTCATCCATTGCTTGCTGAATGTCGTCGTTGACTTTGAGTAAGGCCGTGACGGTACTGTGACCCGCCCTAAATCTGGACAGGAATCGATTCAGCAAGTTATTTGAGGATTGGTAGGAAGAGAGCTGAGAATAGATAATGGCTTCTAGGACTTTGGAGAGGGTTGGCATGATGTATATCGGATGAAACTAATTTAAAGGAGGAGGGAGTTAAATAAAACTCGTAATCATCTAAAAAAAAAATCAAGGTACTTATGTGCTATTGTTCGTTAAATCGGTCAAAATGCGGCCTGTAGGCGAGAACACACGGACTAATGAGAGACTGCCCGACAGTAGCATTTTTGGCTAATCTCGAAACTGGGCTCGAAAATCGGTCAATAAATACCGACCTACACAGGAGTGCTGAAAGGAATCTATAAACTTAACACATTCAAATTACATTCGTAGAAAAAAACATTTATTATTTACAAAAAAAAAACGCAAAAGATTAGTAATGCGATTTTAGGCACCTACTAGTTGTATGAAAAAGCACATGAGCACAAACACACAAAATTGATCGAAATGAAAACATTTAGCCATTGATTGCATAACAATATCTCACAAAGCACAGCGGCAATAGAAGCACTAATAGTATGCATGCATATTACGTTTCTTCGAAAGTTTTCTCGGCAAATATACCGTAAAATCGTTTTGTTTTCAGAAAACTCTGCTCAAAAACCGCCTAAAATAAAGGTGGTACATTTCGGCTTGGTGTAAGATACCGAAAAATTACCTGACTTTAATTAATCCGTCCATTTCATCGTAAGTGTTCGCGATCGTTTCTACATTAGAATATACTGTACCTCATTTTAGCGTATAGATATACCTACTTAAACTAAGATAACTTTACTACTTAGGTATCCACTATTGAAAAATACAATATTGTAAAGGCTGGTATTTAATCGCACATCAAAAATACTGATTTGTGCAGCAAAACAGGATCAGCAAAAACACTTTTTATGTTTTAAATGTTTTATCTACACACTTATCATAAACCCTCTTTACTGCGTCCAAAAACCGCAAGTTACGTCCAGCATAATGTTATACTAGTTGGTAAAAACTAATTTCTTATCTGAATATTGATACATTATGATCTTAATGTATACATTTTCGACGAATTATGACATTCAAATTTCGAACGTCGACGCCCGCCTGAGCAATTATCAATGCCACCATGCCGGTCGAACATAAGGTTCCTGAACACATCAAAGAGAGCTTATTATGTGTGTGTTGATAAACTAGTGTATGTAACTGTACATAATAAGGCATTATGTATCTGTCCCATGAACTACTATAATGAGTACTTAAGTTTATGTTTGAAGTATTTGTTGTTGTTATTATATGTTGAACCTAACACGAAGGATAAAGGGAGCTTCGCTTCGCTCACCCCCTTTATCCTTCACCTAAGCTACCGCAGCAAATACAAGGGATATTTGCAGTGCAAATCAGTAGTTTTGATGTGCAGTTAAATATTTCCCTATTGTAAATAAGTTAACGGATATTTGCTGTGCAAATCAATAGTTTTGATTTGCAGTTAAATATTTCCCTATTGTAAATAAGTTAATCAAAATCTTATAAACACGCGTAAGCATCCGGGAGTGTGGCAAGCATGTCAGTCAAGCATTCACTCTGTCATTTATTCGTGTGATAGGTAGGACGTGTGCATACCTGACCGTGACCTGTGACATTCGTCGTGACTTCGTGTGTTAAACTGTCTTTACACTCTACACTGTCTACACCCACCTGTGCTGCCGCCCAAAATAATTCCGCCGCAATGTGGACAGGAATGAGTGTTTATGTTATACCGATTACACCTACATACTACTCGCTCACACGCCGTCTCGTGCGGCTGCGCGGCCCTTTGACTGCTGTACGAAAAACTGTCAACAGAGGAAGCGTGAGAAGTGGGCCGTGGTATGAGAGAGAAGTAAGCCTTTAAATTAAACAAAAAAACAACCGTATACATACATACATAATGCCTCTGATCACTTCCCTGCCCTATTCACTGAACATTTGGGTGTATTGTAAATGAGGTAAATAGTGACGATACACGGCTAGTATTTTTATTTGAAATTCAGTCTTCTGTGATCAATACTGCATTTATAATATAGTTGTATAAACCTTCAATATAAATTGTATCAACAATCTGATTGTTTTACTGTGAAAACCCAGTTTAAAATTAGCAAACTAGCAAAAGATAAAGCTGTACTTTAGAAGCCGAAAAACTTAGTTGTAGATTTATTTGTACTATTATCCTTCGTTAGATAACAAAACATAGAGAAATACTTTTGTTAGCTCTATCCACTCGTCTGTGGGTAGATCAAAAAATGCTTATTACTGGGTAATAATGTTCAAACCCCAGTTCGCGTTTACCTGCCACCGACGCAGGACGGTTCGCACGCGCCAGTGAACATTCTTTTCACGAGTGTGATATCTACCCTCATTGTGTAAAGTGTCCAATGATGGAATCGTACTTTTTGTTCCTACATTAAGTGGCAATATCGCAAACTTGTCAATCGTTTCTGACTACAGGAACAAAATTAACTACCAAACGTAACCAATAACCCTAGTTATGCTAATGTGACACAAAACACAATGTTCCCTAAAAAGACCAGGCTTTTATTATCGACGCATTAGAAAATATGCAAATCAAAGATTATGCCCAACCTTTAGGAAGAATAATCGAACCATCCCAAATACGCTTTTTGTCGATAATAAGTTTCCTCGAAGTTGATCGCCGATGATATAATTGACAACAAAAAAATTGTCATAATACTAAACCAAAAGCTACCCATTGGACCGTTGATCAGTAGAAACAAAGGCATAATTATATCTAATGCCCCATTATACCGCACGAAGTAGACAAGAAGCTCCACGATATGCATATTACGCCGATTTCACCTATCTCTTTTTTACGTGCTGGTGTCAATGAAACGGGCTACAACCACATTCTCAGCTTCCGACGACAAGTTTACGTAACTCCTGAGGATTTCACTCGACTTCCAGAAAAAATCTCTATCGACTTTGAAGAAACTAATTATTGGATATTCTTTTCATCGGATTCAATTACTTGTTTTGTATGCAAAAAGACGGTCACATAGCTTCTAAATGCCCAGACAACTAGTTCGAGATGAATGCTTTCAATGATCAAATAACACAGGATGCTACGGCTACAGAGACACATAATTTCAAACGCCCACATCCACCCACTGAATCTACGACTACTTCCGACTTTATAGAGTCCGAGACAGCCAAAGACGACACACCCAGCAACGTGGACATCGACGAAGACTTTGAGAGCTCCTCCCAGTCTAGCTCAGACGAAGTTTACAAATCTAAGAGTGGAAAGAAACATAAAGGAACACCTCACAGTGATCTGGATTCAATCGATTGGGACCACTTGGAAAGCTATGTAACCAACTCTAGTAAAGTTACCTCAAGAATACCTCAAACATATATAAGGTGTCGTGTGAGGATACGAACCTAACCAGAAACAACAACCAGGATAAAATTTAAAGTGACAGTTTATTGGTTATTTACAGTGAAGTCTATAAAAAGATGATGCGAAGATGAGGATGAATGAGATGTGAAACAGGTTTTATAAAATACAGATATCTGGATAGAAAGAAGGAAGCGGAGAACACGGAGAGAAGTAGACCAGGATGCAGGTGTATTTGTTGTTGTAGATGTTGTTGAAATCGTCGATGTAGGAACGATAGCGGCGTACTTGTGGTTACGGCTCGCAGGATCCCGTTGTAGATGGAGTATTTGAAGATTTGAAGGAGTTTGAAGGCTTCGCAGGATCCCGTTGTAGATGGAGTATTTGAAGATTTGAAGGAGTTTGAAGGCTTCGCAGGATCCCGTTGTAGATGGAGTATTTGAAGATTTGAAAGAGTTTGAAGGCTTCGCAGGATCCCGTTGTAGATGGAGTATTTGAAGATTTGAAGGAGTTTGACGGCTTCGCAGGATCCCGTTGTAGATGGAGTATTTGAAGATTTGAAGGAGTTTGAAGGCTTCGCAGGATCCCGTTGTAGATGGAGTATTTGAAGATTTGAAGGAGTTTGAAGGCTTCGCAGGATCCCGGGGTAGAGCGACCCTGGGATAAGGCCTTTAAGTGATACTTCCAGTTCAGAAGCTGACGTGAGACTCCATAATTTCAGAAATGTTCCGCTTTTATACCCTATTTGGAGAGTTCTAAAAATTATTTAAATTAAACGTAATTTTTGTGAGTGGCCAACAGAGAAAGAGTATTTTTGTAAAAGTATTAAAGCAAACATATCAGACCGCTAACTAGTTTGAATGGGCATTTCCATGACAACCAGATAAACAAAGACGTCAACAAACGTCAAAGTTTAGTTTCAGGCTCGTAATACGATAAACAATAATAAAAACATGAAGTAAATTACATAACAGCGAAAGAAAAAAAAGTAGCGCACCAGCGCGCACGAAGCCCGAGATTGCAGAGTTTCGGAGAAAGCCAAAAACAAGGTCACCAAAGGTAAACCCCTTCCCTATCGATTTACAAGAGCTGATAGCATGAAAATGCAGAGCGAAAATGATTTGTTAATGTGCTCTTATGGTTTAAAACGTTACAGGGTCCTGTGAAAATAAAGTGATGACCAATATCAGACTGTACAGCATGAATGCATGACAGAGCAAGGTACCCTGAAGGACAAATAAAAAGACTGATGGTGGAGCTGGAGCTAAGGGATAGGAAGCAAGAATAGCATGTAAGTAGCATAACACTACATTTTCCCCCCGACCCTGAAAAATTTTTTGACTCAGCAAAAATTTTGATATGTACAAAAATAAACCAGAAAAACACAGCTTTGCAGAAACAGACATCACCAGGCAAAATCAGATATACCATCTCTTACATTCCTCATCTTCATTCAGGTAAGGGTGGAGTTCACATTCAATGAGTACCACTCTAAAAGTGTGTTTTCAAAACGACATTCAGGCTTACTTAAGGAGTTGCCATCCGCTCCTGCGTGGAAAAAAAAAATAAGTAGAGGTAAAGAGAAACAAATTAATCCTAAGGTAGCTTTAGTCGCTACGACTTAAGACAAGATTAAGAACGGCCAGAGCGGTAGAGCTCGAAGCCAGAGATCAGCCACATCGCCAACGAGATGTGTCTGAAATAAAGATTAAATAAAAAAAAATAGGTGAAGACTAACCAACGAAAATTCGAGGTCCTAAAGTAAAATGTGTTGAAGAACACTGGATTAAAGGAAGAAATAAAATATTAAGGTGAAAATGATGGTGATATTTATACATATATACAAAGTAACAGTTAATAGAAGTTAAGAAAATTTAAGATTTAATGTCTTTAATGTGCCACTTGCCTCTAACTCCGTTAGGGTCTTCTAAAATGTATACTAATGGTGAAAGTTTGGTTATTATATTACACTTAACGAATTTAGGGGCAAGTTTAGCATTAAAGTATGCGCCAGCATTGCTTAAAACATGGTTTTTACGCCAAACAGTATCTCCCACATTAAATTCTTTAAAAGTCCGGTGAAGATCATAGTGAGCGCTATTTTAAGCGTGAGCTATGTGAAGTTTAGTTTGAACTCTGTGAAAGATAGATGAGAGGAGACCAGCATTAGACGCGTAAATATCACGAGGCATAAATATCAATTCCTCGAGATTCTGAATTGGAGTATAGAAGGAACCACAAGGTATTGTTTCCCTACCAAAGACTAAAAAGTTTGGAGTAAAGCCAGTAGCAACGTTTGTAGCGCTGTTCATTGCGAACTGAATCTTAGTAAGATGGTTGTCCCAGGATCTATGATCTTCTCCTACTAGGGATGCTAGAGCTGTAATAATCGTACTATTAAATTTCTCTGTAGGATTAACCTGAGGACAATATAATGCTGTGTGAAAAATACAAGGAACGTTATAAGAATTTAAGAATGAGTGGAATTCTCGCGACTGAAATTGAACAGCGTTGTCCATTATTATAGTTTGGGGAATGCCATGAACAAGAAACACTGAATTTTCCAAGACATTAATGATATTAGCTGAAGTAGCCCGTTTAAGGGGAAAAATCATAGTATATTTAGTAAAATTGCAGTTAATTACCAGAATATACTGATTTCTTCTCCGGGTCATAGGCAATGGACCCATAAGATCCAAGGATATAGTTTGAAAAGGTCTGGAGCAAAGTTTAGGTTTACCCATAAGACCATATGGAGAATGATTAGGGTGTTTGTAGGTTAAGCAGGTTTCACATGTCGAGATTAAATTGGCAATGTCCTTAAACATACCGGGCCAATAGTATTTTAAAGATATTTTCTTGAATGTTTTGAAGATACCAAGGTGGAGTTCTGAAGGGGAACCATGGCTAACTTCAATAAGTGCATGTCTATCTTGTAGCAGTGGAACTTCTTTCCAAATAAAGTCGTCGTTTAGACAACCGGAAGAATGGATGCAGCGGTAAAGTTTGTTATCCCTGATAGTGTAGTTGGGATATGCGTCTGGGTTGTTGGAGCATCCGAGAAAAATCTTGTTGTAGTGTTCAAGTTCACGATCAGATGGTTCTTCAATTGTAATAGGATGTACACCTTGAGGTGGAGTTTCTTGTGTATCAGGACGTTCTTTATTCTTATGCCTTGATAAAAAGTCAGGAACAACGTTATCCTTCCCTTTTTTATGTTTCAGGACAAAATTAAAACATGATAAGCGTAGAGTCCAGCGAGCAAGTCTTCCAGATGGATTCGATAAGTTCTGAAACCATTTAAGTGCAGCGTGGTCAGTATATATTGTAAATTCCTTACCATTGTCTAGGTAACATCTCCAATGTTCTAGCGCAGTTATTACCGCTAATGTTTCTCTTTCAGTAGTTGAGTAGTTTTGTAGATTTTTGTTTAGTGCTTTACTCATGTAAGCAATCACGACTTCTTTGTCATCTTGACGTTAAGTAAGCATTGCTCCTATGCCATAATTTGATGCATCACAATGTACAGAGAAGGGTAGTTCGAAGTTAGGGCAAGCAAAGACAGGAGCAGTTACCAAAGCTTGTTTCTGGAAAGCAGCTGCAGCTGAAATTGATAAGGCCCCTGTTATCCCCGGATACATACTGAAGCATACGCCACGCCCGGATGGCTACCGAACCGGTTTTGGTGGTGTAGGATTCTATATCAAACGAGGCCTCAGGGTGCGAATATGTTCTCACCCTGTTGTTGACACAGTGGAACAAATGTGGCTTAGTCTAACAATTGATGGTAGGAGACTGGTTATTGGCACTGCGTATCGGGCTCAGTGGGTAGACGTCGACGTGTTCTTGGACGCAATAACTGATTCGGTGCTCTCCTTTGCGCAGTCTGATAATATCATTCTCTTGGGTGACCTAAATATTAACACTTTGTCGGTTAACTGTTCCGAAACTGCAAAGTTGAATTCCTTTCTAAACAGTGTCAGCCTGACTCAAATCGTTGCAGACGCAACACATCATGCTGACGACGATACCGAGACACTTATCGACTTGATATGCACAGATGCTCCCGTGCGCTGTGTAACTGTGGACTATCGCCCTGATCTGGGTAGACATGCTCTGGTTGCGGCAGAATTTAGCTTTAGAAAAATTAAGCAGCCTCCTACCTATACAATTTACAGACCTTTAAAGGATATCCTGCCCGAGCTTTTTCAAAAAGATCTGAATTCGATTAATTGGAACCACATTAAATCACTTAATGACATAAATGAAATGCTTTTGGCTTTTAACGATATTACAACGCAATTGTTTGAGTTACATGCCCCTGAAAAGAAGTTACTTATTATACAGTACAGCTATCCATGGATTACTGACAACGTTAAATTTATGATGCATCTTAGAGATCAGGCTCACGATAAATATCGTAAAAGTAAAAATGAAGAACATAAAAGTACTTATAAAGAACTAAAATATCTGGTAAATATATCTTTGTATAACGAAAAGCGAGCCTACTTTGAATCCAAAATTAACCACACAGCAAACCCTAAAACTCTATGGAAGAATCAGAAAAAAACAGTACTCCGTAGCCATAATGATCCCGACCTTCCATCCCATTTCAATGATCCCAATGCTATCAACCAACACTTTCTTAACGTACCTGGGGAAACGGAGGTCAGTATCTCATACTTGACGTACTATGAGTTCAATAGATTTGGCAACTCTACTTTTCATCTCGAACCAATTAGTCAGACTAAACTTTGGGGGATCATCAAGGGGCTTACGTCTAACGCGAAAGGGGCAGACAAAATTACCTTAAGTATGATTCTTTTAACACTTCCCAATACCCTGGACATAATAACATTCATGATTAATTATTCCATTCAATCATCAACTTTTCCCGATCTATGGAAGGCTGCGATAGTCCGGCCTATACCTAAAAAAGCAAACCCTGCAGACGTTAATGAACTACGGCCAATAAGTCTACTTTGTTGCCTCTCTAAATTACTAGAAAAGGCTGTATCAGTGCAACTTACTCGATATCTGGAAATTAACAGAATCCTCCCTTGTTTGCAATCTGGATTCCGAAAATCCCGGAGCACTGCCACGACCCTACTTGACGTAGTAGATAATATTATAGCCTCCCAAGATATAGGTAAGGGTACAGTGCTGACTTTACTTGATTTTTCCCGGGCGTTCGATGCTATTAATGTTGCGCTGCTATTGTCAAAATTATCCTTTTATGGTTTCGAATCAAGCACTGATGCCTGGTTTCATAGCTACCTAGTAAACCGGACCCAGCGTGTGGAAGTTCGCAGAGGAGACGGCTCCGTCTTGTCCTCAGCTGATTCTCCGATTACGAGAGGCGTTCCACAAGGATCAATACTTGGCCCCATACTATTTATATTATATAGCGCTGACATTACTCGTTGTTTAGAGAACTGTTCCTATCATTTGTACGCAGACGACTTACAAGTATACTTATCCTTTAAACCAGACGAAACCTCTGCTGCTACTGAAAAGATAAATCAAGATCTCCATCGTATTGTCGCGTGGTCCACTCAAAATAGTCTAATGCTTAACCCCAATAAATCAAAATTTATGGTCATTGGAAGTAAAAAACAAATAAATAATATAATTTCTCACAAGCCTGAAATCAAAATCATGGAAAAGAGCATCGAAAGGGTTGACGAAATTCGTAACTTGGGGTTGCTGATGGACAGTACCCTCAGATTTGAGAAACATGTCGCAAATACAGTGCGTAACTGCTTCTATCGATTGAAAATACTGTACAAAATTAGGCCTTTCCTCAGCATAGATCTTCGTGTGCAGCTGTGTGAATCCCTTGTGCTTTCGAAACTAAATTATATGGACACGATATATGACGCGCGCCTTCTGAACCGATCTGAACGTCTACTTTAGCGTGTTCAAAATGCGTGCGCCAGGTTCTGCTTCAACGTACCCCCCCGCGCTCATGTCACCCCTTATATCAATAAGTCCAATCTTCTAAAACTTAGCGCTAGAAGAAATCTTCACTTTGCGACGCTGTTGTTTGGAGTAGTAAGATTTCAGGTTCCGGAATACCTTTACTCTAAACTTAACTGGTCCCGTAGGAACCCGACTAACTCAAGAGCAGCCACGTCTCTGCTGTCGTGTCCAAGACACAAGACTGCTGCATTCCGTGGTAGTTTTCGCTATGCTGCAACCAAATGCTGGAATAATATACCACCCCCGTTTCATGATCTGAAATCAATTAGCTCCTTCAGACACAAGCTCAAGGCACATTTGTTAGCAGCACAAAAAACCATACTATAGGACAGAGCACAGTTGACTTCACCAAATACCTCTACATAGGTATACATATATACATAATAGGTCTACCCAAACTCTCACTATCTCGCAGTCTCACATATTTCCACTACTTAAGCTACACTACTCACTTACCCCAACATTTAACATATGACTGTATGATTGGACTGTTTGTATGTCTGTTTTTTAACATATGATTGGCTTTATTTATATTATTTTATTTTAATTTCCGATCGTTTCTTGTTGTTGCATTTTGCCACTGGTGCATAATTATGCTTGAGCTCTTTCTGCGTATTTACTTTTACTCAGATTATAAGTTTAGTTTTAAGTTTCTAGTTTTAGGAAATGGTGTGAGCTGAAAACCAGCGTTACGAGCAGCTCACTGCTACACGTAACACATGCTGAGCTCAAACCATTTTGGCATCTAAAAACCTCAACCCCGAACTGTACTATGGTTTCTTTTTCTTTCTGTATATCCTTGTGTTTATTTGTCAAATAAATATATTTCTATTTCTATATTTCTATTTCTATTTCTATTTCTGCAGCCCTGGAATTCCATAAAAATTTAGGAGCGTTCTTCCCGGAACAGGTTAGTTGGTTGAGTGGGGAGGCAATAGTGCTGAAGTTTGGAATGAATCTTCTAAACCAGCTGCAAGTGCCTATGAATCTTCGAACTTCTTTTCTGCAAGTAGGTACAGGATATTCTAGAAAACCAAGGTATTTCAGTTCTTTCCTGAAGAATTGAATCTTTTCAAAGTTAATAGTCAGATTAGCATTTGAAAGTTTTTCCAGAACTTTCATGAGAAGCGATATGTGCTCCTCAAAAGTCTCGCTAATAATAATGATGTCATCCAGATAGCAAAATACCTTGTTCTCAAATTCAGGACTAAATAGCGTATCCATTAATCTTTGTTGAGTTGCAGGTGAGTTAGTGAGACCAAAAGGCATTACTTTGAATCTGAACATACCTCTTCCAGGAACATAAAATGCTGTCTTATCTCTATCAGCAGTATTCAAGGGAATCTCCCAAAATGCTTTCGCAATGTCGATGCTTGATAAGTGTTTGGCATTTCTCAGGTTGGCCAAAATTTCGCTTATTAGAGGCAGACTATAAGCATCACGACGTGTAACTGAGTTAAGCTTCCTGCTATCTACGCAGAAACGCCATTCCCCATTCTTCTTTGGAGTGATGAGGACTGGAGATAACCATGGACTTTCGCATTGTTCAATGACGTTCCATCCCAGCATTTTGTCAACTTTATTAATTAAAGCCTTTTGTTTTTCAGGAGACAGTCTGTAACATCTTTGTTTGATCGGAAGAGAATCACCAGTGTCAATCTTGTGGGTGATTAAGTGTGTGTTTCCCAGAACACCTTTTTCTTCAAAAGAGATTGTCTTGAAGCGTTGGATGATGTCATTAGCGATGTTCTTTTGATTAGGAGTTAAATGCTCTTAATATCTTTAGTGTCGATAGCAGAGCATTTAGGATCTGTAAAGTTAAGAGAAGTTAAAACACTAGGTAGAAGATTAAATTTTCTCCAAAAGTCGATACCTAGTATTAGAGAAGGGAATATTTCGGGGAAAACATAAGCTTTAATCAAGTGAGTTTCGTTATTGAAATGGACAGGTAAGTCAAAATAACCCAAGGAATTAATTTTTTGATTATTAGCAGTAGAGACAGTAATAATATCTGACTTGAAAAGTTTGCAGCCCAGTTTAAGAATTTCCAAATGAGAATTATTACCCAGAATAGTTACTGAGCTGCCAGAGTCTAGTAAACCAGATAAAGTTAAGTCATAAATTTTGACATTAACGAATGGACGATTAAGATCTTGTTCTTTGGAGTAGAGTGTAGAAGAGATTTTGTAGCAAGCAAAGAAGTTTTGAATTGTTTTGAGCCAATTAGTCCACTCGTCCTTATCAAAATTTGAGTTACTCTTCAAGTCAGCAGTTAGTTTTTTGTACTAGTATTAGGTTTGGGAGAACAAGTAGGGCACTCTGCAGTTTTAACACCCTTAAGACCACATCTGAAACAAATCACGAATCGTGGTTGAGTGCAACTGTTCAAAGTATGACCCAGTTTACGACAGCGAACGCAAAAAGAACTTTCTTGGGGAGCTGCAGTTTGAGAGAGACTATTAACTTGTCTAGAAGGGTATATGTAGGTTGGAGTGAATTTATTCATGAAGGGAGGAGAAGGTCGTGAATTAGAAGAGTTTGGAGAGTCAACTGAACTTGAAGTGGAATGCTTGTAGTTGAATTCCGAAACATGAGGACTTTGTTGCAAATTTGGTGCTTTAAATTGTTTATCTCTGTCTAGGAACTTTTCATAGTTTTGGCAAGTGGCCAAAAGAGAATCGATAGAGTCAATATCTTTTAGAGCTACGAAGACTGAATAACATGGGCGAATATTTCTCAAAATAATCTCCAATTGTTCTGTTTCAGAAAGTCTTTTTGAAAGGCGAGCGAACATTCCAGACATGATGGATATAAAGATGACGATAGGTTCATCACGACCTTGAGTACGATTCCTAATCGCTTCTAGAAGTTTATGATCATAATCAAAACCACCAAAGTCTTTGATTAGTAAAGAAGAAAGTTCGTTCCAAGTTAAGTTTGGATTCTGATTATATTTAAATCTGAACCAATGAAGGGCATTGTCGGTGAAGATTTCGAACGCCTGAGAAATCAATAAGTCCCTGGACAAGCCACGAGCTAAGCTATATTCTTCAAGTTTTTGAAGAAAGGATCTTGGACAGCTTTTACCATTGAAGGTGTGTCTTTTCAAATCCTTGAAGACGTTAGTTGGAGGGAAAGATTGAGGTGGTGGTGGAGGATACGGGGTATGGGTCTGAACAGAAGTTTGAGAAACAAGAGGGGGTTCCATGACAGTCGGATCAGCAGGAAAGTCCAGTGATGGAGAGTGATTTGCAGTTGAAGGTGGAGCCAAGGATCCGAACTGTTTAGAAATATCGTCAAATTTCAACTTCAAAGTATCGAAACTAGCTTTAGAGTCTGGATATAAGTCCATCTATTCGCTCCAATCTGTAAAAAACATGATTAATAAAAGTTTCTATTAATCGTAAATATTTGGTTTCACCTTGTAAAAATTTTTCAATTTTACAATCCAGGTAAGTCAGAGTAGAACCAATTTGAGATAAGTCATCCTCAATCGGAACTGGAGAAGTCAGAATATCTTCGGGGTGAGAATTCGCAACTAAACGCAAAACCTGTTTTTTAAGAAGCAAAACAGTATTAGCTGGTTCCTCACATCTAATCTTTACTTCGTATTCGAGCTCGGCTTTGTTAAGGAATTCGTACTTAATAACCCTTTCCATTGTTATAGTTAAGTGTAGAGTCAAGTGTTATAGAAGTGAAGTGAAGTGAAGTGTAGTAATGTAAGTTAAATGTAGGCCTAAATATAATCCAGATGAGTTAAACTAGATGAAGTTTTGTTTTAGAATTTGGAAAATGTGAAAAGGATGAATAGATAAAGATTTAAGAGTGAAAGAGAAAGCAAATCAAAGGGAAAGAGACAAAGCGCAGAAAAGGTGAAGAGTGGAGAAGAACTTTTACGTTGGGCGCCAAAATGTCGTGTGAGGATACGAACCTAACCAGAACCTAACAGAAACAACAACCAGGATAAAATTTAAAGTGACAGTTTATTGGTTATTTACAGTGAAGTCTATAAAAAGATGATGCGAAGATGAGGATGAATGAGATGTGAAACAGGTTTTATAAAATACAGATATCTGGATAGAAAGAAGGAAGCGGAGAACACGGAGAGAAGTAGACCAGTGGGGTGATGACCAGGATGCAGGTGTATTTGTTGTTGTAGATGTTGTTGAAATCGTCGATGTAGGAACGATAGCGGCGTACTTGTGGTTACGGCTCGCAGGATCCCGTTGTAGATGGAGTATTTGAAGATTTGAAGGAGTTTGAAGGCTTCGCAGGATCCCGTTGTAGATGGAGTATTTGAAGATTTGAAGGAGTTTGCAGGCTTCGCAGGACCCCGTTGTAGATGGAGTATTTGAAGATTTGAAGGAGTTTGAAGGCTTCGCAGGATCCCGTTGTAGATGGAGTATTTGAAGATTTGAAGGAGTTTGAAGGCTTCGCAGGATCCCGTTGTAGATGGAGTATTTGAAGATTTGAAGGAGTTTGAAGGCTTCGCAGGATCCCGTTGTAGATGGAGTATTTGAAGATTTGAAGGAGTTTGAAGGCTTCGCAGGATCCCGGGGTAGAGCGACCCCGGGATAAGGCCTTTAAGTGATACTTCCAGTTCAGAAGCTGACGTGAGACTCCAAAATTTCAGAAATGTTCCGCTTTTATACCCTATTTGGAGAGTTCTAAAAATTATTTAAATTAAACGTAATTTTTGTGAGTGGCCAAGAGAGAAAGAGTATTTTTGTAAAAGTATTAAAGCAAACATATCAGACCGCTAACTAGTTTGAATGGGCATTGCCATGACAACCAGATAAACAAAGACGTCAACAAACGTCAAAGTTTAGTTTCAGGCTCGTAATACGATAAACAATAATAAAAACATGAAGTAAATTACATAACAGCGAAAGAAAAAAAAGTAGCGCACCAGCGCGCACGAAGCCCGAGATTGCAGAGTTTCGGAGAAAGCCAAAAACAAGGTCACCAAAGGTAAACCCCTTCCCTATCGATTTACAAGAGCTGATAGCATGAAAATGCAGAGCGAAAATGATTTGTTAATGTGTTATTATGGTTTAAAACGTTACAGGGTCCTGTGAAAATAAAGTGATGACCAATATCAGACTGTACAGCATGAATGCATGTCAGAGCAAGGTACCCTGAAGGACAAACAAAAAGACTGATGGTGGAGCTGGAGCTAAGGGATAGGAAGCAAGAATAGCATGTAAGTAGCATAACACTTCATTGGAGTTAAAAACATATTAGACATCACTTACCAAATACAAAAGAAATTGATGCTTTGATTGAAATGTTCACCGACTTGATACCTAGCATTCCATGTCGCAGTGTTAAGAACAGACTCTCACTCAAAGTGCTACCTCGCAAAGAAAACCACAAACCAAATAAGTAAGTTACTTTTAGTTAAGTACACAAGCCCCCCCCCCCCCCATTTTTTTTTTGTTTTGTTTTTAATGGCCTTCATGAGAAATTTCAAGTTTAACATTATTCAATGGAACTGTCAAAGCCTAATACCAAAATTAAGTGAATTGGACTCATATTTATAATGAAAAAGTACATATATGTTTTCTGTCTGAAACTTGGCTAGAATGGACGCTATCCTTGTCTCCGAGTCATTCCTGAAGCCTTCACTCTCCTCATCTATGTACTCTCTTCCAGGCTTCAGGCTCTACAGGAATGACAGAGTCGGGAAAGCGGATGGAGGTGTTGCTGTTGTACCTGCGTGCAGATATTCCGTGCAAGGTGATCAGCGCATCCCCTAGCCAGTACTCCGAGTCTGCCGAATATCTCTTCCTCGAAATTCTTCTTTATCACAATAGGGTGCTTCTTGGTGTTGTTTATAGCCCCTCTCTCCGTGGTGATTATTTCGACACCTTTGAATCTATTCTTAATGATTTGCCCCACTTTACGATGACACTCTCATTCTTGGGGATTTCAACACTTGTCTCCTCAAAAATGATTCTCGTTCAGCCAAGCTTAGGTCAATAGTAGATTCATACAATCTGCACATTTTGCCGCTTGCGGCCACCCATTCCCAGCCACATTGCTCGCCCTCTCTTCTTGACATCATAATCATTTCCAACCTGGATAAGGTGGCCACTCATGGTCAACTTAACTCACCATTTTCTTTTCACGACCTCATTTACGTCTCATATAAAATTAGGTCACCTAAGTGCAGAACCAAATTTATTGAAACTCGCAGCTTCAAAGCCATCAACCTGGATTCCCTCAAGTCTGATGTTTCACTGGTCGATTGGTCCCCTGTCATCTTGAGCGAGAGCGTTGATGACAAAATTCACACCTTCAATACAATTGTCCTCGGACTTTACGACAAACATGCTCCCATTAAAAAAGTTAGAGTGAAGCACCTGCCCGCTCCCTGGCTAAACGATGATATCAAGCGAGTTATGACCAAGAGAGATCGGGCTAAGTGCAGGTACAAAAAGGTTCCGACAGATGACAATTTTCTCACCTACAAATCGCTTCGAAATCGTTGCAATCGTCTCTGTCGCGACGCCAAACGCCGCCAAATCATTGAGTGTATCAAAAGGTACACTCCTGCTCAGGTGTGGAAATTTCTCAGGACACTTGGTTGTTCGATTCCAAATCGATATTCGATCGATGGTTTCTGAACGGCCATTTTGAATTTGACGTTGCTGCCAACCTAGCAGTTTTTTGACAACTGACAGACGAAAGCCCTCGCAATGTAAACGCGTTTTGGTTAGGGTATTGAAATTAAATCGCAGGCCATCTGGAATGTATTCGGGTTTCCCTCAGGATTGTCTATATAGCTGAGTGTGTTGTGGTTCCCCGAACCAGATAAAGTTCGCATTTACGTGGCCGATTGGTTTTTACCACGTAACATAACCTGTGTTGGAACACTGTGCTCATTGAAGCTGGCCCGCCAGTCATAGGAGGTTGGCTGAAGAACCTGTCTACCAAGAAGAGCCTAGGGTGCACCCGGGCCTTGCAGAGAGACAGGAGGTTGACGGGACCGAAGCACAGACCAGGTTAGATCGACCCCGATTACTTCAGCTCGGTGAATCGCCGACGTTCACGCTTCTTGGCAACTGATCGTTACGCTACCTCGTAGCTGATGGGCCCCTACGAGGTCATTAGGTGCTGAGAAGCCTGAACACTTTGGTAGCTAGAGCGTGGCTTCCTGAGATTTGCAGCCGTCAAGGGCTCCAGGAAGGCACGATTTGGGACTATCAATCTGTAGGTATAGGCGGTTAAGTAACTTGGTTGTTCCTATATCCACATAGATTGGTAGTATTGTAAGCTATAAGTCTATTGCTGGTAGTAGACAGACAGATATTGAATTGAAATTTGCATTGAATTACCAGTTAGTCAATCTATTAGTGGTCTGGTAATGCTATTGAATGACTGTTTTGGTTAACATAGGTAGTTACATCTATTGATAGCAGGCTATTACATTGTTTTCAGTTTATAGCAATTTATAACTTGAACTAATATTGACTATCTGTGTGTGTTATAATGATAAAGGGAAACTAAATTGTATTTACAGAATTTATATAGATATAAAACTCGGTTCCTATTGTTTAAGGAAAACAACATTGTTTAAGTTGTGGTTTAGGGTTCCCTCGTTTGGGTTGTAGACTGGAGGGTCCAATACAATTGAGTTACTGCAAATTGTGAGTAAGTATCGTTCCGATCATGTCGTTATCTGAAATCCAGAAGGGTGTTTCTAAGGAGCTCAGATGGTTTTCCTCCGCACACGGTCTGATAGACCGTTTAGATAGGCATGATGTGGTATTGGAGCGGTCTATGGACGTTAAGGAACGTTACAATAGGGTGCTCGAATTGTCCGCGCAGGCGGAATCAGTTGATGGCTGCGCACCTGACAGGCTGTCACGGTTGATAGGGGATGTCGACCAATGTATGGAGATGGCAGCTGCTATCACGCAGAAGGCTGCGGACATACGTAGACAGCGCGAGTCCAGCCATGGTGGTGACATTGAAGCACCTCTGCCGCTTCAGGGTTCGGGGTCCAGGTTACCTGCCATAACTATGCCTACTTTTGACGGAGTGTCCGGTGAATGGATGAGCTTCATCAATCTATTCGACAGTTTGGTGCACATGCGATCGGACATTACCAAGTCTGTCAAGATGGCTCAGCTGGTGGCAGCATTGAGGGGTAAGCCTAGGGAGCTGGTCGCTCATTTGACAGTTACGGAGGGTAACTATGAAACGGCCAGGCAATTGTTGGTCAGACGTTACCACAACAAACGGAGGTTGGCCGATGCCCAACTGAACCGTTTGTTTAGCATCCCGGTTGTGAACAAGGTCGGGGCCATACAGACGGAGGTTTTGAACCCATTGTTGTCCGTCACCAAGGCTCTAGAGAATCTTGGACTTCCGGTTGGTGAATGGTCGTACCTACTGTTGTTCATTGTACTTTCCCGCCTACCCGCTGACGTGCAGACTCGTTTCGAACAGTCTCACGGGAGGTCGGCCGAGGACCTGCCCGCCTTCTCCGACTTGGTCGGATTCTTGGAAGAGGAGGCTCGACGGGCAGAGAATTTGGGGTTGACGGTCACCCATCCTTCGGAGCCACAGAGAGCTGCCGGGAGCGCTGTGAGTAGGGGCCCTCCGATGAGGAAGGACCGCACCAACCGGCAGTCATATGGGACTGTGAGTGCATTGACCCCACATAGTGAGACCTGCCCATGTTGTAGGCAGATTGGCCATGCTGTGGCCAATTGCAATAAGTTCGGGGAACTTAGGGTTCAGGGACGGCGCCGGATGGCCAAGCAGCGGAGCTGGTGTTTCCTGTGCCTCGGGCCACACATGGCTAGGGACTGCACGCGCACAAAAATGTGCGGATATTGTGGTGGGGCCCACAACAATCTGTTGTGCATGAACCGGTCCGGCCAACTGCCTCCACAGGGCCGTATCCAGGGTGACACGGCATGGGGCCCTGAGAATTCGTTTGCGACTCGGAGCGCAACTCAGGGGCCAACGTCCACAGGGCCGTACCCAGGGTGACACGGCATGGGGCCCTGAGAATTCGTTTGCGACTCGGAGCGCAACTCAGGGGCCAACGTCCCCACGTGCACAGGGCAGTACCAGGGTGCAGGGCCGCACTCAGGACCATTACATGGGGGGCCCTGAGTTTTCGGTTGCGACTCAGCATCCGACCCAGCGGGACATTGGGTGTGTTGAGCAGGCCGTAACGGGCGGGTGGCATGGGACACCTTCGAGCTATTCGGGTGCGGTTCGGACGCCGCCTCAGTTGTCGCCCCGCTCGTCGCCTCGTCCTCGTCGGTCACATGTGATGTCCCCCCCGCTCATGGAGCGGCCACGGTTGAATTCACGCCCACCCCCCTTTACGGGGAATCGTAGGTTGGGAATGGAACCGGCGCGTGGGCCATTTGTACAATGGGACCCTCTGGCGTATAGCTGCATACCTGATCGGTTACAGGCACAGTGGGGCCCCGGGGGTCCTCGCTAGGAATTTGCGGCCCAACCATTGGTTGCCCCCCAACCGGAGACGGTGGTGTTACCGATCGCCTCTGTGCTTGTTTGGGATTTGGCGGGCAACCCAACATACGTTCGCGCCCTATTAGATTCGGGAGCTCAGGGCTGCATTGTATCGAATGATTTAGCAAAATGGTTGGGCCTCAAGGTAAATAGGTATAATAAATCAATACGGGGCGTGGGGAATGTTACGGTTACGAATGTAGGTAGTTGGTCAATCGGTGATCACGTTCTCTCCACGTTATGACATTTTGACAAAAACATCCGTGCAAGCTTTAGTAATGACGCATGTCATGGGCAGACACCCCTTGGTGAAGTTGAATCCGGCCGTTCCATTCCTGACATCAGGACTCAAGTTGGCGGATCCCGATTTTGACACTCCAGCCCCGGTCGACCTGCTACTGGGAGCAGACGATCTGGGTAGGTTTCTGTTGTCGGATCGGCGAGTTCTTCAGCCGGACGGGTTGATTGCTGTGGATACTAAGTTTGGTCACGTGATCATGGGTCCGGCATTGCCAATGGTTAGGCCTGCCGAGTCAGATGGCATACTTATTGGCTCAGCGTTGTCAGACGCTATCCAACGTTTCTGGGAGATAGAGGAACCTCCCACCGCTCGTCGAGTCGACGCAGACGAAGAAGAGTGCGAGTTGTTTTACCAGAATAGTACTGGTCGCCTTCGTTCTGGTCGTTTTGTAACTCGACTGCCTTTCAGGGCCGATCGACCGCCACTAGGAGAATCTAGGAAGATGGCTGAGACGAGATTGATGTCGATGGAGCGTAGGATGACAAGGGACGCCGTATTTAAACAAAAATATGTTGATTTCATGAGGGAGTATGAGTCGTTAGGACACATGTCGGTATCGGGTGTGGACTGGAGATCTGAGGATCATTGTTTCCTTCCACACCATGCCGTCCTACGAACCCCTACCGGCAAGATTCGAGTTGTTTTTGATGGGTCAGCACCTACCTCGAACGGGATGTCCCTGAATCAGTGTCTACATTCGGGACCCAAGTTGAGTCGTGATATTTCGGATATTCTCACGAGCTTTCGGAGGCACCAGATTGTATTTGTCGCAGACATTCGCATGATGTTTAGGCAAACGGTAATTCATCCGGCTGACAGAAGGTATCAGTTGATACTTTGGCGTGAGTCCACGGCCGAGCCAGTCAAGGTCTATGAGTTAAACACGAACACGTATGGGTTACGGTCTAGCCCGTATTTGGCGATGCGTACCCTGCGGGAGTTGGCGTCGCGTGACCGTGTGAGCTATCCTAGAGCCGCCGCTATCCTGGAGCAAGATTTGTACGTCGATGACGTCTGCACAGGGGCAGCCAGTGTGGAGGAAGCTCTGGACCGACGTGACGAGCTCATTCAATTGCTGGAACGAGGCGGCTATGAACTACGCAAGTGGATGTCCAACTCCCCTGAGTTGATGGCTGGTCTCCCAGATGAGTTTCAACAAGACCCGCACGTTTTTGAGAATCCTGACAACCCTAACATGTTGTCAGTGCTTGGAATTCAGTACCGGCCCGTCCATGATGAGTTTACCTATCGGGTGGTTTTAGAAACACCGAAGGCCTGGACGAAGCGGTCAGTACTGTCAACGATTGCGAGAACGTTCGACCCGAATGGATGGATTTCTCCAGTCACCTTTGCTCTCAAATGTTTTATGCAAAGGCTATGGGCGGCTCAGTTGACCTGGGACACCCACCTCTCAGGTGATTTGTTGACTGATTGGACGCGAATGTTCACCTCGCTATCGGACATAAATAATGTATCGCTGCCGAGGAAATTGATCCCTGCTGGGGATTACAGGGCAACCCTTCACGGGTTTTGTGATGCCTCTGAACGAGGGTTTGCGGCAGCGGTTTATTTGCGAACCGTCACCTCCACCGGGG
Source organism: Argyresthia goedartella (assembly GCA_949825045.1). Taxonomy (NCBI): domain Eukaryota; kingdom Metazoa; phylum Arthropoda; class Insecta; order Lepidoptera; family Argyresthiidae; genus Argyresthia; species Argyresthia goedartella. The sequence goes on from OX463819.1 coordinate 2,099,693, forward strand.
AGGTCGACGTGTATTTGGTTTTGGCAAAAAGCAAGGTAGCGCCTATTCGGACAAGGATGACGATTCCAAAACTGGAACTGTCCGGGGCTGCTCTTTTGACCAAACTTTTGAATCACATTCTAACAGTGTTGCGTGGGTCAGTGGTTTTAGAGGATACGGTGTACGCTTGGACGGACAGCCAGATTGTTTTGTGCTGGCTGAAGGCTTCGGTCCATAACTTAGAGGTTTTTGTTGCGAACCGTGTCTCCCAGATTGTGTCGTCTGAGGTCCCACTGACCTGGAGACATGTACCAGGAGAATTGAACCCGTCTGATTGTGCATCCAGGGGATGTCGGGCTCCTGAACTCGTTAGACACCATTTGTGGTGGGGACCACCCTGGCTTGCCAAGAGAGAATCGGACTGGCCGCACAGCCATGTAGTAGTATCTTCGGATCATGGCCCCAGAGCGGCCGTGCATGTTACCCAGAAGGCTGAGGACCCTGACGCCGGGTTTCTGCTGGACCGGTATAGCTCACTTGACAAGTTGATAAACGTGTCCACTTGGATTAGGAGATTCGCTCGAAATTGTCGTATTCCTCGCGATCAGCGAACGTTGAACCCTATTCTGACTCCGGCAGAGCGAAACGAGTCGCTGTTGAATTTGGTCCGGTTGGTACAGTCCTCGAAGTTTGGGGCAGAATTGGAGTTTATACGAAGTGGACGTTCGAAATTGAAGGGAGCCGTCGCGCGTCTCAACCCCTTTGTTGATTCGACCGGGTTACTTCGGGTAGGAGGGAGATTGCGCAATGCGAATCTGTCGTATTCGGCTCGTCACCCACTTCTGCTCCCCAAGGGGGGACAGTTAGTTGAATTGCTGGTGACTGATCGTCATATTAAAAACGCGCATGCCGGCTGTAACGCGTTGTTGGCCACGCTCCAGCGGGAGTTTTGAATCTTATCTGCCCGCCGTGTCATACGGAACATCGTGTTTCGGTGCATGCCTTGTTATCGACTTAAGGCTGCCACGATGCAACCTCTCATGGGGGACTTGCCCCCTGATCGTGTGAATGAGGTCAGACCGTTTTCAGGTGTTGGTACGGATTTTGCAGGACCGTTTATGGTGAAGAGTTCACGATTGCGTACCGCTAGGCAATACAAGGCGTACCTATGTGTGTTTGTTTGTTTATCCACCAAGGCGGTACATCTCGAGCTCGTTGCTGATCTCTCGAGAGAGGCTTTCATTGCTTGTTTGGATAGGTTTGTTTCTCGAAGGGGACTTCCAACTTTGATCCGCTCTGATAACGGCACTAACTACATCGGTGCGGAACGATACTTACGAGAGATAGTCAACTTTTTGAATGTAAATAAAGTGGATATTGGAACGGCCCTCTCCCGTCGGGGTATACAGTGGACCTTCAGCCCACCGATTTGCCCCCACTGGGGTGGGATTTTTGATTACCCTAGTTTGAGGCCGTAGTTAAGTCAGCTAAGACGCACTTGGGGCGTATAGTAGGTCAGACCGCGCTGACTTTTGAGGAGCTCGCGACATTGTTTTGTAAGATCGAGGCCGTTCTCAATTCGCGACCGTTGTGTCCGCTCAGCTCGGATCCAAATGACCTGGAGGCTCTGACCCCAGGCCATTTCTTGATAGGACAGCCACTTAACGCGTTGCCCGAGCACCCCTTCGAGGGAGTGAAATTGTATCGGTTGTCAAGGTATCAGATGTTGCAACAGTTTACTCAGAATTTCTGGAAGCGTTGGTCGCTCGAGTATCTGCATATCTTACAACAGCGCCTTAAGTGGACTGACAAAACCAGCCCCCCTAGTGTTGGTGACCTCGTTCTGGTTAAGGATGCTAACCTACCGCCACTACGTTGGCGCAGGGGGCGCATTGTTAACTTGTTCCCTGGCAAGGACGGGACCCCCCGGTCTGCAGAGGTTCTAGTAGGAGGCTCGGTTCTAAAACGAGCGGTAGCAACGTTGTCTCGGCTGCCCGTAGATTAGGGGACAGGTGGGTGCCTGTCCGGGCGGGTGATTGTTCGATTCCAAATCGATATTCGATCGATGGTTTCTGAACGGCCATTTTGAATTTGACGTTGCTGCCAACCTAGCAGTTTTTTGACAACTGACAGACGAAAGCCCTCGCAATGTAAACGCGTTTTGGTTAGGGTATTGAAATTAAATCGCAGGCCATCTGGAATGTATTCGGGTTTCCCTCAGGATTGTCTATATAGCTGAGTGTGTTGTGGTTCCCCGAACCAGATAAAGTTCGCATTTACGTGGCCGATTGGTTTTTACCACGTAACATTTTTATTTTTTATTTATTTATTTATTTACATACGTGCTTGTGACCTAACAGTTAACAAAAACCAAATTGACACAAACAGACATTAATTTAGAGTACAAAGAAACAGGTTATAAAGAACACAGACGTTACTTACTTACTTATAACATAGACAAAAAGTGGCGACTTTTGCGAATCCCGTCAAAGAACACTGGAACAAGTCCACCTCAGTCCTCTCTGATATGACATTAAAGAGAGCGAGCGCCCGCGTCACCGGCGCCTCCCGCAGCATCGCCGTCCTCGCCAGCGGGATGTGGAACAGCTTGTGCGTCCTCGCCCGGAGGTAGTTGTTCGGCACATAGAGTCCCAACCGTGCCAATACTAACGGGTTTTCAAGCATGCCCCGGAACACCTTAAACACATATGTAGCAAGTGCGAGGCCCCTCCTGACTTCCAGCTCATTGTAACCAACCATGCCCAAAACGAACAGGGTTGGATACATAAGCGGAAAGAAAGGATAGACCCCGTACCGCTTGAGATATAGGTACCTAATAAATCGATTTTGCACTTTCTCCACCATGACGCTATATTTTGCTTCATGTGGGTGCCAGATAATTGCACTACTTTCCAGTTTGCTTCTAACCAAAGCATTGTACAAAGCACTTACAGCCTCAATGCTCCTAAACTCTCTAGCCTGTCTCATTACAAAACCTAGCTTTTTAAATGCTTGCTTGGTGACATCAACAATGTGATCACGAAACGTTAGATCGGTGGTCATGCGCACCCCCAGATCTTTTACCTCTCTTACCCGCGTCATTTCAGCGCCATCTACCGAGTACTGGTGTTGCAGAGGCTCACGTACGCGGGTGTAAGACATCAGCGCGCACTTCCCAACATTAAAGTAGAGTTTGTTGAGTTTGCTCCACTCCACCACCCGATCTATATCCCTCTGCAGCTTTTGGCAATCCGTGATGTGTCTTACTTCCATAAACAACTTAAGGTCGTCCGCAAACAAGAGAGAGACAGCGTCTCTTATGACCTCCGGAAGGTCATTAATCATAATGATAAATTCTAAAGGCCCCAAGTTGCTGCCCTGGCTAACACCTGAAAATGTGAAATACGGTTCTGATGTATATCCCGCGTATTCCACATATTGCCTCCGGTGCTTAAGATAGCTGACGAAGAGCCGCATAAGTTGGGGGGTGAAGCCGACCCGACTCAACTTCTCCAAAAGAACGTCGTTGTCCACTGTATCAAATGCCTTCCGGAAGTCGAAGTAAGCGACATCTACTTGCCCCCCCGTATCGAGTATCGGCGTAACGTGAGAGACGAAACACAGAAGGTTAGAGTCAGTGTTACGACCTGGTCGGAACCCGTGCTGTGCGTCCGCAACCTGTTCCCTCATCTGGAGGTAGATGCTACGTTGCAACACCGACTCGAAGACCTTTGCAAACGTAGACAGAACCGCTACTGGCCTGTAACCGCTGACATCTGACCCTGTTGCACCTTTTGGCACTGGAATTACTCTAGTAATCTTCCAAACATCGGGGTATTCAGACTTGTCAAGGCACAGGTTAAAGAGGTAGAGCAACGGTCTGTCCAATACACTCCGACAGTCCCTCACTAAATAAGGTGGTATGCCATCGGGGCCAACGGAGTGCTTCGGCTTGAGTAGAGTCAAAGCAGCGCGCACATCTCTCAGTGTGAGCTGCGAGACGTGCACCCGGGCGCTACCACTCTCCGTCAAAGCTGCCTCCGCGTCTAACCGCGGTGCCACCTCAGCGTACACAGACTCGAAATACTTCGCGAACTCTTGCGCACATGTGTCGTCAGCTATGACAATGCCATTTTTTGTGATATGCGCGGTCCTACTACGCTTAGAACGTTTGTTCTTGACGTAGTTCCAGAACGATTTCGGGTCCTTCGTAAGTTGAACTTGGACTCTACTTAGATACTCGTCATGTCGCAAAGCAATTTTGTTTTTGACATGGGCTCTACTTTTTGAGAACGCTTCGTAATCACATTGAGACTTACTAGCTTTAAACTTTTTGTGTAGACTAGCTTTCAGTTTAATGTCGCGTATTAAGTCCGCCGTGTACCATTCCGGATAACAATATCTGGTAGAGTACCCGGCTCTACGCTTTTTTCTTGGAATGCAATTATCTAAAATACTTGTCACAATTTTATAAAGGCACTCTACCGCCCCCTGTACATCCTTTATATCATATAGAGGCGTCCAGTCTGTTGTCGCCAAAGAGTCATATAAAAGAGGAAAGTTTGCCTTACGAAAGTTCCACTGCGGCCTGTGGTCCGCATCACCCAGGTCCGGTAGTGACGCCTGCGTCCCAGGGTCATCGACAGTAGAGCTTGACACCATCACCCTGCTCCTGACACTGACAGCCAAGGGCGGATGCTGTGGGTCTACCTTCGGTACAAGGGACTCGCTCTCCAACTCTACCCTGAAGTCGCCCTCGTCCAGCGCTGATAACACCAAGTCTAGTGTCCTGCCATTACAGTTCTCGACAAAGTTTCTCTGACGGAATTCGCAAAAGGTCATAAAATATTCAAAATAACTAAGAGAATCTACAGATGCAGAGTACAAATTAAAATCGCCTAAAACTAATACATTTTCATATTTAACACAGACATTCTCAATCATTTTAAACAGGTGCAAATAGTCATTATAATTAGATTTGGGGGGAGTATAAACAACAATACACGTAAATAAGTACTTATTATGCCGATGCAGTGCCGCAGAAACCATTTCAAAAGAAGCGGTGTCGATGTTTATACCGTCTTCCAACGGAATCTTGTGCAGTTGCAGTGTAGGTTTTGCGATCAGCAAAGCTCCTCCGTGTTTTCGTCCATCCATCCTGTCACCCCGCAATATAGAATATCCATCAGGAACGAGCTCTCCATCGTGCACAGTATCATTGATACCTGATTCTGTAACCGCAATCAAGTCGGCAGTGGCGGCTAACACGCTGGTATAGAAGCTGCTCAACTTAGTGCGCAATCCTCTGGTGTTTTGGTAGCAGATCGTCACCAAATCCCCGTCATTGGGCATATAAGGACTACTTTCTTGAGTTCGTTTTCGGCCAACCTCCTCGAAAGGGTATCCATGGCTTCACCCTAGCGTTGTCAGGCCACATGTTCACGGAGAAACACTTATCGTACAAATCGGCCGGGACTCCTATTTTATACGATTTGTAGTCGCCCTTCGGTTTCAGTGCATCTACGGTTCCAGATTCCGGAGCACACACTTGCTGAAGATATGCTTGAACCTCTTCCAGGCCCGAGCGCATATTCCATAAGTGGAAATATCTTCGGCGCTCAACGGCTTGCAATGTTGTGACGCTCGGTCCCGCAAGACAACACATAGATTGTGGACGACGAGATTTTTTCCGAACCTCTATCCATCCCTCTCCGTCTTCTGGTTCATCGGCTGTGTTTGTTTTTTGCGGCGCCTCAAACGATTCTTCGTTTCGTTGCTGCTGTGAGGGAATAACTTGGGCAGATGATGTTGTCCGTACTCTCTTCCCCTCTATTTCCGGCCGGATTGAAACCATTTTTGCCCCCAAAATCATTTGTTTTTCTGCTGCCTTTGACGCGAAAGTACTTCCGGAGCAAGATTCGGCCTTTGATTCCGATGGATTCGATTTCTGGTTCGTAGCAGAGGTTTGAGACTGAACAGCATTTTGAGCTCTACCTCCAAGAGTTTCCAACTTTGACTCTACCAGCTGCGTCCGGGAAATCACGGTGTCCATTTTGGAGCCGAAACCTGTTACTGATTCCAGCACATTTTTCAGCATCGCAGATATGTCAGCAACCTCTTGATGCAATTTTCTTATCTCCGCATTGATCTCCAGATATTCAATGGAGCGGTAATCTTCGTTTGCCGGTGGTTTTATAACTTTATTCCTCGAAGTCACAGCCGCTGATCGCATTTTGGAAGAGCCCACGGGTGTTAGTGAGTTGTCACCCCCCTTTTTCATCGAAATGCGACACTCCGGACAAACCCACTCATCATTATCTTCCTTGCTCATGCTACGCGCGGTTGTAGAGGTACAAGCTAGATGGAATATGTTCGAGCAACTTGCCATCTTGCAGCGCAGACGGTCTTCGTCATCTTTAATCTCCCCTTGGCAGGCATAACACATAGTCATGCCGTTCATGTTTGTGGAAGTGGCGCTAGTAGTCACACAATACATGAATCGAGTTTCCTTGAAAGTCCACAATTGTCCTCGGGGGCGCCACTGTCGGCCCTTTACTGTTGTTTTGTTTCGCCGCTGATAGATGGCAGCACTCAGACGACAACAATCACAGAAATAAATAAATGTTTACAAAAAGTGAGATGTTGGGGATCGAACTTGCGTTAGCTCAGTGCGCTAGCCCAAAAGGTTAACCATCTGAGCCGTCGTAGTCTCTGGTAACAGCTACGAATATCGGTTACCGTATCTTGTGGGCAGTAAAGTTGTTGTATAAGTGAAGGTAATTTTGAAAAATAAGCAAGTATGATGCACTTCACTTGTTGCTATTTATGCACTTTAACACCGTTTACACTGACAGTTTGGATTAAGATATATATTTGAACAGTAGGAAATTTTATTTACTCTAACCTGATACTAATTTTAAAACGAAATTTGTAATTTTGACTAGGTTTTTGATTAAAATATTCGAGGAGCTGTGGATACACGTTTGTTTAGAGCTACTACCCTGTACAACATAACCTGTGTTGGAACACTGTGCTCATTGAAGCTGGCCCGCCAGTCATAGGAGGTTGGCTGAAGAACCTGTCTACCAAGAAGAGCCTAGGGTGCACCCGGGCCTTGCAGAGAGACAGGAGGTTGACGGGACCGAAGCACAGACCAGGTTAGATCGACCCCGATTACTTCAGCTCGGTGAATCGCCGACGTTCACGCTTCTTGGCAACTGATCGTTACGCTACCTCGTAGCTGATGGGCCCCTACGAGGTCATTAGGTGCTGAGAAGCCTGAACATGGTATTGGCAAGTCCCAGGCCCAGGACACGCATTCAGGTAATGTCGATCTCAACGCTCTTAATCAATTTCTCTCCACACCGCCCGTTGTGATGGACTCTACTGTCAAGCAAGCCACTCTTCGGAGCCTGCGCTCTAGGTCACTTCCCAAAACCACTCCCTTCAACATGATATATGTCGGAGTTGACACAGTTAAAAGGGCATTGTTGGCGATTAGCTCCAAAGCAGTCGGACATGACAACATCTGCCTAAAAATGATCTTCACTATCCTAGATGACCTGCTTCCGGCCATAACGCACATTTTAAATTTTTCCCTTTCAAACTGCTCCTTCCTTACTGCTTGGAAACATGCATTAGTTATCCCTCTCCCTAAATCATCCAATCCCACCTGCTTCAAAGAATATCGCCCGATTTCCATCTTGCCGATCCTATCAAAAGTCCTCGAATCCATTGTCCATACCCAGCTCTCCCAATATCTATCCTCTAACAACCTATTAAATCCTTTTCAATCAGGCTTCAGACCGGGTCACAGCACAGTTACGGCTCTACTTAAAGTGACGGATGATATTCAGGTTGCCATGGATCAGAAGCAGCTTTCGGTGCTTACCCTGCTCGACTTCAGCAGTGCCTTTAACTGTGTTGACTGACATTCTCGTTGAACTTCTCAAAATCTTTTAATCTCTCTTCCTATTCTGTCAGCTGGTTCGACTCATACCTTCGTGACCGTAAACAGCGTATCAAATCGGAGACGACTTGCACGGATTGGTGTGACCTCACCTCCGGTGTCCCCCAAGGTGGCATTCTCTCTCCTCTTCTATTTTCTATATTTATTAACTCCATCTCCGATGCCCTCTCATCTTCTTATCATCTTTACGCGGATGACTTACAAATCTATCGCCACTTCTCTCCCGATAATGTAAACTCCGCTGTGGAGGCGTTAAACGCTGACTTAGAGGGTATTAGAGGATGGGCCTCGTCATTTGGGCTACTGGTTAACCCAAACAAGTCCCAGGCCATGATTATAGGTACCAGACACTCACTATGTTTGTTGAAGCAACAGTCTGTCCCACCTGTATCTTATAACGGTACCGTAATCATGTATAGCGACACAGCGAAAAACCTGGGTGTTGTTTTCGATAACCAGTTAACCTGGTCAACGCATATCAGCGAGGTCAGCAGGCGAGTTTACGCTACCTTTCACTCTCTCAGGAGACTTCAGAACTTTCTTCCTCGTCAGACCAAAATTATTCTCGCCCAGTCTCTTTTACTTCCCCTCATTGACTATGCTGATGTTTGCTGTGCTGGGTAAGCGCAAATGAAGAGCAACTGAACAAACTCGAACGACTTCAAAACCTCGGGATTCGGTTCATCTTCGGACTGCGAAAATGTGATCACGTTTCTCAACATCGCAGGGAGTTGAATTGGCTTCCGATTCGTCTTCGACGGGACTCTCATATCCTATGCCTGCTCTACAATATTTTGTGGAACCCTCGGTACCCTAACTTCCTGCGTGATCGCTTCGAATTTCCTTCTTCATGCAGGCCTCGGAGAACTCACATGGCTGCTATGCTTAAAGCCCCACAACGCTCCACTGCAACCTACGAGCACGGGTTTAGAATCCGCGCTATACGGCTGTGGAATGAACTTCCCTGCACCATCAGGGACAGTCCATCACTGAATATCTTTAAGAACCGACTAAAGAAGCACTATCTTTCACTTTCTATTTAGCTATATAATGTATTAGTATTAGTATATTTGTAAGATATTTATTGATATGCTGTATTTATGTAACTGTGTATGTAGTCTATATTTCTTAGCAATAGGGTTTTATGTATGTGTAATATGTATTATATTAGAATATAGTCTTAATTGTACGCGCAATTCTTTCCCTTACCTATCATCTCCGTCTCCTATCCAACATGGTTTGCTGGAAGAAATCTCTTATTTAGAGATAAGCTCGCCTTTGTACACTTCTTTTATATCATAAGCTATTTTTACAGTCATGTGAGTGCAATAAAGAATTACGAAAGAATTACGAAATTACGAATGCGAAAATCTCATTAATTTATCAGGTTATTCTGTTTTCAGAAAAGATCGAGCAGATGGATACGGAGGTTTAGTTATCCTGGTTCATCAATCTATAAACTGTACACTCAAAACCCTTCCAAGAAATAATAATAATATTGACATGCTATGTCTTGAAGTCCTTAATAGCTTTAAACTCCACCACATCATAGGTGTCTACTCTCCCTCAAATATAGCAGTAAGCGTTAGAGACTATCAAGAACTTTTAAGCCACTTCTCTGAGAAAACTCTAATCGTCGGAGACTTCAACGCTCATCACACGGCTTGGTCATACATAACTGACACACGGGGTAGACTCTTATCAGATACTATCTTAGAACATAATTACGTCTTTCTTAACTATGGAGATTTTACTTGCTGTGCTCAGCTTAATGGTAATATAATATGTACATCACCTGATATCTCCTTTTATAGTGATGCTCATGCATTCGATTTTGACTGGAACGTTACTAACGAATCTTTTGGCAGCGACCATCTCATAATTTCTATTAAAACGTTAGATAGCACACAAAACTGCCAAGAAACGAAACGAAACATCAAAAAAGCCAACTGGGCAGAGTATACACAACACATTAAATCTGCTTGAGGAGAACTTCACCTTGAAGACAATGTACAGAGTAGCTACGATAAACTCGAAAGTAATCTTTGAAGAAAGTGCTAACAAATATATTCCTTATAATAAATTAAGTCTTAACCCTAACAAATTCAAGCCAAAACCTTGGTGGAATCCTGATTTATCGAAGGCAGTAGCAGAGAGAAGATTATCTCCTAAACAATCAGGAAATCACGCAAGGTTGAAAATTAATTAAGGTGCTTAAGAGAAATAGTAGATTATTAACCAAGGGGAATAGTAAGAGAAGAGGAAATTAAGAGAAATAGTAGATTATTAACCAAGGGGATAAAGCAGTGTCTTCTGTCGCGGGTGGCGATTTAAATCGCGAGCGTAACGAAAAACTAGGTTTACTCCCGAGCGTAGTAAGGGTGTTAAAAACTTAAATCACGAGCGAAGCGAGGGATTTAAGACGAGTCCTGAGTGTAGCGAGGGATTTAAGTTCACCCAAGACTAAGACACCTTTATCACCAAGGAAAATACTCTACTTTTCATACCATTTGCGAAAAAAAATACACAATAAAAATATGAGATAAGCCTTTATTAAAAATAATGACAATTAAAAGTAAAAGTTAACATTCGAAACATTGGTCCAATTATTGATAGAGAGAGTTACATTTTTGTTTGGTACATTTATTGTTGATGAGTTGATTTGAGTATTTCTCTGTTCTTGCGTCTGAAGAACTTGCGTTTCATTGTAGATAGTATACGTCGGATATAGTGGTGGTGGTGCATCGTGAGTTACGGACGAAGATATGATGCCGGAAGTTGTGGTTGTGGCTCTGATGGATTAAGTTTTATATTTTTGTTAATTTGACTGCTTAATATGGTTTTATTCGCCATAGAGCTTTCGATATAACCCTCAGCTACTCTATCAGAGCTCCAACCACCGTGTCTTTTTATTGAGGTAATATCCGCCCCTGAATCCGCCAAGAAAGTCTCCGAAGTTCTTCTAAAGCAGTGACCGGTGTAGAGTTCAACATCTTTAAGTTTTAAATATTTGGCAATTTCCTTTGGCATATTGCTAATTTTATTTTTGCCGATGGCTTGTCACTCGACATTATCCCATTCCGGTAGTTTATAAAAAATCTGTTGTTTTCCATGTTGGTGGGACGTAATGCTTGGTATTTATGAATGATTTTAGTATATTGTCCTTGTACAATGAATGACCGATTTTTCTTTGTCTTAGTTTCCTTTACATTAATCAGCAGCAAGCAGCAACTCATTGGAATGATTTTCAACGTCCTCCACCTTTAAGTTTACAAGTTCACATCCGCGGCAAGCACCATTGAGTCCAAAAATTAAGGCCACCTATAACATAGATAAAAAACAGGTAAATATATAGAATAATTACCATTACTAAGATACGAAATATTCATAATTAAATCATGTATACTTACTTTTGTGGCCAGAAAAATTTCGTCAGGAGCTTCATTAAGAATTTTTTCCACATTTTGAGTCGTAAAAATTTTAGACTTCTTTGCACAATGCCCTTCTGATTTTCTTTTTAAAAAAAGCCAGTAATTTCGTGAATCTATTTATTTCAATGCTATGTTTGATGCTTATTGTAGCTTTCAGTTTTGTGTATGAAATTAAATGAAAAATTTATTTATTTTCTCCCAAGAACACAATACATATTTAATAAGAGTAATCATGCAGTCTAAGAAGCAGTGGGAGACAGGAGTCCAAAATAGGTAAAACCCCTTGCCATGGATCCCCTGACTTTTCTAAGTACTTTATATGTTCAACGAAATTTAGGTTTCTGTCAATTATGACACCTAAATATTTAATACTATTTGTTTGAGCTATAACAGGGCATGTACAATCTTTAGAGAAACATGAGTGAGCATATATCTTGTATTCCTTATAAATGTCCTTATTGGTGCTATTTTTCAACGAAAATTGTATATATTTTGTTTTATCTGCATTTAAAGTTAATGAATTTGCAGCTAACCAGTGGCACACTTTATCAAAACCTTTTTGTGCTATGTAGGTATATGCACTAAAGTGTATTCGGATTCTTTGTCTTGGATAAATAATAGACAAGAAGTACTGATTCTGAAATTGATAGGCCTTTCGCACTTCTCCACGTTGAAAATTCTTCATAAGTTTTTAAATAATTTTCCTTGGATTTTGTTGGAAGCAAATTATTTATAATTGAGGCAGCATTTGCACTGATGGAATCCGACAATTCACTGTCACTGTCGCTTTGATTTAACATCGTAACGTATTTTTTAGAACACTAACTTATTTATGAAAATAAATTAAAATAAACTTAACGTTTATGTATTTGAAGAAAACAAAAACGCGGCAAATTCCTAGACTAATATTTTTTTGTCGGAAAAGCAAAGGCATTAAGCTCATACGGCCTCGTCGTAATTTTATTTTCGTACCACTTGCTCAAAAAAGTGACATTCTATGCCACAAAAAGCGAACATAGCAATAGTCATTTTTAATCTGTTAAAAACAGGGAAAGAAAATTGTACTGAATTTCATTCATCCTCTAGGGGGAGAATGTGATTTAAAGGAATACTTACCGAAATTAATACTGAACTAGGCATCTGTGTTTACACCATTGAGTTTGTATATAAAGCATTATACATCTTTTTGAAAAAGGAATACGCATTTATTATGCATTTATGATTATTAAAAGTTATTTATGCTCGGAAAGTAATAAAACTTGCCAAAAGAAATTCCTGGCAACGGTTTTATGATAGCATAGACTGCAATATTCCAAGCCGTGAGATCTGGAGGAAACTCAGATGGCTTTAGGGTTACCGAAGTCCTAAATAATACTTACCAGAAAGCGCCGCAGTCTCCTTTGTAACAGAACTCACTCCTGATAGCGTTTACTTCCAAACCCTAGAGTTTAATACTAATTCCAGTCCTCTCTCTTTCAAACTTTCAGAACTTAATTTGATTCTTAAAATAGCAGATACAACAGCTGGTTTAGATAACATTACTTACTCCATGATTAGCCATTTACCCGATAATGCGAAAAAATACATGTTACACATTTTTATCTCCATCTATAAAAAGGTGAGATACCAGAACAATGGCGTAGGATCAAACTTATTGCCATTCCAAAAAGAAATTCAGATACTTCTAAGTATCGTCCCATCTCACTTATTAACTGTATTTGTAAGACCTTTAACTTAATGATAGGTCGTCGCCTTGAATACCATTTCGAAAGCAACAAATTGAATCTATTTAAATAACAAATACTTGTTGAAACTCCCTTCCAGAATTCCGACCCCTTGAGAAAACAGTTAGAAGCTTTAGACAAGACATTAAATACAGGCGCTAGCTATTGTATAAACTAATAAAATAGCGTAAAAACCAACTTCCTCTTTTGCTTGAAAGTTTCAGAAAGTACTTCAACCTACTTGTGTCAAAATCTGAAATTTTACCCCAACTGCTTTCTCACGATATTAAGATACTCCCTTGGGACAAAATCATATTTAATTAAATGGACACCCAAAGTGCGGGTTCCCGTCGTGGACTTTCATATCAGGACAATCTTAGTAGATTTATCGAAACTGTAGATAAAACTAGATTTATGACTAGATTTATAACTAGATATATGTAAACTAGATTTATCAACAAACAATACGTTTTATGCGCTTACGGAGACATAAGTAATGCTTATGACAATGTGGCAATTGAACCTCTTATAACCTCTTCACTTGATTTTGATATGGATCCGTTCCTATGTAGAGATATAAGTGAATTTTTAAAACAAAGATATTTGATATACAGGCTTCGGGATGGGAGGTAAATAATGAGAATAAGTAGACAGGGTATAGCGCAGGGTGACCCAATGTCACCTATATTATTTAATATAGGTAGTCACAATAAATTTATGCAACACTCATTATGTCAGTTTAGGACTCTCAATATGCCGCTTTGTATTGTGTTAACCAAAATATTGATTTTTGTGTTAGTACTATCCAATCAAGTCTTAACAGTGTTATATTGGATGTTTATATGTGTGTGACGTCGCTGTTTCTGGTTACCACGACACATGGTATCCTAGTGTGGGGCCAGAAGCAATGTATGTGCCTGTATGTAAAGGTTTATGTTTATTATATCTATGTTAGAAGAAATTGGTTTAGAAATATCGCCCTCAAAGACTAAACTTTGCTTTTTTACTAGAAAATACAAAGTTCCTCATATAAATATAAGAATAAAAACATTGAAATTGAGGTTATACATTGTACAAAGTTTTTAGGCGTTTGGGTGGATAGCCGCTTGAATTGGACTCGCCATGTTTCAGAAACTGCAGAAAAATGTATTACGTTCATTAAAATCCTTAGTTCATTAAGCAGTTCAAAGTGGGGTGTTCATCCGATCCACCTAAAAATACTGTATTTAACACTGGTTCGATAGACTCGATTACGGATGCATCATTTATAACAACGCTAACTCTAGTCTCTTGCAAAGGCTAGACGTCGTCCAAAACCAATGTCTTCGCCTTTGTGGAAGTTTCATTCGAAACACCCCAATTTTTGCAATGGAAATCGAACTTTGTATCTTACCCTTAAATTTGAGAAGAATCTATTTAAATATCAAATACTTCTTGAAACTCACTTCCAAAACATCCGACTCCTTGAGAAAACAGTTAGAAGCTTTAGACAACACATTAAATACAGGTGCTAGTTATTGGCGTAAAAACCAACTTCCTCTTTTGCTTGAAAGTTTCAGAAAGTACTCCAACCTACTTGTGTCAAAATCTGAAATTTTACCCCAATTGCTTTCTCACGATATTAAGACACTCCCTTGGGACAAAATCATATTGCATAGAGTGGACACTAGATATTATTAAACCTAAAGCTCAACTACCCACTCATGACCTTAAACCACTTAGCGAAGATATGATAAACTTGCAGTACTCAGACCATTCTAAAATATATACTGACGGGTCCAAAACTAGACACGGCTCTTGATTAATTCCACGCCTCAACCGAACGGCGTGGAATCTTGAGGGGCTGGGTTTTTGCCAGCACGGGAGAAAAGAAGTGATTGTTACTGACCTTTGTCGCCGTAGACAGGAAATCGAAAGCTCGATTCGAGGCAGGAATACGGGATAAGGGCACAAGTTTGGGTGGGATTGGGAATGAATCTCACTGTCGCTGCCCGACGCTGTCGCCGGCGTGCTGCCTGCCGACACGTGGAGTCGCCGTCCGATACGACGATGTCCAATCAACACGGATCACTCAACCGCTGACGCGAATCTACTTATTTCCCGACGATGTTTATGATGAGCACTCCGACCAGGCCCGACGCCTGTATTTGGTAATTGTTACACCGAATTACAATCAATGGCCCGACGCCTGAGCAGACATGTTTGTTCTCCCGACGAGAAAAAGATAACCTCCAATTTCTCCTCTCGTTTCGATACGAGTGACAGCTGCGGTCCGTTTCCGCTTAGTGATGTCCCGATTACTCGCGGTCGATCTGCGCAACAAAAAACCGGTGCGTTCCGAAGCATAAATATTAAACAGTCACCCGCCCGGACAGGCCCGAACCTGTCCCTAATCAATAGGAAGGCGAGAAAGTGTTGCGACCGCTCTCTTGAGGACCGAGTCCCCCACCTTGACTTCTGCTGATCGAGGCGTGCCATCCCGACCCGTGTACAAATTGACGATCCGTCCTCGTCTCCATCTCAATGATGGCAGGTTCGCATCCTTAATCAGCACCAAATCACCGACTTGAGGGGGGCTCGTCCGGTCAGTCCACTTAAGGCGCTGCTGCAAGATGTGCAAGTACTCAAGGGACCACCGTATCCAAAAATCTTGAGCCATCTGCTGCAACATCTGCCACCTAGTTAACCGACTTAACTTAACATCACCGAATGGGTATTCTGGCAAGGCGTTAAGGGGCTGACCTATCAGGAAGTGACCCGGCGTCAACGCTTCCAAATCATTTGGATCCGAACTGAGCGGGCACAACGGACGCGAGTTCAGTGTCATTTCAATTTTACAGAACAGCGTCGCAAGCTCTTCAAAGCGTAGAGAGGTCTCACCGATGATCCTCGTCAGGTGCGACTTAGCCGATTTAACCGCAGCCTCAAAAATTCCTCCTCAATGAGGACATCCCGGCGGACTGAAAACCCATTCAATCCCTCGTCGGGAGCAAGCCGTACCGATGGCGTCCTGGTTACCGTTCAGGAATTGAGTGACCTCCTGCAGATATCGCCTGGCTCCGACAAAATAAGTGCCGTTGTCCGAACGGATTAATGTCGGGAGGCCCCTTCGTGAGACGAACCGATCCAGACAAGCGATAAATGCCTCCGTAGTGAGGTCACTGACCACCTCCAAGTGGACTGCCTTCGTGGCCAAGCACACGAAGACGCACAGGTATGCCTTCACTAATCTGGCGTTCCGTAGCTGTGAAGACTTGACCATGAATGGTCCCGCGAAATCCGTTCGACACCCGCAAAGGGCCGGATTTCGTTAACCATATCCGAGGGCAAGTCGCCCATCTGGGGCTGCATCGTAGCCGCCTTGGCCCGATAACAAGGCAGGCACCGAAATACGACGCTACGCACTAAGCGTCTTCCCGATAGAATCCAGAACTCGCGCTGGAGAAACGCCATCAAGGCGTGGCATCCGACATGCCCATTCCGAATGTGTCGATCCTGTATCAACAGTTCGACCAACTTCCCTTTCCTAGGGAGTAACAACGGGTGGCGAGCCGCATAAGGCAGGTTGGCATTCCGCAGCCGACCTCCTACCCTCAGCAATCCTTGAGGGTCAATGAACGGGTTGAGCCGAGCCACAGCTCCCTTCAGTTGGACGCGTCCGCGTCTCAGAATGTCCAATTCGGACTTAAAGTGCACCGTCTGCACGTTCCGTACCAATGCGAACAACGCATGGTTCCGTTCCCGTGGTGTCAGGACCCGTGTCCGCACTCGTTGCGCCTCAGAATTCCGACAATTTCGCGCAAATCGGCAGATCCAGGCGGTCACATTGACCAGCTTGTCGAGCGAGCTGTACCGTTCCAGCAGGCTGAACTCCTCTTCCGGCTCTGGATGCGTCGTGCAGACACCGACTGTCAAGGCGCCGTTCGCCGAGGTAACGCGTGGACTCATTGGCCAATCCGATTCGGCTTGAGTCAACCATTTTGGACCCCACCACAAGGGATGTCCAACCAACTCCGGAGCGTGACACCCACGAGACGCACAGTCTGCTGGGTTCATTTCCCCTGGAACATCTCTCCAAATTAAGGGAACCTCCGAAATCAAAATCTGCGAAACCCGATTCGCCACAAAAATCTCCAGCTTGTGAACTGAAGCCTTCAGCCAGCATAACACGATCTGGCTGTCCGTCCAAGCGTAGACCGTATCTTCCAACGCTATTGACCCACGAAGAACCGTCATCGTGTGGTTGAGCAGACGAGTCAGGAGAGCCGCTCCCGAAAGCTCTAACTTGGGAATGGTCAGGCGAGTGCGCAACGGCGCAACCTTGCTCTTGGCCATGACCAACCGCACATCAACCTCCCCCGAGGAGTCGACCGTACGCAGATACACCGCAGCTCCGTAGCCCTTCTCCGAGGCATCGCAAAACCCATGCAGGGTGGCGGTGTATCGTTTGGTGGGGACCAACCTCCGTGGCAGTGAAATCCGATTGATGCCAGGGAGGGTCGAAAAGAACGAGTCCCACTCTGAGCTCAATGACCCGCCGATCGGGTCGTCCCGTTCATGCCGTTAGATGTTGATGCCGATCCATCGAACACTACCCGTATTTTGCCCTCCGGGGTCCTCAAGACCGCGTGATGGGGCAGGAAGCAGTGGTCTTCACGCTTCCAGTCGATACCCGAAACCGACATGTGGCCGAGCGACTCGTATTCCCGCATAAAGTCGACGTACTTCTGCCGGAAAATCCCGTCACGCTTCATGCGTCGTTCCATCGACAGAAGCCGCGTCTCGGCTGCATGGTGTGAACTGCCCAGCGGCGGGCGATCACTCCGAAATGGAAGACGTGTGAGAAATCGACCTGACCGAAGGCGACCAGTATTGTTCCGATAAAACTGTTCACACTCTTCTTCAACCGGGTCCAACCGGCGGACCGTAGGTGGTTCCTCCACCTCCCAAAACTTCTGTATCACCTCCGAGAGTACAGAACTGAATAAGGGACTACGAGTCGCTAGGCGTGGGGCAGCCGGCATGACCGGACCCATTACCGCATGGCCCAGTCTGGTGTTGACCGAAACCAGACCAGTCGCCTGCAACACGTGGACACCTGGCACTAACAGGTATCCCAAGGCATCGACACCCAATAAAATGTCTACTGGGCCCGGAATATCGAACTCCGGGTCAGCCAGTGACAACCCAGCGACCAACTGTCGCACCGAGGGCGACAACCGTACGTGAGGGTGTGAGCCCATCACATTAGGCATGACTAATGCCGTGACCGTCAGATTCACCGATGAATCCACCCGTGACGAGAGAGTAATCCGACATACTCCCTTAACGGAACCGACTTCCGTGTTCCCAATTCCCCGAATGGAATGTGGATACTCCCTTACCGAAATGCCCAACCGTCTTACAAGGTTGCACGAGACTAAGCACCCCTGGGCCCCCGAGTCCAATAGTGCTCGTGCCACACATGATTTGCCGTCCGAACTCCACGCTATCACCGAGGCGGTGGGGAGCATGACCGTCTGTGGAGTGGCGGCACCCTGTAAGTGGGCGGCGTGTCCCTAGCGGGAACCTCCGCGGGATCCGAACCCGCTGGGACCCCCGTCGGCCTGGTAACTCGGCTGCGGATATGCCACCGGTGACATATCAGACCGTATGTACATCAGGGGGTCCCAACCCGCATAATAGGCCCCTCGCTGTCCCGGTACCCGACCATACCGGACTGTGAACGGTGTGCCCGGTGGCCACCGTAGATGGAGGGGGGAGAGCGGATCCAACCTGGGGCGCTCTAGGAATGGGGGCGACATCCGACTGTTCGCCTCCCTGTTCGCCTCCCAGAGCGACGGGCAGGGTGGCGCAGAAGGTGGTGGGCTCCCAGCCTTCGCGCCACTCATAGGTGCCATCTGACACCCGCCCGTAACACGCGGTGAGCCAGCGGCCCGAAGTCCTTGCTGACCCTGGACAGCGGCGACCGAACCCCGGCTATCCCGCCTGTTACCCCCCGCGCTGCCCCCATCCCCTCGGGGGGGGGTCCCGTCCGCGGGTACCCCAGTCACCCCGTTGGTGACTCCCGTTGCCCGGAGGGGGACTGGGTCCGGCCCTGGTTGGGCCCTGTGACCGACCAACCTGAGTCCGGCCCTGGTGACCGTCCGAAGGGCCTGACCGGTTCAGGCACAACACGATGTGGTGCTTGCCACCGCAGCACTCACAGGGGGACGCGCGTGAGCACTCGCTCAGCGGGTGCGGCCCCAAACAACCGAAACACAATCGGTGGCGGAAGATCACCTTCCTGCGGGCAGCCACACCGAGCGCCTTAAAGTTGGCGCAACTGGTCACTTCATGACCGGCACTGTCGCAGTGCACACAGCCGTCACCCGACGGCGCGGCACTCAAAACGCCAAATTGTTTTGACCGCCCACCCCCCCGTGGGGGTGGGGGGCGCGGCCCCTCCCGCATCCGCGCGGGTTGGCGCTGCACACTGGCCTCCGAATCCAATGTGTCGCATCGCCTGCTGCTATGCAAATAATGGTTACCTCAGAGATTAACACTACCATTCAGCAAGTAAAAGTTGATTTTACAGAAACAAGTAATTTCCTGTCTGCAGAGCAAAATGACTGTAAGTCGAAAATCTCGGATCAAGAAAAGATAATTAGGAAGCTCGATACAGATAATTCCGAGCTTCAACTACAGATTCGTCATCTGAGCGGTCGACTCGCTAGTATTGAGAAGATGTCCCGCGACCTGAATTTGGAAATTCAAGCTGTTCCAGAGGCTCGTACCGAAAACGTCCTGAACATATTTAAGGAATTGTGTCACTCTATCGATAATCCAATTAATGATGACGTAATCCGAGCTTGTCGCAGAGTCGCCAAGATGGATGCTTCCTCTTCGCGCCCGAGGAACATACTAGTGACGCTCACCTCACCCCGTGTACGGGATAATATCATCTCCGCTGTATACCGCTTTAATAAAGCCAATCCGGACAACCTGCTCAACTCGACCCACATAGGACTCTCTGTTGCGGCTACTAGGATCTATGTTAAAGAACACCTCTCTCCCGAGACGAAACAGTTGTACGCTGCTGCACGCAAGTTCAAGAAAGACAACGACTATAAATATGCTTGGGCTCGCAACGGCCAGGTGTATCTACGTAAAGGAGATGGTGCACCTCACGTTCTTGTCAAAAATATTGATACTCTAACTAAATTAGCTTAAGTCGTATTAAATTTACCTGTCTTTTATAATTCTAACATGTAGTAAATATATATATTTTAAATGCTTCTTATATTTTATCAAAACGTTAATGGTATACGATCTAAACTTACTGAACTTTACTTAAACGCTATAAATCTAAACTATGATGTAATTTGCCTAACCGAAACGAATCTCAATGCTGGGGTGTTTGACGGTGGGATATTGGATGATCGCTATAATATTTTTCGTCGAGACCGACAAGAGGCGAACATAAGAAAGGGTGAAGGTGGGGGCGTATTAATCGCCACCAAAAAGCGTCTAAATGTCTTTCGTCAAGCATCTTGGGAAAGCACGGTTGAGGATGTCTGGATCAGTATACGTGATTTCAAAAATAAATCCAACTTAAATATCTGCGTCTGCTATCTGCCGCAACATTTGACGATAGACGATTTGAGTTCATTTTATGACAATCTCCAATCTAATATTCTAAGATCAGGAGACTTTGATGAATTTCTTATTGCTGGTGACTTCAATACGCGCAATTTTACTTGGTCTAGGTCCATTAATTTCACCTCATTAATCCCAAGTGGAAACACTATCTATTTGCAACTTGACCCAGCACCAGAACATTCCAAACCACAACAATGTTTATCTTGACCTTGTGCTTTCTACCCTTAACTCTGTCCAGGTGTATGGTGCTGATGTCTTGACTCGCCTGGATCGACACCATCCTGCTATTGCCATTGATGCCTCACATATTAATATCACCAATACCTTAACTAATAAACTAAACTATTTTTATTTTACAGAAAAGAGCTATTCGAGCAATTTATAATTTAAAACGAACAGACTCCTTAAGAGACCTTTTTAAAGAAATTGACATACTAACAGTAGCTAGTCAATTTATTTTCGAAAATATAATGTATGTACGCAAGAACCTTACAACATTTTCCAAACTTAGCGACAGCTGTAATGTTAACCTAAGAAATAATCACAGACTATGTGCGCCCCGTTTTAGACTCGCGAAGGTTAGCAATTCTTTCAAGGGTCAGTGCATTCTCTACTACAATAAGATACCTCTGGAGATTTTGAAACTGCCATTTGAGCAATTTAAAAAGCATGTTAAAGCGACTTTGTCGAAAAAGGGATATTACAATGTTCAAGATTACTTAAATGACAGGACTGTATGGGGTTAATCTGGCTCAACACAGACCTTGCTGTTAATAATTTTGTAATTATTTATTCCTGCTTATTAATCATAACAATTAAATTTTTCATATTTGTATTAGTTAAGCACAACCTATTTTTAAAAGAGATCTAAAAATAAATCTGTGGGAGTTTCTACGCCCTTCTTCTCCCACAGTGGTCCAATGTAGAGAAGAGGCAAAAAATGACGTTTGCTAAGTATATGTAAATATCTACAGTAATAAAGTACTTTGACTATTGACTATTGACTATAAACACGCTAAGCATCCTAACTTTTACAAATGCGACTATAGTAAAATAAAAAACGACTTAAATAACATTGTCTGGCACGAAATTTTAAATACCCCTGACATTGATGACTGCGTGAAAATTTTCTATGATGAATTGAACAAAATTATTGAGAAACATACACCCTTGTCCAAATCTCGTTGTAATAACTACCCTCTTTGGTACAGTCCATCTCTGAAACACTGTTTAGAAGAAAAGAATAAGTTCCACCGTAAATTTAAGATGTATGGAAATCCTAGAGATTACGATACATTCTCTCTTTTAAGGGCCCGATGTAAAAAACTCACAAAGTCATGTTATGACAACTTCATTGCTTCTGTTGAGGAGTCTTTAAATGATAACTTAAAAAGTTTTTGGCGCTTCATTAACAGTAAAAAGGGCCATGCATCCATTCCTCAGACTGTAAGTTATGGACAGCATTCGTCATCTGAAGGATCTGGTATATGTGAATTATTTTCTGAGTATTTTGCTTCGGTTTTGGTCAGGGATGGTAACTCAGATGATTCTCAGACTAGATACATTAGTGATCCAACTACTGATGTGGGCAGTACTTTGTCAGAGGTCGTAGTGGAGAGAGACGAAATCTTATGTAAAATATAAAATCTAGATTCTCATAAGGGAGCCGGACCAGACGGTATTCCCCCTTCCTTCACAAAAATGTGTGCAGTTGAACTTAGTATGCCTCTTTTCATAATATTTAATAAATCTCTCAACTCCGGAACATTCCCTAATGTTTGGAAAATTGCACATATCATACCTGTACTCAAATCAGGTGATAAATCAAAATGCGAAAACTATCGACCAATAAGTATTCTTTCATGTTTTGCAAAATTGATTGAATCTCTCGTCTACAATCGTATTTATAGTCAGGTGAAGCCATATCTCTCAGACAAACAACATGGATTCATCAAAGAGAGATCCACAATCAGTAACCTATTGTAGTATAATCATTTCTTATGTTCTTCCTTTGCTGTCGGCGGTCAAGTTGATGCTATATACACTGATTTTTCCAAGGCGTTTGATAAAGTTAATCATTCTATATTATGTCTTAAAGTATCTGCCTTTGGCATCCATGGTAGTCTACTACGCTGGGTTAGTTCATACTTACAGAAAAGAAGTCAACTTGTTGCCATTAAAGGGTACGCATCTTTGCCGGTATCGGTAACCTCAGGTGTTCCGCAAGGTTCTCATCTAGGGCCTTTACTGTTTATTATGTTTATTAATGACCTTGTCAGTAAGATCTCAAGCCAGTCTCTTTTATACGCTGACGATCTCAAAGTATTTGCTAAAATAGACAACATTACTGACTGTTTCAACCTTCAGAATGACCTGCGTATCCTAAGCGACTGGTGTATCTATAACAAAATGAATCTTAACGTAGATAAATGCTTTGTCATAACTTTCACTAAAAAGCGTCAAAATAAAATTACATATTCCTACATACTTAATGACAAAGCATTAGAGCGTAAAACCGTCGCGAGGGATCTCGGGGTTATATTTGACGAAAAGTTATCGTTCCGGCAACACTATGAACACATTATAAAAAAATCTCGTCAACTTCTAGGCTTTATCACAAGAAACACAAAAGACTTCAAAAACCCCTTTAGTCTATTATATCTTTTTCAATCCCTTGTCAGAAGTATTTTGG
The DNA here is from genome assembly GCA_949825045.1 of Argyresthia goedartella. Taxonomy (NCBI): domain Eukaryota; kingdom Metazoa; phylum Arthropoda; class Insecta; order Lepidoptera; family Argyresthiidae; genus Argyresthia; species Argyresthia goedartella. Next base: position 2,123,129 of record OX463819.1, read on the forward strand.
AATATGGGTGCCAAATATGGTCACCCTTTTACGCAGTTCACATAAATAACATAGATAGTGTTCAAAATAAACTGTTAAAAATACTCTCATATCGTTTCAACCTTAATAAGAGTCTTTTGAATTATGAACAGCGTCTTAATCACTTTAAACTGTTGTCCCTGGAAAACCGAAGAAAATTACTCGATCTGAAACTACTTCACAAAATTTTACATTCCAGAATTGATTCCTCATTCCTGTTGAATAAACTTAGCATTAACTGCTACACCAGATCACGTTTATACAGACCATTTCAATTGCAAAATTTCAAAAACAATACCTCTTACTTTAACCCTATCTCCAGAATGAGCCGTCTTTACAATGATCTCACCAGCAATCACCCTGAACTTGATATTTTCGAGTCTAGGCCTCATAAATTTAATAAATCAATTAAATTGATTCTATCAAAACTATCCTCATCCTCTTCCTAAAAGGATTCTTAAAAAATATTTGTCTCTGCTAAGATTTATATTTATCTGTGTAACTTGATCAGTTATATGTCTAAAACCAACTCAAAAATATCAGCCAATAGTATAGTGTCACACTCGATTTGATTGTCAGAGCGATATTAAGAATTAGTAGTTAATAGAAATAAACAAGTATAGTTATGTATACATATTTTGGACTACAGTTCAGTGCAGATAAGTCATAGTGATGTACAAGAGTATCAAATAACTGTATTCTGTTTTGTGTACTTATGCAATAAAATAAAATAAAATAAAATTCACCCTCCAAAAAATCCGTTAATTGGACGAGCGTGGGCAGTTCCGAGCTACTGCCCCCATGCAGCTGTTCAAACCGACTTTGAACAGCTGCAGGCAACCGTGACAAAACCATATACAACACGATATATGACCATTGGTCTACCGGCAGACCCAGGTTCTGAAGGGCCTTAGTGGCCACCAGCACAGGGTTGAGCACCTGTACCCGGATGTCAACATCCCGGGTTACTCTTGGGATGCTAAACAGCTTCCCCAGCTGCGCATCAACCAACCGCCGTTTGTGTTGGTAGCGGTCAAACAATATGGCCCGGGCAATCTCATAATTGCCCGCCGTGACCGTTAGGTGACCGACCAACTCCTTCGGTTGACCCCGCAGTGCCATCAATAGTTGGGCCAACTTGTAGGCGTTGTCCAGGTCGTCCCGACCGTGGACCAGACTATCGAATAAATTGATAAATGCCGGCCACTCATCAATTGCCCCACCGAAGGCCGGAATCTCCAGGTGTGGCAGCCGTCCAACAACACCCTTAGGGGGCGGGTCTCCGCTACCCTCCCCGCGGTCATCCCGACGCGACCGCTTAATTTTTTCGGCGCGACGCTCGATGTCGCCCAAGCACTCCATCGCTTGGTCAGCATCCGCGCAGAGCTGCTTCACTGCAGCCACCGAGGCCTCATCCGTAAGCCCGAGGGCTTCAGCCTCCGCAGCCAGCCGACACACCTTCCCGACGCGTGTCATTGCGTCCTCCACACGCTTGAGCAGGACATCGTCCATGTCAGGTCGCTCCACATACTTGTGAGTATGGGCGAGCCATCTCATCTCCTCACGGACACCATACCGCAGTACCGTCAAGGGCGAAGGTGCCATGGTTACGGATTTAATTGTTTCTGGTCCTATGCTTCACTACCGAACTAAGCACAGCCAGAGACTAGCACTTGCCCGTCAGCGCTGGGCACAGAAATTAAAACTAAGTTGTAAAAACCAAGGCAACCACTAAAACAATTAAATCCTAAACAGTATTTAATATGGTCGCCCTGTGGACATACACCTTATAATATACACTCTAAATCAATTAGAGAATGCCACCATATGGTACAATACAAATAACACACAAAAAGGTATTATAAAAAAAACATATTTTTCTATAAGTGGCCCCTCCGATATGACCCACACAGGTCAGCAAAATCAGCTTAATACCCCTTAAATAGCCTGACCCTGCTCTGTAAACCGAAATAACACTGCAGTACTATAGAACCCGACGTTCTACCGCAAGTAATACAATCTAGTTACTTCGCAGAATGACTGTTCAATCTTTTATGCGCACAAACAGTAGTTTCCGACTAAAAATTTATAATAATTGTTAACTAAATTGGCACTTATACTTTCACTAACCGAAAATGAACTTTAATTGTGGTACCGACCACAGACTCATTGCCGACTTGCCGGCCAATCTGAGATATTCTTTTCTCCCAACTACAATGTGGCAAAAAAACAACCCTACAACCGTGAATCGATGATTTCCCACTAGGAAACCACGCTCTGCTACCAAAATGATTAATTCCACGCCTCAACCGAACGGCGTGGAATCTTGAGGGGCTGGGTTTTTGCCAGCACGGGAGAAAAGAAGTGATTGTTACTGACCTTTGTCGCCGTAGACAGGAAATCGAAAGCTCGATTCGAGGCAGGAATACGGGATAAGGGCACAAGTTTGGGTGGGATTGGGAATGAATCTCACTGTCGCTGCCCGACGCTGTCGCCGGCGTGCTGCCTGCCGACACGTGGAGTCGCCGTCCGATACGACGATGTCCAATCAACACGGATCACTCAACCGCTGACGCGAATCTACTTATTTCCCGACGATGTTTATGATGAGCACTCCGACCAGGCCCGAAGCCTGTATTTGGTAATTGTTACACCGAATTACAATCAATGGCCCGACGCCTGAGCAGACATGTTTGTTCTCCCGACGAGAAAAAGATAACCTCCAATTTCTCCTCTCGTTTCGATACGAGTGACAGCTGCGTTCCGTTTCCGCTTAGTGATGTCCCGATTACTCGCGGTCGATCCGCGCAACAAAAAACCGGTGCGTTCCGAAGCATAAATATTAAACAGCTCTAGTTGCGCATTTTATGATGAAGCTGAGAATTTTGGGGTGAAAATTCTTATTGAAGATACCGATAATAGGGGTTGAACTAACAGCAATTATAGAAACAGTACACTACATTGAGTCGACCACATGTAATAAAATTGTAATTTTTACGGACTCAGAGCACAACATTTAGTGGGAAGTGCTAAGGGCAGTATCGTCGGTAGACACGAAACTTACCTCATTATTAAATGTATCCATAGAATGATACTTAACGGGTTTGAAGTTCGTTTACAATGGATTCATTCACACGTGGGCATCAAGGCAAGGGTAACGAGATAGCAGTGATTCTCATGTGGTCAATCTAACCAGTAGAGTTCGAAAATTGATTTATGTTTTCAAAAAGCTGCGTCATGTTGCAGTCTAAAGTCAGTCTACTATGCCCTCTATCACTCTTGCTTTATTGCATCACGGTTTGGGGTGGAACGCACAAGACTACATTGTTAGGTCTCGAGAGGGCGCAAAGGTCTGTCCTTAAAGTATCTAAATTTCGGCCGTTTAAGTTCCCTAGAAAGGAACTATTCGAGTTGTGCGGGGTTCTCAGTGTACGACAGTTATTTATACAACAGTGCATCCTTAAAAAACATAGCCAACTCAATTATGATCCCTCATTAGGTCTTTCCATAAGAAGAATTATGTTTTCCCGTACGAGACGCCGTTTAAAACCGCTTTTGTCCAAAGATTTTTCCCTTTCCTCGGTTTTTTTCTAAATAATAAAGCTAATAAGCTACTAAAAAATTACTCGATGAAATATGTGGCCTGCAAGCAAATTTCATCCGCTAATCCCAACTATTTTTTATAAGTATCATTTTGTATACCTAACAGAAACTTCATATCGTCTCATGCCTATAGATTAACATGGTAACGAAACCTCAATCAAACATACTCACATAGCCCACATCCCTCATTGTCTCCCAATCCTCCTCCTCACACACCCACATTTACACTTTACATACATATATCCTGTTCAGGCCTCTCGGCACCCAATGACCTCGCAGGGGCCCATCAGCTACGAGGTAGCGTAGCGATCAGATGCCAAGAAGTGTGAACGTCGGCGATTCACCGAGCTAATACTTATGGAGTTTATCTGACCTGGTCTGTGCTTCGGTCCCGTCAACCTCCTGTCTCTCTGCAAGGCCCGGGTGCACCCTAGGCTCTTCTTGGTAGACAGTCCATAGTCAATATATTTACGAGAATATTATGTATGTCCATAAGAACATTGTTAACTTTCGAAGAAACTGTGATATACATAACTTTAATACTAGAAACAAGGACAAACTTGCAGTGCGTTCAAGGGTAATTGTGTAAGATTTTACAATAAACTCCCAAGCACTTTGACAGATCTATCAATTAATAAGTTCAAGAAATACATCAAGCAAAGGCTTATTTCTAAAGCTTACTACAGTATTAAAGAGTACATAGACGATAAAAATGCTTGGGACTGAATTGTTCTAATTAATTGTGAGCATCCTCACTGCCAGAGTTTCTTTTACTGGACACTTGGAGGCCTTTTACACCTCCAAAGATTAATTTAATTATACAACTGTTGACTGTGGGGACCATTTACATCTCCTATTATCATTGTATTATTGACTAAAGAGACTATACATCTCTGTTATTTATATTTTAATTATTTTATTATGACATTTGAGACTCTTTACATCTCTCAGAAACAATAATTAAGTACTTTTTTTTTCTGATAATATGATAATAATACCAAATGTTCTGTAAAAAATGAAATGAAATGACATGTGAAAGTGCCCTTGTGGCCTATTTACAGAATAAACGTTTTGAGTTTTTTGAGTTTTGGTTCTTCAGCCAACCAGATATGACTGGCAGGCCAGCTTCGACGAGCACAGTGTTCCAACACAGGTTATGTTACGTGGGAAAAACCAATCGGCCACGTAAATGCGAACTTTATCTGGTTCGGGGAACCACAAAACACTCAGCTATATAGACAATCCTGAGGGGAACCCGAATACAATCCAGATGGCTTGCGATTTAATTTCAAATCCCTAATCAATACGCGTTACATCGCGAGGGCTTTCCGTCTGTCAGTTGTCAAAAAACTGCTAGGTTGGCAGCAACGTCAAATTCAAAAATGGCCGTTCCGAAACCATCGATCGAATATCGATTTGGAATCGAACAATCACCCGCCCGGACAGGCACCCACCTGTCCCCTAATCTACGGGCAGCCGAGACAACGTTGCTACCGCTCGTTTTAGAACCGAGCCTCCTACTAGAACCTCCGCAGACCGGGGGGTCCCGTCCTTGCCAGGGAACAAGTTAACAATGCGCCCCCTGCGCCAACGTAGTGGCGGTAGGTTAGCATCCTTAACCAGAACGAGGTCACCAACACTAGGGGGGCTGGTTTTGTCAGTCCACTTAAGGCGCTGTTGTAAGATATGCAGATACTCGAGCGACCAACGCTTCCAGAAATTCTGAGTAAACTGCTGCAACATCTGATACCTTGACAACCGATACAATTTCACTCCCTCGAAGGGGTGCTCGGGCAACGCGTTAAGTGGCTGTCCTATCAAGAAATGGCCTGGGGTCAGAGCCTCCAGGTCATTTGGATCCGAGCTGAGCGGACACAACGGTCGCGAATTGAGAACGGCCTCGATCTTGCAAAACAATGTCGCGAGCTCCTCAAAAGTCAGCGCGGTCTGACCTACTATACGCCCCAAGTGCGTCTTAGCTGACTTAACTACGGCCTCAAAAATCCCACCCCAGTGGGGGCAACTCGGTGGACTGAAGGTCCACTGTATACCCCGACGGGAGAGGGCCGTTCCAATATCCACTTTATTTACATTCAAAAAGTTGACTATCTCTCGTAAGTATCGTTCCGCACCGACGTAGTTAGTGCCGTTATCAGAGCGGATCAAAGTTGGAAGTCCCCTTCGAGAAACAAACCTATCCAAACAAGCAATGAAAGCCTCTGTCGAGAGATCAGCAACGAGCTCGAGATGTACCGCCTTGGTGGATAAACAAACAAACACACATAGGTACGCCTTGTATTGCTTAGCGGTACGCAATCGTGAACTCTTCACCATAAACGGTCCGGCAAAATCCGTACCAACACCTGAAAACGGTCTGACCTCATTCACACGATCAGGGGGCAAGTCCCCCATGAGAGGTTGCATCGTGGCAGCCTTAAGTCGATAACAAGGCATGCACCGAAACACGATGTTCCGTATGACACGGCGGGCAGATAAGATCCAAAACTCCCGCTGGAGCGTGGCCAACAACGCGTTACAGCCGGCATGCGCGTTTTTAATATGACGATCAGTCACCAGCAATTCAACTAACTGTCCCCCCTTGGGGAGCAGAAGTGGGTGACGAGCCGAATACGACAGATTCGCATTGCGCAATCTTCCTCCTACCCGAAGTAACCCGGTCGAATCAACAAAGGGGTTGAGACGCGCGACGGCTCCCTTCAATTTCGAACGTCCACTTCGTATAATCTCCAATTCTGTCCCAAACTTCGAGGACTGTACCAACCGGACCAAATTCAGTAGCGACTCGTTTCGCTCTGCCGGAGTCAGAATAGGGTTCAACGTTCGCTGATCGCGAGGAGTACGACAATTTCGAGCGAATCTCCTAATCCAAGTGGACACGTTTATCAACTTGTCAAGTGAGCTATACCGGTCCAGCAGAAACCCGGCGTCAGGGTCCTCAGCCTTCTGGGTAACATGCACGGCCGCTCTGGGGCCATGATCCGAAGATACTACTACATGGCTGTGGGGCCAGTCCGATTCTCTCCTGGCAAGCCAGGGTGGTCCCCACCACAAATGGTGTCTAACGAGTTCAGGAGCCCGACATCCCCTGGATGCACAATCAGACGGGTTCAATTCTCCTGGTACATGTCTCCAGGTCAGTGGGACCTCAGACGACACAATCTGGGAGACACGGTTCGCAACAAAAACCTCTAAGTTATGGACCGAAGCCTTCAGCCAGCACAAAACAATCTGGCTGTCCGTCCACGCGTACACCGTATCCTCCAAAACCACTGACCCACGCAACACTGTTAGAGTGTGATTCAAAAGTTTGGTCAAAAGAGCAGCCCCGGACAGTTCCAGTTTTGGAATCGTCATCCTTGTCCGAATAGGCGCTACCTTGCTTTTTGCCAAAACCAAACGCACGTCGACCTCCCCGGTGGAGGTGACGGTTCGCAAATAAACCGCTGCCGCAAACCCTCGTTCAGAGGCATCACAAAACCCGTGAAGGGTTGCCCTGTAATCCCCAGCAGGGACCAATTTCCTCGGCAGCGATACATTATTTATGTCCGATAGCGAGGTGAACATTTGCGTCCAATCAGTCAACAAATCACCTGAGAGGTGGGTGTCCCAGGTCAACTGAGCCGCCCATAGCCTTTGCATAAAACATTTGAGAGCAAAGGTGACTGGAGAAATCCATCCATTCGGGTCGAACGTTCTCGCAATCGTTGACAGTACTGACCGCTTCGTCCAGGCCTTCGGTGTTTCTAAAACCACCCGATAGGTAAACTCATCATGGACGGGCCGGTACTGAATTCCAAGCACTGACAACATGTTAGGGTTGTCAGGATTCTCAAAAACGTGCGGGTCTTGTTGAAACTCATCTGGGAGACCAGCCATCAACTCAGGGGAGTTGGACATCCACTTGCGTAGTTCATAGCCGCCTCGTTCCAGCAATTGAATGAGCTCGTCACGTCGGTCCAGAGCTTCCTCTACACTGGCTGCCCCTGTGCAGACGTCATCGACGTACAAATCTTGCTCCAGGATAGCGGCGGCTCTAGGATAGCTCACACGGTCACGCGACGCCAACTCCCGCAGGGTACGCATCGCCAAATACGGGCTAGACCGTAACCCATACGTGTTCGTGTTCAACTCATAGACCTTGACTGGCTCGGCCGTGGACTCACGCCAAAGTATCAACTGATACCTTCTGTCAGCCGGATGAATTACCGTTTGCCTAAACATCATCCGAATGTCTGCGACAAATACAACCTGGTGCCTCCGAAAGCTCGTGAGAATATCCGAAATATCACGACTCAACTTGGGTCCCGAATGTAGACACTGATTCAGGGACATCCCGTTCGAGGTAGGTGCTGACCTATCAAAAACAACTCGAATCTTGCCGGTAGGGGTTCGCAGGACGGCATGGTGTGGAAGGAAACAATGATCCTCAGATCTCCAGTCCACACCCGATACCGACATGTGTCCTAACGACTCATACTCCCTCATGAAATCGACGTATTTTTGTTTAAATACGGCGTCCCTTGACATCCTACGCTCCATCGACATCAATCTCGTCTCAGCCATCTTCCTAGATTCTCCTAGTGGCGGTCGATCGGCCCTGAAAGGCAGTCGAGTTACAAAACGACCAGAACGAAGGCGACCAGTACTATTCTGGTAAAACAACTCGCACTCTTCTTCGTCTGCGTCGACTCGACGAGCGGTGGGAGGTTCCTCTATCTCCCAGAACCGTTGGATAGCGTCTGACAACGCTGAGCCAATAAGTATGCCATCTGACTCGGCAGGCCTAACCATTGGCAATGCCGGACCCATGATCACGTGACCAAACTTAGTATCCACAGCAATCAACCCGTCCGGCTGAAGAACTCGCCGATCCGACAACAGAAACCTACCCAGAACGTCTGCTCCCAGTAGCAGGTCGACCGGGGCTGGAGTGTCAAAATCGGGATCCGCCAACTTGAGTCCTGACGTCAGGAATCGAACGGCCGGATTCAACTTCACCAAGGGGTGTTTGCCCATGACATGCGTCATTACTAAAGCTTGCACGGATGTTTTTGTCAAAATGTCATAACGTGGAGAGAACGTGATCACCGATTGACCAACTACATTCGTAACCGTAACATTCCCCACGCCCCGTATTGATTTATTATACCTATTTACCTTGAGGCCCAACCATTTTGCTAAATCGTTCGATACAATGCAGCCCTGAGCTCCAGAATCTAATAGGGCGCGAACGTATGTTGGGTTGCCCGCCAAATCCCAAACAAGCACAGAGGCGATCGGTAACACCACCGTCTCCGGTTGGGGGGCAACCAATGGTTGGGCCGCAAATTCCTAGCGAGGACCCCCGGGGCCCCACTGTGCCTGTAACCGATCAGGTAGGCAGCTATACGCCAGAGGGTCCCATTGTACAAATGGCCCACGCGCCGGTTCCATTGCCACCCTACGACGCCCCCCGAAGGGGGATGGGCGTGAATTCAACCGTGGCCGCTCCATGAGCGGGGGGGACATCACATGCGACCGACGAGGACGAGGCGACGAGCGGGGCGACAACTGAGGCGGCGTCCGAACCGCATCCGCATAGCTCGAAGGTGTCCCATGCCACCCGCCCGTTACGGCCTGCTCAACATACCCAATGTCCCGCTGAGTCGGATGCTGAGTCGCAACCGAAAACTCAGGGCCCCCCATGTGATGACCCTGAGTGCGGCCCTGCACCCCTGGGTGGCTGCGTGCTTGTGGCCCCATTGCCCGCTGAGTCGGATGCTGAGTCGCAACCGAAAACTCAGGGCCCCCCATGTGATGACCCTGAGTGCGGCCCTGCACCCTAGTACCGCCCTGTGCACGTGGGGACATTGGCCCCTGAGTTGCGCTCCGAGTCGCAAACGAATTCTCAGGGCCCCATGCCGTGTCACCCTGGGTACGGCCCTGTGGACGTGGGGACGTTGGCCCCTGAGTTGCGCTCCGAGTCGCAAACGAATTCTCAGGGCCCCATGCCGTGTCACCCTGGGTACGGCCCTGTGGTGGCTGTTGGCCGGACCGGTTCATGCACAACAGATTGTTGTGGGCCCCACCACAATATCCGCACATTTTTGTGCGCGTGCAGTCCCTAGCCATGTGTGGCCCGAGGCACAGGGAACACCAGCTCCGCTGCTTGGCCATCCGGCGCCGTCCCTCAACCCTAAGTTCCCCGAACTTATTGCAATGGGCCACAGCATGGCCAATCTGCCTACAACATGGGCAGGTCTCACTATGTGGGGTCAATGCACTCACAGTCCCATACGACTGCCGGTTGGTGCGGTCCTTCCTCGTCGGAGGGCCCCTACTCACAGCGCTCCCGGCAGCTCTCTGTGGCTCCGAAGGATGGGTGACCGTCAACCCCAAATTCTCTGCCCGTCGAGCCTCCTCTTCCAAAAATCCGACCAAGTCGGAGAAGGCGGGCAGGTCCTCGGCCGACCTCCCGTGAGACTGTTCGAAACGAGTCTGCACGTCAGCGGGTAGGCGGGAAAGTACAATGTACAGCAGTAGGTACGACCATTCACCAACCGGAAGTCCAAGATTCTCTAGAGCCTTGGTGACGGACAACAATGGGTTCAAAACCTCCGTCTGTATGGCCCCGACCTTGTTCACAACCGGGATACTAAACAAACGGTTCAGTTGGGCATCGGCCAACCTCCGTTTGTTATGGTAACGTCTGACCAACAATTGTCTGGCCGTTTCATAGTTACCCTCCGTAACTGTCAAATGAGCGACCAGCTCCCTAGGCTCACCCCTCAATGCTGCCACCAGCTGAGCCATCTTGACAGACTTGGTAATGTCCGATCGCATGTGCACCAAACTGTCGAACAGATTGATGAAGCTCATCCATTCACCGGACACTCCGTCAAAAGTAGGCATAGTTATGGCCGGTAACCTGGACCCTGAACCCTGAAGCGGCAGAGGTGCTTCAATGTCACCACCATGGCTGGACTCGCGCTGTCTACGTATGTCCGCAGCCTTCTGCGTGATAGCAGCTGCCATCTCCATACATTGGTCGACATCCCCTAGCAACCGTGACAGCCTGTCAGGTGCGCAACCATCAACTGATTCCGCCTGCGCGGACAATTCGAGCACCCTGTTGTAACGTTCCTTAACGTCCATAGACCGCTCCAATACCACATCATGCCTATCTAAACGGTCTATCAGACCGTGTACGGAGGAAAACCATCTGAGCTCCTTAGAAACACCCTTCTGGATTTCAGATAACGACATGATCGGAACGATACTTACTCACAATTTGCAGTAACTCAATTTTATTGGACCCTCCAGTCTATAACCCAAACGAGGGAACCCTAAACCACAACTTAAACAATGCTGTTTTCCTTAAACAATAGGAACCGAGTTTTATATCTATATAAATTCTGTAAATACAATTTAGTTTCCCTTTATCATTATAACACACACAGATAGTCAATATTAGTTCAAGTTATAAATTGCTATAAACTGAAAACAATGTAATATCCTGCTATCAATAGATGTAACTACCTATGTTAACCAAACATTCATTAGCATTACTAGACCACTAATAGATTGACTAACTGGTACTTCAATGCAAATTTCAATTGACTTACAATGTACCTAAGTTAATCTCAGTACCTAAGTTAAGTCACATCTCAGTACAACTGGTCATTTAGGGAAAACTGTAATATCTGTCTGTCTACTACCAGCAATAGACTTATAGCTTACAATACTACCAATCTATGTGGATACAGGAACAACACCAAGTTAGCTAATAACCGCCTATACCTACAGATTGATAGTCCCAAATCGTGGGTTCCTGGAGCCCTTGACGGCTGCAAATCTCAGGAAACCACGCTCTTGCTACCAAAATGTTCAGGCCTCTCGGCACCCAATGACCTCGCAGGGGCCCATCAGCTACGAGGTAGCGTAGCGATCAGATGCCAAGAAGTGTGAACGTCGGCGATTCACCGAGCTAATACTTATGGAGTTTATCTGACCTGGTCTGTGCTTCGGTCCCGTCAACCTCCTGTCTCTCTGCAAGGCCCGGGTGCACCCTAGGCTCTTCTTGGTAGACAGGTTCTTCAGCCAACCAGATATGACTGGCAGGCCAGCTTCGACGAGCACAGTGTTCCAACACAGGTTATGTTACGTGGGAAAAACCAATCGGCCACGTAAATGCGAACTTTATCTGGTTCGGGGAACCACAAAACACTCAGCTATATAGACAATCCTGAGGGGAACCCGAATACAATCCAGATGGCTTGCGATTTAATTTCAAATCCCTAATCAATACGCGTTACATCGCGAGGGCTTTCCGTCTGTCAGTTGTCAAAAAACTGCTAGGTTGGCAGCAACGTCAAATTCAAAAATGGCCGTTCCGAAACCATCGATCGAATATCGATTTGGAATCGAACATATCCTATTACCCATTTTGTAAATTATTTTTGAGATTGATTTATTACCTAATTAGTATGGAAATTATACAGTAGTTTAATAAGGTAAAGGATCAAATAATGGAAGAGCTCTGCCCCCTGAAATACAGGTGATAAACCTAGTTTAGGAGACAGGGAACCATATATATAACTATGTACCTACATGTCTTATAACTGAATAAATTATTATTTATTTATTTATTATTTATTGTAAGATACCTATATCACTTATCTCAACGTTTGTTTTATTCCGGATACCCAAAAAGTAAAATAAACTTTGTTTTCGTGAATTGCCAATAAAATTGTTGCTATGTTAAAGATAGTGGCGCCCTCGTAATGGTTTCTTCTATTTATTGCTATGCTCTAGGTAAGTAATGAATGAGCAAATTCCCAATGTGGATTCAGTGGATTGTAATTTCAAAATAATTAAAAATAAACGGGGGACAATGTTACTTAACGCAGGTCATTCGTATATAATACATAGTGTGGGTGTGCGTCAATAAAAGAAAATATAAGTGCAGTGGTACTCTCAAAGTGTTTCAAGAAAGTGATAGTGTACATTTTATGAACAAAAATCGGGAAAAATGCATTTATTGTAAAAACTGACTAATCGTTCTTGCATATTCCTTTTCCAGAATTCATCATCTTTGTCATTTTTTTTGGTCTTCATTTTCAAATTTGCTCCTTTCCATACTCCAAACAGATAATACTTTATTTTTGTTACATGTAGCCGGCGCTGAACCTGGTAAAACCAGTCATGTTTTTGGTTTAGAGCACAGATATCGAAAGATAGGTTGAGGGGCGTGGCACGCGCGAACAAATCTAGCCCCAATGATCTTGAAATCAAAAATTCTCAGTAGTCGCCGAGCGACCGCAGTGACGAATTCATTTCCGCTGTTTTTCGAAAATGCCGACCGGTGCAATACTTACGTGCAAAAATAGAAGCGGGGTTGTGAACTCAAGGAACGGTGGAGTAAGATATCACTTGTAAGTCTCATTACAACTATTATTTCTTCTCAAAACACAAGAAATAAACATTATTACGAATATATATATATATATATATATATATATATATATAGAATAGAAAGAAATTGATTTTCACCAATTCGAAAAAAACCCAATAGATAATCATCTAATGGAAAGATATACATAGATAGACTGCATTACATAGAAAAAAATGCAACGCCTAAATTGTCAAAACGGCAAGTTCTTAATAAATATTTACATTTTTCTGGTCAATAGGTAGGTAGTATTGTATTCTACAGGATTTTACAGTAAGGGCCAATATGCCAAAAGGCGGTTGTTAAAGACATCATTCTGAACATCTTTCTCTATTAAAACGATTTGATCAGTTTTTCACTTTTCAGGACATTTTGGGCAGAGCGGCCAGCTCACTTGTATGGGGAAGTAAAAAATAACGTTGTTCTGATGAAATCAGATTAATTGAGAAAGTTGTTCAAAATCATGTCCCAAACAACCCTTTTCGGATTTTCACCCCGTATGTGTTACAGCCTGTATACATAGTTATAAGTATTTCTTGTAAAATAAATATGTCATATTAACAAACAATGCATTACATATCTTATTTATATAACCCGGCATAGATACCACTGTCTATAAATTTTAATCGCTCGATGAAACTCGCTGTCAATGTAATGTCCCAGCACTAGCTCGGCTACTAGTGTACCTGCGGTAGTGTGGGTGTGTTCGGACGATAGGTGCATGACATTGAACTGACCAACAAAAGCAGAAGGACTGATGTATGAATGGTGTAGATGTGTGCGTGTTCTTAGTTTTCGGCGACACTGGTTCCGATACAAGCTTAGCGCCAAGGCCCTATCTCTCGATATCTATGATATCTATGGTTTAGAGTCTAGTGTTTGTAACTGTAGTCTAGTCGGTCTAGTCTAGTGGGTTTCACGCTTGCTTCTCACGCGCAGGTCAAGGCTACTATCGCTACTTGGCAGTAGTTGGCAGGATGTATCGTAATACCCATTCATCAACCCAAACTGAGCCAGCTTGATGGTGTATGGCTCAATCTTACTTGTATCCGGTTAAAGACATGTGCCCCTCGGTGGGGACATTGACGGGCTAGATTTATTTATCTCACCTCATTAATCCACTGGAAGTATCATTAGGCTAGGATTAATCTTAGTTCCGAAAAGTGAAAAAGGGGTATCGAGGTCTTTTTTTTTTTTTATTGGTAAATAAATAACTTGGAAACATAATGTAGGTGCTATTTGAAAGCTAATGAGATGGAGAATAATATTTCGTGATATAATAGTTCTTTTTGGGGATCAAATTCTGAATTAAACTGCATATAATGATCAACACAAGCAAACGCCTTCGACAGGTCGCAAAAAACTCCGACAGCATCCTGTGCGGCCTCCCATGCAGAATAAATATTAGATATAAGGGTAATACCTGCATCCGTAGTCGATTTACCCCTAGTGAAACCGTATCGTTTGGTGTGGAGTTGTTTTGTAAGGTTGAAGTGTGAGAGCATTTGATTGAGTATAATCTTTTCAAATATTTTACTTAGTGTTGGAAGAACAGATATTGGTCTGAAATTTGAAGGATTACCCTTATCTCCCGACTTGAACAGAGGTATCAGTTTACTGTGTTTCATGAGGTCTGGGAAAGTCCAACAAATCGTCAACACATTTATTGAATATATAAGCTAAGTGTGGGGGCTATAACTAGAATTACTGAACCAATGACTTTGACTGATATAACCCACAGGTCTTCCGTAATTTTTAAGTTAAGTAATTTAAACGTTTTGTATTTTACATGATGAAATTTTAAATATACCTTACTGACGCTAGTGTTATTTTTTAATAAAGTCTCTGCTTCATATGGAGATGAATTTAGACGATCTGTTGTGAGTAAGGGTACATTGGTGAAGAATGTTTCAAAAGCTCGAGCAATATCAGCGCTGGATTTAACAACATTATCACCTATCTTTAGGCAGAAATCATTGTCCCTTGGTATAACTTTGCCAGTTTCACGGTTTATTATTTGCCAAACTGTTTTCATTCTATTATTTGAATTTTGAATTTTTCTATTAATGTGTAAAGTTTTTGCAGTTCTACAAACCAACTTGAAAGTTTTGGAATATTTTTAACATAGTCATGAAATTTTCGATCAAAGTTATAGGTTTTTTGATCATAAAGATCATACAAGATAACTCTACTTTTACGAATTCCAAACTTAAATTTAGATTTACCGTTGTAGTCACTGACTTTCTTTGATTTAAAAACTTTATAGAATTCTGTCTGAATAATGTTGAAGAAGTCTGAGTAGATTTTGTATGGGTTCTGTTCATTAAAATCCGGTACTGGCAAATTTATATCTAAGTTTTTCGTATATGTCTCTAGTCTATGGGATGTAATAGGCCTATAAAATGATGGACCAGTCTTATCCTTAATAGTAATTGGTAATGAAACTGTTTGACCACTGTGATCGGAAGGTAAGCAGTTAATTACACTTTTACTTGTGAATGCACAGTCACAAAAAACGTTATCTAAGCATGTTTGGCTGGTAAGTGTAAATCTAGTCGGCTCTAAAAATACATGACATAAATTAAACGTTGTGTCATTGTTGTTCCTACAAGCAAATCTACTTTAAGATCGCCACATAGTTTAGTGAGGGCTTCCTCCATAATTTTCTCAAATATTTCGAAATTGCCATGGCCTTTTTCATCCCTCGGTGGCCTGTAGACACAAACAATAATATGGCTATCCAACACATGATACCTCTATTTGTCTTTCAACAGTAAGTGCAAGAATATCTTTCCGTTGTTTCACCTTAAAATTATTTTCACTAAGATTAAAGAACCACCTCTATCAGAAGTCCTTCTATTGTAACAACTGACAATTTTGTAATTATTTATGTTAAAAAGACATCATATTTTCCTTCAACCAGTGTTCTGTAACACAAATAATATCAATGTCAGGATTTTTTAGAAATAATTCTAATACAAGTTCTTTGCCAGGTAGCCCCTGGATGTTTTGATGTCTTTCATCATTACAATCCAGTTGATTTGACCACGACAAACCCTTTTAGTCCGAAGTTATATGCTTTTTTGCAATTGGTTCATGGTTCATGAAAATTTATAATCAAATGGCTGTAAAAAAATAAGAGGGGTGGGATTTTTTTTAACATTTTTTGTCGATAAAATAGGGTCCTCTTTATCCCTGTTTAATATGTCCAGTTTATGAAGAATCACACTGTATAAGTAGTCGTTTTAGAAAAATTGCAGTAAAATAACCAAATAAAAATATGCTGATAAATAAATAATACACAATATTTTGACCCATAACTTATGTCTCATCCTGGATAAAAATACTTTAAAAATAGTTTGTGATTCTTCCGGAACTTACACGTTTGATATCTTGGAAAACTCACTGACATTTTGAAAATTACTATTTTTTTATTGTAATTTTCATAAATGAAACTTCGTATGGCGAGTGTTTGTGATTGGTCAAGTGATGAAAGAACGGACTTAGATTTCAAAATATCATATTCTTGGAAATAAGACCAGAAGTGATTTTTTTTTAAAATTTAATCACTACTACCTAAGGAAATTCAACTCAAAATAGAATTATTTGACAACAATTTAATTTACACCATTTAACAGTTCATCCAAACGACCAAATTAGAAATTATTACAAACCAAGTAAAGCAATCACAAAATGAACACACAACACTATAACCTCACAATTACGTTAACACTAAAATCGATAACCAAACCGGCAGAGTGACGACCTAATAGCACGAAAAATGAAGCGAGAATGTGGCGGTACCGGCGGGGCATCGCCTTTTATAGTCTCTCCCCTCTACTATTAATCTTCCCTCCAACACGGCCTTTCCTGACGGGAGGCCGTCCTCGGGCTCCTTCCTCTCTAACTGTGATGGTCGGTATCCAAGATTGGCTTGGAAGATTCTTCGCTGCCGGATGGGGTCTCGGGCGGCATAGCAGATTCCTCCGTCAATCCCTGCATCCCGGACGATCCAGGTTGGGGCTCGCTAGCGTCAGTCACCTCGACTACGGGAGGCTGGGTGACGCTCGAGGAGGACTCCTCGCTCTCGTCGTCTGCATCTGCACAGAACAAAAACCAAAGCACAAAAACTTGTTCACTCAATTCAAAACAAAGTAAGGAAACTACTTAATAGGTAGGTGCGTTAAAACAGCAATACGGTAAGCTAGCTAACCTAGCCTAGCCTAAACACAACGGATATAAAACAAACTGATATCTGTACCGATCACCAGGGGCAGTTCCCGTCGGGGGAGTGCCGCCTCACGACTCGTTAGAGATCTACGCGCACTTACGTGAGACATAACTTTGCGCGTGTGAACCGGTTCCACATAAAAGAATGTTTCAACCCAAACCTTTAATAACCCATGGACAGTGCTTCCTATACAAGCACCGCACACATACATACACCACGACTCGTCAGAGACCAACCCGTGGCATGACGCTGCGTGTACAAATGCTCCAGGACCACGTATCTGAGCGTCTCCAAGACAGTGTCCGAGCATACAACGTCAAGCACGTTCCACATACCAGAATCGCATGTCTGAGCGCACTCCAAGACAGCATTCCAGAACATAAAACGTACTTTATACTGGAAGTACATCTGTCAGCCAAGACAGCTTACCCAAGTACACGGACTTCAAGATAGAGGCTATCCAGACTGCAAGGTAAAACCTCCATCGGCTGTGTCCACCCCATGCGTAAACATATCACACTAACAAAAATAACAGGACACCCAAAAAAAATACTTTCTTGAGAACATTATCTTTAAGACAGACAGAGGCCCTGCATAATAAAAATCACCCAAGGTATCACCAATCGCCGTCGAGATATTTTGATACACACTGCACAGTGATCACGACATATTGTCATAAAGGTAGTCAGTAAGTCTGTAGTCACACATAAGTAAGAGAATAAGTCTACGAAAGGGATAATTAACAAGATAGGTTAAGGGAGTTTGCAATTATGTACTTTCCTATTACAGTGACACACAGTAACATGTGGATCAAAAATCTATGGGCTCTCACATTCGAAGAAAGCGGCACACGTCTCGGAACACCACTCTCCTCGCCAACACTGCATAACTTAAGCACATATTTGAGTGCTAATGTTATACTAAACCAGGCTCACAGCCTCCAGGCCCCACGGCCTCCAGGTACTCAGTCTCCAGGCCCACGGCCTCCAGGCTTATAGCAGAGGCCCAATTTTCCGCTTGCTATAGCCCCCGTGACAAAAGTCACGCCAGATTAGTATCTGCAGACGGTTGCACCGTCTCATATAGCCGGGAACACCCGCTGCCGAGTCATAGCATCCTTTATCCGCTACGGCTCGCCGACGCCCTCGAAGAAAGCTTCGCAGGTGTCTGATGTCCACTCGCCACGCCACAGCACCATGTGCTGCTCTGTTGCTTGGATGCATTTGCCGTAGGAACCCGCCAACAGTTCAGGCTCGTAGCGTAGGTGAGGCAGCCTTGTAAGGGCCCTCATGCAGGAGTCCAGCTTGCCAGCACTCTGCGAATTTTTAGAGAGAAACACGAAGTCACCATTAGAAAACGTCTTAGGTTCCTTACGACCTTCATTAGCATGCGTATCCTGTCGCCGCTGATTGGCAACGAGCAACTCTGTTGCACGCTGTTGACTCAATGTGGTTAGTGACCAAAGTGTAACACGTGTTAAAGTTACACCCACAACATAATGGTTCTAATGCTGCAGAGCTCGCAGCGTACTTTATTCCACACCTTGTAATAACTTACTGTAGCAGGAAACAACTCGCTTGTGTCCTCCATCACGAACCTGCATAAGCAAAGTTCCATAACCGATAGAACTTGTATCAGTATAGAACTTGTAGATTGCAAGCACCGGTTCTTCTAGGTCTGTGCGTGCAACCTACAATTCCGGTCTCGAAAGCAGCTATTCATTCGGGTTTTTTGAGCGAAATAACAACTTTATCATGGCTCGGCCGTATCTGACCCTCGCTAATAGTCATGCCTGCCAAAACATTCAATATCCTTCGCTAGGAAGGGACATTATTATTAGAACCACTGTATATTGAAGTACTCGAACCTCCCCATGTAATCTTCCTAGATTGCTTATTACAGGAAGCTTGCCTGTGTCCTAACTGTTTCGCAACATGTGAATTGCGCTTTCTACAAAACGTAACGGGTTTGCCTTTCGTGGGGATCCTACTTTGTGACGTACTATACCTAGTCCAACATAGGATGATCTCTGACAGCTTGTCACTGTGACTTTACTAGGCATGGGGATAATGTCGAAATAAATTATCGATATTCTAACCAAAGTTTCTGAATGTTTCAAGCAAATCAAACAAAAGGATGTTGTAACATGTTTTTATTCTTGTTAAATCGGTTCACAGCCCAAATCACTATCATCAAAGTCTGATTCTGACTCGCTGGAGCAGTCTTGTAGATTTATAATCAGTTCCTGGGTAGATTGGTCGAATCGTACGTCACGCTCCCAATCATCTTCCATAATTTTTCTTGTTCTGTCTATGTCTTTCTTCCAATTGTCCGATGTGACACTGTCACATGCATCCTTCAGTAACTTCAGCATTTTATTTGCTGTAAAAGGCGGTGTTGTATTATGTCTGGCTGCGTAACCTGTAACAAAGAAATAAAATACATATAAAACACACCATGGCTTGTTGGAAGAGATGTCTTAATAGCTAATCGATGTTTTATTAGCTAATTGATGTTTTATGAGATATTTTTACATTCTTATCTTCCTATGCTATCAAAATGTATTTGATTATAATTTTATGTGAGTACAATAAATTACAAATATTAATCTAATTGACTTTTTTTAAGCAAACGAGAGAAATGCGAGCGATGGTGAAAGAAACACATAAGCACGTTTACCTTTGACTTGAGCCCAGATCAGCTCTATCGGGTTGTACTGGCAGTGGTATGGAGGTAGCCGAATTACAGTATGGCCCTTTTCTTTTGCTATTTCATCCAAGATGTATGTTGGAGTACGGGGTTTGTGTATACGGACCAATCGTAGTAATTCAGTTTTCAACATCTTTTCGTTGGCCTCTATACCTTTGCTTTGCAGCCACGAAATTAAATCCAATTTCCGGTTGCTTGACGTTGGTGCTTTATCTCTTTGTACGGAGTGGTACGATGCATTGTCCATCACGATGGTATGCGGTTCTTTCAGGTTTTCCAAAAGAGTTAAAAACCACTTTTTGAATCTTTCGAAATCCATTTCTTCATGATATTCGGTGGTCTTTACTGATTTAAACGCCAGCAAACAATTCGGCACAAAGCCAGACGACGTCCCAGCATGTGTTATAATTAATCTTTGCCCTTTGCCTTCGGGCACTTTTGTAGTTGACTCAGCTGTGTCATCCGTCCAAGATCTTGAAACTGTGTGATTTGCGTTTAGCCACGTTTCGTCCAGAAAAACCACTTTGTCCCAGTTTGAGATCTCTTTAATTTTTCGGAGAAAATCAATTCTCTTGAGCGCAACATCTGTCCGCTCCATTAGTGTTTTTCTTTTGTCACTTTTTTTGTAGCGGAACCCGATGCTTTTTAGTGTTTTGGCTAACGACGAGTGGCCACCTTTAAATAATTCAGCGTCTTCAAGAGATGTTTGTAGTTTTCTGAGTGTTGGTAACTCTCCACGCGTGTAGTACCCATAAATATGTCATATAATATAAAAATCGTCAATTTTTGATATTGGACACGTCCTCTTCCTTTTTTTATTTGGCGTCGACAGTTTTTGCTCTTCGTTTTCCTCTGTCGTCGTTGTCGCAGATGATTGCTCACCATACTTTTCTCTGCTGACACGAATCACTGTAGCAATCCCGATTCCCAGAGCATCAGCAACTCTGTTGCACGCTTGTGTTAATGGCAACAACGGTCCGCCATTTTGACTCTCGCGTTCAAAGTATTCGCGCAAGCGAATCACAAACTCCCGGCTTTCACTATTTAAAACAGTTTTCTTTGTTCTTTTTGGCATACTGTATCCAAAAACAGAACAAACTTAACAAACAAATAACAGCAAAACTCAACAAATTAATAACAATAACGATAACCGAATGGAGACTGAATGAAAACACGTGGCGTATACAAGGCGTTGGCACTCGTACTGAACAAGATGGCAGAATGGCAGATGCAATGCAATCAAACAAGATGGCGGCATGGCGCGGTGAAGCCCACTCTACACACTCACGCGCAAAGCCCGCGAAACATGCATGAATGAATGAATGGGATTTCATTATTGTTTCACGCGCGAGTGTGGAGCGCCCATGAAGCGCCACTCGTTAAAAATTCAGTTTGCTTTTAACAAAAATAAAACTATTTTTTATCGTTGTTTTAATAGTATTTCTATTTCATTTACCTTGTTGTTTGCAATCTATTTTATTTACAAAATATCATGAATATTCTATTATATGTTTCGAGTCAAGATCGATAACTTGTCTTACGATAAGTGTAGCACGTCACTATTTGCCAATAAAGTATTTAAATTGTCTCTATACATTTTACCGTCGAAAAATACGATACTTCATAGGCGTGTTTTGACACTGACAGCTGTCAGAGATCATCCTATGTTGGACTAGGTATAGTACGAACGGTAGACGGAATATTTTTATGCACCCTAGGCTTGACATAGATTAAGGAAAAATCTACTAGGTTACTTGGATGTAGTTGTGTCTGTGGCTGCTATTCTAATGTGTGGATCAGTAACAAGGCACTGCACTATCGCCGAAATCATTCATAGTCACTCCAATTGTTTTGCGATAAGGCGCGATCTACCTTCTCACACTAATCCTCAATGTTATGAAAACTCTAGATGTAAAAATGATGGTTAGATCTCATCGTAGATACCAATCGCCCGAATCGCATCCACAAATTTTTCTGCCATCGTACTATTTTTTTTGGCATAAATACCTCGCTAGTATTCACGTTTGTATGAATACTTTCCGACACAGACCCAGCAGGCCCGCAGACTCGAGGCTCGATCGGAAGTGTGGAGTGTCACGCATCGAGCCAACTCAGGTGCATGAGGTGGGTCGCGCGCCAAAATTGTTTGCGGGAGGCGCCATCGACGGGTAGAATTGAGCCACGGGTCCAACTATTTTGCGTTTTTCTAACGCACAGTGACGAGCCAAGATCGCAGACATTTCCTGTCGCAACTGGCCTTCAGGAGTACGCTCCTTGTATCGTTTTCACTTTTCACATTAAAAGGTCGTTCACGTGAACGACTACTTTTACGGCGGCTACGACGTTGTTCACAATCCGACATCTTTCACTCGTACAATTTAAAATGTATGTAGGCGTGTGAGATAGAATCACAGGAATCGTATCCCACTTCTGATCTTGGAAATAAGACCAGAAGTGATTTTGGCTCACCTTTAGCGGATGACCTACTCACTGGGGCGTCCAAACTTTTTTAGCATCATGCTGGGGTCATTTGATTATCTTTCTGAAAGTTTCAGGGTGCGGAATTCAATAGTTTTTAAGATATGATTTTTTGAAAATCTGAAAATTCTTTGTAAAATTATGTAACGCAACGCAAATAATATGTTTAAATCTTGTCTGTGGTCAAAATATATTACCTACATTTCGTTGTACGCATATTTGAAAAGATGAGAATTCTCTAAAAAAAGGAGGAAATGTGGAATCTTTTTTTAATAATACCTATTTTAATAAAAACGTTCATTTAACTTGCAATTTATGTTTGTTTATTTATTTTACGTCAATCAAAGTTAATTTAGTATTTCTTTCGTAAAATATCACTTTTGATAATAAAAAGGTTGTAATTTTTGTTTAAAATGGAACACATTTTGTTGGGACGTTTTGCCGCGTTTTTGGTTGGGCGGCAAAGTAGTAGTCCCTTTTCTAGTAGTTTCGCGAATGTTCTATTTTCTTGTTCTCTCGATATTTACAAGCAAAAACAACTGGCTAGAGTAGGTTATTGTGGCTACTTTTCAATCGGGTTATAGGTAATGTTAGAACGTTGAAGAAGATAAACCGGAGCGGAGCGTATGCAAACAAAAACTATTGGCTAGAGTAGGTTATTGTGGCTACTTTTCAATCGGGTTATAGGTTATGTTAGAACGTTGAAGAAGCTAAACCGGAGCGGAGCGGAGCGGAGCGGAGCGGAGCGGAGCGCAGCGTATGCAAACAAAAACGATTGGCTAGAGTAGGTTATTGTGGCTACTTTTCATGTAAATTTTGATGATAGCATTATGGAGCATTTGTGGAGGAGAAAGGTTTCGAGGCAGAAAAATGACCCTTTCGAAGAAAGCAACTAGGCATTTCCGCGCGGGGGGGGAGTAGTAGGTGGGGGGCATCTACCCCCTTCCCCCTCCCCCCACTTAAAGATCAAGGTCAGTCTAAATTTTGTTTTAATTTAACAACATAACCTCAAAACTTTAAATAATCATATCTCAGAAACTAGGCATTTCCGCGGGGGGGGAGTAGTAGGGGGGGAATCTACTCCCCTCCCCCATCCCCCCCTCCCCCCCTCAGGGTCAACAAAAGTAGGTCATCCGCTAAAGTCCTTCCGTGATTTTTTTTTAAAATTTAATCACTACTACCTAAGGAAATTCAACTCAAAATAGAATTATTTGACAACAATTTAATTTACACCATTTAACAGTTCATCCAAACGACCAAATTAGAAATTATTACAAACCAAGTAAAGCAATCACAAAATGAACACACAACACTATAACCTCACAATTACGTTAACACTAAAATCGATAACCAAACCGGCAGAGTGACGACCTAATAGCACGAAAAATGAAGCGAGAATGTGGCGGTACCGGCGGGGCATCGCCTTTTATAGTCTCTCCCCTCTACTATTAATCTTCCCTCCAACAATATATTCATTTGTGTCTTCCCCATTATTTTGTCATTCTTTCAAGAATCAAAAGTCCTTTTACGGAATGTTTGATAAACGGCTAATGGAAAACGGCTCTCAAGTAAAAACTATTCAACATTATATTCAATATACTTCATAACTATCTTGTGTACAAAAATCATTGCATAATTTACTTTGAAAAACGTTTAAATCAGAGAAACTTCGTTTCTAGAGCGTCTTAATATTATTATTTTCTTAGAAAAAAACCACCGAAGTCTTTCTATTGTAACAACTAACATTTTTGTAATTATTTATGTTAAAAGACCTAGAGACACCGATAGAGGTGTGAAGCAGGGTGACCCTCTATCGCCAAAGCTGTTTACCGGCACCCTCGAGAAGGTATTTAAACAGCTAGCGGTCCCATATCAGGACAATGGCATTGCTGTTGGTGGCAGAAGGCTCACAAAACTTCGTTTCGCCGATGACATTGTCCTGTTCGCGTCAACGGCAGCTGAACTACAATTAATGCTAAACCTAAAATAAAAAACCTTAGCACCGCAAGCATTGAGGTTGGACTAGAGATGAATCGGACAAAAACGCAGGTCATGACCAATAGCACGAAACGTAGGGTCATCTACCTAAGGAATAACCTAGGGAATACATCTACTTGGGCCAGTTAGTATCCTTCGAAAACAGGCAGAGTCAAAGGCGCGCCGCCAAATCGATTCAAAATGAGCGCTGCTGCGGGAATCCCCTACCTACCACGACCACGTACCTACCGCGTTGCCTTTTTGTCAGTAAGCCGGCAGTGTTTCGAGCGGGAGATCGTATCGTAGCATCGCACCCGGATATCACATCATAGAGTGTTAAAGTATGTATTTGTCTGTAGAACCTATTTACCTTTTATTATTCATGTGTAAATCCGTCCAGCCCCCTTATGCAGTAATGATAATAATAATAATAATACCTTGGACACTATTTACACACATTGATTTAGCCCCAAACTAGGATTCCCTGTATCTTGGGTACTAGACAACGATACACATACTTATATAGATAAATATTATACTTAGATAGATAAACAACCATGACTAGGATACAAACATCCGTTCTCATCAAACAAATATTTGCCCCCACCGGGACTTGAACCCGGGACCCTTGGCAGTAACTCGAATCGATCTTAAACTGTGAAATAGTATCAGATTTCCCAAAGTTATATACAATCAATTGACACTGCGTTGCATTTGACCTGGCTCAAGCAGGAATAATAACCAGAGCGAAAAAGTTTTCGAGTTCAGAAAACATGAACCTTATGTTATTGTACATAAGAGTCACTGACAGTTCGATTCGCATACTTTTTCGACGCGTAATTATTCCTGTATTATTATTGTACCACAGTATTCATCTTTGGTGAAATGTATGGAACAAATCCTGCTATATTTAGTAGGAAACCAATTTCTTTGTCCAGTGGAATCAATCCATTTTTAGTATTGGATCCTTTGGAAAACTGAAATATATTAATTATAATTATTATGATTCATAATTCTTTATTGCACATTCAGCGTACAATACAAGGAAAATATGAAATACTAACTTTAACCTGCGGCATCGCTCACGTAAAATTCGGGGTAATTTTAATGTCCTCTTTATTAAATATCCAAATAGATGCCATTTTCCGTAATTAACGTCCCAAAAATCCATAAAAACGACACCCATATTGATACTGCTGATATAGTAGTAGGTACTTCTATGAAGTTTAAAATAAAATAGTCAAACTTATTCCCTTCCCTTTAAAAAACTTTGAACGCCCGTTTTACCCCCTAGGGGGTAAATTTTTAAAAATTATGATATTTTTACGTCAATTTTAGAATTTTAGAATCATTGTTGTTTTCGTAATCAGCCACCCAATAAACCATTCAAACGATACACTTGTTAATATTCAGACTTTGTCGCACTTTTAGGGGTGAATTCTGAAAAAACCTTAAACATATTTTTACTTATTTATCGAGAGGAGTATCTGTAAAGTTTCTAACAAAATAGTTAATCTAATCTTATTTTCCCATACAAACTTCGGACACCCATTTCATTCAACCCCTTAGGGGGTACATTTTTAAAAATCTTGTCTCAGTGCACCCCCAGACCTCATAAAGAATCTACTTGCGAAATTTGGAATCTCTATACCCAGCGGGTTGGGCTGTGCTTTGATATGTCAGTCAGTCAGCTAGTCAGTCAGTCACTCAGTCTTCTTTTATATATTAACATAAAATTAATACATAACAATCTCACATATACGTTATTCTACTACTAAAATATAGATTGCAATGAAAATGCAACTCAGAATTATCATTCTTCCGTCAACAAAATCGAATCGTCCAGCGATTTTGCAAGAATCATCGCATTGTACAACACTATCTGATTAAATCGACAGAAAAATGAGCAAATCGACTGTACCATGCAACTGTAAGGTTAACGAAAGTATAGTTTGCTTCACTGTTCATTGAGGGCTACGAAAGAGATATCCATGAATTGTGTAAAGTGGAAGCAGCAGTGGATGAAGTCTATGGGAAATATACGCTATGGTTCAACCTATCTCAGTAAAAACGGGAGACGCTACTCGAAATTAAACATAATTGATTATTAAATAAATTAGGCGAATTTCAGAAATAAAATTACTTACGTATGAAAGGTACATAACGCCGTCGTTTTCTTTGGAAACAACATTGCTTGAGTTGTTGCAATTCACAACGGCACAGTGAGGCATTTTTATGTTTATTAGTACACGGCTTATATTCGAACAGCCAGAGAGCGACTGAGCCGGGATGAGGCTCATCCCGGCTCAGTCGCTCTCCGGCTGTGTGATGTGAGTTATCCAACACAACACGATCGAAGTTCAAGTTTAGAAATAACGATTTCTAAACTTGAACTTCAGTGCGTTCACATAGACAGAATGAAAATGAAAGAAGCAAAGTCAATCAACCAAACATGAAACAAACCGTAATTAATGTTCATGGGATTCCCCGTGCTCTATTGCCTTATTGAAACCCAGCTGGCATAGAGCACAAAATTGAACATAGACAATAATTTTATTCTCCACGGAACAAATAGTGCTGCCATATAAAAAATTAGGAAAGCGCTAAATTATCCGTTAGGCGCAAAAATTATCAAGTGCCCGCTGAACATAGCAAAAAAGAGCTAGAGCTAGCGCCAAAAGCGCTAAAATGGCATCACTGGGATGAGAGAAGTTCGCCTATTAAAAACACGCGAAGTAGGTAGGTAGACTTTCGCTGTCTATCTCGATATCTGGTCTGTGCAGGATAAGGAAATCGATAGACGCATATGGAACGCCTGGAAGAGCTACTGGTCCTTGAAAGAGCTGATGAAAGGAAACCTTTCATTGTCACTGAAGCGCAAACCCGTTGAAATTTGTATCCTGCCCATCCTAACCTACGACGGTGCTCAAACTTGGTTGCTGACGGAGATCCAGAAGTCCAAACTCAAGGTTTGCCAAAGAGCGAGGGAGCAAAGTATAACCGGTGTCAGGCTGACCGACCATGTTAGAAACACGACACTGCGTTCCATCACTGGCATTGCTGACGTTGGTGCAAAGACCGCTAGGCTGAAGTGGGACTGGGCTGGACATGTGTACCGCATGCACCCCCAAAAATGGGCCAAACTGACCATCGAATGGGTGCCCACTGATGGTCATCGGAATGGAGGCAGGCCAAGACGTCAATGGCGGTACGACCTGGACAGGTTTTTGCCGAACTCGGAAGGGGCAGCACAGCACAGGGAGGAGTGGTCTGAGATAGGGGAGGCCTTTGCCCAACAGTGGGACACTGTGCAGGCTAAATAGAAAAAAAAAGTCATCATATATTTTTTTAAATTAGCCAGTGTTCTGTAATACAAATAACATCGATGTCAGAATTTTTTAGAAACAATTCTAATTAAGTTCTTTGCCAGGTAGCCCCTGGATGTTTTGATGGGTAATATTTAAGTAGGGCTTACCCTTCGAAATATTTAGAGGCTCTTTCTTATAGGTATGCTAGAGATATCCTCTATTGTCTTATGAACTAATTTAAATTACTTGGAACAGATTCCAATGTTGCATGCTGTACGGGTAGCGTACTGCACGGCACATTACATTATAACTTTAGTCTAATAAACTCAACCAACAGCGAAGCACGTCTTTTTATTAGTTTCGACCCGTCGCGGTATGGGCGTCATATTCGCCCGTACATATGGTCCTTCGATACTATAACTGTAACCAGAGCCAGGGTGTGATACGATACCATACCTGTGCTACACGAAGTGAACAGTGAAAACCAAATATTAACAAAATCTAGTGCTTGGTGAAATATTAAACATAAAAGTGTCCTGTGATTCGTTTCCGCTGAGCCTGGCTACCAGGCGAGCTTCTGCGGTATAAAAATGGCAACACAAGAACTTTTACTTAGGCAATCGGCGCTGGAGGAGGCCATTCAAACAATTGAAACAGATTTCAAGAACAGCCCTTCGCGTAATCAACTCTAGAGTACCATGATTAACGATTGGATGCTTTGGAGAAATGCAATTCAGCAACAACAACAGTTGGCTTTCGGCACCAACAGTGCCAACAGGGATTACTTTCGTGAAAAATGTTGTAATTACGACAAGATCACATTAACATACCAACAAACAAAAAACATGATTCAATTTTCAAAACAGAAGCTTGAATTAACTTTACAACAAGAAGAATTAGCGAAACAGTGTGCGCAGTTCACACAAAACATTGCTGAAACCAGCGGAAACAAAAACAACACCGCTGGAGTTATTGCCCAAACAAACCACCAGGAAACATCCCATGAAAAGGCATACGATCAACAAACAGATACCTACTATGCTAAATGAACAGAAAACAAACATAAAAGCTTTCGAATGCGCCATAATGAACATGAACATCACCAATTTAACAGAAAAATGGCAGATGGAGGGCAAGCTGAAAACAATAACATCCCGATGGGAAAACATTGATAAACTGTTCTGGAAGATGGACAATTTATTTGGCAACATGTCACCCTACGAACAACAATATAACGAACTCGGGACCATGTACGAGTCAGCAAAAGCTCAAATCAGCTCAAAATTTTGGGCTCACAAATACCAAGAATCTGCTCCGAAAATAGGATTGCCGACTTTTGAAGGAAACTTTTCTTAGTGGATAACATTCAAGGATTTATTTATTGAAACAGTACATACAAATGCCTTCATATCCAACACCTCAAGTCAAAATTAACAGGCGAAGCTGAACGTCACGTGCAGCATCTACCAATAAGTGCTGAAAACTACAAGCGGTGCTGGGACCTGCTTCAACAGCGGTACAACAACATAAGGATGCTTTTCTCCTACCACGCCAATATCTTACTAAATCAACCGTCTATTACAACCCCATCCCCAACCCAAGGAGACATCTCGTTGTCAGCTGCAGAGCTGATGTACGGCGAACCGCTACGTCTTCCGGGCCAGTTCCTTGCCCTCGAGCCCGAAGAGGTGGTGGACCACAGCAACTTCGCCAGCCGACTGCGAGGCCACATAATCAGACTAGCGCCTCTCAATCCACAGCATGGCACAAGGGGAATAGGCGAACTTTCTTCATTTCCAAAAACCTGGCGGCCACTTCCCA
Organism: Argyresthia goedartella; assembly: GCA_949825045.1. Lineage (NCBI taxonomy): Eukaryota > Metazoa > Arthropoda > Insecta > Lepidoptera > Argyresthiidae > Argyresthia > Argyresthia goedartella. The sequence goes on from OX463819.1 coordinate 2,152,725, forward strand.
CGTCTTTTTGCGCCAGTGACAGCATAAGAGACCACTGCAAGCAACTCCGGCCCGCAAAAGATCATCAGACGAGGCACGAAGACCTACGACATCGAGGTTAAGGGCAAGAGTTTGACCGTGACCATCGACCGCCTGAAGCCAGCGTACGTCGCACATTTTTTTTATTTATTTATTTACATACGTGCTTGTGACCTAACAGTTAACAAAAACCAAATTGACACAAACAGACATTAATTTAGAGTACAAAGAAACAGGTTATAAAGAACACAGACGTTACTTACTTACTTATAACATAGACAAAAAGTGGCGACTTTTGCGAATCCCGTCAAAGAACACTGGAACAAGTCCACCTCAGTCCTCTCTGATATGACATTAAAGAGAGCGAGCGCCCGCGTCACCGGCGCCTCCCGCAGCATCGCCGTCCTCGCCAGCGGGATGTGGAACAGCTTGTGCGTCCTCGCCCGGAGGTAGTTGTTCGGCACATAGAGTCCCAACCGTGCCAATACTAACGGGTTTTCAAGCATGCCCCGGAACACCTTAAACACATATGTAGCAAGTGCGAGGCCCCTCCTGACTTCCAGCTCATTGTAACCAACCATGCCCAAAACGAACAGGGTTGGATACATAAGCGGAAAGAAAGGATAGACCCCGTACCGCTTGAGATATAGGTACCTAATAAATCGATTTTGCACTTTCTCCACCATGACGCTATATTTTGCTTCATGTGGGTGCCAGATAATTGCACTACTTTCCAGTTTGCTTCTAACCAAAGCATTGTACAAAGCACTTACAGCCTCAATGCTCCTAAACTCTCTAGCCTGTCTCATTACAAAACCTAGCTTTTTAAATGCTTGCTTAGTGACATCAACAATGTGATCACGAAACGTTAGATCGGTGGTCATGCGCACCACATGATACGGCTGGAGAGAAACACATGTCCAACCCTGCTGCTACCTCAACCAAAGACGACGAGACTGGTTTCCCGATCACTATCGACCGTGACTACGTCACGGCTTTGCAGGGGAGTATATGTGGGTCATAGGCAGTATAACCTAGGGAACTCCTACAGTCTCACAAAGAACTGGCTTCGCCCTTGCATAAAACACCGGATTTGACGGAATATATAAAAGATCAATGGCCTAATTCATTGAATGAAGAAACACCGATGAGATCAGGCTGTACGGCTTTGAGACCTTTGCCTATGTGTAAGGATAAAGTTGTGAAAAAAACACTAACGAAATGTCAAAGTTGTGATTTCAGTTTCGTGACGTTTTGTTTTCTGTTTCGATTTTCTACCTACCGATTTTTGCATTTGTATTTACTTGAGAGATAACAGAGATTAAATTAATTGCGTGTGTTTTGTGTAGTCAAACGGTGGGCGGATGGCTATAGGCCTCCAGTGAAACACAGTCGGCGACAATGGCGATGTCAAAGGGCTTTAAAGTTCTCGAGAAATCGTCGCCCCCTCATCCGTACAGTGTAATTCTGCAGCATAGAAACAAGGATGACTCCTTGTTGTTTGAGTCACAAGCGGTTGTGTTGCTCTCCTCACAGGAGACGGACACATTGAAGAAGCAGTACCGCAAAGTAGCTGAAGCTTATGGAGTCCTAGGAGTACTTCAGCTGAATTCTGGCGAGAGCTGCCTGCTTTATCTGGTCATAGTCACTGGTTGCCAATCCATAGGGAAGGTTGGTGACCTCGAAGTTTTTAAGATCACACAGACACAGTTCCTGCCGCTGTTTACAATCACTCAAGGTGAGGACCGGGTGTCAGAAGTAAGAAAACTACTCAATTCTGGTACTTTCTACTTTTCTTGGAACAACAACACATCTAAAGCTAATGACAGTCTATTTGATCTCACTCTGTCTGCACAGAGGAAAAGCAAAGCAGCAGCTCCGGACAACAGATTTTTTTGGAACAGAACATTGTATATCCATCTGATTAGATATGGTATAGACTGCGAGGAGTGGCTCACTAGAGCCATGTGTGGCTCAGTTGAGATAAGAACTATCTATGTGGGTCACCGACAAGCTCGGGCGGTGCTGATCTCTCGGCTCAGCTGTGAGAGAGCTGGTACAAGGTTCAATGTGCGGGGTTGCAATGATGATGGTAATGTAGCTAATTTCGTAGAAACTGAACAGGCTGTATACATTGATGATGCTGTATCTTCTTACCTGCAGACCAGAGGCTCAGTGCCTCTCTTCTGGGAACAACCCGGGATCCAGGTGGGCTCACATAAGGTGAAAATGTCCAGAGGCTATGATGCATCTACGAGTGCTTGTGATAGGCACTTCTCCCAGCTAAAGCGTAACTACGGGATATTGGTTGTTGTCAACTTACTCGGGTCCAGCATGATAGGTGGCAGTGAAGGTGAAGCCACACTTAGCAATGCTTTCCAGAAACACCTCAATGATTCTGCACACTCTGATGTTACACAAGTATTATTTGATTACCATCAAGAAATTAGATCAGGCAATGCTGAAAAATGTCTGGCTAAGTTCAAGGATATTATTGAAAAGTATTATGATGTATTAGGAATATTTAGTGCAAAAGGTGAAGATATCTATAACATACAAAAAGGTGTTATTCGGACCAACTGCCTGGACTGCCTCGACAGAACCAACTCCATCCAGACATTCATAGGTCTGGAAATGTTGAGCATTCAGATGATGTTACTGCAATGTATTGACAAGAAACAAAATGTGACTCGGTTTGAAGAAGTCTTTAAGCAGATGTGGATAAACAATGGTAATGAAGTCTCTAAGATCTATGCTGGCACTGGTGCCATTCAAGGCGGGTCCAAAATTATAGACGGCGCGCGATCAGCCGCTAGAACCATACAGAACAATTTGTTGGACAATTCCAAGCAAGAAGCTATTGACATTCTGCTTTTGGGCTCCACATTGAACTCTGAACTTGCAGACAGAACCAGAATACTACTACCATCGAGCATACTTCACACATCACCTCCATTGCTGAGAGAAATGTGTCGGAGGTACAATGAGTACACCCAACCGAACAGCATACGCATCACTATAGGAACCTACAACGTGAACGGCGGGAAACACTTCAGAAGTATAGCTTACAAGGACGTCTCCCTTGCCGACTGGCTGCTCGACTGCCCGAGCTCTTCCTTGGTAAACACCGTTGACGGCAGAGACAATCCCTCAGACATATTTGCTATTGGATTTGAAGAGATTGTAGACTTGAACGCGAGCAATATCATGGCGGCGAGTTCAGATAACGCCAAGGCTTGGAGCGAAGAACTCGAGAAGGTTCTGTGTCGAGACGCGCCCTACACCCTGCTGTCCAGCCACCAGCTGGTTGGCGTGTGTCTGTTCGTGTTCGCTAGGAAGGACCTGATCCCGCACATACGAGACGTCGCGCTGGACTCCGTGAAGACGGGGCTCGGCGGCGCGACCGGCAACAAGGGCGCGGTCGCGATCCGCCTCGTCATCTACGGCACCTCAGTGTGCTTCGTGGCCGCACACTTCGCCGCCGGGCAGTCGCAGGTCGCCGACCGGAACGCCGACTACGCCGAGATCACCCGCAAGATCGCATTCCCGATGGGGCGCTCGCTCTACTCGCACGACTACGTGTTCTGGTGCGGCGACTTCAACTACCGCATTGACCTCGACAAGGACGAAACGCGGCTACTCGTCACGCAGGACAACCTGCAGCGTCTGCTCGACAACGACCAGCTGCTCAAGCAGAAGGCGCAGGAGCTCGTCTTCAAAAACTGCTTCGAGGGCGAGATCACCTTTCGCCCGACCTACAAGTACGACCTGTTCAGCGACGACTACGACACGTCGGAGAAGTGCCGCGCACCCGCGTGGACCGACCGTGTGTTGTGGCGCAGCCGCCGCCACACCGCCGACCCGGACGCCACCTCCGAGCTGGCGGCCGGCAAGCTGCTGCACTACGGACGCGCCGAGCTCAAGCAGAGCGACCACCGGCCCGTCATCGCCATCCTCGACGCGGAGGTGCTGCACGTGAGCTACACGCGCTGCATGGAGGTGTTCTACGAGGCGGTGGCCGACCTCGGGCCGCCCGATGCGAGCGTGGTGCTCACTCCGGAGGACGAGGCCGCGGGTGGCGACGAGGGAGTGTTCGACGACGACGCGATGGCGGGCGTGCTGCGCGCGCTGGCGGGCGCGGGCGAAGTGACGCTCGTGCGCTTCCACGACGAACGCGCGCTCTCCGTCACGTTCCGCGAGCCGCAGCACGCGCTGGCCGCGGCACGCCGGGGCCGGCTCGACGTTGGCGCGCTGCGGCTGCGCGTCGCTCTCAAGTCGCCCGACTGGGTGGACATAGTGCGCGCAGAGATCGCGCTCTGCAGCAACAACACGGTGCCGCTCTCGGGCGAGCCGCTGGCGGAGCGCCCGCTGCGGTCCGCGCCGCCCACGCCGCGCAAGCAGCAGCCAGGCCGCCCGCCCGCGCCCGATCCGGCGCCGCTGCTGCCGGCGCGCGCGCCCTGCCCGTCGCCAGCGCGCCCTCCGCCGCCTCGCCCCGCGCCTCTGCCGCCCGCCGCCGCCGCCCCCGAGACCGACGACGCGGCGTCAGCGCCGCCCCCGTCCGCGCCGCCGCCGCCGCTGCCGGCCGCCGGCGACGCGCCGCCCCCGCCGGCGACCCCCCCCGGCGCGCCGCCCCCGCCCGGCGCGCCACCCCCGATCCCGGCGCGGCAGCCGGCGCCGCCGCCTCTGCCTGCCCGACCTAGGCCGGCGTAATCAGCACGTACGACCGTTCATTAGCTGAATTTATATGTTATGGAAGGATTGCCAGCTATTAGCAGAAGCTTCACTCTCTCAAAGCTTTATTCAAAAACCGCTAAGGTCCAAGAGTGAATGAGCACAGCATATGTTGGCAATGCTGTTTAGAAAAGCATAATCTTTTGTTAAACGCTTCGAAAAAATAATCAAAATTATGATGCCAAGTTGAAGGGTGAAGTTCTTTCTTAGTAGATAGATACCAGTACATTCAATAGGTACTTAATTGAATGTTCATTTCATATCGACCTGGCATTAAATTGCAAATAATGAACCCACATGCATCGAACTTTATTTACTTTTGTAATGTAATTATGACAAGAGTTACTGTATGGTGACGACTGTATTTATTTATTTATACTATAGAATCTTTCTTCATTATTTAGTTAGATCATGTATAACTTCTCCAAATATAGGCACAAGACTGATCTCTCGCTTACACACACATCATGTCAGAGAGCGAGAGAGGTCAGTCACGTGGCCTACCTATAACACAAAACTGTCAACATGTGACCAAATAATTACAAATTATTGTGATTGGTCCCTTTGTTGACACCTTACAAATTGTACGCCTGTAAAGTTTTGTGATATATTAAAGGCCTCACATTTAATTAATTAACAGTGTAACTATATACCTAATTGCTTCTTGTTAGTTATTGATTTATCCTTACTAGGTATATCAAAAAATAATGATGATCTAAAATGTCGTCCTATGTTGGTTCTTATAGAAATTATGTAAAACTTTGTTACACCGAAGATTTTGTTCCAAGGCTGTGTTGTATGTAAGCTTGTAAGATGCATTTCCCATATATACCTATTTAAGATTTGTTTAAGTTTTAGATATTATATTTATTTTAAAATGAAGTTATTGAACAAACTAAATCATTTTTAAACATCCCTAGGGGATGTAATTGTAATGTTTTATTACATGTTTATTTTTATATGTTTTTTATGCAAAAATTATGATTTGATCTGATTTTTATGAAAATTCTTTCTTGATGTTAAGTCAACGAGATTTGCATAAAGCAAAATGTAGCATTTATACGTATAAGTACCTGAGAGCGGCTAACAGGCAAAGTAGTAATGTATAGTTAATGGCATCATCCTAGTAGTCTTTGCATACAGAATACTATTGTTAGTGACTAATTATTTATTCTAACTGTTGTTAGTCGTTTAGTCTTGTTTTGAACATTATATCTATGTATGCCAGAATGTTGCACAGTAGATGACTGGTGTTGTCACAATAAAAGTATTCAATATATTCATGTTGTGTGTTTGCCTATCCATCAACTGTTATTAACCTTTTGACCGTCCCAGTCAGCACTTGCCAACAACTGAAAGTCATCCCATGGTGCCACGTCAGCTATAGCCGACTCAATTTCATATCAAAAGAGAACTCATCTTTTCTTATGAATTAAGTTGTATTTTGCATATCATAGCAAACATGTGTGGCATGTGAGTTGTCACATTTTGTATGTGATGTATGGCGGTCAAAAGGTTAAATAACCAGACCCAGACAAAAATGAGTTAAAATAGAATCTTTGGTGACTGGACAAGAGCTGTTGCATTTCAAGCTATTGCGTAGTGTGTTAGTTAATTTCTAAAATATCCAGAGACTCATTCTAATCAAGCTATATTTAAACCTCAGGGAAGAGGAATAGGCAGAAAATCAGCATAACACGGAATCCTGATTCTGTGTTAGCAAGAGCGGAGCCACTTCCTATTGTCTCAGTTAAATGTTATTTATAATAATAAATAAAATAATACCTTGGACACTATTTACACACATTGATCTAGCCCCAAACTAGGATTCCCAGTATCTTGGGTACTAGACAACGACACACATACTTATATAGATACTATACTTAGATAGATAGACAACCATGACTAGGGTACAAACATCCGTTCTCATCAAACAAATATTTGCCCCCCCCGGGACCATTGGCTTCGAAGGTTACTGCCGACTCGCCCATTCGGGTCGTTATCATTGCATGTATCAAAAAACTGTATTCTTTATGGCAATAAACATATCTTATTAGATGATTATTATATTTAGTAACACACTACTGTGTTGCGATATAATCAGATTATATCAGGTCATTCATACTTTCATTGAATAGTCAAGTACCAAAGTGCACAGCTCACATGACAAAGTAAGGTGTAAACAAACATTTGATTTTTTAACCTTTATTGATTGCTTGGATTCTTCTAGTTAACACAGATTTGCAGCTAATACATATATTATTTCTCTTACATCTTATGCCTTCTTGGGGAAGGCATGGCCATAGATAACATCGGCAATACCAACAAGTCCAACGATGCACAGACCAACGGTCAGACGGTACAGGATTCCATCGAAAGCACCTCCCTTCAGGAACACTGGCAAATCATTGTCTTTCTGGAAATGTAAATTACAAAGGTAAGCTTTGATAGTTGTACAGGCAGCAGCTTACACTTCAACTAATATATATTTGAAGGAATATTACGGTTACTGATTACCAATACCCGGTTCATGATTCATTTTGCCACTTCAAACTTGGGTCAGAGTGTCGATAAGGATCAAATGATAACAATCAAAACGTAACTGACCTGGAACTGAGCCTGCTTTTTGACAATAGACTGAGGGACAGGGCCGAAGGGGATGTTGGTCCCAGGGATGTTCTTCCTTACACCAGCAGCACACGCGGCCTCGGTCACTGTGGACATGTGAGCGGTGTTGTAGGTGATGGTCGGCGGCTCCACTCGCTGCAGGGCGATCGGCGCCTGAAACAACGTACATAATACATCGTGAAAACCGCCCCAAATAATCTCGTGCGGAGAACATTACCAAGTGCTTGTACTCACAATAGGGAGGAGTGGCGCCTGGAGGTTGGAGGCGGTGACCAACCTGCCGGTAACTTTGCTCAATTGGTGGTACATTTTTAGTGTTAATTAGATGTCGTTCGTTGGAAAATTCACAGCACCCTGTTACGAAACAAGTAGTAGGTACCGACTTACTTTTATCATGGCCGTTCTGAAACGGTAGGATAATAGCTGACAGATAAATATTAAATTAGAAAACACGTTTTGCCTACTATTTTTATCAAGATGTCATGATTTTTTAAAAATAAATATTGGTTTTAGAAATATTTTTATTTCATTCGTTCGTTTTTATTTCATTGATTCATTCCAAAACAATAAATCAATACCATTGTTCAATCAATAATCTTGGTTTTTGAATAAAACGTACGACGAACCACAAAATGTAACCATCTCAAAAAATAATAATTAAAGAGCCGATTGCAAGACGAGACCAATTTTATTTCGTATAAATATATGCACATCCATTTTGAATCAGTATCGGTATTTATCAGAGCTTTAAATAATAAATATGTGAATACTACATATTGCGAAGATACTTTGACAAGATTTTATCTGTCAGTATATCTTATATTATAAATTATAGTAGTAATCTTTAGTTTATAGTGGCAAGACTACTAAACTCTTGCTAACGTTCAGAAATAAGATCTATTTTCATCCAGCCCTGATAGTTTTCTGTAAAGGAAATATTAGTTTTACTTACCGATCTATCATGTATTTTGCAAAGCCTAAGTGAAGTTCCTTTGACACATGATTTCTGCTGATTTTTTCATTATTCAAGCAAAACCGCGCAATTAATATTCAGTTTCTAAATGACAGCTCCAGATAAGACTCAGATTTCAGAACTTTCTTAGCGCCATCTTTCTTTTTACTAGTCCGACAAGTTTGTGAACACGTTGTTTGCATGAGGTAAGCCGCTGAAAATAAGGTTTTAAATGCTTTTGTTGCTAAAATTTTGCAATTTATTGTTCCCCGCCATCCAATAGTTACGATACAACAAGAAGTTTTAGTGAAAAGTTTATATTCGCAGTTCGAAATTCAAGTAACCTCATGTCTCCTGTCAACCAATTTGGCTGGCGATACTGTTTTGTTTTTCATATTCTCGCCGTCACAAACCTCTGGCGGGCGGCTGTTGTATACCAGTGCTAACGAAAAACAAAAACCAACAGATAAACGATGCAGATCTTCGTGAAAACCCTCACGGGGAAGACCATCACCCTCGAGGTGGAGGCTTCCGACACCATCGAGAATGTGAAGGCTAAGATCCAGGACAAGGAGGGCATCCCTCCGGACCAGCAGCGACTGATCTTCGCCGGCAAACAGCTGGAGGACGGCCGCACGCTCTCGGACTACAACATCCAGAAGGAGTCCACCCTCCATCTGGTGTTGAGGCTGCGAGGAGGTGAGGCTGAGGCCGACCACTAACAACACCCACCCACCAGACCCCAACTAAAATCATCAAGTGTTAACTTATCTGGACTGAAGATTATCTTTGCTAAATCACAGTTTATTTCTATCTGGACTGAAGAACCTCCTATTTGAATTTGTGGTTATGTACTCACAAGCAAGAGAAAAATTATAAGTGGTATGATGTCCTCCTCATAAGTAGTTAGAAATCTGTTCTGTTCTCGATATCTCGCAAGTCATTAATATTCTTGTGATAGTTCCTCCAAGTCCGCATCAATCAAGATAATCTACATCCATACAGACATTTTCTGAAATTAATAACTTGCCTGCAACTTTAGCCCTAATCTGAACAACTCAATTCCAGGTATCATTGAGCCGTCCCTCCGTCTGTTGGCCCAGAAGTACAACTGCGTGAAGATGGTCTGCCGCAAGTGCTACGCACGCCTCCATCCCCGCGCCACCAACTGCCGCAAGAAGAAGTGCGGTCACACCAACAACCTCCGCCCCAAGAAGAAGATGAAGTAGATGCAATGCTGTATATTTAATCTCATTACATACCATCATACATGATATTGAAGCAACTTCAAGTTACAATAAAGTAATAACACTTTTATTTGTTTGGTTTTATTGGTTTGTAAAGTTGTTAGGCAGCTATGTTAGGTGATATTATTGGATAGCTCTAATATCTGGTGAGCCGCTTCAGGATATTACAACCAATAGGACCTAATATGAGGTGCAACAAGTGGACTTTAAATTTCAAATTAAGGTGGAGAGATTACATGTAGCATGTTGAGTATTCAAGGCTCCTGGGGAGCTTGAGGATATACTGCCTCCCCACCAGGTTTGCCAATGACATGTTGGTTGAGTGTTGAGAATTTATAGGTTTCTAGGTGAGTGGAAGCTGGAAAGGACAAGAAACATGCATAGTAACAGCTCGTTGGTCGTGGTACACCTCGACAGTTCACCTAGGTGGACCACGAACTTTTTTTTTTGTTGGTGGTCTACTTTTCCTTTGATGAAAAAATAATCTTAAAAACGTATGGTTCTTGGTCCAACTGTGAAAAATCTAAGTTGTAACAAAATAATGCATATCTTTTCTAGGAACGAACCGACGATTTGCAGCAGGTATGAGTTAATAATAATATACAATAAATCATAAGTTATTGGAAAGTTCATAATAGACATGTTAACACTGCACCAAAAATTTATTTCTACCAAAATAAACAACCGTATTATCTCGCTCAAATTACACATTTTTAACGTAATTTTTTATAGGGCTTAACCGACGGTAATCTCATTATTAATCAATTGTAACAGAATGTCGCGTATGTCGTCATCATCGTCCATGTAAATATATTTCCTCTTGTTGCAAAATGTATTTTTTTTGTATGTCTTTCAATGCGTATTGTGTACTATTTTTTTAAATTTTTAATGATAGTATTCTGCCACGTTGTTTGTGCGATGCCTTTCACCGAACACGCTCAGCATTTGGATAAAGTGTTTCGTCATCCAAAAATTCCCTATATATTTAAAGAAATAATTTTGTTCTTCTCTTTACTTTCATCTTTTATATATTGCAAACCATCCTGGATTAATTCATTAGGTAAAAGTGCACTGTTGTTAATCCAACTAATCTCTTCTCTGTCTTGCTTTTAAGACTTAATTTTTTTGATTTTTTCCATAGAGCTCGTTCCCAATGGTAAAAACATCCTCGTAGTACATCGGGGAAAGCTTCTTGCACAGAATGTATTGCCCCTATTTCGAAATCACAATGAAATTTAGCAGATTTAAATTCTGGCAGTTGAGATACCATCAACTGGAAAACAATATTATATGTCTCCTGCTGCTTTTTATTTGGCACATATATTAATGGCTTTGTTTTTGTAACCGTTGTTGTGCTGCCATCATCGCCATGAATAATATACTTTTTTTTTTTTCCGTCTTTATCCCTAAGGAAAGGCAATAGCAATCAAAGCCGTACAGCCATGTCTTCAGTGTTTACATCTTCTTATTCCGTTTCCGAGGTTTCGAAAGGCCGAAGCCAGGTCTTCCGTATTTCTTGTTTTTAAGGCCAAAGCCGAGTCTTCCGTAGTTTTGTTTTTTAAGGCCGAAGCCAGGTCTTCCGTATATCTTGTTTTTAAGGCCGAAGCCAAGTCTTCCGTAGTATGAATAATATACAATTGATGAAATGGTGCTGGACACGCATCAAATGTCACCAAAAAATTCAATGAACACATTTTTTTATATTTTTCCGATTATCTTCCGATCAAAAAATTATTATACGTAATCCTGTTGTAATAATCTGCCAATATAAAATCTGCAAAATTAATCGGTACACACATTTATTACTTTTACCAGTCATTACTAGCATTATTAATAGATAAAAAGAGAACATATAGGCAGTTAATTAAAGAAAGGGGTCACACATAAACCAGTATAGTGAACCACGAACAAAACATAATGTTTCTAGGTGGACAAAGGTGGCCCACGAACACATTTTTTTGTTCGTGGTCCAAGTTGGATGATGTTGTAATGTGTGTCCAACTAGGTGAACTGACTGTCGAGGTGTACCCAGACATATGATGAGATACTACGTATGGTGTACCACGACCAACAAGGGAGTAACAGGATACTTTTTATTCCACAATAAATTCAAATAACAACCACAATGACAATACAACACATAACTGCATTATGTACTGATCTACTAGACTTCAATAAGCCACCTGAACTTGTACCGTTATTGTTTTCTATATTCAGTGTGAATTGATGCCCACTCTACAGTAAGAGTTTTTTACCCTTCTCACTTTCCACGAACATCACCTCCCGATCCCCCATGATTGAAATCAGATTTTTAATTGGTTAAGCACAACAAACAAACACTTCGATAATATGAGAGACTCGTAATGCAACAAACACTTCGATAATATGAGAGACTCGTAATGCAACAAACACTTCGATAATATGAGAGACTCGTAATGCAACAAACACTTCGATAATATGAGAGACTCGTAATGCAACAAACACTTCGATAATATGAGAGACTCGTAATGCAACAAACACTTCGATAATATGAGAGACTCGTAATGCAACAAACACTTCGATAATATGAGAGACTCGTAATGCAACAACAATCATGCAGCAAAAAAAAAAATACTCTTTAATTTTTTAACTAACTTTATTGCTAGGAAAATAAAAATGGCATGACGAATTTAGACTAAAAAGAGGCTTGACGAATCAATACTTAAAGTTGACTTGACGAATTGGCCTTCTTTTGGGACTTGACGAATCGCACCTACTTATAATAAGACATTTTTTGACACTTGACGAATTACAACTAAATATTGACTTGACGAAATGTCAAGTCTTGGGATCTAGGAGACATTTTCCGACCGGGCTTCTCTACAAATGACCGCCTACAGACACTAAACCAGATTATCGAGAAACTCTATGAGTTCAATAAACCTCTCTAATTAACTTTCGAAGACTACTCGACAGTACGGCTACGTAGAAAGCATCTCACTCATAAAAAAAATCCGGTCTTAATAACCAGAATATCAACCCCACCTATATCAGCATTATTCAAGCTGTGTACAACAATAGTACATCCAATATAAAACTTATATCCCCTGGTCCGACATTCCAAATAGAAAGAAGTGTAAAACAGGGAGACCATCTGTGTCTGAAATTATTCACAAGCACCCTTGAAGAGGTCTTCAAAAGGTTGGCAGGACAGGGGCATTGCCGTCGGCGATCAAAGGCTGAAAGACCGCCAGTTCGCCGACGACATTGTACTGTTCGCGTCATCACCATCAGAACTCCAGTCAATGCTCCAAGAACTTAGCACCGCAAGCCTTAAGGTTGGACTAAAGATGAATCGGTCAAAAACCTAACTCATGATTAACTAACGGCGCAAAGCGTAAGCTAGTGGTCGATGGGCAGGACATACAATACATACGTCGACGAGTACACATACTTGGGCCAGACCAGATAGTGTTCTTCGCAAATAGGCAGGACAAGGAAATCGAACGACGTGTTTCGAACGCCTGGAAGAGCTACTGGTCAATGAAAGAGCTGATGAAGGGCAACCTTCCATTGACCCTGTAGCGCAAACTCGTCGATATGAGCATCCTGCCCATCCTAACCTACGGCGCACAAACGTGGTCATTGACCGAACGTCAGAAGTCCAACTCAGGTTTGCCAGCGAGCGATGCAGCGCAGTATTAGATCGCCTCCGAAACACCACACCGCGCTCTAGAACTGGCATCGCGGATATAGGAGTTCAGACTGCCAAACTCAGGTGGACCTGAGCCGAAGGCACCCCGATAAGTGGGCGAAAACAGCAACTGAATGGGTGCCTAAAGACGGACTTCGGCGTAGGGGAAGGCCCAGAAGGAGATGGAGGGACACTGGACAAGTTTGAACCACATTGAGGCAGTATGGCTTCGGATAGGGATGTGTGAGCTCGAAATGGTGAGGCCTTTGCCCAGCAGTGGGACACCGTTGAGGTTACCTAAAAAAAACCAATGATATACTTATATTTGATTTACTATTTCATGATTTCTTAAAAGTTGTAACTCATTTTCCAGTCCTCTTCTCGGCTGCTGTATCCTTACTTAACCACAATTTCATCAATCCCTGCCAACAGCGTCTGTTCATTGGCAGCTCCACCACAGGACGGAGCGTAATCCGCCTTCATCTCTTGGGTTCACCGACAGAACCCCACATAGCTCCTGTACAGGTCCCGATCAGCCGCCGCCACACACTGCGGCCCCGCCGCGTACAGCCCGACGTGTCGCCGGTACAGCTCGGTGGCGGCGCGCGGCACAGTCGGCGGTATGACGTCAGCGCTGCTGTCGATGCGCAGCGCGGAGGTGACGGTGAGCGCGGGCGCGGCCACGGAGACGGCGAGCGGCGTCGGCTGCGGCTGCGGCTGCGGCGGCTGGAGGCGCGGGTTGGACTTGCGCTCGAAGTTCACATAGCGTTTGTAGCTGGGGGGAGAACATCGGTGAGCTCAGGCCGCGCCAAGTATCTTTCTCGCATAGGATAAGGTTGGGCCAATGAGATCTGTATCTATTAATGCTTCAAAAATCAGCAGAAAGATCGAGCTAGAGAATGGATTTCAATTTAACTATTAGGGCGGGTTATCAGTGATAACTGAATGAGCCATAGACAAATCACAACAAATTTGCAAGCAGTGCAACCGAAGTCAATATCCTATTAGATTGATTACACAGGAAGTGTTAACAGTTAATTTCATCTGAACTCGAACACTTTCGATCTGCCTATTCGTATTCGTGCGCCAGGCTCTGTTGCTTTTCAGTAGTTTCGTGTGGACTCGAGTAAATCTATAATAGACTGATCTAAAATCGAATGTTATAATACTTAGAATATTCCCATTCGACGCCAGCCGCCCTGAAACTTCACAATCAAGTACTACGCCACAAAAATAATAAGACACATGATAGGAATCTCACGTCTGATGCCACACCTGAATCCCCATCACACCTGTCAAACAAAAAAGCTTCAAGACGTGCGCGACACGAGACGGAAGATGCCTGTCATGCGCCTAATTATTTTTGGTCGCGTAGTATCGAGTAATCTCATTACCCCAGGGTTAACATCAACTCTCAAAAAGTTTCGTCTCGTCCCCTCACATGATCAAGTCCCTCCTGTTCGGCTGCGGCACGCTGACCCTCTCGCTTGTGCGTACGCGCAGGAAGCTCGTGCCGTCTCGCTCGCACATTCGGGGCGCGGCCAGCAACGCGACGGCACGCGCCAGCGGGGAGGGTGGCGGACGCGGGGGGGACACCGAGTCGTCGGAGGAGCACGAGTCGTCCGAGCTGGGGTGGGATCACCACATTATAAATATATATGTATATTTATCGCAGAGCGCCAGAACGAGCGGATTATTTTTTCAAATATTTAGTAATTCAGTTGCTTTGTCTTAGTAATGTGTCACTTAAATTGCCTCTGGCCCCACATAACGATCCCCAGTGTCGTGTGAACCATAATCAAGGCCGTCACAAACATCCAAGACCTGTACCTGCAGTCTCGACAAGGATCGGTTGTAAAGTGAAAAATTTGCTAAATAAAAGAGTTTGCGACACTGATTGTATAAATAAAATATAATATTCAACTCTTTTATTTTGCAAAGATGTTACTTTACAACCGACATCGCTCGTACAGCGCTCGCTATCTTTGTCGAGACTGCAGGGCCTGGGCTTTTTTCTTCCAACCCAGGACCTCTCGCTCGGGAGCCCAGAGCCTCGAACTGCAACGCAACAGAGATCATCACTCGTCATCATCATCATCATTGTAAGGCCCTTCTCCCATTACGACACGCATATGCGACGAGATTTCTACACGACTCTCGGAAACTTGTCGCCACGAAGTAGCTCGTTTGATTTTAGGATCGCACATTACGTTACCGGTACCCTGCATTCAAATGTGAGATACTTCATGGCGATATAAATTTAATCATGTATCAAAACGTATATATTACTTAACTTAAAAAAAACTGAAGACCTGTGGGGTATATCAGTCAAAGTCATTGGTTCAATAATACTTTTATAGCCCCCAAACCTAGCTTATATATTTAATAAATGTGTTGATGATGGAGCTTTCCCAGACCTCATGAAACACAGTAAACTGATACCTCTGTTCAAGTCGGGAGACAAGGGTGATCCTACAAATTTCAGACCAATATCTGTTCTTCCAGCACTAAGAAAAAATTTTGAACAAATTATACTCAATCAAATGCTCTCACACTTCAACCGTACAAAACAACTCCACAACAAGCAATACGGTTTCACTAGGGATAAATCGACTACGGTTGCAGGTATTACTCTTATATCTCATATTTATTCTGCATGGGAGGCCGCACAGGATTCTATCGGTGTTTTTTGCGATCTGTCGAAGGCATTTTATTGTGTTTATCATGATACGCTACTAATGAAATTAAATCATTACAGAGTTAGAAATAAAGCGTTGGATCTACTAAGATCATACCTAAGCAATATAATTCAAAAGGCAGAAGTCAACGGCGTTAAATCTGATGGATCGGGAATAAAAATTGGCGTTCCACAAAGTTCCATATTAGGTCCTTTCTCATTCCTTATTAACGATCTGTCTTTCATGGTGGAGAAATTGACTAACATAGTGTTGTTTGCTGATGATACTTCACTGGTCTTCAAAATTGAAAGAAAAAAAGAAGATTTTGATGATGTCATGGAGTATTATCTTTAACCTTGAATTGGTTCACAGTTAACAATTTATTGTTAAATGCTGGTAAGGTCAAAGTCAAAGTACTTTATTACTGAAGATATTTACATATACGCAGTCAGGTCATAAGTTCTGTCACAAAATAAAAACTTTTGAATTTAGAACGCTGGCCACAAAAAAGTTTATTGAATTCGAATTTCGAATTTTTCATGAAAATAAAAATGTGTACTTTTTAGAATTTTCCTCATTCTTAAATATGGAGTGGACACTTAAATAATAATAATAATAATAATAATAATCGTTTATTGCAGGCATAAAAGCCCATAGAATAAATTACACATTATGTCAACAATAAAATAAAATTAAAATTCAAATAAATCATTACAAAATAAAAATGTCAAAAAATTTAAAAATAAAAACACACACACGGCAGGGGAAGAAGGACGAGTGCCTAGGCTACCCACTAACGTGTAGCCTCACCCAGTGAGCCAGCAGCGGCGAGTCCCACCGTCCAGCCAACGTGCGAAGAATGGAGTTGGAGCTGCCGCGTACGCGCGCTAATAGCGAGGCGCTGCGTTTCCTAATGATCGCGGCAAAGCCGTCGACCCTTGCCTCCGCAAACATGCCTGAGGCGCTGCAGTACCGCGGCAGGCCCATCACCACCATTAAAGAAGACCGTGTCGCAGTTATTGCGTTGCATCGTTGCGGTTACGCGCCAATTCTGATTTTCGACTTACTGAAAAATTTGAATATAACCAAAAGATTCGTTTATCGTACCATAAAACGATACAATGAAGACTCTAGTATAGATGACAGGTCAAGAAGTGGTCGCCCTCGCTCTGTTAGGACTCCAGCAATGATAAAAGCTGTGAAGGCGCGAATTCAAAGAAATCCCCTACGTAGGCAGAAACTGTTGGCCCTTCAGATGGGGTTAAGCAGGACCACGGTGAAAAGGGTGTTAAATGAAGACTTAGGGCTTAGGGCATATCGAAGAAAAACAGGACATCGTTTGGACGCTCGTTTAATGGACCTGAGACTGAAGAGATGCCGCGCTTTGTTGAAGCGGTACGCGGGAAAAAAGCATCGGGAAATTATTTTTTCGGATGAAAAAATTTTCACCGTGGAAGAGAGCTACAACAAACAAAATGATAAGGTGTACGCACACAGCAGTGAAGAAGCAAAAACCGTATTCCGCGTGTCCAACGAGGTCATTTTCCATCCTCGCTCATAGTTTGGTTGGGAGTCTCTTATTGGGGCTTAACTGAGGTACATTTTTGTGAGAAAGGCGTAAAAACGAATGCAGTTGTGTATCAAAATACAGTCCTCAAGAACCTTGTGGAACCTGTTTCTCATACCATGTTTAATAACAGGCACTGGGTATTCCAACAAGATTCTGCGCCAGCTCATAGAGCGAAAAGCACACAAGACTGGCTGGCGGCGCGTGAAATCGATTTCATCCGGCACGAAGACTGGCCCTCCTCCAGTCCAGATTTGAGTCCGTTACATTACAAGATATGGCAACACTTGGAGGAAAGGCCTGCTCAAAGCCTCATCCTGATTTGGAGTCACTCAAGGCATCCTTGATTAAGGCAGCCGCCGATATTGACATGGACCTCGTTCGTGCTGCGATAGACGACTGGCCGCGCAGAATAAAGGCCTGTATTCAAAATCGCGGGGGTCATTTTGAATAAACTTTATTACCATAAGAATCTATGTTTTTTAAGTTCATTTTGCTATATAAATGTTTACATAAATAATAAACATGTCTAAATTATTTCATATTGCACATGTGACAGAACTTATGACCTGACTATGTACTTAGCAAAAGTCAATTTTGCCTCTTCTCTACATTGGACCACTGTGGGAGAAGAAGGGCGTAGAAACTCCCACAGATTTATTTTTAGATCTCTTTTAAAAATAGGTTGTGCTTAACTATTACAAATATGAAAAATTTAATTATTATGATTAATAAGCAGGAATAAATAATTACAAAATTATTAACAGCAAGGCCTGTGTTGAGCTAGATTGACCCCATACAGTCCCGTCATTTAAGTAATCTTGAACATTGTAATATCCCTTTTTTGACAAAGTCGCTTAAACATGCTTTTTAAATTGCTCAAATGGCAATCTCAAGATCTCCAGAGGTATCTTATTATAGTAGAGAATACACTGACCCTTGAAAGAATTGCTAACCTTCGCGAGTCTAAATCGGGGCGCACACAGTCTGTGATTATTTCTTAGGTTAACATTACAACTATCGCTAAGTTTGGAAAATGTTGTAAGGTTCTTGCGTACATACATTATGTTTTCGAAAATAAATTGACTAGCTACTGTTAGTATGTCAATTTCTTTAAAAAGCTCTCTTAAGGAGTCTGTTCGTTTTAAATTATAAATTGCTCGAATAGCACTTTTCTGTAAAATAAAAATAGTTTGAATATCCGCTGCTTTCCCCTACAACAAGATACCATAGGACATGACACTATGAAAGTAACTAAAATATACTAGCCTAGATGTAGCCACATCCGTGCTTTGTCTGATGTTCCTAACAGCGTAAGCCGCAGAACTTAATTTACCAGCCAATTTATCTATGTGGGGTCCCCACTGCAATTTGCTATCAATGGTTATTCCAAGAAACTTCGTATTATTTACTAATTCTAACGTGCTGTTGTCTAACACTAAACTGGTCTCAACTTGCCTGACATTTGGAAGTGAGAATTTGATACACTTTGTATTGAGAAATTTAATTTGAGAAATTTTGTAAGGTTCTTGACCTTACAAAATTTCCCAAACTTAGCGATAGCTGTAATGTTAACCTAAGAAATAATCACACTACTTGCGCCCCGGTTTAGACACGCGAAGGTTAGCAATTTTTTCAAGAATCAATGCTTTCTCTACTACAACAAGATACCTCTGGAGATCTTGAAATTGCCATTTGAGCAATTTAAAAAACCATGTTAAAGCGACTTTGTCGAAAAAGGGATATTACAATGTTCAAGATTACTTAAATGATGGGACTGTATGAGGTTAATCTGGCTCAACACAGACCTTGCTGTTAATAATTTTGTAATTATTTATTCCTGTTTATTAATTATGATAATGACATAAGTATATATTTTTGTATTAGTTAAGCATAAGCAATTTTTAAAAGAGATCTAAAAATCAATCTGGGAGTTTCTACACCCTCCTCCCCCACAGTGGTCCAATGTAGAGAAGAGGCAAAAAACAACGTTTGCTAAGTATATGTAAATATCTACAGTAATAAATACATTTGGAATTTTGGACTAGTCTTCGAGACTCACGCGCTTTGACAACTTGTTAAACTGCTATTAAACACATTTCAGTCAATCACGTGCCGCTGTTTTTTATCGATCTTCGATTAAACGCCTGTTACATTGAGCACTCTCTCAGGAACTGGGGATGAGACTCACTCGCTACAGTTGTCGCTGGGCGGCGCGCGCGCCAGACTGCGCTTGGCGCCGCCGCGGACCACGAACGGGCTGTAGTTGTGTGTGAACTGCGGCGCCAGGTCGCGCAGAGTGTGGCACATCTGGAACACGATGATCACTTATCAATTATTCTTCTTCTGGTACAGTACCATCGACGACCCGAATGGCCGAGTCGGCAGTGACCCTGCCTACTGTAGTGTGTCACCACCTTTAGCCTATACGTCTCTATAATAACCAATGTCCGTGTCCATCCTGAGTGAATAAACGCCCGTCTTTGAATCAACAAACACGTCTCTCACTACATCCCATAGGCCCATCCTTATATGGCGACCTTGCCAGGCCAGCCTGCCCTAAAAGGCAGTGCTGCGCCGAATGGCATATTTCGTGTAAAGTGAAATGAAATGTTGGACTAAATGTGAAATAAAATGTGAAACGGACAAAAAGTGCTAAACTATACCTAAATAACTACAGTAAGAAAATTATACCTTTATACATATAAATAAACTGTTAATAGATTCAATATATAAGGAACTACTTAAATAAATAAAATAATGGACATTTAAATGAAGATTAATATTACAAGAAAAATATATATCTACAAAATTAAGAAGACCGCAAAATAAAACTAGAACCAAAAGCAGAACCAGTGACCAAATTAAAAACCAAATTACCTAAAAACCCAAATTATAAAGAGGATTCCTGCCGGGTGCCGGGTGATCTGTGCAAGTCTAGATGATGTGTGACGCAGGGCGCAGGGCGAATTGTACGCTGTACAATGTACGGGTCCGATGAGGAGCAGCTGGGAGATGTGTCCCGGAGCGAGCTGCAGCAAGCATCAAGGCGACGAATAGGATCGACAGGTAACAGGCGAAATCTGCGTGAGCGTGAGTCGTAACCAACATGTATTATTTTTTTGTTTGTTTAGTGATTTTCGTAAGATATTTAATTTGTTTTTTGTGACGATTGAGTAGTTAACAATTACTGGCATAATTGTTTATTTGTAAATGTAAAAAAATAATGAACGAGTAGAAATTTAATATTTAAGAATTTAAAATTGTTTTGTATTTGTGTGCTTTACTACCCCGAATATGGTGTAATTTAAACACTTCAGATTCATTTGTAAAGGGTTGAGTATATAAACGTATGAGAGTATGAATATCATATTTGAATAAAAGTAGGTATTTACATACTTAAAAAAGAGAAGAAAGTTCTTTGTGTGAAAGTTAATAAAATATTATTTGACAAAGGTGATGATGAATTAAATAGATTTAGAAGGCGACGAGAATCAATATAGCAAGTGATAGCATTTTAAAAGATGAATAAAAAGAAGTATTATGATTATGTATATGAAAGGGTGATGGTGGCGATGATGAATGTGGGATGAATTAGTAAAAGAGATGTGACGTGTGATGATTTGTGTGATTATACCTCCCTATAATACGCAAAATATACATAAAAGTTCATTTTTGTTATTGTTTGTCATCTCTAAACCATCCATCAGTAAATTATCTATTTTTCTTCATTTAAGTAACTAAAACAAAAATATTCTAGGTAAATTTTAGAAGTCATAATTTGTCATTAAGTGTTACTAATAGAGTATTATAGAAAAATATTCAGTTCCAGTTATAAACAAATGTGTAGAATTCAAACCATTGGATGCATGTAACGCGATGCAATACAATACAGATAACAACAGAAAACCAAATTACCAGACCACCTAGAAATTGTTTAGAAGTTGCCAAATTTGGAGACCACCTAGAAATGTTTAGAAGTTGCCAAATTAGGAGACCACTGAGAAATTGTTTAGAAGTTCTGACGAGAATGTATCGTAACGATACCTAGCAGCTCTTATTACAGCTGCACTTCTGTAAAAGTAATGATGATATTCTAATATAATGAATTAATAACTCAGATAACTTTATTAGAAACCGTATTTGGTGATGGATGTTGTTCGAGATTATAGGGTTCAGCAGAGGAATGAAGTATTGAACCGTATGTTAAAATAAAGCATGTAGTGATTGAAAATAGAGCGTGATGTTTGAAATAATAATGATGGCGTGTTAGAGATAAATAGATAAGATGAATGATGTACTTTTAGAAGAACCAATAATATTTTCATTTTTATTTCAGCATTTTGAAAAATGTTCAGATTAGTTACAGTACCAGTTTACAGTAACAAGCAAAATGCCTGTAAAAAAATATTAGAACTACGGAACCACAATTTCATTCTTACAATATAAGTTTGCTGTAAGCAGTGCACAGTATTACTGCAGTGAAACATTTTGCGATAAAGAAAGTAACTATAGAATTATAGTCTGACCAACAAATGTGGTCACTTCGAAATTAGTTGCAATTTTTTTTTAGTTTTTTAAAAATTAGAACAAGATAGATAATAGGATGTTTACGAATTTTCAGTTTAAGATCGAAATAAAGAGATTTTTTTGCTTTGCTTTGCTGTAGTCATAAAGTCAGTTTAGATAGAAAGTGGAACTTTATTGTCATAACTTTTTTATCGGATTTTATTGTTTATTAAACCCCTGTTTCGGTTTAAGGCTATTTTGGAAAATTTTGGAATATCAATTCATAGTCTGAATGGAAGATGAAGAATTTATAAGATAAACAAAAGAGCTACCTGTATGAATGAACGTGTGAATAAAAGATGTTATATTAGGATTATTATTTTTTATGGAAGAAAGATTGATGAATACAAAGTAAATAGAATGGGTATCTATGTATGACTGTAGTTAGCCAGTACCTAATTAGAATGAACGATGATATGATGATGATAAGTTTAATTAGTAATTGATATTTTGAAAAATTTTAGGATTTGAGGATGTTTGATCAAAACAGTAAGTAATATTTAAGGGAAGATTTATTTATGTACGACTAGGGTATGTCGCCTAGCTCCTCTAGACAATGATGTTAAGTAAAAGAGTGATTGTGTACGTTTTTAGATATCTTAGCATATTTATTTTTTATGGCAGTGTTTAAGGCGAAGACGAGATTTTGAATTACTTACTACAAAGGATAGTTGTATTATTGTCTGGTAAAAGAATGTTGGTATTGTTTAGAAAGAAATGTAGATAAGTATATGATTGTTCCTAGTAACAATGTAAGAGAATGTATGGAAAGTTGATCAGTACTGAGTCATGGCCACTGAGAAAATAAGTTAGTTAGGAATACTTCGTTTGGTATGATTTCGATAAACAGTTGGACTGATCATCCGACATGAGATTCATAAAACTCGAAGGATTCATTTGAATTGAGTTTAAGTTATGTTTTAGTATGATAAGTGACTTTTGGCGTGTCCAATATGTTATTGTATAATCATCAAAGTCAAAAGGTACAAGGTACAAGACACGACTCCTTCCTCTTCGATCATGATGTGAACAAGTTTCCTTCGTGATAAAGTTGGATATCGATGACCAAACAAGCTCGCAAGCAGGCTCAGGCAGGTAGACCTGGAGCCAGGTACTAGTAGTCTATGTATTTAAGTATTATATATAGTAAATAAATACCAATGTGTATAAAAAGTACTTATAAAAGTGCACTCACTATATGTGAATAATAAATATGGATCCGGATCCCGTTTATTAAAGTATCTACCAATATGAAGTGATAAGAAGATTATAATAAAGACTATGATTGAAAGAGATTGTTTATGAGATGACAGTATATTTTGCTAGATTTTGAAATGATGGTTATGTTATTATATTATGTTTATGTAATACAAACTTTATGTAGGGTATGTTTTAGGTGAGATATTGAAGTTTTTTTATGAAAAGGACATAAATGAGATATGATTAATATAAAAATGGTATTTACTAGATATATGAAAGAAAAAAAAGTTTGAATAAAACATAGACAAAGAGAGAAAGAAAGTCAGAGGATATAAAGTTATAATTTTATTGTAAAATTCTGAGAGTAAATTAGAAATATTGTTTTTGTTGTTGAGAGCATGTACTTTTGTAAGTAGAGAGGAAAGTCTGTTTTTGTTGTCTGGTATGCAAGTAAGAAAAATAACGAGTTAAAATATTGCTGAAAGAGAAAGCAAAAAATAAATAAATGTTATTGTCGCCAACCCTACCCTACCCCACACTACCTACTACAAATCCTATTTTACCAATAGTTTGTGTTTAGTATTTTATACTACACCTGCTCGGAAAGTACCTTGATACTTTATCAAATTTACGGTAGAAAGTACGTCATTGCATATCGAACAAATATGCGGGGAGAAAACGCATCCGAGCGGGAGAGAAAAGTGTATGAAAATCCATTTCTTACGTGGTTTTTTTTTTTATTTTGGGTAAGACTATGCGCCGGTAACCTAAATATCAAAAGCCAAAAAGTTTTTACAGTGAGTTTTTATCTCCAAGTTCGCAAAATGACACTGGCCACTAGCTGTGTGTTGGATGGTGTCAAACAATTTGAAAAAAAAAACCGGTCAAGTGCGAGTCTAAATCGCGCACGAAGGGTTCCGTACCACCGTTCAATGGAAGCGATGGTGTGGAGTGAATAGTTTGGATTTTACACAGCAAAATATTGTTTACAAAGTTATTGGTGCGGTTACTTTCACACTCCATGTACGTAACCAGGTGCATCCATAAGTTTGTATGTGGTATTGAAAGAATTGTTGTATGGGAGCGCCCTTAAATATTTCTTTTATCCTGTTTTTTAGTATTTGTTGTTATAGCGGCAACAGAAATACATAATCTGTGAAAATTTCAACTCTCTAGCTAGCTAGGTTCTTGAGATACAGCCTGGTGACAGACGGACGGACGGACGGACGGACGGACAGCGGTGTCTTAGTAATAGGGTCCCGTTTGGAACCCTTCGGGTACGGAACCCTAAAAAGAACATGTGAAAATTGCAGACGCCATTGGCGCCATTTTCAATTTGTGTGTTGTTTGAGGATTCAGTTTTCGTAGAAAGTAAAATAAAACTATCAAAATGATAAGTAGTGATAGTGATGATGAAGATTTTTTAACTCCGCCGCAGTTGAAGGAAACAGCAAAAATACTGATTGATAACCTTTTACCACAGAAATCAATTAAAAAATATAATAAAACTTATGACGATTTTTTGCAATGGAAAACTGAAAAAAATGCGGCATCTTTTTCTGAAACTGTTTTGCTAGCTTATTTCAGTGAAAAAGCGCAAAAATACAAACCAAGTACGTTATGGTCTATGTACTCAATGTTGAAAAGTACTATATTGACAAGAAACGACATAAATATTCAAGAATACAAAAAACTTACAGCATTTCTGAAAAGAAAGTCGGAGGGATTCCGTAGTAAGAAATCAAAAGTGCTTACTACAAAGGATGTTTATTCCTTTTTGCAGAATGCTCCAGATGACAAATATTTGTTGATAAAGGTAAGTTTATGAACAAAATGCACTGGTTTATGATTTATTACGTACCTATTTATGAGTAGAAATCTACTAGGTTTTCATGTTTGATATTTTTGTTTACAGGTTATTTTGATTTTAGGAGTAAATGGGGCCTGTCGTGCGCAAGAACTTGTGGATATGAACAGACGATATCGAAATCCTCGAAAATGGAATAATCGTCAATATTCCTAACACAAAAACCAAAATTCAGCGATCATTTGTTATATCGGGCTTATTTTATGAGATAGTGAAGAAATATAACGAAATTCGCCCCAGTGACCCCAAAACCAATCGGTTTTTACTACAATATAAAAACAAAAAATGTACGAAACAAGTAATTGGGAAAAACAAAATAAGTACTGTGCCAAGAGAAATAGCTTCCTACCTTAATTTACTCAATCCACTAGAATACACTGGCCACTGCTTTCGCAGAACTTCAGCGACTATTCTTGCCGATACTGGTGCTGATTTAACCACAATAAAACGTCACGGTGGTTGGAAATCGTCCGCAGTTGCAGAAAGTTACAGAGAATTCCGTAGAAAACAAAACACGAATAAATAACCAAATATCGAGATCGATTAATGTGCATCAAGACTCATCTCCTCAACCATCAACGAGCGCGGCGATGCCAGATGCCCCTCAGCAGCCAGTTGCCCCTTTGGCACCACAGCCTTCTACGAGCGCAGTGCCAACAGCACAGCCAGTTATTCCTCCTACATTGCCGCAAACATCTCAAACAAACACGAATGGAAAAAGTGTTACATTAAGCTTCACTAACTGCAACAATTTCAATATAAATTTAAATTCATCATCAAGTTTTCATCTCACGCACCCATTCTGGGGCGTGGGGAGTCAGGGTCAGATCATCGGATCTCTTCCTGAAGAAGCGCCTCTGTCCACTCCTATGGACAGGTCATCGGGGGGCCCTCGCGGGCGGTGGAAATCTTCTTACTTGGGGTGTTTCGTTGGATGATCGCCGGCTAGGCAACCAGGTCGCGTGGCAGGCGGCGGCGGTCGGGCGGGCGCGCGTGGTACGGCGCCATGTCGCGGATATGCGGATGTTGTGAGCTATCCGCACGCGCGAACATGCCCTTCGCCTCTGGACAAACTGGTCCACTGGTTCCCATCTGAGGTCCCTCTGGATCGTCGCATTCCTCACGTAGCGGGGGGCGTCGACGATGGTACGCAAAGAGAGGTTCTCTTGGGCTCGGAGTCTCCGTTTGTTCGTCTCCGAGCACATTTGCCGGGCCGGCATTTTAATTCGGCTGGGAATTCGGCTATGCTGCAAGCGGAAAAGAGAACTGCTGTGGAAATATCGACGACACCGAAATTTGGCAAACAAAGAAGTTTTTCAAGTATATACAAAAAAGCTAAAAAATATTATTAAACTGACACAAAAAGCTCAAAACAACTATAGAATTCTAAACGCTGATAATAAATGTAAAGAAACCTGGAACGTAATAAAAAAATCTCAAACAAACTTACCAAAGGAATATATTGAAAAAATCACTAAAGATGGTAAAAATATCACAAATCCAATGGAAATAGCAGAAGCATTTAATAACTTTTTTATTGACATATCGAATAATAATAAATCAATTGACAAGAGGACGAATAACTATAATGCAATTTTAACATGTAATAATAATAAAAGTGAACCTCACTTGACATCTGATAATAATAATGAATCTATCTTGACATCTCCTAATAACAATAATAATTTATACTCAATCAATTCCTGTAATTCAATATTTTTGAACCCAGTGACATCCTTTGACATTTTCCAAATCATTAACTCATTAAAGAACACGAACAGCGCTGGTTATGATGAAATAACAACTAAGGTTTTAAAATATGTTGTTCTCATAATCTCCCCAGTCCTGTGTCATATAATAAATAAATGTATGGAACACGGGAAGTTCCCAAATGAACTGAAAATTGCAGTTGTCAAGCCATTATTTAAAAAGGAAGACAAATACAATATGAATTTCTATCGGCCTATAGCATTAATCCCCATTCTTGCAAAAATATTTGAAAAGGTGATCTATAGAATATACGGTTACTTTGAAAAGCAGAATCTATTTGCGCCGGAACAAAAAGGGTTCAGAAAAAATAAGACCATAAACATGGCTATCCATGATTTTCTTATTAAGATTTTTACTAACATAGACAAAAGAAATCCAGTAGTGACTATATTCATGGACATGAGCAAGGCCTTTGATTTTGTAAGACATGACATCCTTATAAGTAAATTACAGAATTATGGAATAAGGGGGAACGCGATAGAACTTATAAAATCATACCTAAATAAAAGACAGCAAATGACACAGATAAATAAGATATGTACGATGTCAAAAATGGAACAAACCTACACATCAAAACCTAGAGACATAGAGCAAGGAGTACCACAAGGCAGTGTGATGGGCCCATTGCTCTTCTTAGCTTACATCAACGATCTACCCAATGTTGTAGAGCATCCTATGGTGCTATTTGCAGACGACAGCACGGTTATTACACTGTGCGACGATCCAAATAAATTTGAAGATGAAATTAATAATTCTCTACATAAAATTATTTACTGGCTTGAGCAAAATAATCTTGTAGTTAACATTGGTAAAACCAAAATAATAAATTTTCAAAATAATAATAATAATACAATTAAGAATCTGGACATAACTTACTCAGGACAGAGTGTTGAACAAACGGAGGTAACAAAGTTTCTGGGAATTTACATTGACCGAAATCTCAAATGGAAAAAACAGATGGATAAAGTTTGTAAAAAATTGCATACATTTGCATATGCCCTATACAAACTATCAAAAACTGTATGTGAAGAAGCTGTACTGATGGCATATAATGGCTATGTGGACTCTACACTAAGATTTGGAATAATTTTTTGGGGTAACTCAGTAGGTAAAGAATCTGTATTAATTGCACAAAAAAAATGTGTCAGGGCCGTATGTGGTCTTTGCCGTAGAGATAGCGCTAAACAACATTTTAAGAGGCTCAATATTCTGACAGTGCCATCCCTATATATTCTTGAGGTAGCTATGTTTGTCAAGACGAACATGCATCTATACACTAAAATTAACAGCAAAAGACACCTTAACAAAATTAGTATGCCCCAACACCATACAGCATTATTTAAAAACAGTATTTTTGGTATGGCACCAAAAATATTTAATAGATTACCTGATAATATACGTAATGTCGACAATATATTGCAATTTAAAAGGGAATTACGTAAGCTTCTAATCAACAAAATATATTACTCCATATCAGAATACCTTTTTGATAATAACTTGTAAGTTTATGGTAATATTTGACAAATGTAATGTAATATGAATCCAATTGATTTTTCTGTTAAAACTATTAATATTTACTTACCTACATTTGCATGAAATATTTGTATGCCCGATGGCTAGACATAGAGATACATAATATTTTTATAACACCTGAATGTACATATCCTACTACCTACCTATGTTTCACAAATAAATGATTTGATTTGATTTGATTTGAAATTAGTAAAGATTTAGTTTTTTATTTTCATCGTAGGTGTAGTATAAAGCACTATGTATCACTCGAGAGAAAGTGCGATTCCCGATCTCGGGTGTTTTAAAGCCCTCGCCTAACGACACCCTCGACGGTGATCGGTCACTTTCTCCTCTCGGTGAACAATGTACTATTGTGTTTTTTTATCGGCGTAGGTTTTAATTATTTACCTATCATGTATCTTTACTTTTAGAATGGTGGATTATAAACCAATCTATACCCATAGTAATAGTAAACAATCTCTGTATGGTTACTTTTATATTATTAACAATAAACGTGTATCGTTTTCATACCTAAATTGAAAATCCAAAGATAATTATGTATTTTAATTAAAATTATATTTGACATGTTGTCATTGTTCATGTTAAATCAAAAGGTTAATAAATTTGAAAATTTAAATAAATATTTTAATTTATACTTCACTAGTCTTGATGTTTTGGATATGTTTTTATTTCAGTATTATTTTATATAAGTAGTATCAGTTCTTGTGTCACAAAATTACATTTGATTACCTAGTTCGTTAACTATTAACTAAGTTAATTAGAGTTATCAGATGGTTAAAATTAAATGTAAGATGTTTTGCTAAGTTTGTTGATGTTGATGATGTTATTTGATTTGGCATAAATAACAGCATATTGTTTAAAACTAATATATTTGAAATTAAAAGATCAAAAAGTCAGATTGAATTGTATAGGTTATTTATTTTAACATTTGTAAATAAATTTTGTTTTAATGTTAGAAAAAATTAGATACTAAATTTTTTCTTAAAAAAAAAACGATGGATGGTGTAGTGTGTCACCACCTTTAGCCTATACGTCTCTATAATAACCAATGTCCGTGTCCATCCTGAGTGAATAAACGCCCGTCTTTGAATCAACAAACACGTCTCTCACTACATCCCATAGGCCCATCCTTATAAGCCAAGGGTCCCGGGTTCGAGTCCCGGTGGGGGCAAATATTTGTTTGAAGAGATCGGACGTTTGTACCCTTGTCATGGTTGTTTATCTATCTAAGTATAATATTTATCTATCTAAGTACGTGTATCGTTGTCTGGTACCAAAGATACAGGGAATCCTAGTTTGGGGCTAGATCAATGTGTGTAAATAGTGTCCAAGGTATTATTATTATTTTAACATCACCGCTCGACACTTCTCGGCTTTTTTATTATTTTTTTATCGCAAATCAATTAAATGTTTTCAGATTTTTCCCTTACATCATGCTGATACACCTCTGTGCCAAATGTCAAGTTTCCAGTACATCTTCACCACTTTCAGCGATTAAAACCGAGAAGTGTCGAACGGTAAAGTTAAAGTAATCGTACTGTACCAACTCCTATCGGAAGATAGAAACCATTTAAGCAATCTGAACACAACATCTGGATACTGCCGCCCGGAACATCCCGAACATCCCGAACCATTCTCGGCGGTTTTGGAGTCAGTAGGCATGTGGGCGACAAGGTCTTCTACGTCCCTGGAGCTTGCCTTGTATGATCAGTTGGAGCAGGTTGTAGTCGTTGCGCATAATATGGACTATCAATAAGGAGTCCTTAAACAGGTTTCACCAAAATCTAAAAAGTTGTTTAAACCATGTTGGACGCCAAACCTAACCAGAAAAGCGGCATAATTCCGATTTTGGGACTCTTTGATACGCCCAGTATGGCCGGTTTTTCGAAATTCCATATTGCGTGACAGTGAGCTAGCCCATCTCTGCAACTTTGGATTAATAAAAAATTCTCAAGATTTTGTCCATTACTGTTGTAACGACTACTTTATTATATTTATAAAGGTGTTTTGGACTACCGATCGCACTTATGTGTGACCACGGCACATTCTTCCCCCTCTTGATACTTTATTGCACCAAACAAAAGATATTCAGTTCTATAAAAACTGTTGAAGACTGCTAAAGCATACAGGTGATCGCCAATATAAAATAGATAACTAGCAGTTGAACAATGTTAGCACGGTGCGAGACTTGGGTGTGATATTGGACACGGAATTGAACTTTAGAGCGCGCTATGTTCATCTAAAATCATAAATAGTTATTTGTGTCACAAGGGAGCAAAATGATGTATTTCCGGCGAGGGCGGTACATTGAATCCAGAATGAAGGGAAGGATTATACGATAGAATCCTGAGCGTAGCGAGGGATTCTAAGATAGAATCCTGGGCGTAACGAAGGTATCAAGCGTTAACGCCCATGACGAGAATAATTTTGCTCCTGAGTGACACTTACAACTTTTCATAACTATACTTTGAATTATACTTTCACCACTTTTACAGTAATCGAACAACGTAAACAAAATTTTTTTTTATAATGGCGGATTGTGAAGGACTAGGGAAAGGTCACCACAGATAATATATTCCTGTGTACTTTTACTAATGTGTAAAAATAATCCAATCGAATATTTTTCGGTTTCGGATATCAATATTCATTATATCACAATAACAGTCATCGATATTTTTGATTTCAGTAAAACATATAATTTATTGTGACATTTTTTTTAAATATTACGAAAAATTCATAATCTTACATACAACGTTGTTAAAGTTAAAACTTGAAACATGTTCGTTTTTAATCGACTACGTCATCGTAGTCGATTGTAATGTAATTTTATAATGACATTCGATTATTTTAATCTGTGTTCAATTTGCACATTGCGTAAATGCTACATGCCAATGAATAAATTAAAAAAGTAGCTTGAACAGAAAAGTAGCATTTTGCTCCCTCTCGTCGTGGAGCAAAACTTACTTTTCCGAATGAAAGATGTGAAAAATAAATTGCTAGGTTTCCTCTCCAGGATAAGTAAAGACCTCCGAAACCCTCGTTCTTTGATGACACTCTTCAACAGCTTTATCCTGGAGTCCCTTTTATAAAGCACTCATTGATACCATAGAAAAAATACAAGCCAGATTCCTAAGAATGATAATATATCGTAATAACCTAAAATACAAACTTAGCTGCTACGAAACGCGACTTGAACACTGCGGTTTGAATAAATTGGAAACTTGCAGATCTATCAACAGTCTACCCACCCAACATAAAATATTACATGGAACTTTACACACATTTCTATAGACAGATATTAAAATACGTATTCCACCAATTCTGCAGAGGTCAACAAGAAAAAAACTAAATTCGAATTACCAGTGTACAGAACCATTATCATGAACCACTTCCTAATATGTGTCGTCTCTACAACAATATATCTAATGAACACGACATCCTTATAAAACTGTCTACCTTCAAATATAAGGTTCGAAAATATTTAGCTATAATAGTAGTTTATGTGACTGCTACATAATGGAGGGCATTAATACTCGAGAGTTATCATTCGAGAGTTTTAATGCCTAATTATGTACAGTTACATACACTAGTTTATCTACACACATATCATAAGCTCTTGCAAGCGGCTTGCAGGCGGGCGTCGGCGTTCGAAATTTGAATGTCATAATGTGTAGAAAAATTACACATTATGGTCATAATGTGTAATTTTTGAGATAAGAAATTAGTTTTTACCAAGTAGTTCAATATAATGCTGATCGCAACGTGCGGTTTTTTTACGCAGTAAAGAGGGTTTATGATACGTGTGTAGATAAAATACCTAATAACACTCTACTCTATAAGCGGTTTGAGCACACCTACTTTTAGTATTTTATTTTCTTTTAATTTAGTATTTAATGTAAAGATGCTGTCAAAACACCCTGTAGGATATTCTACATGTTTTCAATTAAGATACTTATATTAAGAAATGTACGAAATGTATTATATCTGTTGTGTTTTGCAATAAATAAAAATAAAATAAAAATAAACAAAAGATACAGAACAGACACATAAAATGGAAAATACATGTTCAAATGCGAGCTTATCCCCCCAGGTATACCTTCAGTTCCCGCGTATCGGCGAGCACGGTGTAGGTGTCGGGTCGGTTGTGGTCCTGGTACGCGTCCACCATCTCCAACGCGCCGCGGTCACGTGACACGCCGACCACCTCGCAGCAGCGCCGGCGCATCTCGGCACACGCGCGCGGCAGCACGCCCAGCACGGAGTCGTCCCACCACTTCGTTAGCGATCTGTGCGGGCACAACATATGTATTATCATATGTTATAACCGCAAATATTATTGGCTAGTTTATTTTTATAAACTTTGTATTTTTTTCATTAAGCAACCGTATGTTCCTTAATAAAATAAAATAAATAATATACGGACTGTAATATTTTACTGGGCCGGACACGTGAGTAGAAAGAACCCAGACAGATGGGCGAAGATAGTCGCTGCCTGGGTGCCTACAGACGGACACCGGCGTAGGGGCAGGCCCAGAAGGAGATGGAGGGGCGACCTGGATATGTTCCCGTCAGATGGGGTCGGCATGACGGCCGATAGGAATTTGTGGGTACGATCACGGGAGGCCTTTGCCCAGCAGTAAGACACAGAATAGGCTATGTAAAAAAATAAGGGATAGTTAGGTTAGGTTAGGTTATCATCGTTTTGACAAACTTTTAATGTGGAACCGATTTGGGCAGACTTTATTTAAAATTTTCCCGTACTAAAATAAATAAATAAACATCGGGCACCTTGCATAGTTGCATAGATCCCTACCACCGTATCCGTATTATACCGAACTATGGAATCGCGACATTTAAGGATGAAGAAAATGCGATAAATGTTCGGAAATCTCTTGGATTCGCTCCAAGTGATCGGCAGCCTTTCACACCATTAAAAGATTCTCGAGATCGTCCGTATGTACGTTGGATATCGATTCTTATCCTGGCTAAGCCCGATCTAGCACACCGAAGTTTAAGTTCAACTTAACATTTCACCCCTATGTCACCCTCGAGTGTACATTGCAATACAAGACGGCTGGTTATAAGAGACGCTGGAATCCCTCGCTACGCTCGTGCGCTCACCTGTGGTTCGGCACATAGACGCTGGCCTCGGGATGGTGCAGGCTATAGTCGGTCGGGTAGTCCCATACGGGCGGAGCGCCGGCTCGCGGTACGAAGTATCCGAGGAACAGGTTCATGGTGTTCTGCTTCTCTGCGTCCGAGAACGTGTTGGAGTAGTAGCGCGAGAGGGTCTGCATTATGTCGTTGCCGTGGGATGACCAGGGCGCGGTTTTGCGGTAGGTTTTTATTCTGGGGAGAGATGGACGGAATTAGTGACTGGACACTAAATTTTCAGAGATAAAGTTGCAATTGTTCGTATCGACTATATATATGTTGAAGGTGTGCCGCTAGTTTCTATCTAACCTGAATCTCTTGCATGACGGGGTGAATAATAGACGACAGATTAGATTGTAGTTTTTAAAACAAACCTCAAAATAGATTAGACACGCCACTAATTAAGTGTGTGAGAGAGGAAGACACAAAAGGCATGTCACCTGTGCACAAGCTGCGAGCCGCCATATTGCAGCGCCAGCGTGTCTCCGTGGTCCTCGTACAGTCCCTCGAGCAGTCTCACGCAGTCGGAGTCAAACTCCAGAACCGGGCTCGAGATCACACCTAGCGCGTAAAGCTGGAAGAAGAGCATGGCGCTTTTAAAAAACCGGCTAAGTACGAGTCGGACTCGCGCAACAAGGGTTCCGCACATATATTTTCTTGTGCTTTAAGACATTGCTTGATTCCAAATTTCATGATTCCATCTAGGCCAACGGGAAGTACGCCATAGGTTTTGATCCCCTTGCGAGTATCAAGCAATTTCAGTAAAGTTACATCAACGGCCGTATCTTTTGATTCCGTTCACCTAGAAGTTTGTTTTTTTCACAATGCCAGGGGATAACAGACCTGAGTAATTGGTATTAATTTTAATCAAGATACATCTACGCCGTTCTGAGGAAAAGGGTCTTGACAAACGAACAGGCAGACAGACGGACAACGAAGTGATCATATAAGGGCTCCATTTTCCTTTTAAGGTGCGGAAACTTAAAAAAGGAGGAAAACCCACGAGTAACTTGGTATTGCGTACGGAAAATCAACGGCAGATGCGTGACTCACAATTTATTCTATTAAATAGTCAGGGGTTAGCCCATCGTCAGTCTACACTGGCCAATATCTTGCTTGATATAAATCTGTCGGTTCTTTAACATGCATAACAAATTGTACATATCTCTTTTCATACAAGATCGCCGGTTACGGATATAACTTGGTCTTTAGAAACGGCAACAAATATAATGACCACCAAAATATTTTTTCCTACCCAAAATGGCTAAATGACCACCAAAAGTTGCAGAAAATATCAGGTCAAATACTGCGGTAGCTTAGTTCGCTCACCCCCTTTATCCTTCGTGTTAGGTTGAACATGTAAGAACAACAAAAAATACTTAAAACATAAACTTAAGAGCACAAAACATAAAAAGATGTTTGGTGAACATCCATCCATTCTGGCAGTCATTTCGAATTTATTGGTAGTAAATTTTTTGGTAATCGTTTAAACACAAGCCTTTTTAAACCTTTGGGCATCCCCGCACAACGACTCGATATTAGAACAACGGCGAGCTTATCTCTACATACCTGATGTGCCAGCACACACTTGCCGATCGCAAACTGCGCCGTGTTGGTTCTGTCGAGACAGTCCACACAGTTCACTCGCACCAGGCCAGTCTGCACTCGCCCGCCCTGACAGACATAAATTTTATGTATTCAAATAATTATTTATTTTACTCATTTATTTAAATACTCCGTGGTCTAGTAAATTTCACGCTCGCTTCTAACGCAGGAGATTCAGGATCGAATCCGATGCTGACCAAGTACCTATGAGATAATTAATTTATCTTCCGTTCATAATCGGACGTTCCGTGTTACTGTGTCGGTAAAAGAGAGAGATATATTTATGGTTCATCGCTGGCTGTTGACACAACCGGCGGGGACTGTCTCATCCTTAGCTGATCGCGGCGATAAAAGTTATATCAACGATAAGACTCGCTCAGCGATGCCCGCTTGGCGGTCAGAGCGAGTGGTGCGAGTAATCACCCGTCGCACTCGAACACTCGCTTTATAGCCGGGCGACAAAACTATCAGAACTATACACTCGCTCCTCGCTGCTTGCCAAACCGTTTCTAGTTTCTAGCTTGAATCGCTTCTTGCTCTTCGTTGGCGGTGGGAGCAGTGCCTTAAACTCCCGGCTACTATCGCTATTTGGTAGTCGTCAATTCAAATTCTCCCCTGTTGTCATGGAACCTCTTGTAAAGGAAGCTACCCTCCGCAACCTGCGCTCCAGGACCGCAGCTCTCAACCTACCTTTAAACTTTGACTATGTCGGAATTGGCGCAGTCAGGAGGACCATACTTGCGATCTCGTCGAAGGCTGTAGGTAACGACAACATCTGCTCTCAGATGTTGACCAGCATCCTTGACGAGTTGTTATCTCCCATCACGGACATAATTAATTTTTCACTTGCCGAATGCTGCTTTCCATGTCAGTGGAAAAATGCGCTAGTGATACCCCTGCCTAAATCGCCCAATCCCGCATCCTTTAAAGAGTACCGAGATCATTATCTATTCTTCCTTTCCTTTCTAAAGTCCTTGAACTCTCCTCTACCTCTCCTCAATAAACTATTAAATCTCTTCCAATCGGGTTTTAGGCCGCGCCACAGCACTACCACGGCTTTACTCAAAGTTACTGACGACATCCAATCGGCCATGGTTCGAAAGCAGCTCACTTTCCTCAATCTGCTTGAAGAATTGGTTTACAGCAAACAACTACTTTGGAGCTAGCATTGTTCACACCGTCAAAAAATTGTTGTTTTCTTTCATCTTACAGTAAGAAAGTGTCATCGCGAACAATATTATTTCATGCTCAATATTAACATAATCGGTTAGGTCGTTTATATAAATAAAAAAACCTAATATAGCGCCCTGTGGAACGCCCATGCGTACCGACGATCCCGACGACCTCTTGCCATTGACTAAAACCTTTTGTGTTCTTTTTCTGGGGTATGAACTCAGAAAGCCAAGTGCTTTATCCTTTACACCTTAATGAGCTATCTTCCTGACTAGAATATCGTGATTTACACAATCGAACGCTTTGGAAAAATCACAAAAAATGCTGATTGCGTCATGTGAGTCTTCCCAAGCGCTGAGCAATAAGTTCAGCCTCAGCGTCGGTCATTTGGCAACCCCGAGTGAATCCGTATTGTTTGTAATTCATCAAATTATGGCATTAAAAATGATAGCTTAATTGATTCAGTATGATTTTTTCAAAGATTTTGCTAAGAGTGGGTAAAATCACGATAGGTCTGAAATTATTGGGATCGGATGTACTACCAGTTTTTAAAAGAGGAATTACTTTACTTAGTTTCATCAATTGGTTGGTTAAAATACAATCTAAATCAAGGGCGATGCAATCTATTATGGAATTGACAGTTTTTACAGAGAGGCCGTCAACATCGGCGGTTGTTTTTAAATCCGGTGATTTAAAAAGTTTTGAGAATAGTAGAAGAACTGAAGAAGAAGAAGGTTTCGAGATCTTCCGTTACGAAGTGGTCGTCAACTCTAAGTTTGAAGTCGGTGAGGCGTTGTATACTCTTTCCAGTTTCCTCGTTAACTTCCTGCCATGTAGTTTTTATGACATTAGTACTATTGCTGATCCTCTTGCGAGTGTGTTCCGACTTCGCTTTCACACAATCAATTTTGAATGTATTAGAATAATTTCTGACATAGTCACCAAACTACTGACTATGATCATAAGATTTTTCTTCAAAAAGCTCATACAAATGCTGCCTTCTATTATGAAGTTCCACTGTCGCCCAATCGCTGAAGATCAATCTATCGTTAGGCTTCATAGTTTTAGGTTTAAAACTATTGTCATGTTCATCTTTTAGCAATCTAAGTAAGGAGCTACATGATTTGTTAGGATCATGAGAGTATTTCAAGTCGGGTAATTCAGTTATTATATTAGTTCGAAATTGCTGAAGGCGACCCTCATTAATAGGAACAAGATGAATTTGTTTCCTTTGAGGCTTTACCAGTTCATTGTCTGCACCCAGTTTATTGATAATTGAGTGAATAAGAAAGGACCCAATATGGAACCTTGTGGAATGCCGATTTTTAAACCCGATCAATCAGATATAACGCCATTGATTTTTGTTCTTTGAATTATATTGCTTAAATATGATTTTGATAGATCCACAGATATCGAGAGATATGTTGAGTGGCGTGGCACGTGCGAACAAATGTAGCTCGACAGGTTAGATATAAAAAATTATCGGTAGTCACCGGGCGACCGCAGTGACGAATTCATTTCCGTTGTTTTTCGAAAATGCCGACCTGTGCAATACTCACGTGCAAAAATAGAAGCGAGATTGTGAACTCCAAGAACGCCGGTGTCACATATCACTTGTAAGTCTCATTCCAACTATTATTTCTTCTTAAAACACAAGAAATAATCATTATTACGAAAATAAATGATTCGCGGAAAATTCGTCACGAATTGACACTAAAGTGACAATGTCATGTTGTTCTCGCTAAGTTTACGATACATTGCTTGTTTTGTATCTTAATTTCACTACTTATTTCAAAGCTAACACGCAATGAATATTTCACACTTATCTAAGTACGAAAGCAAAGATGCATCCTGATACGAAGGCAAACTGTTACACGCACCCAGAGACGACATATAGTGATGGGGATAGTGATAGGAGAATTATGTTTTTGAATCGATAGATTTTATCATTCCGCAATTACTAATAGAGTTAATGTAATAATATAGTTATTTTATTGCTCATAAGTTATAGTATAATAATTTTATTGTTAGTTATTCCAATTATTGCCAAACAGGCAGTTTAGATTTTAAGTTTGTTTAAAACCTCGC
Source organism: Argyresthia goedartella (assembly GCA_949825045.1). NCBI lineage: Eukaryota > Metazoa > Arthropoda > Insecta > Lepidoptera > Argyresthiidae > Argyresthia > Argyresthia goedartella. Next base: position 2,191,178 of record OX463819.1, read on the forward strand.
CCGACGAAGGATAATGGGGTGTTATAAGTATTGATCGGAAATTCCGATGCTTTCAGTCAGGTCCGAAGAATTCACAGTTATTCTACCTTCAGAAACCTCTTTGCCTCTCTTTCTAGCCGTAAGGATTCTGTTGAAAAAAAGAAGAGAGGCAAAGGGGTCTCGTATGTCGTATTTCGTATAAATATGTCGTATTTACAAACAATTTACTATTTTATTTATAGAACCCGGCATTGTATACGACTGTCTATACCAGTGTCTATAAATTATAATCGATCGATGATACACGCTGTCCTTGCATTGTCCCAACACTAGCTCGACTAGCTAGTATACCTGCGGTAGTGTGGGTGTGTTCGGACGATAGGTGCATGACAGTGCACTGACCAATAAAAGCGGAGGGATTGATGTACGAGTGGTGTAAATGTATGCGTGTTCTTAGTTTTCGGCGACACTGGTTCCGATACAAGCTTAGCGCCAAGGGCCTATCTCTCGATATCTGATCTGATACAACGCTTTATTTCTAAGTCCGTAATTATTTAATTTAATTAGAAGCGTATCACAAAGAACACAATCAAACAAATCGCATAAAACGCCGGACGCATCCTGTGCGGCCTCCCATGCAACGAAAATTTGAGATACCGTAATATTTGGCGTGGAGTTGTTTTGTAAGGTTGAAGTGTGAGAGCACTTGATTGAGTAAATTATTTTCAAATATTTTGCTTCGTGCTGGAAGTACAGACATTGGTTTGAAATTTGAAGTATCACCCTTATCTTATCACATCCGCCCATCTTTTCCTGGGTCGACCATGATTTCTCATAATTCATAATTTCAGACTTATCGCTAATAAGAGATCTCTTCCAGCAAACCAGGTCAAAATGGGAAAGGCTAAGCGCTGAGCAGGGGTTGACCTAGGTTTAAAACTATATAGCTAAATAAACATGGACTTACATACATATATATATTTTTAAATACTATAATAATACTAGCTGACCCGGTGAACATATTACCACCTAAAATTTGATTACAAAATAAGTAAAATGGTATATACAGTAATGTGTAACTAATAAAAAAGTTGATCGTGAAATAAAAGTGGTTTTGTAAATAAATTTACATGTAGGTAAGTGAAAGAGATCCGCTTCTAACGCCATCTATCCTTTGCGTAGTAACTATAAGCATCGCACATCTGTGTAACATAAAGTACGCTACCGAGAAAGAGGTTCAATGTATACCTAATAAAAAACAAAGGAGTTTGTATGACCTTTGGCTACCAAAGCCATCTAGCGAAAGAAAGCAGAGACTTCTCCACTTCCCAAACAAACAATTTTTTTTATTTTTTGCTGTTTCTCTATTTTTTACTTATTTTCGTGAATCGGAATTATTCCAACTGGTCGAGCCAGAGAGAGATTTAGTAAGCCTCAGTACAGCGATTCACTTTTATAAGTATAGAAGATAGAATATTTCCCGCGAGTTCGCAAAGGCTTATATTCCCGAACCGAGAAGCTTACGGCACGAGCCGAAGGCGAGGGTCATAGCGAGGTTCGTTAAAATCCTATTCGAACGAGTTATGAATAGATTTTTTCCGCCTGAGAACCCAAAATCAAGCAGCGAAGGTTCTATTTTTATCTCAGAAGTCGGAAAAGGTCGGTAGAGTAGCCTACCGAAACACGAAAAGGCCCGAAACAAATTCCATTTAGTAACGAGACACCTAATATAGTTACCGTCTTTGCCAATGTTAAGCCACGGGCGCGTCAAACAACAGGTACCGTATTTCGTATACCGCTTATAGTTTTTAAATTTTATGTCTCTCGAAAACAGAAGATCTAGAGTAGACCAGGTCTTGCTATATAAGATCTTAAGGGGTGGTGTCGACTGTCCGGAGTTGCTCTCGAAGGTTGGGTTGGTGATGGTGGTGCCGCGTCGAGTTGCTCGAATTATTAACTATCGCCCATTTTATGTTAACATGTCTAGGACCAATGTTGGGTATCATAGCATTTGTAATAGAATTTCCCGTAGTCATAATAAGTTATCCTCATATTACTCTGAAGATGTAGATATATTTAATCTTAGGTTAAGTAAATTCAAAAAGAGAATGACAGCGACTTTCGCTGTTTGAATTAGCTTGTAATCATTTTCTCTTATATATTTATATTATTTTTTGTTTAAATTGAATAAATTTCATTAACGCTAGATTTAGGTTGGTAGAACTCTTTGGTGTGTTCACCTGTAATTGGGTATGCACGAAGTTAAAATAAATTGTACTTTTTAATTGTCTGTAATGTGTAATACCTGTTGGTTAACCCACAATAAAATAAATAAAGTATTCCAAAACAGAGTATTCCTGCTTCTTACTTTAAATAAATAAATAAATAAATAAAACGTTGGACAATATTTACACACATTGGTCTAGCCCCAAACTAGGATTCCCTGTATCTCGGGTACTAGACAACGATACACATACTTATATAGATAAATACTATACTCAGATAGATAAACAACCATGACTAGGGTAAGAACATCCGTTCTCATCAAACAAATATTTTCCCCCACCGGGACTCGAACCCAGGATCCTTGGTTTCGTAGGCAGTGTCACTGCCGAGTCGGCCATTCGGGTGGTCTTTACGATAGTTATTACATGAGTATGACATGTAATAACTATCATAAAGACCACCCGAATGGCCGACTCGGCATGGTATGACACCACCGCCTTAACCAGTACTTAACTCAAATCGACCGAAAACTATGGAATTGCGACAGTTGTCCATATACTAAACGTCAACTTGACAAGGGGAGAACTGGAACAAAATGAAACCTTAACAGAACGTGATAAAGTGCTCCGTTACCTGGTGTCCCGGCGTCCCCTCCACGTCGTCGTATCCGCGGCAGTTGAGGAACATGCCCGTGCGCCGCACCACCGTCTGCGCGATGTCGGACAATCTGGAAATACATACATAGAATATCCTCAAGAGATGTAAATATCATATTACATTTAGTCGGTTAAGTATTGTATATTATATGTGGATACAAGTGGGGCTAGCCCATCACCATTGCGATGTATGTATAAATTACTAGCTGCCCGTGGCGCGGCTTCATAAAGTTTTTCGTATTCTCATAGTTCCCCATCATAAAACGATTCGTTACCATTTTAGAGGTACCTTCATAGGTTTTTGAAATCCATATCGTTCTTAATCGGCCCGTTGTTGAGCATAATACGCATCAGACCTCAGATTAACGAAACTCTTTGCTTGCAAACTGTATGCATCGCACTGTCAAACATAAGTTCCGCTTCCAACAAAGTTATGTAATCAACGACGAAGTTGTTTGAGATGGCTACCAACGCCATCTAGCGAAAGAGGCTGAACTTTCCACACAAAATATTTTTTGATTGTTTCTTTGCGTTTTTCGTAATTTAAATTTTATCTTACCTCCTCTAGACTGAGGAGAATAAAACCAAATAGGAATTATACAAACCGAGCGGGACATTTAAGAGATTTAGTAAGACGAACGTACAGCGATTCATTTTATAAGTATAAATAAAGGAGATCGGCAGAGCCGAGCTTGCATATCCAGTCATTTCTGATATGTAATAAAGTCTTACGTTAAATTAGAAGGACAAGTTAAAAGTTGTCGACGTTGCCGTCAGCCTGAACAACATGCCGAAGCCTCAACTGAGCTCACTCACTTGTCCAGAACATTGGCCTTAGTTCCCTTATTTTTCCTTGCCATGTCGAAATGGTAATACTCGATCGCGAACTCGGGCGGCAGAAACTGATTGAGGTACTTCACAGCATTGCCGATCACGTCCGTCAGTAAAGACTCGTGCTTCCTCTTCTCCCGCTTCTTCACCAGGTTGAGGAAGATGACAGGAGAGCCGTATCGGTGCATCAGGTTGTTGATGTGGCGAGCTGGTATCTGCGCGAAGGGGTCGCTCAGGTTGATGGCTATGGCGGGCTTCGGCACCATTTTGGAGACGTCCTGCGACCAGAAGCTCGGTATGGAGCCGCGCATCTGCACGAAGGAGCTAAATCTGGAAATAAACGTAGATACAAAGTAAACGGACCGAATATTTGGCTGGCGTGGGTACTACCTATGTACCGGCGTCTTTGCCAGCCCATATGGAACAAGGCGCTTGTGTTCGTTTACAAAGGTAAAAGGTCTATTTAGTAGCTGGTAAGGCGAGCGCAGCGAACCTTTCACTGCCCAGCTAGCAAATAGTCGAAAGACGAACTGCTCTTACAATTGTCGTATTAGAGATGTGTAAATAATTCTGTGCTACACCGTTTTGTCGAGAGAAAGTGCCCGTTAATCCACTTTTCTACTGCAGTGTTACGTGTTCCAAAAATAAAATGGTGTCTTATCACCTGCCAGCACTGAAGGAGGTCAGCATGGAGTCGTGCACGATCTGCTCCGTCTCCACCTCATTCGCGACGTCGCCGCAAGCGTTCGCGCCGCGCTTCAGGAACCTCGTGCCGGCGTACCTGCCACACGGGACCACACGTTTGTACGCAGGCACATTGCAGCTGGGCCCTGTCGTGGGAGCAAACATCCAAGGCCCAGGTCCCAGGGCGAGCTTCAACCCCGGGACCTCTCGATCACGAGGCAGAATGATAGATCATTCTGCCTCGGATCATCCCACCGGTGCACTATAGATAGTGCACCGGTGGGAAATCAATCAGCTACCATTTAACCATTACCGCCAATGAGATTTCATAGGGCTGGCAGGTTGAATAAACATTGACATTTATATACATGCATATATATTGCTTCTGACCCCACAATAGGATACACATATGAACATCCGAGATACGACGGGTTTTTTTTTCGATGTCCCCAGCCGGGGATCGAACCCGGCACCTCACATGTAGGCTGAGCCACAACCGCACCACCACATAGATCGGCAAAAAAGGTGTCATGAAGGGCGGCGGTGCCGGCACTGAGAGCTCGCACTGCAAGCGTGGCTAGTAATAATAATAATAATAATAATAATAATACCTTGGACACTATTTACACACATTGTTCTAGCCCCAAACTAGGATTCCTGTATCTTGGGTACTAGACAACGATACACGTACTTATATAGATAAATATTATACTTGGGACTAATGAGGAACAACTAATAAGAGTTGTTATTAGGGCTGTGAGGCCGGCCTGGAAGCTCCACGAAGCTAAGAAGTCGATTAACGAGTCATTTTTAAGTAACAAGATATCTCATGAGAGGTGGTTTAATTTTCACATGCCTAGCAGCCGAGTACATAATGAGCAATCAGTAAATGTGTTGTCGGGCGAGCACACCTGTTGCTCCTCCTAGCAATGATCGTCAGGTACACCGGCCTGCCGAAGATATTCAGGTTGCCCTGCTCCACAAAGCCGTGCACTGTGTACAGAATCCAGTCGGGGTGCAGCCGGGAATGAACCCCGGCCAGCAGGTGCGTGTTCCACACGAAGCGCCAGTGCGGCTCCGAGCGCACGCCGAACTCGAGGCGGGGACGGGGCGAGCTGCGGGTGCAACGAATACTCTGTAGGAAAAAATGGGTCGAGTGCAGGTCGGACTCAGACACGAAGGGTTCCGTCTCATTGTACAAGAAAATTCAAGGTCTAACAAATACAAATATACACAGTCAGGTCATAAGTTCTGTCACACAATAAAAACTTTTGAATTTAGAACGCTGGCCACAAAAAAGTTTATTGAATTCGAATTTCGAATTTTTAAATATGGAGTGGACACTTAAAGAAGACCATGTCGCAGTTATTGCGTTGCATCGTTGCGGTTACGCGCCAATTCAGATTTTCGACATACTGAAAAATTTGAATGTAACCAAAAGATTCGTTTATCGTACCATAAAACGATACAATGAAGACTCTAGTGTAGATGACAGGTCAAGAAGTGGTTGCCCTCGCTCTGTTAGGACTCCAGCAGTGATAAAAGCTGTGAAGGCGCGAATTCAAAGAAATCCCATACGTAAGCAGAAACTGTTGGCCCTTCAGATGGGGTTAAGCAGGACCACGGTGAAAAGGGTGTTAAATGAAGACTTAGGGCTTAGGGCATATCGAAGAAAAACAGGACATCGTTTGGACGCTCGTTTAATGGACCTGAGACTGAAGAGATGCCGCGCTTTGTTGAAGCGGTACGCGGGAAAAAAGCATCGGGAAATTATTTTTTCAGATGAAAAAATTTTCACCCTGGAAGAGAGCTACAACAAACAAAATGATAATGTGTACGCACACAGCAGTGAAGAAGCGAGCAACCGTATTCCGCGTGTCCAACGAGGTCATTTTACATCCTCGCTCATGGTTTGGTTGGGAGTCTCTTATTGGGGCTTAACTGAGGTACATTTTTGTGAGAAAGGCGTAAAAACGAATGCAGTTGTGTATCAAAATACAGTCCTCAAGAACCTTGTGGAACCTGTTTCTCATACCATGTTCAATAACAGGCACTGGGTATTCCAACAAGATTCTGCGCCAGCTCATAGAGCGAAAGGCACACAAGACTGGCTGGCGGCGCGTGAAATCGACTTCATCCGGCACGAAGACTGGCCCCTCCTCCAGTCCAGATTTGAGTCCGTTATATTACAAGATATGGCAACACTTGGAGGAAAAGGCCTGCTCAAAGCCTCATCCTGATTTGGAGTCACTCAAGGCATCCTTTATTAAGGCAGCCGCCGATATTGACATGGACCTCGTTCGTGCTGCGATAGACGACTGGCCGCGCAGAATAAAGGCCTGTATTCAAAATCGCGGGGGTCATTTTGAATAAACTTTATTACCATAAGAATCTATGTTTTATTAAGTTCATTTTGCTATATAAATGTTTACATAAATAATAAACATGTCTAAATTATTTCATATTGCACATGTGACAGAACTTATGACTATGTATAGGTACAACGCGACGAACACAAGTAAGCGCATGTCAGGACTGCGGTTTCGGCTCCTGCAACCCGCCTACAATATGTACGTATACGTAAGTAGATGTAGGTACGTACAGGTCACTAGCATGTGCTAATAACTTACTAGGTATGTGGTGTCAATCACCGTTCCGGAGTTCTCTCCGTAATCCCAATGAACGCTTAGCTGCCATGCGCCTAGTTGTGTTGGTAGTGTAGTATGTCCGAACTTGACTTCGATACCAGTCCATACAGATTGCGCAACCGACGACGATGATTGGTTGAATGTTGCATGATATTTGAATCATAGTGATTTGGAAATTCGGAGGGACAGGTATATTAACCCGCTGAGACGCAGCTAAAATAGTTATTTGTGTCACAAGGGAGCAAAATGATGTATTTACGCCGAGGGCGGTACATTGAATCCAGAGTAAAGGGGTTAACGCCCATGACGAAAATAATTTTGCTCCTGTGTGACACATACAACTTTTCACACCGATTATGAGGAAAATTTAAATTTAATGCTCTAAAAAAATTAAATAACTGTACTTTGAATTATACTTTCACCACTTTTACAGTAATAGAACAACGAAAACATTTTTTTTTATAATGGAGGATTGTGAAGGATTAGGCAAAGGTCACCACATATAAAATATTCCTGTGTTCTTTTACTAATGTGTAAAAATAATCGAATCCAATATTAAAATGGTTTCGGATATCAATATTCATTATATCACAATAACAGTCATCGATAGTTTAGATTTCAGTAAAACCAATAATTTATTGTGTCATTTTTTTTTAAACCTTACCTTCATATAACATTGTTATAGTTAAAACTTGGAACATGTTCGTTTTTAATCTACTATGCCATCGTAGTCGATTGTAATGTAATTTCATAATTAAATTATATTATTTTAATCTGTGTTCAATTGGCATATTGCGTAAATGCTACATGCCAATGAATAAATTAAAAAAGTAGCTTGAACAGAAAAGTAGCATTTTGCTCCCTCTCGTCGTGGAGCAAAACTTACTTTTCCGAATGAAAGGTGTGAAAAGGAACTTTTTTGACAGAAGTCACCTAGAGTACTGAAGATCCTATTGTGGGCATTTGCGGGTCAACAATATAAAATTTGCCTTAATTGTTGTCATTATTTTTCCTTTTGCGGCCAGCAGACAAGCGAAAAAGTTAAAATATGACTCTTGTATGGAGACCCCTTTAATTCATAAAATCTCGTGTCGATTGCATTTCAAGTTTGAATACCCTCCGCCATTAACCCATATATGCCCGTAACTTTTTACTTCACCGATTTTTATGAATTTGTGATATGTAGATGTTGGTGGATCATTAATAAGGCCCATGGTGAAAATTTTACATTTCCAGTACTGAAAGTATTTTTTTTCAGGTGGGTCGATAACGACCCCTTGGGCACATGTGAAACAATAGATGTATGAAAACTCGACAAATATAATTAAATGCGGAAAATTAATTCTGAATGTATTTATTCCTTTTACTTATGCTCTACACACAAAAGCAGGAATCAAAAGCTAGGAAAACAAATGAAACAAACGTCTAACTATGAAATGCGCCAAAGAATTTGTCATGCAAATTGTTTTCTAATGTAGTGACACACTGCTCACCGTCTTCTTATTTGACCCGTAAGAATGATATGCTGAGCCTGACGTTGCCTCACTGCAACTGGTAAGATAAGCGATGGACGCTGCTGTGGTCCAGTATGTTCTTTTGGTATGCCATATTTCAGTAGAAGTGTCTTTGCCATTGATCGTCTGAATACTAATGTGTCAACATTAGTACCCATAGATCGAGCTAATAATGCTGCATTGTTCACAGCTACGTCGATTATCCACATTAGAATTGGTATGTACCATTTTTTACCTCCGATGGCTATACGATATACACCAACATTAGCATCAAGTCAATCTACTCCACCCATGAACCGATTATATTGAAATATAACATTTGGCTGATCAATGTCAATGCGTCATCTCATCGCAGCTGAATAGCGACTTGCTTTCTGTAGAGGTTGGACACCAAACTCATTCGACAACAAAGTCACAACGTTGTTGTCATTCCAACGTACTGCGCAGATATTGTCATTAGTGCCCAGTCTGAAATCATAGAAGCCTCTGGGTTCCTTTTTGAACGACTTTACATCTTTGAGAGGACATTTGTCAACACGGTTCTGTCTTACTGTGCCAGTAATTTTGACCTTATTGCCTTGCAGATTGGTCAGCAACGATGGAGACGTGAAGAAGTTGTCGCAAAACACCGAGAATTCATTGTCCGGATAAACATTTCTAACCGATTCAATTTAGTGACGATGTGTGTCCTTTACTAACAGCGTAAAGAACAGACGACAGTCTATGGACTGGACTATGTGCTGAATTATTTCTTCAGAAAAAAATTGTTCGAAAAATTCTATTGGCTCGCTTTTGTCAGATAAAGTCAACACCATCATCCAAGTGGGCTCGTAAGTCACGTCTCAGCCACCTCCGAGGGTATACCGTTGGACGAAGTGTGGTGACAGTATTCTCGGAAGAACCTTGTAGGTTTCGATTCCTTGAAGAAGTTGCTGGACTCCCAGCTTGTGCAGAAGTTCCAGAAGTACTTGACATATTAGACTCGTCAGCCACATTTGTATCATCAATCCTATCGTCTTGAACACCATGAATCACCATTTCAGATGGGGCTAGCCACGGATGACGATTCAAGTTTTCAACGCCTTGATTATTTTCATCTCCGGAATCTCCATCAGATATGTGACCATCACATGGAAGATCCATGAAGATATGCACTGCTTGTATGTCTTCTTCATATTGCAAACCTCCAAGAAGTCAATTATTTCATTTGTGGTTAACGAACGCCGACTCCTGAAAAATCATATTACTACTGTAACTGGGTAGTACGCATGCCCAAAGGGTCGTTTTCGACCCAGTAAGATAAACCATTCGAAAATAATAAGAGATAACTAAACTATGACTCAGGTAAAAACGAATGTGGAGTAAAAGGACACCTAGTCATAGAATAATTTGTTACTTACATATTTCGAACGCAAAACGGCAATCTTGACTCGAAAAAAGATATTGTTATTTCAGCACCACAGTCAACGGTTCAGATAACCACACAGAATAAATATGGCATCGAATTACGGTAGGTCTTCTACAAGACTCTTCGTTTATGAAGGTAGATTGAAAATAAAACATCACATCTCATAGTTCTTGTCGACTGATTTGGGTGGGTAGTTTGGGGTCGAAAACGACCCCTTGGGTATATATGGGTTAAGTTGGTAGCTATGAAATAGTGTTACTAACTTTTGACAAACGTGTTACCCAAAAGTTAGGGAGAAAATATCATTACTAACTCGTATTTGAAATGTTCATATACGTTGCCGATGATCGTAGATATAATTATTGATTTAATTATTTCGTATTGTGACGAGGTTGTAACTTATGTTTTGAAAGCGGGGCATTGTAATGCGAGTCTGGTAACCAGATTTTGCATTTGCCCTTTTTTTGGTGACAGTTAAGTTCTGCACTACAGCTAACTTAACGGCGAAGGAAATTAAAACTTAAAATGCTCTTTAGTTGATTGTTTATAGATTATAGACATTCTGTGATTTTTCTGTGGAAATTTCACCTTCTACCTATTACGGTCCATGATATACAGCCAGATGGACAGCGAAGGCTAACTAATAGGGTCCCGTTTGGTACCCTTCGGGAACTGAAACCTGATAATCTATTTGCAGTTGTTCTGCTAAAATGTACACTACTGATAGCAGTCCTTCCGACAAAAGGTAGGTATGAGACTGGCGGGAATTACTGCGCATAGGTATTAAAAAATACTAATACGCATTCAAGGCCACCGCTCATAATTCATGAGTGACCGTGATTCTAGTAAGAAAGTACGATTTAGACAGATTCTGAGTATGCACATATTTATTGTGCACATGATGTTAGATATAAATTTGACCGGAATTTCAGAATTTGTTTGTACACGGGGGCTGAAATATTTCACAAAAACACTTCCTGCTAGAATCACGTTTCGAAACGTGATCCTAGCAAGAAAGTGTGAAATCGAAAGATTTCACTTATATGGGCATTAAGTGAGTGGTAAATGTGACCGAAAAGCCAATTTTGTGTGTCCACGAGTTTCAGAGATATTCCATTTCCTGCTAGGATCACTTTTGAACAAATGCTGGTTTGAGAAAACTACTCAACACACAAATCTTGCCAGCTACATAAATATTCGTGGTAATTTGTTTGTAATTTGTGTGGAATTACTTTTTTCAATTATCACACCGTTTTGGAGGTTTTGGTAAATCTTTAAAATACCTAAATGGCTTTATATCTCCCTAACAAAGCAACGCAAAGTCAAACGAGAGATACCTAACGATACATCTCACTTTATACTATCACTTTAATAAATAAAATAATTGCTTTTGCATCATATTGATCTCACTGTTATTCCTGTTTTTATTTATAATTTTGACAATAATAATTTGCTATTGCGCCATTTTGATATTGTAATCTTAAATTCTACATAATTTTGTATTTGTACATCTATGGGTATATTCAATGACCTGAAATAAATAAATAATAATAATAATAATAATAATAATTTACCGAATTGCAAAAGCCTATAATAAGCTGTTTTACCAAAATAACAACTTTTGTAAAGAATTTGGACGAAAATATTTAAGCCAAAATAAGCAGGATGTACTTTTTTTACAGCAAATTTTTACCACTAGCATTTAGTGTGTCGCAGTTAGTATGTAATTATTAACTTTTAAAACCAAAAAGTCGTAGTAATACAGTTCTTTTTTGAAAATTGAAATTTCGAAAATAATACGCCAATATAATTCGACAATAAAAGCGTCCGCGCATTACTTGAGGCATACCATCCTTATTGTGTAGCGTTATATGAGGTACAATGATGTGGAAAACTTGTTAGTGTGTAAATGATAAGGAGATCCGCCAATAACTTCCCAAAATGAAACTCACCTAAGTAGTTAAGTACATGCCTACCTAAACATTATGGTTATAAATAATAACAGTGTATTGTTTAATTTAACCGCTTGTTGGAATGAAAACTGAAAAAGTATTCTGCCCGCAGCCCAAATTGATTGTTTGCTTTGCAACTTGCAAAATACCAGCGGGCACGGATTAGCACTTATACACATACATAGCGTCACGCCTTTCCCAGACGTGGTGGCAGCGGCACAATTTTGCCCACGTTCATCCAGTTCTTCGATACTCCATTTTTGTGACAGGGGGCTAGCCCATCGCCGCAGCTGTGGAGTAATGAAGATTTCCTTACGATGTTTTCCAACACCGTTAGAACGTCCGTCTGTATATTGTACTGAAGATAAATTAATTATCTCATTGGTACTTGGTCAGGAATCGAAACTGAATTTCCTACACCACGGAGCCATTATATTCCTAATTATTTTTTAATTATTTCGTATATTTCGTATATATTTATTGCACATAAAACAACATAAGATATAATAAACAGAAAGGACATCTACAAAGGCATGCTTATCTCTAAATAGAGATCTCTTCCAGCAAACCCAAGGTTGATAAGAATAATTTAATATACAGGATAGACCTATGTGCTCTGATAAGATACATACATATATTACGGAACTATTGAACTAACTGCTAGATACACTACATACACAAGTACATAAATATTATATAAAAATATAAATACACCTAAATAAACTAATATATACAAAGCTCAAATCTAGGATAGAGAAAGATAATGCTCCTTCAAACGATTCTTAAAGACGGGCAGAGATGGACTATCTCTGATAGTGCAGGGAAGCGAGTTCCAGAGAGTGATCGCCCGCAATCGAAAACAGTGCTTGTATGCGACGGTGTTGTGATGAGGTATAGAGAGCAGGGAAGCCGTGTGAGTTCTACGTGGACGAGCCGAAGGGAGAAATTGAAAAAGCTCACGGAGAAAGCTAGGGTATCGAGGGTTGGTTAAGATGTTGAATAGAAGAGTGAGGATGTGTGTGTCCCGACGAAGACGGATCGGCAGCCATTTTAACTCCTTGCGATACTGCGAGACGTGGTCGAACTTGCGCAGTCCGAAGATAAACCGAATCCCGAGATTTTGAAGTCGCTCGAGTCTGTTCAGTTGCTCTTCGTTGGCGCTAGCCCAACAAACATCGGCATAATCGATCAAGGGGAGAAGAAGAGATTGAGCAAGAGTAATTTTTGTTTGATGGGGCAGAAAGTTCTGAAGCCGTCTTAGTGAGTGAAAGGTGGCAAAGACGCGCCTACTGACCTCGCTGACATGGTTAGTCCAGGAGAGTTGTCTATCAAACATGACACCCAGGTTTTTGGCCTTGTCACTGTAGGCGATTAGAGTACCGTCATAGGTAACCGGCGGTATGGGCAATTGTTGTAATACGTTTAAGGAGTGTCTAGTACCTATAATAATCGCCTGGGACTTACTGGGGGACAAAGCCCAGGTTCTGATGTTCTCAAGGTCTTATTTCGTCTTAAGCTTGAATTACAAGACAACTCTTGAAATAAAAAATAAATAAAAAAAAAACAATTACTATTACTATAGGTACCGATGGAAAGAGAGCTAATTTAAGATCCCTAGATACACTGTCGTATGATGCCAATAACTTTTGAACCTCATTATTGAGGTTATGTTTACATAATTTTCGCTACAAAAGTGACCTATTTTGCATTAATATTTCGAAATCGCCTTAGCTCCGGCTACTAGAGGGCTGCGGGAATGAAAAATACTGTAGAGTCTAGCCACAAGACTGCCTAGGAAGGAAGGAAATTTTATCTAAAATTAAAAAAAAAAAAATATATATTTGCCAAGCAGTCTTAGGTCGAACACCGCCGCGCGCGCATGCGTGTTGTGTAGCTGCATAGTGAAACCGTGACTAACCAGGGGCAATGGCCTCTCACATCGTGAAATGTAACTCTTGTAACATTGTGATTAATGAAGTGCTTGCATTTATTCAAAATAAATGTGATGTAATGGATGAAGTTGGCCTTGCGAGACTCTGCATCACTTCGTTCGACGAGAACGAAATAAGCACGGCGAAAAATCTGTTGTTCAGCTGCGTGTCCAGGAAGAAAACAACTAGAAGACGCGAAGGAAAGTCACAAAGAGACATCGATGACATAATAACACTCATCAAGGAAACGGACCCCGAGGTTCTTCCGACTTTTGTCGCAAGAGACCTACAGAAACTCCCTCCTGTGACATTTGACCATATTGATGTCACAAGATTGCTCAAAGATATTATTGTTATCCAGAAAGAATTAAGGGATATACAAAGTAAATTTGAAACAGACTCAGATTGCCGATACGTAACGGTGGAGGATTTCAACAAACTGAAATTCGATTTCGAGAAATTTTCATCGAAGCCGACCGATCCACCAAGTGTATACGCCCAAAACGTTAATACTAAAAGAGGCGCTCACTGTCTTCATGATAGTTTTCTCTACAACAGTGGTCCTATGGGATTGTTCCCTATTTCTAATTGTTCGCCGCCTCCACCGGTGTCTGATGAGGGTAGTACCACAAAAGAAATAACGGTCGATCAGCTGGCCATCGAAACTTCTAAACAAACCTACGCAGCGAAAACAAAAACAACCGGTACTCGGAGTGACTCATTGTGTAGCCTCAAGGAAGTTGAATGTACCGCGGCAATCTCGCCTCTATGCGTAGACAGTGTAGTTTCACAATCGCACGCCAACCGCAACAGTGTACAGGCCACCAGTAAAGGCATTGCCGACACGAGCAACCTAGCCGTCTCGTCACAACATACAGCTGAAGCTGGTCTGCGATCGTCAACAACTCCCAAGCATATAGAGGTCACCAGTAAAAGTAGTGTAGTTACAAGTGGCACCTTAGCCGTCTCGTCGAAACATACAGCCGAAGCTGGCCCGCGATCTTCAACAACTCCCAAGCACATAGAGGTCACCAGTAAAAGCAGTGTGGTTACAAGTGGCACACTAGGCAGACCCGAGGCGCCGTCTGCGCAAAGGACTACGCAAAGGACTACGGACCCGGAATGCGATGATGACTGTAGCAACAACAATGCGGATGGATGGATTCGGGTACTGAGTAAGAAAAGCAACAAGTTTGTTGGCAGGAAGGGAAAAGCTATTGTCGAAAAACATTGCAAGTTCAGAGCCGCGGAAACTAATGTCCCCATTTACATTTATAATGTAAACAAAGAAACCCGTACAGAGGATATAGTTGAGTACATCTTCTCAAAAACCCGACTGAAGGTATACCCGACTAAGGTACCCGTGCCTGAGAGTAAAAACTACGACTCGTATCGTATGTATGTGCCGAGAAGCAAGCTAGCTTTGTTCGATGACGACTCACTGTGGCCGGAAGACATCTTCTTTAGGAGATATTACATATTCAGGCGTACGTCGTCCAACAGTCTCCTGTCCAATGAAAAGCCTGAATATAACTATAAATATAAAGATGGATAGTACGAATAAAACACAAAACACAAAAACACAAAAGATATCTATGGTAACGTTCAACTGTAAATCTGTTAAACGTTCAGTCCAGTGTATCCGTAACCTATGTGATAAGTATGACGTCATAGCACTGCAGGAGCATTGGTTGCTGCCTCATGATATACATTTCCTCGGCAATATTCACCAGGAGTTTGAATACAGCGGAAAGTCAGCGGACGACACGTCAGCGGAGATCCTGCAGGGCAGGCCTTACGGAGGCGTAGCGATCCTGTGGCGCAAAAATCTCTTCAAATCAGTGTCGGTTATACAGTGTAATAGTGTACGTATATGTGCAATCGAGACAGCAATTGATCATAGTTCAGTCCTGTTAATTAATGTTTACATGCCGACTGATTCCTATAGTAAAAAAGGTGAAAGCAACTTAGTGGAATTTACAGATTGTATGGGTGAAATTAGTGCAATTATTGAAAACTGTGCCACCGAATTCGTTTACGTCCTGGGCGACTTTAACCCTTGATTTACCTGGTGAAACCAAATCACATAATTTACCTCATGGAGTCCATGAGACTCCGTCTTATAAAATCAATGATATTGTAGGAATTAAAAGGATATAAATACTTGAAAATTGTTTATTATACTAAGCAACATTAAACTATCAGACTTGCATATCACATTTTGTTATAAGTAGGTAACAGTCTTCAAGAAAATTAAGAAAACTTATAAACGAAAGTTTTTGTTAACAAAAATAAATGCCAACTTCTGGCCGCTAACTAAAATAAAAAATAAATAAAAAAATAACCTTTATCTTCATAATCAACTCTTACATATAATCAACTTTCTAAAATTAAATAATAAATGGCACATGTCCATACAAAAAAAAAAACCTGCAGCGCTTACTCCCTATCCTTTGCTACACACCGAGCACAGATTTTCTTTGTACACGCCAAACATACCGGTCTCATACAACAATTACAGAGGTAAACTGTCTTTCTTTTCAGGCGGCTAGGACACACATGACAGTATTTCCTCTGATCTCGAGGCAATTTTTCATCTTCGGTGCTTTGCTCTTCAGCAGGTATGGGTAGTTTGGTGATCTCCGAAATCATTGCGCGCAGCTGACGAGGAATTCTTTTGTTGTATAGTCGGGTTTTCAGATTATATTCATTCAATTGCTCGGCCAAGGCTTTCATATATACAAGGCGGGTTTGTTTATGAATATCTGTCTGACTCTGATGTATGACACAACTATTCCATGCACTCATATCTAAAATACGGAAAAAAACCGCCATCGGCCATCGTCGCGTGCGCCGGCTGCATGAATAGACGGAACATTTTTGGTCAACTGAGTCGACTCCGCTTTTTGTCGAATTATAATATAATATTATCTCGGGCTTTTGTGTTTCAGGATCCACTGTATTATCGTGATGCATAGTGGAATACAGTAGCACAGCTTTGTTTTTCTTTGGCACGAAGCTAACCAAAGTGCAGTCCTTCGTGAATCCAAACATTGACGAGTTTATCGGTTTGTTTTTGTTTGGTAAAAACTCTTTCGGAAGGATAGCCTTATTTTTTTTCAAAGTACCTACTGTAGTCAATCCTTTATTTTTTAATTCCTGGGATAGTTCAATGGAAGAGTACCAGTTGTCTGTCGTCACATTGCGGTTGCTGTTGTATATTGGTTTGCATAATCTAAGTACTGCTTGCGCCGGGATAGGCTTTTTCTTATCTTCCTCTGATAGTGTGAAGGAATCGGAATTTTTCCCTGTGTAAATATATGTATTATACACGTAGTACGTACTAGAGTCAGCTAGACATTGCACTTTTATGCCGTATTTTGCCGGTTTGCTAGGGATATACATCTTGAACTTGCTCCTTCCTCGGAATGCCAGCAACATCTCATCTACAGTGACATTAGCACCTGGGACATAGCATCGTTGTGAGTTATTGTTGAATAAATCCAACAATTCAGTTATAGGACAGCCAGGATCATTTGCCTTTCTGGAGGTTCTGTCATTGAAATCGTCAAATCTGAGAGCAACAAGCAGGACGAGAAAGCGTTTTTTGGACATGGATGCTCTAAATATGGGTCTGCCTGTCCCATCAGTTGCGAATAGTGACAAAACACTTTCACGGTTTGACTTGAATGCAGCACTATAGAGGAGTAGTGACAGAAACCCTTTCAATTCTATTTGGTCAGTTTCTTTGAAAGTATAATGTTCAGAGGGATATTTATCTCGAAATTCTCCCAGCTTTTTGTTGGTCCACTGCAGAATGATATCCAACATTTTGGCATCAAAAATAAGTTGAAATGACTCTAACGGTGAAAGTTGACCATTCTCAACAACAGCATTTCGGACTGAAGGAACACGAAGAATATTGTGAGACTGCGTGCGTACATTTCTTGATGGAGGATCAGTTGACCATTTGAATCGATTTTTTCCATAATAATATCTTGCATTCTCACCTGAATCCTGTGCTTCTTCATCGCTTGTGTGAAGTGAGCACTCGGAATCGGACTCATGATCAGAAGCTATGCATCCATCTTCTGAATCCGAAAGAAAATCATTTGGCAGTCTTTCGTGTTGTGTAGGTTGTTCTTGCTCTGCATCGCTGGATCCCTCGTCGTCATGTCTGAGCCAGTCCAGGACTACAGATTCAGCATTTTGTTCCAGTAAATTTATGGATCTATTATTTGAATCCATTTTTTAACCTAAAACACAAAGAAAACACTATAAATGCGATACAACAACAATTGGTGAAATAACAATAACTGTCACACAATTCACCCCATGGAGTCTAGTGGACTCCATGCCCACAATTACTCACCCGTACGAGCGACGCAGGCGCACGTCCTCTCTACACCGCGTTGGGCGCGTCACTGCATGAAGGTACTGGGACGCGCTAAAACTAAATCACGAAATTAAGGGTATGAGACCGTTCTGAAACTTCGTGTGGAGTCCGTGGGACGTAACAGGTAAATTAAGGGTTAATGCGCATCCAAGCGGACGCTTCGGTAAGGAGATGGTGAGTTACTGTGCGGAACAGGACTGGATGTGTGCGGACCTTCAATATCTGGGTATGGACTCTAATACTTATACTTTTTTAAGTGATGTGTATGGAAGTACGAGTTGGCTAGATCACTGCTTAGTGACAAAGGCAGCATGGCCCTCGGTTGTAAAAGTGTATGTATTGAGCAATGTATACTGGTCTGACCACTACCCATTAGTAGTGGAGTGCATTCTAGATTTGACAAAGCCAAAGAGATTTGTAAGTAAGCAAGTTAGAAATAAGGTGTTATTGAAGGACAGAAAGCCCGAACAAATCTTTAAATATAACGCGTTATGCTGTGAAAAACTAGGAGCTATAACTTGTCCCCCAGCTTTGAATGCTTGTAGCGACACTTATTGTGCAAACTCAGATCACAGGCTTTTAATAGATCAACTATACTGCGATATTACTCATACACTGATCGACGCGTCCGTGGCTACGAGTGAGTCACCAGCGGAAGCTAGGAAGAAGCGAGTAGTAGGGTGGAACAAACATGTCAGTCAGGCTCACAGGGAAGCTAGACTCAAGTTCCAAATGTGGACATTGAATGGTAAGCCCAGGGCGGGTTTTTTGTATGATGAAATGTATAGTAGCCGAAAATTATTCAAATCACGGTTAAAATGGTGCCAGCAACACCAAGAACAGATTAAAATGGATATAATTGCTTCTTATCATACAAAAAAGGATTTCCGTCAATTTTGGAAAAAGACCAAGGTGTTAAACGGTCAACCTAGATTGCCTGTGAGTGTGGAGGGTATGTCTTCACCTAAAGATATTGCAAATCTTTTTAAGGACTCGTTTGCTGTAAAATCGCCTCTAGGGCCTTCGACCACGGTGATTGATGCTCAGGTGTCAGGAACTGTGCTGGTGACAAAATTTTCTGCAGATGACGTCATCCACGTGTTAAGCCATATGCAAAGGGGAAAATCTCCAGGCCACGACGGACTGAGCATCGAGCACTTGCAACACGCTGGTCCCCATATTTACAGAGTTTTGGCCATGTTGTTCACACTATGTATGGGCCATTCATATCTTCCTCAAGATATGACTAAAACCGTAGTAGTTCCAATTGTAAAAAACAAGACAGGAGATATGTCGAGTAAGTCTAATTATAGGCCCATCTCATTGGCCACTGCTATTGTCAAAGTGCTCGACGGTCTGTTGAATTCAGTGCTCGATAAATACATAAAACTGCAGGATGCACAGTTTGGGTTTAGGCCTGGACTGTCAACTGAAAGCGCGATACTGAGCCTAAAACATACCGTCGGGTACTACGTTGACAGAAAAACGCCAGTCTACGCCGCCTTTTTAGACTTATCAAAGGCGTTTGATCTGGTAAGTTATGATGTACTATGGAACAAACTTGGGGAAGCTAATTTGCCCTTAGACGTTATAAATATCTTTAAATTTTGGTACCAAAACCAAACTCACACTGTCAAATGGGCAGACGCGATATCTGAACCATATAAGTTGGAATGCGGAGTGAGACAGGGTGGGCTTACTTCTCCTAAGCTGTTCAATATTTATGTAGATCAGCTGATCGGGGCGCTCAGCGGCGCGCATGTTGGTTGTTTTGTTGACAATATCTGCCTAAATAATATTAGTTACGCCGACGACATGGCTCTGCTGAGCCCGTCGATCAGGGGACTTAGAGTGTTGCTACACGTCTGTGAACAGTACGCGCAAACACACGGTCTCAAATATAATGAGAAAAAGAGCGAGATGTTGATTTTCAAGGCTGGTAAAAAGTGTCCATCTTATGTTCCACCAGTTTACTTAAATGGAACAGCCTTGAAAATAGTGTCGTCCTTTAAGTACCTCGGTCATATCATTACCGAGGACTTAACTTGGACATAGAGAGGGAGCGGAGGGCGCTGGCGACCAGGGCAAATATGATAGCACGTAGGTTCAGTAGATGTACAGCCGAGGTAAAAATAACTTTGTTTAGGGCTTATTGTACATCTCTCTATACGTGCAGCCTATGGACTAATTACACGCGAAAGTCGCTTAGCGCCCTTCGTGTCCAGTACAACAACGCTCTGAGGGTGCTGTTGCGGCTGCCGCGCTGGTGCAGTGCGTCGGATATGTTCGCGCGTGCGCGCGCCGACGGGTTTCATGCCACGCTGCGCGCGCGTTGCGCCGGTACGCTCGACAGGCTGCGCGCCAGCACCAACGGCATCCTGCGCGGAATAGCGGATCGATCTGACGGTCGATTCTTGGCGCACTGGACTCTGATCCATGTAAATAGTAATGCTAAGTACTAACATAGTTAATTTTATAATTGTTACTAACACCCTTTTGTTTTTGTTTTTGTCTGTTTTTATATGGACCTAAATTGTCTGAAATAAATGATATTATTATTATTATTATTATTATAATGAATACATTTTACATAAAATTATTACAATGATCCTCACACTAGGCTAGGCCTGTATCGTGAGGACCTAAAATACAGAAATTCCAATTATGTATGCGGCAATCAAATCATAATGTTTAAATACCTAAAAAATAATATGAAGACAATAAAAATAATAATAATGACGACATGCAGATTAAAATAATATTATTTCATTATTATGCTTAATTCCATTATTATAATCAGAAATTTTAACATTTTAAAGTTTGATGGATAACATATAATCAAATCAACCGTTCTCTTTTGTATTATGTGTGTGTATGTGTGCGTGTGTGTGCGTGTGTGTGTGTGTGTGTTGGTTAAGTTCATGTCATTATCCTCATTAAATTTTCAGATTCTTCGTAAGTAAGTGTTAATAAAGTTTTATACAGTACGGACTTTGCTTGATGTAGACTTAAGGTTGCAATATTATTAATTTTGTTTAATTTGTTATATATATACGGGAACAGAAACGATCGAAATCTCTTAGCGAATACTGTGGAAACGGTTGGTACAGGCAATCTAAAAACTCTTTTGTTTAGAATGTTACTGTAAGCAGGCGAGTTGATGAGCTCTCTATGCGTCACAGTGGCTGCTCTTAACATAAAAAGTCTTCGAACACTTAGCACTTGCGTGTCATTAAACAGAGATGTTGTAGGGTAGTAACGAGGCTTTCCCAGGGCCACTTTGAGAACAGATCTCTGAGCTCTTTCGAGAGTGATAAGGGTACTTTTGTTAGCACCCCCCCAGGCCAGTATACAATAATTAAGGATCGATTGACAGAGTGCCATGTAGACCAGTCTCAGCAAAGAACCGTCATTAGTAGCTTCTCGAAGCAGCCTCATTGTGTATATTAGTTTGCGTGTGCGACTGGACACAACTGAGATATGGCCTTTAAAGGAGAGGTTATTATCAATAGTTACACCCAAATATTTGAGCGAGTTCACTTTACTCACCTGCTGGCACGCACATTCGTCTGTGATTGCGTCACAGGCTTCTATGCAAGAGCTGGTGTGAAATCTAATATTAAGCCGCGACGGAGGGGCCGACGCGGCTGTTTTATGGAAGAGCAAACAATGTGTCTTAGATGTATTGAGAGTGAGCAAATTTTCTTTTAGCCATATTGCAATCGACCCTAAGCCTTTTTCCGCATTGTTTTGTGCTTCGCGCCATGTGATCCCATGAAAAATTACTGCTGTGTCATCAGCGTAACAAATTATGTCAGAGTTTTGCAAGGGGATCGAGGTTATGGCGTTAATGTACATATTAAATAAAGTTGGCCCCAATACGCTGCCCTGAGGGACACCGAAAGACACAGGTTTTACGCTACTTACATAGTTTCCTATTTTGACACATTGATTCCTGTTTGTTAGGTAGGAGGTGAACCAGTCTAGTGCAGTCCCGCGTATGCCAAAAAATTCCAACTTTCTTAGAAGGATAGGGATCGAGACATGTCGAATGCCTTTGCAAGATCAATAAAGACTCCGACACAGGCTCGACCCGCATCAAGATGGGAAACTACAGTATCCGTTAGAAGGCCCACTGCATCCTCTGTGGATTTTCTTTGGCGAAAACCAAAACTGGCAATTCGATAAAAGATTATATGAGTCCAGGAAATCAGTAAGCCGCCTATTGACTATCCGTTCTAACAGCCTTGAAAAGACCCCAAGCAGAGAAATAGGCCTGTAGTATTCAGGTTCATCCGTAGGACCACCTTTGTGTATTGGAATGACGGCTGCGGTTTTCCATGCATCCGGGAAGCAACCTATTGAGATACTGAGGTTAAAAATTGCAGCCAATGGCACCGACAAAATATGATTGGCTGCTTTGAGTATCTTATTTGTTATTCCATCCAAGCCAGGGGAACTGTTAGCATCCAGTTTATGAATAAGATTTTCAACTTCTCGAGGATCAGTTGGCCTAATAAAAAATGAATTGACCGGAATTGAGTTACCAGGATTGACCTTAGCTGCAAGTGATCGTTGAGACGCTCCTATTTCTGTCAGTGTAGCGTTTGCAAGAGTTTCCCCAATTGAAGAGAAGTAACCGTTGCAATAGTCTAAGGATTCAGCAGCTGTTTGCTTTGTGGCTGTAAGAGCGTCTACTACTGGTTTTTTTACTTCTAAGTTGGTCACGCGTTTAACCGTAGGCCATAACTTTTTCGGGGAGCTTTTATTTTGATAAAGTTCATTTCCATTGTGCTCAGCTTTGAGTTTTCTTAGTAGATCTATATAGAAATTTCTATACCTGGTGTAAACTATTTTTTTAGTCTCATCTTTTGGGAATTTGCGATGATCTGCGTGCAATCTATCTCTATGCTTAGAGCATCTGATAAGGCCAGGGGTCATCCAAGGCTGGAGAGTGTACCTAGAACGACTTATCTTAAGGATTCGGGAGTTGCTGGAAACTGCTCCAGAAAGAAGGTCTGTAAAAATAGTGACTGCATTCGTTAGACAAGTTTCAGTTGTGACACGTGACCAGTCAATATTTTCCAACTCTTTGATGAGGGATTCGTAATTAATTTTCAGTTGAGTTCTAGTGGGTTTATTCTTAATGGGAACTTTAAAGTCAACTCCAGCCATAGTCATGCTATGATCCGTTAGGTCTGTGTGGCATGTAATTGATTCAACCCGGATTCCCACAGGAACATGAATGTGATCTAAGCACGTTTTACCATGAGTGGATTTATCAATAGCACTTAAAAGTCCATTTTCAGCTAAAGAGCAAAGGTAATTCGACGCATGAGTATCATCTGAAGCACTACCGAGAATATCAATATTGATATCACCGGCAACGATGAGACGTGAGCTACGTTTGATATGTTTTAGTGCCTTATCCAACGAATCAATGAAAGTACTTGGGTTTTGAAAAGAGGGGGAACGATAGATTCCAAGAACTGAAAAACAGTTATCAACCTCTATGAGCAAAGCATTTGCATCTTCAAGATTCAACTCTGTGGATTTTGCTGACCATTTGTTTTTTACATAGATAGTGACACCTCCCGATTTATTAATATATTTTGATGTATGGTAAGAAGTATACCCATCGATCTGCCTTATATTTGATGTCTCATTAAGCCAGCACTCACCTAGAATTACAATATCAAATTTGACACTCAGGCGTTCAAAGATCACGAGAAAATTATCGAAATTTTTCTGGATAATCCTGATATTTATGCTTAAAATTTTAAGAGGATAATTACCTATTATGGTCTTGCATTCCTCAGGAGTAGAGATAGTATGGCATTCAATATGTAAAGCATTATCAATATCATTAATAACCTCTAACGAAACCATGGTATCATGTTATGGAAAGTAAGATAAGGATCAATCAGACCAGGAAAGGCCAAACATGAGTCGCTGACGAGACAGCATGATGGTAAGTATATTACCTTATGTAAGTGTTGTGTGTTGTTATGTATGGATGATGTAGATGACATTAAGCATGACTTAATTAGACTTATAGTTACTATAAAAGCGTTCCAGATTATGCAACTCCATAAAGTACACCATTTACGACGATTTGCTGCCGGGACCGAACAGTCGCAGCCGGTCTTCCTCAGATTTGATGGCGTGTGCTGGACTACCGTCTCGCCCTTCCCGTTTCCTGACGTAGATAGTGCTGTTGCGGACCCAGCAAAATTTAAAGTCATGTTCTTTTGCCATAATTCTGACACTCCGAAACAACCTTCGATTTTCACTAGTTAAGCGCTCGTTTATGTAAATTCTGTCCGTAGGACCATTTCCCACCACGTCTTTGCTGGTTAGCGACCGGCGGGTCTTTGCCTGCTTGAGGAACTCGTCACGTTTCATTTTACGAGTGAAGGCTATTACTAGCGGACGTTGTTGCTGCCGGGGGTTCGCTTCATCCTTTCGATGTTTCGGTCCAACGCGTGTAACATAGTCCAAGTCGGCTACAGTTAATTCCACTCCCATAACTTGTGCAGTTGTTAGCACCAAATGGTACGGATTTTCATTTGGCTCTTCCGAAAGCCCTAGAACCTCTTGTTCGTTCCGCAGGGAGCCTTGCAACTGAGTGTTCAACTGCTCTTGCAGGCGGCTTACTGTTGATCTCAGCACCCTATTTTCGTCTTCTTTCGTCTCCAGTTCTTGAGTCTAACATCATATTCCGATAATCTTTCCGATATATTGTCGAGGCGTTTGCTTAAAAGGCATTGCATTTCAGACATCTCCTGCCGCATTAGACGAATTTCTTCAGTAAGAAGCTGCAGACCATTTTCAGACGGAGTTGGCGATGGAGGGTCAATGGGTGGATTTGGTGTCGTGACTGCAGAGTTTGCCTTCTTTCTCACAGTGACATTGGGGCTACTCCTCACGGGTGTATGAGAGTTATCACCTCCCCTTTTAGCACTAGCGCGACAGTTCGGACATATCCACTCTGCTGTTTCGTCGCTGGTAAGACGCTGCGCGTTTGCACATTCAAATCTGATTTAAGATTAGAAACAATTTTTAATAAAATCTCGATAAATTTGCATTACCTTGCCTACCAGATTTAACCCCTTTTACACTTCTCGTCTTGTCAAACGATTCTAGACCCAACCCAGGCCATTTAATGAAGATGTTGTTATTTATTTTGAGGCTTTTTTTATTTTCCGTGCTTTTTTGTTTTTGCCGTGTTGTTATATGTTGTTGTTGTTGTTGTTAAATGTTACAAAATCCTTTGCAATTCCCTCTTTTCCTACGGTATTACCTGACCTACCTTTTGTTTGCGATTTTTTTTGGCACAATTTGTACAAAGAATAGTGTTAAATTGGAATTAATATGCTTTTCATTTATGTTATATTGAATTAGTAGATAGCCTTTTTGTCTTTTCGTATTATACAGGCGATTTTTTTCCAAAAACCTCGAGTTCGATGCTAGGATAATAGACGGTCACGTTGCCACAGAAAGATTAAAATTATAACTGTCCATTTCCAGAATCAACGTAGCTGGAGGCACGAGAGTGTTGTATGTGTTTGAGTCATTATAACATGAGAAAGTATATGAACGATCTCAAATAGTTCCACAGAAAAGCAAAGTTTTCGAAATATCTTACTGTTTCATGTTTGGCAAACTTTGACATCTTATTTCTCCTAAGGCTGCAAGTGGCTGCAAGAGTTCTTTTTTTCCATTAATGATATATGCAAAACTGCTGCCAAGATTTTAATTGTAGAAAAGAAATAAAATGTAATTTTCTTCAAACATTAGTTTTTTCCATATTTTTTTTTTCTCGATAAGTATGCACCCACAGACTTTTTATTTCCAACAAATGTTGTTTGTTTAGTACATATCTGTCTTAAAAAAGAGGTTCCACAGAAAAATTTAATTTTCGAAGAAAAAATACGCTTTAAATTTAGCATACTTTGATTCAGATTCAGATTCAGATTCAGATTTGTTTATTTGCGTTTGAATAAGGTATTACATAAGTTCTTAAATTAATATAACATGTCATTTTCTTCCTTAATCAACTATATTATATAGCATGCAAATATTTTACTGTAGGTATGTTATAACCTTACTTTTTAATTCTTAGTGAGAAAAGAATTCCCTCAGTGTATAAAAATTATGCTGCAGTAGCCATGAGAACAGTTTTTGTTTGAAGAGATTTTGTGGGAGATGTTTTAATTCATCAGGCACTTTATTATATATTTTCACGCTCATTGCGTAACAGCTATTTTGGTACCTTGATGTCCGTGGCACATGATCTAGTACTAGTCTATTAGGATATCTTGTATTTCTGGGGTACTTTTGATTTGCTGTTACAAACAAGTCAAAGTGTTGCTGTACAAATTTGGCGACCTCAAATATATATAATGATGGTAGCGGCAGTAAGTGCAGTTTCTTGAATAGTGGCTTACACGAATCTAGCGGAGCGGCTCCAACCATAGCACTTAAGCATTTCTTTTGTATAATGAAGGCTCGGCTAGATTCCGTACTATTCCCCCAAAGGATTATACCGTACCTTAGCACTGATTCGACATAACCGTGGTATGCAGCCAGCGTTGTTTGTCGTGTCGTGGTTTTCCTCAACTTGGAGAGCACATATACGAACCGATTAAGTTTACTGCATACCTGTTCAATGTGAGGTTTCCAATTTAAATATTTGTCAATTGTTATACCTAGAAATTTAACGCTTTCTTCACATTTTATAATTTGATTATTATAATTAATGTCCATATCATTTATATTATTAAAGTTCATCAGATTTGTCTTAGTGACGTTTATTTGTAGGTTATTGTTATTTAACCAGTCTACTACTTGTACTATGGTTGTATGTCTATCAGATTTATGAATGTCAATTGAATTATTTTTAATATTATTAAGATTAGGTTGATTATAAAGATTATGATTATTATTAGATAGTAAGCGGTTATTTTTATTAGTCACTATAATATATATGTCATCCGCAAATAAAATTGATTGGTACCATGTCACATCAGGAATGTCATTTATATACATAATAAATAAGAGCGGCCCCAGTACACTCCCTTGAGGTACACCATAGTTGTTTATTTTATACTCTGAATCATACGTCCGTTCTATATGGTTTTCGTCTAGCCTATGAATGCGTACACTTTGTTTTCTATTTTGTAGATATGTTTGGATCCATTGCAATGCTGGTCCTCTTATACCATATTTCTCTAGTTTATTCAATAATAACTCATGGGATACAAAATCAAACGCTTTTGTCATATCAAAGAACAAAACCGAAGTATTCTGTTTCAAGTCGTAGCCTTTTGCTACACTTGATACTAAATTAAAAGCTGCTAGGGTTGTCGACTTAATTTTTTGGAAGCCATGTTGTTCAGGTCTAATCAAACCTTGTTTGAAGAAATATTCTTTGAGTCTCCTCGCCATTGACTTCTCGAAAATTTTGGAAAATATTGGTATGAGTGTTATTGGTCTGTAGTTCCTAGGTGTGCATTTATCACCTTTTTTGTGAAGTGGCTTAACTATTGATAGCTTCAGTTTATCAGGAAAGGTGCCTGTTGCGAACGATTGGTTAATTATGTGGCTTAGGACCGGACTTAGTAAGTAGCGACAATGTTTTATTACTTGTGTCTTAATTTCGTCGTAGCCTGTTGCATGGGTATTCTTGAGCGTAACAATAATATTCCTAACTTCTAGTTCGTCAATAGGTTTTATGAAAAAACTAGTGCCCTTGTTGTTGGCATTTTTTAAGGATTTATTTTCAATAATGTTTTTGGATTGATTGGTCATGTCAATTAAAAATTTGTTAAAGAAGTTTGCTATTTGCAATGGGTCACTAACTGTGTTGTCATTGTCTTTCATACTATTTATGTTTACATACTCTTTTTGATTTTGTGTCACACCTTTTATTATTCCCCACGAGGCTTTGCATATGTTTTTACTTCCTAATACTATTTTACTGTTTTGCACTCGTTGTGCCTGTGATATGCATTTCTTTAGTAGTCTAGTATAAGAATTGTACTCTAGTTTGTTTTGTTCCGTTTTATTGCTGTAGTATTTGTATCGTAAATTTTTCTTTGTTATGCAGCTTATTTTTTAAACCTTTTGATATCCATTTATGTTTAGTAAGTGCATTTATTTTTACTTTGGATTTAGGAAAACACAAATCATAGAACAAACCAAACAATTCCTGAAATTTTGCAAACGCTAAATTAGTATCTTGCTGCTCATAGACTTCGCAAAATGATAATTGTGATATTGCGTCTCGGAATTTCCTCATATTGTCGTCACTAAAGTCTCTTTTTATCATTTGCCAGGTCTTTCGTAAAGGAACTTTTGTTTTTACTTTGAATGTAACCATTTGCGCTGTGTCATGGTCAGATAATGCTAACGGTATTGTTTTACCCTGCGCGTCTTTAATGTTACTGAATATATGGTCTTGTAGGGACATGCTTATGTCAGCAATATGTAACAGTTGTAGCGAGTGCGCTCTGCTTGCGAGTCAGTCGTTCCGTAATCGCGTTCTAAGTAACTTGTCTCTTCTGTGTTATCCCAGGGGTACCGTGTAAAGCTGAACTGTAATAAAGGATCTATACTAAAGACTAAGTGAATATTATTGACACTCCTAAATTGGTGACCCCGACTCTTTTTTTTCTGGGAATCAGTGCAGTGACAAGTGTATACCTACCTACGAACGAGCGGCGACGGGACGACTCCCGGCTAAGTAACCACGACTTGGCCGGAGTTTCAACGTGGAACAATGAGTAAGGGAGCGGGCCAAGACAAGGCTGGAGCCGCCGCCGGACCCAGCAAAGAAGAGCAACCATCTGAAATGGCGTCAATTTCGGTGTCGGCGAGAATCCCTGAATTCTAGCAGGAACAGCCGCGTTTATGGTTCGCGCAGTTCGAGGCGATAGTCAGCCCCCAGAAACAAGGTGACGAATATAAATACCAACTGGCAGTGTCAAAGTTAAGTAGGGATGCATTACAACAGTGCTCAGACATACTTTTTACACCACCAGCAGAAGGGAAATATAATTCACTCAAAGAGAGGCTTCTCAAGGTGTACGAAGAGTCTCCAGAACGACAATTTCAGCGTCTGGTCGGTGAAATGGATTTGGGATCACAGAAACCCACGCAGCTGCTACGAAAAATGATGACTTTAGCAAGGAACTGCCAAGCGAGTGATGAAACAGTTCATAGATTATGGATGGCACGACTACCGACGCCTGTAAGAGCGGTGTTGACAGCGAGTCAAGATCAGACATTGGAGAACCTGGGGACAATTGCAGATAAGGTAGTGGAAAACATAACGAGTGTGAACGAGGTAGCGTCGGTAAGCAGCGGTGCAGCAAACTTCGCGATGCAAGAGATGATGACAGCTATGAACAAATTGGTCCTGGAGGTAGCTTCTCTGCGCGGCGAGATACGTGGCAGGTCACAAGCAAGGTACCAGAGTAGGGGCAGATCAGCGTCAAGGGGCAGATCGCCATCACCTAACAGAACTCCAGAGTCCGGACTGGCTCTGTCGGTACCATTTCCGATTTAGATCAAGAGCGACTAGATGTGAGAAACCCTGCGCATGGAAACAACCGGCGGAAAACTAGAAGCAACGGCCTCAGGAGACGTAGGAAATACCGTGCTGCGAGAAAATCGTCTCTGTGTGTACGATCGTAAAAACGCGTTGCGGTGGTTAGTGGATACTGGTGCGAACATTTCAGTTATTCCAAAATCAAAAGTGAACAAACATTTGCGACGTGGAAATGTATCTTATAAACTATATGCGGCAAACGGTTCGGAGATACAAACCTACGGAACTGTGACTTTAGAATTAAATTTAAGATTAAGAAGAGCATTGAAATGGGTGTTTGTAATTGCCAATGTAAGCAAACCAATCTTGGGAGCAGATTTTTTAGAGCATTATAAGCTGTTAGTTGATGTAAGTGGGAAATGTTTGCGAGATAAAATTACTGACTTAAAAACAATAGGAATTTTGGTTGATGATGGGGCTACTACAGTGAGCACTTTCGATGGCGGAAACCCCTGTAGCGAAATTTTGGCTAGATACCCAGACATAACCAGGCCTTTTAACCTGAAATATGATACTAAACACGGGGTACACCATTACATTGATACAAAGGGCCCACCTGTTCATGCAAAGGCGAGACGTTTACCCCCAGATAGGTATGACAAGGTCAGGGAGGAATTTAGGAATATGCAAGAATTAGTTTCAGTTTCAGTTTCAGTTTCAGTTTATTTATTTATAATTGTCAATTACAGGTCAATACACATTTAGAAATACATTTAAAATTTGATTTAAATTATACGTCATAATTAAGATTATTATAACCTATTAATAGAAATTATTATATACTAATTATATTGCACTGTTTATTACACATAATTCATTAAATACAAATACCTATGTTCAAAAAGTACGCAGGAAGGTATATTATATAAAAATACGAGGCTACGTATTAGTCAAGTATTCATCCACACTATAAAACGTCTGCTCGATAAGCCAGTTCTTCAGTTTATGTTTGAAGCCACTTGTTGTTATGGCGGCCGTGATTTCTTGTGGTAGCCGGTTATAGATAGTGGGGCCCATAATGTGCGTGAGTTTATCTGAACGAGCGAGACTTCGTGGGATAGCGGCTAATTTTTCCGCATTTCTGGTGCGGTATTTGTGAAGATCACCCAGTTTAACAAAATTATGGGCGTTTTCCCTTACAAAAGTTGCCACCTGCAGAATTACAATGGAGGGTAAGGTAAGGATTCTGAGGGCTTTGAAATGTGGCCTGGCCGACTCGTCATGTGGCAGCTTCATGATCGCCCGCACGGCCCGCTTCTGCATTCGGAAGGCGCGCTGCCAGTCCGCGGCGCGCCCCCACAGCTCGGCGCCGTATTGCAGTACCGAGTGCGCCGTCGCGAAGTAGCAGGTGCGTACTACGTCGCGAGGAACCGTACGCTCCAGGCGGCGCAGTGCGAAGCACGCTCCCGCCAGTTGGCCGCACACCTTATCAATGTGCGAGCCCCAGGTGAGGGTCCTGTCGAGCTCGAAACCTAGGAAGGCTGTTGCCTCGACCTGGTTTATTTTCACGCCGTCTGCCAGCACCTCAAACTGCTTCATAGCTTGACCTGCGAGGTTGAAGTGGAGGAAATGGGTTTTTTTTGCGTTCAGGACGAGACCGTTCATTCGGAACCACCTGGCTATATTCGAAGCCGTTATATTCAGGCATTGCTGCAGTTGAGGTACGTCTGGGGCTATGACTACGCCGGCGACGTCATCAGCATACATGAAAATCTCGCTGGAGTCAATGGCTGCTGGCAAGTCGTTCAACATGAGGGAGAAGAGGATGTTCGACACTGACGATCCTTGGGCTACGCCCATTACCGTCGTCAGTGGTCGTGACTTCACCCTCCCTCCATCGCCAACCACTATTTGGGATCGGTTACGAAGAAAATCAGTAAGGAAACTATGGGCCCTACCATCGATACCGTATTGTCTTAGTTTGAGTGCCAGAACATCGTGATCTGCCACATCAAACGCTTTAGACAAGTCACAGCATAAGAGCGCTACCTGCTTCCTGCGTTCACGGGCGTCGAGCACGCGGCGCACAACCTCGCGTGCTAATGCGGTCGTGGACCGACCCTCGCGGTAGGCATACTGGCGGTCCGACATCGCGTCGGTGTCCCTTAGGTACTCGGTCAGCCGACGGCTGATGCCGTTCTCGAGAACCTTCGAGATGGCAGGAACTATAGAGATGGGCCTATAGTTATCCATTTCGGCTCTCTTACCCTTGCCCTTGTAAATAGGAGTTATTTTGCTGCATTTCATCGGGACAGGATAGGTTCCAGCCCTCATGCAGTCGTTATATAGCTTAGCTAAGATCGGTGAAATCTGGACCGCAGCGAGATTCAGCAGCTCTATTGAGGTGCTGTAAATATCTTTCGTAGGTTTGTGTGGGATGCGGGTTGTTATAATCCGGAATACTTCGTCGGCGGTGAAGAGGCGCAACCTCAGCGAGCGGTCCGCAGGCGGGCGGGCGCGCGCCAGGGTGGCTGACGACGCGATCTTGTCGGCGGCCGGCGCACCACACGCTGCTGCTGCGGTAGCGAAACGGAGGTTTATTGCATTAATCGCGTGCTCCTTTGAGGGAAATTTCTGTCCACCAGAGTCTATGGCTACGTCAGTATAATCGACACAAGGTGCATAGTTTTTACCCCTCTCTCTGTTAACTACATTCCACATTGCCTTGGTCGCGTTCTGACTACCAGTAATTTGTTTAGTGTAGAATCTGCTTCTACCCATGTTGAGGGTATTCAAGTACTTGATTTTTAGAGAATCAGCTAAATTAGTCAGGTCACTGTTATCTGGATATGAAACACCTAGTTCAATGATGTCAAATAGTAGTGATTTCATATTTTTTATGTCTTGGGAAATCCATGATCGTTCCTTTCTAACTGGTTGAAGTCTAAGTGGAAAACAAATATTATACTTATTCGTTATTATATTGATTACTGACGCAGCCAAACACTCTACCGACGCACTGAAGCGCGAGAACAGGTGGTCCCAGTCCACACTCAGTAAAGCAGCTATAAAGTTAGTTCGGTTGGAGGCCGTGTTCGCACGCACCAGGCGAGTCACTGGCTGGTGCGCCCGCGCCTCGAGCTGCACGCGCGCGCGCACGCCGCGGTGGTCGCTGACGTTGGTGGTCACCGGCGCTGCACTCACGGAGCCCTCCGCCAAGTTTGTATAGACGTGATCTAAGCTGGTGGAGGAGTTGCCTATAATACGCGTGGGAAAGTTCACCTCATTTCGCATGTCGTGTGAGGATAGCAAGTCATATAGTTGCTTTCGCGAGTTAGATTCCACAATGTAGTTAATATTAAAGTCACCGACCAACACACAGGCATTACCGGTTTCACTGATCTTATCGAGCAGGCGTTCCATGTGAGTCAGAAAGTCTAGCCAGCTAATAGCGTTTGTCCTATAAATACAAAGCAAAGTCAATTTGTGATCAATCAAATCCACAGCTGATATTTCACAATACCTTTCCGTAGATAATTCAGTCAGAGTTGAGTTCTCCGTACACTTAATGTCGTTTTTAACATAAATACATGATCCACCATGAGTAATAATAGTCCTACAGTATTTAGATACTAAGGTGAAGCCGTTAATGCTTACTGTACTTAACTTAGGGCCAGTGAGCCAATGCTCAGTCAGACATAGTGCGTCACAATTGAGTTCGCTTGATAACAACACTTCCAGTTGTTGCGTTTTCTTGTCCAGCGACTGTATGTTTTGATGGCACACAGTAATGAAGGTAGGCTGTTTGCCAGTTGATGATGTTAGGTTGCGCTCGGATGAGTTGCGAGGCTTGTCATCGCTGTTGGGAGCATACGCACGTTCATTCACTGGCGCTGGGCACACTGCGACTGAGCTGCTCACCACCCCGCTGCCTGCGGGGACGGGCGGGAAACCAGTCTGATAGCTTCACGCGAGGGGGCCACGCAGTTGGAGATTTGATCTCTTGAAGTATGGAATCGGGAGCTCCGATTACAAATGATGCTTGGTCGTTTTGTTTTAATGCGCGTTTCTCTACCGTGTATCGGTCGGACTTGACAATCATATTAAGCGTGTTAAGAAGTTTCTCAACGGTTGTGTTATAATTCAGATTCCACACCTGGACGTACTTCAGTCGATCGGCTGTTTGCAGGTCCGGATTTTCTTTTCCTATACCAGTTATGACGTTGCGAGTCTGTCGCCGCTTTGGTGTGATTTTTCTTGACACCACTGTCCAGGGTGCGTCATTGTGGGAGGTGTTTTCCTCATAATCAGCCGGTGTATGTGTTACTTCGGTCGGGGCAATACCTTGTTGGACCTCGTTTTGGACTGTGTTCTGCTGTAGAGTGTGGGCTAGTCGTTTGTTGGACGCCTGTGTACATACAAGTAGTTGTGAAGGAAGCGGCGCTTTTGACAGACTTGCTCGTTCCGTGGCCACACCAGATGTCCGTTGCGGTGGGGCTTGTGGAGTGATGTCGGCCGGCTTCGCAGTGGACGCGCGCGATGTCCGGGCAGCGACGGCAGCTTGCTTTTGTGCAGCGCTCTCACCTAAATTGGCTGGACGGGCTGGTTTGAGCGGGCGCTGCGGTGCTGATGGTGCCGAGGGAGCCGCTCGCGAGACTTGTGGGGTAGATAAAGATGTCGTTGAATGGACTTGTCCACCAGCTGCGCCAGTTAGAAGACGGATTGTTCCATGTTGCGCTTCAATCCGCTCCTCCAGAGCCCCAACTTTTGTCACTAGTGAGGATATTGTCACAATTAATTCGCGTATAGTAGTTTCAAGTTCTTTAACTGTCATTTTCGATTTTTAATAAATTAAATACGCGGAGTGTGCACCGACGCGTTCGGAGCCGCGTAGCCGGCTATTAGGTATTTGCCGTCCATCGAAGAGCGAATGGGCAAGCCCGCTTCACGTTGTGCCCAAGAAAGATGGGCAAATCCGACCCTGTGGTGACTACAGGCAGCTGAACGCGGCGACCAAGCCGGACCGTTACCCCATCCCAAGACTGCAGGACTTCACATATGGACTTTCAGGTAAGAAACTTTTTTCGCATATTGATGCAAATAAGGCATTCCATAACATCCCAATCAATCCTCAGGACGTCGAAAAAACCGCAATAATTACCCCATTTGGGCTATTCGAGTTTCCCAGAATGACGTTTGGCCTATGTAACGCAGCCCAGACGTATCAAAGGTTCATGAACGACGTAGTATTAAAAGGCATAGAACAGATTAGGTGCGAGGCTACCAGGGAATCGAGTACCGAAAAATCGAACCTATTCTGTTATATTGATGACGTCATTATATCGAGTCATTGTGTGGAATGCCATAAGAAACACCTTGATGTGGTTTGCCAAAGGTATAGTGAGTGCGGGCTAACCATCAATATGGCAAAGTGTGAATTTGCAAAAGATAAAGTAGAATTCCTTGGTTATGAGGTATCGGCGGAGGGTATCACACCCCTCCAAAGTAAAGTGGAGGCCATCATGAATTTTCCTCGTCCACAAACAGTAGAACAACTGAGAAGATTCTTAGGGATGATTAATTTTTACAGATCTCATCTGCCCAGAGCCGTGGAACAACAGCAGGAACTGAACAAGTTTCTGCACAACACTAAGAAAAGAGATAAGACCAGAATAACATGGACGGAGGAGGCGAGTAAAGCATTTGAACAATGTAAGGTGAGCCTTAGAAATGCTATTACCCTAGCTCATCCATTGGAAGGCGTTCCTTTAGCACTGATGTCTGATGCGTCTGACTCGTGTATCGGCGGAGTACTACAGCAGTGGGATGGTAAGTCGTGGAGACCGTTAGGATTTTACTCAAAGAAACTTTCCGGTACTCAGACTAAATATAGTACCTATGACAGGGAACTTTTAGCAATATACTTATCAATCGAACATTTCCAGAACATGATCGAAGGCCGACCATTGATAATCTTCACGGACCATAAGCCGCTATCATTCGCATTTACAAAGCCCGACAACGGCAAGGAATTAGCTAGAAGAATTAGACAATTAGCATACATAAGTGAGTTCTCAACAGATATACGACATATAAAAGGCGACCTAAACATTGTAGCTGACGCCTTGTCCCGTGTAGAAACAATAGAATGTCCCACTGTGTTCGATTTCGCAGACCTAGCAAGAGCGCAGGAAGCCGATACTCAGATTACATTACTGCTAAATGAAGCGAGCGATAAAAATAGTTATGAATTGAAACAATGTAGCATGCCCAACTCAGACAGCAAGATTTATTGTGAAGTAACTCAGAAAAATATTAGACCATACGTCCCGGAAAATATGAGGAAACAAGTTTTTGATGCGATTCATGGCATCAGTCACCAGGTGGCCTGAGGCTTTCCCACTGAAAACAATAACGGCAGATATAGTTTCAAAAACGCTATACGAGGGCTGGATTTGTCGATTTGGAAATTGCAGGGTAATAACCACAGACAAAGGCCGGCAATTCGAGAGTGATTTGTTCACAAAACTGATGCATATGTTAGGGGTAAGTAGAATCAGAACAACCCCATACCACCCCGAGAGCAACGGCATGATAGAACGCTGGCACCGTAGCCTTAAGGCGGCGTTAATGGCAAGGTTATCGCAGACCTCGTGGGTGGACGAAATTCCAACGATCCTGCTTGGGTTGAGAACAGCCATTCGTAGTGATTCAGGGATAAGTGCCGCAGAACTGGTATATGGACAGACAATCACTTTACCAGGTGAAATGTATGTACAGAGTCCTCAGAGATCGTTAGATGAACATGAGTACTTGGAAACACTGCGTAAGTCAATTGCACAGAATAGGCCCCAGCCCAGTTCACACTCGAATTCTAGAACCGTGTTTGTTCATCCGGACCTGAAATTATGTGAGTATGTATTTATTAGAAATGACGCCGTACGCAAGCCTTTACAGCCACCGTATGACGGACCGTACAAAATAGTAAGTAGAACAGACAAATATTATTCGATACAGTTGCCCAACAGAATCACGCAAGTTTCTATAGACAGGCTTAAACCGGCGTATTTAATTAGGGAAGACGAAGATACATTAGGCAGAAACCCAAGGGTAGCATTGAGAGTTAGGGGACAAACAAACCAACAGACAATAGACATGCCACCCCCCTTTTCAAATTTCGAGCCAGCGGCAGATTTAGTACCCGCCAGCGAAAAGTGCACACGTAGCGGCCGCGTCGTCAAGCGACCCGTGCGCTTCATTAATTGAGCACACGCAATAGGTATAAGTTTTGAATAGAAAATAATATAGTTTAAATACGGATTTTGTCAGATGTTAAATGACGGATGTTGTTGTAAGAAAAATGATTACCTCAGCGGTCAGCACCATTAATTAGAATAGTCAATAGTTTAAATATAGCTGTGCGAGAGTAAATCGTCATTATTACCGCAATATTGATAAGAGTTACTTATCGGGCCCATAGCGCATCAATTGTATCGAGTTAACAAAATTGCTATTTTTTGGAACACAATGGGTGGAAATCAAAGCAAGCACGAGGAAATACTCATTGCGCAAAACGGAGCTAATAACGCGAGTCCGCGCATCACAGAGGTAGAAACAAAAGTTAATAGTAATTTTGTGATGTTGATGGTGCTGACAGTGGCTGTAGTGCTTATGTATTTGTATGTGGCCTTCAGACTTTACAAGAATCATCTAAGAAAATTGTTTAGAAAGGACATGAATGCAGCATCCCAAAGTGTGTAGCGATTACGAAGTAGTCTCGTAAATTTTTTTTTCTATTGATTGTATTTGCAAAGTATTGTATTGTATTGTATTGCAATGTATTGAATTTCAAGTCGGGCATTGAAACACATGTACCGCATATGTATGTATCGTTGGCTTGGGGACACAAAAATGAATAGGTGTACGTTTATTTTTGTGTCACACAAGTTAATATGGAATGTACTAAAGTATTTTATGTTAGACTTAAGTGGGTTATCCTCAGTTCAGTTTTGTATAACTACAGTATTTCGTCCCAAGTAAGTTTGATAACGTATTGATTGATATACAACTTATGTGTAATTGTTGGAATGAGTATCAACGTAGGACTTTCGTGGGATTGTGTACTTAGTATGACGCCAAGGAGGTACTCATTCCAACAAGTTTTAACTAACGTATTTAATTGCAAGTGTAATTTCTAATCTTTGAATTAGAAAGGAATACATGTAGACAATGTTTTGTTAAACGGATGTAGGCATAAGCATTGTTATAAATAACAAATGAAACACGATATATATTAACAGAAGGTATATTTCATCATTCAGAATCAGAATACAGTTTTGCATTAGTGTTTATCATTGCAGCGTTGCTCAGAACTTAGAGTCAGCAGAATCATTACAGATAGTATCAGGTATTTTTGCATTGTATTGGACGTTTCAAAGTACAGTCAGTCAAGTAAGTTTTTGCATAATGTTTTGTAATTGTTAAAAATTTCAAGTAAAATTTTTGTTTTTTAAGAGGGGGATGAGTGTAGGGACATGCTTATGTCAGCAATATGTAACAGTGGTAGCGAGTGCGCTCTGCTTGCGAGTCAGTCGTTCCGTAATCGCGTTCTAAGTAACTTGTCTCTTCTGTGTTATCCCAGGGGTACCGTGTAAAGCTGAACTGTAATAAAGGATCTATACTAAAGACTAAGTGAATATTATTGACACTCCTAAAGTCTAGACAAGATTGCTCTCTTGTTGGCGTTTTTATGAGTGTTCTTAAATTGTGTCCCTCTACTATATCAAATAACTGTTTTGTTTGTTTATTGATTTTTAGAGTATTAATATTTATATCTCCTGTTACAATTATGTTAGTTTTCCCTTTTTTACTCAGTGTAAATAAAAGTGTCTTAAACTTGTCAAAAAATAGTTCTATGTTCAATTTCGGAGTTCTAAATGAATACACACAAATGACTATGAGTTTAAAATTTAGGATTTCGATTCCACAGCATTCAAATACATTTGTTATAGCCATTTCTTTAACCCAACTGAGTTCTCTACTTCCGATTTCCTTTTTTGTAAAAATACAGGTCCCCCCCTTTTTTTTGTTTCTTGAGAATGAAGTTGCCATTTTATAATTTATTAGTTTGACTAAATCTTCTTGCCCTGCTCTTATAAATGTTTCTGAGAAGCAGATAACGTCTGGTTCCTCTTTAATTTCCTTCATTTCTTGCACTGCCAGTTCGACTAGTTCTTTCTTTGAAATTATACTTTGAATATTTTGATGCATCACTCTGAATTTTGCATCATCATGATCGTCTTCTAATTGTCAGATATTGCTAGATCCGCAATTTGGTGATCGTGTTGCAATGTTTTGTGTTTGATTTTTATTTGTTTTAGTAAAATAAAACGGTATTGTTCCCTTTTTATGCTTTTCGTTTTGTCTGATATTTTGTTTCGGATTTGGTGTTTTTGTTATATTTGTACTAGTGAAATAATACGGGATTGTGCCTTTTTTGTGAACATTGTTTTGGTTTACTTGTTTGGGACTCAGGGGTTTTGATTTATTTGTGTTGTAGTTAATCATCTTCCTGTTAGCTAATTGAAATTTGATGAGTTCTTCATATTCTCTTTGGTCCACTACAGCATTGATCTTAATACTAACTATAGACCCATCTCATTAGCTACTATTGTGGCCAAAATATTTGAACGGTTGCTTCAGAGGAGAATGCTACCCCATTTGGATGTAGATGACGCTCAATTTGGCTTTAGACTTCAAGTTTCGACTGATATGGCAATATTTTCTCTTAAACAAGTACATAGTTAATTATTATAATGATAGGAACACAACATTGTACGCATGTTATCTGGATTTGAGTCGAGCCTTTGACACCATAGATCACTCTTTTCTTTGGCATAAATTGAATAATACTAAAATACAATCTAATGTTATAAATTTAATTAAATATTGGTATACTAATCAATCAAATAATGTACGTTGGAACGGTGTTCTCTCTGACTCTTACCAACTGTCATGTGGAGTGAGACAGGGAGGCCTGACCTCGCCCGACTTGTTTAACCTTTATGTAAATGATTTGATCGTGGAGCTGAGCAGCACCCGGGTCGGTCTCAAACTTGGTGACCGATACCTAAATAACTTGAGTTATGCTGATGATATGGTGCTGCTCAGCCCCTCGATCAAAGGCCTTAGAAAGTTAGTTGAGATATGTGAGAGATATGCTCAGTCACATGGTTTAGTATACAACGCAAAAAAGACCGAAATGATGGTGTTCAGGTCGGGCAAGGGTCCGGTAAATATCCCGCCTGTTTACCTAAAGGGGCAGTGTGTACAGATAGTAAGTGACTTCAAATACCTTGGACATATAATGTCAGATGATAGGAAAGACGACAAAGACATATACAGACAGCGTAGAGCGCTATGCATGGTTGGGAACATGATTGCAAGAAGGTTTTCTAAGTGTTCTCCAGACGTTAAGATATTGTTATTTAAAACATATTGTCAGAGTTTCTACACGTGTCAACTCTGGACCAGATATACGAATAAGTCTCACGATGGGATACGTGTTCAGTACAATAACATCTTCAGGCACCTGATGGGCCTGAATCGTTCGTGCAGCGCTTCAGGGATGTTTACTGAAACTCGCGTGAACACGTTCAATGCTATCATGAGACTGAGAATCGCGTCCTTCATGTCCAGGGTTGACGGGTGTGGAAACTCCATTATCAAGCAACTATATTCCAGGTTTTTCTATACAAACATGTACAGGAAATACATGGATATAGCTGCTTCGCCTGTGACGTGCTTATAGAGTGAACAATAATTAATATAAGGTAGTCCATTAATGTAATGCTAATTTAATGATGTAATGTATTGTAATACTTATTGTAATATGGACTTAAGGTCTGCAATAAAGATTTATTATTATTATTATTATTATTATTATTATTATTATTATTATTATTATTATTATTATTATTATTATTATTATTATTATTATTATTAACTTCTCTTGAGAAGTTATTATAATAGGTCTGAAAATTGAAATAGGTAATTTTGTGTTTTCTTTACGTTTTAAGACCTGGAGAATCATTTGCAATCATTTTTAGAGTGATGTCTGTGTGTGTGTGTGTGTGTGTGTGTGTGTGTACGTACGTATGTACGTGATCAAAATTATGGAATTCGTTTTCTCAATAACTACTGGACCGAATCGCTTTGATGACCATATCAATCGATACGCCACGTCATGACTTAGATCTGAAAGGAGTCTAGAAAAAATCGGTCCAGCGGTTCGTTTTTTATTTGTAAAAAACTGACTTTTTTGAACACGCAACGTTAATTTTGTATGTAATTCCAAGTATTGAGGGGTAGATGTGGGTTTTTGAGGGTGCTGGTTTCGAATCTTTCATCAGTTTTTTAAAATTCAAAATGGCGGACCCACTATGACGTCATCTTTTTCGTGAAAATTCTTTAAATTCGATAAAAAAAGAATTCTTCTCAAGAGAAGTTGCTTGTACGGTACTTGCTGCCGAACCGATTTTTATTATTATTATTATTATTATTATTATTATTATTATTATATTATAATACAAGTGTTTTTTACATTTTGGTTTCTGCTTCTATAAATTTACATTTTTGGAAACTTTTACAAATTAGTTTTAACGTATTGTTAATTTTTTTTTCATTTAGGTTATCACTTTTATGTATTCCTAACACTAAAACTTGCTTATTTTCTAAACATTTCAGTGCCGCACTTAGTTCTATTTTCATCATCATCGGGTTTGTGTCATGTTCTCCTACTGATAGGACAATCTTGTCATTTTCGGTAATGTTTTTGCTGTTATAAATTGAATCGCAAATTTTAGCTGTAGTTGCGCCGGTCTTTACTATGGATGTTATATTATACTTTTCATAGTTGCTACCCTGTCTAGATTCGGATAGTCTCACTGCAAGACCTGCACATTGCTTGCCACCAAAGATGTATATGTTCTTTTTCTTTTCTCTCACGTCCTCTTTTTCTTCTTCTTGAAAGCGACTTACTTTTTCTGTGTTCTTCTCTAATAGTTTTGTCTGTGTCATCGCCGTTGCTGTAGTGATAGTCGATTTCTTCCTTTCCATATCTGGTGATTCATTTTTTGCGGAATTGTATGTGCTTGTAGGTGCTGCTATTTCCAAACAATTTTCGTTTCAGGTTATGTCTTTTGCTTGAAGTATTTTGTGATGTTCCTGGTGTGCTAGTCAGATTTGGTGTAGTTTGTTTTGAAATTTTTAACAGTAATTCTATCTTCTTACTCATCCCCTGCACTTGTTGTTTTAACTTTTGGTTGTCACCATTCAAGCTGTTTATTTCTTGGTGTGCGCTGTCCAACTCTATTTTTAGTATTTCTATTTGATATTTCAATTCGTTTTCAACTGAGCTATCGAAGCATGTTGTATTAGGCAAACTTTTCATTGTTGAATCAAGCATTACTGATCTATCGGAGTCGTGTAAAGGTAGGTCTGATTCTCGTCGTTGTAGTATGTCTTCCATTGATTGTATTCGTCTAATATTGACTTTATTGTTAGGTTTTCGAACAGTCACATTATTGTCCATTTTTGTGGTAGTAGTTGAGTTTCGAAACCAGCAACCTCTATCTTGAGAAACGCCGGCTCCCGACTCACGCCCCACCGATCGATATAACAAACTGGTGCATGTAAGAAAAATAAAATCTCACTTTTTGTTTTTCCTCGTTTTACGGTAGATAATAAAATCAAAAAAGCAAAAAAAACAAGCGGCAACTGTCGGGAATCGAACTCGGTATCTCTGGGACCACAGGCAAGTGCTTCACGGCTGCACCATTTGTTCGAACGGCTGCAACGACGAAATTGGCGGACGGGTAGTACCGTAGCAGTGATTCACAAGCGACGACCACTGGTTGTCGGGCTCGCAAGGCGCAACACCGGTTGGTGACTCACCGGGCCGCTCCGTTGACTGGACACCGGGTGGCAACAGCAACAGTTCACCGGGCACTTTAACCGACGGTTTAGGCTAGATTTTTTAATATTAAGCACTTTCTGTG
The DNA here is from genome assembly GCA_949825045.1 of Argyresthia goedartella. Taxonomy (NCBI): domain Eukaryota; kingdom Metazoa; phylum Arthropoda; class Insecta; order Lepidoptera; family Argyresthiidae; genus Argyresthia; species Argyresthia goedartella. The sequence continues at coordinate 2,234,015 of OX463819.1, forward strand.
TAATAGTCCAATAAGCACATAAAGTGGGTTTACTGATAATTTTTAACTACAACTATTAGTGTTTGTTTCACCGCGATAGGTTCAGAATTAACACAGTTTTTGAATAAAAAAGGCAGAGTGGAATTAAGTACGTGTTGGCGTTAGAAGCGCGCGCGTAGACTTTGACAAATGATTTCTCCCAAAGCTGCAAGTGACTGCAAGAGTACTATTTTTTTAGGTATACACTTAACTTTCTTAACGTATGCACTTAACGTTCACATGAAACTACATTATTACGTTATTTTTTGCAAAATTTTTTACTCGATAACCTGTTAGTATATTCAATATCTGTCCTAAGAAAAATGAAAAAAAGATCGAAATTCCGACTTAAAAAATTGAGTACCCTATGTCTATGCCTATGAATGAAGCTATGTTGTATAGATTGAAAACAACAAACAATTAGGCGGGCCTTATATAGTGCTTCCGACAACTTAAGTGATTTCTGGATAATGTTTCGATCGATGGATTTGATCGATTTCGACACACAAAGGTGGTGGTGAAAGTGTTAATTTGAACTACGGGCAGAATGCTATTTCAGTGTCCAACAACTGGGTAATAATAGTAATACCTTGGACACTATTTACACACATTGATCTAGCCCCAAACTAAGATTCCCTGTATCTTGGGTTCTAGACAACGATACACATACTTATATAGATACATATTACACTTAGATAGATAAACAACCATGACTAGGGTACAAACATCCCTTCTCATCAAACAAATATTTGCCCCCACCGGGACTCGAACCTGGGACCCTTGGCTTCGCAGGCAGGGTCACTGCCGACTCGGCCAGTCGGGTCATCAGGGTATACTAAACACTATTCTATACCTTAGAATAGAATGGATTCTTTATTGGGTAGGCTGCACTTAGCTACTTAGGTTAACTTAGTAAGATTAATTTACCCACTGTCTGATAATAATCTTCGCACTTTTTCACATCACTGTACATTTCACATCATTACGTAGTAACGTAACTCTGCAAAATGATGATGGCATGTCTCAAGTACTGCACGGACGCTTTTGGACCATGACTTTAATTCGGTCGTATTATTGTCGAAATTTCAATTTTCAAAAAAGAACTGTATTACTACGACTTTTTGGTTTTAAAAGTTAATAATTACATACTAACTGCGACACACTAAATGCTAGTGGTAAAAGATTTTCTGTAAACAAAGTACATCCTGCTTATTTTGGGGTCCAAATATTTGCGTCCAAATTCTTTACAAAAGTTGTTATTTTGGTAAAACGGCTAATCCTAGGCTTTTACAATTCTGTATAGTGATAGTATAGAGTGATATGTATCGTTAGGTATCTCTCGTTTGACTGACTGCTTTGTTAGGGAGATATAAAGCCATTTAGGTATTTTAAAGATTTACCAAAAACTCCAAAACGGTGTGATAATTTAAAAAAGTAATTCCACACAACTTACAAACAAATTACCACGAATATTTATGTAGCTGGCAAGATTTGTGTGTTCAGTAGTTTTCTCAAACCAGCATTTGGTCAAACGTGGTCCTAGCAGGAAATGGAATATCTCTGAAACCCGAGGACACACAAAATTGGCTTTTCGGTCACATTTACGATTCACGACACACTAAATGCCCATATAAATGAAATCTTTCGATTTCACACTCTCTTGCTAGGATCACGTTTCGAAACGTGATTCTAGCAGGAAGTGTTTTTGTGAAATATTTCAGCCTCCGTGTACAAACAAATTCTGAAATTTTGGTCACATTTATATCTAACAACACACTAAATATGTGCATACTCAGAATCTGTCTAAATCGTACTTTCTTGCTAGAATCACGGTCACAATTCATGAAGCGACGTGTGCGGAGGTATCCTTGCGTGGGACCAGAAGAACATATATAATAATTACTATGCAATACAGTATCGTTGGGCTAGCCCCCTGTGATGCAAAACGGTCTATTATGCCTGAACATGGGCACAACTGAGCCTCTGATACCACATATAAGCAAAGTCGTGACGCTAATTTTAATAATTTTCCAATCGCTTCATCCTTTTGTTTCCATACAACAGACGTGTAACAGTTATATATAAGTATAACACCCATTCATTGAGTTGATAGTTATTAATTATACATTTAAAATTTAAACATTTCCGAACCATAAAATGAAAATTTGGTTCACTTGTTTCCCTATTAAGCTGATAACTTTCGAATCATAAAATAGATTTTAATAAAACATGCCTAACAACCATCGCAGGGAACTATTTGCAGAAAACCGAATTTAAATCAGTCCACCCGTTTGAGCGCTAGTGTGCCATAAACACACACACACTCACAGAATGACGCTTCAAATATCGCCCCTTTTTCTTTGGGGGTAAAAAACAAAAATGTCCTACCCTTCCTTCCCCTGCCTCTGTAGAATCTGCTGCTTCCAGGTCTCGAATATGTCTTCGTCGTCACCCCCCTCGCTGCAGGTGCAGGTGTTCTCTCCCTCGTGCAGGTGTGCTGTTGTGGGCGGCGCCGGCGGCGGGAACTGGGCCGGCGCCAGCTGCCGAGGAGGCGCCATGTTCATTTGGAGGGTGTGGGTGATGTCGTAACTGTAGCTGCGGGGAATAGAGTTTATTTTGATGGTGATTTTTCTTTTCTACAACTATATACTCCTCGCTCACACGTATGCCGCTGTCTCATGCGGCTGCCCCAGCCCTTTGACTCCGCAGGAAAAACCACCAACGAGGGGAGCTCGGGAAGTGGGCAATAAAAATGACATGAGGGCATGAGAAGTGAGCCTTTACAATATGCTCCCGCTCGATGCCTCATTCCCTGCCTATTTGTGTGAAATGTAAACCTTAAGTTAAACTCTTTTCAAAACTCTTTTTTAATGTTTCAATGTACGGCCTTGAATGTAGTCCTACCCAGTATTTAACATTGTATTATTAAAAATAAAAATGAAAACAAAATACCGTCGTTTTACGTTTTTACATGCGTCTTGGTATAGAACCCTTCGTGTGCGGGTCTGAAGTCCTACTCGCAGTTGACTCGTAGTTTTAGATCTACCCACAGACGAGTGGTTATGGGAAAGGTGTAATGCTATGTTATTTATTTGCATTTATAGCACTGTATGTAGGACTGACAGTTTTGATTGCTTTTCAAATCACTAACCCAGATAATTGGTTACAAATCCAAGTAATGCCTAATAACGCCACATACTATTTGTTCAAGAACCAGAATCAAATGTCTTTATTACTGTAGATATTTACATATACTTAGCAAACGTCATTTTTTGACATCTTCTCTATATTGGACTACGGTGGGAGAAGTAGGGCGAAGAAACTCCCACATATTTTTAGACATATTTTAAAAATTGGTTGTAAACTCATACAAATATTACAATATTAATTATTATAATAAGCAGAAATCATATTAAAATTTTTTCAACAGCAACTTCTGTGTTTAGCTAACCCCAAACAGTTCCGTCATTTAAGTAATCTTGAACATTGTAATATCCCCTTTTTGACAAAGTCGCTTTTACATGGTTATCACCCAAATAAGATCCAATACAAATACGTACGTAAGGTGAAAGCTAACATAAACATACCTGTAATAGAAATTAGTCGAGAGGTCTATAGCCATGAACATCTTGAGGTATCTCTGCTCGTCCGGATGCTGCGGCTTGCTGTAGTCGCTGGGAATGTAAATAGTTGCTGTGTCTTCTATCTTGTAGATGGAGTGGGCGCCGATCATGGCGATCTTGCGACGCTTCGTGACGAGGATGATGTAGTAGCCCTCGAGGAATCTGATGAAACCTGTAAGCGAGAAGAGGATCTCTTGAGGCTATAGCTCGTTTACTGTTGAACTTCCCATACAAAACCAAATAAGTCCTACAAACCGGCCATTTTCGAGGTTTAGCGATATATTTTTTTTTATAAATATAGATAGATAAATAGATAGAAGATATACAGATAAGGCCTATGTCAATCGTGATTTCTAGAAACGTGTACAGTAAACTGAATTGGCTGGTCTAGGATGCACACCAATTTAGAGCGGCTTAGAACCAATCATAACAATCTGCACTTTTTTTTTACATCAACATAAGTTAGCCGCCCAAATTCCATTTCTTGGGGAGACTGTAGCTCATGTCGGAAGGAAATACTTGGACCCCACCCCCTTCTCATCCTCGCTGGGTAGTGGTAACGAGCATCAAGTTAATCTCAAGACATTCATTTCCAGGTTCTTCGGAGAACCAGACCACATTGTGATCTTTCAAATACACCTCATATGTGCAAATTAACCCCAAAAGAGGTAGCACGCCATAAATAAAAAGAAGGACATCAAAACGATGAAAGCCATTAATTAGAAAAAGAAGAAGTAAAAAGATGGAGAATTCCATTTCTTGTAGTTCTAACAAAATATTTTTCTCACCAACTATTCCAAAAGCGGACACCAGCTTATTGAACCCGGCCGTCTTGCCGCCCCGGGCGCCCCGGTTGCCGAAGCCTATCATGTTCAGCAGCTGATGGATCTCCTGCTTGTTGTACTCCACCTTGACAAACCAACAAACTTGACTTGACAAACACTTGAACATTCAGTACTTGACAAGGTAGCCCAATCGGGTCGCCAGGCATCCCATATTTCCCGGGACGTATCGTATTTTATGTATATTTTGAAATATGGACAGGCTTTGTCCCGTTTTTTAACGAGCTTTAGATGGAACAAAGAATTGAAGACAATTTTTTTGGCAGTATGGCAAAAGATATAATTGCTGGACTAAGTGCTGAGGCAAAAGAATCAATGGCAAAGGATTTTCTACAGTACTACAAGAATTTCCTGGAATATATATTATTTATAGATACGATTATTCAGAGAACAATAACCTTCCCAAGCTGAAATATTTTAATTTGACGTCACCGATAAATTACGACTATTTCCAAATAGCTGCAGTTGTATTGAAGATTGAACGATTGAACATAGACTGTTTATATGAAGAATTTCAAGTTATTAAAAATCCCTCGAAATTAAAAATGGCAGAAAATTATTGAAGCTCTTTCTTAAAATGATGTCCCTGACGTTTTTCGAATCATCTCATTTGTATTAAGTATATCTAGTTCTAACTGCTTTGTAGAAAGGCTTTTTTTTCGCAAATGATACTTAAAAAATAATAGATACCTTGGACACTATTTACACACATTGATCTAGACCCAAACTAGGATTCCCTGTATCTTGGGTACTAGACAACGATACACATAGTTATATAGATAAATATTATACTTAGATAGATAAACAACCATGACTAGGGTACAAACATCCGTTCTCATCCAACAAATAAATATTTGTTGGATGAGAACGGATGTTTGTACGGGGGCAAATGCCCCCACCGGGACTCAAACCCAGGACCCTTGGCTTCGTAGGCAGGGTTACTGGCGACTCGGCCATTCGGGAGATGTATGTAAGAAATGTAGCCCTCAACAGATAAAATACGAATTAATATAATAACTACATACAATTATGATATTACAATTGCATTGTCTTTTTAAATATGTCGGCTCGCACCAACATATATGTAAAAATATCTCGAAACATTTTGACAACTGTTTTATTTGTCCCGGGAAATAATCGGGAGTCCCGTATTTTATTCCCTGTTTCGGTGTTAGCTCCAAACACAGAAAAATAATATAAACATGTCTGAAGTTAAAGCATTATGAACAAGAAGGATCTACAATATAAGAATGGTATGTTTCCAGCAGATGTAATTTATAAACAATTTTTTGTCTAAAAAGACAGCATTTGACTGTCACAAGCCTGTATTTGACAAAACTCAATTCAATTTCTTAATTAATGGAGGTATAACAACTATGTTAATTTCACCAATGTCACATGTTTATAGATTTCACTGTATTTGGACAGGTTTTCTTTCGAGTATGTGGAAATTTTTGTGTTGATTTGTTGCTCCTCAGCACTAACTGGGAGGATGTGAAGGGCTGCAGGTTCCAAGTATCTCCTTCGGACATGAGCAACTGCCTCCCTTCACAGAACTCACAAACAACATTATCATTTGGACAGTTCATAAAAAGTATCTATATATTTGACTAAGTCAATAATAGATTGGAATGGAACTGATAGTCCTCTATTCAGGAGTTGTATGGAAGTGGATGAGACTACAGACATGCTGCTAGCATACCCATCCACCATAGAAACCAGACTAGCAATCCTGGGAGAAGTTTCATCTGCTTCAGAACTTCTCCACCGTCCAGGCCTCCTACTCCAGCTGATAGAGGAGTTAAGAGGGGATACTTAATTAAACATATTACGTAAAAATAAAAAAGTAAATGCAAAAGTACCTTGTCATCCACGAGGATCAGCTCCTTGGGATCGGTGCGGTCAATCTTTAGCACTCTGAACCGGGTTTGAGTGTTGTTGGAGCCAATTAAGTAGAACCTCTGGGAAGGAATTCAATGCATTATGTACTTTCAAAACAAGTTGTGACTTTCTCTGTCTACAAAAGATAGTACCTATTTTTTTGTAGGGGGTGGTGTCAGGGGCAGCACAACGTTTATTTTTCGGGTAAGTACTTGTATAAGACACATTGAATTTGGGGGAGGGGGGGGCGGAGGGGGGGGGGGGGGTGTTGAGTTCCCCCCACCTACCCTCCCTTTTAGGAAACCATTAGTTTTTATGTTGTGGAGGTCCAAAGATTGAAGAAAATGCCTACATTTTTTGGATTTCGGGGGAGTTGGAGCAGGAGAGGGGTTGGAGGGGGGGTTGTCAAGATTAGGGGGTCGCCTCGCTCCGCTCCGCTTCGCTCCGGCACCCGGGTCTGCTGTAACATGTGAACCGAACAAACCTATCTTTAGTTTTTAAACAGGAAGTGACCTAAAGCTACCAAGAGGAGGAGAGAGGTTGGAGGGGGGGTTGCCAAGAGTAGGGGGTCGCCTCGCTCCGCTCCGGCTCCCAGGTCTGCTGCAACGTGTGAACCTAACAAACATATCTTTAGTATTAAACAGGAAGTGACCTAAAGCAACCAATTTGGTTCTGATGTGACATGCTCGGGGATGCTTCTGCTCCGGCTAGAGGGGTTGGAGGGGGGTGCCAAGAGTAGAGGATCGCCTCGCTCCGGCTACCGAGTCTGCTATAATGTGTGAACCTAACAAACCTATCTTTAGTTTTAAAATGATGTTTCCTAAATCAGAAAATGGTATCAGAGGTTAGCTAAGGACCCCTTCTAACCACCTAAGTACTCCAATCGGTCAGAGTGTCGATAAGGGGGCGGAAGACCCCCCCCCCCACAAAAATTCTAAGTTTTTTTTCCTTGGCGCCCCCTTATCTACACTCCAACCCTCCAATCTTCAAATTTCAATGTGTCTTATATAAGACCCAACCCATTTTTTCCAGAATCACAGCATTTTTTGACGAGAATGGGGGGCGGACACTATTGTAGAAAAATGATTCCCTGTGAATGAAACAACACTCACCGCTTTAGTTTCGTATAAAGCTATTCGTTGAATGGAACTAATAATAGGATGGAAAATAAGATCTTCTTTCGACATCCTGCTGCTAGTTAAATCTCAAGGATCTTACTTTATTTCTTTCCACAAAAATAAAAGGCAAGTAAACCTCAACTCAATAAACAAACAAATCAGCTGCTGTTGTTTTTGTGTTTGACATTTGTTTGACACTGATTGATATATCATTTTTGTATTGTACGGCCTTTAAAGTTCAGACCGTGAACAGTGAATGTGTTCTTTGTACTCGTACAACGTAATAGTCATTTTTGTACAGCCATCGGCTTCGACTGTTTAGCGCCTGAAAATTAAGGTGAGCAAGAAATAATGGATATAGCTACTGTTACACATGCTGGAAAATTGCAGAATTCATACAATTTCGAACTTACCTTCCTCTAAGCATCTGTATCGATACATTGCTTTTAAATTGCATGCAAGTTTCGAGCCTGCTCAAAAATCGACAGGCGTTCGATTTTCTTGCGTGCTACCAGCAACGCGGGTGGAAGTGCTGGGGGGTGTGCTTTAGTAAGTGCTTTAAGCATGTGTGAACAGGTTTGCCGAGCACGCAATAATCAGTCGGTATCTTTGAGTAATAATGTTATTATTTCTTAATTAATGGCGGTCTAGAGACGCTAGCTCGAACAAAATATATGCCCGGCCTCTTGACGAGTGCGGGCGTGTCACTTGTTGTAGATAAAAATATTTGCGCTCAGATGCGTAATGCAATGCAAAAGTATTCCTATCGAGTGAATCCTGCCTATACTGGTTGCATACTTTTAAGCGCAGGCGACCTATAATGTGTATTTGGGAATAAAATAAAAGAGAATATGCATAACATACAACATGCGTGGAAGTGGGCAGGACACTTGGCAAGGCGAGAAGACGGAAGATGGACCAGATCGGTGACAAAGTGGTGGCCAAGAGGAGACCAAAGATCGGTCGGCAGACCATCCGCCAGATGGTCCGACGATGTGGCGAGGGTGGCAGGAAAGCAATGGACGCGGGTCGCGCAGGACCGTTCTGAGTGGCGTGTTTATGAGGAGGCCTATACCCAACAGTGGGTCCCCTGAGAGGCCGGTGATGATGATGATGATAACATATCCAATATTTTAATGGTTTTTTTTTCATTGGTGTGATGTTAGTCAGTTTAATAAATAAATTGACAGTTCTTTAAATTTTCGTCAGTTGATAATTATCATTAATTAATTGCGGTAGTAAAACATGAGCGGTATTTCTGCGCAAGGGTCTACCTGTCACTGCTCTGAAATTTATCCTTATCATCTTGCACTTGCTGGAAGAAATCTCTTGTTAAAGATAAGCTCGCCTTTGTAAATGTCTTTTCCATAAGTTTGTAATGTGAATTTTCATGTATTAATAAAATAAAAAATTACAAAATAAGTATATGACGTGTATAACACGTTGGTATTCGAAAATTGGGTTGGGTCTTATATAAGACAAATTGAAATTTGAAGATTGGAGTACTTAGGTGGTTAGGGGGGTCCTTAGCTATCCTCTGATACCATTTTCTGGTTTAGGAAACATAATTTTAGCACTTTAATTATAAAGTATGTTTTCGCGATTTTTACAACTTGGCCAATCTCGGAACGACAAATGTCAAACACAAAATGATTTTAGTACAAATTACAAGATTTTGTTGTAATGGTAGAAATTTGCGTCGGCCATTTTGTATTTTATGACATAATGACTTGCTCATTTCATTCCGTTTCCTTCCGTGTTTTGTGAATGTTCTGATGCGCTTTCGTTGCTGTTGCGTTTTATCCGTGATTGAATAGAGATGATTGAAATTGGGTTCCTCTATCAGTTATTATTTCAGCTGGCCTATCCATCCTGACTGGAGTGTTCTTGCTACTGCTACTGTCTCGGGCCATCGTCCCATGGTCATGGTCAGGGTCATCATCCCATGTAACCATGGGATACTGGCATTGGTCTGATCAGGTCGACATGTAGGTGAGTAAATCTTGCTCTTAGTATTTGAAGTGTGCCTAGAGGAGACGATACGCCTTGTTATTTTTGATCGTTGGCATGCGTTACATGTACTGGGCAACTCACGGCAATCCTTGCGTATACTTGGCCAAACATAGCGTTGCGTTATCAGTTTTATTGTTGCGTTGGCGCCGGGGTGTAATGAATGCAGGCTGTCATAGACTCGACGTATCGTTTCTTTCGGTAAGTACGCTCAAGTTATGTCAGTTGTTGTATCTCCAGATCTCCTGCCTTGTCAGACAAAAATCACACTTACCAAGAAGATACTGGGCAAGCCTGATTTTTGTCTGATAAGGCAGGAAGTTTTGAAGACGCCTGAGGGAGTGGAAAGTGGCAAAGACACGTCTATTAACCTCGCTGACATGCTCTGAACAGGACACCTGGTTATCAAACATAACTCCTAGATTTTTGGCCTTGTTGTTGTATGAGATTAAGGTTCCATCATCGGTTACAGGAGCAATAGAAATATGCTGTATCAAGTTAAGGGAGTACTTGGAACCAATAATCATAGCCAGTAACTTAGTAGGATTGACAAGGATAACATAACACGAGGTCCAAACCCTGATTTTCTCGAGATCGGCATTTAATAACCTCTACAGCCTTAGGATACCATAACACGAGGTCCAAACCCTGATTTTCTCGAGATCGGCATTTAATAACCTCTACAGCCTTAGGATACCATAACACGAGGTCCAAACCCTGATTTTCTCGAGATCGGCATTTAATAACCTCTACAGCCTTCAGATCTGGGAATGCTAGGAGTGCAGCTCAGCTTGGCATAGACTCTTATGCAGTTTTCAAATGCCTTGATTGTTGTTTCGTCGGAGATATCCTCTGGATGTGAGCCTTTTATTGATCCGACGAGTAGAGCACTAAGTGGTGCTTGTAATTTCGCCGCATCGGGTATGAATCTCCGATAAAATTGATCATCCCAGAAAGCGCCTTAGTTCTTTGGCGTTTTTTGGTGTGGGGAAGTTCTTTATAGCTTTGACTTTGGTTGCTTCCGGTTTCAAACCTTCCGCCGATACGTTATACCCCAAGAATGTGACTTTTGATACGCTGAATTTGCATTTGGAAGTATTGATGACCATGTTGTATTCCTCTGGTGAATATCTGGCGCAGGTGGTCTTCATGGGATTTTTCATCTGGTGAGTATATTAAAAAATCCACCAGGTATCTCTATCTGGACGATTAGCAGAATTCGTCGATTCCTCGGGTCATTTCGTTGACGAAACGCTGAAAGTTCTGATCCGCGTTTCTCAGACCGAAGTTTATGTGTGGATATTCAAATAGTCCGAAAGGTGTAGTTATTGCGGTCTTGCATATGTCTTCCTCTGCGACTTTTAGCTGGTTTTAAGCTTTTACCAAATCGATTGTCGAGAATACATGACAGCCTGACAAGTTATGAGCGAAGTCATGTATTTGTCGTATTGGATGGCGATCGGGTATTGTTCTCGTGTTTAGCTGGCGGTAGTCTCCACATGGTCTCCATCATGCATCTTTCTTTGGTGCTAGGTGAAGCGGTGATGACCAGGGACTGTCTGATGGTCTGACTGTTCCATTAATTAACATTGCGTCGAACTCTTGTTTGGAAATTTTTATTTTATCCGGTGCAAGACGACGAGGTGTGCTGAATACTGGCGGGCCTTGTATAGTCTTAATGTGGTGTGGTATGTCGTAATGACTGTGGTATGGTTGCTACTGTGGGCATGTGATCTCAGAAAACTCCTATAATATGTTCTTGTATTTCGATTCGCCCGTCAATGTCTTTACTGAAGATATTGTGACCGACGAAGATACTGATACTGCTGACGACGTAAGATTGATGGTGTTGTCTAAAAGTCGTTGGTTTCGAACGTCGACCATAAAATTGAAAAATGATAGGAAATCGACGCCGATAATTGGCTTCGTGACATCTGCTACCGTTAATCGCCAAGGGAAGACTCTGCGTAGCCCCAGGTTGAGAATCATGTGAGCAAATCCGTATGTTGCTATTTTCGTCCCATTTGCAGCATAGAGCATGTTGTCGGTTTTGGGTCGGCTTTGTTTTAGTAATTGTTTTGGGAATACACAAAGATCGTTGCCAGTATCAACTAAAAATTGTGTCTTGGTTCTTTGGTCTGTGACAAAGAGGCGACCTAAGCTTGGACTATGGGTTTCCGCCATTAGCGACCGCCCTGATGGTTTTCCTTTTTGAAGTCGCACGGCTGCTGGCATTTGGTCAACTTTTCTCCGAATTTATGGTGGTACCAGCATTACGGGAAGCGCCGGTAAGTTTATTGTGAATGTTTGTTGCTGCTGCTGCAATTGTGCTGACTTCCTCGTGTCTGTGTTCTGCCACTACGGTTTTCGGTAGTTAGGGCTTCCACTTTTCTGGTAAGTTCCGCTATTGGTCTCACCATGGATCTAGTTGTGGTGCTGGTATGGCTGATGCAGCGGCTACTTGTGGTGTCGGTGACACAATATCCATTGCGGCTTTGGCCAGGTCCGCGAGGCTGTTAATGTTGGAGCGTGGCTGTGAAGCTATGGCTGTCTAAACATGTGTAGACAGCCTGCTGGTATATATAGTTTCTAAAAACTCTTCAGGAATCTCGCTACCGGCGAGGCGGCGCAAGTGACTCAGAAACTGTGATGGCCGTCGATCTCCGAGCTCTTCGTGTGTGAGTAGCTGTTTTAGCTCTTTCTCGCATGACTGTGACAAGCGTTTTATTAGTTCCGATTTTAATATTTCATAGCTGGTCACCACCGGCGGTGCGGTAATAATCTCTTTCACTTCCGCGGCGTAACGGTGCTCCAGTTACGATACTATGTAGTAAAATTTTGCCTTGTCATCTTATATTCGTGAAATAATAGAATCCTTCCACTTGCGCGAACCATACGGCAAGTTCTTTGGGCCAAAATGGTGGCAATTTCACACCAACTCGAAAAACATCAGTAGGCGCCATGTGAGCCAAGGCTTCCTCAGCCGCGTCGTTTTTTGCCGTCATCATCTCCTTTCTTTCACTATTTTCGGGGTCAACACTTTAGTGAGGTACTATGGTAATGAGGTACACACTAACATTTAATATATTTCTTTTTACTTTACAAGTTGTTGACGTATAGATTTTATTAGCGATCAAGAGCGCAGCCACGTGCATCCAACGCTGAGTTTGTTTAGCGACAAACTCAGCGTTTCGGTCGGCCGGCGCAGGCGCAGGACCGCATTATTTGCTATTGTTCTAAGTCGCGCAGGGTTTACATGGCGCGATTCCAAAAGATGATATTTTTCTGTCTTTATGTTTTACTTTTTGTTCTGTTTCAGATCAGCTTACCACAGTGTAAAGAGCAGGCAGCTAATACAATTCTATCAACATTATTGGGGGACATAACTATGGCATCCATAAGATCTCGAAATCTTTTAACTAAAATACCAAGCGTATTTTCAACGATTCGTCTGGCTCTAGATAAACGGTAGTTAAATATGGTTTCTTTATGCGTTGAAGTTCTTCTATAGGGCTTCATAAGATATAGCTTTAGAGGAAAAGCAACGTCGGACACAATAACCGATTGGTGCAGTAAATTGAGAATATTTTTTTCCAAAGATTATGCTAAAATCGATTGTTGATAAACACCTCCATCAGAAGCTCTACCATTATTCCCAACATTTATGTATGAAAAATAATAGTCATCATCAACTAATGTCAGAAGTAAAATGCTATGGGCGCCTTTGTAGATATAGGGGAAATATTAAACTGCACATCAAAAATACCGATGTGCACTATTGTGCACAGCAAATATCAGGGCAAAATGCTGCGGTAGCTTAGTTGAAGGGTAAAGGGGGTGAGCGAAGTGAAGCCCCTTTTATCCTTCGTGTAAGGTTGAACATGTAAGAACAACAAAAAAATTTAAAACATAAACTGACTACACATAAAATATTAAACATAAAAAGTGTTTTTGCCGATCCTTTTTTGCTGTGCAAATCAGTATTTTTGATGTGCGATTAAATACTAGCCTAGTTATAGTAGTAAGAAGTATCATCAGTAGCGAGTAAATTTACATGTTTACCGTCCAGTGCTCCAACACAACCTGGAAAGTTCCATTTAATTCTAAATCCATGTTCATTGCGTTTCCAATCTTCATGACCTGGAACCTGTAAAAAATCATGCTTCAATTTCAAACTTGTCAAAAAATCCTCCCCTAGTGCGATCATAAAATCGATAATAGTTACTTGATGATTTATAAATATTTGTTGGCTGGAAAATGTGTCACATGCTTTGGTCAACAAATCTTGTCCTCATAATAATAAAGAATAGAAACTTGATGATAGATACTTGATGATTATTAATAAATACTCGATCGATACCAATAATCACTGGTTTACTTTACTTACCCGCATGTAATCCTTCAGAGCATTATATAAGGTAGTGATACAAATAAGGCCTACTCTTTAATAAGGCCTAGCCTTCGTAAAACACAAACTAATAAAGCTACAACTACAAAATTCTCACGCATATATACATATGAGCGTTCGATGCTGGTTTAAACTGCGCGAGCGAACCGCGGTTGCCCCCTCCAAGGGAGGTTGTCTTGCGCTGCGAGTTAACGTTTTGAACACTTCGCGGTAAGTTTTCTAATATTTTTTTCACTAATTCATTGTATATGTATAGCGGGCACAGTAGGTAATTTACTATTTAGTTTCTCGAATTATAATATTGTACTGTAGGTAAATTCATATGTGTATTTTTAAGAGATTTTTAACCAAAAGAAGTCGATAGTCACAATTAAGGCCTAGGCCTTATTTAGAAACGGTTGGCCTTATTAATGATAGACAGGCTTTATAGTTAAAAAAACTTTGATTATATTCTTATTTCATTCTCTAAGTTACATTAAGCTTTCTCTAACGAATAAAAAATGTATTTTTTGTAAAGATTAATGTATTCTGTAGGTACAGTTCTGGTAGGTACAGTTTTTGAGTAAGTACCTATTTTTCAAAATAGCAGTTACGAATGGGGCCGGGATATTGCGTTATGCTAACCATATGCCTTCTTTAATCTATGCACTATAGATACTCTCCCCCACTTTTAAATAAATGGCTCAAGTTGCTTATATAATTTGTTTTTTTCAGGTTTGGGCCCTAAAGGCCTTTTAAGAGACTTAATATGCCTCTTTCAAAACCTAAGCGAGCCCTTTGGACGGAAGAAAACTTGGCAGCGGCAGTGCGTGCAGTTCAAAATGGAACTTCAAGTTACCAAGCATCATCACAATACGGAATACCAAGAAGAACGCTTAGAAATCATCTAAAAAGTGGAGTTCTGAAAAAACACCTCGGAAGAAACACAATACTAAGCAAGGAAGAGGAGAAGGCTTTTGTGGAAAGAATCATAAAATTTGCCGAAATGGGAATTCCACTTACGCCCAAAATGTTAAGAGTGCAAGCTTTTGCTTATTGTGAGAAATATGGATTTAAACACAATTTTAACCGAAAAACAGGTCGAGCTGGAATTGGGTGGTTAAGATTATTTTTGAAACGTCATCCTGACTGAGCTAAACGTAAAGTTCAAATTTTGAATCCAGCTCGCGCACAGAAACTCAATAAGCCCATAGTAGAAGCACATTTTGAGGAGATAAGAAAACTGTATGACGAACTTGACTTGCATGACCATCCCAAAAAAATCTTTAATATGGACGAAAAAGGGTGCAGACTGACGCTTTATCGACAACCAACAGTAATCGCCCGAAAAGGTGCAAAAAGGGTACATTTGCAAGCGGCAGAGCACGGAGAAAATGTTACGGTGGTGGGTTCTGCCAATGCACTGGGCAACGTAATTCCACCGGTGATTCTCTTTAAAGGGTCAAGAAAGAAAGAGGAATATGAAGAAAATCTACCAACAGGAACAAAAGTTCTGATGGCACCTAAAGGCAGTATGACAACAGAACTATTCATCACCTTTATCGGACACTTGGCCCAAAATGAACCACCTGGAAAGTGTCTCCTAATATTTGACGGTGCCAAATGTCACCTAGACTTTCGCATCGCAGAAGAAGCTGAAAGACACGATATAGTTCTTTACTGCTTACCATCAAATACGACGCATGAACTGCAGCCTCTGGACAAGTCTTGCTACAAACCTTTTGAAACATATTGGGATGAGGAGGTACTGCAGTTTCTTCAAAGAACACGAGCTAATAATATAAGAAGACGGGATTTTAACATCATTTTGACGAATGTGTGGGCGAGAAGCATGACTATAGCTAATATTATGAGCGGTTTTAGAGGTACTGGACTTTACCCTCTCAATCCTTATATCATTCCGAAAACTGCTTTTGCTCCATCCATATTGACGCAACGCGCGGCGGAGACACAAGAAAATTCTCCAAGATCATCGCCCGTAAGAACGCTGCAGCAAGAAGCAGAAATACACTCCGACAATGATACTTTCCGCGGGTCCTCGCCAATTGCCACTTTTGAAGAGTTGCAAAACTTGATCGCTGAAACAGAATATTTTCCAGAATCACCAGCCACTTCAGACCTTCAATTCATACGAATTTTTTCTCCTGTAAGACAGACAACACCAAAAAGAAGCTGTATGAAAGAACAACGTTTTGATGGTGAAATTCCTGGACCCAGCGGCTTGGGAAACAAGAAACGACTGGTGGAATATTCCGAAACTGATATATCTTCTAAAGACTCTTCTTCTGATCTTATCCTCATGGACGAATTCATTAACCGTCGATTGCCAACAAGACATTTGAGAATTCACTCCTCAACAGATTCGGAAGTCGATATCGAAAATATCAGTCCCCAGAACGTGCAAATAGAAAATGAAATTGAAGCTGATGATGATGTACCTTTAGCGCAAATCAGTAAAAAATCCCGGTTTCAAACATTTCTACCGACACCTGAATATGGAATAGTGAAAAGTCGCCCTAGAAGAAAAGCTCTAAACTACAAGGGTCAAAGAGTGACTAAAGATTTATTTAAACGGAAAGAGGAAAAAGCTGTCGATGAAAATAAAAGTATTAAAGGAAAGAAAAACAAAAAGACAGAATCAGATAAAAAGGAAAAAAAACTTTCAAAAGAAAAAAAAGGAAAACAGATTGAAGAAAAAAAAACGTAAAATGACCAAAGAGAAAACCGATAAAGGAAGACAACAGTAAGAAGAGAGGTAATAAAACTAAGTCTGCTACTGAAAGCTGGTACTGCCATGCCTGTCACAGTGATAGGATAGCAGATATGAGACCTTGCATACAATGCCATAGATGGTATCACGAAGAATGTGTTGGACTAACAAACGATGACAAAGACGCATTTTTATGTCCCGATTGTAATTAAAATTAATACTCCTCTATTGCATACTGACTAATTATTGAGAAAAGGCTGATTAAAGTTCCTAAAATTATAGAGACTAAAAGTTATGATCGAAGGCCTTATAATAACACAATGTTGAAATAAGGCCTAGGTTTTTTTTACTTATTTTTCGTTTTCTTTTATTTTTTTAAAGAAATATGTTGTTTTTCTATAGAATATTAATTCTCAGTTAACAATTTTGTGATATCGTGCCATTCTTACTTATTATAAGCCAAATATATTTTTTTTGATATTTCAGAAGAATATTACTATAATGTAAGTGCAGTGATTATTTAAAGTAATAGAGGCTAGTATATATAAAAGATTTTAAAGCCTTTCTTTGTTAAATTAGTTTTACATTTAAAAATGTGATAATAGAAAGGTAATAGGCCTTATTAAAGAGGGGTAATTTAATATGGCCAAAAATAGAGGTCTAGAATTTTTTTATTTTCGCATAGTATTTTTAGCAGTGAGTTTGTTTTGGTGAGATATGTTGAAAAATATGAATAAATGATTATAATAAACCATGTATGAGTTTTAATAAATAAATATTTATTTAGTTAGAAGTGCTTGAAATTAGGTAGGCCTTATTTGTATTACTTACCTTATTGCATTACAGACTTCAGGTAGAAAAAGAGCTATAGTAGATCTTGCAACTCTGTAAAGTGCTTCTAATGTGTATAGTGAATGAGTGAATCTCCAGTTGCTATATGTATATCTCAATGTCACTTCCAATTTCACGTTTGGTGGAATAGCTTTTCGCATGTGTGTATCTTATTTCTTAATAGCGCTTTCAATTTTAGCTAATAAGTCGTCAAACTGATGCGGTCACATGCGCAAATGATTTTTGTAACCATTAATATCCTCTTCTCGCATTTCTACTAGCAACCGATTACTAGCTCCAAGTGTTTCTCTTCTACTTAGCCAATAACGAACCCAAATCGTCCTTCTCTTTTTCGTTCTTGACAAAAGTTTTTGGACACATTATTTTATTGCAAAAGGATTATTTTATTGAATTTGTAGAAAGGGCCACTTGGTTTTCCATTTTTGTTGTACTTGCAGTGGAACACTCACCGGCAGATAACTTGCTAGAATGTCGACCTACCGGCTTCCAGCCCATGCTAAAAAGCATGTGTGTCCAATTGTTTGCTTTCAGCATGCAATTTAAAGCTATGCCTAAAAATTGCATGCAAACCAAAACAAGTGTGTCCAAGGGCGTACCCAGGATTTCAGCTAGGGGGTGGCAGCTCATACCCGTTTATTCTATCTTCTAGGGGGGTAGCAGCCCCCACCTGCCCCTACCTGGGTACGCCCATGAGTGTGTCAGTTTGAAGAGCATGCTATTTTTAAGCATGCTTATAAGCATGCCGTTTTATGGCATGTGTAACTGTAGCATATATGGGATAAACTGTAAAATTGGTGCCCCTTTTGAACCGACTCGAGTGAGTATGAGTTAGAAGTTTACACAGAAGTCGTTTTCAAAGCATCTTTCGATGCAATGTTTGTAGTAAGTTACATAATATATCGCACTACTATTATTTTAAAATTTGTAATTGTTTAACGGAAATATGTTCTGTAGATTTTGGTAAAGTAGGTTGATATCATAGAAAGACCATACAAGTATAGCCAAAAAGCTCAAGGACAAATTCGTGATACTACATCCTGCCTGTGTTAGGAAGAGAGGGTGTTTTTCACATCACAGAGTACATTCTATCACAGGGATGTGATGAAGTATCGTGAATATCTTGGAGCTTCTAGGCTGTATGGGTTCTACTATGTTAGATAAAAACGATTAAAATACTCAAGTAATCAAGTCGATGTAGGTCAAAATATTTCCTCAATCTTGAAATTTTTTATTCACTACTATCAGAGAAATTATGAAAAATAAACAAAAAAGACTTTAATTGAAGTAATGGCTAGCTGGCCCACGAATGCGAAAAGTTTTTGTTAATTCAACCAAGCTTTATTGGTTTTTAGAGCATTTAGGGAATACCCGAATTCTACCCGAAAATGACTTATTTCCCGGGAAGTCGGGAACGATTCAATTCAAGGTAAATACCCAATGAATATTCGGTGGGATTCGCTTGCTAAATGGTTGATAATCAAATAGGGTTTGATTGAAGTCGGTTATTTTTAAATGTGTTTGTTTTCTTTAGTAGTAACTATAAAATAAGTAAATAAATAAATGAACGTGATACCTCCGCTAGGGACAACTTACATAGCATGTGCGACCCCTTAAAATAATATGGCTACGGCTAGCAAGCAATGCTGCATAATGGTATAATTGGTGGCACACTTAGTTACATATATCACTAAATAAAAAATGCTATTTATGCCAATGATTAATGTAAGCATTGTTGGAGTGTCTTTCTAAATAAATAAACAAGTAAAACAACGGGCAAGAAAAAGAAGGCGCTGGCGCTAGCCTCCCCTGAAAAATCTCATTGAGTTAGGTAGGTTCCTATGAAACCAGAAAGATCCATTATGATGAACCATGGCGCCATGCCTGCCCCCACCCCTCACGCTACGCAACTGAACAAGACATCTGATCTGAAACCAACCTATTAGAGTTATATTACCACTTTGGATATGCGAGTAACTAACCACCTCATTATTATCAAAACATCGACATCAAAAGCAAAGGCAAAGCTGCATGCATGCATGTGTTGTTTAACATTAGGCTCCATAAATATTCGCCAACGTTTGCATGTGACGTAAAGAGGCATATTGTTTCGCTAGGGTCCATCAAGGTGCCACTCCCAGGCTCATTGTAATGTTCGTGTGTATTTGGGGCGGCGAGTGTCGCCGGGCGCGGGGCGGCGGCGGCGGCGGCGGTGACAGCGGCGGCGGCGGGCACCCGAGGAGTCGAAGACCTAGCTAGGAGACGTATCTTGAAGGAGGGGCGTCGTGCGCAGGCGCGGGCCCGCTCGCACCGCGCGCGCGCGCGCCCAGCCAGTACGACGCGCTCTCCGGCCCGGCACACCGTATCGCGTGTCCTCCGCCACCGCAACCGCACAAATTACACATTGCGGAACAACTGTGACTGAAAAACTGCTCCACTAACTCATGTGGTGCCCCTAATGACGTGATAGTTCAGTGATTGTCTCCGTGTGAGTGCGCCAGTGTCGGAGGGAACAACAACAACCGGTCCAGATACTGGAGGCTGCGCCGCTGCGCGCCCGTTTATAGTGGAATGCGGCAATTTTAACTACTGCGGGCTGGGACTCGATTAGCTTCTTTGCAGGTGAGTTCTGCCATACTGCCTCCGATGCCAGGTAATCTCGGGCATGAATATAACATAAGGGATTACGGACTACTTAAGAAAAAGATTTAGATTTAGCCTAAGTAGAGCCTGCAAGAATAATATTCAAATATAGAGATTAGTGGTAGGATTTATTCACAGTTGGTTGTGAAAGCATCAGAAGTGCGTTTGAAGAAAATCTTTTAAAGTTAGTGTTCAATAGGGTATTCCTAAACTAAGGTAAATGTAGACTATTCATGCTGTTCTAAATTACCCAGGGCTTTAGAAACCTGTAAAATTTTGTAAAGTCAAACCATTTGTAAATCAATACAAACATAAATCTAGGTACCTCACTTGTTTAAAAATATATTTGCGCACAGTCACAAATACGATAGGTACCTAAATTAAAATTATCTAAAATACATCAAATTAAATTAGACATTTGGGTTGGAAGAACATCAACTTTTTGAAGCAGCACTTAACTACCTACATGGGTGGCTGCTAGAGACGAACCAAAGAGATAATTACAACAAAACGAAATAGAGATCAACGAAAACCCTTCATCATCCTTAAATTTTCTCACGACTATTCCATTTAGAACGCCTGTGAACTTACATTGTTTATGCTCCCTTCGCATTTCGGTGATTAAATATGTAAGTTCTTCAACGTTTTGTTACGCTTCCCAGTCATGACAAGAAAGGGAGCGGAGACAACACGAAAAGAACATGGAAGAAAGTACCTACCGTAGTTCTTGCATAATTTACTAACTTACGTTCTCTGGAGATTTGGTTAAACATTTAAACTGTCTGATCAATCATTTCATTGATGGTAATGGTACTCTACAATTTAACAACTTATTCTAAAACTGGATTTATTTTCTTGTAATTTACATATTTAAATTGCGTCTATAACATCACATTTAGACACAGGCATAAATATTGATAAGAAGGTTATTCACAATCTGACTAGGGTTGCCTTTATTTATTGTTAGCTACAGCCAGCGCTGAGATAATCGCGGCCTCATTAATATAACCAACCAAACGAACCTTGACTCTCCGTTCCGCGTAATCAAAGAAATGGAGGAGTCAGTGCAACACTACGATTGCGTCCTTTGAGTGAGAAATAGACACGTCCGTTTCAGTTCCAGAGTTGTTGCTTGTCTCATTACTCGATGCCAGTCTGCCTTTCTTCACTCTAATGAGTTTGGTTTCCTTTCTGTAATTTGTTCCTTTGAAAAATGCCAGTCTCGAAAAGGCGCTCGTTTAAATACAGCCTTTTCCTTAGGTTTTTAGTCCTAGGCAGGACCTACTATATGACAATTATGATAAGTCTAAAAAACTGCAAGGTTTTGGTTTGTATTTAAGGCTTTGGCTATATGGCAGAAAATTGGGACAGGTATGTGACAAACCCCGCAATAGCAGGTGGCATGTAGGGTGATTGATCAATGGTGGCAGTACCATATTAAGGTAGATAATTACTGTGCTTTGAAATAAAATAAAAAACTCTTGACAAAATACGGCGGTACTCTCACTAACACTCCTCGATCTGAGATATCTACACACAAATAACACGAGAGATTACATCAAAACACCTACTTCATGGACACGGGCCCAGAAAATTCATATAGGAAGAGGGATTTGATAAAAGCCATCGGAATAGGAAAGCGAAATGTCCTCATGATACTTGACTTGACCCTTATCATTTACAGGCCTCACCTCTCAAGAGGTATTCTCACCAAACCAGCAAGCAGTCATTCAGATGAGGATTTATGATTTGCATTGTATGCCATCGTAAAAAATGGTTCGGCCGGTGTACAGAATAAAAAAAATATATCAACGATGACAAAAGGCGAGAACGGTCTCTTGTGAAAAGTGAGGAGTTGCGAGCCATTCATTTATTGAAACGTATTCGGTAACTCAGTATGACTCTACGTAGTTCAAGGAAGATATAAAACTTTTGTGTAACAGGTACTCAAACGAAAAAGAATACTAAGCGGTTGTGTGACTCGAAAATACTTTTGGTGCTTTTAATTTATTTCAGAAGCTACTACAAAGTGGTCCTTACGTACTTAGAACAATACTTTTATTTTAAACACTGGCAACTGCATAAATTTTTATTTAACCAGTCTTCGCAGAGCACAAAGTATTGTCCAACTTTATTCCCGTGAAGAACTTTCGAGTGTGCCGAGACTTCTTTTTGTAGATATCCTGTTCTGTGGGAAACCAAACACCTTCAACTCTCCTTCAATAGATATGTTTGCGGTAGTA
The DNA here is from genome assembly GCA_949825045.1 of Argyresthia goedartella. Taxonomy (NCBI): domain Eukaryota; kingdom Metazoa; phylum Arthropoda; class Insecta; order Lepidoptera; family Argyresthiidae; genus Argyresthia; species Argyresthia goedartella. The sequence continues at coordinate 2,256,360 of OX463819.1, forward strand.
ATTTACGGTGCATGGTTTTATTGATTTAGGGCCGACTGACGCTTGCATTTTTTATAACAGTTGAAAGCTTATGAATGAGCCATTGGATATGAGTGATGGTATGGATACAGTAGTATGACCATTGTACTCGCCAGAAGTATTATTGGAGGCTGGATGTGAACTGTTAGCGGGGTAGTTGTTAGAGGAGATGAACGTAGCGCACATCGCCATTTTAGAATGTACCGATCAACTAACTTGTTTACGAGATCCGTTGGAACAGTAAACAGACTGAAAGTAGATTTTTTCTGCACTTAATCTAATGGATACTAATAGCATTGCTGGCATAACTTATGTTGAAGCTTTTGCCGAGTTTATTTTGCAGTAGGTTAAAAAATGTAGTTTCATCCCCTTCTGTCTCGTAGATTAACGAGGCGTATCGCCTAGGGTTGCCTTATGCTTGGGACGAGAGGGTCGTGAATTGTGTTGGGTTGCCAGTACTCGTAGTTTGGATTAATATTCACGCCACGTAACCGAGGCATGTGTGACTGTGCTAGTGATTGAGGACACTATTCTGATTCTGACATCGATGTCATTTGTATTACAGAACACTGGCTAAAGGAAAATATGATGTCTTTTAACATAAATAATTACAAAATTGTCAGTTGTTACAATAGAAAGACTGCTGATAGAGGTGGTTTTTTTATCTTAGTAAAAAATTATATTAAGGTGACACAACGGAAAGATATTTTTGCTATTACTGTTGAAAGACTATTATATAAGACCTCTATTTGAGAGGTATCCTGTGTTGAGTTAGATAGCCATATTTTTGTTTGTGTCTACAGACCTACGAGGGATGAAAAAAGCCATGGAAATTTCGAAATATTTGAGAAATTTATGGAGGAAGCCGTCATTAAACTTTGTAATAACAGTAAAAAGTTAATTATTTGTGGCGATCTTAATGTAGATCTGCTTGTAGATACAACAATAAAACAACGATGAATAACTCTATTCAAATCATTTAATTTATGTCATTTATTTCTAGGCCGACTAGGATTACACTCACCAGCCAAACTTGCTTATATGAATTAACTGCTTACCATCCGATACAGCGGTCAAACAGTTTAATTCTCATTTGCTAGTTTTAAGGTTAAGGTCAAGGTTAAGACTGATCCATCATTTTATAGGCCTATTACATCCGATAGACTAGAGACGTATACGACAAACTTAGGTATACATTTGCCAGTACCGGATTTTAAATCTATTCAGACTTTTGAAGAAGTCTGAATAGATTTAATTTGGGTTTTGTTTATTATTCAAACAAAATTAATAAAGTTTTTAAATTCAAGAAAATCAGTGAATTCAACGGTAAATCTAAATTTAATGACTGGGCAACGTTTGGAATTCGTAAAAGTAGTGTTATCTTATATGACCTTTATGAACAAAAAACCTATAACTTTGATAGAATATTTCATATTCATGTTAGAAAATATCCCAAAACTTTCAAATTGGTTTGTAGAACGGCAAAAACTTTACACATTAATAGAAAAATACAAAATTGAAATAATGGAATGAAAATAGTTTGGCAAATAATAAACCGTAAAACTGGCAAATTTATACCAAGGGACAATGATTCTGCCTAAAGATTGGTGATGATGTTGTTAAATCCAACGCTGAGGTTCCCCGAGCTTTCGAAACATCTTCACCAATGTACCCTAACTCACGCGACATAGCGTCTAAATCTCTAGATTACCTAACTTAAAAAATACTAAAGACAATAGAATTCAAAAGGCAGAAGTCAACGGCGTTAAATCTGATAGACCGGATGTAAAGATTGGCGTTCCACAAGGTTCCATATTAGATACATTATTATTCCTGGTATATATTAACGATCTGCCTTTCATGGTGGAGAAAGTGACTGACATAGTGTTGTCTGCTGTTGAGACTTCACTGGTCTTCAAAATTTAAAGACAAAAAGAAGATGTTGATGATGTTAATGGTGTATTGTTTCTAACCTTGAATGGTTCACAGTTAATAATCTATTATTAAACGGTTGTAAAACCAAGTATATCAAATTCTCACTTTCAAATGGCAGGCAAGTTGAGACCAGTTTAGTGTTAGACAGCAACACGTTAGACTTAGTAAATGCACAGATTAATAAAGAGTGTAAATGATACGAAGTTTCTTGGAATAACCATTGATAGCAAATTGCAGTGGGGACCCCACATAGATAAATTAGCCGGTAAATTAAGTTCTGCGGCTTACGCTGTTATTAAAATCAAACAAAACATGGATGTGGCTACATCTAGGCTAGTATATTTTTGCTAATTTAATAGTGTCATGTCCTATGGTATCTTGTTGTGGGGAAAAGCAGTGGATATTCAAAATATTTTTATTTTACAGAAATTATCTATTTGATTAATGATTTAATACGAACATACTGCTTAACCTCTTGAATGCGCAAGAACCCTACAACATTTTTCAAACTTAGCGATAGCTGTAATGTTTACCTAAGAAATAATCACAGACTAGTTGCGCCGCGGTGTAGACTCACGAAGGTTAGGACTTAGGAAGGCAATTCTTACAAGGGTTAGTGCATTATCTATTACAATAAGATACCTCTGGAGATCTTGTAATTGCCTTTTGAGCAATTTAAAAAGCATGTTAAAGCGACTTTGTCGAAAAAGCGTTGTTTAAGATCACAATGTTTAAGATTACGTATTAAATCTTGCTGTTAATAATTTTGTACTTATTTATTCCTGCTTATTAATTATAATAATTAATATTGTAATTTTTGTATTAGTCAAGCACAAGCAATTTTCAAAAGAGATCTAGAAATCAATTGGTGGGACTTTCTACGCCCTTTAAGCCTTTAAGCCCCTTTAAGCATGTTAAAGCGACTTTGTCGAAAAAGGGATATCACAATGTTTAAGATTACGTATTAAATGATGGGACTGTATGGGGTTAATCTAGCTCAATGCAGTCCTTGCTGTTAATAATTTTGTACTTATTAATCCTTATCCTGCTCATTAACTATAATAATTAATATTGTAATATTTGTATCAGTCAAGCACAAGCAATTTTCAAAAGAGATCTAAAAATCAATCTGTGGGAGTTTCTACGACCTACTTCTCCCACAGAGGACTAATGTAGAGAAGAGGCAAAAAATGACGTTTGCTAAGTATATGTATGTACATATCTACAGCAATAAATAAATTTGCCTTTGACTTTGACTATTAGGTTTCATTATTAGGTTTATTTAAGGTGGTGTGTTCGATATCCAACGAATAGCAAGATATTAGTGAGGAATTGTTGCTTGGTTTGTGAAATGTATGAGCATTTAATCTGTCGTATTATGTAGATGTGTGTTTACAAACCGGAAGCTTTTGCGAAGTAGTGGGACACTATGGAGGCTACATAAAATAACATAAAGTAGTTACAAGTCTTCACAAAATAAAAGGCCCGGTGGCCCGAACTAAATTCAACCTCATTACGTCAGTGACACGGACGCTGTTACCGGGCATTTATTTTGTGAAGACTGTAGCTACATATAGCATTAAGTGAGCTTTATCCATACCTATACGCTATTGCGCACATATTTACCTATTTATAGACATTTATGTAATAGTGAATATAGATGTGTTTGGGCAATTCACATTTGTCTGTTGATGGCAAGGGTCTGCTGAAGTATCTAGGTAGGGTATCACTTATGATAGACTGGCGAAAATTCATACCACAAACACAACGATATATAACGATTTATAACGATATGAAACCGCATTGCCGCCGCGTTGCAAACTGAACGACTTGGTTTATTTTGTGAAAGTTCCCTGCGATTTAAAAACGATAATTTGTCATGTTTGGTTTTGACGGAGGAGTTTGCCTAAAATGTTTTAATGTTTATTTTACCCGCCCACAGTCCTAATTTGATCGGATTCACCATTTAATGTAATTAGCGTGAAAAGACAAGGATTGTGTTAAATTGATGTATTCCCGGCTCATTATTGTAGTGCGATCACACCGGGGCGGCGGCGGCGGCGGCGGTCGTCATGGGAACTTAGGTTGCAACTCTGCATGATCCGTTCCAAAACATTTATTTTGATAGAAAGAAGGAAGGGTTTCAAGTGCTGCACATAAAAAATGTTCAGAACAAGTTTTAAATTACAAAAATATACGTTTCACTAAAATATCCTGATTTTGCAATACATGTAAGAATTGCGGAGCGTTTTATTACTGAAACTTATGTATGCACCATATTGCATTTCAGATATATGTATTTACAGTGGAAAAAGAAAAAAAAATGCTGTAAAGTTTCATATTTCACTTTCTTTGCACCATCCGTATAACTATAAAAGTGATTACTTGTAAGTAGCTTTCTATTTTTATTTTAGTTTTCAAGGATATAGTTTTATAGCTGTTGATTTTCGAAATTTCAAATAAATAAATAAATGCTACGATTATAGTTCAAAAATATTCATTGTCTGTACACTTCAGGCCGTACAAGAAGAAATTTCACCGCTCCGTGCGCTTTTATTTTTCATTCATTTCGAATTTTTCTTTTCGCGCGCTTTTTCAACTAAATGATCTCGCGAAGCGCGAATTTACTCTATCAAATGAAATCTTAACTAGAATAGGAGTTAAAGTAGGTACCTACCTAGCGTAGTTAGCTATAATTGTAGGTAGGTAGCTACATCAGCTTGTTAGTTTATCTTACACGATAGTCACTTCACTGGTCAGTAGAGTAGCGTCGCCCGCTGCCGGCTCGCCTCGCAAACCTGCTGGACCAGGTTCGATGGCCGGCGGTGCACTTGTCGTGTAAACTCGCATCACGGTACCACAAATGAAGGTACCTACCTACGTACTTGCATGTACACCTGGCTAGGTAGATTATGTAGCCACTGAACATCATTACAAGCTAATGAAATCGAAACCTTTTAAAACGGTTGATCGTAGATTAACACACAGCCTGCAATGCACGGGACCTGGACTGACTCTAAAGTATCTGAAAGAGCACAACAGTTTCTAAAGTATGTGAAAGAGATTTTTGGAAATCAAGATCAAGATTATCAAGAAATAATAAAAGAATATTATATTAAAGTTACTAATAAAGGGGAAGAGACCTGTCAAATTAATTAGATCTACACAGAGGACGCTAACTAAGTGTTTATTTTACTACATAATACAAATGTAGAAACATAAATCATTTACATGCAAGCACATACATTGCTTCTGGCCCCACACTAGGATACGCTGTGTCCTGGGAACCAGAAACAGCGACGTCATATAGACATCCAAGACCAGGGTTTTTTTCTTCTCCCCCAGCTTATATTCGAACCCGAGAGCTCTCGCTACGGAAGCACAGCATCGACCACAGCACCACAGAGGTCGTGTCAATGAAATGCCAATATCCATAGAACTTTGCTGTTTTGAGTACCTATAGGCACAGAATACTTAATAGTGTATAGGTATTCAATTAGTTTTGTGAACAACGGGGCGCTCGGCAGACCGGCAGAAAGTGGTACTTAGTTGAATCTACTAGTCCAAGTAACTAGTACCTCTTAAAACCGCGTTGGCAAATCTGCTTTTGTTAACCTCTCCTCTGTGAGCTGCTATTTGAACAATACCTAGGCACTTGTCCAAAATAAGCGTTTTTATGGAGCGCAAGCATATTTTGACTACACTGTGACTGTGAATTTATCATTGCAATGGTTTTTCGACAAGTTACCCTGATTTTTCATCAGTGTCTTGAAATATACCAGAAAAAGATCGGTAGGTAAACGTTAGATTGAGTATGAAATAAGGCCCTTAAAATAATGTTTTTAATAGCAGCTGCACTCTACAGACTCCAACGAGAGGTCAACAATCAAAAGTATCAAACCTGTGTGTTTGATACTTTTCATTGTTACATTTAGGCAGGAAAGTTTTGTGTTCTTCCCCATTCCGAGATTTTATAAAGATATCACGAATCGATAAACGATTCGTGGCTAGGTAGGTTTGAGGATGCACATAAAATATGAAAAGCACGAGGTCAAAAGTTTTCGCTTACCTACCTAGTTTATTGCCCAGGGAATCGCTAAAACTATTGTGATTTCGTGACAAAGTAGACTTTTCAATACTTATACTAAAGAAAAGTGCTGCCGTCAGTGTGAATCATCAAAACATTTTATTTTCACGTATATCAAGTGTCGCATAAACCACGAGCATATTAAAACATAATAAACAAACATGCCAGTTGACAATTTGGCGCGAAAATGGGCCTACAGCGGAATTGACGTAATACGGTACATATTTGACAAGGTAGTCCAATAAATCTAGAAACGTGTCTCAAGCTAACCCTTTTTCAACAAAAACGTTTGACAGTATCAGAATTGTACATTTTCAGAAGTTGTATTTTATAAACTCAATTTTGTGTTAAGAAGACAGCATTTGACTGTGACGCCCCATGCCAGTATTTCAAAGAACCCGTGAACATAATTAGCGATTTGATAGTTCCTAAAAAGTATTTATTTTGACTAGCAGTCAAATACCGTATTCTGCCGTGCTTACAATACGGTATTTGACAAGGTTTGTGTTCCAACAATTATAATAAAAATAGAGACGTTTTACCTGAAAATAAAACGTTTATTAAATACTTACCATATTCAGGGCCTAATTAAAAACATGAGAAGACATCCTTGATTTTCAGTGCTAAACTAGTGACGTATATCCGGTCCGTCCGTTCCCGCCCGGATGTTCGGTTAAGCCGCGTGGTACCTTGTTTGCGCGCGCGCCCCACCACACCACCGAGGCAGTTCGGATTGTTGAATTCGAATTTAGCTTCATTGGATCTCTCATGTCCACCAGGCAGATTTAAAAAATATTAGGCCCTGAATATGGTAAGTATTTAATAAACGTTTTATTTTCAGGTAAAACGTCTCTATTAAATATCTTGACCGATATTCAGGGCCTAATTAAAAACATGAGAGACGTGTTTGATATCGCCTGGTGTTGGTGGACGCTAATGTGATTCGTAAACATACATATTTAAATAAAAGTAGGTATGTTTATGTTGTGACATACAGAAATTATGAATGATTCAGGTATTTTGATAAACAAGTAAGTATCTATCTATAATTTATTCGGACTGATCGATGATCCCTTAGGAAGAAACCTAAAGTTTACATGTACTGTATGTAGGTTAGGTACTATGACTTATGACATTATTGTATCTGTTCTGTATTGCTTTCTGTTAAGATGAGGTGATTAGTGTGGTTTAAGGAAATAAAATTAACTTGTAACTTATAAACAGGTATTATTATTCATCTTGATAGAACCTGCGTAGAAATGGTACCAAACCAGTAAATAAATTAGGTAGGTATTACTAAAATCAGCAAATATAAATCAAACTTTGGAATAAAGTATTGAACAATACATAATTGTCTTAATTACTCGACAGGGGAGAATAGGTTCGTAATCAATGACTCTCTTCTATCTCCAGATTTTACTTCTCTTTGATAAAAAATTTGGAAGGTCTTAGCAGACTTCCAGTTGCCTCGGGATAGTATGTCATCAATGGGAAAGTGTTCGATCCAGTTTTTGGATGCAACAGCTGATCTAAAACTGCCAGGCGTAGCATTGATGTTTGCATCTTGAAGTAGTTTCTTCAGCCAGCCCCCTATGATTGTACGTGTAGCAGCTTTGGGGTCGCCTGTAGTACTCACAAACAGATTATCGCACTTAGCAGCAATTCGCCTAGGTTTCCCCAACTCAATGAGGCGGCGTATCCAGTAGATAGGATCCAGTGACTTGTCCTTATTCTTATTTAGCTTCCATCCCGATTGTTGATGGGTAATGGAGTCAGTTTTGGAGCCAAAAGATGGCCATAAGATTATGCTGTCATCTTGTGAGTTATGGTCCAGTTTCGCCAACGGGTCCAAGCTGGTTTATACGTTCTAAGAGTGGATTCACGCCAGCTCGAACGGAGCAGAGCTTTTTGTTCCTCGCTCCAGTCACTTAGGTGTTCTTGCCAACCCCACATCTCCATATCTCCAGCGTCATCTCCGATATGTTGGGGGGCGGACGTCCCGTCGTTACATCGACTAGGACCTGCGACAGGTTCCTTATCGTGAATGGGGGTGACAATGCGCGGCTCTTCAGGTCTGGTCTCCAGTAAACTTTGTGCCATCTCGGGGCTACGATCAGGTACACACCCAGTGCATTGTTTAAGTGCGTCAATCTCTGGGAATTAGATAAGGCGGCGGGAACAGCCATGCCAACTTGAAATCCCACTTGCTGCCTAGAGCATCGTACATGCTCGCCTGGTTGTTGGTTCTGTCCAGTGTACAGTACGTTGGAACCACTTGAGCTCTCCTGGAAGCAAAAAGATCGATTACGGGGGTTCCCCACTTGGCAAACACGACATTTGTTATGTTTGACAGGAGATGCCATTCTGGTGGGTCTTTGAGACGTGATAAATGGTCTGCTTCGCAGTTGTAGTTCCCTGCTATGTGATAGATGGACATGTGAATGTTGTTTTGGTCCAGTACTTGTAGCACTTTCATTGCCAGCTCCGTAAGGGCTATAGATTTCGCCCCTCCCTCTTTTCTTAGATAAGAGACGACAGTTTTGTTGTCGCACTGTATTAACAGCGACTGTGAGCTCAGGAGCTGATAATGATGGCGTAAAACATTTAATATGGCCAAGATCTCCTTGTAGTTGCAATGAAGGTTCTGCTGTGAGGGTAGCCATGAGCCTGTTATTGAGATTTCGTTTAATTTGGCCCCACAGCCGATGTCGCTGGCATCTGTTGTTAGGTAATGAGACGATAGTGGGACATGAAGTAGAGTACTCTTCTGACAATTCAACTGCCACCATTCTAACTCGACTAGGGCTTTCGCAACTAGAGGAAAGGTTTTTGTCATCTTTAGTTTCAAGGCCTTGTTGGCCTGTAACTGCAAATACCGGTAATTTAGACGACCCCTCGGTACAGCAAAACTGGCAAAGTTCAGCAGGCCAATGAGACCTTGTAACTCTTTGACGGACGTTGTCCGTGTTGTCAAGATTTTGGATACCGTGCAATGTATTTTTGCTACTAACCTCTGAGGAATGTATTTCGCGTTCTCCCATGTGTTCCACACAATGCCCAGGTATTCCACTGCCTTCTGTGGGTTGCAAACAGATTTGTCTGTGTTCACTTGCCAGCCTAGGTGGGCGAGCGTGTTCAGTGTCAACGACACTTGATTTATGAGAGTGGCTTTGTTTTGATGAGCCAGCATAAAATCGTCGAGATACACGATGATCCGGATACCGTGATCGCGGAGGTATTGTGCTATCCAGTTGGTAATTGAGGCGAATATTCTCGGTGCTGAACAAAGGCCGAAGGGTAGGCACGTCATTTCCAGTATTTGTGGGTTTTTGTCGCCGTACAGAAGGCGGAGAAACCTTCTGTGGCCTTCGAATACAGGGACATGGAAGTATGCCTGGTGAATGTCCACTTTGGCCAACCAATCCTTGGGTTGTAGAAAATCCGTTACCCGATGAACATTTATTAGTCTGAAAAGTCGAGTGTTGACGTATTGGTTCAGATTTTTTAAGTTGAATATGGGCCTCCATGTGCCGTCGCTCTTGGGGCGCAGGAATATCGGGGAAATAAAGCTGGGCGATGGGCGCACCTTTTCTAGCACACCCTGCGAGATCATGTTTTCATTACTTTCGACATTTGTTCTGATTCTGGTGTTTTCACACTGCGACTGTTTGGAATGTGCAATGGTGGTTTCAACACAAAAGGAATGCGGTATCCTTGTATAATTTTTAGAATGTATGTGGGAGCTCCCAACTGTTTCCAACGATCGTAGTACATGCGGAGTTGTCCGGCGTGAAATTTTGCATGCATGTGCATGGCATAGTCAATATTTTCGTTTATGGGTTTGGTGTCTCCTATCCCGGTGGGATGAGGGAGAACGTCTGGGTTGATAATCCCTTCCTGACCTGTCGGGGAGACCACGGCCGCGTGAACCCCGCGCGCCTCGCCCGCGAAACGAATTATTATTTATCCTGCCTCGGGCCGAAGTATGATACTGGCTTTGATTATGATATTGCGCGCGATTGTTATAAGTTGCGGCCTGTTTCTGCGTCTGACTGCGGATAGAAGTTGAAGGCTCGTACTGTGGCACAGTATTGTAGCGAGACATTCCTTCCACCCAAAACACATTTTTAACTCCACCCGCTTTTTCCAATAAAGCATTAAATTTGTCGGCTTCAAATAGATGAGGACCTGACGGCGCAATTTTGCGTAATGTATTTTTGTGGTACTGGTCTTTTACTGATGAGAGTATGCCTTCTCTGCGGTATTGCATAAGTTCAGCCCGGTGTCCACAGACGAGCTGGAGAGCGTCGTTTGAAATCTTGCTATACTCACCATTGGCCAACATTTCTTTGAGCTTTGTATGGATATCGTCGAATCGTAGGTTTTCGACCTGATGCGCCCAGGCTAGAAAGGCTTGTAATTCACTCAAAAGCGCGTCGCGCTGTTTGAGCAATGCATAGGAAATGCCGGCAAAAGCCTTTTCCATGTTTAAAGTAGTTTTAGATGTATCGTACCTTTTTATCTCGTCATTAGCTTCAAGATTAATGAAACCCGGCGCAAATAAATAGTGTTCTTGGACGTCGGCATATCGGACGTTAATCCAGTCCTGGCTATTGAATCGCTGCAAATCTTTTAATTGTTGTGTTAGTTCGGGAGACGCCTGCGGTACAGCGGGCTCCTTGGTTTTTGTACCAGTAAAAATGTTAAGATCGACCTCGAAAGCCGAGTCAATGTTGGCGGGCTCGGACTCCTCAACATGACCTTCGTAGAGGTCTCCACTAACATTAGGGTCAATCAAGTCATGCCGTGGTTCACAATCATATTCGTGAAATTCCTGTGTAGCAGCAAGTTGGCTTTTAAGATCTTTAATCTCGTTAAAAAGAAGATCGAACTTACGTTCCTTGATGAGTTTGCGCCGTCGGTACCGCTTCCTGCGATCGTCGCTTTCCGAGAAACTCGACGAAGACGAACTAGAATTATCGGAGTCCGAAGAGCTCACCGGTTTCCGCCTTTTCTTGCCTTTATCCTTACGCGCCGCCACGTGCTCCACACTGGACGGAACCTCCGGGGTTTCTTGCTCCATTTTACACAAACGAACGGTCACACCGTTGGGAATCTTTTATTTGCCTGCAATAAATCAGAAAATTCTAAGAAATTCTTTAACGAACAGTTGGTTATAATATGCAAAAGAAGTTCTCACGTCACGATGTATAGATTTTTGGCGGGCCGTACTCAGGAGCTGAGCAGCGACTGTGCCGTGCGAAAATCAAGACGCCAATGAAGCTAAATTCGAATTCAACAATCCGAACTGCCTCGGTGGTGTGGTGGGGCGCGCGCGCAAACAAGGTACCACGCGGCTTAACCGAACATCCGGGCGGGAACGGACGGACCGGATATACGTCACTAGTTTAGCACTGAAAATCAAGGATGTCTTCTCATGTTTTTAGTTAGGCCCTGAATATCGGTCAAGATATTTAATAAACATGGAGGTCAAACCTAAAGGAATTTCAAAAGGACTAAGAATCAGCTGTATAAAAAAAAAACGGTCAAGTGTGTGTAGAACGTCGGACCCGCACGGAAAAACGTAAAACGACAGTCTTTTGCACGAAGTATACCTTTATAATTTTTAATAAAATATTAAATACTAGGTAGGACTACGTTCAATACCGTACATCGAGACATTTAAGAAGAGTTTTGTGTATGTAGTATGTAAGTATTGAACTATGTACTCAGGTAAACGATACTCTTTGCTCATTGAAGCCGGAAGTGGATAGAAATTGAGTAACTTATTAACAGAAATAAAATAAAATTTGATAATAGATACTTAGCTTAATTTTATTTATTATTCGAATGAGCAATTATTAATCGTTTAATGACAAATAACTACGCACAAAACTTATTATCTGCATATAAAGATCTTTTCCGATAAGAGTTAAATTTTCACCAATAAACAAATAAAACAAAATGGCTAAGAAAATGGCCATACCAATAATTTCTTATATGGGTACTTCTTTTCATTCTTCAAAACCGATATGTTTCATTATTTGTTGTTATAGCGGCAAGATAAATATACTCTCCTTGAAAATTTCAGCTCTCTACCTATTTCGGTTGATGCGATAGAGCCCGGTGACGGACGGACGGACAGACACACGGACAGCGGAGCATTTGAGCAATTGGAATAGCTCTTTCGTTTTTTTCTTCTAATCTGTATACTATTAATCTTGTATTAATTAGTTTTTTCTTAGTTCATAAATATTTTTGTCTACACACGTATCATAAACCCTATTTACTGCTTACAAAAACCGCACGTTACGATCAGCATAATGTTAAACTACTTGGTAAAACTCATTCCTTATCTGAAAAATTACACATGACCATAATGTGTAATTTTTCTACATTATTATGACATTCAAATTTCGAACGCCGGCGCCCGCCTGGGTGCCGCCCCTAGTTTGTCTGTGAAGTTGGTACTGACATTCAAATTTCGAACGCCCGAAGTTGGTGCTACAGAACAAGCTAAACAACTGCAGAGCCACAATGCCGGTCAAACTTCTGTTCCTGAACACATTAAAGAGAGCTTATGATATGTGTGTAGATAAACTAGTGTATGTAACTGTACATAATTAGGCATTAAAACTCTCGAGTGATATTATTATGAAACTCGCCTTCGGGTCGTTTCATAAACCCACTCTCGAGTATTAATGCCCTCAATTATGTAGCAGTCACATAAACTACTATTATGATATCACTCACTACGCTCATTCGGAATCTGTATCTAACTAATTTTTGACAAAATGTCGGCTTTCTGTTCTTATCGTAAACACGGCAGTATAGTTGTTGTCGGTAAGGGAAGGGACAGAGCTAGGCGCCAATCTCTTTCTTCTTTTTAGGACTCCGTTGAGAAACAAGGGACCCTTACAGTTTCGTCAAGTCTGTCTGTCCGTCCATCCGTCCGTCCGTCCGTATGTCACAGCAACTTTATGCAGAAACTATTAGGACTACACGGTCGAAACTTGGTATGAAGATGTATTCTGTGAACCGCTTTATGATTTTTATACAATAATTCACAAATTAAAATAATTAAAGGGGGCTCCCCATACAAGGAACTGAAACCAAAACAATATTTTTATCAAACCTATTTGTGTGGGTTGTCTATAGATAGTCTTTAAAATGACGTTGAGGTTCTTGAAACCATTTAACCTCAAAGTAAATTCTTAAGGGACAGATTCTTCCAAAGTGGAAAAATGTGTCCCCCTCTCTAACTTTTAAAGCAAGAGAGTGAAAAATCTACAAAAAATACATGCTGTATATCTCAATAAATGCTTTCAACGAAAATTGGTTTGAATAAAATAAAATAAGCAGTTTTTGAGATATAAAACATTTATTAAAACCGCAAAGATACCTCTTTCATTCATACAAACACTATGAAAAACAAAGTTACGACACAAACATAATTACTTGATACTACGGAACCCTTCATGGGCGAGTCCGACTCGCACTTGGCCACTTTTTTTCGCTTAGGGAAGGAAAAGGAGACTGACGTGACGCATAGCTTTGTACCTTATTGACTACAACGATTACGTCACTTTCTCTGATAGGGTGTTTAAAACAAGTGCTGTTTGAGGTTACTTTAAATTAGTATTTTTTGTTGCAATTCAATACTAAATAAAATAAAAACTTGCAAAAGAAAGGCCTTTTACTTTTTAAGTCTCAAAATATTATTAAATGTGATAAATATCTTGACCGAAGCTTCTGCGTTGTCATATAACCCAGATAAACTCTCAGAACATTCTGCACGGATGCTAGGATTAATAAATATCAATGTTGTGTCGATTGTTTGGTAAACGCGCGCAACACCTTTACTTCCTTCACCTCGTGTATAGAAATTGTAATTTTTGCGTAAACATTTTAAAATATAATGTTTTGGTTATGTGACAAAGAACGAACTTGTTATTATAGCCAAAATTAGACAGACGCGCGAAATGAAGCAGGCGTCAGTCAGCTAAACAACAATTGTAACCGAAGTTTTTGTTTCTTCCAGAAATATGTTTGTCCGGGAAAATTGCGTTTGCCCTCAAATAGACGAAAAAGCCGGAAATTTCCAACATTGTTCCGCTGAGCAAACGACGATCCTCTTTCCCGAATCGTCTAGAAAGACGGAGCTGGTGCAGTATCTAGCTTGTTGGTCCGAGCTCTGTGTACATTCAATAAGCCAAGGTAAACATTTGAGCGATCCTATTCAGAAAGACGGATCATACAGTCCGGATCTGTTTAAGTTTGATCGGCACATTTAGGTGGTTAGGTTAACTCTTTCTATCAACAATTCGTCATCCAAGCACAGATTAGACTAGTGTGGTCCTAACCTCTGAATAACCTACATCATTCTTACAACCTTATGTAATTCGCAGGGCAGTACAGTTTGTTTGTTAAGTTCACAGTCTATTGGGTTCACAGTCTAGTGATCATCATCATAAATATCTTAAATTTGAAATCAACCACCAAGTTTCTTGAAAGTCTTTCAAAATTACTAAAAATGTACACCCACTTTGGCATAGCAATTGTTAATTGTTGCACCCTGAACAATCTCCGATCACTAAACATTTTGAAATTGACAGTTTTACGAAATTCGCCAGTCTGTTCCGATTAATCACCATTCGGCTGTAACTTTTACGAAGCCTCGAAGAAAGGATTACACTTCGACGATCCATCATATAAACTCAAATCCATTACGTTTAAACCGGTCCCCCACCATTTGTCAAAATTAAACTGCGATAAATAAGTATGGTGGCTTGCTAAATGGCACTTTACTCGGTTTGTGAGGTTTCAAGGGGCTAGCTAGCTAAAAGTAAAAACGTGAAACGTTGACAAAAAGAAAATTTCGAGGAATATACAAGTATTGCTGTTATATTTAGGCTTAGGTTTGCGTAATCGCTCTAAGGGTTTCATCTGAGGTTTAAAAACCCATTCGAAAATGAAAGTAAGAATTACGACGATTACGAGCGACCGTGATCACTGTGACGATGTCGTCACACTGTTAGTCTGTGACTACCAATTATGGCATGGACCGACAAAAAAAAACAACAGTTACCGACGAGTATTTGATTACGGACAAAAATTGACAAAATATAGGACGTTAGAGGAAGGCAAGCAAAGGTAAGTTATATATTAAAAAACGTAATCAGGTTTTTTGTCACGTAAAGGAATTAAAGACCACTACTGGTGTTGTGGTGTCTGTGACTGTGCCACACCTAATGGGAAAAAGAGTAACGTTTATGGTATGGAATTCAATTTCATTTGATGATTGTTATGTTCGGTATTTTTATTTTTCTTTACGTCACAAGTTATTTCAAAGGCGGAGCTCTATTATAATAATAACAAGCTACTATGTGTTACATCCCCAGCAATATCACATCCAGTGTATGTGTAGGTATGTGGGAGGTAATAAATGTGAGTTAATTAAGTTCCTGTAGCAAGCTGGAACTATTTAGAAGTGATTTATATTGCTATTATGAAATCGCTTCTGAAATCTCGCAGGAAACCCAGCCATTGTATGATTTCGTCGTGAACCTATCGAGATCTATAAACTCAAAATGATTCATTCGAATGAATGAATCAACCCACACACTACATGTAAGTCGAGTACCAACCCACTTTAACTCTTCAAAACGCAACATAAAAATTAAATTGGAAGGCTCGCACTACACAATGAATTATGGTGCAAGAACTGGCCAAGGCTGCCTCTACTCATCAGCAAGGGATCCGTATATTTTGAACTAGTCAAAAGGAAGGAAGGAAGGAAGAATGACACAACACCTGCAAGTTATGTACAGGTGTTTTAGTCTGGAAATGGTATAGTCTAAGCGATCGACCATGTCCAAATATCGAATACTTATAGTAAAAATCTCTTAATTCAGTCGTTTTGCTTTACAGGTATATATCGGACGATTGCTTTACAGGTATATTCACGATTTTCAGATTTTGTTAACGCTAGCAAATGGCGCCAATGTAACTCCAACCAATCCATACAGAAAACGCTTTCATTGTTGTAAATACCATAAATAACGACATCACAATTTTCGTGTGCTGCCGAACCTATGCGTGTATTTACGACCCTACCTGTCGACACCGGGTTTTATCAGGCAAAGCGGGAACCCTAGAAAGTAACAAAAAGAAAATTATGCATAGCTTTCACACGCAAAGCCGACCTCGGCACGCATTCAGTGCCATTAGGTGAACTACAAACTAACCTTCTTGGTTCATGTTGCCACCAACTCTGATGTAAGTGTGTAGGGGAGAAATGATAAATCTTTGGTGATAAGGACTCGTTTCAATGATGAGATTATTAACTACATGAATGAAAAAAGATGCAAAACTGTTTTTTTTCTTGTAGCCGAATTTACTTATCCCCGGAATGATTTCAGTTGATGTTACCTATAATGACAAGATTACTTGAGTTAAGCCTCATTCTGCCTGCTAATTAGTTAGTCGCCCTTAGTATCTAAAGTTGAGCCATTTTTAGAATTTGCACTGTCAACAGTTGCGACCGCTATGCGTCGGTCTTCCTTCCTTTTCTAACCAAGGAGAAGTAGACAGACGCATAGCTCTGTCATTACTGTTGACAGATGTCAAATGCGACTTCTATGAATAGCCCCACTTTAAGGTTTTTGTCTCATGGCTATAATACGTCTATGAGTTTTAAATTTATGACCTACATGCTCACTGCTTCAGTAAAGACCTTGGATAATGAGAAATTATTATATTGATCTAAAATAATGATTTCTTAGTTACGTTAATTATTATGTAAGGGCAACAAATATAATGACCACCAAAATATTTTTTTTCTACCCAAAATGGCTAAATGACCACCAAAAGTTGCAGAAAATATCAGGGCAAAATATTGCGGTAGCTTAGGTGAAGGGTAAAGGGGGTGAGCGAAGCGAAGCCCCCTTTTATCCTTCGTGTTAGGTTGAACATGTAAGAACAACAAAAAATACTTAAAACATAGACTTAAGTACCTACACAAAACATAAAAAGAAGTTTGGTGATAATTTATCCAAACACAATTTGGTGGACATCCATCCATTTTGGCAGTCATTTCTAATTTATTGGTAGTAAATTTTCGATTTTTTTGGTAATCGTTTAAACACAAGCCTTATGTAAGTGGGGTATTGAATAACTGGTTAAAGTGGGCACAATTTTGTCCCTGCCACCCCTTATGGGAAAAGGCGCGACGCTATGCAAAATAATGTTACCAGTGAACAGACAATTGCTGGGGATCTTATAGTCATATGTCGTGTCTATTGTTACGTATGTTATGTAGCCATTGGACGATACCTAATCTAGGTAGGTTTATCTATACCATACCTAGATTAGGTATCGCTCAATCGTATCTAGCTAGACTCTAGATCGATAATATGGCTGGATTAACATAACACAGCGGTGATTTACCTAACCTACATAAATCATGGCTGGCTTGCTGCTTACCGATGGAATCACTGGATATTGGTTTATTTAGCTAATTGCATATGAATAGTTCAATCAATACTAGCTCACCACATTGTGAGCACTAATCAACGCTTACGTTGTTCAATTACTTACCTACTATCTAATTAAATTAGTACCATATGTATAAACAGACGTCACCTAGAATGCTGAAGATTCTATTGTGGGCATTTGTTCTCGAACAATAACATAATATTTGTCGTAATTTTGATTTTAGTTTTTCCTTTTCCATCCAGCAGACGAGTAAAAGGGTTAAATTATAAGATATAATACTGGACCCTGTATTTAAAGTTATCTAGGCATCTCGTCCACATTTCGAATTTATATATGTATATAAACGTCACCGTAAGCTTGTCAAAACCGTTAGTTTATAAACTAACGCGTTAGTTTGTAATCTATCGACAAATTGTGAACCAGACCGACAGAGTAGAATTTACGTTTCCTTTGTTCTTACATGACAACCTAACACAAAGACTATTCGGGGGCTTCGCTGCGCTCGTCCCATCTAGTCTTCACCTCCGCAGTCTTTGCCCTGGTATTTCCTTTGCAATTCAAGTTTGAACCAGTTCACAATTTAACGGTTTTATTATAATATCGTAAGCAGTACCTACGGTACAGTTTACAATTTATCGATAGATGGTAAACTAACGAGAGAAAAAAAACGTTAGATAATAAACTAACGGTTTTGACTATCTTACGGTGACATATATACGAATACCACCCCCAAAATAAGATTATATTGACCTCTATTGTCTACTTAATGCTACTAAATGCTCAACTGTGAACATTTTCTTACCACGATTTTAAGTTAAATAAGCCTTAAATCCGAGCATCATTTCAATATAATTATTAAAGTAGTTTCGTTTTCGTGAGACGAGACGCAGCTCCGAAATATGTATATTCATTGCCTAATATATTTTCTGCGTAGTACAACTGTTTCGTCATGCAAGCACACTTGTTCGGTTATAAGTACCTATAAGTGTACAGTTATTAGTTGCATAATGCATTACTAGTGGTACCTTCTGTTATTACATTATTATTTTTTACAATCTTTGCCCTCTGTAGGTTAAGATAAGAAACAACTTTAGCGTTCGTTTATGTTACAATTTCTTTCACATTGAGATTTGAGAGTTTACCTCTACATGAGTACGCATTAAATAGTGTTGGATAAAGGTATCATAGAGACGTCTGATAGGTAGGTATTTATGCTATTATATGCTGTTGAACCATTACGTTGAACTGTTACCGCGAAGGTGTTGTTAGAGTAAGCCAAGTTAATACCGCGTAACAAGTTTACACATAATAATCCGCCTCACATGGAACTAAACCTAATCCCTTGAAAATCATAAAAGAAACAACTCGGAAAATTGAGATAGCATTGCGCCGGCGTAAGTATGAATGTGGGAGCAAACCAGTTCTGATTAAACCGTAAAAGAGATTGGTTCGAGCGAGGAGTCCTTTATCGCTCGAGTTATGACCGTAATTTGGTGTGAACCCTCCGTGTGCCTTCTGCGTCTGTGACTCCACAAGACACTCGTGTGACAACGGAGTTTTGCCACAAATATTTAAAAAAAAAAGGAAAAATAAATCCCTTTTTGTAAAATTAATTTCGTTGTAACCCAGCACAGAACGTGCCGCTGCTAAAGCGAAAAGTACGTTCTTACTGTCTTGGTGTATTTTTTAAATCAGCATTCGTTTGTAGTATCACGATACGGCTCCATTAAAAAGCTTTCTTAGAATTATGTATAAAATCCACTCGGGCACTGTCGTCTGCCGCGAGACGTTGAACAAATGGAATAAGTTTTGCAGCAATGCAGTGGCTCACTGAGGCCAGGATTCATGAAGGTTTCATTCGATATTTCCTTTTTCATTCACGTTTAATAACTTGACTCGAAAACTTTTTTTCTTAAGAGCCACATTTCTCAGTAGCTGAGATAAAAAGGGCCATTAGCACTTTATTCCTTCTGATTCCTCTGTTCTTTTGACCTGATTCTCAGCTCACTTTCCATTTAAATTATATTTTTATGTAGATGATTCTAAGGCGAGTGTTGTCAGGGACAATTTAGGAAGAAAAACATCCAGTAGCATACTTTGTTATACAGGAATACGCAGATTAGTAAAAACAATAAACATAGTTTATAAAATACAAAACCTTCTGTCGAGTTAATGCCCAACAAATTACTATTCATTCCCCTTATCGGTGACCAAAACAACCAATATCAAAAGTTGCAGCAAACGTTGCAACTGAAAAAGAGCATTGGAGTTTTCATAGCTTTTCATGTAAATACATAATGATTTGTCATTTTTACGGGTTCGCCCGCGGCACAGGCTCTTGGCGCGCGCTGTGTAAAAACACAAAATGGGCAGATAAAAACAGGTGCATGTTAAAATATGGGCCTGCATTGCCGAGCCGCGAGCCGCGAGCCGGGCACTGCAGCTGCAATCAAGTCGTAGCTAAAATATAAATGCGTACACTGCGTCTTTATAACTGAAGTATGACCGTACACCGTACGCTTGGATGTCAGTGTTTTTCCTTGCAGTTCGGATTTCCGGGTGTATCTAAAAGGGGTCTGATATTTTAAAGCGATCACCCATGGGATCTGGTTGAGTTTATTCATAAATTAAGTAACTTCTTTATTATCTTCGTTACTAGCGTAGCGGTATTCTGTATGTTGGTTTAGTACCTACTTTGAGAATAAACCAAGATCCAAAACCAGGATCGTAGGAAGACCTCTAGTCTTAAGTCACTGCCTATCTCTTCTCTGGGATAAAAGCTTGAGCATATATCCTTAATTGTATACACGCAGCAAGAGACAGGTACATTATAGGTAGGTACCTATTTCGTTACATTTTCCACGCTATTCATCATCAGCGTCATTCATGTCACATTGATATGAAAAGTCAACTCGTATCTTTTACAACTGAATGAATACAGACGCGTTTGCATTCAGAGATTTAATAAATGTGCGTCTCTGTAGGAAGTTGTACAATGTACGTTATGTAGGAAGGTTCAAATACAACTTTATATACCCTATCTATTCAATAAAAACCTGTATGTTACTATACTATATGACAAAGCCAGCATTTTAAAACTATGTTCAGAAACGAACTCTACATTCATCACTGAAATGAAAAATTATGACTAGCAAAATCAGAATCATTTTATAATCCTCCTTGAAAAAATGTTTTACTGTTGATCAGACCCACCAACAAAATAGCGACCAGAGACAATCAACACGGCGGCGGCATGCCTAGTTCAAGACCGCACTTTGTTTTGTAACCACCACCACACACCGTCCGAAAAACCCAGTTCCTCAGTGGCGCAGTTGTAAGTGTTGTGTGTGGAGCGCTCCACTGTGCCAGGGGTGACTGACCCCGCGACCGGTCCACACCACACAGCCTTCGCTTCGAGAGACTCCGGATAAGAGCATGTTACGTTGACAACCGTCTATCTTCGTCCGTTAGCAACTATATTGCGATTACAGTGAAGTTTGCTTTTTCCCCGCGACAGATACTTCCGTTGAATCACACAACCTAGATATGGCTGTTAGCTGAGCCGTCTTTGCCACTCTGCAACATGTTCTAGCTTTTACGCACCATTTTCATGCCAAGAACGTCTTTTGGCTTCAATAGGTTTCTGTTGTTTATCGCGACTGACAGGTGTTCTTTCCGCCCCCATTCCTTGTCAATGCTTCAATGACTTTCGTTTTAAGTCAAGCAGAAGCTGCGGGGTAAAGTACTGCATTGTATTAATGGATGAATGATAAGTTTCATCAGAAGGGCAACTTAGAAGCCTTATCATGGTTCTGAACAGCACCGGTGAGTATCGTGTGGGCGCTTTTGTATGACACCTACTGAACTCCATACATACAGGTACATTGCATATGGTTCTGGGGCAGAAAAAAACTTCATGTACAACTGGACCTTATTGTCGGGAGTTTATGGTGAATAGTGGATTGCCGTGGGCTTATAGCAAGTAGTAGTGGCACTAGCACCGGAGATGAGGGATAAAAACTTGATTTACAGAACCTAGCCAGTAGCCATCAGCCATAAATTGTAACTGGAAATGAGCTTGTGCCTCAAACCGCTTCCATAGTCGGAATATGATGTGGTTCTGTTTTTGTATCGTTCATTATATTCCTCATCAAATTCAGCCGAGGATGGCCAAATTCATATATGTTTTTCTATTAAACCTTGTCCGAGACCAAGTCCAAGTCCAAAGCGACGATTTGCATTTAAAAAGAGTAGGCCTTCTTACGTGATAGTTAATAGCATGGTCTGGCAACATCACAAATTCACAAATCATTACGCTCTTAACCTTTCCATGTCAGTGTTTTGTATGATACACTATACATATAGGAAAGTAAGTATAGGAGGGGGAGGGGGGAGGGGGGATTTAAACCAGTTTGCCAGACTGGTCTTCTCACGAATACTCCTTTGAATGGTCTTCTCACGGATACTCCTTTAACTAAACTTGTGTTCTCAAAATTCGCTAAGTGTAATGTCGCAAGCCGTTGGTTGGCAGTCGAGTATTACGCTACATGCTTTTTCTAAGCATGTTGTTTTTCACCCATTTAATATGCAGGTAACTTGCGGCCGGAGCCGCTTAACTCAAAAGGGAAATACTTGGCATAAATGGAAATAAAGGCAATGCGTTAGCGTAATTGAGCTTCTACCACCCCATCTGAGAAAATGCGAGACCATATTTGTTATGTTTGAATGAATGATTGGACGATATCAAAATGTAGTGCTAACGGTCTCTATGTTACCAGGAAGTGACACCCACACACACAGCACTTAAAGAAACGACTCACACTCTCAAATACTATTATACTAAGAGTAGCGAGCGAGCATTCAGAATGAGTACCACGTCACGGCCGCTGATGATCCATCCATATTCCTTTTAAGGCAGAGTTTTCAAGAGCATTGGCCACAAACTGTTGACAATGCGCAGGCGGCGGTCCGTATTAGCATAAAACACGTGGAAAACTAATTCAGGTCAAGGTATACCGGGTGCGTGACGCAACACAATGCTCACTATTTTGTGAGGTACATTCGTTTTGTTGTTGTTGTTATATTTTTGGTCATGTGGAGGTGCGTCTTCGAAATGTTACAGTCAGGCTAGGATGATGTTTTATCAAAACTGCATGCTTTGACCTCGTTGGGAAAAAAAACTTTATTTTTTATTGTGGTGTGTTTGGGAATGCATTAGTATCACGGTTCCACTGGGATCCCCCATTTCAATCCCCCAGGGGATTGGAAAGCACTTGCTATTCTACTGCGATCCCCTAAACAAGGGTATCAAACAGTACTAAAATTATTACTTCAACATAGATCGCCTTTTATTAGTGTCACTTTTTAGACAGGTGTCTCTATTTTTGACAGGTACCACTATTTTTAACAGCTGTCACGTACCGAAAGTTTTGTGAACAACCCCTTCATAACATAACATAGCGCCTTCAAGCCTTTTCCTTCACGTGGCGGCAGAGGCACAGTTGTGCCCACGTTTAGCCATCAGTTATGGAATATTCAATTTTGCGAGACAGAAGGCTAGCCCATTGCCGCAACTATGGAAATTGTAAGAATTGGAATTGGATTAATTGATTTTGAACAACCCCTTCATTTACTTTTATTTTTAGCTCCCAATTCCATAAGCAAATGCCTCCAAGAAAACCAAGTATTTGCAAGTTTTCTTTACGTTGCGAAATGATGCGATGACGAAAAAATCACGCGTGACGTGAAGCCAAAGAGCACATCTAATATTCCCATCCAACCGCCTTTACGTATTTGATTACGTAAGTTCCGAGGCTGTTACGTCCGTAGTTGGTTATTCTATTCGGGTGGCAGCGGATCGTGGGGGCTCAGCGTTCCCAATGAACCGCACGTGTTGCCAAGCTGCGCCGAGCTAATAATCACTGAATATTAAGAAACTCCGGCGATAGAAGCATGATTAAATATAAGCGCGATACACCTTAGTATTCACGTTTGGGTGACTACAGTGTTTATTTGGCGATTTCTGTGGCGTAGAGGTCGTAATTTCTGTGGTGTGCCTCGCAAACGGGAGGGTTCGAATCCAGGCGGGGGAGATAGTCAATAGTAAGAAAGCTGAATTATGGATTTTTATCACATTCCAAGTTCAATATCAATTTTATTGCACAAAAAAAGTTAATACATTAAAATATAAAAGAAAAAACAAGGGCGAGCTTATCAGTAGCAAGAAATTTCTTCCAGAAAACCTAGAATGGGGAGGAAAAAAGACACTACAGGTAGACATATGTGCACAACATTAAATATGTTAAAAATAATAATAAACTACTTACCAATATCTACATAATACTAAAAATAATGCCTTTTGTAACATGCACAAATAGTTATACAATTAATAATATTTCGAAACCTTACAACTATTTGCCCCTCTTTTGCATGTTTTCATTTTATTTCAATATCAATATAAGTAATTCATTGCACGGTAAATAATAAGCAAGAATACATGAACAATTATGCGTAGATGAGCTTATCTCAAAAAAAAAATACTTCCAGCAAACCTAGGTATCACAGGACACTCTATTGCTAACTTCCAGCAAACCTAGGTATCACAGGACACTCTATTGCTAACTTCCAGCAAACCTAGATATCACAGGACACTCTATTGATAACTTCCAGCAAACCTAGGTATCACAGGACACTCTATTGCTATCTTCCAGCAAACCTAGGTATCACAGGACACTCTATTGCTAACTTCCAGCAAACCTAGGTATCACAGGACACTCTATTGCTAACTTCCAGCAAACCTAGGTATCACAGGACACTCTATTGCTAACTTCCAGCAAACCTAGGTATCACAGGACACTCTATTGCTAACTTCCAGCAAACCTAGGTATCACAGGACACTCTATTGCTAACTTCCAGCAAACCTAGGTATCACAGGACACTCTATTGCTAACTTCCAGCAAACCTAGGTATCACAGGACACTCTATTGCTAACTTCCAGCAAACCTAGGTATCACAGGACACTCTATTGCTAACTTCCAGCAAACCTAGGTATCACAGGACACTCTATTGCTAACTTCCAGCAAACCTAGGTATCACAGGACACTCTATTGCTAATTTCCAGCAAACCTAGGTATCACAGGACACTCTATTGCTAACTTCCAGCAAACCTAGGTATCACAGGACACTCTATTGCTAACTTCCAGCAAACCTAGGTATCACAGGACACTCTATTGCTAACTTCCAGCAAACCTAGGTATCACAGGACACTCTATTGCTAGTAAGGGCAGTCTGGTGCACAATATATGAAATAACTACAGACTCTTGCACAAAATATAATAAAAGTAATGCCTATAGAATACATTATAATAAATAAATACATATACAACAAACATATAAAGTATATATATTAACACCATACTTTATTCTGTATTGAATTTCAACAAAAAACCGTTATTAAACCGGACCCATCAGCGTGATTACAAAAGCCTGTTGATTTCGGCCTGTTACTTGGCCCAACAACTCGGGCTTTTAAAGTAGACACTCTCACTTTAATCCCCAGAGCGTTTCAGCCAAGATTATTTATTTATTTATTTGTGTATTGGGAAAACCAACAGTACATTAATGGGAACACCCATGCACAAAGGCGAGCTTATCTCTAAAAAGAGATATCTATCCATGTCAACACGAAATATCATGGCGAAGTGGTAATTCAGGGTAGATAAAGGATTTAGGACTTCATCCATCGTGATAGGTTGAGATGTAAGAACAAAATAAATAATGTTTCATGTTCGACGCCTGTCGGAGTAGTGTTTTAAATTTAAGTTTTCGGCCTTAATTTTATTGGTAAAGTTTAAAATTACGATCCAATTCAAAATCCTTTTCCGTTACATCTGGGTCAAATCAGACCTACCTTAGCATAAGCTTACTTATAAACCGATTCGACGGCAATGTCCGTGAACATCTCGGTACAATCGTTGCACGTGTTACTCGGCCGTCAATGTGTAACAAAAAACCTTTTCATTCCGTTGATTCCGGTAAACATTATCCGGTCATGACTTATAAAAGTGAACAAAAAACCTATAATTTATTACTCCTATGTTATGTTGATCGCCTGACCGTCAATGCACGGCACACATGAGGTGCGACTGGTTCTCACGCACGGTTTTTGCCGTCGTTGCATTTATGTATCGTGGGAATTGTAGTTTTTCTATCGGTATTGGGTTTCGCTTCGCATTTATGGTATTTCATAAATCAACAACTTACTAATTTACTAGTGTAAACTGGCGGTAATATGGTGCACTGGTGTAATTAGGGTATGATATTTTTTAGGGTTCCGTAATATAATAATAATAATAATAATAATACCTTGGACACTATTTAAACACATTGATCTAGCCCCAAACTAGGATTCCCTGTATCTTGGGTACTAGACAACGATACACATACTTATATAGATAAATATTATACTTAGATAGATAAACAACCATGACTAGGGTACAAACATCGGTTCCCATCAAACAAATATTTGCCCCCGGGACTCGAACCCGGGACCCCTTGGCTTCGTAGGCAGGGTCACTGCCGACTCGGCCATTCGGGTACTCAAGTCTGTGTTCTGTTAAAGTTGTGAAAAAATCAAACTTCTAGTTCAACGCAAAGACCCCTTAAGATATGATGAGTTTAGACTTGGGAGAATTGTAATCTGTTGCTATATGAAATAGACCCCAGTTAAATATCAGAAAATAAAGTAGTTAGAGATCGGAAATCTGTTATCTGTGTAATTAGAAACAGAACACTTCCGTTAGTTACTAATATAAACCTATGGCTTGACAAGTTTAATTTACCTTTTCAAATTATCTTTCAGTCTGGCTGGCCACCAGCCCGACATCCCCCACAACCCACACTAAGCCAGCGCGGCAGAGTATGGCTCAATCTTACTCTTATCCGGGTAGAGGCTATTTTTATTTTATTTTGCAACAGTTGTGTCTGACCCATACATCCTTATTACCAACAGCAATATGGAGGAGCTTTGGTTCGAATAAGTGCTGCTGTTTTTTCCTATAAAATTAGGAAACTGTGCCCTTTAATTAAACATGTGCACCTTATGTCGAAAGCTCATTGCAGATGGCGCTAGTGTAGTTGGAGGCTGCCTCTGTCAAAATCGTCAAATTATATTTACTTCTTCTTACAATATATATATATATTTGTCACCGTACGATAGTCAAAACCGTTAGTTGATTAACTACAGTTTTTTTTCTCGTTAGTTGGTCAACTTTCGACAGATAGTGAACTGTAGCGTAGTGCTTACTATTTGACACGTAAGTTAATGAACTAACGGTTTAAACCGTTAAATAGTAAACTGGTTTAAACTTGAATTGTAAACGAAATACCAGGGAAAACACTGCGGTAGCTCAGGTGAAGACGAGAGGGGGCGAGCGCAGCGAAGCCCCCGAATAGTCTTCGTGTTAGGTAACCTGTAAGAACAAAAGAAACGTAAATTCTAAACCCTGTCGGCCTGGTTTACTATCTGTCGATGGTTGATCAACTAACGCGTTAGTTTATCAACTAACGGTTTTGACTTTCTTACGGTGACATATATAAGAGTTCCGTGGTCTAATAGGTTTCACGCTTGCTTCTCATACAGGAGATGTAGGTTCGAATCCTGAGCATTTACCACTGAGATAATTAATTTATCTTAAGTACATTATCGGACGTTCAGTGTTTCGGTTGACACGTTAAGCTAAAGGTCCGCTACGTAGTAGTGAACGTCAAACCCCTCCACCAACCCGCACCGAGCCCGCGTGCTGGAGTACGGCTTTATCTTACTCGTATACGGGTAAAGGCCTGTGCCCCTCGGTGAGGACAATAATGGGCTACAGTAATAAAGACATTTGGAATTTTTTGGAATACATTTATAATTTATTTACAATATATAGCGTGCTTACCTCACTGGAGGTTTATTTTTTCCAGTGTGAAGTGTATTTTTTTAACCTAACCTCAGATGAATGGAACTCTGCCTCCAAATGCGCCCGCCACCGCAAAGGCGTGCATAGGCGCCATTAAAGTCTATTTACTGCGAAAACTCAGTTCGACAGAATATTCGGTTTCCGAGATATCTCCAGTATTTTGATAGTAGGTTTGTAAATAGCAGTTTATTGGAGGAATAATAAAGAATAAAGTATGTACACAAAAAAGTATTTTATTTATTTATTAATTCACGACTCCGTGCCAGCCACCTTCCTGCTTCTCCCGTTATCTATACTTAGGTACAAATTTAATGTACATACAGGTTCTTCGGTAATTCTGTATACATACGCCGTGTAACATAACATTTCCAGATTTCCAGAAGGATTGTTTGTCGCCCACACAGGGAATACAGGATGTTACAGAAAATCGTACAGCTCACATATTATTACGACGTCATTCTGAACAACTTTTACTATGAAACCGATTGGGTAATATAACACAATAATAATACCTTGGACACCATTTATACACATTGATCTAGTAGCCCCAAACCATTATACACATTGATCTAGTAGCCCCAAACCATTATACACATTGATCTAGTAGCCCCAAACCATTATACACATTGATCTAGTAGCCCCAAACCATTATACACATTGATCTAGTAGCCCCAAACTAGGATTCCCTGTATCTTTCTCTTGATGTCTTCGAGCTTCGTCTTCCGTCGATTTTCGACGTTTTGCACGCGGTCAACGAGAGAGATACAATGTTTTTAAAATCAGTTAACTATTCGGCCAACCTCGGAAATTGTCGTGAATCCCTCATCTCTCAGATAGAGTTATCAATTTACAGATATGACCTTTAATTATATTACTCGTTGTCTTCTTGAATACAATACAAAACCTCCTTTGTGGCTCAAAACTAACACAACCTTTAGGTAATGTATTTCGTGTCATTTCCGTCTCCGGATTTAGGCTATGATATCCGAGAAAAACCGAATCTTTAACTGATTTTAATCGTATTGTACCTATTATGTATACCTACCGATAATCAAGAGTTATATACCTTTCTATATTACGAAGAAACGGACTTGTCGCGATTGTGAACCTTATGCCATGGTAATAAAAATTAAAACCTACAACGGAAAAGTGGCGTTACTAGACAACGATACAAAAATAAATATTATACTTAGATAGATAAACAACCATAACTAGGGTACAAACAACGGGACTCGAACCCGGGACACTTGGCTTCGTAGGCAGGGTCACTGCCGACTCGGTCATTCGGGTCGTCATAGGTCGGTCGTGTAGTATGCGACCCTTTGAAATATGACACCGCCTTCGTGTAACACCCTGCAGAGTAGAGAAGCTACTCGGTGCCTCACAGATTGAAGGATTTTACTTCGGAAACAAGTATCCTGAAATTGGGGAGAGTAATAGGGCCCGTGACTTGAAGGGTTATCTTGTAATAGGGCCCGTGACTTGAAGGCTTATCTTGTTGTTCACGTTTTTAATCCCTGTCCTATTTTATCATATTTAATAGAACTAATGCTTTGTTAATTTCAGCTCCTCACTCATTTGTGTGTATTTCACAAGGTTAATTCAAGATATATACCGGATAAAATATATACAAGGTCTACCGGATTCTCATAGCAATACAGATGAGCGGCAAAGTGCCAGCAATCTCATAGGAAACAGACAACTTCAGCCCTATAACTCGTGCCCCATGCATGCTTTTAGGTTCATTTTATTTTTTGTGTCAATTTGACCAACTTCCCATTTCGGCTGAAGTCAACGGAGAATCCACAAGATACCTTTCACTACTTTAACCCTGAAACAAACACGAGTTATCGAGGCCCTTGAGGATAACTGACAAAAACTGACTTCAAACTAGTGCTATACAGGTTGTTGATTTGGTTATTTACGCCCGACTCAGGGACGATGTTTGCGTATCGCTTGTATCAAAAAAATAGTTTTATTTCGAAGTAAAGCCACAATATTTTTAGATTTTTTTAAATGGCTTGAGATACAGAACAGACATATTTGCCAGGCCGCCCTGGATAAAACTGGAAGCCATTTTTTATATCAACAAACAGGAAGATTTCTAGAATCTTATCTAGAATAATATATATATATATATATATATATATATATATATGTGATTTTCATATGAAAATGTCAATTGTCAGCTGTTAAATCAAACTACGAGATCTATCAACCATTGCTGAGATTTTGTGATAACTTCTTGACAATTTGTTGGTTTTTGTGAAATTGTCGAAAAAGCCACTTCGATCTCAAGCGAGATCTCAAGCCACTTCGATCTCAAGCGAGACATATTGTTCAAGCCACTTCGATCTCAAGCGAGACATATTGTTCAAGCCACTTCGATCTCAAGCGAGACATATTGTTCAAGCCACTTCGATCTCAAGCGAGACATATTGTTCGAAGTGTTTATCTTAATATAACGGAAGAATAAGGCGTAAATCAAACTCAATCTTTTATTTTAAAGTGCGTCGTAGAGTTGACCGGTAAGTTGGACTGACTTGTTTTGATACTTTTATTTTATTTTATATAGGGTGCCAAGCAGGACCCCATGACTAAGCCTCCGCTAGCCTTCCGTCCGTCCGTCCGTCCGTCCGTCTGTCACCAGGCTGTATCTCATGAACCGTGATAGTTAGACAGATGAAATTTTCACAGATGATGTATTGCCGCTATAACAATAAAATAAATACTGAAGGGGGCTCCCACACAATAAACTTTTTTTTAGTCGTATTTGCTCGATATTGATAACGGTATAAGGGGGGGGGGGGTTAATAAGGGGGGCTCCCATACAACAAACGTATTTTTTTGCCTGTTTAATAGATAATGGTACGGAACCCTTCGTGCACGAGTCCGACTCGCACTTGGCCGGTTTTCTTACTTAATTGTAGGGTAGCTTCTGCATAGGGGTTTCAGTACTACTACTACTGTATGCGGCGAAAAAGGTGAGGGCACATCGAATGATGGTGTATTTTCCACGCCTGGTAAAAAGAGGAAAGGGGCGGAACACAGAGCACGGAATCATCGAGGGCGCGGGCGATCCAGTGCTCTGTGGTGGGAAGAAGAAAATCAACTTGGGCAGTTTCGATTTAGAGTTCATTAGGAATAAAGTAATTCTATGCAGTTCGGAAGGCAATGCCAACAGTAATGAAACAGTTACAAATTCTTCGACGAGATATTGATTTCAACGGCGGAAGAGAATCGTTGATGTAAGAAAAGGATTAAGTAATAATCCCTCTCACTCTCACTCGTAAGGGGAGGCCTGTGCCCCGCAGTGGGACGTATATAGTATGTATAGACTGATGATGATGAATAACTAAGCTATCGTTTGAGTAACATGATAAATGTTATTATTTATTACAGACTTATATACACAGTCAGGTCATAAGTTCTGTCACACAATAAAAACTTTTGAATTTAGAACGCTGGCCACAAAAAAGTTTATTGAATTCGAATTTCGAATTTTTCATGAAAATAAAAATGTGTACTTTTTAGAATTTTCCTCATTTTTAAATATGGAATGGACACTTAAAGAAGACCGTGTCGCAGTTATTGCGTTGCATCGTTGCGGTTACGCGCCAATTCAGATTTTCGACTTACTGAAAAATTTGAATATAACCAAAAGATTCGTTTATCGTACCATAAAACGATACAATGAAGACTCTAGTGTAGATGACAGGTCAAGAAGTGGTCGCCCTCGCTCTGTTAGGACTCCAGCAGTGATAAAAGCTGTGAAGGCGCGAATTCAAAGAAATCCCATACGTAAGCAGAAACTGTTGGCCCTTCAGATGAGGTTAAGCAGGATCACGGTGAAAAGGGTGTTAAATGAAGACTTAGGGCTTAGGGCATATCGAAGAAAAACAGGATATCGTTTGGACGCTCGTTTAATGGACCTGAGACTGAAGAGATGCCGCGCTTTGTTGAAAAAGATTCGGGAAATTCTTTTTTCGGATGAAAAAATTTTCACCGTGGAAGAGAGCTACAACAAACAAAATGATAAGGTGTACGCACACAGCAGTGAAGAAGCGAGCAACCGTATTCCGCGTGTCCAACGAGGTCATTTTCCATCCTCGCTCATGGTTTGGTTGGGAGTCTCTTATTGGGGCTTAACTGAGGTACATTTTTGTGAGAAAGGCGTAAAAACGAATGCAGTTGTGTATCAAAATACAGTCCTCAAGAACCTTGTGGAACGTGTTTCTCATACCATGTTTAATAACAGGCACTGGGTATTCCAACAAGAATCTGCGCCAGCTCCTAGAGCGAAAAGCACACAAGACTGGCTGGCGGCGCGTGAAATCGACTTCATCCGGCACGAAGACTGGCCCTCCTCCAGTCCAGATTTGAGTCCGTTAGATTACAAGATATGGCAACACTTGGAGGAAAAGGCCTGCTCAAAGCCTCATCCTGATTTGGAGTCACTCAAGGCATCCTTGATTAAGGCAGCCGCCGATATTGACATGGGCCCTCGTTCGTGCTGCGATAGACGACTGGCCGCGCAGAATAAAGGCCTGTGTTCAAAATCGCGGGGGTCATTTTGAATAAACTTTATTACCATAAGAATCTATGTTTTATTAAGTTCATTTTGCTATATAAATGTTTACATAAATAATAAACATGTCTAAATTATTTCATATTGCACATGTGACAGAACTTATGACCTGACTATGTGTATACTTAAGGAGATTGGTTTCGGATATATTAAATGCCGATCAAAAAGAAACACTTTGATGCAAAGAGATGACATAAAACTACAGAGACACAAGTTTTCAAAGCATATGAGGAAAACCGCGAAGCTACAGAACATAATAAATTGGATGTGATTTATTTAGATGAGACTTACATTCACCGTTCATTTTCTGTGAACAAGTGCTGGCAAAGCAAAAATATTGCAGGTCCATCTAAAAGCATTTCACTTGGATGTGGATCATTGTCAACGCACGTGGAGAAAATGGCTTTGTACCAAATTATTGTCTGGTGTACAGTCAGCAGGTAACAAGTGTATTTGCTGACTGTCACCACGATATGAATAAGGACAATTTTACAAAATGGGTATCAGAGACGCTAATTCCTAAAATCTGACAATACCTTTACTAATTATTATGATGAGCAAACCCCCCCCACACACACACACAAACATGCAGTTCTTATTTACTTGAGTCTATCTCTATATAGTTTGTATCTCATATGTCAGCTACATATGAGATACAAACTGTAATCTATGGTATTCCTATAAAACTATATTCGAAATCAAATCAAATCAAATCAAAAATCATTTATTTCCATAGGATGTTGTTACATCACTTAGATCCGTCATTACATTTTTTTGGGTGAGTTCACTAACACAATGGCGGAATCTGTGGAGAAGAGCTCACCGAAGAAACTCCACAGTCGTCGCATCTTTTGCGTTTCCTTTTTTAAATAAAATATTGTCAAATTACAAAATGAATGCTAATTATATATCGAAACAGCCTGTAACTCAAACAATCTATTCCCATGGACATCTGTCCTCTAAGTAATCAGATATCCTATAGTAACCTTTTTTATACAATTTCTGTTTTATTATTATTTTAAACTTGTCTAAAGGTAAGTTTTTAATATCAGTAGGGACCTTATTGTAATAGCGTATACAATTGCCTTTAAAAGAATTACTAATTTTATGTAGTCGGCTTACATAAGCAACCAACTTGTCTTTATTTCTAGTATTAAAATTGTGTATATCACTGTACTTCTGAAAATTAGTTATATTTCTTTTTACATACACAAGATTGTCATAGATATATTGAGACACAAATGTCAGAATATTGATTTCTTTAAACTTTTCCCTCAGTGACACTCTAGGCCCTAATCTATAAATTGCACGAACAGCCCGTTTCTGCAGAATAAATATACTATTAGCATTCGCAGCGTGACCCCAAAATAAAATACCATAGGTCATTAGACTATGAAAGTAACTAAAGTAGACTAGTCTAGCGGTGTCTACGTCGGTAAGAGCTCTAATTTTTTTAACTGCGAACGCTGCCGAACTCAGTCTGTTCGACAATTTATTTATATGAGGATCCCATTGTAGTTTGGCGTCTAAAGTAATGCCCAAAAAGACAGTCGACTGCACAAGGTCCAATCTCTGTCCTTTTATAAATATGTCTGTAGTTACCGTGTTCACATTGGGTAACACGAATTTAATACATTTAGTTTTCTTTTCATTAAGTAATAAATTGTTAACAGTAAACCAGTTCACTATTCTAGAGATAGCATTGTTTACCTCGTCATAATTTGATTGCTGTCTTTTAACTTTAAATATCAAAGAAGTATCATCGGCAAACAATACTAACCCATGTTTTGCTTTAACAAGGTAAGGTAAATCATTAATATATACTAAAAACAAGAAAGGACCAAGAATTGAACCTTGCGGTACGCCCATACTTATTGAAGACCCAGGTGATCTTTTCCCATTAACATCGACCATCTGAACCCTATCTGTTAGATATGACTCCAGAAGGCCAAGTGCCTGATCTTTTACACCATAATGGCATAACTAAATTTTAGTTTTCTTTGACAGATGTCAAACTGTTGTTCTTCATTTCTCTAATATTTTTAATAAGTTTGCTATGCTATTTTTATTAGCTATTTTTATAGCTGTCTTTGTTCCCCAGGATCTTACCTACTGGCTCCGAAATCCATCTTCCTACCTCCTGGATCTATGCCGACGTTTCTACCTACCGGCTCTGCACTTAACAACTTCCAAGACCTGTCCATACTGCCTACTGACCTATTGAATATCCGAAGACCAGGGGAGTGCTTTATGTAGTGAAAATATGGCAAATCAATACCAATGAGTGCTGTAAACCCGAATACCCTACTCTATTTCATGAAACCTCTGTAACTTTCTATTTATCTATACCAAACCTATAAGGTTACAGCTGATTTAAAAGAATGGCTTCGTGCAAATGATATACATTATAATAATCTTTGCGGTAAATGTCAACTACTTGAAGCAGTGAAACAAAACATGTCTGCGCCCTTATATAAGTTAGATAAAGTATTAAAATCGCACGGTC
The DNA here is from genome assembly GCA_949825045.1 of Argyresthia goedartella. Lineage (NCBI taxonomy): Eukaryota > Metazoa > Arthropoda > Insecta > Lepidoptera > Argyresthiidae > Argyresthia > Argyresthia goedartella. Next base: position 2,290,952 of record OX463819.1, read on the forward strand.
ACGAAGTTTTAAGGCTCCCACCTTATTATTGCACATTGAATCCCATAAAAATGATTTCGGGTATAATGAAGCAAAAAGTTGCTGATAATAGTAGTTTATGTGACTGCTACATAATGGAGGGCATTAAAACCCGAGCGTGGGTTTATGAAACGAGCCGAAGGCGAGTTTCATAATAATATCACTCGAGAGTTTCAATGCCTAATTATGTACAGTTACATACACTAGTTTATCTACACACATATCATAGGCTCTCTTTGATGTGTTCAGGAACCGCATGTTTGACCGGCATTGTGGCTCTGCAGTTGTTTAGCTTGTTCTATAGTACCAACTTCACGCAGGCGGGCGTCGGCGTTCGTATTGTATTCGTTTATTTTTTCGTGTTATTGTTCGTATTTGTATGTCATAATGTGTAGAAAATTTGCACTTTATAGTCTTAATGCTCAATATTCAGATAATGAATGAGTTTTTACAAAGTAGTTTAACATTATGCTGATCATAACGTGCGTTTTTTGGACGCAGTAACGAGGTTTTATGATACGTGTGTAGATAAAAATGTAAATAGGCCTGCAAGTGACATAAAATTATTAACAGAAGAAGCATTAACAGCGAAAATCTTGTGAACATATAATGAAAATGCAGACTTTTTGACAGCCGGTAAATGCAGTTAAAATAAAAGTCCATTCGCTTACCGCCGTACACAGAATCATTTAATGAACCACTAATCTGATTCCAAATTTGAATTGACGTACAAAATCGTTCACTGGGTACCCAATCCTTAATGAATCATTAAACGACTCTGGGTACGGGGCGGGACGGTTACATACGGTTGCGCCGCATTGCCACGTGCCACCTCTTGTCAAATGATAAATAACCTTGTTCCTTATAAGGATAACAACCACACTTGTGTGCGGGTGTACGACTCTAAATAAGCGAATGGACTTAAAAACACAGTTAAGTTACACGGTCAAGCGCTCTGGCCCCTTTATTGCACTATCCTATATATAACCCTATCGTAGTTCTTTCTCTCTCAACTTCATTGGGTATCTGTGAAAGATAATGATATACCTTTCATTCATTCATATGATCAAAAGATAAATGATAAATGGTCTGCCAGCCAAGTCAGGGAAACATCCAACAACCGGAGATAATTTTAAAATCTCAGCGCGTAAGAAATTCATTCAGCAAGAATTTACATTAAAATAGGTAGGATTTGTTGTTGATTTCTATTTATTTTGTGTGTTGTAATTTATAAGTTTTGTCCTATAGAGCGACATAGTCACTAATAAAATATCGTTAAATAAAAGAGCAAAAGTCATAGTGCATAAAATAAATAAAGATTGCCCGTTATTGTAATCCACCCATGGGAAAAGGAGGCACCGACAGTAAAAACGGTGTTCGGTGGGATTTGTTTTACGATTCTGTTCCTGTCATAAAAATAAGTCCTTCCGGGTCCAAAAGACGTTATAAATACAGTTACCTTTATACATACAGTGTGAGTCTTTATAAAGTGCACACAGCATCGAGCTGGGTTGAATAGGACCTCATTTATTCATGAAAAAAAAGTTTAAAAAAAATCCTCCTCCACTCTCATATTTTTGTAGGCATTTTTTTCGTGCACTATGTTCCAACTGCATTTTTTTATAACATCGTAATAGAATGGTTTGTCGTAATCAAATTGGATCTTGTGATCTTGAAGGACAGGCGGTACTGCCAGTTACAAGAAGTCACTGAAAAGTGTTAACTATAAACTTATATTACTCATTTGTTTAAGAATAATAAAATAGTGGTCTAACGGTTTTCACGCTTGCTTCTCACACAGGAGATGCAGGTTCAAATCCCGACCATGTACCAATGAGATAATTAATTTATCGCAAGTATTTCCCCACCGAAGGGCACAGGCCTCAGTGCGGGTTGATGGACGGGTTTTGCCATAAATACTGCCAAGTAGCCGGGGGATTTGTTAACCGACTTCAAAAAAGAAGGAGGTTCTCAATTCGTCTGTTTTTTTATTGGTCGGTTAGACATACTTCAGAGGTGGTCTCATTCCCATACAGATTTTATCAAAATTCATTAAGTGTTTTTTTGAAAAAATCAACAAATACAAAAATATATAAAGAAGACGTTTTGGTCTGTGGTTAGTTTTGATGAGGACTTTTCATGATCACAGACTTCATTCGCATCCCGACCGGGGGGGGGGGGGGGGGGAGACATAGAAGGGCTTGAACACAGAAATTCGACGAGGGGCGGTGGATCAAGTCTATCACTCGCCGGCGAATTTCCTTAGACCGAAACCAGTACCTGTCCTGAAGTCACTTTTTTAAAAAGAAGGTATGGGGGAGTTTCTTGCCGTTTCTCCTTAACCCCGAGGCCCACCTTACGAAACGGTGTAGTCTTTTTTTTATATCAAAAAAATTAGTTGTAGTTATAAATAAATAAGTATAATTTTGACGTTGAATAAGATTATTTATTTATTTATATTCAATAAAAAATTGAATCTGAATCTGAATCTTGAAGTTGGTTTTTTAAGTTTTTAACTTGGTGAATTGTTAAAATATTTGTCGATATAATGTGGTTCCTCTTCAACTTTGTTCGATATGCACACTTTTTAGAGACTCATCCTGTGAAGCACTACGTTTCCTTACGGAGTTTGCTTACGTTCCATGTTAGTAGATTACAGGATCCGCAGCGCTGTTCATTCAAGGAGCAATTTGAAGATTTTGTTTGTTGCAATACATACTACTACTCCTGTTCGTGTAACATGAGGATTATGCAGACCTTCATAACGTTCTTCAAAATATAACCAGGAGCCCAATTCCGGTACACAACGACAGCTCCATGACAATTACATGACGATAACGGTCAACTTTAGATATCCAATATTTGGCGTGCTGAGAACATTTTTCTTGTCAATTATGGTAAAAATTAAGTTAATTGGTAAGCACAATATTTAAGTTAATCAACAAAGGGAATGGGATAACAAAATCGTCAGATATTGGATATCTAAAGTTGATCGTAATCGTCATGTAATTGTCATTGAGCTGTCATCGTGTACCGGAATTGGGCCCCCTATATTGTGTTATGAAACGTTATAATCAATTCGTTTCGTTACTGGAGCGCTAGTATGTTATGATAACGTTATGATAACAAAACTGTAGGAGAAACATAACGAAATCAAAATAACGTTATGAATAAAGTTATTGCGCTGCTGCCGCACGCTATGTCTGCTGTGTGTTGTTTAGGTGCCTACACTACTCACGCGCGCGATGCGTGAAAAAGATGGATTATAACGACGGAGTGTGGGCGTGAAAGAGATACCCTATAACGTTATTATGTTGTGCATAGCGCTACTGAATATAGCGCTATAAAACTAAGATAATAACGTTATAGACGTATAACGTTACGGAACTACAACGTTATAAGACGCCTTCCATAGCGCTATGATGCATTACGTTTTGAGGATTATAACGTTAAATGAAGGTCTGGACTGTTATGTTAATGAAGATACAAACGACTGGCAGCTGTTCACTACCTCCAATCTACAGGGAAATCGACGCAGTGCGTGTATGGGAAAACTGTCACTTTTCCATAAATGGTCGACAGTAACATAACATAGCGTCACGCCTTTTCTCATACGGCTGGCAGGGGCACAACTGTGCCCACTTTAAGCCAGTTATTCAATACTCCATTTTGCGTGACAGGGGGCTAGCCCATCGCCGCAGCTATGGAGTCATGAAGGTTTCCTCACGATGTTTTCCATCACCGTTAGAACGCCCCTATAATGTACTTCAGATAAATTAATTATCTCATTGGTCAGGAATCGAACCTGCATCTCCTATGTGAGAAGCAAGCGTAAACCCTTAGGCCACGGAGCTCTTTCATTATATATTATATAGTGTCATAGTACCTGTGATGTGAGTCGGTAATTAAACGGTAGGTGTCTAAACACTGGAATCTAACTAACTTGACAGACATGGGAGTTCTATTCGCCCTTTTTAGGGTTCCGTACGTCAAAAGGAGGAACCCTTATGGAGCACTCGCGAGTCCGTCCGTCCGTCTGTCGCAGGCACTTTTCTCAGGAACTATAAGAGAGAGACTTGAAATCTTTGCCTTCCCTTGAAATCTTTTCTTTCTCTTGAAAAATATTGTCTACAAAAAGGTATAAAATAAAAATATTTTTGAAAAATTTATAGGTACTATTCAAATATTTTTATTAAATTTTTTAACTTCTGAATTATGATCAAAAAAGAGCACAAAAATACCATTCACCCTTATCTCCGAAACTGCAAAGTCTAAAATTATGAAAAAAATACAGAATATAGAACTTAAGCCAAAGATTACAAGAAAAACTACCCGAAACTGCTGTAAACCACATACAATGACTCAGACTCAGACTATATTTTTTATTGAATATAAATAAATAAATTATCTTATTCAACGTCAAAATTATACTTACTTATAACTACAACTCATTTTTTCATATAAAAAAAAGACAACACCGTTTCGGAAGGTGGGTCTCGGGGTTAAGAAGAAACGGCAAGAAACACCCCATACCTTCTTTTTAAAAAAGTGACTTCACAACAGGTACTGGTTTCGGTCTAAGGAAATTCGCCGGCGAGTGATAGACTGATCCATCGCCCCTCGTCGAATTTCTGTGCGCTGAGATGGTATGGACCATGCAGTTTTGTCATCTAAGTATTCCTTAATATTATAACAGGACTTTCTTATCAGCTCATTTTTAACATAGTTTTTGAACCTCTTTTCAGGAAGGATCAATGATTCTTGTGGTATTTTATTGTAGAAGCGAATACAGTGCCCCCTGAATGCTGAGCCTACTTTACTCAGTCTAAATAATGGTAGTGCTAACCTATTTCTAGTGTTAATTGTATGGCTATCACCTACAGTTTTAAATAAAGCTATGTTTTTTCTTATATGCATGATATTCTCGTATATACATATATATTGACAGGTAACCGTAAGTATATTAATTTCTTTGAATTTTTCTCTTAATGATTCTCTAGCATCTAATTGATATATCGCCCTGATCGCCCTTTTTTGTAAAACAAATATCGTATTTATATCTGCTGCTCTCCACCAAAGCAGTATTCCATAAGACAATACTGTGAAAATAACTAAAGTAAACCAATCTGGCAGTTTCAACATCTGTAAGATATCTGGTTTGTCTGACCGCAAAAGCGGCTGAGATTAGTTATGTGAGGACCCCATTGAAGTTTCGAATCTATAGTGATTCCAAGAAAAGTGGAATGCACTTCCTTGCGCTATTAGGGATTGCACTTAAGAGAGAATAAGGATCTCTCTTAAGAAAAAGTTGAAACAGCTTCTCCTCTCTTTCGCATAGTGGGTATCTTATAGTATGTATGTGCATCTATGTATTTATTGTATTCTATTAATTTATTTTATAGTATGTGTAGGATGTATTATTATTTATCTGATAGTATATTGATTTTATTTCTTTCTTTTAACTCTTAATTGTACACTAGGACTACTTCTCTATAAATATTTTTTCCTTTCCTCACAGGTTAGCTGTAAGAAATTTCTTTTTAGAAATAAGCTCACCTTTGCATATTGTTCGTTATATTTTATCCATTGTGTTTTCTGTGCGATAAAGAATTATTATTAAGAAAGAATGTGTCCTCAACGAGGTCCAATCTTTCAGATCCTATTCTTACACTGCTTTCAACCTGTCGTACATTAGGCAAACAAAATTTGATACATTTAGTCTTCTTTGACTTTAATAACAGGTTGTTTACATTGAACCAACTTAACACATGAGAGAGTGTACTATTTGCGTCGTCTAGAATTTCTTCTTGTTTTTTCACCTTGAAAATAATAGATGTGTCATCAGCAAATAGAACAATCTGAGTCATTTTTCCACCATATAGGGCAGGTCATTCAGGTAAACTAAGAAAAGGAACGGACCTAAGATAGAACCCTGGGGTACACCAATATTCATATGGGTTCCAGTGGACTTACATCTGTTTATATCTACTTTTAGTACTCTTTCCATAAGATAAGATTCCATTAATTTTAACGCATTATCTTTGATTATGGTAAATATGGCATTATGGTAATGTTGTAGTTTGAGCAAAAGAGTTGAATGGTCCACACAGTCAAAGGCCTTGGAAAGATCACAGAAAATACCAACCGCATCCTGTGATCCTTCCCACGCACTATAAATGTGTTCTACTAGCGCCACACCGGCGTCTGTTGTTGATCTGCCTTTAGTTAATGTTTTTTGTGGAGTAGCCAAGATGCATTGAAGTGAGAGAGTAGTTGACTCAATATGACCTTTTCAAACACCTTGCTCAACACTGGCAATACAGATACAGGTCTGAAGTTGGCAGGGTCTTCTTTACTACCGGATTTGAAAAGTGGTATTAATCTGCTCATTTTCATGAGGTCAGGAAAACACCGTTTGCTATACAACTATTGAATGTGATTGCCATGTATGGTGCAATCACATCGATTACTGATTTAACTGCGTTAACCGACATGCCCCATAAATCTTCAGTCTTTTTCATGTTAAGAAGTTTAAATGTTTTAACTATAGTTATAGAGCCTATAGGTTTGACGTTAAAGCCATCCTTGTTTTGGGGCACATTTTCAACCAAGTAATCTAAAGACTTTTCAGAAGAGGATGGTAGTGCTTCTGTTGTTATTATGGGTATAGTACTGAACAACTTTTCAAATGCGTTAGCAATGTCCTCGTTTGATGAGAGTAACTTGTCATTAACTTTTAAATTAAAACTAGATTCATAAGACTTAACCATGCCTGTCTCTTTTTTAATAATGTTCCATGTAGTTTTAATTTTGTCGCCAGAAGCTTTGATTTTATTGTTAAGATTTTGGTGTCTAGTAAATCTAAGTTAAAGTCGCCGCAAACTATGATGCGTTTGGACTTGTTTCTGGATGCAAGTTGAAGTACTTGTTCCATCACTGTCTCAAAGACTTAAAAATCTCCTTCGCCCCGCCTGTACACACTAACAATAGTATATTTTTCCATCTCAACACACGAGACTTCAGCATTCATTTCACTAGAAAGACTAACAATATCCTTTCGTTCTTTACACTTCAAACCATCTTTTACTAAAATTAAGGAACCACCTCTAGTTTTAGTCTTTCTATTAAAACAGCTGATCACTTTATAATTTGGTATGCTGAACTGCATTGCACACTCTTGCAGCCAGTGTTCTGTCATACAAAGTACATCTATTCTTTTGCTTTCTAAAAACATTTTTAATTATAGTTGCTTGCCAGAAAAGCCTTGCATATTTTGGTGCATTACCTTTAAAATGAAAGCACGGCTTAAAAGCCGTGCTTTCCTGTTGTCGGTTGCGGCAGTTTAAAGATACAATAGTATCGTTTGTACATATTGCCTTGTCAGTAGTTACATGCTTCTTAGTACGTGTACTAATCGTTGTGGTGACCGTTATACAATTACTTACTTCTGTTATACTGTTTATAACAGATTGTAATATAAATGAAGCTAAAGACTTAGCTATTACGTCAGTGTCAATTTTATCAATAATAACTTTGATGTCCTCACTGTTTCCGTCAGTGATGTATTTACAAATTAATAGATTTGTCTCAAAGAATACAATTTTTGTATTGCGTACAGTCATATAATACATATACATATTTAACCTATGAGTAGCGTGCTGTTGCTTTCTATTCATTGTATTTTTATAAGGGAAGGCACATAGAACAATCTTGCCCACTTCTAGATTAGAGAGAGCATCAACAAACTTTATCATTGTTTGTTTCCCTGCAACAAACTAATAAATGCACCTGGTTACGTACATGGAGTGTGAAAGTAGCGGCACCAATAACTTTATAAACAATATTTTGCTATCTAAAATCCAAACTATTCACTCCACACCATCCCTACCATTGTGCGGCGGTACGGAACCCTTCGCGGCTCGCACTTGACCGCTTTTTTCTACTAATGTTGCAAGCTTGCTCCTCCTTTAAAAAAAAACTCGACACCTACAGTTAAGTCGGAGACATATCGATTGTATTGGAAAACACGTCGGTTGATTGGGTTGGATCGAGTAGTTTTTGAAAATGAATCAATCTATGGTTAGTTTAGAATGTCAACTGTCACTTTATATGTTTGTTTATTCACATTATTTTAAAATCCCAGTTGATCCGACCTAGACTATATAGAACTTCGTGTCAAAATGTTACATTACAACGGCTAGTATTTAATCGCACATCAAAAATACTGATTTGCACAGAAAAAAAGAAAAAACAAAACACTTTTGATGTTTTAAATATTTTATCTACACATGTATCATAAACCCTCTTTACTGCGTTCAAAAACCGCACGTTAGGATCAGCATTATGTTAAACTACTTGGTAAAAACTCGTTTCGTATCTGGAAAACTACACATTATGGTCATTATGTGTAGTTTTTCTACATATAATGACATTCAAATTTCGAACGCCGACGCACACCCGCGTGCTGTCCCTAGTTTGTTTGTGAAGTTGGTACTGACATTCAAATTTCGAACGCCGACGCCCACCTGCGAGAAGTTGGTACTACAGAACAAGTTAAACAATTGCAGAGCCACAATGCCGGTCAAACATGCGGTTCCTGAACACATCAAAGAGAGCTTATGATATGTGTTTAGATCACAGAATCTGTGGTTTAGATAAACTAGTGTATGTAACTGTACATAATTAGGCATTAAAACTCTCGAGTTTTAATGCCCTCCATTATGCAGCAGTCACATAAACTACTATTATGTGTACTGTTCTTTGTTCAACCTAACACGCAGGATAAGGTAAGGTGGGCTTCGCTTCGCTCACCCCCTTTACCCTTCACCTAAGCTACCGCAGCAATTTGCCCTGATATTTGCTGTGCAAATCGATATTTTTGATGTGCAGTTTAATATTTCCCCATTTCAACATTTACCTCAAAAGTAATTATATTCGGAATGGGAATAAACCGATTAATGGCACTGAATGAATTGGCCGACTGAGACTGCAAAACTTTTTTTCTGCCGTAAAGCGGCAAACCATTTTAATCCTGCACTGAAAAAAAACTCTTGTAATTCGTAGCTAAACTTTCGTCTACGTATAACATAGAAAAAGTGACCACAAAACTATAGCAATACGTAACCAAATCTAGTTTGGTTATTTTTTAACGAAACTGTTTTGTAAATTATGTTAACACTATTTTGTTTAAGTCATACCAAGGTGCTTACTTAAAGGTAGGCCTACTTACATGCAGTTAGGAAGCCAATTGTTTGTTTACTTCAGCCATTTTTTACAAAACAGTTTGACTGTTATTAACTAAACTAATGAGTTGTTTTAGCTGTTGTTTTGTTACTATAACCTGATATATTAGTTTATTTAGATAACTTGTTTTGTTAATTTTTACAAAACAGTTTTGACTGTTAGTAACAAAACTTTGCTTGTTTTAACTGTAGTTGTTTGTTTATATAATATTTAGTACTTCTTTAGTGTGTAGCCTAATTTATTTTAGCTATCTGAGCGTTTTAGCATGGCAATAAGCGATAATTTCCCTTTTGTTAATATTTCAAGAATCACCGATTAGATTGACATTATTTTCAAATCAATCTAATCGGTGATTCTTGAAATATTAACAAATGGGAATTACCGCTTATTGCCATGCTAAAACGCTCAGATAGCTAATATAAATTAGGCTATACACTACAGAAGTACTAAATACCATATAAACAAATACTACAGCTAAAACACACAAAAAATTTTAATACTACCTATATTAAATTTAAAAGTAGGCAGATAAATAAAAGCAATTGTTTTACAAATGTAATTGTTGTATTGTTGGACTTCAGAATTTTTACAATGTCAGAACCATTATCACATAAATCAAAATCTCAAAACAACGGGAATCTTTTTCCCAATGTCCCAGTGTCCTCCAGTGACTGTAGGCCATACTCGTACGTTGTAGAATTATTAGTACCCTGTGAGGCCTGTGATCTATTCGGCTCAGTCGACTGATCTTCATATGTCTGAAACTGAGAAAACCATGTGATTAGGGCGTATCAATCTATTTCGGTTAGGTAACGACGTAGTGGTAAGGAAATAGAGGTACCTATTCAATTACTGTTGATTGTTAAATATACTTCTATTTCTATAGCCATACTTTCCTCCCCCGGTAGGTACGTTAGACACAGATGCAAACTAGCGTTATTTGTAGGTTTGGGTGCCGAGGTACTAACTTTTGGCGCGTTGGCACCATGCTGGCGCGGCAGGCACGTTATGCCTTTTTACCCCCAGATTGGCATAGCTTTGGCTTACCACAAGATAATGAAAGGAAATGATTAGGTAAATACTTACCTTTGAATTGAGTAAAATACACTTCCAGGCCCCACTGCTGCAGATAATCTTCGAGAGCATCTGGGCTCTGCTCGGCCATGGTTCTCTCACTCAGTTTTAAGTAGGTAGCTGACTGAAATAAAGATTCTTCTTCTGATTATGCTGATGAGAGAGACGACAAGCACAGAACTATTTTACTTTGGGGTTTTATGAAAAACGGAGACCCGTCTTCACACGATTGTCCCGAGAGGCGCAAGCGCAAGCAGCAAAATGAATGAAAATCAACGTGTTTGACATGGCGTGTCGCGTCGTCGCGTCGATCGTAGCAAAATGCAGTTTTTAAAATTTTTCGCTCTTGCACAGATTAATAAAGAGTTGCTCTTGTCACTGTGCCGCACGGTCGGATTTTGTTTGACAAGACTACATTCAACTCGCGCGAGGACTGTTGGTAGTTCGTCATCCCGTAAACAAAAGTGTTTGGTTGTAAACAATCAAAATACGGCTAACAGTGGATAACGCTGTGTTTAGTTCAACATATTAGTTTGTTGTTAATTACATAAGTTTTGTTGAATTGCAGTTTTGTGTGTAAAAAATAACAAACTTAATTGCGATAATAGTAACAAGATGTTTGTTTAGTGTTTAACAATAATAATTGTTTGATAGTTCAGCAAGCCTTTAGTAACGAATAGTCTAAGAATTAGTATAAACTAAGTAAACATGTATTGTCGCAAGTTACCAATCCAATTTGTTTACTTCATTAAGGTTATATATATACATGACTAAATCTTAGCTATTAAACAACCGAACTGAAAATAACCAAACCAGTTTTGTGCTTCGTAAATAAACCACTTTAATTATTTCAAATTAAGTTTATTGACGACTAACTGAAGTACGGTTAAAAAGGCGATAACCGAAAAAGTTTTGTTATTAATGTTTTTCAGTGTGTAATTAAGATTTCAGAGTGTCCGTCAGAAAGGCCGGTCAACAGTCGTATTTAACTTTGAAAAAGTGTCCGAAAATTGCTTACCAATTGCTGATATTTACTTACCACGATGAGAGATTTGCTTACCACATATTTTAGAAGAATTGAGACATTTAAGTTTGACCGTCCATTCTGATGTCAGGATGGCTGGTCAATGTTGATAGCACAGTAACTATGTGGAATAACTGATTTTTTGTGGATCATAAATTACTTATCAATTGCTTACTTGCTGCTCGTTGCTTCTGTTTTTCATTTAATAAGCAAACAGTACCTACTTTTTGTATTTAAAATCAAAGTTGTATTTGAAGTTGCATCGTTTTCTTACCTATGCTTTGTTAGTTATGAATTGATCTTACAAAGTCTTGTAAGTTTTGAAATATCTGAGGAATGTATTTCTGTGTATGAAGCACCTACAAAATTAGTTTTAAAGGACAACGGATACGTTGATTTCCATCAAAGACTTTATTCCTCCTGCTGTTGGTAAAATGGGCCACTATAAAGCACATTGTAAGCGTGGAAATACATGGCAATGATACGACGATATTAGTACGAGAATTATAAGAAGTACCAACAAAAAAGTGATTCCACATTGTATAGTTACGTCGGGAAATAGATATCATTTTAGGACACTATTTCAAAGTTGACTACGACTGTTGACCGGCCATTCTGACGGACACGATTTCAGGGTATAGAAATATCTATCACATAACCATATCATACCTATTTTAAGTTTAACTAGCATAAATGAATGAATTATATCGTAGTGTGGTAGTTAATTTAATTAGTATGGTAACATATCGTCGTCGTTGGCTTCCTATACCCTACCTCTATGTATATTTAAGTAGATCAGTTTACACATCTATAGTTACATTGAAACCCTTCCCCTCCTCAGGGAGTAAGTCCGTACCTATCTATCACAGTTTAATAATAACCGTAATTGCAGTTACACTCCCCTGCGGCTGGGGCCACATTTGTATAACATCAATCACGGCCAGTTTCAGAGAAAACTTTTTCAGTTGCGTCCCGAGTAGGTGCGAAGAGATGAAGAGGAATCTATTCGTTTGCCATCTCAGTCTGATGTATTGTATCTTAGGTCAAGCTTGGTTGGTTAATTAAGGGTGAGAACTTTTTCTCATAAGGTGTGACGGGGGCACAGTAATTATGACTGTGACGTGGCCTTGTTATTTTTTTTATGTCGCAACAACTCGAGCATATTTATTAAGCCGCAATACTTTTTTTTACATACAAGCACATATATTGCTTCTGGCCCCATACTAGGATACCCTGTGTCGTGAGAACCAGACACAGTGACGTCACACACATAAACATCCAAGACCTGGGGTTTTTTTTCTTTACCCCAGCCACAACCGCTGCGCCTTCAGAGAGGCCGTTTATACGAGGGTCATGCCAAAAGAAATTAGATACTCCATGCTCATTTGAGTGATACTGGCCAGTTATACACCATCGTGAAGGCTGGTAAATAACTATACATTTTAAAAATGAATCCTCCGGAAACCTGTGGAATATTTTTTTTCTGATTGAATCTGGCGGGAATTCGCAGTTACAATGGAACTAAGTCGACGAGATTTTCGAGTTATGATTTATTATGACTCTTAAAAACTCTTTAAGCTCCAAGAATGTTTTGAACTTTTAACCACGACTTTTGGTGAGTCTGAACTCTGAATTTAAAAGAGGGCGGGAGAGCTTTGAAGATGAGGCGAAGTCGGAGCGACCGACAACCGCAGTCACTCAAGAAAATGTGCAAGCCGTGGAAAAAATACACATGTACACAGTACACATACATACATACAATAGAGCTTGAGCGAGATCTAGGCATTGGATCAGGCCCTCTATGCTACTAAGCACAAGCCTCACACAAGCCTATCGCAGGCTCGCGCTATATCTCTCTCTCCCGTCTCGATGAAACGTGACTTCCGAGGATAGGCTTGTATGAGGCTTGTGGTTAGAAGCATCAGGGTCCAGCAGCACTGCAAACCATAATTCATGGTCAACTGTCCTTCCATAAGCATTGTTCGAGGTGCGTGCAGCATAAACTCAACGAGTTACAAAAAGAATGCCGCGTGGATTGGTCTAAATTTATGATAAATAAATTCGACGCTGGGAAGAAGAAATCTGTGTATGATATATTGACAGGTGACGAAACATGGTTGCATAACTACGATCCTGAAACAAAGCGGCAGTCAACGGTATGGTGCTTTGAAGATGAACCGACTCCAACATAATGTCGCCGAGCACGAAGCACACAGAAACAAATGGTTGCCTCATTTTTTTGCAAGGCAGGACAAATGCGACTGTGGTGCTAGAGGATCAAAGAACTGTCAACTCAGAATGGTATGTGACAGTTTGTGCTCCACAAGTGTTGTCAGCTTGGTGTGAGAAGCGGCCAAAGTCAGGAACCCAGCTTCTCTGGCACCACACAACATCGCCGCCCCGCGCACTTCTGGTGTGGGCAGAACACTCGACTATTTTAGTTCACAAACTTACACTATACTCCCTCACCCGCCCGCCACATTCTCCTAACCTGGCACCCTGTGATTTTTACCTGTTTCCGAAAATTAAAGAATTGAAACCCAAGAAGATGCCGGCTGCCTATAATTATGAAATTTCTGAGGTACCCAAAGAAGAATGGTCATTGACATTTTCCACGTGGTTTAGCCGGATGAAAAAGTGTATACGTACTCACGGTGAATGCTTCGAAAAAATAGATGGCAATATTAAAGAATAAACTTTCTAGTTTTTGAATATCTAATTTCTTTTGGCATGACCCTGTTTCCACTTATTGATAAGTATATGCATGGAATATAATGTAATGGAATATATATGTCACCGTAATAAGATTCTCAAATTCGTTAGTTTATAAACTAACGCGTTACTTTGTTTATTACCGACAAATTGTAAACCAGACCGACAGGGTTTAGAATTTACGTTTATTTTGTTCTTACATGTCAACCTAACACGAAGAGTATTCGGAGGCTTTGCTGCGCTAACCCCCCTAAGTCTTCACCTAAGCTACGGCAGTGTTTGCCCCCGGTATTTCGTTTGTAATTCAAGTTTAAACCAGTTCCCAATTTAACTTTTTTATTATAAACTAACGCGTCATATCGTAAGCAGTACGGTTATAATTTATCGAATGTTATATTATAAACTAACGGTTTTGACAATCTTACGGTGACAAATACATATAATTTACTCTATGTACTACGTAGCGACATAGCATTAAACCATTTACACGGACGAATTAATGTTTTAGACGCACGCTGGCTTATACAAAGTAGGCATCACTGTATTATCTACCCGACCGGCATTACTAGGTAATGAGTAACAACAAAACAGACGCAACACAGTGTCGTCAACTTGTAGGCTTCTATATTCCAGCGACGCGAGGTCTCCCCATCAAACATTTACGTACGAAGGCAGGGAGGGATTGCCATTTACTGCCGCCCCCCTGCCCCCTACCCGCTGACGCCCGCCCTGAAACAATCGTTGTACTGTAGCTAGCTATACCTCGCGAGAATTTCAGTGCTATGAAAAAATAACACGCAATGTCGGTCTATGAAAAGGCTTTCAACCAAAGTTTTCCATGATACATAACATAACATAAGGAAATATACCTGACAATCTGTGGATTAAAACATTTCGGGCTATTCACAGAATTTACTTCTGAATAGGAATACTTAACGAAGTGTTTTAATTTTTTATCCTAACTTACAACTCCTAATATTGCACTTCCCCGTAATGTCCCGTATATTGCACGCTAATTGGTTATTGGTACGGGGTTTCAATTGTCCCTGACTCGAGAGTCGGCCCGCCACCCCGCGAAAGAGGCCCAAGAAATTGGTTAGGTTAGTGTCCTCGGCCCATCACCCAACAGGTAGTGCCTCGATGGACCGAGCCGGCAGAATGCAAAGATGAGAAGCGTGCGCCAGCTTTTATACCCTCGGCGAAAGATTTCGTAACCGCGATGTAGGATTTGCGTTGTTGCGAGTTTTTTGTTGGCGAACGGGGTCAGCCAGGTAAGATCCTATTGTATGCAAACCTGTCTAAAAGTCTGCATAAAGAGTTAGGATACGCCGCCGCTACACTGCCCTTCTGGGGCCCATTTACAAGTTGAAAAATTACAAATCGCAGCTGTCAACATTGTTTAAAAGTTGATACACTTTTTTGCCAGTGTTGCCATTTAAGAATTTCAAATTGTAACTTGTTGCTGAAATGAGTTACTGGAATTCGTTTTGAATTGACTGCGAAGTGCAATTTTGAGCTGTTTCTCTTCTAGAAATAATTGCGCTTTTCAATTCACAAACAGTGGGATGGAAATTCTATTAACGCTCAGAACTTAGTTAGGATTTAATTAGCAACGATCCAGAGCCTCGAAACAGTTATAATTAATATCTCCATTATTGGGAATGTTCAAATACGTATCTCGTTACGGATTGGACGATGACAGAACAATGAATATTTATTAAATTGAGTAAGAAATGAAAAATCTATATTTTATACAGTTTTTATTGCTCGAGAATGTTCTGCATTTTAATACTTCTCAGCAAATATCATATTTGCATTCGAGTTCGTTTGCCATGCCAAATTATTCGAAAATGCATTTCACTTCAGAAGTTTCTCTCAGAATCCCTCGCCGCGAATCTAAGCGTACCTTCCACCCGCTAGCTCGTTACCCTCACATCGTTAAAAATAAATAAAACCTGAAATCTGACTTGCATACCAAGCAACCCTTTGCAACAGAGGAAAACATGTAACTTTTCAAAAATTGTTTTCAGAAAACCCAGTTTCCAATCCCGCAGAGCAATGAAATCGCCATGTTAACAGGAACTAACTGAATTCCATGTCCGCCATTCGATATTCATCTACACATTTTTGGATTGAAAAGCTGACCCAAACAGTAATGGACATGACTAAATAGAATGGGCTTGGGTTAGATAGAAAACGGTCGTCTGGTAGCGTGTGCAAGAGTCCTTGTCTTTATTGGCCTGTCGCTGGCACATGGGTTGCCCTGGCCTCGGCGCACAGGGACCACAAACGCAGCCTCTCATCATTTCATAATTCTCATAATTTCTTTATTGCACACAACTAATATATGGACAAGACTTACATTAAAATAGTGTATAAAAAGCGAGCTTATCTCTAATAAGAGATCTCTTCCAGCAAACGAAATTAGGATGGGAAATGTCGATTGCTGAGCAGGGGTGACAATGTGTACAACAATGTAATTTAGTACATATCTAAATAACTAACATATGGTTAGATATACATAGTCGGTCCCATAAGTTCTGTCACAAATATTTTGCCGCATAGTAAATAATACCAAGTTTATTTTTATTTAATACTATATATGGTTTGATAGCTCATTAAATACTGATAAATTAGAACGATTATTGGATTTAAATGCTTAAAGCCATATTACACAAATGCTAGTTTCTTCAGAGATTTTGCACTTTTTTACCCAATCAAAAATACGGACGTGATTCACTTTATCTTTTTTCCATGAGTCTTAAAACCTTTCAAACTTACGTGAGATTTTAGTCAGAACCCTCCCTGAACCCGTTACCTTCATTTTGAAGCATAAGATAACTATGTCTGGGTAAAACTAATTTTCATATTCACATTTTACGTAGTGTACTTGTTGCCCACAAGATCATTTTTATACGTTTTTCTGAAAACGTAAAAAGTACGTAAAGTTCTCTTTGGGAGCAGTTGGAACTGAAAGCTAACAGAAAATCAAATGCTAGTTGTTAAGCATGGTCTAAAATCGAGGTTTCAGAATAAATAAAAAAAACCTTGTTGGTTATCTGGAACACTGTTTTTTTATTAAATTTGTGGTAAGTGGTATTTTTGTCAGTTGCGGCGTGTTTTGGGTTCGCGATTGTCTCAAGTTATAAGGTTTTTTGTCATATTGCGATAATCGTACAAAATATATTGTATGGCAATTTGATTCGTATAAAATAAGCTTTTTAATCATGTATAATACGAATAAGAAAAAGTTTATTGCTGAGTTTTATCTATCAAAAACCTTGTGACAGAACTTAAGGACCGACTAGGTATGTTATATCTAAATAACTAATATAAAACAATATTACTAAATATACGAAGGCTTAACATAAATATTCTATAATATACTGGTACATGCTAAACATAAATACTATATAAATATATATATTTTTTAAATATATATACTAATAAATACATACATACTACCTATATTTATAAAGAGAAAGGTAATGCTTCTTCACGCGACTTTTAATAGTAGTTTATGTGACTGCTACATAATGGAGGGCATTAATAGTTCGAGAGTGTTCGGCTCGTTTCATAATAATATCACTCGAGAGTTTTAATGCCTAATTATGTACAGTTACATACACTATTTTATCTACACACATATCATAAGCTCTCTTTGATGTGTTCAGGAACCGCATGTTTGACCGGCATTGTGGCTCTGCAGTTGTTTAGCTTGTTCTGTAGTATCAACTTCATGCAGGCGGGCGTCGGCGTTCGAAATTTGAATGTCAGTACCAACTTCACAGACAAACTAGGGGCGGCACGCAGTCGGGCGTCGGCGTTCGAAATTTGAATGTCATAATATGTAGAAAAACTACACATTATGGTCATAATGTGTAATTTTTCAGATAAGAAATGAGTTTTTACCAAGTAGTTTAACATTATGCTGATCGTAACGTGCGGTTTTTGTACGCAGTAAAGAGGGTTTATGATACGTGTGTAGATAAATATATTAAGAGAAGGACTGTCCCTAATAGTGCAGGGGAGTGCATTCCACAATTGAATGGCCCGGAATCTAAACCCATGCTTATAGGACGCGGTGTTATGCTGTGGGGTTGTGAGCATTGAAAGCGCGTGAGTTCTCCGAGGCCTGCTGGAAGAAAGAAATGGAAAACGGTCTCGTAAGAAGGTTGGATCTCCCTATTTCCTGTACTCTTAATACCTTTAATGAGGACTCGCCGCAATAATGCCACACGTCACTTGCGCGATGAACCCGTCCCTCGCTCCGTTCGCTTCACTCAACCCGGGCGAAGTCATTTATGACACTACAAGCAACGTGAAAATCTAAAATCCGACTACTAAAATATCACGCTTTAAAGAGTATAAAACCGATTACCATCGGGCGGTCAATACACTTCTAGCGATTAGACTGATGCAAGGAAAGCAGCGGGCATTTTTATTTTTTTATTTGCCTATTGCAGTATCCCACTGCTGGGCAAAGGCCCCCCCGGTGCGAGCCCACACATCTCTGGCAGCCGCACGATCGACACACTCTGATTGCAACATGTCCAGATCGTCCCGCCACCTTCTTCTGGGCCTTCCTCTACGCCGGTGTCCATATGTAGGCACCCATTCAGTGGCTATCTTTGCCCATCTGTCTGGGTACATTCGACACACATGGCCGGCCAAATTCCATTTTAGTTTGGCCGTCTGCATGCCCGCACCGAATACACCAGTTTTAGAGCGCAGTACGGTGCGCAGCGGGCATGGGCACGTAATATATATATATATATATATATATATATATATATATATATAGGTGTAACAGAAAGGTGTGGTCATATTTTAAGGGGTTATCAGGGACATGATTTTGAACAACGTTTAACTACCAAACCGATATGATCAGTGAAAGTTGTTCAGAATGATTTCAATAACAATACCTTAAAATATGGGTACACCTTTCTGTTACACCCGGTATATATGTTACGGCTAAAGCTTAGTATGAATCTAAACTCAAGTTTAGCCGGCTAGTGTTAAGATTAATTTCGAGCCTCGGCTAATGTCCGAAATAATGTTCATTGCGATAAATGATTTTCAACATTAGTCGGCTAAACTGCAGTTTAGCCTCGACGCTGGTGAGGCTAAAGATGGGTGAGAAAATATGGTTGACATTATCCGACTAAACTTTAGTTTATTTTTCAGTATACCTAGGCTAATGTTGAAAAATTACCGTCTTAATCTGGAATAAGTGATGATAATGATTCGGTAGAAAAGAACAACAAAAATACTTATACTCGTTTTATTAGTGTTTTTGTTGTTCTTACATGTTCAACCTAACACGAAGGATAAAGGGGGCTTCGCTTCGCTCACCCCCTTTACCTTTCACCGAAACTACCGCAGTGTTTTGCCCTGATATTAGAATTAGCTTTCTCATCTGAATAAAATTAACCCGCCCCGCTCCCCGCAGTCGCACGAACACTTCGTTTTCAACATTAGCTAACTAATGTCCAACATTAACCGAAACGCATCGGCTAATGTGCAGTCTAGCCGATTTAAGATGACATCCGTTATCAGTTTATCACAAACGAACATGACTTCGGACATTAGCCGAGGCTCGAAATTAATCTTAAGACTAGCCGGCTACACTTAAGTTTAGTTTCACACCTAGCTTTAGCCGTAACATATATATTTCGAGGGTGCTAATTAAGCCTTTTTATTTGATATCCGACAAGGCCCTGTTCACTTTTTTTAAATCAATGATCATTTTGTCCTCTAGCTATGAACTTAGCGTTCGCAAACAGAACGCGGCGAAGATGAAACGTACCTTACGCCTTATGCCTTACGCCGTCATCTGTCTGCGCAGCGCCTTTCGGCTATAGAGGCTTGAAAATGCGCCACGGACTCCTGCCGCGCGTTGGCGCAGAAATGTATTTTTGGCCGAAACGCACGTCACTAGTATAACACGCGCGAGTTAACTTGGCACCTGGCTCACCCCGCCCGCTTCCCCGCCCCGCTACCCGCGGTGGTCCTTGCCAAGGCGATCGCGGGTAGCGGGCGGGGTAGCGGGCGGGGCGAGCCAGGTGCCAAGTTAACTCGCGCGTGTAGTACAGCCAAGGGCGTGAGGGAAACGTGCATTTGGGCGCGTAAATTTTAACAATGTTTCACCTTGTCATCAAGTAGTTTCGATCTTAAACTACTAATTACAATTATAAAATGTGTTATTTACCTATGTGAAACCAGAAATTTGATCACAACACGAAGTAATCTTCGTAATTTATGAAATTTTCAGTGGCTCGCGGGCAGTATCTTAGTCCATTTTGGTGTATTTAATCATAATGCTTTAAGGATGGATTTAAGCCTAAAAAGAAATTAAAAAAAAAACAACATACAAGCGCGATCTATCTACTCTACTACCTATATAGATACCGTCATGTGTGCTCATGAAACGCCCTTATATAGCAGTGTGTAGGCACACGCAAAGTCAACTTTATTGAAAAGGTTTACGAGGTTACAGACAACGGCTGTAACTTCAGTAGATTTTAGAACTTCGCTCAATGTGACGACAAAAACAAATCCATTAGCGCAGTTGCTTTGTTTCCCTGATATCAAGAAGAGTATTATAAATGTGTCTAAAATGTCCTAACAGCACATACTGGATATTATGAGCTGTCAGGGTTACGCCGAGCTGGTCAAGAGGACATGAGACAGGAAGGCGTCAGTTTGTGGCTTCTCGTTAGCCAAGTGTTGCCTTAGCTCCGACAAAAGGAATAAGTAACTACTACCACGCACAACAGTGTCATGTGTCCCGAAGCCTACAGCCTTGGACGCTGGTAAGGACTCTGCATCCCGGATATGGGTAAACCGACCATATTTGCGACATTTCAAAACGGTGTCGCTCCAGCAAATTTCCGCTCGTTACGCCGCCGCGTTAAATTAAATCGCTTATCGGTTACTGTGTTATTTTTTCAATACGCGCCATTATTAAAAAGCGAATGGTGATAAGCACAACAGTACCCGCTGCGATCCATTTAACAAACTCCCCTTTTCCCATAACGCTGCCCCATTTACAGCCGCTGCGATACAGCCCGTCCGAACTGTATAACGATAATAACCGAACGCTCCGTAAGCAATAATTGATTATTGTGAAGTTGGTCACGAGCTATTTGCTTGCGATCCGCTGCCACATTCCGCGCACGTCCGGCCGACCCTGGGCCCTTCCACCTCCCCTAATTAATACCTACTTGTTATTTCTTCCCTTTGTTCCTTTTGATCTTGCGCTCGGACTGACTGCTTAAAATATTTTCCTCCGGACAGGCTCGGAAGGAAATGAAATCTAATAACTAGGACGTTTGCCCAGCAGATTGCAGGATACGGAGCCTTTAGGAAGATGTCGCCAAAAATTGCGCCTCAAATGATTTCGCAACAGCGCTGCGTTAAATAAATAAGCAAGAAAGGGAATTTCTAAGTCTCGACAGCGCTTCAACTTCGACTCGCCTAGAGTGAAACTCTGTCGATACGACCACTAACCGCCACTTAAACCCATCTTAAACTCTAGCTACAAAGAGTGCAATATAAATTGAAATAAAACGCCGCAAAGCAAATTTTATGCGGATAAAAAAGCGAGGCACTGGAACTAACTTCCCCCGCCACGGCCCCGTAGCTCTTAGCATTTTTAGGGTTCCGTAGCCGAAGGGTGCCAAACGGGACCTTATCACTAAGCCTCTGCTGTCCGTCTGTCCGTCTGGCACCGGGCTCTACCGGATCAACCGAAAACCGAAGTAGAGAGCTGAAATTTTCACACAGGGTGTATTTCTATTGCCGCTATAACAACAAATAATAAAACATACTGGTTTTTAAGCATTAAAAATAGTACCCTACAAGAGATTATTTATATGGCCATTTTCTTAGCCATTTTGTTTTATTTGTTTATTTGCGAACTGAACTGGACTCTCCCGATATTAACGGAAAATATATTTCACTACGCGTATTAAGTTTTGTGCATAGCTATTAGTCATTATAAGATTAATAATTATTTGTTCGAATTATAATAAATAATATTAAGTTTTTTATTATATTTGATTTTATTTCTGTAAATAAGTTATTCCATTTCTATCCACTTCCGGTTTCAATGAGCAAAGAGTTTCGATACCATGTACAATATTTACATACTACGTACACAAACTCCTTTCAATGTTTCAATAATTACGGCCTTGAATGTAGTCCTACCTAGTATTTAATATTTTATTATTAGGAATGAAAAAGGTATACTCGCACAAAAGACTGTCGTTTTACGCCTTTCCGTGTACAATGGTATGGAACCCTTCGTGCGCGGGTCCGACCTTACTCGCACTTGACCGGTTTTATTTTAATAAAAGCTGATGTATCTTGACATAACGAGTTATATTTATGAGATAAGCCATTTTATGAATAGATCTGCTTGTATGTTATGTCGCAATATGTTAGTTTGATACATATAACCGCACTTCATCTTAACTCAAACAAATAATAGCGATTCGCTTTTTCTTAGGCAGCTTAGCAGTGTTATCGTAAGTTACTTTTTCCTGAAATACCTGCAAATCGCATGTCAATCAAACATTTATAATCCCGACGTTGTAATGAATTCAAGCTCAGTATGGGAATCATGAATTAATGTATATGGGTAGTATTAAAAAAAATATGACTGTAAATTCAGTTTTAGCAAAAAGACTGCTTTAGCCTGACTGAATTACTGAATAGCGACAAAGAATGAGCGGGATCAGGCTTCGTCTGACAAAATTACTAAAGTACGCGACTAGAAATCTGACAAACAGCAACTTACAAACCTTAATTCGATTATCATAAAATACAAAACGAGAGTAGGGTCTTGTTGTCTTACATGTTCAACCTAACACTTCGCCCAACAGTCTTTATTCAGCCAATAAGAGGTGGCTAAACCATTCAGTAATATTTTCACGCAAAACAATAATTTTGTCGCGCATTTCAGTATTTTATTCGCTCATTTCAGGAAACTCCGCTGTTCATGGTCATTAGCTCGATTAGTTTTTTATTCCCTCGTTTCCTTATTTCCTATTTTATTTTTGCTTTAATTCGATGACGAATAGACCACAAACATAGTAAAACACTAAAATTTAATGCCCAAAATCGCGGGTTCAAACTAACAGTTTGGCGCCAAAACGGACCTACAGCGGAAGTGAGCTGTGCCTCAATCTCCTTCTCCTTTTTTACAACCTCTCATTGTCACTGCCGCTGATGGAGTGTTTTAAAACAATTGCTGTTTGACGTTACTTTAAATTCGTATTTTTTGTTGGAAATCAATACTAATCAAATTCAAAACGTGCAAAAAGGGGGCCTTTTATGTTGTCAGATATCAAAATATTGTCCAAGGTTGTCCAAGCGATTATACTCTTTGTATGCTTCAGAAAATTAACTCTATAATCCTTGCCTGCCAGCTTTAGCCACTCGGCTTACTGCAGCTGTTGCATATTTAGCCTTACCAGTTGAGGATAGGGTTGGCTTTCGTTTCCGCAGCTCGGTTGGGTTTAATGCAATGGTATCGCGCCGGAAGGAACTCTAGTGCTTATTTCCGGTGCAGATATCAAGACCGGGCGCTATTGATCTATCGAGGAAACCATTCCGTCGTATTAAAAGTTTCCCTCTTGTAACTGTATCCCACTGATATGTTTTTATGTGTTTATCCATCATTTCATTTAGAGTGAAGACCCACCGTGATTCCGATTGCGATGGGGTAGCCCGCTGTCACGGAAAATGGCGTATGAAATAACTGGCTAAACGTGGATGTATGTCTTGTACAAAAATAGGCAAAGTAAAATGGTTCTTATATACCCTCGAACACTGCGATTTATTTTATATATTGTGCCGTTCCCGCTCTCCTACGTTGCCAGCACTGTAGTAGAGTTGAGTGTCGTATCCCCCGAGAGTTTAGGGAATTACACGAGTCTCGCCTGTCACGGTTTACTTCTCCCCTCGTCTCTCAGTGACAGTAGCGCCGCCACAGGGACCTCTTGTCATGAGAACGAATCCGATCATAACGTCTGTAATTCTCGTACTGAGGAAAGAACGGATATATTGACAGTTCGAGGGTGTTCCCAAAAATGACACTGAGTCCCAGAGGTCTATGACGCTCCGATGACACTGAGTCCCAGAGGTCTATGACGCTCCGATGACACTGAGTCCCAGAGGTCTATGACGCTCCGATGACACTGAGTCCCAGAGGTCTATGACGCTCCGATGACACTGAGTCTCAGAGGTCTATGACGCTCCGATTTCGACTATGTTATGTGCATAGAGATTTATTAACTTTGACAAAGCGTGCTGCCAAAACATGGATCTCGTAAGCACGTCTAAACCTTGGCAGGAAATAAGTGTCATAATGCGTTGGCGATGATAGCGTCAGCATAGATGTCAGCAATTATAGGCCAAGCTCTATTGCCTACGTTATCAAAGGTCCTAGAAAAGGTAAACCTCTCAGTATCCTAACGCATCAATAGCTGCAAAGTCAAAATACCGTTGGTTACCTCGCGCAGCTATTGATGCGCGGGTGACGCTGTGTTTACAAACCGGTATTTTGGTACAATTTTAGTGCGTAATGTTGGCATGCTTGGCAAGTGTAAATGCGGCATTAGTCAAACTCTACCATGAACATATTTGACTGTGGTCTTTCGTTGAAAAAAATATTGAGACTGGAAAAAACAAAATCACTTTTTCTCGCGTGCGAATTTGTACTGATCTTTTCTGAGCTTTTATGGTGAATATTGAATTGTTTCTATAAGAACACACTAATGTTTTTATTGTTTTGAAAAGGTTATCTTGTGTAGATTACGTAGGTATCAAACAACATATGTATATATTTGTTGATGTTTTTCTCATGTCGGCTAGATTTGTGTCGAGAGGGAACATTTTCATAGAAGTCGGTGATTCTCATGTCGGTACAAAAATAAACTAAGGTCACAGTGACATTTTTTTCGCATAAACTAAGAGAGGGTTTCATTAGCTACTCAGATCTACAATTCGTATAGTTCTAAGTGTTACCATTCCAACAGAATCACTTGATACGTCAGTCAAGTGCCGCGCGCGGGTGGGCTCAAAATATGCCGCGGATACTAGTGTTTCGCGCCGGGGCGGCTCGGATTCGCGGAGGTTAAGAAACGCCTTGTTGGTTTCTTGGAGGCTAAATGTTTTCTAAGTGCTCAAGCAAGTTTCCGCCAATCCAAATCTACAAATCATGCCTTAGACGATCTCGTAGAATATACTAGTAGACACCTCGACCAGGGCCATCAAGTTTTAGCAATTTTTTTGACTAAGCTAAGGCATTAGACACCATCTCAACCTCACTGTTATTGAAAATATTGGTGATAGAAGGTCTGGCGCTGCGTTTGATGAAAAGTTACCTCCACGATAGGAAGCAAGCCGTAAAAATTTACTCACATGTTAGCCAGTTAAGTTTGGAGTGCCACAATGTAGCGTTTTTGGCTTGGTGCTATTATTAATATATATAAATAATCTGGCGGACCTAGAGAAGTCTGTAAACGGTCATATTATATCATTTTCTGATAACGCTATTGCTATCTTTACAGGAAAGACGTGGGAAGAAAGTACAGAAAATCTGAACCTTTATAAGTCAATGGCTGTCAAGGAACTAGTAAGTTCCGATGTTTCTATGAATTACTGTATTATTAAATTACGTGTAGGTATCAAATAAATCGCATACTTTATTTATCAATGTCAAATGTCAAATTGCCCGTTTGACGTATATATAACACTGAGATGTTAAAACCACCACGATTCTATCATATAAAGAATTCGTTAGGTAAACAAAAATATAACTAGTTACTGAGGACGTTTTATTTCAATAAAACGCACTGATAAAAACCAAATTCCGGTTGGGATGATCTAATGATTCTATAAGGATTGGAACCCCAAAAGTCTAACTATAAGTCAAAACTACAGTAGGATTTTGCAGACCTTTTTTATAACAATAAATTTTTGTAATTAATTAAAAATACTATGACATAACAAAAAAGACACCTCAACATAAAACAAAACAAACCAGCAGAGAAATTAATATAAATAAATATGATTTTCTGATTGGATGAACGACTTCGATTATGACAGCGGGATAAGAGGAGGAGGAGCGGGGTGGACAGTGTGATGCGAAACAATACTTCTAACTTCCATATCACAGTCAGAATCAGAACTATTTTCTGGTGTATCATCATCAGAGTTTTCATGAAAGGTGATTACAAAACTAGCCATATAATTTTCCAACTCAGGTTCGTGTTTTCGGTACTCGTTTTCGAATTTGATGGCGTGGTCACATACTTTGGCCCAAACATCGGAACCAATCATATCAACCTTTTCCTGTACCAATTGTTTCACAGTAGTCATATTCATACTGATGTTTCTTTTGGATACGTATCCCTTTATTTGAGACCATATTTTTTCAATCGGATTGAAATCAGGATGATATGGTGGCAATCTTAGTACGCTGTGTCCATATTCGTTCATAAGTTTATCTATATAGTATTCTACAAAGTCTTGTTTGTACTTGCAAATAATTTCATATATTTCAAGTTTTGTTAATGACGGATCAATCGAAACGTTATGTTTGGATAGCCAATCAATCATGTCTTGCTTCCTGGTATTTGAATTAGGAGGTTTTTCTACGTACTTAATATGATATGCAGCATTATCTTCTACTAGTACCGAATGTGGAGCTAAGTTTGGAATTAGTGGATTACGAAGCCATTTTTCATAGTTTTCATTGTTCATCGCGTTGTGATAGTCACCTGTTTTATCAGTAGACTGATACATTAACAATGCCCCAGTTATAAACCCCTTTCTACTACCAGCGTGCACTATTATAAGACGTTGTCCTTTATAAATTAACTGTTTCACTCCGTTTTTTGACGAGTCAGCCCAGCTTTTACCTGCCAAATGTGAGGTATGGATGTATGTTTCATCCACATAAACAATCTCTCTCCCTTGCAATCTGTACTTTTTTATCGCGGCTAAAAACTTTACTCTTTTTAAACGAACATCATCTTTCTCGATAAGTAATTTTCTGTTGTTTTCAACTTTTTTATACCGAAATCCCATTTTTCTAAGAATTTTTCTTAGCGTAAAGTCACATCCCTTAAAATTTATGGCTTCGGATAACTTGGACTTCAGGGCTTTAATTGTAGGTACTTGTTTGTATATTAAATGGAAATTATACACTAATCGGCGTATAACGTTGTAGTCAAAATCGTCAAGACCTAGACAAAATACTTAATTTATTTGGTCTACCCAACTTTGCCGACTTCGGACTATTGGAGGTGGATTGATTTATGTATTCTTTTTGAAATATTTTATTTACTGTTCGTTGAGAAATTCCACTGGCCTCCGAAACTCGTTTTTGGACTTTACAAAAGTAAGCAGTATAGTTGGTATGTTTGAATTTATAATTTTCAGTTAAGAAATATAAATAAATATTGAAAATAACTTCGGAGGCTTGCCGATCTAAACGTTTCCCTTTTCTTAGTGCTTTCGGCATGTCTGTTATAAATTGTTAATGTGGATCGAATAAAATCAATGTTTATTATTTACAAAAATCACAGACAAGAGTGAAATGTAAAGTCAAAAAAAAAAATATATAGGTGGCCTGCATTAATACACGAGTCCATGAAGTTTATCACAAAATCTAACATAAATATCAACAAAATATTTCTGTGGTATTAACTACTCTATATAGATACTTCCTCTTGCAATGCGACCGTTCCTTACGTTGTCTCGATGGGTACTGAGTGCGAGTGAATTAGTAAGACAAAAACGAACATTTCCGAGAAAATACGAAAGGAAAGGATTATTCACTACATCTGTACATCAGTTTTGCCTAGACACTTTGCTGTCAAGCTACATGAATGTGGTCAATTCAATTCAATTTTTGGTTCGATGGCTATGAATGTGGTCATAGGCGTCCAATCGGTACTTGTCAGTATCTTGAGGAAGTTAAATGTATAAAATAATTGGCAGTAATTATAAAAATAGATTAAACTGGGCACCCCACATAAAGATAATATCGGGACTTGTCAGAAAGCTAATATAAATCCTAAAAATACAAAGAAATATTTTAGACAAGCGCAATCTTTTTACCGATTACTAGGCTTAATGCATGCGAAAGCATTTTGAGATACTGTATTTAGTGCATGGGGAGGCGCTGCTAAAACCTACCTATTCCGATGTCACGTATTGATATAAGTTCTTTAGAAAATAGGCCCAACAAAAGAAACATTAAATTTTGTGTTCCAGTAACAAAAACTATGTTTGTAAAGAGATTATTTTGGCATTTAAAATACAACCATATATTTATAATGAAATAGGCAGAATGACAGATCTGTTCGATACATTCGGTGATGCTCAAAAATAACCTAAAGAAGTGGCTCGTACTGAATGATTACGGAAGTATTGAAAGTTGGCTATTGTCCATTAGGTAAGAAACTAGAAATATGTTCATGTCACGAAATAAACTTTTGCTTTATATTGTTAAAAAATATAATACGTCGTAGAATAATTAATACTTATAGATAATATACGTAACTTTAGGCACGATGTAACAAAATTTGTCGTGTCCCATGATACGGAGTTATTCTAGTATGGGGCAAAATTCTCCTATCGTATAGTATGTGCTTTCTTTAAAATATATATATATATATTAGCGGACTACTGCGTGTTCTTAAAAGACAAACCAAATATATTCATTTAAAAAAGGCTAGTATTTAATCGCACAGCAAATGTACTGATTTTCACAGCAAAAACCCTTTACCCTTTACCCTTCACCTAAGGTGCAGCAGTATTTTGCCCCGATATTTACTTAAAATCAGTATATTTGCTGTGAAAATCAGTATTATTGATGTGCAGTATAATTTTTCCCTTAAAAACACGCAGTAGCCTACAAATGTTGTTTACATTTATTATCTAGCATTTCCTGCCAAGGTACAAATTTGGCGTCACCTTTGGAAAAGTTTACGCTAACGTTGGTAATGCTAACAACATTGAACCTGACGTCTGTACCTGTGAGAAAACGCTCATTTTAAGTTTGAGCTCGATGACCCTTGTAGTTCTTTGAAATTCTCCGGTGCGCTGAGTGAGAACGTCGCTAAACGCCACGAAATTAAAGCTCTCCCACATTGCAGTATGTGATCAACGGATGATATACCTGCAATGTGCGAGGATCTTCACAACGAAATTGGCTACATACACCACAAGCGAGCCGATGGGCGGCGACTACAGACAAGTTAAAGGAAATTGGTCGGATCACTTCATCATCACTTTTTAATACAATTTCAATTATTTAATCACATATATCTTTGTCCACAGGTATTGCGATATGGTTTGCTAGCGAACCCTGCTATTCTACAGGTAATTTAGTCATAATTACAACGTTCTATTGTACAGTCATCATCATCATTAGGCCTCTTACGTCTTGACAGAGGTTCAAGTAGAGTCTGTTTGAGAACGGCGTCGCCGCTCGTGGCTAGACAAACCGATCCGTGCCGTGAACGTCACCTTCGGCCGCACTTCCTGCACGCGTGCTGGGAGTCCGCTGTTGCAGGAGAGGCGGTCTCACGGTTGTGCCTTGCGCTGGTTTTTCGGCTAGTGTGCGAAGGTGATATCGTGGGTTTTACATCCCTCTGAGATGGTCTTTCTCCCACCCATCGCGGTTAGATGCGAGACTCTCCCATGAGTTGCGCTCCGTGCCTAACGCAACCAAGTCACGCTTCACTCAATCCTTGAAGCGGAGGATGGGCCGCCCTGCCGTACGCTTCGCAAACGCCGTTTATCTTAACAAAGACTGTCTGGGCAAACCAGTGCTGTACTGTACGGTAACTTTAACTTTTCCGCTCGAAACTTCTCCGTATTAGACGCTGAAAGTGATCAAGATGTCCTGGAAACTTGAAAATTTACACAGAGATGTATCATGAAGAGTAGGTATATTAAGGGCAAATCTGAAAACAGTTAATTGATTTACGATTAACAAAAAAAGAAGCCGAGAAGTGTTGAGCGGTAAAGTTAAAATAATTGTACTGTACCTACTTACATAATAAGAGGAACTGTCTTCTATCATGAAAATCATCATTCACCGACCGATAAAATGCAATCCCATGAGCCAGAAGCTGATTCAAAACATTTCCAAGTCTATAGTACATTTGTACTGCCCACTGCGGATTCAATTCTAAGTTTTGTGTTCAGAACCCTGAATACGTCATCCATGAATGTATATTGCTATTGAATTTACAATGAATTTAGTTCACGACACCGTCCTCTCTTGGTCAATACTGTTATTCCATTTTTATTATCGCACACATTTTTTTTTCAATCTCAACGTGCATTCGATATAGACGAGTGGAATGCTTGTGGCATGTGAGTCGATCAAGAGAGAAAAATAAAAAAAAATACACATTTTAAAATATTGGGTTCACCCGAGTTAAAGTTCCATGACATCGTGAGATTAGTTTAATTTAAATTAAGAACCAGCAGCACAAAAATATTGGTATTTGTAACCAGGCCACAGCGCCCGTACAACAATGCATGCGGTCAAAAGTGTCAATAATGGCGGAATTGTCTGACAACGTCCACCGTTGATTAAAGCGGCTGGCTTGATTAGAACACAAAGCCGTTAGCCCGCCAGCCGCTGAAAAAAAAAACAACAGCCCGCGAAAAGCCGACCCTAAATCAAGGGACGGCGATGAAGCCAGTAAAAAGGGATTTGTTATGATAAGTAAGGAACATAATGGTCTGAAGCGAGAGGTCAACTTTGTGCGGTCGCTTTGAAGCTTATTATTACGTCTTATGGAGGATACTATGTGCTCTTAGTCCTCAAAAGTTTTTTCAACGATTTAACCAGAACTTACAATTACCTATTTAACTGCATTCCAAAAATATTTAAGAAAATTGTTAGATTTGTAAAATTGCACTAGGCCCTTGTCATGCAAAATATAGGGTCGAATAACTGGCTACACATGTCCGAAGCTGTGCCTCTGCTTTGTCGTCAATAGCTTGTCGCAGTGACGTTTACTTTACCATTTTTTTTTGTAAAATACCTTCCACGAGCCAACCGGCAGCAACACAAGCGTTAGCATTCAATCCCACGCTTTTGTGTTTTAATTACGAGGAAAATGAAAAATTCAGTTTGGCCCTATGACAATGGGTTAAATGATCCAACGAAATAAATCCTACAGTTTCGGCGCCCTGCCTAAAATGAGAACTGAGAAATATATATTAAACCCTGTAGAAGGCCCTGGCCACTTACTGCCCACCAAAGTAGCAATTTCACGATATTTGAAAATGGACCATTATGTCTTTTGAATCGGGGTATTTTTCTTTTATTCTCATCTTTAAAGCACCATAGTTGGACCTCAAGCATTTAAATATGAACCTTGATCAGTTGGAATACATAACATAGTCATGCAACAATGGTAGAACAAAAAAAAAAACGAGTTCTCGAAACCTTTTATTATATCATTAACTCAGATAATTACAAATATTTACATTTCAATCTTAAAAAGTGAAACACTGAACGTAGTTTATAGCACTAAACTTAAACCTTGTTACCACAAAAATATAAACAGCGTTTAACCCTGTGGTTTAACCTCAAAACAAACATCAAATCCCAAACATTTATGTTTTTAAACAAGTATTAAACAGTTTTTTTTTATGATTTTTACGGACCACAGTTGCAAGTTTTTGCGGTAGTCAGTTGCGATGCGACCGCGGCTGTCACGTGACGCATCACGACGCGGCACATCGACGTCGCATGATTGATGTCGCGTCGCGCGCAACCCGTGAGTTAGGCTGAAAGTTGATACGCCTACAGCTAATTTAGGTACCAGGGAGAACGGACCAATGTTGTTAGTGTTTCAGTGAAGACTGGCGACGAATTGTGATGTGAGGCGATTTACCCAAACGAGGTGACGACCACGAACACTCTGTCAAGAGCGATACGACTGATACTGAATTGACACCATCGCATCGCTGAAAAAAAAAAAGTATCGTAAATGTCTATACAGCAATTACAGTAATGGATTTACGAATACAATTTTATACTACATGCTGCTAGCACGCCTTTGTTTTCATGTAAACTCTTTGATTTAGTTATCAGTGTGAGCTATGAACAATAATACTTTTGTTAAATATTCTCTGCTCCTTGTTTCCCGAAGACCTACCTTTCCCGCACTGCCGAGGAGTTCGCCTCTTGTCGCTGCGCCTATCGTTATTCATAAAACACCCACCTTTCTATTTATCATCATTATTCATCATCAAACGCTTGCCGATGCAAATATTCGTGTTATAAAAGCCGATCATTCATTATCATTTGGCTTGTCTGGGGTGGGCAGATTTTTTTGAGTTATTTTTCAAATCGGCGTCTTGACAGCTAAGACTTTTCAGGGGATAAAAACTTGATTTCTTTTAGTGTCTCTACATTTCTGTAATCGAACTTTACAATTGCTAGTACCAACCAACCAATTATCCTAACAACCTACTCAAGTTCGATTAATCTTCGAAGCTATCGATTACTATTCATACTTCATGTCCCCATTTGTTAGTTAGGTAGGAAAATCCCTGAATATATTACAACTGCAGCAGCAATAAGGCAATAGCAAGTTTAGCTCGCGCCAACCTGGCAGCATTCCACTCCACACCCAGAAGATTTGTTACAGTCATCTATTTCCTCCAGATAATGCTCGCTGGCCGGGAATGCAATCAAAAATGTATCAGTCGTGTCGGCGGCCGCGCGTGTCGCCAGCACGCGCCACGCGTCACGCGTAGCCAAAGTGATGGATTCGAGGGATGCCGACGTACGAAGCACACACCCCACACCACATCTATGCCATCAGCGTGAAATTGGCTTGGCTATGACACTTTTTGCGCTGTTAATTGGCATTGGCTTGGCGGCGCATGGTAGCGTGATGAAAACGCACGACAGTCAAGTTGAAGTAGCGGGAATACTTAGTACCTACTTGTTGTTGTTGAAAGATGGCATTGTAGCGAATAAACCCTCAGATGAATTAATTTTTTCCTAAAATATCAGTCTGCAGTTGACGAAAAGACGTTTCAGTCTGTATTGAAAATAGTTTTTATACCATTCCTCCTCTAAACAGCTTATTTTATTTACTGAAAACAGTGAATAAAATAGTGCATTACTGCAGACGCCGGAAAAGAAGGGCTTGCCGGCTGAGTAGTTATTCTTATGCTATTAGTAATTCTAAACTCCTTGTCGAAAATGTCGACCAATAGGAGTTTTTATGTCGAGTGTTAATTGCACAAGAAGTTTGTATCGAGTATTTTTTTCGCAAGGATTTGCTAAAACGTACCCACTAACCCATAAAGAATTTTCAACGGCCAAGTCACACAATATTAACTATAACAATAAAGAAATCGCAGTAAGGAACCTTAGACTTGGCACGACTTTGTCTAGATTTCATTACTTTTTAGAGATAAACAAGCAGATCCATCGAGACTTGGCTAGCTTTTTACAGAATGTTTTTGGTGGGATTTCACTTCTTTTTGTAGAAACGTGGGCATATTGATTTATTTTATTAGATTTTCGGGAGATATCCGGGAGATATGAAAACGGTATACACCGAATCTATACCAAGAGGAAACCAAGCTCTTGTGTTTTCTAATCAGGGTCACCAGGTACTCCAGATCTTCGATTATCCTAGTTTTTATAGTTTTCCCTTTATGTGGCCCTTAAACCCTAAGTCTGTACCAAATTTCAGCTCTCTGAGTTTATGGGAAGTACTAGTTCCATTCTGATGATCATGAGTGAGTGAGTGTCATAAATGCGAAACTTTGCTTTCGCTTAACTTAGGAACTAAATGACCTACAGACTTGAAATTTTGGATTTTAAGTATGTGATTATAGCTTACTCGATGACGAACATTTCTGCGTTCTGGCCTTATCCAGAGGTTCTCAAATAGGGG
This sequence comes from Argyresthia goedartella, assembly GCA_949825045.1. Lineage (NCBI taxonomy): Eukaryota > Metazoa > Arthropoda > Insecta > Lepidoptera > Argyresthiidae > Argyresthia > Argyresthia goedartella. The sequence continues at coordinate 2,324,990 of OX463819.1, forward strand.
CCTGAAAATGCGGCGCAATGGTTCCAGTGAAGGATGGTACGGCAGTGTTTGCTTCGCGCTCGACTTGGCGGGGGCACTACCGTGCCCCCTGATACCATGCCTCTGGCCGTGAAAAGGGCTTGCCGGCTTCGTATCACTATCCGGGCCGTCTATACCTACTCAGCCGGCAAGCCCTTCTTTCCCGGCGTCTGCAGTAATGTACTATTGTGTTATTCATCATGACCCTATTATCATACTGTTGCGTTTTACTTTTAATACCTTTATTACTATACTTGGCTACTTGGCTTCCAAAGTAATCCAAAGACCCTACAAACGACGCAACAAAACTTGTAAGTATGTACTACTTATTATGTCTTAACAATTCACAATATAACTGTGATTGCACCAAGTATGTTGCTAATGTTGCTATGAATGTATGAGGTTATGGGATGCCTTATTCAACCTGAGCAGTGAGTGGTAGTGCATAATGTTAATAACCAGCCAGCTGGGTACCTGCTGGCTTCGCTCAGGGAGTTGATATGAGATTGTGTGGTAGTTAGAATAAAAGGATAAACTTTAAAATATAAGAGGTACAAAATTTTAATTGAAAATATATTCTAACTAAAATACTTGTATTACAATACTTATAGGCAACATTTTTCATTTTGTAATCCCGGTTATGTATATTTTTTCGACTTGAGCGGCTTCTATAGGTGTGTTTCCATTTTATTTTAGCTTCAGTGTTCCCAGTGACGAAACATTGGACTGATGATCAATTTTTATAAACGCCCACTTTTTATAGGGTTTCAGGACTCCGAAACAATATGGTGTTTTGTTTTAAAAATTGATGTCTTCTGTTTTTACGTTCCATGACAAAAGGTGAATAATCTTTGGATATGATATTGAAAGATGTTGAAAGCTAACGAAATTTCCTTTCAAACGATATACCACAATCCATAGTTCATTGCATAGAAACTACAATAATTTATTCCGAGCAACGCGATGAATTGATTCCAGTTTATTGCTCGCGAGTGTAGTACCTATCTGTGATCAAATCAAATGTTATGTTTATTAAATTTGGTTAAACTGTGTGAAAATATCGTATTCGATGGTGATATTAATATATATAAATACTCTTGAGGGCTCCGACGACAGTCGCAAAACAGACTAGGTACTTGTGCGGCTTGGCCAAGTATGATCTATATGGTTACTATATCCTACAAAAATAAACTCATGCTGTAGTAAAAAGTAAGTACAAAAAACCACGTTCTTAAGAACGTGTGTCAATGGTTTTTTGTTCGTTCTTTCGTTCATCACAGGGGTTTTCCCTAATAACTTGAAGAAAGCCATAGTGGTTTATAAATTAGGGAGTACTGAAACTCATATAACTATAGACCCGTATACCTTCTCCCAACATTTTCGAAAATTCTATAAAAAATACTACTCATTTACGTCCCGAAAAATTACTTGTTAAGCCATAATTAATAAGAATTCAGAAATGGCAAGTCTACCTCAAATGCGATGAATGAATATGTAGAATTTGTTGTCAAATCTCTTTTTTACTGTAGATATTTACATATACTTAGCAATCGTCATTTTTTGCCTCTTCTCTATATTGGACCACTGTGGGAGGAGGAGGGCGTAGAAGCTACCACAGATTGATTTTTAGATCTCTTTTAAAAAATTGCTTATGTTTAACTAATGCAAAGTATAATATTTAGTCATTATCATAATTAATAAGCAGGAATAAATAATTACAAAATTATTAACAGCAAGGTCTGTGTTGAGCCTGTTTGTAGAACTGCAAAGACATTTGGAATTTGGAATTTGCTCAACAGCGGTTTGAAACTTATTTAGGGCAGCGAAATCTTATAGTTAAAATAACACAAAAGTACAGTGATCCGACAGCGGTTCAGTATGGAGTTCCTCAGGGTAGAGTGCTGAGACCTCTGCTAGTCATACTTTATGTCAATGGGCTATGTGAACTGCTTGTCATTCAGTGTAAAATATTGGCATATGCGGATGATACAGTCCTGTTATTCTCTGGTAGCACTTGGGAAAATAGTTTTAAAATGCTGAAACAGTTATGTGAGAGTTTAAAAATGGCTGGGCTGATCCGACAGCGGTTCAGTATGGAGTTCCTCAGGGTAGAGTGCTGAGACCTCTGCTAGTCATACTTTATGTCAATGGGCTATGTGAACTGCTTGTCATTCAGTGTAAAATATTGGCATATGCGGATGATACAGTCCTGTTATTCTCTGGTAGCTCTTGGGAAAATAGTTTTAAAATGCTGAAACAGTTATGTGAGAGTTTAAAAATGGCTGGGCAGAAATTTACTCACACTGAATGTCACAATAACAAAGTATTTGAAATTTCACATAACAAACCCTCGTGATGCATTCACACTCCGCATGCACTCGTTTCCTGATTGTACAATAGACTGACTGTCTTAATATAGAATCTGTTAAATTACTTAGGAGTTATATTGGATGATACACTGAAAAAATAATTTATTTACCAATAACCAAAAGGTTTCTTAATAGTAAGCCCTAATTTAAAGACTCGCGAACTATGACTTACTAATAACAAAACCAGGTTCATTTAGTTGTGTTGAGATACTTGAAGCTTAACTATTTTTGTTATAATTAACGTTTTACTTTTTCTAAGCTAACTGTTTAATGTTAACAAACTGTTTTGTTATCATCAAAGTTTCAGTTAGGTTACCAATGTAACCCTAAGTTTGATTACAGGCTACAATGTGTTTGTCAGTATGTAACAAAATTGTTTGGTTATTTATTACCAAAAATTCAGTTAGGTAATTGGTAATCAAATCTTTGGTTACAGGCTACAATGTAGTTTGTGAGTGTAAAATATCAGGAACTTCTTGATATATCGCTGCTTTAAAAGAATAGGGACTTAATCCTTAATACGCCCCTATTGATTTTAACTGATATACGGCATTACCTACGAAGGAAGAAAGGATCCCCTTCGACAGCCACTTGAATCGAAGCATTTCAGGCAATGTCTCTTAACAGGGTTATATGTACATTCTTTTGAGTATTTCTGGTCGTTAGACATAGTTATTGCAGCTGTCGGTGAAGCGGTCTCGAAAAGAATTGTCAAGCTTAAAACTGACGCGGGATCAAAGTCAAAGTCAAAGAACTTTATTAGTGTAGATATTTACATATACTTAGCAAACGTCATTTTTTGCCTCTTCTCTACATTGGATCACTGTGGGAGAGGAAGGGCGTAGAATTTCCCACAGATTGATTTTTAGATCTCTTTTAAAAATAGGTTGTGCTTAACTTATACAAATATGAAAAATTTAATTGTTATGATTAATAAGCAGGAATAAATAATTACAAAATTATTAACAGCAAGGTCTGTGTTGAGCCAGATTAACCCCATACAGTCCTGTCATTTAAGTGATCTTGAACATTGTAATATCCCTTTTTCGACAACGTCGCTTTAACATGCTTTTTAAATTGCTCAAATGACAATTTCAAAATCTCCAGAGGTTTATTGTAGTAGAGAATGCACTAACCCTTGAAAGAATTGCTAACCTTCGCGAGTCTAAAACGGGGCGCACATAGTCTGTGATTATTTCTTAGGTTAACATTACAGCTATCGCTAAGTTTGGAAATTTTTGTAAGGTTCTTGCGTACATACATTATATTTTCGAAAATAAATTGACTAGCTACTGTGAGTATGCCAATTTCTTTAAAAAGCTCTCTTAAGGAGTCTGTTCGTTTTTAATTATAAATTGCTCAAATAGCTCTTTTCTGTAAAATAAAAATAGTTTGAATATCCGCTGCTTTCCCCCACAACAAGATACCATAGGACATCACACTATGAAAGTAACTAAAATATACTAGCCAAAATGTAGCCACATCCGTGCTTTGTCTGATGTTCCTAACAGGGTAAGCTGCAGAACTTAATTTACCTGCCAATTTATCTATGTGGGGTCCCCAGTGCAATTTGCTATCAATGGTTATTCCAAGAAACTTCGTATCATTTACTAATTCTAACGTGCTGTTGTCTAACACTAAACTGGTCTCAACTTGCCTGACATTTGGAAGTTAGAATTTGATACACTTGGTTTTACCAGCGTTTAACAATAAATTATTAACTGTGAATCAATTCAAGGTTAAAGACCATACACCATTAACATCATCAAAATCTCCTTTTTGTCTTTCAATTTTGATCACGATAAATATCGATTTGAAGACTACACGCTCGATATTTACTGGATTTATAGAAATCCTACGATTCGTATCACGATCCGTAGATACACTACGTGATACACTACTAGATTTAATCTTACCGGTCGATAAATATCGTGAGCCTAGATTAAAAGGCAGACCTGGTGTAGCAGGCCCCAAACAGCTGTTTTGAACAAGATCATCCATGGACGAGTTTGTCGCTGCTTTTATGGGAGAAGTGTTAGAGGAAGTCGCTATCGCTGTAGTTCTCTAAAAACTTTGAAAACACAAAACACTTGAAACACTGTTTTTTTAAATCATTCAACTATTTCGCAAGTAAATTATTATATTAAATTAGCCATTATGGTGCTTACAATTAATCATTTCAACGCGTTCACACTTAGATACGTATGTTAATTTATGATTTCAAAAATCTCGATTAAGTTAATATTATAATATATATGAACGGAATGTAGAATTCACAGATTATTCTTCAATGTATTGATTTATTAGACTTGAAATTTCGTTAGACTTCAATGTCGCATGTGAGCCGGAATACAGTTTTTGTCATGCATGTCTAATGCATTCCGTATTTCCGACAAAAACTGTATTCCGGCTCACATGCGAAAAATTACACAAATATTTCTGTTATAATTTAGTTAAGTAACTTAAGACGCATGCGACACATTTGCTAACGAGATGAGAATTGGCCCCTAGGACTACTTTTGTTAGGCGAGTTTGATCATAACTTTAGTCCTCATATTCATCGAAATCAACACTACGATAGATTCTGAAATGTGATCATAAATATTTAAAAAAGTGGTTGATGAATAATTAAATCAATATTAGGGGACAATCTTACACAAATCGAACTAGATACTAAGCTCAACAAGGCTTGTGTTATGGGTAGTAGACGACGATATATTTTAAAGAGATAAATACTTATGTAAGGACATAGAAAACAGACAAGACTAAGAAACAAATATTCATGCTCATCACACAAATATTTGCCATTCACCGGGATTCGAACTCAGGACCGTATAAAGACTACGACGATATTTAGAAAATAGTATCGCCGAATGTTACTACGTGATTTTAACACTCATCTGCTGCTTAGTGGTCCCGTCTCCGATCCCAAGACTACCTTGTCGCAGGGCTAAGCATACACTTACATACATACATACACAAACACTAACAATAGCTGTGAGTTCTGTGTGTGTATGTATATACAAACACAGAATTCACTGCCTTCGACGTAAATATTATTTATGAATATATATAATTTCCTTTTTTTGTATCTACCCATTCGCAAACAAGTATTTTTTTGTAATTCTGTTTTTAGACTGCAATTAGTTTGTAGATTATTCTCTAAATCTTAACTTATTGCGAGAAGGTCCATGACAAGTGCAGGAATTAATGTAAATTTTGTCCTATACATAAAACTAACCTAATTAGATGAAGAAAACCTGTAATTATAATTTTAAATAATCACTTGAACTTTGGAATGTGTGTTTCTACCTACTAAAAATATTTGTTCCTATCTCAAGCTAAATTAAGTGTTTTTTTGACCGATTCATCGTCTTTGTTCCAGATTCCGCTGTGTAGCGGCTGGATGCAGTGTTCGAAGGTAAAACTTTCCCTTTCGACGAAATTATAGTTTTGAGTGTGATCGTGCCTCGATACTCGAGTATATCCATCGTCTCACAAACTACAATAGGATAGATGGAAGTTATAATGAATGTGAGAGCTATTGTTTGATTTGAGAATACAGACAGAAGCATGAGCGTTCTTATTGTTATGTGCACAATAATAAAAAATCCAACAATACCACTTTACGAAATGAGGTTCTGTACCATATCAACCTATGCTGCATAGTTCTGTGTATTATTTCCTTGTATTATTTTTAGCCCAGGCTATTTGGAGTTTCACCTCAGAATGTGAGATAATAAGCTGCAAACATGCATAGACATCCTTCATTCCATTCATTTGGGCATCCACAATGTTGTCCCAATCTTCCCATCTTCCGAAGAAGATGACTTCAACAAGACAGCTGGCGTACACTGGAGGAGAAAAGCCTGCGACCATGAATTTTGGTAGAGTCCGGGGGAGGCCTATGCTGGAAGGCAAAATATCATTACTACTACAAGTACTTTATGTCATAAAACTAGTATTATTATTGTTAAATAAAGGCTAATGAAATTTTAATTGAAAAAAATGTCCCGAAAACCACAGTAAATCACGTCGTTATTAATTATTAAGGTCAAAAATGTAAATAAACTGTTTTCGCAAATATATTCCTTCCTATGGTTTCAATTATGAAGGCATGGCATGGCATTTACATAACATTCAAAATCTTGCCTCAAAAGTCACAATTTATCACCCCTTGTCTCACTTTATTCAACCTAGGTAACAAAACGGTTTTTGCAAATATCTCGCTTCCAGAAAGTTTCTGCTCTACAATTGTTATGTAATGCCATCATCATTGAAACCATAGAAAGCGAGATATTTGCCAAAACCGCTTTTTGGGCCTTTGATCTTGAATAACGTGAGAAGCGGACACGTGATTTACTGCGACTTTTGATTAAATATTTAGAATTTTATGCCCTGCAATTGCTAGGAAGGTGCTATCATCATTGAAACCATAGGAAGCGAAATATTTGCCAAAAACTGTTTTGTTACCTTTGAGCTTGAATAACGTGAGATGCGGACACGTGATTTATCGTGACTTTTGAGACAATATTTAGAATGTTAGGGGGGGGAAGTTACGAAGGGAGATATTTGCGAAAAACCTATTTTTGACACTTTTGACCTTGAATAACTAAGACGCCGCACGTGATTTATTATGACTTTTGGGACAACATTAAGGATGCCCAAATACACGGTTTATGCAATTTTCCAGCTTATTATCTCATATTCCAAGGTTGCCCCTCTTGCCAAACTTAACTTTCTTGCATTATTGCTGCTGTATAGAAAGAAGTACGGAGTGTTTAGGAACGAAGGACATTTTGGTCGAATACCTACCTATTTTACATAGCATTTTTCTTAAATAAATGGCGTAGGCGCCAGTTACCAATAGAATACTAATAATACTATGGAAGGTCGAAGGATGACAAGACATAATAACTGATTGACTTACAAGTTTACTTATTGATAAATAACACCTCATGTAGATAGAAGCTTGGTAATTTATTGTAAAAAAAATATATGGCTGCATCTGCTTGTTTTTAAAATAAAATATTCGTGTTTATCTAACAAAGCACGCAGTAGTCCGCTAATTTGTCCCTTTTGCTGCCTTTTTTCTACAATAAATTGACAAGCTGTGCCTTACTTATTTGTGGTAAACTGGAATAAATACTAAACCTATTCATACCGTAATTACACCCTAATTTAGAAATTAAGACTAGCTATACAACAGATAATTTGAAGGGTTCTCGAGGTCGTTGCACTATAGAACGGTTCACCCTAAGTATTCGACTGACCCTCATTTTTGCCTAACTGCCTGGGTGGCATCGACAAATTGATGCCATACATAACGAGCTTATCGAGACGGAAAATATTCTCCCAGAGACTAGAGCCCGGATGCACGATAACAAAAGTTTAACGGGCACTCAAAGTGACATGGCCAATATGACATAAGCGACACTTTGATTGAGCAGTGATCTGACTGTGCATTCGGCCGTCGCCGTGGATCTTAATCAGCAGTTAGTGTCTAGATATGGTAGTACGTATTGAAATACCTCTCTTTCCCTTGTCGTTCATAATCTGCCCTCCACCTAAGAATAAATAAAGCCCTATAATTGATCTTAGGATACAAACTAAACTTCCAAAGTAAATTCAATCAATCATTCGGCAAACCGAGTATTACACAATAATATCGATACACGGGGGTAATTATACCAAAATGGCTCTTGAATACCTGTGGCGCTATAGCGAGCTTGTACTCACTCGTATGTTTTAAATGGCAACAAATATAATAATCACCCAAAATATTTTTTTCCTACCCAAAAGTTGCAAAAAATATCAGGGAAAAATACTGCGGTAGCTTAGCTGAAGGGTAAAGGGGGTGAGCGAAGCGAAGCCCCCTTTATCCTTCGTGTTATGTTGAACGTAAGAACAACAAAAAATACTTAAAACATAAACTTAAGTACACAAAACATAAAAAGAAGTTTGGTGATATTTTATCCAAACACAATTTGGTGGACATTTATCCATTCTGGCAGTCACTACGAATTTATTGGTAGTAAAATAGGTGCGTTTTTGGTAATTGTTTAAACACAAGCCGTTTTAAATTAGCCCGTTTCGCTCACAATCACATAACTGAGCCCATGAATAAATGAAACCTATATTTATAGACGAATAGTGCTTAGTGGTTGGTTATTTAAATATACTGATATTTTCCTTTCATGCTGGAGCTGCACTGAATATGGATATCTCCCTGTGGAATTAAAATATATATATATTGATTCTTTATTATTAGGTATTTATCATTTATTTATTTATTGGTTTTAGGAAGCCAAACTGTCATATAATATATTAGACAATTTGAAATAACAGATAGCTAACGAGCTAAACAATTCTCCACCTAAATAAAAACTTAGATATAGCTAAATCACCCAGAATAAAGATTTTACAAAGTATGTTTAAAACGAAAAGAATTAAGAGAAAAATGTTACAGAATTACAAATAAAAAAAAATTACTCATTTGTGTCGGTCTGTATTGACGAGAAATTGCAGAGCAATCTTGCCACGGGTAGCATTAGCTTCTGAAAACGTCATTGTCAGCTAGATTAAATAAACATATTTTTTTTTATGAAGCAACCTTTCATTAGTCGTAATATGGAACGAATAATGAATAACAGCTGCCGCAATCACATTATTCTTAAAACTAAATATAGCGCCCTTACTCTCGTTATAAATACCACTGTTACAGATCACGAAGGTGTGTTCCCTTCCTTTAAATCTTAAAACGAACGATATACAAAGAGGGTCTTCAAAATGAATTAACAAATATCTATTAACGGCCTATTTACGGTAACAATGAGCCTAACCTTGCGATGGAATACTTAATAAACTCCATACAAACGACTCTCGATAAAAACACAATAGTCACAAACTATCGAGACGAGAAATAATGTCCTCCGACCATAAATACTAACTCATTTGCTCTGCTAGACACTGATAAGGAAAAAGTTAATAACATAATAACTGGTTTTAAAATTAATCGCACATCAATAATACTGATTTGCACAGCAAAAAAGGATTAACAAAACACTTTATGTTTCAAATATTTTATGTGAACTTAAGTTTATGTTTTAAGTATTTTTTGTTGTTCTTACATGTTCAACCTAACACGAAGGATAAAGGGGGCTTAACTTCGCTCACCACCTTTGCCCTTCACCTAAGCTGCCGCAGCATTTGCCCCTGATATTTGCTGTGAAAATCAGTATTTTTCATGTGCAGTTTAATATTTTCTTTTTAAAATTAGCTCCTGGGACAAGATTCCAAACGAACTTCTTAAGAAAGTCTTGTTGCCACATTCCCGAATTGTTTGAAACAATCCTTATTACACCCGATACCTAAGAATCTCAATCTCCGCAATTCTTGAAAATATTATTTATTACCCTTCTCGCTCACCCTCACATTCGTCATTCTATCGGCAGTAAATACCTGGAATTTTTGCTGTTGAAGGTTTAAATAAAATGTAGATGTATTTATCCCAAGCTACTAAACCGGTTTATTCGCAAATATTAAAATATACTTAGCTGCAGATACTATTTAATTTTGTTGAAAAATTGGTTGTATGACAATGAAAATAATAACCTACTCCTGGGAATATGTGGTGCTCAACTGAAGTTATTTGAAGACTACCTTTACGGACGTCAATAATATGTCATGATTGATAATACTATTAGCTCTGACCTACCTGTGCAGATGGGTGTTCCACAGGGCAGTATTCTGGGACCAGTCCTATTTTTCATTTACATAAACGATCTGCTCAAAATAAGCCCTGCCCACGACAAGATTATATCATATTCAATTTTTAATGATTTTCGTTGTACTTATATGTCGATATTTACCTCCAAATATCTCGGTAAAGTGACACTTTGGGGTACCAGGTTACTTGACTTTTTTTTTTCGTCCATGTGTTCTCTACCCATACATACAAAATACAAAATGGTGGCGGGTCTGTATGCCAGCTTAAATATAAAAAAGTTCGAACCTCTTTCTATTCTATAAATACATAACCCTAAAACTTAAGAAATCTAGTACCAGACCAATCCGACGAGCCCAAACTCGATAGGGTTGTTTTGTTTTATCACAGAGTTCCAAGATCACTTTCCGGCTCCATCATCAGATCAGCTCCATGTCGAAAAAATATAGCATTGTCATCCGTTTTACACATGCATCCAATATTTCAGCTTTATCGGAAACCGAGAAGTGGTTCAAATTTAAATTGCAAGATTTGCAAGAACCCCGGACAGTCGGAACTAAATTAAAAGCTTATAAAAACGCATAACATATTAGTGTCACATCTTTTTCCATAGGGTTGGCTTTTTTGTCTTAGTAGTATCTAACTTAATTCCAATATTAACTACCCTTGCAGTCAGTTACCTATAATATATATTACTCCCTCATACCAGACGCAGTACCGTGTGGGTGCCAATGATTGAGGTATAGTAATATCGGGAGAATATCTTTTATAAGCTAATACAGCCATAATGAAGCTTAAATTTCCACCTCGCCCCAAACCTCAGTGCTGTCACGTAACCAGGATCCCTCGAACCTTTTCAAAACTTCACATTTCTGAAGTTAAAAACTTGCTCAAAAGATCGACAAAGTTGCCAGCGTGCGACCAAAGCGGATTACTCTTTGGAGACGCGACAAGCAGACTAGTATACCTACCTACCCAGTGCTTGTAGCCACCAACTGCTTATTACAGTGGAACTACAGAGAGAATGCTGGTTTCACATACATTTTTCCGCTATATGAAATACGTGTAGCCCAAGCCTTCGTTCTGTGGAAAAAGAAATCTTTCTTCCCCACAAAGAAACGAAACTCTTTTCGTCATCGTCTCCTTTGCTTACAAAACATAATTTTTTTCCATAGAGATATGATGGCAGGTGTTATCATAATCTATGTAATCAAATAATCTTAGAATAATGTGATGATTCATAGAATTCTAATACGTGCCCCCACAAACGCATCGGAAAGGTTGATCTTATTGACAGGGGATGAAATTAGTTCATGTCATCAAGATAATCACTTCGCAATCTATTTACGCTGCAATGATAGGTAAATGTTGCAATTGGCGGGAAAGAAAAAACGTGGCGGACCTTTTCGACGGCATTTTGAAGAGCACATTCCGTCTATGAGTTTCATTATATTCTCCAGAACTTTGGTAAAAAGTTTTGGCGAGAGAGTGTCCCTCTATCGGACATCCCGGTCAATATACACAGAGTCGGTGATTCTATGCGCGGAACGCTCTGCTCAACCTTGCCAAACGCCTTCTCATAAGCGAAGTGAAGCACAAGGGCTCGTCGTTAAAGTTCGTTGTATTGTCTGCATTTTTCCACCAGCTGCTTGACCGCATGGATGTGGTCAAAAGTCTACATCCACTCCGGAACCGGAAGCCAGCTTGTTGATTTATTTATTTACGGACAACCAGTTGTTGTTACTTTGTTTCATATACAATCACAAATTCTTACAATGTTTTCGATTTAAATGCACAACATTTTAAGGTGCCATAGCATGCACGAAATTAGTTCACTTACAGTAAAAAACACATTTTCTAGATTAAGTTTAAACTAATAATAAAAACAGATTATGGCAGAAGAGAATAGCCATGCAAAATAAAAAATGCCATAGAGTCAATAATTCATCGATGCAAAAGTGCTTTATTTAATCGTGCCCTAAATGAACGAAAAGTTTTGTGTAACTAAAAGGTGAAGGCAAGATGTCTCAAAAAATTCTTCTGCAGGCGTTCTATTCTAAGTTTGTGTATATTATATTGAGTTGACCAGACAACAATGCATAATCTAGGTTGCTGCGTACGTAACAATTGTAGATAGCGATTTTCGTGGCCGGGTTGCGATACTTTAGGCCATTTCTAGTGACAAAACCTTACATTTTTAAAGCATGTTTGTTTGATAATGTTATTCTATGTGGGGTAACAATGTAAGTTTTAAATCGAAAATAACAACTAGATCTCTTACTTCTGCCCATACTTGGAGATGTACGCCATCAATGTGATACTCAATCAATCAATCAATCAAATATCTTTTTTACTGTAGATATTTACATATACTTAGTAATCGTCATTTTTTGCCTTTTCTCTACATTGGACCACTGTGGGAATGGAAGGGCGCAGAAACACATACAGATTGATTTTTAGATCTCTTTTTAAAATTGGTTGTGCTTAACTAATTCAAATAGTGCAATATTAATTGTTATTGTTAATAAGCAGGAATAATTAAATACAAAATTATTAACAGCAAGGTTAACCAAGCCAGATTAACCCCATACATTCTCGTCATTTAAGTAATCTTGAACATTATAATATTCCTTTTTTACAAAGTCGCTTTACTGGATCTTTGTAATATTACGGCTACTTGTGAATGTGATAGCGTGACATTTAATTGCATTCAATGACATTTTGTTGGTGGCAAACCAACAAGATATTGCATCAAGGTATTCTTGAAGCGCATCGCCATCCCCAGGACTTTTTATAATTCTACATCTGTATGTGACGTCGCTGTTTCTGGTTCCCACGACACCAGGTATCCTAGTGTGGGGCCAAAATCAATGTATGTGCCTGTATGTAAATATTTACATTTATATCGTCAGATCGTCAGGAAAGAGGTATGGACTGCTATGTCTTACTAAGTCATTTATGAATACATTAAAAAGCCAGGGGACCGAAGTGAGAACCTTGGGGGACTCCAGAGCTTGCTGTATTTTGTTCAGATTTAAAGCCCTTTACAATCATATACTGCGTTCTGTCTGATAGATAAGTCCGAAACCATTCAAGTTTATTAAATGATTACCAAATGATTCTAGTTCATTAAACTTCAAACTTCAATATTTTTTTTCAAAATAAACTCTTACGAACACATTTTGAACGTCATTTGAATCTATAATGCAAGACAAAGTTCTACCGCTTCGGAACGTGTTACGGTAGCGGAGAAGAAGCGGCTCAAGAAACTCGTACACAGCAACACGGCCAACTTTTATTTTCTATATGTTTTTTTTTTTCAAAATAGGTCTTGTGTTACAAACGTGTGCGTGGTTCTTGATCTGTGCTGGAAAATCAGAGCTCCATCCATACCTCTTTGTCATAAATGTAATCATCTAACCTACAATATGCCTTATAACATAATGTTTTTTTAACAATGCCTTTAAATTTCTTCTCTGCAAAAATTTATTATCTCTTCAGGTATTTTGTTATAGTATTGTAAACTTAGACCCACAGATGAAGTTCTAACTTTAGCTCGTCTATACTTAGTCGGTTCTTAAGTTCTGTCACAAGGTTTTTGATAGATAAAACTCAGCAATAAACTTTTTCTTATTCGTATTATACATGATTAAAAAGCTTATTTTATACGAATCAAATTGCAATACAATACATTTTGTACGATTATCGCAATATGAAAAAAAAACCTTATAACTTGAGACAATCGCGAACCCAAAACACGCCGCAACTGACAAAAATACCACTTACCACAAATTTAATAAAAAAACAGTGTTCCAGATAACCAACAAGCTTTTTTTTATTTATTCTGAAACCTCGATTTTAGACCATGCTTAACAACTAGCATTTGATTTTCTGTTAGCTTTCAGTTCCAACTGCTCCCAAAGAGAACTTTACGTACTTTTTACGTTTTCAGAAAAACGTATAAAAATGATCTTGTGGGCAACAAGTACACTACGTAAAATGTGAATATGAAAATTAGTTTTACCCAGACTTAGTTATCTTATGCTTTAAAATGAAGGTAACGGGTTCAGGGAGGGTTCTGACTAAAATCTCACGTAAGTTTGAAAGGTTTTAAGAGTCATGGAAAAAAGATAAAGTGAATCACGTCCGTATTTTTGATTGGGTAAAAAAGTGCAAAATCTCTGAAGAAACTAGCATTTGTGAAATATGGCTTTAAGCATTTAAATCCAATAATCGTTCTAATTTATCAGTATTTAATTAGCTATCAAACCATATATAGTATTAAATAAAATAAAACTTGGTATTATTTACTATGCGGCAAAATATTTGTGACAGAACTTATGGACCGACTATGTATATATGTCGCTTGTGCTTGTCAACATTTTTAGTGAAGCTATTTATGTTCTTCCTAAAGTACATGATATTTTCATTAATATATTGACACGGTACAGTCTTGATACTAACTTTTTTGAACAGTTCCCTCAGAAAGTCACGACTGCGGAGGTTATAAATTGCCCTTTTTCGTATAACAAAAATTGAGTCAACAATTGAGACATGATGCTGTGGAAATAACGTAAGTAAACAAGTCTCTCTCTCGCCGTAGCTACATCCGCCAGCTGTATGATTTGTCTCACAGCATATGTAGCAGAACTTAGTGTTACCGATAAAGATGTTATGTGAGGGATTCAATGTAGTTTCGTTCGATTCAAGTGTGATCCCCAGGAAAACTATACTATCCGTAAACTCAAACTTTTCATTATTTAATATAAGATCATTTTTCAAGGCATTAATATTAGGCAAAGTGAATTTTATACATTTAGTTTTTTTCGCACTAAGCACTAGAATGTTAACAATAAACCAATTATGAAGTTGTTGAAGAGCGTTGTTATAATATCAAAATTCTGTAAATTTCAATCTACTTTAAATAAAAGAGATGTATTATGTCAACACAATCTTTGACAACCTGCAAGGCAAATCATTAACAAAGACCAAAAATAAGAAAGGACATTGAGGCACACTAATTTTCACGCGAGATCCTACTGATTTGGTTCTGTTAATCTGAACCTTATGAATTCTATTATCCAAATAAGAACTCAAAAGTTTCAGAGCTTTATTTGTATACCTTAGTGTACCAATTGTAACAGTAAAGTTTCATGATAATTTAATAAGATCATGTCTCATACCGTGTTGAAAATCTTGGAAAAATCCATGTTTATAGTACTAATTAACATGCCTGTATCAACTGCAGTTACTAATTAATTAAGGTCGTTTTATTATCTGCATTTTTCCACCAGCTGCTTGACCGCATGGATGTGGTCCAAAGTCGATATCTACTTCGGAAGCCAGCTGGTTCCTGAGGATAGTGACTGCTGCAGTCGATGCTACTCACGTGTGACATAATACCTCTATGTCACACGTGAGTAGCATCGGCTGCAACAGTCTGTATGTACGAGCCTGAGGGATCTCTTCAAGCATGAGCCACATACTCTACGTCTACGCCTCTGGAGTCTGGAAACTCTGAAACCTCCGGATCATTAGAAACTTACGTGAACAAATCCGCTTATAAAAAGTAAATTATTTATTTATATTTATCCTCAAACACTTGTTATTAAATTGTGCATTACCTACATACATTTCTAAAAGCTTGAGGAAAACTCAGACTATGATCTTAACCACTTCTTGCCTTTATTTTGTTTCCAATTCTGTTTTGCTCAATTTAACCTGTAGCCTTTTCTATCATGTAATTTTAACAGCTTAACTGAAAACACTTATATTGGAGACAAAAACACAATGCACAATTCGTGTCTACAACAAGATCCGCGGGGAGAGACTGGTGTCGCAAGGACTTCGTCAGAGTATTATGAAGCATGTATTACGAGTATTATACAAGAAGTACCTTCATCATCGATTTCCCTTACAGAGAGAGGGTATAACAACCCCTTGCATGAGATGAAACTTACGGGTTTTCAAGTAAGTTTCAGGTAAGAGTTTAGTTAATGCGTAGTCTTGGACCGGCAGCATATTCATCAGATATTTGTGCTTCTGGATAAAGCAAACGCAAAAGACAATCGATAATATGCTATATCGGTAAACTGACATGATTTACAAATATATAAGTTATACCTTTATTCAAAGTACATCAGACCCCACCAATTTTAGATCCATATCGATACTACCAACGCTTAGCAAAATATTTGAAAAACTCATACTTAATCAATTGCAAAGTCATTTTTATCTCAATAATTTTATTCATATTGCTCAGTTTGGTTTCACAAAGGGTCGTTCAACAGCCGATGCTGGTGTTGAACTAATCGACAATATTTTTGATGCCTGGGAAGACGCAATGGATGCAATAGGTGTCTTCTGCGATCTATCCAAGGCTTTTGATTGCGTCCATCATGACACTCTTGTCAGGAAGTTACGCCATTATGGTGTAAAAGATCAGGCACTTGGCCTTCTGGAGTCATATCTAACAGATAGGGTTCAGATGGTCGATGTTAATGGGAAAAGATCACCTGGGTCTTCAATAAGTATGGGCGTACCGCAAGGTTCAATTCTTGGTTCTTTCTTGTTTTTAGTATATATTAATGATTTACCTTACCTTGTTAAAGCAAAACATGGGTAAGTATTGTTTGCCGATGATACTTCTTTGATATATAAAGTTAAAAGACAGCAATCAAATTATGCCGAGGTAAACAATGCTATCTCTAGTATAGTGAACTGGTTTACTGTTAACAATTTATTACTTAATGAAAAGAAAACTAAATGTATTAAATTCGTGTTACCCAATGTGAACCCGGTAACTACAGACATATTTATAAAATGACAGAGATTGGACCTTGTGCAGTCGACTGTCTTTTTGGGCATTACTTTAGACGCCAAACTACAATGGGATCCTCATATAAATAAATTGTCGAACAGACAGAGTTCGGCAGCGTTCGCAGTTAAAAAAATTAGAGCTCTTACCGACGTAGACACCGCTAGACTAGTCTACTTTAGTTACTTTCATAGTCTAATGACCTATGGTATTTTATTGTGGGGTCACGCTGCGAATGCTAATAGTATATTTATTCTGCAGAAACGGGCTGTTCGTGCAATTTATAGATTAGGGCCTAGAGTGTCACTGAGGGAAAAGTTTAAAGAAATCAATATTCTGAAATTTTGTGTCTCAATATATCTATGACAATCTTGTGTATGTAAATAGAAATATAACTAATTTTCAGAAGTACAGTGATATACACAATTTTAATTCTAGAAATAAAGACAAGTTGGTTGCTTATGTAAGCCGACTACATAAAATTAGTAATTCTTTTAAAGGCAATTGTATACGCTATTACAATAAGGTCCCTACTGATATTAAAAACTTACCTTTAGACAAGTTTAAAATAATAATAAAACAGAAATTGTATAAAAAAGGTTACTATAGGATATCTGATTACTTAGAGGACAGATGTCCATGGGAATAGATTGTTTGAGTAACAGGCTGTTTCGATATATAATTAGCATTCATTCGTAATTCGTAATTTCTTTATTGTACTAAACAAAACAGACATACAGATAACTTATGATAGAAAAAACATGTACAAAGGCGAGCTTATCTCTAAAAAGAGATTTCTTCCAGCAAACCATGTTGGATAGGAGACGGAGATGACAGGTAAGGGAAAGTTCATTTTGTAATTTGACAATATTTTATTTAAAAAAGGAAACGCAAAAGATGCGACGACTGTGGAGTTTCTTCGGTGAGCTCTTCTCCACAGATTCCGCCATTGTGTTAGTGAACTCACCCAAAAAAATTTAATGATGGATCTAAGTGATGTAACAACATCCTATGGAAATAAATGATTTTTGATTTGATTTGATTTGATTAAATTGGTAATTTTTTTACTGTTTTTAGATTTTCTACATTTTGATCAGATTAATTTTAATTATTTAAGGTTGTCTAATTTTATATTCGAAATTCTCTGGTGTGAATGATTTAAGTTTAAATCTTGAAATTTTCAGCATTAATCATCATAAATATATTAGTTATTTTAGAATTACTTAATAGTTTATTACTTCCAAAACACTCAGGTTCAATATGCAGTAGACCAGCACCGGATATTGTTAATTCAGTTAGCTTGTTTCTACAGTGTACTGAATGCTTAGTGGGCTCAGATTGGATAAAAATCCACTTGTAAATGCGTAAAGTGTGCCAAATGTCTATATATCCGAACAGATATTACTGGTTACACTGTTTAGGCATATAAGTGATAGCTTTTTTCATACTTTCAGTTTTACAGAATGGATATCCTATTATACTGCAGATTTCTGTTTCATCACACATAAATGGCTTTATTTTTCTGAAGGTTTTCTAGTGTTGTGTATACGGTTTTGTCTTTACTTTACGCTCTAAATGATTTCTCAGACAAAATCATAGAATAAGTGTTTCACTTGTTTGTGTTACTGTGTGAGTAAGTTCTCTAAATGAATCATAATCACAAAAATAAATAAAAAGTAGGATATCAATTTCTGAAAGACTTATCAATAAATGTATGTTACTCAGATGTAACTCGATGAGGAAATCCTTATATTTAGACATTAAATTAACATGTTTATAATAATTTACATATAATGCTATACAGCTGTTTAGAAGTACTTATTTACTTGTAAACTATTCAGAGTTTTATCAATTTGATTTTCAAATGCAAGTTTATTCATAATTTTGAAAAGATTATTTATGGTATGGGTTAAATTCTCGAGAGTGGCATTCTATATAGCTTCATTTCTATTAAGTTCATACAGGGATCGGTTAAGATTTGAAATTGCTGATTGCGGTACAATAACGCTGTTTATTAGAGAATTTGAAGGTTTATTATCATTAAATAAATAATAAATAAATAAATAATACCTTGGACTGAAAATGGGTGCCCCAAATAATAGGTGTTTAGTTTTATCTGAAGATATTTAATTCGGTTTGTACAAGGTATTCGCAGCTCGGGCTCTAATGCGAGAATGGTGGTTAAATCGAGTTGAACGGAATTTATAAGATATGGTTAATTAGCGCCATCTAGCCTTTATTAGTCGAACCACCTCTAAAGGTATTGATTTAGGGTATAGTTGTGGGTGAGGTGGTTCGTACTATGGAAGACTAGATGGCGCTGTACATTGATGCTATGATGTCATTTTGACATACTCCAGAGCGCCTAAACTCTACTAGGTATACAAATATAACTGTAATTTATGAATGTGACTAGCTAATTTATTAATAGATTTATGTATACTCCTAGCGTTCTGTTTTAGTTACCTACCTAGAAAGATTCTAGATCTTATGAAGAAAACACAAGAGAAGTATTTTTTTATTAAGTAGGCAGTAATTAATTATATAGTCCCTGTCTACCTATACTGATTACTTAGAACTAATAGTCGGTATCTGACAGAGAAATAGGTAAGGGGCAAATATTATTGAAGGCTCGTTTGATAAGGCCTTTTGTTGTTTGGATGACGGCGACCCTCGTTTCGCCATCTTGACCGTCTTGTGTCTTCGCGATGCGTCCCAACTTCCACTGGCAGGGTGGTAAGCGATCGTCCTTCACCAGCACGATTGAGCCGACGGTGAGGTTAGGTCCCTTTGTGCTCCTCCACTTGCACCTCTGCTGTAGGAGACCCAGGTACTCTCGAGACCACCGCTTCCAGAAGTCCTGTTGTATCTGTTGGAGTTGTTGGAAGTGATTTAACTTATTCCTTGATACATCTTGGTATTCGTAGTCCGCCAGAGACGTGTACGATCTACCGATCAGAAAGTGAGCTGGCGTAAGAATGGGAAAATCATCATTATTAGCATTAGGTATGGGACACAATGGGCGCGAGTTTAATATTGCCTCAATTTGAGTAAGAACCGTAGAGAGTTCTTCAAATGTTAATAAGGCTTGACTTAATACCCTCTTAAGATGAAGCTTACAGCTGCCAATTGCAGCTTCATGTAGGCCGCCTAGATGCGGGCTGTAGGGGGGTAAGAATTTCCAGGAAATACCTTCGTTTGCAAGGAAGTTGGTAAGTTCGCTAAAATTTTCGTTTAGGTATCTGTATAGTTCTACTAAATCATTATTTGCTCCACGGAATGTGGTCGAGTTGTCACTTACCATTTGACTTGGTTTACCTCTTCTGCATATGAATCGCCGGAAGGCGGCAATAAAGGCTTGTGATTCTAAACCTGAAACCAACTCAATGTGAACTGCCCTTGTCGATGAGCAAACAAACATAGCTATCCAACATTTGTAAGACTTGAAACCACGCCCCCTTCTATCTCGAATTGAATAGGGCCCAGCATAATCACAAAATGTTGTGTGGAATGGCGGTGAAGGAGTAGTTCTTATTGTAGGTAGTTGATGAATCGCAGAGTATAGGCAAACACTCGCGATAATTTTTTGTCGTTTGAATATTTATGAAACAATTTATCTATGAAATTATTCTCGATGTTTGTTGGGTTAACTAAGGATATAGTTTGTTCTGTGTCCTTTGTTTGTATTTGTGTGTTAGTTTGATTGTGCAGAGGCCACTGCGCCGTTTGACCAGATAGCCAGGCGGGACCCGACCACCACAGATTGCTTTTTCTTAATATATGAGGTTGAATTCCTCTCGATATAATGTCAGCTGGATTTTCAGCCGAACACACCCAATGCCAGTCTTCGATCTTGGTTAATCTCTGAATTTCCGCTACTCTGTTACTGATGAAAGTACCTAGTTTAGGTGGCGGTGTTTTTATCCACGCCAATACCACCTGTGAGTCAGACCATAGGTATATTTTACTGACTCGTTTGGCAAGGTTATTGCCTTGTGATTCCATTACTTGTGATAACAATACCGCTGCGCGTAATTCTAAGCGGGGTATTGTTTCCTCTCTAGCAATTCTAGACTTTGTGCATAACAAATGCACCTGTATATTACCTAAATTATCAATGGAACGTAAATAAATTGCAATTCCGTAACATGTTTTTGAACTATCTGCAAACCCATGCAGTTCTAGTGTTACGTAATTGTTTATGATTGTGCGTCTCGGTATGGATAGATTGTTTAAAGAAAATAGACTCCTATAGTAAGATATCCATTCTCTTGTTAAAGCGGGCGATAGGGTTTCGTCCCATGAAGTTTTATCCTGCCATAGTTTTTTAATAAAACATTTAGCTGTCACTAAAACGGGACTAATTAAGCCCGTAGGATCATAGATAGCTGAAATTATAGACAGGACCTTTCTTTTCGTAAGTCGATCTGGCATTGGTTGTTCTTTGAATGAGAATTGTAAACAATCTGTGTGGCTGCACCATGTGATACCTAATAGTTTGTGTGTGTTATTTCCGCTCTCGGTCGGATTTGTTGAGTCGGTGTTACATACCTTTTTTAATATGGTTTTTGAGTTCGACTTCCATTTTCGTAGATTGAAGCAGGCTGTACGCAGGATGGCCGCTACTTGCGTTGCTGTCTCGATTAGCGCTGCTTCGTCGTCGCCTCCATAGATCCAGTCATCGTAGTAGAATGAACCTTTTATTGCTTCGGCTGCTGTAGGGTATTTACCTTCGAATTCGGTTGCTAGCTGCAGTAGGCATCTCGTGGCTATGTAGGGGGCCGCCTTCAAGCCAAAACTGAGAGTAGTTAATGTGTAGGTACGTAGAGGATCGGTTGAGTTTTCCCTCCATAGTATATTTTGTAGGTTTTGTTGTGATTGATCAATATTGACCTGGCAAAACATTTTCTGTATATCTGCATTTACTACAAATTTGTAAGTTCTAAATCTTACTAGTATATTGATTAGGCTATCTTGAAATATCGTACCCTTATATTGAATATCGTTAAGCGATTTTCCAGTGTCTGTTGGACATGATGCGTCAAAGACAACCCTCACTGGGGTTGATAATTTTTCGATATTAATTACCGCGTGATGCGGTAAGTAGACTTGGGGTCCTACATTGGAGTATTCCATCTCTTTCATGCGGCCCGCTTGTTGGAAATCTCTCATGAATTGGACGTATTGTTTTTTATATTCTGAATTTTTACTAAATTTGTTTTCTAATGACAGAAATCTCTTATAGGCAATGTGTCTTGATCTACCTAAACTTGAAGCAGGTTCTTTTAGAGGTATTTTTACGACAAACTTTCCCTCAGAATCTCGATTATGCGTCTTAAAGACACTTTCGCACTCCGTGATATCATCATTGGAAAGTGTGGAATTTTCCTCAGTTTCGAAAATGCTTCTCATTTGTTGTTGAATGAAATGACATCTAGTTTGCTGGCGTACTGGCCCCGTCGTCGAGCCAGTCACGATCCAGCCCAATTTGGTTTTTTGCAAAGTCGGTAAGTTAGTTCCTAATTCGTGTCGGTTTACGCACAATAGGTCATAGAATTTTTCGGCGCCCAGTATCATGTCGATTTCGCCGGCTGAATTGAATCCATCATCAGCCAGTCGGAATCGTTTAGGTATGATAAGATTTCCTATATCATAGTTAGGTAGGTTGCAGATTGTAGGTACAATATAGCAAGATAGATCCACAGAAAATGGTTCGGTTCTAGAGTGAATAATAACGTTACAATAGTGTTTAACGTTTATTATTGTGTTGCTGATACCCATGACATCGGTATCTGTGTTGTGTACAGGTAGGTTTAGTTTTTTGTGTGCCCTTTCTGTTATGTAGCACGATTGCGAGCCGGAATCCAATAGGATTCTCATGCTTTGTTGTTTGTTTTCGTGATCGGTTATGTTTACTACAGCTGTAGATAAGAAAACATGCTTGTTTTGCATCGGCTGTGAACAAGCATTGTCATTTGACGTGTTGATTTGCTTAATATGCAAGTTTATAGATTGATTTTCGGATGTAGATTGTTGTTGTGGGGTGTATAGCGTCATAGGACGAGATACGCTCGGTTGTGTAGGTAATCGCTCGGGATTATAGGTAGGACGAGATGTGTTCGGTTGTGTAGGTAATCGCTCGGGATTATAAATAGATTGCTCGTTCGCTGGAGTAGGTATAGTAGGTATGTGTAACAAAGTATGATGTTTACCTGAACACTTGGTACACTTGCTGGCTCGGCAGTTCGGCACCGCGTGATTCGATCTCAGGCAGTTAGTGCAGAGTCGTAACCTCTTCGCAGCTCGGCTGCGAGCTATAGGGCTAAGGGCTAGGAACTGTGTACACTGATTTAGGTAGTGGGTGCCCTTGCAAAAAGGGCAGTGATTATGCTGGGTAGTAGGTGGTTTTGTTACCTTGTTAGCTTCCGGATTGTTGCGGGACGTGGTTATCATCGCCTTTTCAGTTGTATTACTCGAATTCCGGTTTGTATTTTCAACAGCTTGGTTGCTGCTCATCGACTCCAAAAGGTCAGCTCGGGACCTCAAAAAAGTCTTGAAATCCTGTAATGTAGGAAGTTCACGTGAGTTGGATTTTTCTTCCCATTTTAGTTGTAGTGACTTTTCTAGCTTGCTAGATAAAAAGAAAATTATCAATATATCCCAGTTTTCGGTTGCTATATTTAAGCTTCTTAGGGTTCTAAGGTGTTTCGATATGTTATCACCCATGCCCCTTAGTGCCATTGGATTCGATTGTACGCTATCGATGCCGAAAAGCGCTCGCAAATGATTGTAGACCAATACTTTTGGGTTATTATAGCGTTCGCAAAGTAATTGCCATGCTATGCTGTACCCTTCCTCCGAATATTCCAGCGCTCCTATAACTTCCAAAGCACTGCCCTTTAGACAACTTCTCAAATATTTATATTTTTGTATGGGCTTCAGGTTACCCTGATTTATAAGTGCGTCGAAAGTATCTCGGAATTCGATCCACTGTGTAATGTCTCCATTAAATGAGGGTAGGCTAATATCTGGGTACCTAATGGAATCGCTAGCATCTGAGCTATGTTTGCAATGATGTGTAGGTTCTTGTAAGTCGGTCTGGTCTGTCGCTTTTTGATTTAAAGTGCCTTTGGCTTTAGCTATGTATTGATAATACTGAGATTCGAAGGAGTCTCTTTCGAGTAACTGCTTGTCAATATCTGAGCAGAGGGTTTCGATATTACTTTGTATTTTATCAAACTGTAAAAACTCGAGTTGCATTTTGTCTGTGCGCAGCCCAAGCTCGATTATTTGTTCGGCAGTCATCGTTTCGGGTTTTATGGATGCTATAAATTTGACAAATAGGGTCATTTTCCCCTTTATAATCCCTCGCTTTCTTATTAGTTCTGATATGCTCTCAGGTTTAGATTTCTCTACGGTTGCCACGTCGTTATTGGGCATTTTAGCTAATGGGAATATTTAGATAGATAGATATAGATAGATATTGTTTGATAGGTAGATTAACGACGAATTTCCTCAGAGTCTCGTTTGTGCGTCATACAGACACTATCGCGTTCCTTGATATCATCATATGGAAATGTCGAAATTTACCAATAATTTACCTACTAATAACGGTGTATAGATAAAATAAATGGGGGGGAAATTTTGTGCCAACTCACGTGATCGGTAGATACTTATGTTTTTATGTCTCTCGTCTCTGGCGCGCCTTTCGTCCAACAGCAGGGGCGGCTCCTCGGCTTCCGACGGGTCTCGAGTCCAGTCTCGGCTGGACGCTCCACCGGGCTCCGGATATGCTGCTCCTTGTACGTCCGTTGGGTTTCGGCTGCTCGGTGATTTGATTCTCGGCTGATGGTCTTCAGATGTTGGGGGGCACACGCGGGACGCACGTGGTGATGTCTTAGTGTGTTTTCCTGGGGTTTCGCCTTGCAGGATCACTTTCTTCGACGCCTCGTGGTCGCTTTTACTTGTTCTAATGCAGGAACGAATTTCAGACGGCTGTTGAAACGAATACGCGGCAATAACGCGGCAATACGCAAGATGGCTGCGACCATGTGCTCGCGCCTTTGTCCTTGTCGCGGGCGGCGCGGCGGCGTATTTGCAGGTTTCTTCCGTCCAATTTCTTCACTGCGTTATTTCGAACGTCGGGGTCACCATGAAAATGGGTGCCCCAAATAATAGGTGTTTAGTTTTATCTGAAGATATTTAATTCGGTTTGTACAAGGTATTCGCAGCTCGGGCTCTAATGCGAGAATGGTGGTTAAATCGAGTTGAACGGAATTTATAAGATATGGTTAATTAGCGCCATCTAGCCTTTATTAGTCGAACCACCTCTAAAGGTATTGATTTAGGGTATAGTTGTGGGTGAGGTGGTTCGTACTATGGAAGACTAGATGGCGCTGTACATTGATGCTATGATGTCATTTTGACATGGACACTATTTACACACATTGATCTAGCCCCAAACTAGGATTCCCTTTATCTTGGGTACTAGACAACGATACACATACTTGTAAAGATAAATATTATACTAAGATAGATAAACAACCATGACTAGGTACAAACATCCGTTCTCATCAAACAAATATTTGCCCCCACCGGGACTCGAACCCGGGACCCTTGGCTTTGTAGGCAGCGTCACTGCCGTCTCGGCCATTCGGGTCGTCGGTTCATTATCATAAAGAACTTGAATAGCATATATGCATTGTTTAGCGTCATCCTCACTTGGCGTGCCAAAAATTGTGTATTTAAACACATTTAGCAATTTCCGTAACGTTTACGCAAATCACTTTTCACGGATATTAGATAATGGAATGAAAGTGGATCGAAACGATACACTTTTGTGAATAGAAAGTAATAAATTTTTCCTTTATTTTTTTAACGTATCTAGTTCACTCATTCACTGTTCAGAAAATCTGTAAAGTTTTCTATCTCAGCTAATATTTCGGAAGTCTGATTTTGCGATTTCCGTAACGATTACGGGCAAATCACTTTTCACGGATTTTAGACATTGGAATATTTCTGGATCGGAGCAAGGATCGAAATTACTCTGTCTTAAATGTTAAAATTCCGCTCCTATACCAGGATATATCAGATGTTCATTAGTCGATTTGATAGCCAGTCCTGCGCCGCCCCTGTAACGGCTCCTGCCAGGTGCTCGCTACACGACTTGGTAGCCATGTTCAAATCCCGGGCCAGCTTGCAAGCCGCCCTTCGTAACACATTGTAGTGTTATGCTACTTACATGTCATTTTCCAGGATTTTCAGCTGGATACTTGCTGAGCTGTACAGCTTGTTATTTGGTATCACCTTTATTTTCATAGGACCCTGTAACGTTTTAAACCATAAGAACACATTAACAAATCATTTTCGCTTTGTATTTTCACACTATCATCACTTCTAAATCGATAGCGAAGGGGTTTACCTTTGGTGACCTTGTATTTGGCTTTCTCCGAAACTCTGCAATCTCGGGCTTCGTGCGCGCTGGTGCGCTACCCTTTTATCTTTCGCTGTTATGTAGTTTTGGCTATGTGACCTTGTTATTTTCTCTATTACGAGCCTGAAACCAAAATTTGACATATTGCTATGTCGTTGTTTATCTGGTTGTCATGGCAATGTCCATTCAAACTCGTTAGCGGTCTGATATGTTTGCTTCAATACTTTTACAAAAATACTTTTTCTCTCTTGGCCACTCACAAAAATTGCTTTTAATTTAAATAATTTTTAGAACTGTCCAAAAAGGGTATAAGAGCGGAACATTTCTGAAATTCTGGAGTCTCACTTCAGTTCTCAAACAAGAAGAATCACCTAAAGGCCTTATCCCGGGGTCGCACTGCCCCGGGATCCTGCGAGCCGCTACTGCAACGCCTTCTGACTTGGCGAGTCTCAACCCTGGTCAGCGCTTCGTTGAGTCTTCACTTCACCTGCCCGTTCTCGGCTACACCTGCACCCTGATCAGCGCTTCGTTGAAGTCTCCACTTCACCTGCCCGTCCTCGGCTACACCTGCTCATAAGTGACTTCAGGCCGACACGTTACCAGGGCCCCTACTCCTGCTGCTCGTCGGGGTCTGATGATCGATAGGCCCCCGGCCACACTCTCCGACAGCAACTCCTACATCGCCCACCAGTGCCTTCACTGACCGGTCCACCAGACGCCTACTGCTTCATCGGTCTCCTACTCTCCGTGTCCTCCGCTTCCTTTTTTTTATTATCTAGACATCTGTATTTTATAAAACCTGTCTCACCTCATTCATCCTCATCTTCCTTTCATTTTTTAAATTAATTCATTGTATATAATCCTAATAAACTATCATTTCTAAATTTTATCCTGGTTGTTTTCTGTTAGGTTCTGGTTAGGTAAATATCTTTACACGACAACATTTCATCGCATCCTTTTTAGCTGGCCATGGAAAGAATGAAGTCACTATTTTTGACAGCTGTCACAATGTTTGACAGGAGTCACTGTTTTTGACAACTGTTACAAATTTTTGAGAGGTGTCACTATTTTAGACGTATGTCACTAATTTCGATATTTCTAGGTGTGCCGTCACAAAGAACGTTTGTGGTGGCACAGCAAACCCACACCCCCCACACTTTGTTTAGTCTTTTGTGGACGATGTTTATGGTATATATGGATAGAGGACACAAAAAAGAACAAAATGTCATATAATATAATACCCTTATGTGTTGTGTTTACGAGGAAAATGGGAGTAAAGTTCAGCTTCTAAGATTTTTTTTTCATACTTCCGCGCATAACAAATGTGGTATATATGGGTCGAGGATGTAATACCCTCATGTGTCGCGTTCGCGAGAAAAATGGGAGTATGGCTCGAATCGAAATAGAATATGACAATATGCTCAGAAAACACGTGGTTGCCAGGCGCAAAATCAGCGCGATTTTTAACCGCCGTGTGTAAGGGGCCGAGTCCAATGTTGATGAGCAGAGATCGGATATTCGTTTTCATATTTACCTAAAGTTAATGTATGGCTATAAAATTATGGAAACCGTTTCTTGATTATTCGATTTCAAAAATAAATCCCGGACTGCCCGGAAATCCGGGAATGCATAACTAATCCGATGCTTAGTATGGAAGCGACTTTAAAAAATAAAATTAAAAAATGTTTCAATGTTTCAAAGTACATGAATTATCTAAATAGAGTCGCACTTATCCTGACAGTGTTTGTTATGCCAGTTTGGTAACTATCTACTTTACAATATAAGTTAGGATGCATTCGATTCTATAAATCAGAATAAACTCTAAATTTGTCGATCCCGGAATTGCGGGAAATGTTTTCCCGCATTGTATTATACAAAAGTGTATTCCATAGTTGGCTATTATGGAATACACTTTTGTATAATACAATGCGGGCAAACATTTCCTCAATATTAGGTAAAATAGGCATCCAACTATCCGATCACTGTTGATTAGCGATGGTGGCGCTACTGTAGCGCACTTGACAAGTGCCAAGGCTCTGAGGTTGAGCTAGCTAGATTCGCGGGAACCATTCTTCACTGTTAGCGCTGAAACTTGCGGAACCCAACTTGAAGTCAAATGGATGTCGGAGTTTAATCCTCCCACTATTCAAAGCGAAGATTGATCTGGTTTCTTTGCCAGCTCTAGTCTTCCAGACTTTCAGGTGCGGGTGGCGTTGCAGCGCGAAATACAATATTCAGGAAGGATGAGAAAATGCGCTTTGGTGGGAATGGCTTTATAAATAACGTTGCGCTTTTCGCAATGCTACGGAAGCGAGAGTGGAGAAATGTTGTTTCAGAATAAGTGTAACGCTGAGTTATAAATAAGATACTGCATGAACGTATAATTTTATTCTAATTTAAATTCTACATAATCTTATGCATTTTCGACGGATTTGTAAACCAAGTCTACATAAGTAAATCGTCCTACCACCACCGAACACAAACTTCAGGAATGTTACGGAACATTGGACGAAAATATTCCTACCAATCTGTGAAATCTTTAGAAAACCTGGCACGTAGTGCGACGAATGCAAACAGAAATTACATGCGCACAAACAAGTGGCACAGACGCCTGCATTCAAACACAAACACTCTATGCGACTTCATCGATAAGTATTTTAACACGTGCGACGAAGTAGGTCACCGAAAACATACTCCGTCCACAGTAACACACCACGTTCATATTTACCGTATTACCATAGTCTTACATAGCTATTTATTCTGCAGTGCTCAGTGCTACTGAATGGCGTTTTATTGATTATGTAGGCTTTGCACAGTCCAAGGTTGAAAGTTATATTAAAGCTTTAGATTTATTGATTTTATTTATAGGGCCGCCTGGCCTAGATAAAGCTTATGGCCTAGCTGGCTGATAGCGAACATAGCAAGAAAGTTATTTGTTGGATAAAATTGACAACAGAAGGCGGGAAGAATACCACCTTGAGAGAGATAGAGTACAGAAAAAAATAGCGGCCTTCAGGCTGAGGCATCCTAGGAGCTGCTGCAATTCTAACAAATGAGACTCTTATAATTGCATCAGTCCCGAAGATGCCTTAACCATTGCCCAAGATACTAAGGGCTGAATGCAAGCTAATAACACTGAATGAGTCAACGCAGTCAAAAGCATCACCAAACTCAAAACTCTCGTTAGTTCCTGAAACATTCGGATCTTTAGATAAGTGAACACATGCAAGCATCTAGGTCGCAGAAATCATACCCACCAAACTACCTTCACCGAGCCAGTGCCAGGGTGTGCCGTGTCGCTACAAAATGATAAATTCAGGAAGTCCCACAGGCTTCCGGGGTTCGTGGGACGCTGCATTATTTCAATGCACACAAAATGGGGCAGCCGCCGCCTTTCCACCCCGCTATATTGTTATACGTATCACAGATAAAACCGTATGAGGATAGGACGATTTGCAATTCGTCGTGGTGTTTTTGGGGTGGTGTAATTCTAAACTTTATCCTCAGGGCTCCAAGGTCTAGTCGGCGTCACGCTTGCTTCTCACGCAGGAGATGCAGGATCGAATCCGGTGTAAACCACGCACCATTGAGATAATAAAATTAGCAACTCATTTCGTAATATATAATATTATTATAGAGTTCATAACATTTGCAGTGTGCAACATGGCTATAACATCAGTCGTTGCGGCAGAACTGTGCGGAAATTGAGGAAATTTTTATTTTTCTCAAAAACCACTGAATAATTATATAATTTCAAATACACGTTTTAAGATATTTTAAATAAAAAAGTTTGAAGCCAGAACCATATCAATATTCTATTTAAAGGAAGTGTCCCCAAAGGAAAACCGCTTCAAAGATAGGCATTTCTCAATATCCTTAGTTTTAAGCTGTTGGCCCCGGCCACAATCGCTACTTGGTAGTTACTACTACCCTCCATGAACCCGCACTGAGCCAGCGAGATGGAGTATGGCTCAATCTTACTCGTATCCGGGTAAAGGCCTGTACCCCTCGGAGGGGACATTAATGGGCTACGTTTATTATTATATACTCATAGTCAGTTAGCCCCTTTTACAAGTAGGGTAACTCCGACGACCCCCAAAAGAAGATTTATTATTGTTATTTAGCAAGCTATCCACCTGATATGCTTACATTACAATGCTACGTTAACAATAAGATAACCGAAATACTGTATACACCTTAGATCCTAATAAACCACATTGCTACAACACATTTGACCAGCGAGCGCGTAGCGCAACGAAGCGTCTCTGAAACGGAGACGCTTCAACGCGGCTACGCGCTCGCTTGGACAAAAATGCTTTCCTATGTTTGTCAGGCTGACCGGATGATCTCCACTAAAGTCGAATTTCGCAACGGATTCTCGTGAGAATTCGTGAGCGAGTTCGATAATTATATGTTTTTTGTCGATTAAAGTTTTATTTATTTTTTAAATGGCAGAGATATGAGTTTACAAAGCTTATGGTGCGGCTCCTTTCATACTCCAAGAACGTAACCAATTACAAATTTGTATGTGGTATTGGAAGAAAATGGAGTCAGGCAATTTGTTTTTATAACAATTCCACGTGTTCATCCGACAAACTTCAAGGGGTCGGGGTTGCAAGGAGTTGGAAAATAATGAAAAAACCGGTCAAATGCGAGTCTAAATCGCGCACGAAGGGTTCCGTACCACCGTTCAATGGAAGCGATGGTGTGGAGTGAATAGTTTGGATTTTACACAGCAAAATATTGTTTACAAAATTATTGGTGCGGTTACTTTCACACTCCATGTACGTAACCAGGTGCATCCATAAGTTTGTATGTGGTATTGAAAGAATTGTTGTATGGGAGCCCCCTTAAATATTTCTTTTATCCTGTTTTTTGGTATTTGTTGTTATAGCGGCAACATAAATACATAATCTGTGAAAATTTCAACTCTCTAGCTAGCTAGGTTCCTGAGATACAGCCTGGTGACAGACGGACGGACGGACGGACGGACGGACAGCGGAGTCTTAGTAATAGGGTCCCGTTTGGAACCCTTCGGGTACGGAACCCTAAAAAAGACGCTTTCCTGTGACGCTCGCGAGGTGTATAGCTCACAGAGCTACTGGTTTAAAAGTATAAAAAGTCGCAAATGCTCTTTTGACAAATCCGAAAGTGATACGAATTTATTTACGACCATCATATACATTTAGGTGCCACAATGCCACACCGCTGGCTTTCGGGTGGATAATTAAACCTTAAATTATGAGCACCTACCTGCCCCTGTACTATGTCGGTGGTCCTCCACACACAAATCTACTTAGCTACCATTCCCGATTTTAGCCTCTATTGTTATTAGAATAAGGATGTCAATGTGTAGATCACTTTGAAGGTGGTGGTACTTCCGCTCTTTATGGCTCAGCTCGTATATCATCGGAGCTAATGTACTCCTCCATGTGCCTGAAAAACCGCATTTTCATATATTATCCGGCTGAATTGAGTGTCAGGCGTAACACGGTAACACGGTCGCGGCCATTACATACAACCCAACACAACATTGATCGGTTAGCAATTAATTGAAGATAACAACCTACTTTTGTACCATCCAGATCTGAGTACTTCAATATTGAATAAGTCAAATAACAGAGACATGCATTTCAGAAATGTACTTATTTCATAAAGCACAATGATGAAAATCCCCTTATTTCATATGCTTAAGCCTATTCCCGGAAGAGGGGTAGCCGTGTGGTCTGCGGAGTGTGTTCTCGCGCGGAGCGCGAGAACCACTACGGTTGCGGGGTCGAGGACTTATGGTTGCCTCATGCCCGCGGCGTCAACTCGGGGGGTAACGTCCCCCCCGGTCTTGGGTGGCCCCTACTTGTCAGGGGCCTCGCGTGGTCTTCGTTGTGCTGTGCTTTCGCCGTCTATTGGCATTCACTGGCGACAACGGTGCGGGAGCTTCTTCTTCTTCACTGTGCCGTGCTTTCGCCCTCTTCTGCGGGCTTACACTGGCGACAGTGGGATGAGCAGCAACTCTCTTGGGAGTGGTCTGCCTTCAGGCGGACGTGCGTGATGCGGAGCAATGTCGTGGAGATGTGCGTGGCGGCTGTTGTCGGCGCAATCGTACATGCGCCGTGCCAGCCGCGCGACGAATTTCTCCACGGTGGGCGGCGATTCAAATTGGAAATCACATGCAGCAGCCATCTGTATGTAATACTCTTGACGTAATTTATAATGGCAACAAATACAACCACCACCAAAATATTTTTTTCCTACCCAAAATGGGTAAATGATCACCAAAAGCTGCAAAAAATATGAGGGCAAAATACTGCGGTAGCTTAGGTGAAGGGTAAGAGGGTGAGCGAAGCGAGGCCCCCTTTATCCTTCGTGTTATGTTGAACATGTAAGAACAACAAACTATACTTCAAACGTAAACTTAAGTATACAAAACATAAAAAGAAGTTTGGTGATCATTTATCCAAACACAATTTGGTGTTCGTTTACTAATTCTGGCGGTCGTTGTGAATTTATTGGTAGTAAATTTTCGAATTTTTTGGTGATCGTTTAAACATAAGCCATTTATAATTCTGCAGGGAAAGGATCAAAGACGGAACTTGTGGGCTCGTCCCATTCACATGATGCGGGAGACTGTACGAGACCTCGGAGCTGGCTTACTTCCATGCCTCCCGGTGGTTCTACCCCGGCACCGGGTGAGAACATCGAAAATTGACCGCAGCCCTAAAGCCACTGGGGAGGCACAGATGGGACCTTGCCCTAGGGTATCTGCTGTCCGCTCGTCCGTCATCGGTCACTCCGCCCGTCTATGTGTCTTTCAGTGAGCTATCTCAGGATCAAATATGTAAAGAGTTGAACGGGTTCCAGCCACCTGGTCGGACGGGAGTAAACCCTGGAGTTACCCCGTACAACATTTAGTGATACGGAGGGCCAACGAATCTTATTATTATGATTCGCATGTTTAATTCAGAGCCGCTGCTGTTGAAACTGAATAAACTTTGAGGATTTACTAGATGTTAAGTAAGAACTTGCAAGATTATAATAGCATCTTTCTACACCAGGTTTGATGAATGCCTTAGGTAATAAATAATCTATCAATTCAAAATTTCTTCACTACTTTAGATATTTACATATACATAGCAAATGTCATTTTTACCTCTTCTCTACATTAGACCACTGTGGGAGAAGTAGGGAGTAGAAACTACCACATATTGATTTTGAGATCTCTTTTAAAAATGGCAATAAATAATTACAAAATTATTCACAGCAAGTTCTGTGTTGAGTTAGATATACCTCCATACAGTCCCGTCATTTGAGTAATCTTGAATATTGTAATATCCCTTTTTAGACAAAGTCGGTTTTACATGGTTTTCCAGAGGTATCTACCTACCATATTGTAGTAGAGAATGCTCTGACACTTGAAAGAATTGCTAACTTTCGCGAGTCTTCGTCGGGGTGGTAGTCTGTAACTAGTCTGTAATTATTTCTTAGGTTATTAAAGCTATCGCTTAATTTGGAAAATGTTGTATGGTACAGTTAGTATGCCAATTTCCTTAAAAAGTTGTCTTAAGGAGTCTGTGCGTTTTTAATTTTAAATTGCCAGAATAGCTCTTTTCCGTGATTTAAAAATAGTTTTGAATATACGATGCTTTCCCCCACAACAAGATACCATTGGACAAGACACTATGAACGTAACTAAAATAGACTAGCCTAGATGTAGCCACATCAGTGTTTTGTTTGATGTTCCCGCAACTCGCAGAACTTAATCTATATACCAGCTAATTTATCTATGTGGGGTCCCCACTGCAAAATTCTAGCAATGGACATTCCAAGAAACTTCGTATCATTTAGTAATTGTAACGTGTTGCTGTCTAACACTAAACTGGTCTCATCTTGTCTGAAATTTGGAAGTGAGAATTTGATACACTTGGTTTCACCAGCGTTTTTGAATTATATTGATTAAATATGATATAAGAAGATGAAACCCTTTATTTCTAAGTAGTAATAATTTAATTTCATTAGTAGCTTAAGAATATTTTTAAAATAGTCATGAAATTGTCTATCAAAGTTATAGGTTTTTTGTTCATAAAGGTCATACAAGATAACTCTATCGGTACGAATTCCAAAAGTTGCCCAGTCATTAAATTTAGGTTTACCGTTGTCGTTACCGGCTTTTTTTTGACGTCCTGTTTGAGTTATGTTGAAGAAGTCTGAATAGATTTTGTTCGGGTTCTGTTCATTAAAATCCGGTACTTTCTATTTTTTTCGTATAAGTCTAGTCTATAGGATGTAAGTATGTATGGATTATCTATGAAATTATGGATTAGTCTTATCCTTACTAGCAATTCATAATGAAACTGCATTTGACATTTTTATTTGTAAATGCACAAATACAAAAAAACGTTATCTAAACAAGTTTGGCTGGTAAATGTGTGGTAATTCTGGTGGGCTTTAGAAATATATAAGAAAAAGTAAAGGATTTGAATAAAGTTATTAATGTATATCTTTGCCTCCAAGTTGTCCGACAAAGGCCAAAGTTATTGCAAAGTAAACCCAAGTAGAAACGTACCTGCGCTATCAATAGCGGATTATAGCAATAATAGGAGATTTCGACGAAAAGGGCATAATGAATAGCAACTATGCTGTTAGCCAGGTAACGTGAGACGTGAACCTATTGGTTAAAAAGCTGTAAATGAAATAACAGATGCGAGCTCAGTCTAGCTCATACAACGTCACAAAACCCAAGCAAAAGGAACGCGGAAAATGCCCCATTCGCAAAAGTATACATAGAAGTCATTGTTCGCTATCGATTTTCCCATTTTCGCCTCGGCGGCCGCTCTGAATGAACGCAAGCTACAGGGTGACCGTTTTTTGGGGAATACTGACATTTGGAAAGATTTTGACTCTACCTTTATTGATTTTGTAAATAGCAGAATTTGAACGCTCCCAAGCGTTCAAGGAAATCATATATTTTTGTTTTTTTAATGTACAACGTCAAACACGAAGAAGCATATCAAGCTGACTGACTGACTGAATTCTAACCGGCCATCAGGAACCAGTAACATACCCTTGAAGCATATTTTTCGCTATTTCTGTAGTCGAGTGTAGCAGATTTTTGGCAGATTTTTGCCAATATCGAGCAGATTCGCCAATTTCGTGATGGTCACCCCAAGTTCCGCAAATATGGGCGTTCGTCGTGCAATAATTGAGTCATTCATAGTAATTCACGTTATTTCATAATTGGACTAATGGTAGTAGCATTTGGCGAAATTGTTTCGTTTTATGACGTATTCAGGGGAGTATTTCTTGTTAGTGGTGCTCGGGATTGTTATCTAGAGTTATGCGATATGTACCTATGAATAGTTAACATTTAGGTTTTGCTGCGCCCCGGCACATCCCGAGCGTACTTACAAGCACACGCATGCACGCGCGCCGAGTGCGCTGCCAATTCGCGTTTGAGCCAAGGGCTCTATTGTTTTATAGGAAACGCATAGCGATAGCATATTTTATTGCTCCGAAGGGCATAGATGCCGTAATTAGCAGTCAGTCTCCAAACAAAAAGGCGCCTCCGACAAGCCAAATCAGAATGACCCCACGAGCATAGATAGTTATGAAAGGCACTTTCTGACTTTGACATATTTCTGTTGAGTCGTACTCAACTCGAACGCCAAATCAAGGGCGAAGCGGGACGTATCATCACTGATACTGATTGATAACATAACCGTCGTCGCTCGAAACATGTCAGCGTTGGTACATCTTCTGGAACTTTCACACAGCACACGTTCCTGCTTAGTGGACAGCCAGCTCGAAACATGTCAGCGTTGGTACATCTTATGGAACTTTCACACAGCACACGTACCTGCTTAGTGGACAGCCAGCTCGAAACATGTCAGCGTTGGTACATATTCTGGAACTTTCACACACGTACCTGCTTAGTGGACAGCCAGCTCGAAACATGTCAGCGTTGGTACATATTCTGGAACTTTCACACACGTACCTGCTTAGTGGACAGCCAGCTCGAAACATGTCAGCGTTGGTACATCTTCTGGAACTTTCACACAGCACACGTACCTGCTTAGTGGACAGCCAGCTCGAAACATGTCAGCGTTGGTACATCTTCCGGAACTTTCACACAGCACACGTAGGTACCTGCTTAGTGGACAGCCAGCTCGAAACATGTCAGCGTTGGTACATCTTCTGGAACTTTCACACGGCACACGTACCTGCTTAGTGGACAGCCAGCTCGACACCCGATCCGAAGACCTTGATCGTATAGGGCTTAGCAGGTACACTCACCCACCACACAATACATGCTTTGTATTAATTTTTGTTTTGTTTACGTTGTCCTGTTTTTATTGATTGCCCTGTTTCGTAATTGGCATTTTACGTGTTCTCATTTTTTTGTATGCTGTTAGAATAAACAAATGAAATTAAATTATATTAACGTTTTTTGGCATTTCCTAGCATATTTCATTTTTCGTATGTGACAGAGGACATGAAGTTTTGAAGTACTTTAACGTACAAACCGTAAAGACGTACCGTACATGGTAAACTTTTTGAATATATACGGTAAATAATTAAGCCGCTTGCACCACACGTTCGGCAGTCGCTACATGAAGTTTAAACGCAAAATAAATACAACGCGGCCATGTTGAGTGGGCACCTTCCAATATCCTTGCCGTGCTTGACTACGTAACTTGACCGTGTTGTCCCGACCGTATCCGGTCTCGGCGACTGTTTCGGCTATTGAGAGCTTCGCTGGTGAGCCGTCGCATGGCTCATGTAGCCTATCTTGGCTCTAAACGTTCGATGACACAAGGGACAGGTCAGTATTCCTCAAACGTAGTTGTGGGAGGCCTGATTTCGTCGCGCTTAGCGCCTACGTCAGCTCTACGATGCCTCTCGAACTGGAACACCCTCTGCTGGACAGTCAGTCTCCCTTCCTGTCTGTTGCCTGCCTGCTCTTCCCATATGATTGGATCGATTTCGCATTGTAACGGTTCAGTACCCGAAGGGTGCCAAACGGGACCCTTTTACTAAACCTCCGCTGTCCGTCCGTCTGTGATGGTTAGACAGTTGAAATTTTCACAGATGATGTATTTCTATTGCCGCTATGACAACAAATACTAAATAACAGAACAAAATAAATATTTAAGGGGGCTCCCATACAACAAAGTTTTTTCTTCTTCTCGTATTTGCTCGATATTGATAACGGCAACCGGTATTAGACGCTTGAAATATTCACAGAATATTTGTTTATATATTCACTTTAAAAATAAATAATCAAATTAAAATAAAACAAATATTTAAGGGGGCTCCCATACAACAAACGTGTTTTTTTGCCGTTTTAATAGAAAATGTCATTTGTTCGCGAGTCTGACTCGCACCTGGCCGGTTTTTACTTCAAGTGTGTATAAAATCCATTTAGCGGTTGTCAAAAGTTGCAACAGCCTTAGTTGTGTGAATAATTACTAAACTGCCTACCTCTACCAACCCGCGCCGCGTGTGAATAATTACTAAACTGCCTACCTCTACCAACCCGCGCCGCGTGTGAATAATTACTAAACTGCCTACCTCTACCAACCCGCGCTGCGTGTGAATAATTACTAAACTGCCTACCTCTACCAACCCGCGCCGCGTGTGAATAATTACTAAACTGCCTACCTCTACCAACCCGCGCCGCGTGTGAATAATTACTAAACTGCCTACCTCTACCAACCCGCGCTGCGTGTGAATAATTACTAAACTGCCTACCTCTACCAACCCGCGCTGCGTGTGAATAATTACTAAACTGCCTACCTCTACCAACCCGCGCCGCGTGTGAATAATTACTAAACTGCCTACCTCTACCAACCCGCGCCGCGTGTGAATAATTACTAAACTGCCTACCTCTACCAACCCGCGCCGCGTGTGAATAGCCGCTATGCCGCCGATAGTTTGTCTGTGTAGTTTCAACATCGCATCTAACGATCACTCATCTCAGTAAGCGACAGAACCATATGATGGCTGTAATGATGATGCTCACTGAATGATATAATTTTCGCGATATTCCCACACAAAAGCCATCGGAGCGAACAATGACGGCAGCGGTTCCGAATAACAATACATCGACCATAATCAACGAAGAACAAATGCTCATATTTCACGTAGCAATTAAAAACCGTAATAAGTAGCGGCCACGCAACCAGCGTGCAGGAGACCAGCAAGCGACGCCCTGCGTGGCGCGGGCGCCGCGGTCGTGGCTCGGCCTGCCATGCGAGAGGTCCCCCGTTCGATCCCCGGCCCCGGGGATACAGAAACAAATCCCAGGTCTTGGATGTTTATACGTCGCTGTTTGTGGTTCCCACGACACAGGGTATCCTCGTGCGGGCTAGAAGCAATGTATGTGCCTGTATGTAATATTTGTGTTTAAAAAAAGAAGTTTATTCAATAAAGACGGTTATTACAAGAAATAAATAATACGCGTCTTAGTTATAACAGAAGTAAAAGTAAGTTTGTTATAATATAGTAAATTAGTAATAGTGTGTTTGAATAGTTTGTTTACTTGATGCGACCAGACTTCAAAAGATAAGAAATAAATAGAAGTCCTGCGTGACGCAGGTGATGCAGTTCGGTCCCTATGCTGACCTTTTGCCCATGAAATGAATACTTTATCTGCATACGTCGCGCCACAAGTTATGAGCGGTGGCCTTGAATGCGTAGTAGCCACTTTTCAATACCTGTACATATGCGCAGTAATTCCCGCCAACGTCGCCCAGCGCTCTTAATTCGTGGCGCGAGGTATACATTATAAGGATATTCTAAGGGCGCTTTCATTTTAGCGCGACAGCGGGTCTAGGAAAAGACGAAGATGTTAGCGACTAAACGCTAAAGAGTCCTCCTATGCTCAACGTTTGCATTGTCTGCCAATTTGTGAACCTTGGAGTTGTCTGAGAGAGATAGTTCCGCCAGTTTCGTGGCCGCCGCCGCCGCCGCCGCGTACGCACGCCCTAATTCCAATTCCCATACGACTGACCGTACACTCGAACGCACAGGAACAGTACTGCTGCGGTGTTTCTGCAGATGACTGCAAATAATTCGTGTCATTCAAGTTTGCCCAGCAGCTCGATACCTACTGAAATTACATTGAGTTCGTGAGTTGATAGAAAAACACTTGCCTAGATGAATAAACATTGTAGTAGCTGTATAAAATGAACGACGGTTCGTCATTACGTTTTTATGGTTCCGTATCGTAAAAAGGGAAAAATGAAACCTTTAGGCAATAAAAAAATTGAGTGTTCTCAATTTTTTTTTTGCACTGTTGTTGTTGAGCTGTGGTGGCTGGCTCCAGAAATTCGATGGGTTTGCCTCCTATCAGGTACGGAGGCTAAGTCACTCAAAACAACGAATGGAATTTTCTGCTTTCTAGAACTCTGGATTTCTGGGTCCTGGAATGTTAAAAATCAAAAATCTTTATTATTGTAGATATTTACATATACTTAGGAAATGTTATTTTTACCTCTTCTCTACATTGTACCACTGTGGGAGAAGCACGGCGAAGACACTCCCACAGATTGAATTTTAGATCTCTGAAAAATTAAATGTATTTAACTAGCACAAATATACTAGCTGATACCCGCACTTCAACTCGCGCGTTCCTAGGATGTATCAATTACCGAGATAACGTTACCCTCCTTCCGGTGCAGTCGGA
The DNA here is from genome assembly GCA_949825045.1 of Argyresthia goedartella. NCBI lineage: Eukaryota > Metazoa > Arthropoda > Insecta > Lepidoptera > Argyresthiidae > Argyresthia > Argyresthia goedartella. Next base: position 2,365,034 of record OX463819.1, read on the forward strand.
TCGAAAAAGTATCCTTTATGTTCATCTAATGCATAAACTATCCTGTGCTAAATTTCATTCATATCCGTTTTGTCGTTTTAGCGTGATTGAGGCACAAACACACAAACATCCAAACATCCAAAAATAGCTCCTTTCACATTTATAATATTATTTGGTTTCATTGTTACAAATAATTACAAAATTATTAACAGCAAGGTCTGTGTTGAGCCAGATTAACCCCATACAGTTCCGTCATTTAAGTAATCTTGAACATTGTAATATCCCTTACTTCGACATTTTATGCCGAATCAGTTTAGGAACCTAGACTGATCCAGAAAATTACCGTCTTAAAACAAGTCTTGGTATCAGCTAAATAAATGCCATTATGGCGTATTGGATGGAAATGGTTGCCATGGTTCTTGTTTTGAACTTAATCTTAATCGCTTTAAAGGTTATGGTAACTTTAACTAATATTACAAATGTAAAAGTAGCGATGTTTAGATGTTGGGATGTTTGTGGGTTTGTGTGTTTGTGCCTCAATCATCCTAGTAAATAAATAAATAAATAAATATTAGAGGACGAATCGAACTAGGCCCAGTAAGTTCAACAGGCTTGTGTTGTGCGTACCAGGCGACGATATAGAGATAAATACTTATGTAAATATATAGAAAACATCCAAGACTAGGAAAGAAATATTCATGCTCATCACAAAAATATTTGCAAAACACTCTTATATTTGATCTCAGGACCGTCAGCTTCGTAGGCAGGGTCCTTACCCGCTAGGCTAAACCGGTCGTCTTTACCTACTCTATACCATAACTGTTCCAACTGTCACCTGTGATTGTTTGGTTTATATATTCGTATTTTTGTTAGGTTAGGCCCGAAATTAGCTCTTTGAACGGGGGTATACTCAGCAATACATCAAGCTTTTCATTCGTGGTTGGAATTTAAATTTAACGCTCATTAAAATACGGATTGTCATGACAAGTAAATTATGACGTCTCTGCACAGAGCGTGGAATGTCTGAACCTTACCTAGAGATGGCATTCGAAACAAACGGCCCCGTGCCTGTGACTTCTACATTACAGAAGAAAACCTCGACTGGCCTCTTGATAAATGCAATCCACAGCAAAATCGAGGCAGTTTCTGTCTGAGTGTGAGGAAAAACTGACACATTTCCACAGTTTTCGGTCGACTTGAGTAGACTTCTCAGTTAAGTTTGCGCCGCTGCACACAGAAGGTTTCTATGACAAGAAAGGTAGTTAATTTCTTTGGTTGTGTGTTACCTGCCCGCAGATTGCATTGTTCCACCGTCTAATGGCCACAGAGGGTTTAATGCAGCCCGATACCGAGTGAACACAACGTCCACATATGAAACTGTTGGCGTTACTAACAGTACCACTGGTACTAGTATAACAAATAATCAGTGATTGGAATAATAGGATCCGAATGGCCGAGTCGGCAGTGTCCCTGCCTACGAAGCCAAGGGTCCCGGGTTCGAGTCCCGGTGGGGGGCAATATTTGTTTGATGAGAACGGATGTTTGCCCTAGTCGTAAGTATAACATTTATCTATATAACTATGTGTATCGTTGTCTAGTACCCAAGATACAGGGAATCCTTGTTTGGGGCTAGAGCAACAATAATAATAATACCTTGGACACTATTTACACACATTGGTGTGTAAATAGTGTCCAAGGTATTATTATTATTATTATAAACCGAGGGGCACAGGCCTTTACCCGGATACGAGTAAGATTAAGCCATACTAAACCACGCTGCCTCAGTGCGGGTTGATGGAGGGGTTTTACGACCACTTCGAAAGCGATAGTAGCCGATTTAAGAATATACCAAAACTTCCAATAAAGAGAGACCGCAGTAGCGTATTTTAAAAATTTACAACCTACGAGGATAGCCGTCCATTGTACGAAAAACAAGGAAAAACTGGGTTACTTATTCGGCTGACGAAATTCGGAAAATAGTAGTACCCATCAATATAAACATGTGGTTACAAAAAACCCTTTTCACCCTATCTGGGCGGCTTGTAGGTATCTACTGATGTAGATATGTTCCACCCCACATGATTTAGAAGAGCAGTAGGTAGAGAGGCAGGAAAATATATTTTATTGACATTCTTTAATCTGTGCGGCTTTGTGTCGGATTCCTGTCAGTGACGATATGCTCATCCTACATGATTTGATAAGAAGAGTATGTACCTAGTTGCTGGACATTACTGTGTCCATCCTAGGTCAGTCAAAATGAAATAAGGAATTCTTAGTTCAATATACTCAAAGAGCTCCGTGGTCTAATGGGTTTCACGCTTGCTTCTCATACAGGAGATGCAGGTTCGAATCCTGAATATGTATCAATGAGATCATCGGAGGTTCAGTGATTCGGATGATACGAAGTTGTAGGTCACGGCTACTATCGCTTCGTGGTAGTAGTCGTCGTAAAACCCCTCCATCAACCCGCACTGAGCCAGCGTGGTGAAGTATGGCTTAATCTTCCTCGGGTAAAGGCGTGTGCCCCCTCAGTCAACCTCCCTGGAGGCCATGGACCCTGAGGAGACAGGGTCCACAACACGGTGCACCCTGCATTATCTTTATGAAGGAAAACCGGTCTAGCCTAGCGGGTGGTAACCCTGCCTAAGAAGCTGACGGTCCTGGGTTCGGATCCCGGTAAGGGCAAATATTTGTGTGATGGGCATGAATATTTGTTTCTTAGTCTTGGATGTCTTGAGTGTACATAAGTATTTATCTCTATTACATATATCATCATCTAGTAACCATAACACAAGTCTTATTGAGCTTACTATGGGCCTAGTTTGAGTTGTGTAAGGTTGTCCTCTAATATTTATTTATTATAAGATTCTTCTTCTTCGTATTCTATATTTTCGAAGAGCAATTTAACGCTATAACTTTATTCGGGGCACTTTTCTTCAGATGAACTGTGTTAAAGTAAAAAAGCCATATACGACAAAAAACGTGAGGCAAAAAAAATATTTAGCAAAATTATTTTCGGAGGTCATATCCTAGATAATGATCGGTATTAGGTAAAATGTGTAAAGAATCAAAGTTGAAGAGAATTTTATCATCTTTTATTGTGAGGTACAACAAAATTTAATATGACGCGTCGGTATCGAGATGAAGGCAAACAAAAATCGGGACCTTCTTTGTGATTCAAATGCTGAAACTCCAATTACATCATTATCGTGCTTGCATTAAAACAGAGCTTTGCATATCTGTTGTATATACGACATTGAGCTTCTCTCATCTTTTTTACATCAATCATTATACCGAGCGGTCGGTAACTGTCGTTTCGCCTTTCCTTAATAAAGGTCTACAGTAGGTACTCTGTACAACTGAAATGACAAAATGTATTACTTCATACAAAACGTATAAAAAAACTCGATATTCATTATCGACTTACTTAAATATGCCTGACTAAAATCAAGACACTGATAGACATCTATTCAGACAAACGGACATTGGAATCCTACTTATAGGGTCCTGTGTCCGGCACCCTTTGAATACAGAACCATAAAAACCCTTTCGAATATCCTAACAAACCATTTCCAAGATCCTAAGCTAGGTACAAAAAATGTATGTAATATTTAATAGGCTAATATTTCATTTTGGCTTATTGCTTATACTGTTGCTTCTCTCTTGATTATGGTTGTTGCGTTTGTTTCTGTTGTGAAGTTGGTTGTTTTTTCTGGTCGACTGCGTCTCTGATGATCCCTTTTCAGCTCGAAGGCAAGGTCGCCATGTGATGATGTGAGAAGCCGGAGGTAGTCCAAGGGGTGCAGGTTAAGGAGCAGAGAGAAATACAGTAGTAGAGTACCAATAGAGTTTATTTATTAACCAAAACTGTACATATTTACTATTGATACTATGCTCACATGCGCTTATGTCGCAGTAATCCTTAGTGTTACAGTATAGTCTTATAATAAGGCATTTACTTAAGCTACTATACTACATTACTACTGACAAGCAGCGTATAGAGTCATGTCTTGTTTATGTTGAATTCATATATTTAAGCGTAGCGAATATCCTAGGGTTGAATCCCTACTTTAAGGTAGGTTGGTATATTCGTAATTTTCACGTCACTGTCATGCAACTGAGCTGCCATTTTGACATCAATGAAGTTCTTTAACCCCCTTTGTCTCAGCTGCGTCAATAAGGGATTGCTGGTTGCATTGCAGATGCATACCGGGAATGATTGTCGGTACTGTCGCCCAACACGCGGTAAGGTAACCCTAATGCACAATGTCTATAGATTTATCTCGTAATCCCCCAAGCTCAGTTGCAAACACAGGTAGAATGAGTGAGTGAGGTCATTTATATTTTGTATTAGCTGTTCAGAAGTTTTGTCTAATGCTACTAACGTCATCTATCGACAGAAGCATGAACAGAACCAAATATATAAAATTTTTTGGCTGTTCACTTTACGTTTAAAACAACCCTCTGTAAGAAAGAACTTTCCTTAGCCGCACACACAGTGTTCCCTTTATATGACAGAGGCTTTTCGCTGCGAATAATAATAATAATAATAATAATAATACCTTGGACACTATTTACACACATTGATCTAGCCCCAAACTAGGATTCCCTGTATCTTGGGTACTAGACAACGATACACATACTTATATAGATAAATATTATACTTAGATAGATAAACAACCATGACTAGGGTACAAACATCCGTTCTCATCAAACAAATATTTGCCAATAGATTGATTTGCCTTGATTTGAATTGAACAAGTTCAATTTTACTAGCCGCAATTTGAATTGACCATGTTTAATTTTACTCGCCGCGATTTCTAATGACCATGTTCGATTTTACTTGCGGCGATTTCAATTGATCATGTTCAATTTTACTTGCCGCGATTTGAATTGACCATGTTTAATTTTACTCGCTGCGATTTCTAATGACCATGTTCAATTTTACTCGCCGCGATTTCAATTGACCAAGTTCAATTTTACTCGCCGCGATTTTAATTGACCATGTTCAATTTTACTCACCGCGATTTGAATTGACCATATTCAGTTTTACCCGCCGCGATCATTCGCTGTGTGAGATCAATCAGCCATCCCGCTCAGTGCGTCGCTCCAGGCCACACGCCACACGCCACACGCCACACGCCAAACGCCACACGCCACACGCCACACGCCACACGCCCGCGCTACAAGTCATTTCGTCGCAGCATAGATAAGTACGTGTGTTTAAACGATGAGTAAATCAAAAAAAGATTCTCTGAAGTGAGGAAATCAAGATATAATTCGTTTTTTGGGTGATGAATAGACGACATATTTGTATTTGTGGCACGACCGAAATTCTCGTGTAGAACTCGCTGCGTGTGACACAGTAGCGAACTAATAGTTAAGTTTTGTCCACGTTTAGCGATTTTTTTATAGATACATGGCCCATAATACGGTAATAGTTTCCTGGGTAATGAAACGAATATAGTAGGTACTTATTTAATTAATTGCGCACAAGTATGCCCTTTCTAGCAATATACTGCCCTGTCCTGCCTAGGTTTGCTGGAGGAAATGTCTTTCGAGAGAAGTATTAATATGAAATGTATTCAATTTTATTTTTCATATTAATTAAAAGTATTAAATTTTATCTATTATTTGCTGTGCAATAAAGTATGAAATTAGTAAAATTAAGTACCTACATGATATTAAACCAAAGGTTAGCAATTCTTTCAAGGGTCAGTGTATTATCTACTATAATAAAATACCTCTGGAGATTTTGAAATAATAATAATCAAATTTTTCATATTTGTAATAGCTAAGCACAACCAATTTAAAAGAGATCTTTTTTTTTTTTTTTTTTTTTTTTTATTTATTTACTGGTATCTTATTACAAACAGAGTTTAATATTCTTGACCACCACTTAAACCACTGAGGTTTGTGTGTGGTGTTATCTACTCCTTATACAGTATTTATGTTTATGTACGCATAGATGCTAAATATGTAGGTATAATTCAAATACAAACTGTTGGCTATATATATTCTAGTTTTCGGCTATAGAGTGTGCATTTCTCAAGTAGTATTTACCCCTTGTAATTTTGAACGAAAATAAGATTTAAGTTTGTGTTTAATGTTTGTCTGTGTGATCGAGTTTAAGGTTTGCGTAGGTAAGTTGTTAATCAAGCGCGGAATCATGTAGGAGCTCGTCCGCTCGCCGTAGGTATTATTTGCACGCACAGTAACCAGTTTGTTCTGTGCCATGCGTCTGGTCATTACAGGATGGTTTATTTTTAAACGATATTTTTTACAGAAAAGTTGTTCTTTAAGCAGGCAATAATTAACTTTGTGTGTTATTGGAAGAACTCCACAGTGTTTATATAGTTGGACATCATCATTCTCATATTTGCTTTTCATTCTCGGTGATACAATTAATTTCAGGATCCTAGTTTGTAGCTTTAATATGGAATTCAGGTAAGTAGTATAAGTACGGCCGTAGCTAGATAGCCCATACGTAATTATAGAATCGCCTAGTGCGTTATACAGCATTAGCCGGATTGGGTATGGTAAACGGTCCTTTACGATCCAGAAAGATGCCAGGAGTGACCTCAGCTTACTACAAACACGTTCAACATGTGGACCCCAGTTGAACCTATTGTCAATCACCAGGCCCAGATACACATGAGTGTCTACGATTTCTATTGGGCCGCAGTCGCAATATCCATCGTCACACCCTCTGTGCATGCAGGCGTGGGAATGAGCAACAATGTCAACCTGTGTCATGTCTCTACAGTAGGGTGATTTGATGTGTAGTAGTTTCGTCTTCTGGGCGTTGAGGACCAATCCCGCGTCATGACACCATTTAGACAGTCTGTCGAAGTCTGCCTGTAGTTTATTTTTAGCGACATTAGGATCTTTGTCGGCTATGATTAGGCAGGTGTCATCTGCAAACTGGTAGGTGGTGCAGTGCTTCATCGGGTAGCTCATATCGTTGACGTACGTGAGGAAGTGCAGTGGGCCTAGGACTGACCCTTGGGCTGTGCCTTGGCTAGTTGGGATGTCATCACTGAGCGCGTTGCAGATTTTCACATTATATTTTCGTCCTTGGAGGTAGTTTAAGCACCATTGCTTGACAGGACCTCTGATCCCACAAGCATCCAGTTTGTGAATAAGTTTAACGTGATCGAGTGTGTCAAAGGCCCGTGAAAAGTCTATGAAGAGAGCAAGTATTTGTTTTTTATCATTTAAGTGTTCGTTTAAATCGTCTGTAAATTTTGATAGTAGAATGGTTGTACTTTTACGAGGTTGGAATCCATGTTGGTTGGGGTCTATTATATTGTTTAAGTGGAAGAATCTATGTAACTGTTCGCAAACGAATTTTTCGCAAATTTTGTCAATTGAAGAAAGAAGTGTGATTGGGCGATAGTTGCATACGTCATTATGTTTGCCCTTTTTATAGACTGGTCTCACACAACCCTGTTTTAGTTCGTCTGGATACAGGCCAGTTTTAATACTGGTATTTACTAAGTTTGATATGGCTATACACACTCGTTCATTAGCTATTTGCATGTCACAGACTCTTATACCATCTAAGCCTGGAGCTTTGTGGCTGTTTAGGCTTTTAATAAGTCCGTAGATCTTACGTGGCGTGGCAGGCTGGTAGCGCAAACTTACTTCAGCTTGCGGCGTCTGATAATTTGATAGGAGATTAATGTGGCAGTTCGGAAGTATTCTCTTTACAGAGTTATCAAATTCATAAGCAAACTTATCAGCAATTTCTCTAGGTTTATATGGTGCAAATATTTTTAGTATATTCTTATCTATAGATTCAGTTATTCTACCGCAGATATTGTTTATAATTTTCCATAGGTTTTTCGGGTTTCCATAGTTAGCGATAATTTTATTTTTATAGTATTTATTTCTATGGTATTGTATTACCTTATTCAGTTTATTTCTTATTTTATTGTATTGTAACCTCAGTGTGTAGTTATTTGTATCTTTTAACCACCGGCCAAATATTTCATCCCTTTTATTGCATAAGTTTATGATGTTTTTGTTAATCCATAACTCGGCACTGTGATTTCGAATTTTAATTTCTCTTTTACACGTAGCTTTACTCATTGCTTCTTTGAATGAATCTCTAATAAATGCATAAATTTGATCCGCCGTATCCATCTCACTAGTTTTGTTCCAATCAGTACAAAGTAATTCCTTTTTCATGATATCATTGTTAATGGTAGTAGCTAAGGTTGTTTGTCGAGCATCCTGTATATGTGAGCTACGCGCGCTGCCGGTGCAAGCGAGGACGGTGACGCGGTGGTCAGCCAGTACTGAGTTAACAGCGGCCGCGTGCGGCTCCATTGTGGGGAGTCTCATAAAAATGTGATCAAGGCAGGACTTTGTGACGGTTCCATTCCGAGTTTCAATTCTTGTATAATCGGAGACTCCACACACGAGGCCACACGACGACAGCATGTCAAGATACGAGCTCCTATATGATGTTTGTGTTTTTAGATCTATGTTCATGTCACCGAGGACTATCAGGGACCCAGTGGAGTTGTCTAACAAAGACTTATGCAGTTCTGATATGAACATGTTTTTATTCTTTCCTGGTGGTCTGTACACTGCACACACAACTAAAGTTTCATTAAATCTAGTTTTCATTGTTCCTAATAGACTTTCAAAGTGATGTGTTTTGGTGGGTTTTATTGTAAATTTAAGACAGTTTTTGACGTAGATAATTATTCCACCACCTTTTTGATTACTTCTTAGTTGTGTGTGCATTGTGTAGCCATCAATACAGAATAGGTTTGAAATTGATTCTGGTATGCCAGCCTCAGTTACAACAACAAAGTCGAGAGATTGGGAACAATTATCAATGGTTTGAAGTAAGGTAGTGAAGTTTCGGATCATTGATCTAATATTCACATGCAGACAGAATAACGGTAGTTTTTTGTTTTTCGATATGGGTATATACTTGAGAAATGCATTGACATTTGTACAATTAAATATTTCCACACTATTAGGACTTTCTACTAGGTTTATCGTGTTGAATTTTTAAGATTAATTCCGTTTATTGGATATTTATAGGTATTTACTTAGCTAGAAGCATTTCAATATCATGTATTGACCGAATTACCGAAGTTTTTCCATTGTCTTCCTTCTTGACCAGTATCCTGTCAGTAGTTTCGTCAATCCACACGTATTTGAAAGACGGGCGTAGCTGATTCTTCGCCTGGTACAGAAGATACTTGTTTTGTGGGGTCAGTGCGCGGCGAACGTAGACTGGGTCAGTGGCAGATTCTGGTGGTGTCGAGCAGGTGATGTCACCCAGAGTAATGGTCCTGTCTTTCGCAGCTTTAGTCCACTTGGTACGACTGTCGGGAGAGTTCAGTGCTATAAGCAGATGGCTAGTTTTATCTTTCCGTCCTGAGATGTGTTTTACGGATCGGATGTTGTTGCCATCAACTGCCAGTGCTGTGGCTACGGCCTTGGCAACTGACTCTGCACTTTCGTTAAGGGAGTTTGGTAGACCCGCTATCTCCAGATAACTACCCAATTTATTTTGTTCACTTTGTTGTTCCCGTTGCTCTAGGGCGGCTACCCGAAGCTCCAGATTTTTATTGGCATTGTAAAGATCCATGTTTTTATTCTCCAAGGCCTTGATTTTCGAGTTTTGATTTTTGATGGAGGTTTCTATAGATGCTACCTGGTCTCCAATAAACTCTAGGGAGGTTTGGAGACCTTCGAGATGTTCATTAATGGTTTTTTTCATTTCATTAGACAGGTCCTGAAGTAGTTTCTTTACGTCCAAAGATACAGCTTGAGGTCTTGCGAAGACGTTTCCTTCTTCTTTATCCGATTCATCCTCCGGGACAAAGAACGACGACGTGCGCGATATTCCACGAAGACACTCCGAGCAGCTCCATTCGAGGCCGTTGGGGACTCGAAGTGCTGCCAGCTGTTTGGCAGATATTTTGGCACATTCGGGAGATGCATGTACACTTTGTTCACAGCGGCTACATTCAAGTCCTGGGCACTTCTTAGTTATGTTCTTTTTACAAGTTGTACACTTTATGAGCACCATAGTCAAGATATAGGGTAGATATATAAAACTTTACTTAGAAGGGGTACACAACCGTATCTAATGACGCCTGAGAGTAGACTATCTAAAAATCAATCTGTGGAAGTTTCTACGCCCTTCTTCTCCCACAGTGGTCCAATGTAGAGAAGAGGCAAAAAATGACGTTTGTTAAGTATATGTAAATATCTACAGTAATAAAGTACTTTGACTTTGACTTTAAACTCGTCATAAATAACAGCATTTTGTTACATCCAAAAAAGCTTAAATATCACAATAATTCAGCCAGTTAATTAATAAACGTAATTTTATGAAAAATAATTGTTTTTATTCATCCGAAAACCACAGTATTCGATACTCCACTCGGAAAGAAAAGAACGGGTTTAGGCTGTCACGCTTATGGTTAACAAGCTATTTTTATAGCTAACTGTCACTCTGCCACGCCGTGTAGGAAAAGGCGTCATGTTGTTGTTAAAGTAATCTGTGACGCCATAAGCTAAATATGACTTGGCCGGTGGTGGCTTAGACAGGCTAATATGGATGCCTCAAAATGACCAATGGGACTCAATAGACAAAAGATTAATCATTATTTCAATTAAAAGGGCCTTCCGGAATAATAGAGAACAAAAGACATATCACACGATTGAACGGAGTGCCGTGATCCGTACTAATAACCCGCCGTCACCCTAATCAAAATAACAAGACATCTGACAACAGTTCACGAATTCACAGAAAATGGTATAAATTCATCTGTTGCCTCGATAAAAAGTAACTCCGTTTCCTATTCGCCTACATCATTAGAGTTATGTGTTGCCATGTTGCCGACATGACACAAGCTCATTTGTGTACATCCGGTACAGATTCACTTCCGGTTCCTGTACGTAGAAGGTCGCACTGGCCACCTACTTCGTCCTATTCTAAAGGCGTCAAAACTATCTATCTAACTATCTAAATTGACCTCTTGAAATCCGACAGCCCTTGTCCTGTTGCCATAGGTTCTATTTTTAAACTCTTATAAATCAGTCTAGATAGTTTAGTTGTGTTGTGACGCTTCTGGAATCATCGGCCTCACTGAAATATCTCACTTTAGACCACAGCAATGTCAGTGGAAATCGGACCAATTTACAAGCATACACAGTGTCACGAATCGGGAAACTAACGGCGGCCATCTTGAATCGGATTTTCAGCAATGTGACGTTGGTAAATGCAAAACCCTTTCGGGAAGTCCGCGAGGATTGGCATTATGGAGAAGAGACCTATGCCCAGCAGTAGGCTGAGCATAATCCTGAAGGGTTTTCATTAAACTATTCGTTTTAAAAAAAAACGCTTTTCTATTTCAATTTTGACTAAATTTCGTCAGAGCACTCAGATACCTTTGTCTAACACTTTTCTAGCCAATTTTGAACAGTACGATTGTGGACACGCGGGCCTGATGGTTCCAACCGCAGAATTGATTAGTACATCAGCTGGGATAGCGTAGGGGCGCTGATAAACACGTATAGGTCTGGACGGCCCAATTCCGCACGCAAAATGGGTATTCAATGGCAACGGCGCGACCGCGCTAAATCTGGGGGCACGGCAGTGCCCCCGCCAAGACGAGCAAGCAAAGCGCAAGGCACTACCTACCTTTGGTTTCGATCCTGATGGAACTCACAACTTGGGTTTGGATTATCGCAGTTGAACATCATTCTCGGGAAATGATGTCAGTAGTGGGCTTAATATTCATACAAGGTTTTAATATCTAGCTCTTTTTATTGATAGGTATCTAAAATACGCCGATTTCGCCAATGACTCCATGATGGTCATCAATTCTTAGGGTACATCCTCAAGTCCTAGAAAGCTGAAATTTGGTACGTTAGGCTAGGCTAGGCTAGTACAGAAACAACAAAAAAATCTAAAACTTTGAAATTTTTGTCCCCCAACCCCTTAAACTAGGGGACGGAAGTTTGTAGGAAACTTCCCACAAATTTTGATGCTAGAGGTCTGAAAATTTCAATATCAATATATATCAATATATATTTATTGCAATAAAAAACATGTTACATAAGGTCTTAAATAAGTACAGTAGTTTCAATGTAATTTTACCCTTAGGGCGTAGCAATATTATGATTAAGATATATTTACATCCATAAATAAGTTAGTTTTACTAAATGTCATTGGTACATGTCCATAAATTAACAATTAATAATAATACAACATTGGATCATAATTTATAACAATACAGATAAATAATATTAAAATTTATGTTTAAAGAATTCATTTAGGTCATAGGGGCAAATTTTTATAAGTATCTGTCTGAGTTTATTAATAAGACTAGGTGTATGAAGTGATTTTATTTCGTCAGGAAGCCTATTATACACTTTTATGGCTACCATCCTCGCGCACCGCGAGTACGCGACAGTCCGGCAGGTTGGCTCCTCTAAATTGTATTGGTACCTTTCATTTAACCGAACGCTGACTCCCATAGGTCTTAGAGGAAACTTTGACGGGTGACGCCTCACCAATTTGCAAAGCTCAAGTATGTACAGGGCAGTAATAGTAGGAATATTCAGTTTGACAAAGGATTCTCTACACGATTCCCTGCTTGACTTGAGTCCGTCGATGATCCGCACACACCTTTTTTGTAGGATGAATATATTTTTAATTTCTACGCAGTTCCCCCATATTGCTAAACCGTAGAGCACCCTAGACTGAAAAAAGGCGTAGTAAGCTTGCATAGTGGCTCTTAAAGTTGAAATAGCTGCTAGGCATCTCAAGGCATAACAGAAGCTGCTTAGCTTACTTTCCAGACACTCTACATGTTTCTTCCAGTTCATATTTTCGTCACAATAGATCCCCAAGAATTTAGCATTTGATACTGTACAGCAATTTTTACCATCGAAATTAATTTCTAGAGCAACATCCGGGGTGTTGTAATTTCTAAAGTACAAGACATTCGTTTTATTAAGATTGGTATTTAGGTCAAGTTTTTTAAACCAGTTTATAACAATATTTATTGATTGCGTTATACGATCTGCTAAGTTAGTCCCTTCTCCTCGCTGAAATTTGAAAAAGACAGAGACGTCATCTGCGAACATTATTACCTTATCGTCTATCAGGTTTGGAACATGATTGACGTACAGAAGGAAGAGAATGGGCCCCAGTATGCTACCTTGTGGGACGCCCTTAAGTATTGTTGTAGTTTTAGATTCCATATTTATAAGAGTCCTTGATTGGTTCAAGATTGGAAGGAGGACACTCTGTTCTCTTTCTTTAAGGTATGATGCAAACCATTTACCCACAACCCCCCTGATCCCATATCTATCCATAATGGATAATAGGATACCATGATTGACATAATCGAAAGCTTTCGAAAGATCGAGGAGAACCGTCATTACATTTTTTTTACCGTTTAGAGCCTCCGCAACGAAATCCGTCATGTCAAATATAGCGTCAGCTGTGGATACTCCATTTATATTGGGACTGCTTGAATGCTTGAATAAATAATGAAATACATATTTCAGGATTTTTTGTTAATCACCCCTCACCCTTTAAATTAGGGGCTGGAGATTGGTAGACGTTTTCCCATACAAACAGAATTTCATGCTAGAGATCTGAAAATTATACAAGTACTTAGACTTCTTATTATAGTATATTACAAATAATAAAATACGTGTTTCAGGCTTTAAATAAAACATCCCTCAACCCCGTAAAGTAGGGGATAGGGCTCTCGTCAGGTTTCGGAATATTAGTACATAATTATACGAATAATATTACTACACTTATGTACTTCATCAATTAGTACACAAACAACAAAACAGTCTAAATCTTGGAATTTTTAAGTTTGTAAGAGACTTCCGTAAATTTTGATGTAAGAGGTCTGAAATTGATAAAGGGGCTCCTTGTTATAAATAATAAAACACGTATTTCAGGATTTTGAGTAAATATCCCCCCACGCTTTAAATTAGGGGATGGACATAAGCGCGCGCAAAACGCCTAATGTGTACCCGAACATTGGGCTAAGCTCGTTGTCAAATCGCAAGTGCGGTGCATTAGAAGCCAGTTATACGTTTTTTGGTATCCTATAGTATGCCACTGATGCTAAGACGACAATTATGTGGCTAGATGTCAACTTGAACCGCAATCAAAGAGTCAAGGCCAAAACAGAAATGATAATGCTGAATCCCGATTCCATAAACATATATTATGAATCGGAAAAAGGCAAAGATAGAGAGCAAGCTATGAGAAAAGGCATCTCTGATGTGCAAGAATTACACCCCAAAAAAAGAAAGATAAAATGACAAAATAAAAAATGTTGTCTTAGGCAACTTACAAAAAGAAGTGAAATCCCACGAAAAACATTTTCATGTTAAATGTTTCCAAGACGAGACCATATGGCTCGCACTGTCAAAAACTTATCAGATCTCATGAAGAGCCAAGCTTCTTACTCTACACGCCCTAACTCTACAAGCCCTAACTTTACAAACTCAAACCTTAGTCAAAATATGTGGCTTGGCCGTTTCCCTACCGTCACACGAGATGGGTGTAAGGAGAAAAAAATATTCACTGTTCGTTGCTTTTATTTTATTAAGTACTTCTTGTAGGAAAAATGAATGTGGTAAAAATGAAATAGATTTGTTTCTTCTTACCTACAAAAACAATATTCGTTACTACAAAAGCTATTGTTTAACAGAAAAATAATGAACAGAGAATAAATTTTTCACCGTAAGCCCATGTGCCCTTATGTGACCGTAGCGAAACGGCCAAATCACATATTTTGATCATTTTATACATAGGTGTATATAAAATGATCCTTTACTAAACTTTTACAAAAACCTCTTGTACAAAAAAACTACATACATATAATGAGAAATAAGTATGCAGTTACAACGTTAAGTAAATTCATTAACTCTAACGATAGAAATCTTGCGACTTTGCTTTCAACTTTAGCCACAGTTAAGTTTTTCCCTTAAGAGGATCATTATACCTCACCTTCCCCTAGAGTTTGTAACGTTAGGGCCTGTAGAGTAAGGGCGTATAGAGTAAGAAGCTTGGCTCTACATGAGATATGATAACTTTTTGACAGTGCGAGCCATATGCACTCGTCTTGACAACATTTTACTTGAAAATGTTTTTTGTGAAATATCTTTTACTCTGAACAAAAGGTACGAAAGAGAAAGTGAGAGATATCAATATAGGGAAAGAGGTCACATTTCATTCAGCGACAAAGATATTTGGCGCAATCTGTATTAATTATTTGACATTACAAGAATCTTTTGATTAGTTAATTAATGATAGTAATTAAGGTATTTTCTAATCATATAAATTCGTCAAAGGTATTAATAAGATATTACAGAATCATAGATAATAGATAGAATAGAATAGAATAGAAAAAGTTTATTTTGCCTTAAAAAAAATAGATACCTAATGGACGAACAGTAGAACAGCTCATGCGCTTGACGAAGAACAGATAGGATTAAGGGGAGCTGACCGCCAACCTCCAATGATTGAGAGGCACAATAAGATGTAGAAGAAGGAAACAAACCATCATCGTCACGCCATTGTCATTAAGTCATCATTGAGCTTGTAGAGTCCACGCCCTGGCCGGGTGTACAGACCGGGAATTGAACTAGGAAACTAGTTATCAACAACCCGCATTGGATGCCTGCAACTACATACCTGATTGCAAAGCCGGGAGAGGCTAATTGGGGCAATATTCCGATCTGTTACCATGCGAGCCTGTGTACTGGAATGATTAGATTTGACGGTCGGTTGAGAGACATACTCATGTCATATCCCGGATAAGGATTCAAAGTTCGAAAGTGTAACGGATATGACGTTTGCTCTCCTCGTTTACTCACATTCTCGATCGCCTAAGAAATGGGTGCAGGAGGCTGGATAGTTTACAAATAAAGCTGTAGAGACGCACAGCATCAATAAAGGAACTTTTGGACTGAAGTCACCTAGAGTACTGAAGAAAAATTTATTGTGGGCCTTTGTGGGGCAACAACATAAAATTTGCCTTAATTGTCATGGCATTAATTTTTCTTCTCCGGCCAGCAGAGAAGTGAAAGGGGTAACAATACAGCGTCACGGATTTTTCCATACGGGGTGCGAAAGCACGCGGTTAGCCACAAAAAGTAAAATATAGGGAGTACAGGAACAAGTAAAAATGCACAAGCTTCTACACAAATGGTCGCTGTAGCCTCGGCTGTCGAGTTGCGCCTCATCAATTGTGCAGTAGTTTGACGTCCATTATGGCAACGATTTAAGTTAGCCCACTACAAGTGGATGGCGGCGCGCGGCCGGAGCTAGGCGGGGGGGGCGTAATGGAGTAAGAACCCACCCAGCTGTAATGTCTGCTAAAAGGAACATTTTGTAGGTCTTCGTCTTTTTAGACACGAACCTAGGAACCTGATGTTACCACAAAAAATGAACTTCTGTTCAACAATTTTACTGTTTAAAGACAAAAATGTATAGGATTTGACTTTTGTTTTCAGATTAAACTATGTGTAACTTTTTGTAGTAATACGGTAAGTGTTGCTTCTGTTATAAGAATAAAAAGTGTTATTTTATAATTTTAAAATATCTTACCAAAAATCAGTCTTCTTACGCTTTTGCCATAGCGTCCGAAAGACTTCCGCCGCGTTGTTATGTAATACTGAAATCAGTAAAACAGTCGGTGTTTTACACAATCTTCAAAAAAAACTGGCCAAGTGCGATTTAGACTCACACACGAAGGGTTCCGTAACATCGTCCAAGTCACAGGAAATGGAAATTTCTAAATTGCGTTTGGTACATTAATTTACACATTCTGTGTAAATTTCAACTCTCTACCTATTACGGTTCATGAGATAGAGCCCGCTGATGGACAGACAAACAGACAGACGGACGGACCGACAGTGGAGGCTTGGTCCCGTTTGACACCCCCTAAAAAGTAAGTGCTGCTATTTCTAATCTTACCGTGACAGACGCGTACCGTAAGATTACTCATACCATAGAATGATTTGTCTATGGTCAAACTATCAAAGCTCCGCTTGCGACCCGAACACCCGCGGTACCCCCCAACACCCAGTTCCTCCCCCTCCAGTCCTGAATACGCCTCTGCTACTCCAAGTGGATGGATTATTGCATTTGCTGCTTCTGAATTGATGACCGTCGAGATGGATGCTGTTGCAGAGTACTGAGGAAACTCGCAACTCTGCCAAAATGTAAAACCCATTAGACTGGGGATGTTTGTGGACGCTGAAATATTATGGGTTTTGTAATGGCGGTCGATTCTAGCAGACTCTAGGATTTATGAATGAGGCGGCACATGAAGGCTGGATGCTACAAGAGCATTTAACTGTTGTCTAGTATGGGAGAGGGGCTCTAAAAATATACTGTGTTACCAAAAAAATATTAAAGATAGTTTAACCTCAAAACTAATGTCAAATGGCATACGTTTCTTGGTAGAGATAAGCTCGCCTTTGTACCTGTTCTTTCCCTTATATTTGTTTTGTTTTCAATGTTTTGTGCAATAAAGTATAACAAGTACATTTTTGTTTATAAACAAGTCTTGAACAGGTATTTTTTTTGTACTATTACCTATTGCGTCGCGGTGTTTCCTTTAAGGGGTGAAAGAGGCACAGTTACACCTACGGTAGCCAGTTTTAGTAAAATTTTCCAAAAATATGTTAACACAATAATACAGACTCACGTACGTAGAGTGCCCGCACGAAGAAGCGTTTGTTACACTTTCATGGAATTCCCCGAGCGCACATATGCGTTTCAAAATAAAATGCCTTGGTTTTCCCGAGTGGCACACAACGCACCTTTGCGTTTGTTTTTCTTCTATAAAGGCCATTGCTCTCAGGGTGCCTATTGTTTTCACCTGATGCAAAGGTGCCTCGTTGGGCATACGCGAATTTCTATGGAAGTACTAACGCGTTCGGGGAAATTCGTTACAGTTTTGTGAGACGCGTGACTGCGTTTTGGCACTGCCGAGTGAACCAATTACCTACATATATATAAAGTCAAAGTCAAAAGTCAAAGTCAAAGTACTTTATTACTGTATATATTTAAATACACTAAGCAAACGTCATTTTTTGCCTCTCTTCTACATTGGACCACGGTGTGAGAAGCAGAAGGGCGTAGAAACTCCCACAGATTGATTTTTAGATCTCTTTTAAAAATGGATTGTGCTTAACTAATACAAATATGAAAAATAGAATTATTATGATTTACAAGCAAGGATAAATAATTACAAAATTATTAACAGATTTGTGTTTAGCCAGATTAACCCCATACAGACCTGTCATTGAAGTAATCATATCATATATGTGCCACATGGCCAGTTGCTACTTTCCTAGTGAGCATCCATTTAAGTTCAGGTTCAGTTTTATATTGGTTCCTATGTATTTCTAAAAAACACAATCCTAACTTTTAGTTTCACTCGCAAGCATAACTTTCAATATTTTACGACGTAAAAAGCGAACACATTTTCCAATGCCGCCCATTTCAGTTCGCCCACATTAGCCCGCGCTGTTTACGTTGGCGCACCCTCGAGCCGCGCTCGACACACCCTGTAGATCGGCAGGCGAAGTGGAATAGTTCCGAGGATACATAAAACTCGGCCAGGAACACACGCGGGGGGCGGCGGCGCCGGCTCCGGCCGCCCTTCATCAATCATTCAACAAACATACCACCGCTACACTCCGATAAAAAAATAAGTCGCCCCTCCCGAGCCTCCTGATATCTTTGTCTGTTGGTCCTTCGCGATAGTGGCAGCGCAAACAAACGGAAGGAAAGCAGGCCCTTTCGCGCAATAACTGTCTACAGTAGGTACATAATCGATTGCGCCGACAACTGCTAGCAGTTTGCTCGGCAAACATGTAAATGAATCAATATTGACAATTAAACGCGCTGACGTAATTCGGATTGAATTACGAACGAGTTTTTACGAAAAGCTACACCGCGCGCCAATAAGCAGGGGCGACGGCGTAGTCGCGTAGCAGCTACGAGCCGCGGGTTCGTAGCATGTACGCGCTACGAATATCGCTTTTGTAGTTACAATTTTCGACATGGTGCTGGGTATATCGTCCAGATTGGCGTTTAATGCAGATTAGGGTTCGTCGCGATAAAAAGTTAAATACATTTTTTGGGCGGACGAGCTGTGAATAAAACATCGGAGTCACCTGGAGCGGTCGACGTTAGGAGGTCATGAGGCAGCCTTGCGGAGCACGTGAGCCGGGCCGGGCGCCAGGGTTGCTAGTGGTGCACGTCTTGCGCAAATGTGGGCAAATTATGAAATAAATAGCAATGTCCGAGATCATTTCGTAAAACTCTAAGCCAACTCTGAACGACGGTGTATGGTGGGGTGGTGTGGCGAAAACATATATCGAAATAAGGAGCGGTCGATATGATACCATTTAGGGTGGGCGTTGACTAACATTAGGGAACGCGCCGAATACTATCGGGCCTCCTTAACTACGATCAGATCACACTGATTTTACCACCCGGTTTAGGATTAAGTACCGCATGCGCTCTCTCCTGTAGTATAGACGATGATATTTACGATAAATCTTATCATTCAAAGTTACAATCCACTTAACCTCTTATTCTACAAAACGATATTCTTGCCATATCTCCAGTCGGTTTCGAGTTTACTAACACAATAAAAAAATCAAAGGTATCCCAAAAACCGTGCAAAATGTGTTGGTCTATCGGCAACACCGCCGGGCGACGACGACCCAGTCACCCTGCGCGCGCACCGGGTCGATACGCCCCGCGGCGCGGCGCGGCAGTGCCCCCGCCGCCGTCGCCCCCGTCGCGCGCCGCCCGTCCATGACCAGGTGACAGAGCACCCGCAACGCAGGACCCACAGTACCGCAGCACGCGACAGGCAAGTCTCAACCAACACTGGTTTTCAATTTTGGCTAACATCTTCTTTGGGTGCCATCTCCTATCGGAGGATACATTACGGCTATTTGTGTCCGTGATGTCGCGGCGCGGACTACATCTGTGGTGCTCGGATTGAACCACTCAGCAAGGCGTTAGAGTCAGTGGGTTCTTCTTGCCACTACATGTGGTTTCAATAACATTTGTGGTTCAAACGGCCTATTATTTGGCAGTTCAGAAAGGATTAATTTCAGCGCCCTTGCGGTGTTCCACCAAAATGTATTTGAAATTCAACTCGTGTCGTCAAGGTTGTTAAAGCGTGTGCCGTGGAAGTCATGAAAATGTGATGTGAATCTGTGAACGGAGCTGAATATTTTATGGGTGTTAAAAATCCGCCGCCCCTAGAGATAAATACGCACTCCGAGTAAAAATAACGTAACGTACGTAACTCCAATATTTGTGTTACGCCAAACGAATTTCGATTCGAGTCGTCAAAAAATATTTGTTCAGCATCCAAGAATTGTATGAGATTTTACAAATTCCTGAAAAGCTGTTACATTTTAACTAGCTATATGAATTGTGTCGGGTCTAGAACGAACTGGAACGACATCGCTCCATTCCACCAACTCGCGCTGATGCAGGGACATATGAAATATATATATAAAAAAAAAAAACGTACAAAGCTGGAGGTTTCTAGTCGCCTCTTTGCCTCCAGCATCTAAAACATTGAGGTGACGGAATTCAAATTGAGTTCTATATTTCCCTGTACCTTATGCATGTGTTAGTTTAAGATTTGACATTCTCCAAATGTTACCAATGTGTTTCTTATGGAAATAAACTCTTTTTGAATTTTGAATTTTTGAATTTGAATTTTATGTATTAGTCGAATTCGAGTAAAGCCTTACGCCCCTCGGCGTGCTCTGTGCTGATTAGGAACAATATCTTAATTGTTATTGCTAATTAGTTTAGCCTCGAAATAGGTAGACCTGTAATGGGGCTAAATTGTAATATGTATTTATAAATAATAAATAAATAAATAAAAAAAATTGTGATCAGCTGAGCCGCATATTTAGCCGTGCATGTAAAAGGCAACTTATGGAAGCAGTCACTGACCAGCATCGGGTCTTGGATGTACTTATAGCTTATAGGTATGTATGTATGTATGTATGTATGTATGTATGTATGTATGTATGTATGTATGTGAGGTCGCGGTTGTGTTTCCCACGACTCAGGGTGTCCTGGTGTTTATAAATGTTTTGTATCGGTTTATCGTTTCCCTAGATTGTTATGTATATTTTAAATATAGTTGCAAAACCGAGATATGCTTTCGTCCAATAAAACTGACATAGTGGAAATAATTACACACGCAATCAATCAATTTTACTAAACATAAAGCCGAGTCCTGAAAGTCTGAGTATCTTTTACACCCAACAATCGTAAAGTAACGAAGACAAAAATCGTGAGCAAATGTTTATATCTCCATACCTACGATGGGCTAACCGCCTGTCGCGCAAACATGTGAATCGAATAACTGTCTAAGGTGGGCGCAACTGTGCATCTGCCGACTTGAATGGGAAGTGTCGTTTGTTTTGTTTGGGAGCGTTCATACGGTGTAATGTGATGTTACTTATTTGTATTTGTAGTTTTCATCGCTTCTTTTCGAAAAGAGCTCGTATATTCCCTGTAAATAGGGAGCGAAGTGCTACTTTGCTCCCTCGGGAGTCAAAGTATCTTTTTAATTGATGTTGCGAGCAGAGAAGGGCATAACCACTTTTAATACATTTTGACTGACAGCACCAGTCACAAAAGACACCGATCTTGAAACGCGGACCAAAATAAAAAAAATATTAGTTTTTTATTTACGTTGTCAGCACAGAGAGATCGATTTGTAAATTCCGACCAAATAAAAAAGTATCAAACGCGCTAAATGTATTTAGCCTTTGTATGTCTACTTTTGTTTGCTGATAATTTAACACTCTAAAAAATGAGTTGTTCCTAAATTTGTGGAATTGACAGTTTTACTCCGGATCATATTGTGAACTACAAAATCCCGTGAAAAATATGTAAAACCATACAACAATTTTATCATTTGGATAAATGCAAGAAGAGCGAAAACATTTTCGAAAAATTAGTTTTCAGCCTTTTGCTTTTAGTATATAAATATTATTAATGCACAACTTGTCTATTATTATTATCATCATATTTTAGTTTAGGTATTTACTTATTTTTTAATCTCTATTAAAAATAAGTATTTACCTCTGTTATATAAATTAGAGAGTTGACCTCAGGAATAAAATCTATTTTAAACTCGATTGACGTACTTTGAATCCATTGCTTCGCTCAGGATTCTACTTTAGAATTCCTGGCTATGCTCGGGATTCATCATCCTTTGCCCCGCTCTGTGAAGTTCTTTACTCCCTTCGTAAACACTATACTATTTATATATAATTTAATTATAATGCTATTATGTTAGTGCTCTTACACACTATGCAGCGCGAGCGTCGCAAAGCTCAGAATCGACTAATTTCCTTAACCCGGCGAGCACAAAACAGGGATGCGCGGGAGAGGTCAGTGGTATAATCGCAGTGTGGCGCGTGAGGTGCCGACCGGTATATTCACGCGCAAATCTGTCTCGGGCACGTATTATCCTGCCTCATTTCTAATGTATTTTTTTTACGTATGTGTTTATATATTTTTTGTATGATTTTATTTCTTCGTTTTTATATTATGTGTATAGTGTGTGTTTTGGCCATCAAGCATATAATAATTAATTTTTGGTTATATATATGATAGTTATTTTAATTTAAAAAAAAAGCATTCCCGCAAATTTTTTGCCAAGCCAATATGCATGGAGCATGCAAAATTTGTTTGCTAAAATTGTGCTGATAACGACACTAGGAACTTATTATTTTTCTAATAAAATAAATGTGTTAAATCATTTTAAAGAAGAGGATCTCATTATCATTAAGTTCTAAGTTGTTTTTTTTTTGTTTTTGTTGCTTGAGTTGATTTGATTGTTGTTTTTTTAAACCCTACAATTTTGTTCCTATAAGTGCAAAGTTTATGAAAAAGACGATTAGATATATTTTTTCTCTTTATAATAATATAAATATACTTTTTATTTTTATTACATTTAATTAAAAACCCCTTTATATTTAAAAATCCAGTGAAGAAAATTAAATAAAAAAAAATAAAAACTGTCTAAAGACACATTATATTCTGGGCATAAAATACCCTGCCTCATTCTTGGTGTAACTGTTTTCACCTCATTTTTTCGGGTTAATAATGACAGCCGCGCGGCTGTCGCGGGACTGAATGGTGTTGCAAAGGAGCGTATGCACCCAGTCCTTATTAAAATCGTTATTAAATCAAAAGCAGATCATGTAATTCTTATATCTAAGAATTTCATCTGGTTTTAAAAAAAATACCAATCAGTACCTCGCATAAACAGGCAGAGTCAGAAGATAGCTCACGTGACATGATCCTGTCGTGATTGGTTAATATTTCCCGGCGGGGCGGCGGGGCGGCGGCGCACAGTGATTCGTGAAAGAAAGGTTATTATTGCATATTACTTTTGCATTACTTGCTATGATATGTAATAATATTGTTTGGCATTAATCCATTAACCGAAATTTCGTAAACCCTTATAATCATTTGTTTTTTTTTAAATAATCAATACATAAACAAATAAATATTAGAGGACTACAATTTTACATCACAAACATAATAGTATCTTCAAATGGCCTAGTCGGCAGTGATCCCGGTGGGGGCAAATATTTGTTTGATGAGAACGTATGTTTGTACCCTAGTCATGGTTGTTTATCTATCTAAGTATAATATTTATCTATAAGTATGTGTATCATTGTCTAGCACCCAAGATACAGGGAATCCTAGTTTAGGGCTAGATCAATGTGTGTAAATAGTGTCCAAGGTATCATTATTATTATAATGCCTAATTATGTACAGTTACATACACTAGTTTATCTATACACATATCATAAGCTCTCTTTGAGGTGTTCATGAACCGCATGCTCGACCGGTATTGTGGCATTGTTAATTGCTCTGCACTTGTTTAGCTTGTTCGGTAGTACCGACTTCACAGATAAACTAGAGGCGGCACGCAGGCGGGCGTCGGCGTTCGAAATTTGAATGTCATAATTTGTCGAAAATTTATACATTATGGTCATAATGTATCAATTTTCGTAATGTATCATATTCACATAAGAAATGAGTTTTTACCCAGTAGTATAACATTATGCTGGTCTTAACGGACGGTTTTTGAACGCAGTAAAGAGGGTTTATGATTAATGATAAGTGTGTAGATAAAAAGGTATAAAAATAATTGCGCATCGTAGAGAAATACATAAAAGAAAAACCTATAAATTAAATACGCAAATGCTGAACAAACGTCATACAAAATTCGTATTTCAGCCAATATTCGTACCCCTAAATTTGTTTTTATTTGCATACGCTTCGCTCCGGTTCTGCTTCTTCTAAGTTACAACCTTACCTATAACAAAATTGAAATTTAGAATAATTTGGCTTTCCATCACTTTCAGTCGCCAGCTCGCTTCGATGGTTGCAATCCAAAGTATACCCGATTATGAAACTGCAATCGCACCATTAGTACTGGCTCACCTAGAGTGATAAACAAAGAAAAAATGGATAAGATAACTGGACCAGAAGACATACTTTTTGATCTACAACAATTATTTATACTTTCTGATAAATATTTCCGCCTTCTAACCTCCAAAATAGCACTTTCGCCGCTTGATTTTGGGCTCTCTAGCGGAAAAATTAAATTCGTAACTCGTTCGAAAAGGGTTATTTACGAACCTCGCTACGACCCGCGCCGTTCGTAAATACCGTAAGCATTTGCGAACTCGTAGGAAATCTCCTAATTATGCCATTAACATCAAATTTATGACAAACTCATGATGCGAATCAAAAATAGGAAACACGAAATTATGCAAAGTAAAGGGATACCCTATTTAACTGATGAAAGAAGCTTATAAAAGAAGGTTATTAAAAAAGAAGAAAAAAGCAAATCTCCCGGGATCGAGGTTTGTAAGACATCTTACAAGTTAAATTTGAGCAAACTTCCCGGTTTCTGATTGAGCTGAAATTTTGCATGCGAATGTCAATCGCATGACGAAATGCAATATTCTTATAACATGGCGCTGATCTGATGATGGAGCCGGAACGTGGCCATGTTTAATTCGTCTTGCTGAGGTTTTCGTGGCACGAAACTAAACCTAAATCAGTTCTTTATTGATGCCTTTGTTCCATTTTATGATCCTTTGCTCATGTATTTAGGTCTCACATATTTATAGGCCGGGAAAGTACATTTTCTCAGAAAAAAGAAGCGCGCGAGTTTCCATACAAAGTCTCTCTATCAGAGTCAGCGGTGTGGAATATAATGCGTATCTGCTGTATGGAAAATCTCTCTATCAGAGCCAGGGGAGTGTGTCTATAAATTTGATTTTCTCGTATGGAGAGTCTCTCTATCAGAGTCAATAGGTTAATATTGTAATATTTGTAATAGTTAAAAACAACTAATTTTTAAAGGAGATCTAAAAATCAATCTTCGGGTGTTTTTTCGCCCTTTCTCTCCCACAGTGGTACAGTGCTTGCAATTGTTAAGTTGAGTTTGAGTGTGGAGCATAGCGTAATGAATTCTTGGAACCCGTTATCTACTAAGGGTTGTATCGTAATTAAAAAGCCATTTCCTGGAAAAGCCGCCATGACAATTATCCCTCTAGCATGTACTGGACGGAAGCACTGTGCGGCGGCGGCGGGGCAGTCTCGCCGCGGGCCCGCGCTGTTATGTTATTGCGGCGGGGCGGCCATACTGACATGTCTTTCCAGCAGAAGTGGCTCGCTGGAGGTATCGGGTCGGTAGAACAAACGGAGACAACGAGCCCAAGGGAACCTCTCTCTGCGTACCATCGTCGGCGCCCCCCGCTACGTGAGGAACGCGACAATCCAGAGGGACCTAAGATGGGAAAACATGGACCAGTTTGTCCAGAGGCTGGCGAAGGGCATGTTCGCGCGTGAGGATGCATCACATCTTCCGCACATCGCCGAACTGGCGCCGCACCACGCGCGCCCGCCCGAACGCCGCCGCCTGCCACGCTACCTGGTTGCCTAGCTGGCGATCACCCACTGCATACCAGCGCCACATGAAGACCACCGCCCGCAGGGGCCATCCGATGACCTGTCCACAGGAGTGGACAGAGGCGATTCTTCGGGAAGAGGTCCATTGAACTGACCCCGACTCCCCACGCCCCAGAAGGGGTGCGTGAGATGACCATGAACGAACGGGTCGGTAATAGTTACAGGTCTTCTGCGGCACTCTACCTACCCGCCGGGGTTGTGTTTCAAACTTATTTCAGTTTCTGACTGTACCTTTCCTTTAGTCAAACTGCAAATTCTGAACAAATTAGAATCTGAATGCCCAAGCTTAAATCGCTGCATCCTATAATTCCGCGTTGCTGTAACTTCATCTTCCGAGTGAGATTTGCAAAGGAGCGCGAGGGAAATTCAACAAAAGTTACAAATTCAACGTCGGGCCTGAAAAGAAAATGAGAGACAGAAATCGTTTTCACGTTTTCTTCTCTCTCTATTAGCACTATAGCCGAGGAGTGGGACTGAGACATGCTTTTGTGGGCCTTTTGATCTGCTCTGGTGAGAAAATCTTTTGCACAGAACGCCTCTAGCAATACAGAAGAGTTTTTTCTAGACTATAATGATGGGAAAAACGCAGGCATAACAACCTAGTCTAGGGTACACCGTCGGAAAAATGTATGACTTGTTGTTTACTGGTGGGACGGTTGTTTTGTCTTATGTAGTCGGTTCCTATGGATACAGCAGTATATTGTTCAGATGAATATAACTATGCCTAATTCTAAACTAGTTACTTTACCTAAACTTGGTGAATCATTCATTCAGGGAAGGCCATATGCAGTATTTATTTGTTAATGTACATAGTAAAGATGCAATAAAGCCTAACCTGTGAGTGTTTCGTTATTTACAAACTGTAACAAAAGTTGCGGTACTCAACATTAATAATTCACTCCAATAGTTGACCGGCTCACGTTGTGACCTAAATATAGGTATAAAATTTATAACATTGGGCGTACAGAGCGATACTTTACAAGGGTAATTGTAGGGTATCGCTGACAAGAGGAAATGGAGTGAAAAGCCAACCCGAAATAGCGGTCACGGTACTAGCCCAATTATATTTTGTGAAGAAACCAGTTTGGTGTGACAGGTCAAGTGTACAATTTTGCACGGCTCGTAGCTCTTGCAGCACTACTTGTAACTGCACTGATGTAATCCCACTTATTGTATTTCTGTAATGTAACTGCACTTATTGTATTTCTACTCTAAGCAGCTGTAATCGTGTCGAAAATTTAAAGAAATGACTATCTAGTGAGAAGAAAACTGATGAGAAGAAATTACTAACTAGTAAGAAGACATGACTAACTAGTGAGAAGAAATGACTAACTAGTGAGAAGAAATTACTAACTAGTGAGAATTAATGACTAACTAGTGAAAAGAAATGACTAACTAGTGGGAAGAAAATACCAACTAGTGAGAAAAAATGACAAACTAGTGAGAAGAAATGACTAACTAGTGACAAGAAAATACTAACTAGTGAGAAAAAATTACTAACTAGTGAAAATAAATGACTAACTAGTGAGAAAAAATTACTAACTAGTGAGAAGAAATGACTAACTTGTGACAAGAAATGACTAACTAATAATAATAATAATAATAATAATACCCTGGACACTATTTACACACATTGATCTAGCCCCAAACTAGGATTCCCTGTATCTTGGGTACTAGACAGCGATACACAAACTTATATAGATAAATATTATACTTCGATAGATAAACAACCATGACTAGGGTACAAACATCCGTTCTCATCAAACAGATATTTGCCCCCATCGGGACTCGAACCCGGGACCCTTGGCTTTGTAGGCAGGGCCACTGACGACTCGGCCATTCGGGTCGTCTATACTCGGCGCCACGACTAAAGAGCTTTGTCCTTGAATGCGCAGTAGTCACTTTTCACAAGTGTTTGGCGCGGGGAAGTGAGGAGCGACGGGGGCGGTAGTCAGCGCCGGCACCTGATTCGTTGACAGTGTGACCAGATTCAGTATTTTAATACTTTTTCAGTATATTTCATCGATTTTTCCGAACATCAGTATATTTTCAGGTATATTGCTGGGAGTCAGTATTTTTGGGTATATTATGGTTGACGTTATGGCAACACCGTAGTGAGTGATCGTCCTTGGGACAATGTTTGCGGAATTCCCCGGAACGCGAACATTGGCTGGGGGCTTTCCCGGATTTAGTTTATACATGTTATCTATGAGCAAAGATGAGTAAGTTACAGATATGACAAGAAAGACGGCCGTCGCCGGCGTTGTAGTATTGTAATACTACCTATACAATTATCAATCAATACGTAGTATAAATCAGAGTTGCACAATGTATGTTCGCCTAAAACTTTACAACTGCTGGACCGATTTTAATGCGGTTTGCAACATTAGATATAGTGTAATTTCCAGATTTCATACATTCAAATCCGTTTGTTTCATGAATATCAGTCTACCCGGACGAATTCGGGACGGACCGCTAGTTTATCTATAATTTTCAAAACAACGTCTAGTTTTTAAGTTTTCAGTTGCATGAATAGGTAGTAGTTAGACATAAAAGATACTTAATTACTAGTATTAAATCGTCTAATACGGTTCAAGTGAAATGATTGTCTCTTCTGCACTCGACTTAATCTTTGAGGACTTTCTTTCGATAATTCGGGAATTTCCCCAAAATAGGAGATGTTTTTGTCATCATATAAATAGATTGCGATTTTCGTTATTTTTATTTACTTAGTTGCATCCATCCGGACAGCATGTCTAGTTTTCAGCAAAGTTATTTAGCTAAGTGGGAACAAATTCCGGAATTTTCTTCGTGGCTTTCACGTTATAAAGATGATGAGTTCACCGCATTTTGTAAAGCATGCAATGCGAAACTGCAAAGTAGATTAGCATCTATAAAACAGCATGCAAATACTGAAAAGCATAAATCGAACTTGATAAAATATAAAGGACAGTCAAAGGTAAGCATAACTCGCTTTACTTACCTAGTTCAAGGAGTTTTGATATATTTTAATTCAAAGTTAATCATCCTGGTTTTGTTTCCAAAATAACCAAGTATTTTTTCATTTAATTTTCAGGTTGATACATTTTTCAAAAAGGCCCCACTGAAAGACGAAGTCAAGAAAGCTGAGCTGCGTTTATGCAGTTTTCTGTCGGAACACAATATCCCATTTAGAGCTATGGACCATCTTAGTGAAGTTCTAGTGAAGTGTTTTACCGATTCCGATATTGCGAAAGAATTTTCCTGCAAGAGAACCAAAGCAGCTGCTATAACTTATAATGTTTTAGGACCCGAATTCGAAAAAGATATGATTGAGGACATACTTCGTACTGCATCTCCTTCAGGTAAACCAGTATATTCAATTATAATCGATGAGAGTACAGATGTTGCGACAGTCAAAGTATTGGCGATAGTAATTAAATACTTCTCTGAAACTAAATGTACTGTACAAACCAAATTCCTTGATTTAGTTGATTTAAGTGGTGAGACCGCAGGTCATTTATTTAATTCGTTGTCATCAAAATTATCCGAATTAGGTTTAGAAATAAAAGACGTAATAGGATTCGCTGCTGATACTACGAATGTGATGTTTGGTCAACACTCTGGCATTGTTGCAAAAATTAAAGAAGTAAACCCAAAGTGCTTTTTCATAAAATGTGTTTGTCACTCTGCAGCATTAAGTGTTAGCCACGCCTGTAAAATACTGCCTAGAAATTTAGAACAAATAGTAAAAGAAGTATATGGATATTTTTCTCAAAGCAGCAAGCGTCAAAGAGAATTTGCTGAGTTCCAAAATTTCACAGACACTGAAAATCACAGAATCTTGCGTCATTACGACATAAGGTGGCTTTCACTTCATGCCTGTATTAGTAGAATAATTGAGCAGTGGAGGGCATTGCAATTGTTCTTTCAAGACCAATACTTGAGTGATCGCAATATGTCATCAGAATTTTTATATAATTCTTTTACCACTGATATAAACAAATTGTACTTTCACTTTTTGGACTACATTTTGCCGATTGTAAACAAATTTAACGTAATTTTTCAAGGCGACTATCCGTGCATTGATAGACTGTATGATGATGCATCTAGTATGTACTTGTCGATTTTGGGTTGCTTCATGAAAACTAATTACATCAAACATACAGAAAATGTATTTACCTTAGACCCAAAGTCACATGTAAATTATTTGCCATTGAAAGATATGTACTTAGGTATTCAAGTGGGCCAAGAATTAATCAAACACAGGGGAAATGTAAACATGAAAGAACAGATTGCTGAGTTTTTCAGAAGGTGCCAATCATTTTTAATTGAGCTAAGCACGCAATTGAAATCACGTTTGCCTTTTGAAAATCCAGTTTTTAAAGAACTAAAATTTCTTGACCCACACACTGCCGTGCATAAAGAATTTCGCAGTTTACGAAATGTAATAGAAACTTTCCCATGCGAAGTACAGCCAGAACAAATGCAGTTAATCGACGAAGAATATAGAACCCTAAAGTTTGATCGCGAAGTAAGTGATTTGTTACAATCTTCGAGCACTGGCTCACCCATCTCATGTGAACAATTTTGGGTGGAAGTTGGGAAAATTTCTAACAGTGATGGCATGTTAAAATACAAAAATATAACTAGTTTTAGTAAATCTCTGCTATGTATACCGGTATCGAATGCTGCATGCGAGCGCATATTTTCACAGATAAATTTAATAAAAACGGACCAAAGAAATAGATTTGTAAACAAAAATGTGTCAGCAATTTTAAAAACAAAGCAAGGTGTTAAGGATGAAGGAGGTTGTGTAAAATTTAATCCTTCGAAAAAGATGTTAAAATATAACTCTAACATTTATTGTGAAAATGAATAAATAAAACCTGTTAAGAAAATCAGTATTTTTATTGGTATATCTGTCCTATGTAAATCGGTATATTTCAGTATTTTTTTGAGGTGCCTCGGTATTTTCGTAAAATTTAATCTGGTCACACTGTTCGTTGATCAGTCGCTTCCCGATGCCCGCACCAAAAGCACGTCTCGAAGCTTCTTGAGTACAGTCGCATACAATATTACCCAACGTTATCTTTCGCCCCGGTCGAAAATGCCGAAAAATAAAGTACTGACTAGGCAAGCTAGAAAAATGGTTTACGATGTGAACTGTTATATCAAAAAAGAGTCTGATGAAATACTGATGAAGAAGTCTGATGAAAAACTTAATTGTGGTTTAATTGTTACAAATTATTAGTCAGCGGGAAGAAAAGAGTGTGCAGGACTATTACTACAAGTATCTATATTCACTAGGCCCTAGTGACTAGGGGCATTCTATGCTAGGGGGTTATTTATATATAGGTTTCAACCTTGACGTTAACAAATGTTGTCAATAGAGAGTACCTATAGTTTATTTGACACAAAGTCCATTATTTACATCGGCTAATATCCCAATCAACAAAATATCAAACAGAGAAAAAATAGAAGTGAAGAAAGTCCTGAACACTCATTCCTTCACACTAACCCTAAAAACGCACTTCGGAATTATGCCGCGACTGTACACATGCGCAGTAATCCCCGCCAGTTTCTCCGAGAGCTCTTTATTCGTGGCGCCGAGTGTAGTGAAAATAAATGAGTAAATACTACTGGATGAACCTAAAGACTACCTCTGTGGCGTTGCAGTTCGGGGCCGCCTCCCAAGCGAGAGGTTTCGGGTTCGAATACCAGTCGAGGGAGAAAGAAAAATAAACACCAGTTATTCGATAATTATATGTGTGTGACGTCGCTGTTTCTGGTTGCCACGAGACATGGTATCTTAGTGTGGGGCCAGAAGCAAAAGTTTATGTTAGAGTAACGCCGGCGATAACCAATGCTGGCCTACATACTAAATTAATACATAGTACCGCCGTGCCCGGCGAATTCCGTGTCTTACTGCACTTTAAGCGCCGGTTTCTGAATTGAGAAATTTAAGTTAATACTTAAGTAACGTTGTGTCACTTTCTTTTGTGTGACATCTGCAGAGACAGCACGATACTTAAGTATTTGATTAGTGAAATTCTCAATTCAGTAATCGGAGGTCAGTAGAGCAGCAAATAGCGTGATTTTCACGATCATATCTATGATTTAATTAAACTTGTACTAACCACAACCCCATCTGCTGTCACTGCCACAGATCGCGTGAACCGCGTCACTGGGCTTGCATTCGATTATCGGCAAAACCGCTAATTAATATCAAATCATTGCGAATAGTTCCGATCTATTTGTCCCACTGGAGCACAAATGTGGTGGATCACTCACACAGGCATAGTGCATCATTGAGTAATAGGTTCCTGCGGTATATAGTGAAGCGGCGAGTTGTCGTGACGCCTACACGGCGTGAGGCTTCACAGGATCGGCACAGCATCTAATATCACCCCTCCCACACATCTCATCTACCTCAGATACCTCTCAGTTATGTGGGGAGGTACCTCAGTTAGGTGGAAAGATAACTCGGGCTTGTTCGAACCACCTTGAGGCTGTGGACAAGTCAAAGGATTGAATGCTATTTGCACTATTTGCCACGCCTGGCCTCTCCGCAAAGAAAAACGCCATGTTTGTTTTGATTGATGTGTACATCAATGAATATAGGCACGTATATCATCATTAAGATAACTTGACGTAGTTACAAATAAACTCGCGTTAGTTATGACGACAGTGCCTATTATTTGACGAGGTAGAGTATATTTCAGGACTTCTGATTTTTCAGCTATGTGCTTTTCTACGGATGGCACATTAGCCACTAGATATTATTTATGTGTTGTATGACTGAACGTCCACTTCGCTGTACACTAATCAATACGCTTATTGATTAGTGTAGTGATTAACGACAGACGGTGTGGCGCCAGTCTTGTAATGGCAGTGGATTAACGACAGACGGTGTGGCGCCAGTCTTGTAATGGCAGTGGATTAACGACAGACGGTGTGGCGCCAGTCTTGTAATGGCAGTGGATTAACGACAGACGGTGTGGCGCCAGTCTTGTAATGGCAGTGGATTAACGACAGACGGTGTGGCGCCAGTCTTGTAATGGCAGTGGATTAACGACAGACAGTGTGGCGCCAGTCTTGTAATGGCAGTGGATTAACGACAGACGGTGTGGCGCCAGTCTTGTAATGGCAGTGGATTAACGACAGACGGTGTGGCGCCAGTCTTGTAATGGCAGTGGATTAACGACAGACGGTGTGGCGCCAGTCTTGTAATGGCAGTGGATTAACGACAGACGGTGTGGCGCCAGTCTTGTAATGGCAGTGGATTTTAGAATTAGCTGCGAATCATAATTTGCTATTCCGTTTACGGCTAAGATTTTTAGAAGGCTTTTTATGAGGCTAATATTTAATCGCACATCAAAAATACTGATTTGTACAACAAGAAAGGATCAACAAAAAAACTTTTTATGTTTTACATATTTTATGTGTACTTAAGTTTATGTTTTAAGTATTTTTTGTTGTTCTTACATGTTCAACCTAACACAAAGGATAAAGGGGGCTTCGCTTCGCTCACCCCCTTTACGCTTCACCTACGGTACCGCAGCATTTTGCCCTGATATTTGCAGTGCAAATCAGTATTTTTGATGTGCAGTTTAATATTTCCCTTTTTATAATAAGAATACTAGTCCGACTGTCGCCATCGAAAGTTCGTTATAGCTGTACTGATCATTGTTTCTTCAATCGCTTATATCAGTAAGTTTAATATCAGTTTTATTTCCATAATTGTTGTTGTCTATATGTAAATTATTTTCTTACTTCTTGTACTTTATGTGTATTGTGACACTATAATCTATTTGATTTTTAAAATATGTTGGTCTATGCTATTACTAAACTAAGCGGTCTACCTAGAATATTCAAATGAACTGGAAAATTATCGACAATTAACTAAATCACTTTGATGCGATGGGCCTTGATTAAGATTTCATAGCAAGGTGGCTTTGACTTTGGCATCTCTATTTTTAACCACTGACCCATTTGTATAAAACAGTTTCGGCCTCAAAAGTTGATAGTTTTGGTCCAATTACCGAACTTCCACTTAAACTGAGAGGATTGTTGGAGTGATTCGCGGACTCCTTTGATGGACCAAACTATTAGCTTTTCAGAAAGTTAGATTGACATAATAAGGTCCACAAATTACCTTCATTAAAAAGTTCATCTTGATGCGAAGGTTCTTCATACAAATGCTCCCGCTTTTTTCCCGGAAGAGAGGTAGGTAGAGACAATAAAGACCTCCACTTACTACGATCACGTCATAAATCTCTGGCCTCCGTAAAAAAATACCTTGTTCCAGTCAAAAAACTACGGCACATTATTTAAAAAAAACCTGCCAAAAACTAATAAGCCTAAACTAAACTATGTAAGCCATGCGGGGCAAAGCTGTGACCACAGATATCTGTGGCTGTGACCCACCACCCCGTCCGGGAAAATGCGGGACATTTAGTTTGTTGGTTTATGTAAACCTTTGCTATGCGAGTTCGAATAGACGGTCACCGTGCCTCTTGCCGCTCCTTAAAGAAGAAATTACACATAAGCTTGCCTTTGTAAATGTCCTTTCTGTATGTGATTTGTGGTTTGGATTTATATGTCCAATAAACAGGGTGTAATGTAACACAAAGGTGTAGTCATATTATAAGGGGTTGTTTACAATCACAATACATCATATAGATATATATATGGACTAACTACAAATAAACAACTAATTTTATGTATAATACCACACATTAGAACATACCTAAATCATTCAAATTAAAATAAATTCGACGACAAGATTTCACACAAATCGTCGCCAAACACTAGATTTTGGGCGGGCGTCGTCAGTTTGATACATTTTTAACAGCCTATATATGAAGTAATCCCTGGACCCCCACCAGCAACCACGAGGTAAGCTGCGGGGTGCCGTGACTCACTGCAATTACCACATGTGGTGAATGTGGCGCAAGGACGTAGTTAGACTAGCTGGGTGGTCTAGATCGATGACTAGGTGACGCCCTTGCAAAGAAAATTACCAACAGCGTGGTAGGATGTTTACGAATCGTCTACGACGTAGACGTAAGTACGAGCTTAAAGTCCTAGAAGAAAGCGGAAATATAAACATTTGTACATAGGCACATACACTGCTTCTGGCCCCACACTAGGATACCCTGACGTGAA
This sequence comes from Argyresthia goedartella, assembly GCA_949825045.1. Lineage (NCBI taxonomy): Eukaryota > Metazoa > Arthropoda > Insecta > Lepidoptera > Argyresthiidae > Argyresthia > Argyresthia goedartella. Next base: position 2,400,252 of record OX463819.1, read on the forward strand.
AACCAGAAACAGCGACATCACACACATATAAACATCCAAGACATGTTGATTTTTTACTGCGATATCCGGCGCTTAGAACTAATTTTAGATCAAAACTCGGAAAGGCAAAGTAAACTCAAAAATATTTACAGAAACGCTCAAGTATCGTTTATTCTCGTCTAACGTTAAGAAATGTAAATAAAACGTAGGAACAGAAAAAATGACGGACAAGTAAAAACAAACCAAATACAGACGTATAAACAAGAACACCAAAGAAAAGGGAACATGAAAATATACCGGGAAGCGATCTATGAATAAAATATAATGCCCTGAATTGAATTCCTGTCGTTGGAATGGAACTCGGCGGCATTGAGTTTGGTCACTCTTCCGATGAAATCCCCAGGAATCATGGACTAGTAGATATTGAATAGCCGGCTCATGCCATTAGACTTTTCAGGATTTGTAACAGTAGCAATGGGTCTTTACAAATCCGTCTTTAATTTAGTCTTACGACTCGCAGGTTTCTTTGTATTATACTTTTTTGATTGAAAGCAACGTCTTTTATACATATGACCCATCCCTTACCATAGATCCGCTTTTAAGAACCATTGAAAAACTGTTAAATACTTTTGATTTTGTATTTTGGAACATTCTGACTTCGGATATATCGTAAAAATTTTCGGCATTGCTGCATTACGAAGATTTACCACAATGCCTAAAAGGTTAAGTCGGTTTTGAGGTATTTTGCTGAAAACCCGTTCTCCAGCACAACTGCAAAAAATAGCTAACAAATAATATAATTTGTGGTGGTTTTCGAGGCCAATTGAAGACTACGATGCTTGGAATATGAGCGCTGCGCCCAAAATGTATCAAGTATCAGGCTACTCAATAGGCAAGGGTCACGACACTTGACCTTTATGCCTGGGGAGTGCAGACTGAGTTCGCGAGACCAGCGCCAATGTAACCTCTCTCTCAGGAAATGGGGGTGCATAGTGATAATACGATGGCGCAGTGTGGTAATTACATGACCTGTGGTTTTGCTGTTGTTACCTTGAAATTCTGATTCTAGCCATAAAGTTACGGTAGCCACTCAACAAAACAGTTATTCTATTCATCCCCATAGCCAAGATTGGCGCGAGGACGGCGGAGTACGTAGTCAATCGGAATCACCAGAATATTCTAACTGGTTTGGTTTCGCGTTCTTGTTAGTAGACGTGTAAGCAAATAATGGGATGTTGGTTTGTGGTTTTGAAAGCCTAGCTGGTTTAACTTTGTTTTTCCTTCTGTGAGGTTGTTGGCATCAAAAAGAAACTGTTAACTGAAAGTAGGTTTCAATGGTAATCAGTAGTCACATACAGATGTTAGATATTAGGTTAATATGTTATCATATCAATGCCTTTTGTGTTGGGATAGATTCGATAGACATTTGAATTGGAGCAATATGACTGTGTTGCAAACAATTATATTATCTGCAACGAAATTCTGTACTCATACAGTGTTCAAAATTTGAATTTCCTTATGACCCCGCGTGACGCTACACTGTTTGTTTGTTTGTTTGTTTACAATACGCTTTCCTTTGTTTCAGGTGATGCAACAACGATGAGTCGCCGCGCGCGGCCGTGACATGGGAGCGCAGGCATGGGCTGGCGCGCCGTGCAACCGCCGCACATAGCCGCCGTCTTCCTGCTATTACTGCTAGTGCACCTGCCAGGTAAGCTGCCACCCCAACGGTAAATGACAGTGGAGAGGACATGGGAAGGAGCGAAGTGCAACCGCCGCACATAGCCGCCGTCTTCCTACTATTACTGCTAGTGCACCTGCCAGGTAAGCTGCCACCCCAACGTTAAATGACAGTGAGAGAGGACATGGGAAGGAGCGAAGTGCAACCGCCGCACATAGCCGCCGTCTTCCTGCTATTACTGCTAGTGCACCTGCCAGGTAAGCTGCCACCCCAACGGTAAATGACAGCGAGAGAGGACATGGGAAGGAGCGAAGTGCAACCGCCGCACATAGCCGCCGTCTTCCTGCTATTACTGCTAGTGCACCTGCCAGGTAAGCTGCCACCCCAACGGTAAATGACAGTGAGAGAGGACATGGGAAGGAGCGAAGTGCAACCACCGCACATCGCCTCCGCCTTCCTGTTCTGAATGCTAGCTAATCGTATGCCTCCCCAACTGGAAAACTCGTTGTTCTTACTTGGCGCTTGTTAACGACTTTGATATAGCGTATGCTAGTCTTCGTGACTGTGAAGTTCGACATAGACTCGTTCAAAGAAGGTAGCTGGATTTTAGATGCTTGTTGAGAAAAGGAGAAATGATAAGGAGTGTCGTGCCATGATATTAAAAACAAATATTGTTAGCATAGAACATAATTCGCAAAACAACACTACACCCTAAAATTATCACTATAAAATGGAAGGTACACATAATATTCTCCATAGATCTGCAACATTTCACCTTGATTGCACCACTTCTAAAACTCCCTCACATATATTTTTTATAGCATTAATTCAAATCTTTCAAAAAGATGTTCGTCTCAACGAATAAATTATAAATTAGAAAGAAACGGCTATTTAATGAACGTTCAGAGAAATTAGGTTTCAAGCACGCTCGGCGAGGGAAAATATCCTCTTTGAAGAAACCTATTTGTTAATAGCAGAAGACTTATCCGTGCTATCAATCTGAGGTTCTTTGCGGGTATCGGGCTTTTGACGCCGCCGGCTTTGAGTACGCCATAGGAAATAATTAGTGCGGTGGTCGCCGGCTAGCCTGTATATCCTGCTTCCGGTCAGACGATAACTGCTACCAACACTGTAAAGCTACCCGTTTGAAGCCGTTGAGTCGATGGAGTATTCCGGAATTAAACCACAGAAGAGCCGTAAGAGTTTATCTTTTATTCACAGCTACCGAATACTATCGCTTTTCACCAAATCTAGTTTCTCGAAGCGAGTTCACAACTAGACCTTCCCTGGAAAAAGGGATTAGGATTTGCAGAAGTTATCTACATGTCTCGTGAGCTGATGAATATTACACCAACGTACTGCATCCTACGACGGATATAGTTATAATAGTATGTCAACATCAGCACGTACTCCCCCATATACTCCATTATTCTATTGATTATATGCTTAGCTCCTTTTTAACAGACTTCAAAAGCGTCTATCTAACAAACCGTAATAGCTAGAGAGTTTGAATTTTCACAGAATGTGTATTTGTTTTGTCGCAACAAATAATTAACTACTTATCAAAACCGTCTCATCTATGTAATAATGGAGCCAACTTCGAGAGACTTCTCTTAAGTCTTCAAGAAACGTCTCTTGTAAGGGGACACCGTTTTATTTATTTAAATTGCATATCAAGAGACATGGTAGAGTCAAGCCAAGTTCAAGCATAGATGCTGGCGATGCACTAGTGTGTTCTTTTACGTTTATTCTTTAAATGATTTTACGAAACCCTTCGCGTGCAAGTCCGATTCGCACATGGCCATTTTTTATGTGTGTTCTGCGATTTCTCCGAGACCGATGGATTTGGAAAATTATTTTTTGTTTGAAAAGGTTTGCCTTTCGATTGTTCCCGTTGACATCAGGTCAGTATCTCATCATGGGATCCTGGAGAAAGCGAGGGAACTCTTCAAATATTTTAGGCATACCTATTGCGATTTTATTATTTTGCACAGTTACTCGTGGATTTACTGTCGGGAAGCATCATTTTGTGAAGTGGAATTGATGATGAAGACCACAGATGGCCACCGGGCTGCTCAATACTAAGAGTAGAATGCGATATGATTACTTTGCTTTGATTGCGGTATCTAAGTTATGTACGCTCGTCCGTCGTAATGCATATGGCGAAGTGGGGGTGTTGGTGACGTACTACGAGAGCTTCTCAACAATTTATCATGGAGAAAACGAAAGAAATCTCCAAGTAATAATGGCAAACCTATAGCTATTTGGATTTGTTTTACAGTAACTCATGCATTCACTCTCGAAAAGCAAAAAATAAATAAGATATGGTTGCTAATCAAATGTGATTAGATTGAAATCGTTTTTGTTTAGTTTTACATTTTGGGCAATTATTTAATGCCTGCAGGATATCGATAACTAAGCCGGCCTATCGTTTCCAGTAACGTGCCACCAGGATCACCAGGATGCCGTGCACATCACCGCGATCCTGGGCGAGAGCGTCGTCTTCAACTGCCAGGTGGACTTCCCCGAAGACATACCGGTGCCATACGTGTTGCAGTGGGAGAAGAAGGTAGGCGAAACGGTACGACCCACACGCCACCTTACAATACATTGCTGCTCATCAACCGTGTGTTTCTGTTCAGTAGAGGATTTCACCTTCGGGGCTCGCCGACGACTGTAATGTATATCGTGCTGTGACCAAACTGTTGTTCGACTGCGTTCGGATACCGATCCCCTCTGGGCTGCTACTCGGACCTATCAAAGCTTCATGGTCATCATTAAACATTGTGGATTAAACGTTCGATTTACCGCGATGTTGTTTTATTTCTTTAACAGTCATCCCGTGACCGCGGTAGCTGCGACAAGACCGAAATATCGGGCAAAGTGATAAAAGCAGTAAGTCTTGTATAACTCACAGTGTTTACTCTGACTTATGTTCCTTGTAGAGATAAAATTGAGAGTAGTGACTCGAGCACCTGAATACTGTGGTGGGTCGATAACCGAACGCAAGTCTGTGTATCTCGTTGCCTCTTCAGTAACGCCTGGTGTTCGCGCTCCGTTCTCCACAGTGACAAAGACCTTCAGTACGTGTCCGAGAGAGCAGCAGACCCCCGTTAGACAAACAACATACACATACACTGCTGCTATACATTACATTTTCTTCTCGAATACTTTGTGTGTTGATGCACCGGGGTTTTTCTGCATTGTGTACCCGAGTATCTGAGTCAGAAGCACATGCGCTCTGAATCGGAAAAGTGACAAGCATCGCTTATGTTTCCAAGAGTGTTGCGGGTTGACTTTGTCGTTTTGAGGCGTGTCGTTTCCTCAGGTATACTCGGGTGCTCGGTGGCTCTTGACGGGGCGCACCTCCGCTTCTCGGTATATAGGCACTGGGTTCGCACTGGCGGCGGTTCTGTCTGACTCTCTTTCTGTGGCCGTGGAAACTTGTCTCTTGTCTGTAGTAGTCACTTGTACTCGTACGTAACGTTACATTATGGAAATTGACTCCGAATATGCACGCTCTCTTAGTACAAGCTTACATTTATGTAGATTCCGCTTGCATTTGCATGCTCCTAGTCCATGTTACACTGCTCCGCAATTATCATATCCTGCTCTACTTAACTCTGTATGAAAGGCTTTTATGTTCATTAAATAAAACCATATGAATTTCCATTCCGCTGAATTAAAACTGAAAGTTAAGTATTATTTCGAAGCACTTGAAACAGTAAAAAATGCACTCAACAGCCGTTGTTTTAATTAGTCCTACATTTCTTTAACCTTCTCTACTGCATGATGTATGTAGTTATTATAATTTCTCTGCTAGAAAAATGTAGATTACTCGTAGTATCGCAATCACGAACATACAAACAGCTTGCTATGACAAGAGTACTATACTATCTGATTCTGTTTACGTGTCTGATTGGTCTTTATGTATATGTATCCTGGTAGACAGGATCGGATCGCTTTGTACGGAGGCAGGAGCTGACGCCTGCTTCCGGACGCTGACTAGATGTGTAGAAGTTGAGTCTCCTGCGCGTCATTCCCTATCCCAATCCTAAAAGTAAGGGTTGTGTGTAGGGGCAGGATATCCCGATCTACATCTGGTACGAGAGTTACCCGACGCACAGCGGCGAAGGCTACGAGGGCCGGGTGTCGCGCGTCGCCGCAGACTCGCCGTACGGCGCGGCGAGCCTCAACCTCACCAACATCCGGGAGCTGGACCAGGGCTGGTACGAGTGCAAGGTGGTCTTCCTCAACCGCTCACCGAACCAGCACAAGAATGGCACCTGGTTCCACCTGGACGTGCACGCGCCACCTCGCTTCTCCATCACACCGGAAGACATTATATACGTTAACCTAGGTGAGTACACTAATACAAATCTCACAGGCGAAAAGATTTTTTATGTAAATTTATGTAACAAACTCGGGAAAATGTATAGTAAGAAACGGAATTACCTGGGCAGCTGCTTTCTAATTTAATAAGTAGGCCACAGATATACGTCGCTTCGCGAGTTATGAGCGGTGGCCTTGAATGCGCAGTAGTCATTTAATACCTGTACATATGCGCAGTAAACCCCGCCATTTTCGCCCAGTGCTCTTAATTCGTGAGGCGACCCCATGTGGCTAAGGAGAGACCTCTTTTTGATGTTAGGTACTTTGTAAGTAAGGTTAACGCTATATTTAGCATGCTCCCAGAGGGTGAACGATGCGAAACATAATATCCTATCAAGGGTCACGACATGACCTTTCGTTGTAACTTTTCGATATTGACATTATTAGGTGATCTATTTATAACGAGGGTTTGTGCGATTGGTTGAACAGGTTGGTTCCGATATTGGCTTTTCTAAGTGAATAGAACACTGCAGGAATAAGTGATACTTTAATATTAACGGCGTATCCACAAGACTTGTTAAATTGATTACGATGGTTGGACAAGACAACAAGTCCCGTTGCTGAAACTTATTTGGTCCTAACTCCGATACGGGACGTGACGTAGAGTTTAACCACCGGCATCTCAAGTCGGACGAAGTTACCCTCGTCTCGACTTCGGATGAACATCGCGGGTACTTCGCCAGTAGAGCTCAAAACGCATCCTGCACTTTCGAGTGGATAGTAAAAGTTCCCCTTTGTGGAAGGTACACGACTAAGCAGAATATCTAATGACCTCTAGACCAAGTTTATTCGACTTAGAGCTATTTACGATACTTCTTAGTATTTGAATACGTGCTCGTTTTACTTTAAAGCATGTCATCATGTTTTCGGAACTCGGCACTTCCAACCCTAAAGACTATAATCTTCTGACAGAATTCATAATAGAAAAGGACATTATTTCATCTGGAATGATGTAGCCGCGCGTTTATCCATAGGAGATGCCATCATCCTCAACTGTCAAGCCGAGGGCACGCCGACCCCGGAAATCCTTTGGTACAAGGACGCGAACCCCGTGGAGCCCTCGGGCACTGTCGGCATCTTCAACGACGGCACCGAGCTGCGCATCAGCAACATCCGGCATGAAGACATCGGAGACTACACCTGCATCGCCAGGAACGGGGAGGGACAGGTCTCCCACACCGCCCGGGTCATCATAGCCGGCGGAGCTGTCATCACTGTAAGTATTCTTGACTTTTCCTACATGCTCTGTGCTTTGCCATGCCAAAAACAAATTATCATGGTGCCATACGTGGAGTTTTTTGGAAATATTGAGGTACATTATAATTTTATGAAACATAAAGAATGACAATTTCGATCTGAAGTCGACTTGATGGAACAATGAATTGATCGGCTGACCTTTATCACCAGCTAATGTAACTCAACCTTTATGTACTCTGTTAAGTACTCATTAACAATCAGAACCATTAATATTGCTTTTCAGTCAGGACAGACAATAGATCACTTAAGTCTGTACAGTTTTACTTGACATGGTTTTTCCCGTTCCTTGGCACAGAATAGTCCCCAGCCACTCCAATCCGCCCCAGCTCACGTGTCCAATCTCAAAACACAGATGCCACCAACGAACCAGACTAAGCTCGAAGGAGAGAAGGTCCAGTTCACGTGCGAAGCCAAGGCCTTGCCCGGGAACGTCACAGTCAAGTGGTTCCGGGAAGGAGCACCGGTGGCTGAAGTGGCCGCGTTGGAAACCAGGGTCACCATCCGGAGAGACGGAGCTCTGGTCATCAACCCGGTGGCGGCGGATGATTCGGGGCAGTACTTGTGCGAGGTGTCCAACGGGATTGGTGATCCGCAGAGTGCTTCGGCATATCTTAATGTTGAATGTGAGTATTGGACTGGTCTCTCGTCGTGGGGTTCCTCAATCTAGGTACGGTTTTCGCTCCTCTTCAGTTGCAGATATTTGTATTCGAACTGTTTCCTGTTATTATTTGCAATTGCACGTATTAAATTCAGTGCATACGCTTACTAACTACGTAACATCAATCGTTTTAATTTCCAGATCCTGCAAAAGTGACATTCACACCAACAGTCCAATACCTCCCCTTCCGAATGGCCGGAGTAGTACAATGCTACATCAAGGCCAACCCCCCACTTCAATACGTGACCTGGACGAAGGACAAACGCCTCTTGGAGCCCTACCAGACCAAGGATATAGTCATCATGAACAATGGGTCCCTTCTCTTTACGAGAGTGAATCAAAACCATCAGGGCAGATATACGTGTACGCCATACAATGCGCAGGGGACTCAGGGCTCGTCAGGTCCAATGGAAGTGTTAGTTCGTAAGCCGCCTTCATGGACTGTGGAGCCGGAGCCGTTGTATCAGAGAAAGGTAATTGTAAAAGTACAATCTCCTTGCATATCCAGAAAAAAAAAACATGCAATAAAAAAATATCTGAATCCAAGATGAAGCTGTTTATTTATCAACCAACAAAATCCCAATTTAACATATAAATAACTTACTTTATTGCACAACATTTTTGAATACAGGCAGACAAAACCCGAAAGAGTGATGTGAGTTTTTTCACTGCTCTTCTCCCACAGTGGCAATGTAGTGAAGAAGCAACTATTTAAGATTTCTACTATGAATATTTATACATATCTACAGTAATCAACAATTTTTGGAGTAGATTCTGAAAATAAATGTATAAAAGTTCAGGAGCTGCACCAAATTGACACGACAGACTTTAGTCACGAACCGTCTTACTACAAAATGTTGTTGAATACATATTTAGACAGACACGACTTAGACCAAATTGTCATATTGTGAGTAGCAAGACCAAAATAGTACCACAAAATCACCCTATTTCCCTAGGTCGGCGAATCAGTAGAAATGCACTGCGAGGCTCTAGAAGCCGAAGGCACCCAGCGCCCCAGCGTCACCTGGCGCCGCCGCGACGGCCTGCCACTGCAGAAGAACCGCGTGAGGATCAACGGAGGAAACATCACCATCGACACGCTGAGGCGACAGGACTTCGGGATCTACCAGTGTGTGGCTTCTAACGAGGTAAGTGACACATTTTAGGTGGTAATAGTAAACAAGAATTAACAGTTACTCCAAGAGAATACTCTGATTAGACTGGAATCAAAAATAGATTTTTTTTCTCTCAGGGGTTCAAGAGGGGTTCAATCAAACTGACGAAACAATTCGATCGTACAAAGATACAATACGAAATTAAAATATGCGATTTAGGGTGCTTAAAAATAATAATAATGTCTTTTATTCCGGTCGGAGCCAGATATACAAATTATGCAACGCCAAAATGTACTGTAGCTAGAAGCACGCTAAATTCAAATACTTAGTTGCTATCAAAACACACAACCAAATATTCCAGGTGGCAACAATAGTAGCAGACACACAGCTAGTCATCGAAGGCACGCAGCCTCACGCGCCGTACAACGTATCTGGCACTGCGACAGAGTTCCAAGTCAGTCTCAAATGGCAGCCGGGGTATGCTGGCGGACCGGACTATAAGCAGGATTACACCATCTGGTATAGAGAGGCTGGGGTGTCTGACTGGACGAAGGTGCCAGTAACACCTTCGGGGGCCACTACGGTGAGTAAACCTAAGACTAAAGCACAAAGATAATGGAAATAAACTAAAAGGGTTGGTAATTGGTAACCATGGAAACGTGTCCGAAATGATAGCGCCGTTTTTGGTGTAATGTCCCATTTGACTACATAGGAAGTGACTAAAAACTTGTGACACTGATCAGTTTCAGGCCTAAGAGTAGTCAACAGAATTGATTTTTTCAGAGCTAACTAACAAAAAGAATGACGTAAGAAACAAAAAAGTCAATGTTTGTGATTCGCATGATTCCATTACTAAAAATAAGTGTCTGCACAGGTTGATAAAATAAAACCTTTATATAAACGCGCCTTAACCTCAGGTGACCATCAACCGACTGCAACCAGGAACGACCTACGAGTTCCAAGTGAACAGCAAGAACACCATCGGAGAAGGGATGATGAGCAAAGCCATCACCATAAGAACTCTGGGTAAGTGCTGAAGAGATTATACGAAAGGATCGGGTCCCGTAGGGGAATTGTTGATGAAATTGGTGAAGGTAGTAGAATTGGCAAAATAATGGTTTTCCAAATTATAGTCTAACAAGAGTTGTGATCGTATTTGACATGATAATAATACTTTCATGATTTATGTGCTCCGTGATATTCTGGGGAAATAGTTGGTTAATACTGAGACTACCAACAATCTTCACGATGCAGTTCAGTTAGCATAGAGCAATCAATAGATTTGAGCAGAATCCCTCGTAAATTCTTAAAGTCCCCGTTACCGTAGAAATTCTATGATAATAAGGCCGTGCTTAACGATGACACTCTCCTGAAGAAAGACAGCATGGCGCTAAAGCGACAGTTGAGAAAATATTTGAAGGACGTAACCTTTTCAAATGCAACTCTCAAGGAGCCCAGATACCAGTGACTGAGGGAACAAATCTGTCCCTGTCTCGAGAGGGACCCCAAACTAACCCAGTGTTATATTGCTTATTGTAGACGTAGGCATCCGACCGAAGGAGGCCCCCGGGACCCCGGGCCCCGTCGACGAAAAGATATTCCAACATGCCCCCGAAGGCTCCGGTATAACAATGCACATCATTTTACAACACACTACACTAACTTGGAAAAGGTTGCACCTACTGAGATTTTCGTTTTACTTTAAACGCGGCTGGCTGGATTATCTGTGATGGGATCAATAGTGAATAAAGACCAATAGCTAGTAAGCTAGCCAAAGGCATTTTATGTCTCTCATTTAGCAATTTAAACTGCAAACTTAAAAATGTAATTTCTCTTACCAAAGCTCATAATCTTCGCTATATTTTCGAAAATGGATAATTTTATACGAATGAAACACTGACAATAGACTTAGCAAGCTCATTTTCATCGAGCGGAGCACAAAGTTTCAGATCCAATTGAGACTCTCATAGTCTGTAATCCCTATGAGTAAGTTCGACAAAGCCATTCTCCCAGTGGACAATAAACTGCTCACTTAGCTTAGACACTGTCCGAGTTACACGACATTCAGCCAGCATTTGTAGCAACTAATTAGCTAGCCAGGTGACGTTCGCTGGTATAACTTTAATTGTGTACAGTGTCCGGTTGCATTCACATTGTAAGCGCGAAACTCCGAGGTGCAAAACTTTCCTGCAGCTTCTGTATTTTAGTTGCACTGTTGTTACGTACTAATCAGTTTGGCTTTATATGTTGTTCTATCTCATTCCTAAGCACATTGACCAAAGTTGGTTATTTAAGTGGTTTTGGATTATATTTAGAAGTTGAAACCTAATGTCGAGTAATATACGTAAATGACTCGCCGCTAAAACCTTTCTTGCTTTCAAACCGAATAAATGATTACGTTTTAAATATTCTCTTTTCAGTTACAATTTATTTAGCTCATGATCAATAGAGTCAAAAAAAATTGTTCTATTTTAATTTTTCTTTTCGCAAGTTCACTTTCAAGCTTCCTAGACTTTATGAAGTAGTAACCTTATCCCATACGAATCAGGTCCAAAGCCGGGTCCTCCACGTAACCTGACGGTGACGGAGCTGCACAACGGTTTTCTCATTTCCTGGCAGGCGCCATTGGAGCGAGCTAACCTGGTGCAGTTCTACACCATCAAGTACCGAACCGACGCGCATTGGAAGACCTTGAACCGGGGAATGATAAGGCCAGAGGAGACTAGCTACCTTGGTAAGTATTTGGGTAGGATGTCCAGTGATGTTGATGGTGATCATGATGATGCTCTCTGACCGGATTCACAGCGACTCTTACGGCTGGTGAAGGCGTCGTTCGAGTTCTCATAAGCCACACTTAAGCAATATCTACACTACAGATAGGACAGGTTTATGTATCTTGTTAAATGACGGTAATAATAAGTTTGTCGTTATCTTCTGGTCCATGTTTAAATTTTGCATAGGAGGAAATTTAAACTGCAATTACTCTGTCTAGTCAAGATGTACATTTGTGGACCGCCGGTAATCTTACTACCATTGTGATTCTTAGTAACTACGTTATAGAATATGTGAAACTGATGACTCTTTTTTGTTAAATAAATCTTACAACTTTGACTTGCTGCCTTTTGCCAATTTATATAACAGCTCCAATATGACATTTAAGTGACACTTTATGTACTGGTTAGTAAATTTGTCCCTATCCGCTTACCTCAAATTCCAGTCAAGAACCTCGTCGGCGGGCGTACCTACTACTTCCGGATCCTCGCCAACTCGGCCACCAGCTTCGAGTCATCGGAAGAAAACAAGTTCCCCGTCCCAGCACGGGTGAAGCACAAAGCCATCACCGCTGGCGTGGTGGGGGGCATACTCTTCTTTATAGTCGCCATCATCCTGTCCGTCTGTGCGGTGAAGATCTGCAATAAACGGAAGCGGAGGAAGCAGGAGAAAGGTGGGTGGCGGGGTGGTCGGACGCCCGCCCGCCAATGCGTGCGTTTTTTTTAGAAAAGCTAGAGTTATGTTTTAACTGCAACTTTGAGTGGTGTGAAGATAGATTTGGCTGTGATTTCGCATCGTTATTTGTTGATTAAAAAGTATGAATCTAGATAACGGTAATTTTGAGGGAGTACAAATGTTGTCATCTTAGTAGAAGCCACTGGTCTAACGTGAATTAGCTGGAATAAAGGTTAGAAGTTCGAAATTGTGTAAGAATTAGAAGTTTATTCACAGTTTTTTGGAATCGAACGAAGATGACTTTAATGCAGTTAGTGTAGCCCTGAAGAGCATTAGCTAACGCGTAACTATGTTTCCTAACAAACATCATATCTCTAGCTTTGTCTGGAAAATGCACGCATTGTAACCAGTTGAATGATGATTATGACTAACCATATTGTCGGTAAAGAAGCTACAATCACTATACTTCATCCATCTATTATTTTCATGCTAGACATAACTTGTGTTTCCTATTTCTGGTGTCACTCTATATTACTTCATACAATAATGTTTGGATCGTCAGCTCTCCAAACTTTGCATTTTAGACGTGTCACTGGTTTTCGAGTTATGGTTGAGAATGTCTACTACCTGCTAAACATGATGTTAAACTGTAGTGTCAAGCAAGACACGATGTTTTATTATAAAGTTGACCGACACATTTTTCATTGCTGGTATAAAATGAAGATTTAGAAAGATCTTTAAATGCACGTGTCTAATCTTAACAAATTCTGATACTGATATCAAGTGATATGTAATTAGAATTAGGGGTTTTCTGAGAGCTCATTTCTGACCGCAGGTTACAAACCCAAATACTCTCACTCTACTTTTTGGAAGCATTGTTTTGTTTTTAATCAACTGTCAGAATACTTTTCAATGTCGTGTTTTATGTTTGTAGCCCAATGTGTGATATAATATATTTTAATATTCCTTTGCATGCCAAAGATCATACAAAAAGGTGGTGGTAAATTGTCATTGTAAGATGCATATAGTGAGTCCTTGTGTGGAAATGTATTTTCAAATGAAGCTTTGCTTTTTTCTCACCAACTTATCGATTTGTCAATTTATTTCATGCTTCTTCAACATCACTAACCGTCAGCAATCGCTGGAAAGAACATTACCATCAGAGTATCGGGGGGATACAATTGGGGAATGATGTTTCAGGTGTGAAAGAAAGCATCATAAAAGTTTATCTGATCTTCTAGGATATGGATTTACAGAAACATTCGCCGGAATTGTCACACAATAAGTGGAATTCCAGGTGTAATCCTCTCATTCTTTCCAACGATCTGAACCGCTTTCAAGTTGACAATATGGTGGTTGTGCGGGGTGTGGTGGCGGTGCGGGCGGCGGGGTACATAGCATTTTCTAGAACTGGGTATTCACTGCGTTAATGTGCAGAAATCATTCGTTTGCAGCATACAACATGGTAGCCGCGCGACTGACAGACCTACGCAACGCGGACAGCACTCAAGTGCCTTTTAAAAAGTGAGCATTATAGCAACTTGATTTTCCAAAGTACAACCAATATGTATGTAAAGCCAGGCTAAATAATTATTGGTGCTCTTTAAACAAAACATATTAAAAAGTCGCTTGTTTGTTTCTCATTGCCACCCTCCAGGAAATCAGGTTAGTTTAACTTTTCAGAAATATGTGTGTGACTGTTGTAATTGTGGTGTTCTGAACCCGTTCTCAAAGCCAGCTGATGGGACTCAACATAAAATCTCACGTAAACAATAAACAATAATAATAATAATAATACCTTGGACACTATTGACACACATTGAACTAGCCCCAAACAATGTCATGGAGTTATAGGTTTTATCTGAGATCCTTCTAGAAGTGGGACGATCTCAGGTAAAGTCGACTTTTATTGGTTTCGCAGACTTACAGAAAGCGGAATATCGAGTGTAGTGCAGTGCCTGCGCTTCACGGCGCACTGGGTGTGGCCAGCGTCGCGCTGCGGCGGCGCGGGGGCGGCGGCGGCGTGGTCGCTGCGACTGTCGCGCCTGTCGCTGGCGTCGTCGCGCGGCTCGCTGGCGTCGCAGGCGTCCGCGTCGGCCGCGTCGCTCGCGCCCAGCTCCAGCGACGACGGCGGCTTCCTGCCGCGTCTGCGCACGCCACTGCGCCCGGCCGCAGCGCCGCCGCTGTTCCGCGCCTCGTCGCCCGCCTGGCCCGCCTGGGCGCCGTGGTCGCCGCTGCACGTGAGCGACCTCAGCTCCGTGCCGTTCCCGAGCTCAGCCGACAACTCCTTCCCGACGCCGCCGTTCGCGCTGCGGCCGCTCGAGCGCCGTCGCCGGCCCGCGCCGCGTCACCGCCCCGCGGCGCACGAGGCCTCGCCCGAGAGCCGCAGCTCCAGCAGCGGCTTCGGCAGCAAGAACGCCTCCTCGCAACACAACCGCAGCAGCCGCGCCGGCAGCGTGGCCGAGTGGCGCCCGCCGCCCTACCGGCCGCCACCGCCGGCGCCGCTGCTGCTGGCGCAGCTGTCGCGCAGCGCCGACGCGGACGCCGGCAGCGTGGACGTGCACTACGAGTGGGACCGCACGCCGACGCCTTCGCCGGCGTGGGGCGGCACGGGCGTATCCCCCGCGCTGCCGGGAGCGCGCCGGCGGGAGCGCGACGACGTGGAGGCCCGCGTGCGCGCGATGAAGGAGGAGTTCCTCGCCTTCCGCAAGCGCCAGGCGCTGCGCCGCCGTTCGCCCGCCGACCACCAGCTGCCCGCCGAGAGCGTCTGCTGACCGCCGCAGCCGCCGTAAGCCTCAGGGCGCGAAACTAGACCTATTTGCATTTTTTGCATTCGTGTAGAGCGCGAGCGATCTGAACATTTTTGTAGTCGAAACGAAACGATCCCACCTGAACCTGACCGTTTATTCCGACCGAGAGGTACGTACGAAGTAATGTGGATGCAGTGCGGAGCGCTCGCGTCGAGCGGCGCGCCCCAACACTAATACAATGTCAATTAACCGAGAACCCGGCGGGGCCCGGGGCTGGGATCGTGCCGGCGTGCTCGGCTCGCGGCCGCTGTGGACACGTCACTCGAGCGGGCGGGTCGGCGACGCGAGCGCGCTCACAACTATAACGCTTTAGGTATGAGCGGGGGGCATCCACGACACCGCTCATACCACATAATATTGTAGTTAATATTGTATTGAGTATCGATTTACATCGGGCCGCGCCGCCGGCCGGTAGCCGGTAGCCGGTTGCAGCAGGTGCGACGATACATACATACGCGGTTATATTCTAAATGCAATCTATCGCTTATTGATGCACAATATACACCGTTATTTTTAATTCGAGATTATTAAATGTTTTAATGATAGAGCCTACCGCGCCGGCCGCCGCGGCCTCCTATAATAAAGTTATGGTACTTACAAGAAAAAAATTTATCGTAAGTAGAATATTAGATATAATAATTTGGACATTACAATGACATGACGATTGTAAAAAAACTTAGAATTATTATTTTAAACTTAAATTCGTTCTTTTTAAAGTACAAATTTGATTAGTTACGTTATATTTATGTCTCGTTGTATAATTTTTAAACTATGTACATATGTAAAAACGTTAAATGTCCTGTACATGTATTTATTTTTAAAGAAAGAGGTTCTAACATTTTGCTAATGTTCTTGTGGCATTATTGATAACTGTTTTTCTATTATATTCACTTCTCTACATAGTTTACATCAAACACGAAGAATGCCCACAAAGCATTCGCAAAACGTCCTCAGTCAATTGTCCGGCAAGTTATTTTACTAAACGAATATCTACTTATATTTGACTGAATGTACTCTGTTTCCGACTGAGGGGTCATTGCCTATTGACATTGTTAAAGTTGTTCTACTCGTCGTTTCTTCTAGATACTTTAGTTCCTCGTTCAGCCCACCTTTCTACATAAGTTGTCAGTCAAGAAGAAGACTGTTAATTTTACGTTTAATTATTAGGTTTCCGGCCGTCTTGTATTATATTGGTTCATGTCGATGTTTCCTTGCATGCACTGGCACCTGGCACCTGGCACTTTACTCTCTTTAAACTGGACTTTTTTATTACTCATAGTAAAACCTCCTAATACCTAACTATAAAAATGTACGCTTTAAAGAAATTGACATAAATTAATTCATAACAGTAGATTCGGTAAGTAGTGGGATGTGCGTGCATGGGAATCGCCTCAACCTGACATGCATTGGCTTTTCAACTATACCCGTTTTTCTTCTGAAGGAAAAGATGTGAGTGATAGTTGAGATGAGACAATGTATGGGTATATAAGCATAAAGGAACACACGCCGTTGTATTTTGTAACAAGCGCATTATTTATAAATAAGTTCACTGCCGACGACTTTAGAACGTAAGCTAAATGAGAGGGGTGGGGAGAGATATTTGATGCATTCTCGCGTTGTGAAATTTTATTCCCATAGAGTTAAGATTCCCATACCTATGAGTTTCGGAGAGGTACCTAATTTTCCCAGTTCCCGAGAGTCCGTCAAATATCTTCCCTCCCACATCTCAGAATTAAGTATGATAATAACACTCATAGATATATTTTCAGTTATGATTTGTATTCTTTTGTCTCTAGAATGACTCCAGCCAGATAGCGGTACACAGACTAGATTAGAGAACCTTCATTTTGTGCAATAAAATACTATCCAACTACAATTAATTGACCTACGTTTAAATGATGCTCAATTTTCGACTGACCAACTATTGGTAATATTTGATTCGAGACATGAATAATTGGCAGCTTTGTTGAAGAAAAATATCCAAACGTTGATCTGTTTTGTGAAACAGGAATGTTTTTATCAACAGGACACAAAACTTGATGGCTACGAAAATGCCGATTGCAGACCGTAAGCTCATAAGCCATCTAAGCTAACTTAGTTTAGCTTAGCTCGCACAGCTGACGCACTTGTTTATAGGTGCGTGCAGACCATTATGCTATTCTAAGTAAGCTTAGCTTTCAGTCTGCAACTAGCTTAATTAATTGTTGTCAGTCTGCCTGTTTGTTACATTAAGATGTTTCAAAGAATAAGTAAAAATCATAATTTCAATGTTTATTTAATGTGATAAACATCATATAAATGTCCTGAGTATAACGGATTTATAAAATGTAAATAATAACGGTACGTACGAAGAATTTTCATACGATAAGTAATCCAAGAGATGGCCGACTAGATAAACAAACAAAAGCGTAATGATGCAAGTTAACGAGTATGCGTACGATACGACACCACAACACAAATATCGTTTAATAGATGTAGGTTTAAGGGTCTTGTGGACGCCAGACTGTTTTTTATGTAAAAGAAAGGGTTTATTGCACCCTTAGGATGATACGTCGATGGAGATTATACCGTTTCACATAAAAAATAGCTTTAGTGTCCATTTTGTCAAAATCACGTCACTGTTTTATGGCATTATTGTAACACGCCTTCTGTGTTTACGTGGACTAACCGCAACGCAGTCTACAATGCTAAGTATGTTAAAGACTTTCGAGTCTCAATAACTTATCATCACTTGAGTGATCCGAAATGAAGGGTCAATCATCTCCCTCGAACGCTTGACGCCTGACTAAACATACTGAGCAACAATCACTCAATCATTTAAAAAAAATCGGTTCGGCAGCAAGTACCGTACAAGCAACTTCTCTTGAGAAGAATTCTTTTTTTTAATGTTTCGATTTTATTTAAATTTCGAATTTAAAGAATTTTCACGAAAAAGATGACGTCATAGTGGGTCCGCCATTTTGAATTTTAAAAAACTGATGAAAGATTCGAAACCAGCACCCTCAAAAACCCACATCTACCCCTCAATACTTGGAATTACATACAAAATTAACGTTGCGTGTTCAAAAAAGTCAGTTTTTTACAAATAAAAAACGAACCGCTGGACCGATTTTTTCTAGACTCCTTTCAGATCTAAGTCATGACGTGGCGTATCGATTGATATGGTCATCAAAGCGATTCGGTCCAGTAGTTATTGAGAAAACGAATTCCATAATTTTGATCACGTACATACGTACGTACACACACACACACACACACACACACACACAGACATCACTCTAAAAATGATTGCAAATGATTCTCCAGGTCTTAAAACGTAAAGAAAACACAAAATTACCTATTTCAATTTTCAGACCTATTATAATAACTTCTCAAGAGAAGTTAATAAGGCTTCACAAAATACGTGCTAAGACATTGGTGCGTATTAAGAAGATATTCTAAAAGTATACACACATACAATAGTGAGATTCAATCAGTAATAGGTTTAATAGCTCAAACCATGTGATATCTAGTCTTCTATTTTGAAGCATTTTGCGTTGCTTTCGTGTGAACGCGAAAACTGTAAAATTGCGGCATCGTCATACTAGAGGCTTAGCAAATTCTCTAAACGTGATATTCCACATATACAAACCCCAGTGAATTTCTCAGTCTCTAGCTGGAGCGATGCCGAACTAAATTGCTTATGATTTATATTCAGTTTTAATAAATAATAAATAGTGACACTTAGCGACATCTTTTCATATGAAAGCACCCTATTTCCAATTTAATTGTAAAGGAAATCTCTCGAATTTCAAAAACATTTCGTACCACCGTTCGACAATTTCTATAGACTAAAATGGAAAAGATAGCAATATTATTAGGCTAATGTAACTAAATCGTATATCAGATTTGTATAAAGGAATGTAAGTATTATATGCACATTGGCGATTGTATGGGCGCGGGCGGTAAGGTATGGCACGGTCGAGCGAGCGAGCATTACTTGAGCCGCCGGGTACCTACAGCACATCATAGCACAATAAACACTGCAGTCTTATTCTGTCCTCCTAGTACTCATGTACGCGATGCTAGCAGCCAGACACAACTCAATCCCCCGTAAGGTTGCACAAGCCAGTTTTATAAACTCAGAATATCTTTTATTTTCATTCTTAGAATATTTTTAGTTATGTAAGTGTTGAGGTGATGTGTTTACTGTGTAAGCACAGAATGGAATCAATTCAAAATACAATAATGTTGCCACAATTAATTTGTTGTATTATTTTAAAATGAATGTTTTTGCATGAGATAGTTCCAACATATGCAAAGAGAAAGCATATGAGTTGGGTATTTTGGCTAAAATCTGGGGACATACCGCCTAGGATCGAATGGGGTAGAATAAGGGAGTGTCCTTATTCCAGCTTTGGGACATATGGACTATTTTATTATTATTTGGAACCTATGTAAACTATGAAGTTCAGAAGAGAACCGATAGCGTAGAATCCAAGAAGGCCATCTTCAACATCTGCATAGAGACAATAGAGAGGTGTAGTTTCTTCTACCCGGCGGCGCGCGGCGGCGTAAAGATGATTTACACTACGATTATTTTTACTCCGCTCGACACTTCTCGGCTTTTGAATTCTTTTTTTTATCGTAAAAAACTGTTATTCTGATTGTTCTCTCAATACACTCTTCATACGCCTTTGTGCCAAATGTCCGCTCTGAGCCGTGCCGCTGCGTGCGATGTTCCCACCACGAGGGAGAACCACGAGGAATTCGCATTTGCTTGTTGTGTCCCCTCCCCCCAGAATCGGACTCAGACTCATTTTTTTAATTGAATAAATAAATTATCTTATTCAACGTCAAAATTATACTAACTTATAACTAAAAGTCAATGTTTTTTATATAAAAAAAGACTACATCGTTTCGTAAGGTGGGCCTCGGGGTTCAGAAGAAACGGCAAGAAACTCCCCCATACCTTCTTTTTAAAAAAGTGACTTCACAACAGGTACTGGTTTCGGTCTAAGGAAATTCGCCGGCGAGTGATAGATATACTTAGGAAAACTTAATTTTTTGCCTCTATTACAGAAGTACATTGGAACACTGGGAGAAGAAGGGCGTAGAAACTCCCACAGATTGATTTTTAGATATCTTTTAAAAATTGTTTGTGCTTTACTAATACAAATATTATAATATTAATTATTATGATTAATAAGCAGGAATAAATAAATAATTACAAAATTATTAACAGCAAGCTCTGTGTTGCGCCAGATTAACCCCATACAGTCCTGTCATTTAAGTAATCTTGAACATTGTAATATCCCTTTTTTGACAAAGACGCTTTAACATTGTTTTTAATTGCTCAAATGGCAATTTCAAAATCTTTCCTAAAAAGTTGCAGGTTGCAGACGTACAGTACAACCCAAGTACATAAACGAATTATTAGTATACCGAATTATTTTCTATTTTCGTGACCGCAGTGTAAGGAAAAAAAGAAGAAAAAAACAGAATTTTCCCACATAGGGTGGCAGAGGCACAACTTCACATAACATTTATGATTTTGACAGGTGTCAAAACATTTGACAGGTGTCACTGTTTTTGACAGGTTTTACTCTTCTTGAAAGTGTTTTTCTTCTTCACACTGCGGTCACGAAATAGTTCGGTTTATAATTCGTTATGTACTTGGGTTGTAGTGTAGGTCTGCAACCTGCAACTTTTTAGGGGTACCTCGAGTCTGGAGGTGACATACCATAACGCCTTACAAGTTCAAGAGTGATTCGGGGGCAAACAAGAATGCGAATTCCTCGTGGTTCACCCGGGGGAACATCGCAGGGGGACCACGAGTCCAGAGCGCAAATTTCAACTTACCAGGACATCTTGATCACTTTCAGCGACTCACCGAGAAATGTCGAGTGGTAATGTTAGCGTAGCGTAGCGTGGTAAAGTAAGCGTACTGTACCACATTATACAGCGCAAAGACCTCGACATCATAGTTTATCATGTAGCTAACCATGCCAAGTCTACTCGAACCTGTACACCCAACATTATCAGTCAAGACCGGTTCAGTTAACTCCTGAAGTTAATATCTATGATAATGTCTCCTGAAGTATTATAACTCATACGGTAATGGCTTATTACCTCCTAAGCAAGCTTCATTTATGGGTTGACAAAGGGAAAAGATGCAGTCAGTGCGCATAGTTCTCCTTTTTGTAAATCCTTATATTGTTTTGCTATATGGTAAGTAAGAACGATTCCAGGGGATTAATTATAAGTTTAAAATTTTTAAGAACCGTTGGCAACCGCCCAAGAGCTGAATTTCAAGCTGTCAGTTCAGTCCGTTAGTTAGTTTTGACGCCTTGTGAATTCCTCTATGTATCATGTTACATCGCTAAGATATCCTGAACCCTACGACAATGCCTACTTTATACAGTCAAGTTATCAAGCAAAAAATATTGCATTTTACTGGTATTTTTTTATTTAGTCTACAATTTAGCTCACCGTAACTTTCCGAACCACTGAACCGATTTGAGTGAAATAAAGCTATGAACCAGTGCAGTGAGGTATTTTTTTATTTAGTCTACAATTTAGCTCACCGCAACTTTCCGAACCACTGAACCGATTTGAGTGAAATAAAGCTATGAACCAGTGCAGTGAGGTATCCTATAAAAAAAATCGCACCAAAATCATTCTAGTGATTTCCATACACACAAACACCCTCTCCTACCGCTACATATACCGCCTCCCTCTCCGTTGCGTCCGTAGTGGGTAAAAATTTAATAGGATCTACCTACCAGCTCTATCCTACGACAACACATACGGATCAAGATACTGCGAAGATTGGCTGCTGATGAGCAATGAGGATGGGTACCCATACTACCTCAACTTTACATACATGAATAAAATATAATGCCCTGAATTGAATTCCTGTCGTTGGAATGGAACTCGGCGGCATTGAGTTTGGTCACTCTTCCGATGAAATCCCCAGGAATCATGGACTAGTAGATATTGAATAGCCGGCTCATGCCATTAGACTTTTCAGAATTTGTAACAGTAGCAATGGGTCTTTACAAATCCGTCTTTAATTTAGTCTTACGACTCGCAGGTTTCTTTGTATTATACTTTTTTGATTGAAAGCAACGTCTTTTATACATATGACCCATCCCTTACCATAGATCCGCTTTTAAGAACCATTGAAAAACTGTTAAATACTTTTGATTTTGGGCTATTTTGGAACATTCTGACTTCGGATATATCGTAAAAATTTTCGGCATTGCTGCATTACGAAGATTTACCACAATGCCTAAAAGGTTAAGTCGGTTTTGAGGTATTTTGCTGAAAACCCGTTCTCCAGCACAACTGCAAAAAATAGCTAACAAATAATATAATTTGTGGTGGTTTTCGAGGCCAATTGAAGACTACGATGCTTGGAATATGAGCGCTGCGCCCAAAAGGTATCAAGTATCAGGCTACTCAATAGGCAAGGGTCACGACACTTGACCTTTATGCCTGGGGAGTGCAGACTGAGTTCGCGAGACCAGCGCCAATGTAACCTCTCTCTCAGGAAATGGGGGTGCATAGTGATAATACGATGGCGCAGTGTGGTAATTACATGACCTGTGGTTTTGCTGTTGTTACCTTGAAATTCTGATTCTAGCCATAAAGTTACGGTAGCCACTCAACGAAACAGTTTTTCTATTCATCCCCATAGCCAAGATTGGCGCGAGGACGGCGGAGTACGTAGTCAATCGGAATCACCAGAATATTCTAACTGGTTTGGTTTCGCGTTCTTGTTAGTAGACGTGTAAGCAAATAATGGGATGTTGGTTTGTGGTTTTGAAAGCCTAGCTGGTTTAACTTTGTTTTTCCTTCTGTGAGGTTGTTGGCATCAAAAAGAAACTGTTAACTGAAAGTAGGTTTCAATGGTAATCAGTAGTCACATACAGATGTTAGATATTAGGTTAATATGTTATCATATCAATGCCTTTTGTGTTGGGATAGATTCGATAGACATTTGAATTGGAGCAATATGACAGTGTTGCAAACAATTATATTATCTGCAACGAAATTCTGTACTCATACAGTGTTCAAAATTTGAATTTCCTTATGACCCCGCGTGACGCTACACTGTTTGTTTGTTTGTTTGTTTACAATACGCTTTCCTTTGTTTCAGGTGATGCAACAACGATGAGTCGCCGCGCGCGGCCGTGACATGGGAGCGCAGGCATGGGCTGGCGCGCCGTGCAACCGCCGCACATAGCCGCCGTCTTCCTGCTATTACTGCTAGTGCACCTGCCAGGTAAGCTGCCACCCCAACGGTAAATGACAGTGAGAGAGGACATGGGAAGGAGCGAAGTGCAACCGCCGCACATAGCCGCCGTCTTCCTACTATTACTGCTAGTGCACCTGCCAGGTAAGCTGCCACCCCAACGTTAAATGACAGTGAGAGAGGACATGGGAAGGAGCGAAGTGCAACCGCCGCACATAGCCGCCGTCTTCCTGCTATTACTGCTAGTGCACCTGCCAGGTAAGCTGCCACCCCAACGGTAAATGACAGCGAGAGAGGACATGGGAAGGAGCGAAGTGCAACCGCCGCACATAGCCGCCGTCTTCCTGCTATTACTGCTAGTGCACCTGCCAGGTAAGCTGCCACCCCAACGGTAAATGACAGCGAGAGAGGACATGGGAAGGAGCGAAGTGCAACCGCCGCACATAGCCGCCGTCTTCCTGCTATTACTGCTAGTGCACCTGCCAGGTAAGCTGCCACCCCAACGGTAAATGACAGTGAGAGAGGACATGGGAAGGAGCGAAGTGCAACCACCGCACATCGCCTCCGCCTTCCTGTTCTGAATGCTAGCTAGTCGTATGCCTCCCCAACTGGAAAACTCGTTGTTCTTACTTGGCGCTTGTTAACGACTTTGATATAGCGTATGCTAGTCTTCGTGACTGTGAAGTTCGACATAGACTCGTTCAAAGAAGGTAGCTGGATTTTAGATGCTTGTTGAGAAAAGGAGAAATGATAAGGAGTGTCGTGCCATGATATTAAAAACAAATATTGTTAGCATAGAACATAATTCGCAAAACAACACTACACCCTAAAATTATCACTATAAAATGGAAGGTACACATAATATTCTCCATAGATCTGCAACATTTCACCTTGATTGCACCACTTCTAAAACTCCCTCACATATATTTTTTATAGCATTAATTCAAATCTTTCAAAAAGATGTTCGTCTCAACGAATAAATTATAAATTAGAAAGAAACGGCTATTTAATGAACGTTCAGAGAAATTAGGTTTCAAGCACGCTCGGCGAGGGAAAATATCCTCTTTGAAGAAACCTATTTGTTAATAGCAGAAGACTTATCCGTGCTATCAATCTGAGGTTCTTTGCGGGTATCGGGCTTTTGACGCCGCCGGCTTTGAGTACGCCATAGGAAATAATTAGTGCGGTGGTCGCCGGCTAGCCTGTATATCCTGCTTCCGGTCAGACGATAACTGCTACCAACACTGTAAAGCTACCCGTTTGAAGCCGTTGAGTCGATGGAGTATTCCGGAATTAAACCACAGAAGAGCCGTAAGAGTTTATCTTTTATTCACAGCTACCGAATACTATCGCTTTTCACCAAATCTAGTTTCTCGAAGCGAGTTCACAACTAGACCTTCCCTGGAAAAAGGGATTAGGATTTGCAGAAGTTATCTACATGTCTCGTGAGCTGATGAATATTACACCAACGTACTGCATCCTACCACGGATATAGTTATAATAGTATGTCAACATCAGCACGTACTCCCCCATATACTCCATTATTCTATTGATTATATGCTTAGCTCCTTTTTAACAGACTTCAAAAGCGTCTATCTAACAAACCGTAATAGCTAGAGAGTTTGAATTTTCACAGAATGTGTATTTGTTTTGTCGCAACAAATAATTAACTACTCATCAAAACCGTCTCATCTATGTAATAATGGAGCCAACTTCGAGAGACTTCTCTTAAGTCTTCAAGAAACGTCTCTTGTAAGGGGACACCGTTTTATTTATTTAAATTGCATATCAAGAGACATGGTAGAGTCAAGCCAAGTTCAAGCATAGATGCTGGCGATGCACTAGTGTGTTCTTTTACGTTTATTCTTTAAATGATTTTGCGAAACCCTTCGCGTGCAAGTCCGATTCGCACATGGCCATTTTTTATGTGTGTTCTGCGATTTCTCCGAGACCGATGGATTTGGAAAATTATTTTTTGTTTGAAAAGGTTTGCCTTTCGATTGTTCCCGTTGACATCAGGTCAGTATCTCATCATGGGATCCTGGAGAAAGCGAGGGAACTCTTCAAATATTTTAGGCATACCTATTGCGATTTTATTATTTTGCACAGTTACTCGTGGATTTACTGTCGGGAAGCATCATTTTGTGAAGTGGAATTGATGATGAAGACCACAGATGGCCACCGGGCTGCTCAATACTAAGAGTAGAATGCGATATGATTACTTTGCTTTGATTGCGGTATCTAAGTTATGTACGCTCGTCCGTCGTAATGCATATGGCGAAGTGGGGGTGTTGGTGACGTACTACGAGAGCTTCTCAACAATTTATCATGGAGAAAACGAAAGAAATCTCCAAGTAATAATGGCAAACCTATAGCTATTTGGATTTGTTTTACAGTAACTCATGCATTCACTCTCGAAAAGCAAAAAATAAATAAGATATGGTTGCTAATCAAATGTGATTAGATTGAAATCGTTTTTGTTTAGTTTTACATTTTGGGCAATTATTTAATGCCTGCAGGATATCGATAACTAAGCCGGCCTATCGTTTCCAGTAACGTGCCACCAGGATCACCAGGATGCCGTGCACATCACCGCGATCCTGGGCGAGAGCGTCGTCTTCAACTGCCAGGTGGACTTCCCCGAAGACATACCGGTGCCATACGTGTTGCAGTGGGAGAAGAAGGTAGGCGAAACGGTACGACCCACACGCCACCTTACAATACATTGCTGCTCATCAACCGTGTGTTTCTGTTCAGTAGAGGATTTCACCTTCGGGGCTCGCCGACGACTGTAATGTATATCGTGCTGTGACCAAACTGTTGTTCGACTGCGTTCGGATACCGATCCCCTCTGGGCTGCTACTCGGACCTATCAAAGCTTCATGGTCATCATTAAACATTGTGGATTAAACGTTCGATTTACCGCGATGTTGTTTTATTTCTTTAACAGTCATCCCGTGACCGCGGTAGCTGCGACAAGACCGAAATATCGGGCAAAGTGATAAAAGCAGTAAGTCTTGTATAACTCACAGTGTTTACTCTGACTTATGTTCCTTGTAGAGATAAAATTGAGAGTAGTGACTCGAGCACCTGAATACTGTGGTGGGTCGATAACCGAACGCAAGTCTGTGTATCTCGTTGCCTCTTCAGTAACGCCTGATGTTCGCGCTCCGTTCTCCACAGTGACAAAGACCTTCAGTACGTGTCCGAGAGAGCAGCAGACCCCCGTTAGACAAACAACATACACATACACTGCTGCTATACATTACATTTTCTTCTCGAATACTTTGTGTGTTGATGCACCGGGGTTTTTCTGCATTGTGTACCCGAGTATCTGAGTCAGAAGCACATGCGCTCTGAATCGGAAAAGTGACAAGCATCGCTTATGTTTCCAAGAGTGTTGCGGGTTGACTTTGTCGTTTTGAGGCGTGTCGTTTCCTCAGGTATACTCGGGTGCTCGGTGGCTCTTGACGGGGCGCACCTCCGCTTCTCGGTATATAGGCACTGGGTTCGCACTGGCGGCGGTTCTGTCTGACTCTCTTTCTGTGGCCGTGGAAACTTGTCTCTTGTCTGTAGTAGTCACTTGTACTCGTACGTAACGTTACATTATGGAAATTGACTCCGAATATGCACGCTCTCTTAGTACAAGCTTACATTTATGTAGATTCCGCTTGCATTTGCATGCTCCTAGTCCATGTTACACTGCTCCGCAATTATCATATCCTGCTCTACTTAACTCTGTATGAAAGGCTTTTATGTTCATTAAATAAAACCATATGAATTTCCATTCCGCTGAATTAAAACTGAAAGTTAAGTATTATTTCGAAGCACTTGAAACAGTAAAAAATGCATTCAACAGCCGTTGTTTTAATTAGTCCTACATTTCTTTAACCTTCTCTACTGCATGATGTATGTAGTTATTATAATTTCTCTGCTAGAAAAATGTAGATTACTCGTAGTATCGCAATCACGAACATACAAACAGCTTGCTATGACAAGAGTACTATACTATCTGATTCTGTTTACGTGTCTGATTGGTCTTTATGTGTATGTATCCTGGTAGACAGGATCGGATCGCTTTGTACGGAGGCAGGAGCTGACGCCTGCTTCCGGACGCTGACTAGATGTGTAGAAGTTGAGTCTCCTGCGCGCCATTCCCTATCCCAATCCTAAAAGTAAGGGTTGTGTGTAGGGGCAGGATATCCCGATCTACATCTGGTACGAGAGTTACCCGACGCACAGCGGCGAAGGCTACGAGGGCCGGGTGTCGCGCGTCGCCGCAGACTCGCCGTACGGCGCGGCGAGCCTCAACCTCACCAACATCCGGGAGCTGGACCAGGGCTGGTACGAGTGCAAGGTGGTCTTCCTCAACCGCTCACCGAACCAGCACAAGAATGGCACCTGGTTCCACCTGGACGTGCACGCGCCACCTCGCTTCTCCATCACACCGGAAGACATTATATACGTTAACCTAGGTGAGTACACTAATACAAATCTCACAGGCGAAAAGATTTTTTATGTAAATTTATGTAACAAACTCGGGAAAATGTATAGTAAGAAACGGAATTACCTGGGCAGCTGCTTTCTAATTTAATAAGTAGGCCACAGATATACGTCGCTTCGCAAGTTATGAGCGGTGGCCTTGAATGCGCAGTAGTCATTTAATACCTGTACATATGCGCAGTAAACCCCGCCATTTTCGCCCAGTGCTCTTAATTCGTGAGGCGACCCCATGTGGCTAAGGAGAGACCTCTTTTTGATGTTAGGTACTTTGTAAGTAAGGTTAACGCTATATTTAGCATGCTCCCAGAGGGTGAACGATGCGAAACATAATATCCTATCAAGGGTCACGACATGACCTTTCGTTGTAACTTTTCGATATTGAAATTATTAGGTGATCTATTTATAACGAGGGTTTGTGCGATTGGTTGAACAGGTTGGTTCCGATATTGGCTTTTCTAAGTGAATAGAACACTGCAGGAATAAGTGATACTTTAATATTAACGGCGTATCCACAAGACTTGTTAAATTGATTACGATGGTTGGACAAGACAACAAGTCCCGTTGCTGAAACTTATTTGGTCCTAACTCCGATACGGGACGTGACGTAGAGTTTAACCACCGGCATCTCAAGTCGGACGAAGTTACCCTCGTCTCGACTTCGGATGAACATCGCGGGTACTTCGCCAGTAGAGCTCAAAACGCATCCTGCACTTTCGAGTGGATAGTAAAAGTTCCCCTTTGTGGAAGGTACACGACTAAGCAGAATATCTAATGACCTCTAGACCAAGTTTATTCGACTTAGAGCTATTTACGATACTTCTTAGTATTTGAATACGTGCTCGTTTTACTTTAAAGCATGTCATCATGTTTTCGGAACTCGGCACTTCCAACCCTAAAGACTATAATCTTCTGACAGAATTCATAATAGAAAAGGACATTATTTCATCTGGAATGATGTAGCCGCGCGTTTATCCATAGGAGATGCCATCATCCTCAACTGTCAAGCCGAGGGCACGCCGACCCCGGAAATCCTTTGGTACAAGGACGCGAACCCCGTGGAGCCCTCGGGCACTGTCGGCATCTTCAACGACGGCACCGAGCTGCGCATCAGCAACATCCGGCATGAAGACATCGGAGACTACACCTGCATCGCCAGGAACGGGGAGGGACAGGTCTCCCACACCGCCCGGGTCATCATAGCCGGCGGAGCTGTCATCACTGTAAGTATTCTTGACTTTTCCTACATGCTCTGTGCTTTGCCATGCCAAAAACAAATTATCATGGTGCCATACGTGGAGTTTTTTGGAAATATTGAGGTACATTATAATTTTATGAAACATAAAGAATGACAATTTCGATCTGAAGTCGACTTGATGGAACAATGAATTGATCGGCTGACCTTTATCACCAGCTAATGTAACTCAACCTTTATGTACTCTGTTAAGTACTCATTAACAATCAGAACCATTAATATTGCTTTTCAGTCAGGACAGACAATAGATCACTTAAGTCTGTACAGTTTTACTTGACATGGTTTTTCCCGTTCCTTGGCACAGAATAGTCCCCAGCCACTCCAATCCGCCCCAGCTCACGTGTCCAATCTCAAAACACAGATGCCACCAACGAACCAGACTAAGCTCGAAGGAGAGAAGGTCCAGTTCACGTGCGAAGCCAAGGCCTTGCCCGGGAACGTCACAGTCAAGTGGTTCCGGGAAGGAGCACCGGTGGCTGAAGTGGCCGCGTTGGAAACCAGGGTCACCATCCGGAGAGACGGAGCTCTGGTCATCAACCCGGTGGCGGCGGATGATTCGGGGCAGTACTTGTGCGAGGTGTCCAACGGGATTGGTGATCCGCAGAGTGCTTCGGCATATCTTAATGTTGAATGTGAGTATTGGACTGGTCTCTCGTCGTGGGGTTCCTCAATCTAGGTACGGTTTTCGCTCCTCTTCAGTTGCAGATATTTGTATTCGAACTGTTTCCTGTTATTATTTGCAATTGCACGTATTAAATTCAGTGCATACGCTTACTAACTACGTAACATCAATCGTTTTAATTTCCAGATCCTGCAAAAGTGACATTCACACCAACAGTCCAATACCTCCCCTTCCGAATGGCCGGAGTAGTACAATGCTACATCAAGGCCAACCCCCCACTTCAATACGTGACCTGGACGAAGGACAAACGCCTCTTGGAGCCCTACCAGACCAAGGATATAGTCATCATGAACAATGGGTCCCTTCTCTTTACGAGAGTGAATCAAAACCATCAGGGCAGATATACGTGTACGCCATACAATGCGCAGGGGACTCAGGGCTCGTCAGGTCCAATGGAAGTGTTAGTTCGTAAGCCGCCTTCATGGACTGTGGAGCCGGAGCCGTTGTATCAGAGAAAGGTAATTGTAAAAGTACAATCTCCTTGCATATCCAGAAAAAAAAAACATGCAATAAAAAAATATCTGAATCCAAGATGAAGCTGTTTATTTATCAACCAACAAAATCCCAATTTAACATATAAATAACTTACTTTATTGCACAACATTTTTGAATACAGGCAGACAAAACCCGAAAGAGTGATGTGAGTTTTTTCACTGCTCTTCTCCCACAGTGGCAATGTAGTGAAGAAGCAACTATTTAAGATTTCTACTATGAATATTTATACATATCTACAGTAATCAACAATTTTTGGAGTAGATTCTGAAAATAAATGTATAAAAGTTCAGGAGCTGCACCAAATTGACACGACAGACTTTAGTCACGAACCGTCTTACTACAAAATGTTGTTGAATACATATTTAGACAGACACGACTTAGACCAAATTGTCATATTGTGAGTAGCAAGACCAAAATAGTACCACAAAATCACCCTATTTCCCTAGGTCGGCGAATCAGTAGAAATGCACTGCGAGGCTCTAGAAGCCGAAGGCACCCAGCGCCCCAGCGTCACCTGGCGCCGCCGCGACGGCCTGCCACTGCAGAAGAACCGCGTGAGGATCAACGGAGGAAACATCACCATCGACACGCTGAGGCGACAGGACTTCGGGATCTACCAGTGTGTGGCTTCTAACGAGGTAAGTGACACATTTTAGGTGGTAATAGTAAACAAGAATTAACAGTTACTCCAAGAGAATACTCTGATTAGACTGGAATCAAAAATAGATTTTTTTTCTCTCAGGGGTTCAAGAGGGGTTCAATCAAACTGACGAAACAATTCGATCGTACAAAGATACAATACGAAATTAAAATATGCGATTTAGGGTGCTTAAAAATAATAATAATGTCTTTTATTCCGGTCGGAGCCAGATATACAAATTATGCAACGCCAAAATGTACTTTAGCTAGAAGCACGCTAAATTCACATACTTAGTTGCTATCAAAACACACAACCAAATATTCCAGGTGGCAACAATAGTAGCAGACACACAGCTAGTCATCGAAGGCACGCAGCCTCACGCGCCGTACAACGTATCTGGCACTGCGACAGAGTTCCAAGTCAGTCTCAAATGGCAGCCGGGGTATGCTGGCGGACCGGACTATAAGCAGGATTACACCATCTGGTATAGAGAGGCTGGGGTGTCTGACTGGACGAAGGTGCCAGTAACACCTTCGGGGGCCACTACGGTGAGTAAACCTAAGACTAAAGCACAAAGATAATGGAAATAAACTAAAAGGGTTGGTAATTGGTAACCATGGAAACGTGTCCGAAATGATAGCGCCGTTTTTGGTGTAATGTCCCATTTGACTACATAGGAAGTGACTCAAAACTTGTGACACTGATCAGTTTCAGGCCTAAGAGTAGTCAACAGAATTGATTTTTTCAGAGCTAACTAACAAAAAGAATGACGTAAGAAACAAAAAAGTCAATGTTTGTGATTCGCATGATTCCATTACTAAAAATAAGTGTCTGCACAGGTTGATAAAATAAAACCTTTATATAAACGCGCCTTAACCTCAGGTGACCATCAACCGACTGCAACCAGGAACGACCTACGAGTTCCAAGTGAACAGCAAGAACACCATCGGAGAAGGGATGATGAGCAAAGCCATCACCATAAGAACTCTGGGTAAGTGCTGAAGAGATTATACGAAAGGATCGGGTCCCGTAGGGGAATTGTTGATGAAATTGGTGAAGGTAGTAGAATTGGCAAAATAATGGTTTTCCAAATTATAGTCTAACAAGAGTTGTGATCGTATTTGACATGATAATAATACTTTCATGATTTATGTGCTCCGTGATATTCTGGGGAAATAGTTGGTTAATACTGAGACTACCAACAATCTTCACGATGCAGTTCAGTTAGCATAGAGCAATCAATAGATTTGAGCAGAATCCCTCGTAAATTCTTAAAGTCCCCGTTACCGTAGAAATTCTATGATAATAAGGCCGTGCTTAACGATGACACTCTCCTGAAGAAAGACAGCATGGCGCTAAAGCGACAGTTGAGAAAATATTTGAAGGACGTAACCTTTTCAAATGCAACTCTCAAGGAGCCCAGATACCAGTGACTGAGGGAACAAATCTGTCCCTGTCTCGAGAGGGACCCCAAACTAACCCAGTGTTATATTGCTTATTGTAGACGTAGGCATCCGACCGAAGGAGGCCCCCGGGACCCCGGGCCCCGTCGACGAAAAGATATTCCAACATGCCCCCGAAGGCTCCGGTATAACAATGCACATCATTTTACAACACACTACACTAACTTGGAAAAGGTTGCACCTACTGAGATTTTCGTTTTACTTTAAACGCGGCTGGCTGGATTATCTGTGATGGGATCAATAGTGAATAAAGACCAATAGCTAGTAAGCTAGCCAAAGGCATTTTATGTCTCTCATTTAGCAATTTAAACTGCAAACTTAAAAATGTAATTTCTCTTACCAAAGCTCATAATCTTCGCTATATTTTCGAAAATGGATAATTTTATACGAATGAAACACTGACAATAGACTTAGCAAGCTCATTTTCATCGAGCGGAGCACAAAGTTTCAGATCCAATTGAGACTCTCATAGTCTGTAATCCCTATGAGTAAGTTCGACAAAGCCATTCTCCCAGTGGACAATAAACTGCTCACTTAGCTTAGACACTGTCCGAGTTACACGACATTCAGCCAGCATTTGTAGCAACTAATTAGCTAGCCAGGTGACGTTCGCTGGTATAACTTTAATTGTGTAGTGTCCGGTTGCATTCACATTGTAAGCGCGAAACTCCGAGGTGCAAAACTTTCCTGCAGCTTCTGTATTTTAGTTGCACTGTTGTTACGTACTAATCAGTTTAGCTTTATATGTTGTTCTATCTCATTCCTAAGCACATTGACCAAAGTTGGTTATTTAAGTGGTTTTGGATTATATTTAGAAGTTGAAACCTAATGTCGAGTAATATACGTAAATGACTCGCCGCTAAAACCTTTCTTGCTTTCAAACCGAATAAATGATTACGTTTTAAATATTCTCTTTTCAGTTACAATTTATTTAGCTCATGATCAATAGAGTCAAAAAAAATTGTTCTATTTTAATTTTTCTTTTCGCAAGTTCACTTTCAAGCTTCCTAGACTTTATGAAGTAGTAACCTTATCCCATACGAATCAGGTCCAAAGCCGGGTCCTCCACGTAACCTGACGGTGACGGAGCTGCACAACGGTTTTCTCATTTCCTGGCAGGCGCCATTGGAGCGAGCTAACCTGGTGCAGTTCTACACCATCAAGTACCGAACCGACGCGCATTGGAAGACCTTGAACCGGGGAATGATAAGGCCAGAGGAGACTAGCTACCTTGGTAAGTATTTGGGTAGGATGTCCAGTGATGTTGATGGTGATCATGATGATGCTCTCTGACCGGATTCACAGCGACTCTTACGGCTGGTGAAGGCGTCGTTCGAGTTCTTATAAGCCACACTTAAGCAATATCTACACTACAGATAGGACAGGTTTATGTATCTTGTTAAATGACGGTAATAATAAGTTTGTCGTTATCTTCTGGTCCATGTTTAAATTTTGCATAGGAGGAAATTTAAACTGCAATTACTCTGTCTAGTCAAGATGTACATTTGTGGACCGCCGGTAATCTTACTACCATTGTGATTCTTAGTAACTACGTTATAGAATATGTGAAACTGATGACTCTTTTTTGTTAAATAAATCTTACAACTTTGACTTGCTGCCTTTTGCCAATTTATATAACAGCTCCAATATGACATTTAAGTGACACTTTATGTACTGGTTAGTAAATTTGTCCCTATCCGCTTACCTCAAATTCCAGTCAAGAACCTCGTCGGCGGGCGTACCTACTACTTCCGGATCCTCGCCAACTCGGCCACCAGCTTCGAGTCATCGGAAGAAAACAAGTTCCCCGTCCCAGCACGGGTGAAGCACAAAGCCATCACCGCTGGCGTGGTGGGGGGCATACTCTTCTTTATAGTCGCCATCATCCTGTCCGTCTGTGCGGTGAAGATCTGCAATAAACGGAAGCGGAGGAAGCAGGAGAAAGGTGGGTGGCGGGGTGGTCGGACGCCCGCCCGCCAATGCGTGCGTTTTTTTTAGAAAAGCTAGAGTTATGTTTTAACTGCAACTTTGAGTGGTGTGAAGATAGATTTGGCTGTGATTTCGCATCGTTATTTGTTGATTAAAAAGTATGAATCTAGATAACGGTAATTTTGAGGGAGTACAAATGTTGTCATCTTAGTAGAAGCCACTGGTCTAACGTGAATTAGCTGGAATAAAGGTTAGAAGTTCGAAATTGTGTAAGAATTAGAAGTTTATTCACA
This sequence comes from Argyresthia goedartella, assembly GCA_949825045.1. Taxonomy (NCBI): domain Eukaryota; kingdom Metazoa; phylum Arthropoda; class Insecta; order Lepidoptera; family Argyresthiidae; genus Argyresthia; species Argyresthia goedartella. The sequence goes on from OX463819.1 coordinate 2,435,087, forward strand.
GTTTTTTGGAATCGAACGAAGATGACTTTAATGCAGTTAGTGTAGCCCTGAAGAGCATTAGCTAACGCGTAACTATGTTTCCTAACAAACATCATATCTCTAGCTTTGTCTGGAAAATGCACGCATTGTAACCAGTTGAATGATGATTATGACTAACCATATTGTCGGTAAAGAAGCTACAATCACTATACTTCATCCATCTATTATTTTCATGCTAGACATAACTTGTGTTTCCTATTTCTGGTGTCACTCTATATTACTTCATACAATAATGTTTGGATCGTCAGCTCTCCAAACTTTGCATTTTAGACGTGTCACTGGTTTTCGAGTTATGGTTGAGAATGTCTACTACCTGCTAAACATGATGTTAAACTGTAGTGTCAAGCAAGACACGATGTTTTATTATAAAGTTGACCGACACATTTTTCATTGCTGGTATAAAATGAAGATTTAGAAAGATCTTTAAATGCACGTGTCTAATCTTAACAAATTCTGATACTGATATCAAGTGATATGTAATTAGAATTAGGGGTTTTCTGAGAGCTCATTTCTGACCACAGGTTACAAACCCAAATACTCTCACTCTACTTTTTGGAAGCATTGTTTTGTTTTTAATCAACTGTCAGAATACTTTTCAATGTCGTGTTTTATGTTTGTAGCCCAATGTGTGATATAATATATTTTAATATTCCTTTGCATGCCAAAGATCATACAAAAAGGTGGTGGTAAATTGTCATTGTAAGATGCATATAGTGAGTCCTTGTGTGGAAATGTATTTTCAAATGAAGCTTTGCTTTTTTCTCACCAACTTATCGATTTGTCAATTTATTTCATGCTTCTTCAACATCACTAACCGTCAGCAATCGCTGGAAAGAACCTTACCATCAGAGTATCGGGGGGATACAATTGGGGAATGATGTTTCAGGTGTGAAAGAAAGCATCATAAAAGTTTATCTGATCTTCTAGGATATGGATTTACAGAAACATTCGCCGGAATTGTCACACAATAAGTGGAATTCCAGGTGTAATCCTCTCATTCTTTCCAACGATCTGAACCGCTTTCAAGTTGACAATATGGTGGTTGTGCGGGGTGTGGTGGCGGTGCGGGCGGCGGGGTACATAGCATTTTCTAGAACTGGGTATTCACTGCGTTAATGTGCAGAAATCATTCGTTTGCAGCATACAACATGGTAGCCGCGCGACTGACAGACCTACGCAACGCGGACAGCACTCAAGTGCCTTTTAAAAAGTGAGCATTATAGCAACTTGATTTTCCAAAGTACAACCAATATGTATGTAAAGCCAGGCTAAATAATTATTGGTGCTCTTTAAACAAAACATATTAAAAAGTCGCTTGTTTGTTTCTCATTGCCACCCTCCAGGAAATCAGGTTAGTTTAACTTTTCAGAAATATGTGTGTGACTGTTGTAATTGTGGTGTTCTGAACCCGTTCTCAAAGCCAGCTGATGGGACTCAACATAAAATCTCACGTAAACAATAAACAATAATAATAATAATAATACCTTGGACACTATACAATTGTGTCAATACACACATTGAACTAGCCCCAAACAATGTCATGGAGTTATAGGTTTTATCTGAGATCCTTCTAGAAGTGGGACGATCTCAGGTAAAGTCGACTTTTATTGGTTTCGCAGACTTACAGAAAGCGGAATATCGAGTGTAGTGCAGTGCCTGCGCTTCACGGCGCACTGGGTGTGGCCAGCGTCGCGCTGCGGCGGCGCGGGGGCGGCGGCGGCGTGGTCGCTGCGACTGTCGCGCCTGTCGCTGGCGTCGTCGCGCGGCTCGCTGGCGTCGCAGGCGTCCGCGTCGGCCGCGTCGCTCGCGCCCAGCTCCAGCGACGACGGCGGCTTCCTGCCGCGTCTGCGCGCGCCACTGCGCCCGGCCGCAGCGCCGCCGCTGTTCCGCGCCTCGTCGCCCGCCTGGCCCGCCTGGGCGCCGTGGTCGCCGCTGCACGTGAGCGACCTCAGCTCCGTGCCGTTCCCGAGCTCAGCCGACAACTCCTTCCCGACGCCGCCGTTCGCGCTGCGGCCGCTCGAGCGCCGTCGCCGGCCCGCGCCGCGTCACCGCCCCGCGGCGCACGAGGCCTCGCCCGAGAGCCGCAGCTCCAGCAGCGGCTTCGGCAGCAAGAACGCCTCCTCGCAACACAACCGCAGCAGCCGCGCCGGCAGCGTGGCCGAGTGGCGCCCGCCGCCCTACCGGCCGCCACCGCCGGCGCCGCTGCTGCTGGCGCAGCTGTCGCGCAGCGCCGATGCGGACGCCGGCAGCGTGGACGTGCACTACGAGTGGGACCGCACGCCGACGCCTTCGCCGGCGTGGGGCGGCACGGGCGTGTCCCCCGCGCTGCCGGGAGCGCGCCGGCGGGAGCGCGACGACGTGGAGGCCCGCGTGCGCGCGATGAAGGAGGAGTTCCTCGCCTTCCGCAAGCGCCAGGCGCTGCGCCGCCGTTCGCCCGCCGACCACCAGCTGCCCGCCGAGAGCGTCTGCTGACCGCCGCAGCCGCCGTAAGCCTCAGGGCGCGAAACTAGACCTATTTGCATTTTTTGCATTCGTGTAGAGCGCGAGCGATCTGAACATTTTTGTAGTCGAAACGAAACGATCCCACCTGAACCTGACCGTTTATTCCGACCGAGAGGTACGTACGAAGTAATGTGGATGCAGTGCGGAGCGCTCGCGTCGAGCGGCGCGCCCCAACACTAATACAATGTCAATTAACCGAGAACCCGGCGGGGCCCGGGGCTGGGATCGTGCCGGCGTGCTCGGCTCGCGGCCGCTGTGGACACGTCACTCGAGCGGGCGGGTCGGCGACGCGAGCGCGCTCACAACTATAACGCTTTAGGTATGAGCGGGGGGCATCCACGACACCGCTCATACCACATAATATTGTAGTTAATATTGTATTGAGTATCGATTTACATCGGGCCGCGCCGCCGGCCGGTAGCCGGTAGCCGGTTGCAGCAGGTGCGACGATACATACATACGCGGTTATATTCTAAATGCAATCTAACGCTTATTGATGCACAATATACACCGTTATTTTTAATTCGAGATTATTAAATGTTTTAATGATAGAGCCTACCGCGCCGGCCGCCGCGGCCTCCTATAATAAAGTTATGGTACTTACAAGAAAAAAATATATCGTAAGTAGGATATTAGATATAATAATTTGGACATTACAATGACATGACGATTATAAAAAAACTTAGAATTATTATTTTAAACTTAAATTCGTTCTTTTTAAAGTACAAATTTGATTAGTTACGTTATATTTATGTCTCGTTGTATAATTTTTAAACTATGTACATATGTAAAAACGTTAAATGTCCTGTACATGTATTTATTTTTAAAGAAAGAGGTTCTAACATTTTGCTAATGTTCTTGTGGCATTATTGATAACTGTTTTTCTATTATATTCACTTCTCTACATAGTTTACATCAAACACGAAGAATGCCCACAAAGCATTCGCAAAACGTCCTCAGTCAATTGTCCGGCAAGTTATTTTACTAAACGAATATCTACTTATATTTGACTGAATGTACTCTGTTTCCGACTGAGGGGTCATTGCCTATTGACATTGTTAAAGTTGTTCTACTCGTCGTTTCTTCTAGATACTTTAGTTCCTCGTTCAGCCCACCTTTCTACATAAGTTGTCAGTCAAGAAGAAGACTGTTAATTTTACGTTTAATTATTAGGTTTCCGGCCGTCTTGTATTATATTGGTTCATGTCGATGTTTCCTTGCATGCACTGGCACCTGGCACCTGGCACTTTACTCTCTTTAAACTGGACTTTTTTATTACTCATAGTAAAACCTCCTAATACCTAACTATAAAAATGTACGCTTTAAAGAAATTGACATAAATTAATTCATAACAGTAGATTCGGTAAGTAGTGGGATGTGCGTGCATGGGAATCGCCTCAACCTGACATGCATTGGCTTTTCAACTATACCCGTTTTTCTTCTGAAGGAAAAGATGTGAGTGATAGTTGAGATGAGACAATGTATGGGTATATAAGCATAAAGGAACACACGCCGTTGTATTTTGTAACAAGCGCATTATTTATAAATAAGTTCACTGCCGACGACTTTAGAACGTAAGCTAAATGAGAGGGGTGGGGAGAGATATTTGATGCATTCTCGCGTTGTGAAATTTTATTCCCATAGAGTTAAGATTCCCATACCTATGAGTTTCGGAGAGGTACCTAATTTTCCCAGTTCCCGAGAGTCCGTCAAATATCTTCCCTCCCACATCTCAGAATTAAGTATGATAATAACACTCATAGATATATTTTCAGTTATGATTTGTATTCTTTTGTCTCTAGAATGACTCCAGCCAGATAGCGGTACACAGACTAGATTAGAGAACCTTCATTTTGTGCAATAAAATACTATCCAACTACAATTAATTGACCTGCGTTTAAATGATGCTCAATTTTCGACTGACCAACTATTGGTAATATTTGATTCGAGACATGAATAATTGGCAGCTTTGTTGAAGAAAAATATCCAAACGTTGATCTGTTTTGTGAAACAGGAATGTTTTTATCAACAGGACACAAAACTTGATGGCTACGAAAATGCCGATTGCAGACCGTAAGCTCGTAAGCCATCTAAGCTAACTTAGTTTAGCTTAGCTCGCACAGCTGACGCAGTTGTTTATAGGTGCGTGCAGACCATTATGCTATTCTAAGTAAGCTTAGCTTTCAGTCTGCAACTAGCTTAATTAATTGTTGTCAGTCTGCCTGTTTGTTACATTAAGATGTTTCAAAGAATAAGTAAAAATCATAATTTCAATGTTTATTTAATGTGATAAACATCATATAAATGTCCTGAGTATAACGGATTTATAAAATGTAAATAATAACGGTACGTACGAAGAATTTTCATACGATAAGTAATACAAGAGATGGCCGACTAGATAAACAAACAAAAGCGTAATGATGCAAGTTAACGAGTATGCGTACGATACGACACCACAACACAAATATTGTTTAATAGATGTAGGTTTAAGGGTCTTGTGGACGCCAGACTGTTTTTTATGTAAAAGAAAGGGTTTATTGCACCCTTAGGATGATACGTCGATGGAGATTATACCGTTTCACATAAAAAATAGCTTTAGTGTCCATTTTGTCAAAATCACGTCACTGTTTTATGGCATTATTGTAACACGCCTTCTGTGTTTACGTGGACTAACCGCAACGCAGTCTACAATGCTAAGTATGTTAAAGACTTTCGAGTCTCAATAACTTATCATCACTTGAGTGATCCGAAATGAAGGGTCAATCATCTCCCTCGAACGCTTGACGCCTGACTAAACATACTGAGCAACAATCACTCAATCATTTAAAAATAAGGCTTCACAAAATACGTGCTAAGACATTGGTGCGTATTAAGAAGATATTCTAAAAGTATACACACATACAATAGTGAGATTCAATCAGTAATAGGTTTAATAGCTCAAACCATGTGATATCTAGTCTTCTATTTTGAAGCATTTTGCGTTGCTTTCGTGTGAACGCGAAAACTGTAAAATTGCGGCATCGTCATACTAGAGGCTTAGCAAATTCTCTAAACGTGATATTCCACATATACAAACCCCAGTGAATTTCTCAGTCTCTAGCTGGAGCGATGCCGAACTAAATTGCTTATGATTTATATTCAGTTTTAATAAATAATAAATAGTGACACTTAGCGACATCTTTTCATATGAAAGCACCCTATTTCCAATTTAATTGTAAAGGAAATCTCTCGAATTTCAAAAACATTTCGTACCACCGTTCGACAATTTCTATAGACTAAAATGGAAAAGATAGCAATATTATTAGGCTAATGTAACTAAATCGTATATCAGATTTGTATAAAGGAATGTAAGTATTATATGCACATTGGCGATTGTAAGGGCGCGGGCGGTAAGGTATGGCACGGTGGAGCGAGCGAGCATTACTTGAGCCGCCGGGTACCTACAGCACATCATAGCACAATAAACACTGCAGTCTTATTCTGTCCTCCTAGTACTCATGTTCGCGATGCTAGCAGCCAGACACAACTCAATCCCCCGTAAGGTTGCACAAGCCAGTTTTATAAACTCAGAATATCTTTTATTTTCATTCTTAGAATATTTTTAGTTATGTAAGTGTTGAGGTGATGTGTTTACTGTGTAAGCACAGAATGGAATCAATTCAAAATACAATAATGTTGCCACAATTAATTTGTTGTATTATTTTAAAATGAATGTTTTTGCATGAGATAGTTCCAACATATGCAAAGAGAAAGCATATGAGTTGGGTATTTGGGCTAAAATCTGGGGACATACCGCCTAGGATCGAATGGGGTAGAAAAAGGGAGTGTCCTTATTCCAGCTTTGGGACATATGGACTATTTTATTATTATTTGGAACCTATGTAAACTATGAAGTTCAGAAGAGAACCGATAGCGTAGAATCCAAGAAGGCCATCTTCAACATCTGCATAGAGACAATAGAGAGGTAGTTTCTTCTACCCGGCGGCGCGCGGCGGCGTAAAGATGATGTACACTACGATTATTTTTACTCCGCTCGACACTTCTCGGCTTTTGAATTCTTTTTTTTATCGTAAAAAACTGTTATTCTGATTGTTCTCTCAATACACTCTTCATACACCTTTCTTTGTGCCAAATGTCCGCTCTGAACCGTGCCGCTGCGATGTTCCCACCACGAGGGAGAACCACGAGGAATTCGCATTTGCTTGTTGTGTCCCCTCCCCCCAGAATCGGACTCAGACTCATTTTTTTAATTGAATATAAATAAATAAATTATCTTATTCAACGTCAAAATTATACTAACTTATAACTACAAGTCAATGTTTTTTATATAAAAAAAGACTACATCGTTTCGTAAGGTGGGCCTCGGGGTTAAGAAGAAACGGCAAGAAACTCCCCCATACCTTCTTTTTAAAAAAGTGACTTCACAACAGGTACTGGTTTCGGTCTAAGGAAATTCGCCGGCGAGTGATAGATATACTTAGGAAAACTTAATTTTTTGCCTCTATTACAGAAGTACATTGGAACACTGGGAGAAGGGCGTAGAAACTCCCACAGATTGATTTTTAGATATCTTTTAAAAATTGTTTGTGCTTTACTAATACAAATATTATAATATTAATTATTATGATTAATAAGCAGGAATAAATAAATAATTACAAAATTATTAACAGCAAGCTCTGTGTTGAGCCAGATTAACCCCATACAGTCCCGTCATTTAAGTAATCTTGAACATGGTAATATCCCTTTTTTGACACAGACGCTTTATCATTGTTTTTAATTGCTCAAATGGCAATTTCAAAATCTTTCCTAAAAAGTTGCAGGTTGCAGACGTACAGTACAACCCAAGTACATAAACGAATTATTAGTATACCGAATTATTTTCTATTTTCGTGACCGCAGTGTAAGGAAAAAAAGAAGAAAAAAACAGAATTTTCCCACATAGGGTGGCAGAGGCACAACTTCACATAACATTTATGATTTTGACAGGTGTCAAAACATTTGACAGGTGTCACTGTTTTTGACAGGTTTTACTCTTCTTCAAAGTGTTTTTTCTCTTCACACTGCGGTCACGAAATAGTTCGGTTTATAATTCGTTATGTACTTGGGTTGTAGTGTAGGTCTGCAACCTGCAACTTTTTAGGGGTACCTCGAGTCTGGAGGTGACATACCATAACGCCTTACAAGTTCAAGAGTGATTCGGGGGCACAACAAGAATGCGAATTCCTCGTGGTTCACCCGGGGGAACATCGCAGGGGGACCACGAGTCCAGAGCACAAATTTCAACTTACCAGGACATCTTGATCACTTTCAGCGACTAACACCGAGAAATGTCGAGTGGTAATGTTAGCGTAGCGTAGCGTGGTAAAGTAAGCGTACTGTACCACATTATACAGCGCAAAGACCTCGACATCATAGTTTATCATGTAGCTAACCATGCCAAGTCTACTCGAACCTGTACACCCAACATTATCAGTCAAGACCGGTTCAGTTAACTCCTGAAGTTAATATCTATGATAATGTCTCCTGAAGTATTATAACTCATACGGTAATGGCTTATTACCTCCTAAGCAAGCTTCATTTATGGGTTGACAAAGGGAAAAGATGCAGTCAGTGCGCATAGTTCTCCTTTTTGTAAATCCTTATATTGTTTTGCTATATGGTAAGTAAGAACGATTCCAGGGGATTAATTATAAGTTTAAAATTTTTAAGAACCGTTGGCAACCGCCCAAGAGCTGAATTTCAAGCTGTCAGTTCAGTGTTAGTTTTGACGCCTTGTGAATTCCTCTATGTATCATGTTACATCGCTAAGATATCCTGAACCCTACGACAATGCCTACTTTATACAGTCAAGTTATCAAGCAAAAAATATTGCATTTTACTGGTATTTTTTTATTTAGTCTACAATTTAGCTCACCGTAACTTTCCGAACCACTGAACCGATTTGAGTGAATAAAGCTATGAACCAGTGCAGTGAGGTATTTTTTTATTTAGTCTACAATTTAGCTCACCGCAACTTTCCGAACCACTGAACCGATTTGAGTGAAATAAAGCTATGAACCAGTGCAGTGAGGTATCCTATAAAAAAAATCGCACCAAAATCATTCTAGTGATTTCCATACACACAAACACCCTCTCCTACCGCTACATATACCGCCTCCCTCTCCGTTGCGTCCGTAGTGGGTAAAAATTTAATAGGATCTACCTACCAGCTCTATCCTACGACAACACATACGGTTCAAGATACTGCGAAGATTGGCTGCTGATGAGCAATGAGGATGGGTACCCATACTACCTCAACTTTACATACATGCCCAATGAGAGCGATGCTCGCACTGACTTTCTGGGAGAGACCTACTTCTATTTATTCACCAGGTAAGGGACAAATGTAAGTAGCCTTCTCATATTGGCGTAGGGTTTTAATATTAATTTACCTATTCGCAATCATTGCCTAGGATATGATAGGAATCTAGAGGGTAGGACCTTAGAGGCCTTAACTCTTCAGGAAAGGGCGCCGAAGTCCATCATTCACATGTAACAACATTAAATATCAAGTACGGAAGTTTTTTCGAAATATCTCGTGATCATGAATTTAGAAAAACCCAATTTAGAAAACACCACTTTCAAACTTGAATCACGCTCTTCCTTAGACGCAACAGCGAACCAGAGCTGCTCACAATATCCGACGACAATACTACAACCAGCGAATACTTCAACGAAAACAACCCCCTGGTAGTCATCACACACGGCTGGCTCTCATCAGGAGATACCGACTGGATCCTCAACATGAAAGCCTCTTATATTGAGACATCAGATATCAACGTTATAGCAGTGGATTGGAGTGACATGTCCAAGAACCCTATCTACCCCTGGTCAGCGTTATGCACCAAGTATGTGGGGAAGAGAGTGGCGGAAATGCTGGACTCTCTGTCGAGGAGTTATGAGGTTACAGGGGAAAGGATGCATCTGATTGGACACTCTTTGGGCGCTCAGGTCATGGGGTATGCTGGAAGCTATTCGAAAGATGAAATTGGTAGAATAACTGGTAAGTACGAGTAATAGAAATATGTATATTACCTACTCATAAATGTATCTATTACAACGATGGGTCCTGCGACGCGTTTTCGAAACCCGGTGCAATCATGGTACAATTAATATATAATCACTCACACGTCGCCAGAACTGGCTGGACGGACTCCTGCTATGCCTTGTAGAACATATCCGCCTGGACACGAGATATTCAGCGCGGCGTAGGTATCTAGAATGTTGCATTGGCTTTGGACTTTATCACCAATCTATAAGGTTGAAACTATGGTGGGCATATAGTGGACAGAATTTTGTAGAGGTTTTACTGATTCCCACCAGGGCTGGACCCCGCGCGTCCCCTCTTCGAGTTCCCCCCCACGCCCGCGTCCCGACACCTCGAGGCAAGCGACGCGCGCTTCGTGGACATCATCCACACGTGTGGCGGAGTGCTAGGCTACCGAGACAGCCACGGACATGCAGACTTCTACCCGAACGACGGCCGGCCGATGCAGCCCGGGTGCGCGGGAATGCAGTATATTATTGGTACGCACATCAATTTATCACGTAGACCCCGGTCATAGCACTGTCACGGCCTTGCTTAAAGTCACCGATGACATTCAGCAAGCGATAGTCAAGAAACAGCTCACTGTGCTTGTGCTTGCACTGCTGGACTTCAGCAGCGCCTTTCACTGCGTCGATTTAGAATTTCCTCGTTGAGACAAAAATTCCAAAATTCCAAATGTCTTTATTACTGTAAATATTTACGTATACTTAGCAATCGTCATTTTTTGCCACTTCTCTACATTGGACCACTGTGAGAGAAGAAGGGCGTAGAAACTCCCACAGACTGATTTTTAGATCTCTTTTAAAAATTGCTTATGATAACTAATACAAAATATAATATTTAGTCATTATCATAATTAATAAGCAGGAATAAATAATTACTAATTATTAACAGCAAGGTCTGTGTTGAGCCAGATTAACCCCATACAGTCCCATCATTTAAGTAATCTTGAACTTTGTAATATCCCTTTTTCGACAGTCGCTTTAAGTAATTTATTATTTTAACGTTGTGCACATAGGTCTACCTGTTCATTCGTGTATTCTGTCCATATTAGGTTTGCTAGAAGAAATCTCTTTTGAGAGATAAGCTCGCCTTTGTACACCTAGTTTCCATTTTGATGTATCTGTATCTTCTGTTTTTGTGCAATAAAGTATAAAGTACCCAATGCTGGCTGGGTATAGGCCTCTTGTCTATAACAACCGCACGCATCCTCACTGTCCTGTTACTACGCTATCCAGCGACACCCCTTTGACTCGATATCATCGGACCGTTAGGTAGTCTGTGGCCATGTTAATACGTGTGTGAGTGTACGATCCAACTGACCCCGGGACGTTGTCGTTAGCGTCAATGGCATATATTTGAATGACATATGATACTGAATAGGTACTTCTGTTCTCGTTTTAGTCTCCGGCTTAGTTAAGTTTGTGGCTCTATGGTACGAACGCTGTATGAACGTTCATTTATAATTATAATCGACAATTATCCGTCCCTTTCTTTCACCCCAAAACACATAACAAGTTAACAACCTTGATAAGCTGAGATTGCCATGCGGATCCGAATCGTATTGCTACGATAACACGTCATCGTCGCTTTGGTATCAAAAGCAGACTAATTTATTTTACTGAAGATGACGTACCCAATGCCCTTGAGATATGACGATTCTCTGACGTAAAATACGTCACCATAAACTCACCGTTCGTCCGCTAGATGTCACTATCCAACTCCTAACTCGCGCTGTTGAGATTTTTTCGTCGCGAATGACCACCTTGACATGTTGGTTCGATCGGCAAGACCTTACTTCATAGGATCATTTCTATAGTAAGCTCTTCCCGAGATCTTCACAATATGTGAGACCGGTCAAGTCACGTTGATGAGGCGTGGCGCGGCGCCCTGAGCGTGAGGCGGGCGGAGACCGAAGGTCTTTAGCCCTCGATGATCGTTCGCCCTCCCTTCACGGGGAGGGAGTGGGGTGCTGTCGCTTTCTGAGTGACTTTTTGAGACCTTATTTAACGCTGTACTTTTGAATGTTTCACTATGCACTAATCTTTGGTTAGGCATCGTACACGCTTTGCAAGTTTGTCAACTACGTCAACTACGCACTCATAAAATGGCGCTGGGATCTTTGTAGTAGTACTAGTCTCGTGTAGTAGTACACCTTTCGCAAAATGCACCTATCCCAAAATGCACCTATTGCAAAATGCACCTATCCCAAAACGCACCTGTTGCAAAATGCACCTATCCCAAAACGCAACTGTTGCAAAATGCACCTATACCAAAACGCACCTTTCGCAAAATGCACCCATTGCAAAATGCTTTACACTGGTCGGAAATCTTTGCATACTGCTTTTTCAAATACGAAACATGTTCATGGATAATATTTTTACTATCAACCGTTTTACATGTGTGCTTTTTTTGCCGTGTTATAATAGTATTTCCTGTTTCTTCCAGAGATAGTGAGGCAATACATTCATCACGACGCACACATCGCCATAAGGTTCTACCAGTTTTATTAGTCCGATGCTTATTATATCTATATGCACCACACATAAGTGTACATTTTCCTTTCTGATTAGTAGAAAAAGAAAAATCCTGTTCCATAGTTGTGAATTGCAAAAACATATATTCATATATTTCTCGTATATTTAATCCGTTGTTGACAGTCCCTAACCAATTTCAGCTGTCAAAACTGAATAAAAAAAAAAAATACGGCCGCTTGAGGGTTGATTAATGGCTTGTTTTTGTACGAGAAACCGGGTATAAGCCATACTTCACGCAAAAAAAATAATCATGTACTAGCTACGTAATACTTACCACATCATAACTTCATTTGCCGTCAAGTGTGAGTCCGGGGGGACGATAAACAAATTCAAATTCCTCGTGGTCCCCCCAGGAGGACAACCCGGGGGGCCACGAGAAAGTCGGGCATTTTGCGATAGGTGCGTTTTGGGATAGCTGCATTATGCAATAGGTGCATTTTGCGAAAGGTGCGTTTTGGGATAGGTGCATTTTGCGAAAGGTGCGTTTTGGGATAGGTGCATTTTGAGAAAGGTGCATTGTGCCACGTTTTTCACATGGGGTGCATTTTGGGATAGGTACGTTTTCAGACTGAGCCCCTAAGTTATGCATGCGTGCTCTAAGCGGTATTGTTTACCGATTAACTTATTGATCACAGAGGCCTGCAGCCACGGCAGATCTTACGAATACTTCACCGAGTCCATCTCGTCTTTCGGCTTTGTCGCTTACCCCTGCGACAGTTGGGAGAACTACCGAGACGGGAAGTGTAATGACAATGCCAACATGATGGGGGAGCCCGTGAACACGACGGGCCGCGGCGACTACTATCTGACGACTAACGCTGAGACCATGTATGCTAAAGGATAATGTAATTCTATGATCCTCTATTTAAATTACTGAAGCACATACAGGTGTAGTCATATTTTAAGCGGTTGTTAATGGCTGAAATCACAACAACATTCACTATGAAATCGGGTTGATCTATAATATATATCCTATAATTTTATTTCCCTAATATACAAATCGGGTTTGTAAATTGTAAACTATGACGGTCTTATATGAATTAGACTGCTTGGGTGATATCCAGAGATCGGATAATGAGATGCATATTGACCTAATGTGTTGCTATGACTATAGCTTTGGATCGATTTTTTTTTAGTGACGTGTGGCTCAAGCAGGTATAATTTCCAGAGTGAACTGAAATAAACCTTATGTCATTGAACAATAGAGACACTGACAGTTTGAGAAAATCGGATACATTTTTTTAAATTATAATCCGGGATTTTTTTTAAACAAAATTTAAAAAAGTTGTTGCCATAAAATGCTTATGACTAGTTATGCATTACCGGATTAATCAGTATCCCGGAATTCCTTTTTCAAACTAATACAATTTTAGAAGTGGCTTCTATAATTTTATACTTTGTCTAACATTAACTTTAGGTAAATAATAGTAAATATGCATCTGAATATACGATCTCTGTAAATATTTATTATTAACTAATCGTAAATCTTTTGTATCCTAATCGAAATTATAAGGCATGATTAAAACATTCATCATTATAAAAATAAACATGTATTTTAAATGCTTATTGAAATACGTAACAAACTTTGTGTATAATGGTTATGCACATTTAGGTGCGTTCTCGCTTATGAAATAACACTATTTAAGAATTTACATGATTTAGCGATCAAGTAAGATATGATCTGTTTCAAATTACATTTTATGAAATTGTAAGTTACAATTAATTCACAATTATTTATTTGTTTAGTTCGTATAAATATTACTGATCGATTTTAGGTTACAAATCACAAACCAAATAAAACCGTATTTTATGTAATTGTAATATTAAACACTTTCTTGGAGTGGAATGTAATTTAATGACACTGAATCATTGTAGACTATAATTTTAGCGTTATTCATTACATGCAACACAAGATCACAAACGACTCATTTTACTTAATTTATGTTCTTCTCACTAACTACGAGCTATACTTCAAATTACATACCATATACACAACAATGATAGTTCTTAATTTACTTGAAGAGGAAACTGCTCCCACACAGCAGCTGGCTCCTGAAACGACATGTATAAATAATTAGATCAGAGATTATATATACCGGGAAAAGTCAAAGAGTGTGTGAATCATCATTATATTGTTGTATTGTACCTATCGTATTTAATTTCTAACCTGATATATAATATATAGGCTTTAAGAGACAGGTGTACTCACATTAACGTGGTTCATCTAAACTTTATTCTGAGCAAGTTCCGTTATGAAACAGATTAGATCAAAGCGGGTCTCTGATCAGATCGTTTGTATATCAAACGTTACTCGGATTAGTGTTGCTGAAATATAATATGACTACATCTTTTTGTTGCGCCTTTATCTCGTAATTCAAAGATTGATGATGTTACAAAGAAAGCAAAGGTTAAGTTCTATTCTACAGTACCTTCGTTGTTATTTTACTAGACACTATATTAAAGTTGTTAAACGCCATGCTTTATCTTTTCACTTACTCCGTAATACGTCTAATTGTGGAGCAACGTCCCTTCTCGATTGGAAACCTGTGTCTCCATTTCACCTACAGAGTGAAGTAATGCTTGTGTTAGTGTTGTTGCTATAATGTACCTGTGTGGTCTTCTAATTTGTGTATCGTCAAAAGCATATCGTGAGCATCAGTCGGGAAAAATATCGTGAGCATCAGTCGGGAAAAGAAGACTAATGCGAATGAATCCTCATGATATTTGTAGCTTGAGCTCAATCACATACATGTCCAAGTATTGCAAATTGGAGTATAGAATAACTGGGTACTCGAGGGCTCAACTGTGCCTCTGCCACTCCACTGCCTTATGTTGTCCAAATTATATCAACGACTCAGCAACTCAAGAGGTTTAAGAGGTATGATTGAGAGCGTTGGTACCACGCAGCAACGCGCGCATCAGTGTAGTGGTCTGTCGCGGCGACAGAGAGACATTGCTGGCGAGAACTGTCTCTCTGTAGCCGCGACGATGACGACGTATCGTACATTGTTGTAGAGGTTGGAAAGTGAGCAATAGTTGGACGAGAGTTTGAGAGACAACTACTAGAGTTTTTTTTTGATAAATTAGGTATGGATTTACGCCGGGCGGAGTCCGCCACCTAACGCTATTGACAGCACACGTTAAGACGAAGACGTACGCTACTGTTATTGTTTTCCTGTTTAACGATTCATTGTTTTGGAGCCACATTGCAGATTTGCAGACCATCTTTCGCTACATTTCCGAGCAGTGGGCATGAAAAGGTACAATATTGCACGGGCACTAGTGCTGCGCTGTTGCGAGTTCTGCCGAGTTTGGAGTCATACTTTAATTCTGACTACAGTTTAGTCGAATTATTTTAAAAGTGCAGACAACAATACATGTTTTCCTTCCATTCCCACCAAACGAAACGTGAGAATGACCTAAATGAACCAGGAAATGTGACAATGACATTAACTGAATTTATTTATTTTCACACTTACAATCTTTCTTCAGCATTGAATCATCTATTCCATTCAGGATTCTTGAACGCCCACATGGCCTCCTTACTGAAAACAAACAAATGCATCGATATTACAAATATATACCAAGTATTAAATGCGACATCGCAGAACATAGTCTTTCAGAGCGATTGGAGTATGCATCAGTATGCTTCAGTCGGGAAAAGAAGACAAAAATATATGAATCATCATTTCGTTACTATTGCTAGTAAATAAATATAAAAATATCAATTTACCTGGCGTTCCTGAACTCCTAACACCATTGTCCTAATTGGATTTGTGCAATTGGATATGTCATCGCGCCATCTGTAAATATGGAGTAGAGATTTAGAAGGGAACTTCTTAACTGATTTATTATAGTACCGGCAAGTTTTACACTACGGGATAGAAACGCACAATTGCGCCCACAAGTAGGCTGAAAACATAGCGTTACATCGCAGAATGCACCTTTCGCAAAATGTACCTCGTGAGCAAAAAATGTACCTTTCTAAAAATGCACCATTCCTGAAATGCACCGCTTTTAAAAATACACCCTTAACGCTGAATGATGTACTTACTGTACTTAATCCCGCGGGCATGGCTGTTGTAATATGTGTTGCAGAATGCTGTCTGAACACATATTGCCGGTGCTAATATTAATTAGTAATACACCTGCAAACAGCGCTCTATAGTCAACTGCTCATATCGAGTGATTATGTATTGAAATCACTGTAAGAATCAATATAAAGTATGTATAAGTACATTATTATTTAGGTTTATGTTTTAACCTTTATTAGAGACGATGATAAAGGTACATTTTGCAAATGGTTAATTATGAGGAAATCATCTGGTGAATGAGGAAGGAGGATACACTACACTTTGAGGAAGGTGCATTTTGCGAAAGGTAAATTTTTCGAAAGGTAGATTTTGCGAATGGTGCATTCTGCGACTGAGCCAAACATAGTAATTTAGAGAACAAAGATATGAAAGGAAGACAGTATAATAAATGTCTTCTACTATTCTATCTGTTAACAACAGGCTCCAACCAAGTCACCTGACTGGCGGACCTTAGCGTCTCGTATCTTCAAATCTTACTACTTTAGCCTCGTACTTGTAAAATAAATACTAACCATTTTAGATTGGCGCGCGTCGCGATTAGGAAAACAACATGACCTGTAAAATAAAACTAGTATTAGTTCATGGAATCTCGACATCGGTTGAAGCGTACAATCTCTTTCATTCATACTTTCACTTTTATCAGCAGGAAATGGTAGTGATAAGAATGTTGTGGAACTCTAGATAAAGGAAGTTAATTATCGCAGAACAGAGAAAAATCAACTATTTTGCGCTGCAAATAAGAAGAAATTTCATTATCATTTCAAAAGCACTTTATAGAAGATATTTTTTAATCAATAGGGCCGTGGATGGTGTTTGAGTACAATAGATAAAAATAGGTATTCAGTGAGTCTTTGAACGAGATGACTAAGTATGTTCTTCCTGTGAAATCGTTGCTAGCGATTACAAATCACGAATTGGGATAGTAGGTACCTAGAAGACTCATCACATACAAAAAACCTAAAGTAAACTTAAATATTTGACAACGAAATGCATGTTCAGTAATTTTTTGTTTTAAATGCTCTCAGGTAAATAGAAAATAACTTTCACGAAAAATAACTTGACGTGGAGGCATTTCTGCGTAATGGACGCCCTCTAAGATATACCGCAGACGAGTAAGTACAGTAACACGGGACATGACGACTATACTGAAGATACCTGGTACCTACTGCGAGAGCTAGGAATCTTTCATGTATTCCTTCATCCATAATTGGAAACTCTAAAATGTGTGGATGAGCTAAGAGGATGTTGACCAAGGAGTATTTCAGTTATATTATTACAAGACATGTGGTCCAAGTTGACTTCATGTGTAAACAAACCTGCGAGATTTGCCATTAATTAAAACCAAACAAGTCTCTGTAAAACTAAAATTATATCACGTACATAAACAAAGAATGTCTATTGTTTGATTTTTATTCTTTAGGAGGGAGAGGGTATTATTAAATTCATCTCCATAACATTATCAGAAGTTAAGTAATAATTTTACAAAAACATTGACTTCACGTCTCTAATATTTTCCTGCGTGATTTGTTTATGTGTAATAAATTTGGAATTACGAAAACTTTAACGGATTATATCGACAAAATTCCCGGCGTCCATCTAGTAAGATCACCTAACAGTAGTCAAGCAGAGGACCCCGGGCATTAAATGGAGAGCATAATACAAATACATGGTTTAATTTGTTACCCTCACGTCGGAAGACTCCAGTAGTCGTCGAAAATATATGTTTAATAATCCGTCGAGTCAGTCGCAAAGGGATCTTTAATATGCCATCAAAGATCTCTGCAACACCATTTACCGGAAGTCCGCGACACATCTTGTGTCCTTGTTTAGTCCATGGGATAAATATCTGAGGTTTGTTTTTAACGCGACCTCGTCTTCGTCTCCAAAGGGGAATGGCAGATTTTGAACCACGTCTCCTTATTCGTAAATACGGAACCGTTCAGAATCAGGCTACATGACTTTTGAAGATAAATTTCAAATTGTAAGTGATTTTATAGGCACTTCGAATAATTATAAAAAGGTGATTGACTAAACATTCTATTTTGCTAAGAATAAAACAATAACCCTCCATGGCATTTTGAAGACACGAAATGATTAGCCAATTATAATACTAATATTCTAATCCTGAAGTGGTTCTGAAATAGACGAGATTCTGCCATTCTCCTTGTTTCGAGTGAGCTGTGAATCAAATTAAAATTAAGAGTTGGACATCAAATGTCCCATTTTTCCTTCCATAAATCCTTTCTCAAATGGGGACTCCTCCGATAACAAATAACAATCATGTCTTGCTTCAAAAAAATATTGTTTCTTTTTCTTAAAACTAATCAATATAACCTAACCTTCGCAAAACTTCTTGAATTTATCAATCATCTTTCAATCTACCATTCATCACAGTATTACCCTACAATGTCTTCATTTTCTCCATTCTCTGCATTTTTCGAATCTCTCTCTACGTTGCCTTTCAACTAGATCTTTTACATTATTTTATCTATCATACATTCTATTAAGTAAGAGTACTTTTTTTTTCATAAGTCTAAGTCCAGTCTTTTAGTGCCTTGCCACAGGACGTTGGCGGTCAGCTCCCAGGCTCCCACTCAATTTGCATCACTTTGTCGTGGATAATAAATTTTCCGCCTTCTAACCTCAAAATAGCACCTTCGCCGCTTGATTTTGGGTTCTCAGGCAGAAAAAATATATTCGTAACTCATTCGAAATGGCTTCTATACAAATCTCGCCATCGGCTCATGCCGTAACCTTCTCGGTTCGTAAATAAAAGCCTTTGCGAACTCGTAGGAAATTACTATTTCATTCAAGAAGAAGAAAAAGAAGAAAGAAGTTGGGTTCAATGTCTTATTATGCATTTTGACATCAATCGCAACACCTCTCATATTGAAAACCTATGAGAATACAATTATTTTACACAAGCTGTCTTTTCTTGGGATGTGATTGGTCGATTTCGAATGATATCAGAAATACAGAATAAGGCTACCGACCACACATCCCTCGCTAGAGAATATACACGTATGCGCTGTATCAGCACTCACCCACACAATCAAAATAATTCGTATACATCAAACCTTTTGCCATCTCAATCAAATTCATGCTGCCAGTATCTTTCAACAATATGACATTGAGCCGGACTTTATTGGAGCAACAACCAACAGCAGACTGTGCAGTGTGCAGGCTTTGCGGATGCCATGGGCACGATGCCCACCTGAGCGATAAGACAGAGACACGACACGACAAGACATGGCATGCGCGCGACGTAGCATGACATGGATGGACATGCGTCTGACTTCATCTGTTCTGTTTTCGTATCTTGTCATGTCGTGACTGGAATTGGAAGTTTGTTGCGGATGAAACGAGCTATCTCCAGTCTTCCGAATACGCTAAGGATATGAAATCATACCATTGTAAATATAGATGATCACGAATAATGAAATAATTACGCAGATAGACGACGGGTACGCCACGCCGACCCGTCGCCGCCGCCGATCTTCGTATCGGCGCACGCGCCATGTTTTTCATAACCTTGCTTTTTTATGTAATGGACGCGTTTAAAGGTTCGATTTCCAAGAAGACCTCTTGAAGAAATATAATGTCATATGAAAAAAACGGTCAAGTGCGGGTCTGACTCGCACACGAAGGGTTCCGTACCATCGCACAAGAAAACTAAGGCACTAAAATACTAAAACAATCACAAAATGAAAGTAACATGTCCGATCCGAACGTGGATTAAACTTTCAACTCTCTAACTATTACGGTTCATGAGACAGCCCGCTGACGTACGGACAGACGGACAGCGGAGGCTTAGATAGGGTCCCGTTTGGCACCCTTCGGGTACGGAACCCTAACAAGAAGACTTACCGAGTCGAACCACTATCTCTAGAGAGGCCTTAAGTGATCTGTACTCCTTGTAGCGCGCACACGAAGCCTCTTGCTGGCAAAAATTGGGACCCATGCAAAACTCAAACTCAAGTATTTTTATTGTAAATAGGCAAAAATAATGCACTTTTACAAGTCAGACAAATGAGAAAAAAGACACGTAGAGAAAAAAATATATGATTATGGTGTGAGTTTGAAAAAGGATATGCCCCTTTTCCTGTGGTTTTGTGGCTGAATGTCGCACAAGCTCCATTAACTCTACCAGTGCTTCGGAAATATGCCCGTCAGAGAAGGTAGCACCAAGAAACTCTAAAGGGATGTCATTTTTTCAATTTTCGTCATTATTGTACAATATAAAAATAATCTAACCTAATGATATTTACAAAAGAAATAAATATGACCAAACAAAAGCTATAATGAACATAACTTATGAGAAACCAGACTGGACCAGTCGCCCCAAGCAGCACCCGTTCACAAGCATGCCTTGTGCACCAGCCATCCCCCTCATCGCCATACTTGAGGGAGAGGGAGAGCATCCCGCTACACAGAGCATGTAGCTCTCACAACAGACCTTTGGCAAGATCAGTACACCGTTGCAGCTACATAACAAAGTCTTTGCTTTTTGTTGCTGATTCTGGGCATATCTCAAATTCTGACGGGAATTCAAAGTCACTTGTGTCTGGGACACGGTTTGCATAATCTTGTAACATTAGACGTCAACAAAAAAGCACCAAAAATACAAATTCTCGAGGTAAAATGCAAGAAGGTGGTCAAGTCCCTGAGATATAGATTGCCTGAAATTGAAGAAGCTGACAAGGAATTGAAAGAAAGGCAGTTGACGAACACTTTTCACTTTCAGCTTATATCCCAAGCTATTCTGAGTTTCACCTCGGAATGTGACTTAATAAGTTGGAAACTGGTAGAAACCCTTTATTTGGGCACCCTTAATGTTGTCCAAAGTCACAATAAAGGAGGACCGGACAAAATGTTCCAAGAACTAATAACGACATGACGAAAGTCATTAGAAAGGTATTTTAATATACTACAATAGTTACTATCGGAGCTCATTTCAAATCACTGTGTGAAAAAAGTTATCGCGATATAAAAAACACTTATTTACATAGACGATGCAATAAAAATGATATATTTCGTATTCTATGACGTTATATATAGTACACGTCACAACAGGTTACAGCGTATTTATGAGTAGGTAGTGGGTGCGTGCTGGTGCGGGTAATGTGCACTATCTGCGCCGCGCCTCCTGCGCAGTCATTGGTTTGCATTCGCTTTGTGAGTACGTTACAAGTGAATTTCTTTGTGTTCTCAACTCCCGTGACTATTTTTGACCCGGCTTTGATATTGGACTTTGTTTGCTTCGCAATACGTTGACGCCAAGCTTGTTATTGGACTTACTATTTATTGAAAAGGAATTTTTAAATTGGACTCACATTATCTGTAGTGATTTTGTTCAATATGGAAGAACGACACAATAACTGTGTTATGTGTCAACGCGGACTGCACAATCGAATCGAAACATCCCTGAAAATGAACCTGCTTTTGCAGCTTATGTACAAGAAAACGCTGTATTGGAGGTTTGTTTCAGATAATTATTAATTTTTATTTTCGAGGTACCTAGACTGGTTTTACACTTTGTGTAGGTACCTATAGATAAGAGACCGTTTATTAGTCACTCACAATGACAATACATACAAGGTATCTTTTAGTATTATTTTTATATCTATGCTGTATGTTATTATAATTCATAACACATGTCTCGCCAAGCACTTAATTCTCGTACGGATATGCCTATCAAAAGAAAATTATTGTTTTTTGTTTTTTCAGGTATCATTTGAGGGGGAGACGCGGTTTTTATGTCATCGTTGCTGGCAAAGAACTCGAAATGCTATAGCTTTACCAGTTCACCAAGAGCGAAATATACAGCAACCTGTTGCATCCCTACACGTACCGAACTACAGAAGGACACCAAATTCGACAATTCGATGTATTTTTAACAATTGCCAAAGCCAAAGTCGTTGCCGCATACCGGAAGTAATAAAAAAATATACCTGATTCTGCTAGAGTGTGTCAAGAACATCTGATTGGTAATGTTTGGGACGATTTACCTGATTTTTGTGATGTGTTACATGATTTCACTAGTGCTTTCTTCACAGGCATTTGTGACATGTTGATAAGGGCTGTCGATAATAGTAAAGTATTAAACTTCGAAGTACCAGGTGCAATAACCGCTAGACTGTCACGCGGACACATTTTGACCGATGCCAAATACCCCAGTCTGTCACGCGGAGACATTTTGACCGATGCGTAAAAGGCGGTAAATAAGGACCGTTATTTAATCAAAGCGTTAGTCTATCTTGCTCAAACTTCCACTAAACGTTGCCGAAAGAAGGAGAAAAGCATAACATCCTTTGTTTCTACTCTAAAGCAAGCATTAGTGGTTGACCGAGGCAATGAAATATCGCGCCGTCAGTCACGTGCCAGCGCTTATTGAGTGGTGGTGTGGTTGTGGAGATTGCTTTCCAGGTTTATTGTATGGGGAGGCATGTTATTGTTATTTATTTATGTGCGATAACGTATTTAGATGTAAATAAACTACAAACATGCTATATTTTTTCCATTTTTCATTTTTTTCTACAATAATTGGAAAAAAAAAATAAAAAAAAAATTATATTAGATTTAAAATTAAAATTAAAATATATTGCTAGGCAAAACTGGACTATTCTTTTTTATCCGGTAGCTTATTTAAAAGCCATTCCAACGATATAACTTTCTTACAGAGCTCCCAGAGAAAAAATAGAGATATCGTCATTTTAATGAAACGGGACGTTCTGTCACGGAGTTCGCGTGCGACCCCGTGACAGACGCGGCCATTTTGCATTTTTGTTTGGTTTGACAGTACAGAGGATAAGCGATATAAAAATGCATTTTTGGACCGGCCGCACTAACGAACAATTTGACTTTATACTCCAAGAAACGCCTAGTTTAAATGATACATGTAGAAGCCCACGATTAGCACTTGGCATGTATTTGATGAAATTACGAACGGGTGAACGCAATGCAAGGCTAGGAAGTCAATTTCACGTGTCTGAACGAAGTGTAAGAAGAATATTGAAAAAAGTGAGGGGCTGTCTCCAAAATGAATTTGTTCCTCAACAACAAAACGTTGGTTTTGACCATATTACTAGAAATGAAAATATAGAACCAAACCTCACGATACCGAAGAGAATATTTGGCAATGAAGACAATACTAAGGCCATTATCATTTGTGACGGTACCTACGCAACTACGCACGCACACATACAGAAGAGTTCAAACTTTTCATTTCAACGGTTATCTTACAGCCTCCACAAATTCCAAAACCTATTGAAGCCCCTTTTTAATTGTATGTACTGCCGGCTACATTGTTGAAGTTTTAGGGCCTTATGCCGCTACCACATCTGACGCGACTATAACTTTTCATTTCAACGGTTATCTTACAGCCTCCACAAATTCCAAAACATATTGAAGCCCCTTTTTAATTGTATGTACTGCCGGCTACATTGTTGAAGTTTTAGGGCCTTATGCCGCTACCACATCTGACGAGACTATAACTTTTCATTTCAATGGTTATCTTACAGCCTCCACAAATTCCAAAACCTATTGAAGCCCCTTTTTAATTGTATGTACTGCCGGCTACATTGTTGAAGTTTTAGGGCCTTATGCCGCTACCACATCTGACGCGACTATAACTTTTCATTTCAACGGTTATCTTACAGCCTCCACAAATTCCAAAACCTATTGAAGCCCATTTTTAATTGTATGTACTGCCGGCTACATTGTTGAAGTTTTAGGGCCTTATGCCGCTACCACATCTGACGCGACTATAACTTTTCATTTCAACGGTTATCTTACAGCCTCCACAAATTCCAAAACCTATTGAAGCCCCTTTTTAATTGTATGTACTGCCGGCTACATTGTTGAAGTTTTAGGGCCTTATGCCGCTACCACATCTGACGCGACTATAACTTTTCATTTCAACGGTTATCTTACAGCCTCCACAAATTCCAAAACCTATTGAAGCCCATTTTTAATTGTACGTACTGCCGGCTACATTGTTGAAGTTTTAGGGCCTTATGCCGCTACCACATCTGACGCGACTATAACTTTTCATTTCAACGGTTATCTTACAGCCTCCACAAATTCCAAAACCTATTGAAGCCCCTTTTTAATTGTATGTACTGCCGGCTACATTGTTGAAGTTTTAGGGCCTTATGCCGCTACCACATCTGACGCGACTATAACTTTTCATTTCAACGGTTATCTTACAGCCTCCACAAATTCCAAAACCTATTGAAGCCCCTTTTTAATTGTATGTACTGCCGGCTACATTGTAGAAGTTTAAGGGCCTTATGCCGCTACCACATCTGACGCGACTATAACTTTTCATTTCAACGGTTATCTTACAGCCTCCACAAATTCCAAAACCTATTGAAGCCCCTTTTTAATTGTATGTACTGCCGGCTACATTGCTGTAGTTTTAGGGCCTTATGCCGCTAACACATCTGACGCGACTATTATGTCGCGTATTATCGATAATGAAGAGAGCCCATTTAACTGGTTTTTTCAAGAAAATTATGTAATGATATTTGTTAGAGGTTTCCGCGATTCTAGAGCAGACATTGAATCATGTGGATATGTAACACAAATGCCGCCTACAAAACTGAGACATGAAACACAATTAACCACTGAACAGGCAAATAAGTTAAGGTTGGTGACGATTTGTCGTTGGGTCGTGGAAGTGGTGAACGGGAGATTCAAGCGCGATTGTAAGCTATTAAGACAAAATTACTTAACTGTACTTTACACAATTTATTCCCAGATTTTAGAATAGCTTGTGCATTAATAAACGTTTTCCATGTCCCAATTGTCGACAATGTAAACGCAGCTGCAATATTAAATGCTATAAATCAAAGAATTCAAATGCGAAATAATCTATGCGAGTACGTGCAGGACAAACAATTAAATAGGCAAAGAGTGGCTTTTATTAGATTAGACGCGAATGATCCTCAATAAGAGGATTTCCCTAACCTCACAGAGAATGACGTTACAATGCTTTTACTAGGATCATATCAATTAAAGCTTGCAAAGTCATACTGCACAGAACACTTAATTAACGGATTGTACTTGATTGAAATATATCAAGACTACGAACTCGCAGATTTTGACGAATATAATAATGTATGCTACTAAGAATTCGCATCCAGTCGAGACACATATGAGCAAGAACTTATTACAGTTACATTTTAGTTGACAGAGATCGAGGAGGCATAGAAAAAGTATGTGAATATTATTGTAGTTGTTTATCTGGGAGACGCACAGTAGGCACTTGTGCACATATAACATCCATCGTGTGGTATTTAGGTTTTGGCCGTCATCAGCCCTTCAGGGCACCTTCAGGCAATCTTTTAGAAGTGATTATAGACGACAATGTGTAAAATACAACATTTTTTTTTTTTCAAAAAACTTTTTTATTTTGCATTCTGGTAGAGTATGACCCTCACCCTGCTCTCCGCACCCCCGATAGATATTCATAAACATGTTTCAACTTGCACTAACTATAACGTCATAGAATAAGAAATAATTCATTTTATTGCTTAAATCGTCTATGTAAATAAGTGTTTTTATATCGCCATTACTTTTTTCACAGTGTTTTCAAATGAGCTCCCTTAGTTACTATTGTAGTATATTAAAATACCTTTCTAATGACATACGGTATGTCGTTATTGGTTCTTGGACCAGCCTCCATACATTTCTGCCGATCCTCCTTTAAGTCATTCAAAAGTGCCAAAAATCGTATTTTTGCAAATACAGGTTGTATGATCGATCGATCGATAGATAGATCGATGCAAAGCCTTAAAACAAAGATAGTACTGACCGTTTAGAGCCATTAAGGCCAAACTTGTGTTTGATAATTGTAGGGCACAACATACTACATAAATTGTCTCAAGTCACAATAAATCACGTGTCCGCGTCTCACGTCATTCAAGCTCAAAGGTAACAAAAACTGTTTCAGAACATAAAGTTTATTAGCAGAAATTGAAGATCTTTTTGGCAATTTTTTAACGAAATAATCCGGAAGTTCTACTACGCAGACAAATTGATCGACAAGCTTCGGCTTAGTGTTCAGGTCTGAAATAAAAGAAGCATAAAAGAAGGATAATTGAATGATGATGCAAAGTTAGTAATGTTGCAGATGTAAAGAAATGTGGCGGAAATTTTCAACCATAGATTATTATACTAATATAATAGTAGCAGCCGCTTTGCTAGATTGTAGATTTACCAAATTACTGGAAATCAGTTGCTTTGCTAGATTGTAGATTTACCAAATTACTGGAAATCAGCTGCTTTGCTAGATTGTAGATTTACCAAATTCCTGGAAATAGATCATAACATGGAAAATATACGACAAGAGTGTTATTTTAGTAAAAAGGATCAAATAAATAGTGCCAGCGAGTTAACTAGAGACTCGAGCCAGCCGCTGCAGTACATCAAATGAAGGTGACAAAGACCCTAGTCATTTTCTTCTAAGACTAGAAAAACATGAGACTACAAATAATGATAGACAAGACTTCATAGAAAAACAATGCCTGAAATATTTTGTATCTTGTGATGCCAGTCATTTAAAAGAATGAAACATTATTAAGTACTGGCCAGATGGACGAGCAGCATTTCCGCTTCTATACAAATTAGCGACAGCTATGGGGTTGGCCGGTGAAAGCTAATCACAGGTGGCGCCACGTGCATTTGTTTCCATTATCCAGTTGCCAATTTCAACGATCGACTAATTTCTGGAACTTTTTCTGCGATAATTGGTTATCGGAATTTATTTACTACACAAAAAAAGTAATTTTTAGAGTAAGTATATGATATAATGTCATGTAATTACTGCTATAAAACTTGATTTTGTATTTTTGGCAGCGGTTTATTACAATACACAGCACATGACTGGCGAATGAACACACTGTACTGGTAACACAGAAGCGTGACTTTGACGTTAGTGGAACCAACCGATACTAACGCCACTTTGACAGTTGCCAACCCGATTGTATCAGTGCCTACTACCAGCAGGCCTAGCGAGCGACTATTTTCTGTTGCCGGTTCTGTCCGTAACGGCAACAAGTTACTGTTAAATCCGACACAAATTATATTTGTTCATGACAGATATAGAGGGAGTCCTGCCCGGATGGTTTGTGCACTTATTGAAAGAATCCAGATTCTTTTACCACTGCTAGTATGTGTGCCAAAGTTTCAGTAATTGCTAATATTTTTAAGATTTTCTATGGAACAGAAGTATTTTATCTATATAAATTGATTCCTTACCGCTGTTTTATATGACAATGATATCAAACATGACTAAGTAGCAACACTTTATCAGTTATATTTCGTTTAAGAGGCGCAGGGTGCGATTCTGAATTGACCTGCACACCAACTAGGAGCCCACGTATATTTTTTTCTATATGACGTTTCGTAGGAAGTACCAACAAAGTATATATCTGTGTAAACTAGAATAATTTAACTACAGATCAGTATTTTTTTATTGTAATTTGATTAGTATTCAGAAAGTTGGAGCCCTATAATGAGAAAAAAACAATTTACATTTTCACAAATTTGCTGAGGAATGATAGTAATTTATGCACAAAATGAATTATTCGTCCTTGTTTTATATTAAAACGATATCAAACATGACCTAGTAGCAGAACTTTATCAGGTAGATTTTTTTTTGGGTGGCACGGGGTGCATTTATGAATGACGGGCCTCTCAGGTCGAATCCGACTTTCCTCAATTTAGAAATATGAACGAGGCACACGTACTAGCTGTGGTAAAAAAATCAGGATTCTTTCACTAAGTGCACAAAAAAAGTCGTTTTGTTGTAGACTAAACTCCCACTAATACAGTTACAAGGCAGCCGTCAAATAAAAATTGTTAGGCGTAAATAAACACTTATATTAGCATTCTGGAAAGCATATACCTAAACAGTACAACCGTATTTGTTCATGACAGATATAGAGGGAGTCCTGCCCGGATGGTTTGTGCACTTATTGAAAGAATCCAGATTCTTTTACCACTGCTAGTATGTGTGCCAAAGTTTCAGTAATTGCTAATATTTTTAAGATTTACTATGGAACAGAAGTATTTTATCTATATAAATTAATTCCTTACCGCTGTTTTATATGACAATGATATCAAACATGACTAAGTAGCAACACTTTAGAGGCGCAGGGTGCGATTCTGAATTGACCTGCACACCAACTAGGAGCCCACGTATATTTTTTTCTATATGACGTTTCGTAGGAAGTACCAACAAAGTATATATCTGTGTAAACTAGAATAATTTAACTACAGATCAGTATTTTTTTATTGTATTCAGAAAGTTGGAGCCCTATAATGAGAAAAAAACAATTTACATTTTCACAAATTTGCTGAGGAATGATAGTAATTTATGCACAAAATGAATTATTCGTCCTTGTTTTATACCAAAACGATATCAAACATGACCTAGTAGCAGAACTTTATCAGGCAGTTTTTTTTTTTGGGTGGCACGGGGTGCATTTATGAATGACGGGCCTCTCAGGTCGAATCCGACTTTCCTCAATTTAGAAATATGAACGAGGCACACGTACTAGCTGTGGTAAAAAAATCAGGATTCTTTCACTAAGTGCACAAAAAAAGTCGTTTTGTTGTAGACTAAACTCCCACTAATACAGTTACAAGGCAGCCGTCAAATAAAAATTGTTAGGCGTAAATAAACACTTATATTAGCATTCTGGAAAGCATATACCTAAACAGTACAACCGTATTTGTTCATGACAGATATAGAGCGAGTCCTGCCCGGATGGTTTGTGCACTTATTGAAAGAATCCAGATTCTTTTACCACTGCTAGTATGTGTGCCAAAGTTTCAGTAATTGCTAATATTTTTAAGATTTACTATGGAACAGAAGTATTTTATCTATATAAATTAATTCCTTACCGCTGTTTTATATGACAATGATATCAAACATGACTAAGTAGCAACACTTTAGATGCGCAGGGTGCGATTCTGAATTGACCTGCACACCAACTAGGAGCCCACGTATATTTTTTTCTATATGACGTTTCGTAGGAAGTACCAACAAAGTATATATCTGTGTAAACTAGAATAATTTAACTACAGATCAGTATTTTTTTATTGTATTCAGAAAGTTGGAGCCCTATAATGAGAAAAAAACAATTTACATTTTCACAAATTTGCTGAGGAATGATAGTAATTTATGCACAAAATGAATTATTCGTCCTTGTTTTATACCAAAACGATATCAAACATGACCTAGTAGCAGAACTTTATCAGGCAGTTTTTTTTTTGGGTGGCACGGGGTGCATTTATGAATGACGGGCCTCTCAGGTCGAATCCGACTTTCCTCAATTTAGAAATATGAACGAGGCACACGTACTAGCTGTGGTAAAAAATCAGGATTATTTCACTAAGTGCACAAAAAAAGTCGTTTTGTTGTAGACTAAACTCCCACTAATACAGTTACAAGGCAGCCGTCAAATAAAAATTGTTAGGCGTAAATAAACACTTATATTAGCATTCTGGAAAGCATATACCTAAACAGTACAACCGTAATTAAACTACATTCAGCAGGATCTTCATTTCCAATAGAAAGAGGCGTCGTCATACAGGGAGACCAGCTATCTCCGAAACTCTTTACCTGTACCCTAGAAGAGGTGTTCAAGAAGCTGGCGGTTCCATGGGCGGATAGAGGCATTGACGTCGGTGGCAGAAGGCTAGCAAACCTTCGCTTCGCCGATGACAGTATCCTGTTTGCCCCAACAGCATTCGAGCTCCAGCGCATGCTACAGGAACTCAGCGATGTGAGTCTTGAGGTTGGACTGATGATGAATCGGTTAAAGACCAAGGCCATGAACAACCGAGTTAAACGTAGGGTCGAGGTAGATGGGCAGGAGATACAGTTTGTCGATGAATATATTTACCTGGGACAGATAGCTTCCTTCGAAAACAGGCAGGACGAAGAAATCGAAAGAAGGATTTCTAACGCATTTAAGAGCTACTGATATATGAAGGAACTAATGAAGGGCAACCTTCCGCTAACACTCAAGCGCAAAAGCTCATCGAAATGTGTATCCTGCCCATCCTAACCTACGGCGCTCAGGCCGGTTCATTGAATGAGCTTCGGAAGTCCAAACTCAAGGTTTTCCAGCGAGCGATGGAGCGCAGCATCCTTAGTGTTCGCAGGATAGACCGCATAAGGAACACCGCACTGCGCTCCTTAACTGGCATCGCTGATGTGGGTGCAAAGACCGCCAAGCTAAAGTGGAACTGGGTTTTGTTTGTTTTCGAAGTTCATTTATTTAAGTGAAGTTTAATAACAATTGACATAACTTAACAATCACAACGGCTAGTTAAACTGTTTATACTAAAATAAATGATTTGTTTTTACCAGGCTGATGCGCCTACAGAAAACTTGTTAATACTGATGAGAAAGGTGTTTGATAAAAGATTGAAAGGTGGTCTAATAATTTAGTGGAGTGAGGCAATTGACTTTACCTCACTTTATTGCAGGTAGGTAAACAAATTACTAACTACTTAAAAATAACTTAACTACTAAAACAATAGAGGTTTTTTCGATGATGAACCTACTTGTTCTCTTATTATATACTCTATTGTAAATAATTGTAAGCTTAAAAGACATACAAGTTAATTACTATCAAGATATTTGGTACAAACAGCCATCATTAATGTTTGGCTAGCGAGTCTAGCCACATAATACTTAATATGGTCTAGCGTAGTGACTCATCTGATGCGAGCGCGGACCGGCAACTGACAGTTCGGTTTACATTGAGCTATTGAGCGCTATTTGCGTTGTGAGCAGGCTGTAAGTCGGTTCACAATGAGCTTATTTTCACCAGTGTAAACGTCGTGACCTCATGAGTGACGTCATAATTGCGCGCTCACGGCGTTCACGAAAAACAGGTAGTGCAGCGTGTGCGGAAACGTCAAAATGACATTTGGTATCTGCGTTTGTTGTGGTTTGATGTTTTTAATCGAGAAAATAATATTTCAAGTCTGAATTTCAAGAATTTCAACATGGATTTAATCCAAACAGAAGTCTTCTGTGAAGAAACTAATCAAGCATTCGTGCTGACAGTGACGAGGGAGGAATTAGAGAGAGCTAGTTTAGGTTAGTAAGTTATAAACATATTGTTCATATCATTCACTTTCTACATCTAAATGTGTATTTTCGTGGAATTTCAGACAATGATTATCTAAGAGAGTTGCTGGGCCGACAGTTGGCTGCACAAAATGTAGACACGCCACTTGACAAGGCCACAGAGGAGCCATCTGCAAGTTCTGCAACTGCAACACCATCACCCACTGAAGTTGAAGGTTTGAGATAACTCATGCTGCATATGTCGTGCAATTGTTCCTCAATTTGGTTGGTGTGTAGATAAGCCGCCTTCCACCCCCTTATCGACACTGACCCTCAATTTATTAACTCTTTTCTTTCAGAAAATACATTGTTCATATGGTCCAACTCGTGTGTCCTTCTTCTGTTGAGCTTATATGAGGAGAATAAAGAAGAGTTCGAAAGTGGAAAGAGGCACAAAAAAGTATTCGACCTTATAGCTCAAAAAATGAAAGAAATCAATGAACGATACGACTTGACTGGAGCCCAATGCCAGTCAAAGCTTAATGGATTAAAGAGAACTTACAAAAATATATTGGACCACAATAAAATATCTGGAATAACAGGGAAACTTGGCCATTTTTTTATGTAAGTTTTTATCAAGCATTAGGTATTTATATTTGTTATGGGTACTGAACTGTGTCAATATTTTAAAATTATAACTACTTCCAATCTCATTTTAATTATTCAAATTATATGTTGCAGAGAATGCATGAGATATTTGGAGGTACTGCATGGGCAAAACCTCGGGCACTCGCCTCATCTGATCACCAAGATGTTCCGGCTGAACCAACCACACCAAAAACGATAAACATTCCAAAAAAAAAGGACTTAATTGAGAAAACTCTAAAAGAAATGAGAGAAGAAAAAAATCGAAGAGCATTAGAAAAAGAAAAGTACCACAAAGAAAAAGAGGAAAGAAAAGAGAGACATAAAAATAAACTAATTGAAATGAAAGAACGGCACCATGCCGAAAAATTGAAGTTGATCGAACGGCTGTTGACCAGCAGACAACCACCGGTAGACTAGTCTCTGCTGCATGCATGCATACTAAAGATGATAATGGGATATAAAAAAAGTGTTAAAGGAAATATATAAGACTGATTTATTAATATGTACACACAATTAAAATTATAATTAAGAACAAATATTTGGAAAAACAAAGCCGATCAGTATCTGGATTATGACTTACTGGTAATTACTCGGCGAGTTTACTGATTGTTTAATTTTATAAATGTTATGTTTTTTGTTTAAATATTTCTTAGTTTATGCTAATTGTAGTACAATACGAGTATTTTTACTTTACCGCTTGACACTGTTATCATCTCATGGCAAAGTCAAAATAATCATACTTTACTTATTGTTTTAGCCAAATGTGTATGTATCTTCACTGCAATTTTTTTGCTTAGTTTGTGTTAAAGAAAATATATAAGACTGATTATTGATATGTACAATTGTACACGTAATACTAAAAGACTGATTATTAATATGTACAATTAAAATTATTATTAAGAACAAATATTTGGCAATACAAAGCCCAGATACTGATTACTGACTTAACTAGTGATAACTCGGCGAGTTTACTGATTGTTTAATTTTAGAAATGTTCCGTTTTTTGTTAATAATTTTAAGGTTTATGATAATTGTACTACAATACTAACTAGTATTTGGACTTTACCGCTAGACACTTCTCGGCTTACTCTGTTAACATCTCATCACAATGTCAAAATAATCCCCTTCATATTGTACTTATAGTTTGAGTCAAATGTTACGTCCAATTAAAGACTGATTTTATTAACACACAAGTATAAAATTATTATTAAGGACAAATCTCTAAATATTGCCATATTAAGCCCAGATTTTATTTAATTATAAGTAAGTATGATGAGGATGATCATAAGTAAGCAAGATACTTAAAAATATGCAACTTCTAAAATAAATAACTCAAGTATATTTTACTGTTTTATTAAGTACAACTGAATAGCAATTTTACACACATATACAGATAAACATCTAAATATAATAATAATAATTATTATTATTTAAGTAAACCTACTATTCAAAATCTTTTATTGACTATAAAACCATACAGATCGATAGCCATCCTGGTTTCAATTGTGGATGGACATGCCAGCAACATGTGCTCGACTGTCTCCTCTTATTATTTAAGTATACCTACTATTCAAATTCTTTTATTGACTATAAAACCATACAGATCGATAGCCATCCTGGTTTCAATTGTGGATGGACATGCCAGCAACATGTGCTCGACTGTCTCCTCCACTTCAATGCAACCCCTGCAATACTACCCCTACTATACCTAACATACTAAGTCCCTGATTTAATTATTCCTTATTGGCAGGGAATTAACTATTTGCATTCCTTTTGCTGACCCTGAAGCTCTTGCGTTTTCTAAAGTGAGCTCACTTCGACTAGCAGTTCGAAGAGTGTTTGGCACTTCAAGCAGATCATTCTTTAGAATGCATATGTTATGCAATATACAGGTTGCCACTATAAATTCTGGTACCTTCTCGAATCTCACCATGGGCAGGCATTCTCTTATTCTCCTCCATCTTGCCTTCCACATCCCAAAAGCCCTTTCTATGGCAATCCTTGCTGAGGAAAGACAGAAATTAAAATTTTTCTGTCTTACAGAAAGATGACCATTGTCTTTGAATGGCACCATTATATTTGGGTGTATGCCATATGCAGCATCACCCACTAAGTGGGACTCATCTGGGAAGTATGCTGCATCTCCCAAGTATTTTTGTACTGGTGACACCCTGAACACCCTTGCATCATGAACACTTCCACTGCTTCCAGCAAACACACTGGTAAATAGCAGTGACCGTGTGCATACAGCCTGTACTTGGACAGATGCATATCCTTTGCGATTTATGTAGGAGCTTTTGTCTTCTTTTGGCACAGTACATTTGACATGTGTGCCATCAATGGCACCCACAACTTTTGGGAAAGCACTAAACTTTTCATAGTCCCTCATGACCTTTTCTGCCTCCTGACCTTTGGGCCATTTAGTGAATGTTGGAGCCAACTTATAAAAATGGTGTGAAACACGGTGAACCGCTCTTATGGCAGTGGCTTTATCAATATCAAATTTTCCACTGACTGATTTATAGCTGTCTGGAGTCGCCATGATCCAAATTGCTATGAGTAGCTGTTCTCTGGCTGGTATTGGCTTAATGCCCGGCTTGTATTTGGTGTCCATGAGAGCTGGTACAACAACACTCAATACATAGTCAAAGGTTTCCGGGTACATTCTAAAATGGCTTTTGAATATTTCTTGACTGTAGCCAGGAATAATTTTATAGATGTATTCCTTTTTACGTGCTTTGCCGGAAGCCCGTTCTTGATGCTTTACAAGCAAATCAATGATGTTGGTTTCATCATCGCTCGATGATGAAGACGAAGATGAGGACGTTTCTTCATCATCAGTGGTATCGTCATCGTCCAGAAGAGTCAAAATTATGTTCAACTCAGCCATTTCTCCGCCTTATTTCTTGGAATAATATGCAAATCTCAGAACAATAAATAACAAATTTTTAGGAGATGTTCTTGTGTTGACATTTGAATGACAGATGGATGACGTTAGCGCGCTTTCGCCGGTTTATATTGAACGATGGCTATTTGCGCGCTCACAATGTAAACCAGCGAGTATACAACGATTGCAGTGTTCGCACCAATAGCGCATTTTAAACCGTAGTGAGTCTATCATGCGGTGTGAACGTGTTGCTATGCACTGTCGCTGTGGAACACGCAATGACGCAGTGATGGGGCAAGGGGTAAGTATTATATCTGTCGATGTATGGAAGACCATTGATTGATGTGCTCGGGAGCGTCTAATATGTGAGACCAATCTATTAGGGTGAATATTGTTTTTTTGTAAGTTAACCCTTTTAGATAACTTCAAAATGAATTCAGTTTGCTTTGAATGGAGTGTTAAATCGAATCTTGGAGTGCCCTGTTCTGTATGATTTGGATCTTTTGGTGATTAGTGGTGCAAGTGTTGCCCCATACAGGTGCCTACTAAGTTAGACAAGGTCTGACAAGAGTGGAATAAATTAAAAGTTGTAGTCTTGGGCTGAGATTGCTGCGCCGATTTAGGATTAACTTATTATCAAGTAAAAGAACTTGTTTACTCCATTGTATATTGTGACCATTGATCTTTAAGAATCTACGAGGTGATGATCTATTAGGGGTAAACGTAATAGCCTCCGTTTTTGTTTCATTTAATTTAAGTTTCCATTGAGAAAAAAGGAGGAAGGAGGAAATCTAAAGGAGGAAATCTAAAGATAGGCGGTCCACTACTAGATCCAGGTCCTCGGAGGACATAAGAGACGCAGTGTCGTCGGCAAAGCACGCGAGACTGGTACTGAATGGGCGTATCATTAATATACAGTTAATAATAAGTAAGGCCCGAGGATACAACCCTGTGGATCGCCAGCGAGGATTGTTCGAGAAGAGGAGGAAATTTCGCCAATGTTTATTCTACGTTCACGGGAACTAAGGTAAGATTTAGTGAGTTTAACTAAATACATCGGCACACCACACTTTATCATTTTGTGCAAAAGACCTGCATGCCACACCGTGTCGAGCGCTTTTTCGATGTCGAGCAGGAACGTCCCTCTCGATTTACCGAGGTTGAGGTTATGAGCTATGTGCTCAGACACTCTTGCTAGTTGTTGGGTAGTGGAATGTTGACGCCTAAAATCAAACTGTTCATCAATCAGTAAGTGTCCAGTGGCCTGTAATAGTCTCGTGTAAATAACTGATTCAAACAGCTTAGGTACCGATCGACAGCAGGCTAATTGATCTGTAGCTGGTTGGGATAAATTCGTCTTTACCTGGCTTTTTCAATACTATTACTTTAGCCTGTTCCCAGATGGTAGGTTATTGAGAGAGCAACAAGCAGGAGTTCAATTATTTTGTGAGTGAAACAACCGATTTTTGAGACAGGTTGGCAGGTTGACTGGGTGCCACAAAACAGCTTCCGGCATAGGGGCAGGCCAAGGCGGAGATGGCGGGATGACCTCGACAAGTTCTTGCCGTGGTGGGCGGAGGTGGCACAAAGCCGGGGCGTGTGGACTCAAAAGGGCGAGTCCTTTGCCCAGCAATGGGACACGCATCTCAGCTAAGTACAAAAACAAATAAAAAAATCACCAGTTGCACCCCGGTTTCGACCCACGAAATCGCATTTCTTTCAAGGGTCAAAGCATACTTTCTATTCTACAACAAGAGTTATCCTGTGGAGATTTTGAAATAGCCTTATGAGCAATTTAAAAACCACTTTATCTAAAAAGGGATATTACAATATTCAAGATTACATAAATGACAAGAGCGCATGATGTTAATCTAACTCAACACAGAATTGTCTTGATAAGTTTGTAATTATTTATCCCTGCATATTATTTATAATATGGAATATTTGTACTAGTTAAACAAAACCTGTATTTATACAAAAATCGTTTTGAGGGAGTTTCTACGCCCTTTCCTCCAGTGATGCAATGTACTAAAGAGGCAAAAAATTACCTTTTCTAACCATATGTTAATATTTACAGAAATCAAAGAAATTTGAATGTGTTGATTTATTGATTGAGATTTTTTATTTGCATCAGATTTTTTAATACTAACGAATATACAAGCTACACAGTTTTCTTAAACTCCTCTGCGCCGAAAACACGCCGCGGCGCCGCCGATTTCGGCGCCCGTCGATTGTTAAAAAAACTTTTAATATCAAAGCCATACACAACAGTAGATTGTTAACCAAGGGTGGAAAGTAAACCATTTCACCGGAGTTCGTTCGGGCGCCTATAATTCCGAGGGTGAAATGGGTTACTTTCACCTGAGTTAAGCACTCTACTTTTCATTTTGACTGTGAGGAAATGTTAACCAAGGGTGAAAAGTGACTCATTTCACCGTTCGTTCGAGCGCCAATAGTTCCAGGGTAAAATGGGTCACTTTCACTCGAGTTTAACACTCTGGTTTTCATTTCGACTGCAAGGAAAACGCATTTTCCGAAAGGGACTTGACATTTTTAGCAGATCTCTAGTTCATGAAATGGTTATATGCTATAAGATATCTCTCCTTAGGGCACTGCGGCAATAAATTGTTAACAACAGCTTTTCCCTGTTGCTTTATCTCATTGGGAGTGAAATCAATGTCCATGTCACTGGAATCACTTTCCGAAACCATTTTTAACCAAAAAAGACACGGTTAGTTTTTTGTATGTTTAGCGATTTCTCCAAACAGATTCAAAAAAAAGTTTTGTTTGAAAAGGTTTACCTTCGGATTGGTGGAAACACTTCAAATATTATAGACATACCTATAGCGATTTTTGTATATTTCATAGTAACTGGTGTATTTTCTCTCAGGAAGCATAATTTTGTTGAGTGGAACTGATGATGAAGACCAGATGGCCACCGGAACTGCTCAATACTAGGTGGTATCCCGCAGGTTGCGATATGGTTACTTTTTAAGGTTGCTAAGAACTTTATTCTCGTCATAATGCATATAACGTGGTGGATGTTTTGGTGACGTACCAGAGGAGAGCTTCACAAATAATAAAAGCACACCTATAGCGATATGGGTATTTTGTATAGTATCTCGTGCACTTGGAAGCTCCAGTTCCCGGCAAGTACGACATGATGACGTGGATAGCCACCAGTACAGATTGCCACCTGAACTACTCAATTCTGGATATTTAATGGGCTTGGCATACGATTGCTTAAATGTTTGATAACCAAATAGGGTTATAAAGATGCCGGTTTTTTTCTAGTTTTACTTTTTGTTTAAATTATTTATTATATTTGTTGGGAAAAACACCAACCTTGTTGTGAATTGTATATCTCCTTCGTAATCTTTAGACGCATATGGGTGGGGGGCATCGGAATATAATTCGAAAAACATAATCGATGATTCTGAGAAACCAAAACATTTTTAAGAAAACAAAAGCACGGCGGCAGATAATCTGGGCGTGGCAAAACGCCATCGTAGCTCCAAGTGATATTACGACGAACCTGAAATAAAAAGTTTAATTACGTTGTGCGGCCCAGGCAGGGCCCAGTTGTTATATGTGCATTTATAGAAATCTCTAAAAAAATGTTAGGTGTATAATAATGTGAGATAACTTGCAGCTCATTTTAATAATGTTATTAAGCTGTTTTGTTTTTTTTATAAGTTAATCAGTTGATCTGATGATCAGAATTAGGAATAACTAGGGATTCAACCGATACGATACCGATATATCGGCGATATTTCGGGTTTGCCGATATACCGGCATCGGCGGTATTTTTATGGCTGATGCAACGATACTTTTAAATTTTCGCGCTTTAAAATATAATTTAAACACGCGTGTTGTCTCGTCTATTTCGTTGCAAACGAAGCACGAGCTAAGCTCGGAGAAACCCCGCGCTCTATTTATAAATAAAAATCTGATCGATGTTAATTTTAATTAATAAAACTGTATCAATCTGTCTATATTTTTGGTATAACATAATAATAAAAAAACTTGACTTGTATTTATCTATTTAACCTTCATTTTCTAATTCAATACGTGAATCGGTATCGGTATCGCCGATATTTATATAAGCGTATCGGTATCGGTATCGCCGATATTTATATAAGCGTATCGGTATCGTATCGGCAAAAAGGCGTATCGTTGCACCCCTAGGAATAACATCAAGAAAACTGAATGTTATAATATTGGCGACGAACATACAAAATCTAAACAAAGGTCACGACAGTTTAGCCAGTAATTCAATTCTTCTTTTTGCGTGACAGGGGGTTGGCCCATCAGCGCAACATGTGTACACAGCAATAATGAATGTGCCTCTACATAAACAATTATAAAAAAAAACTCTAAATGTCATATTACTTTACCAGAAAAAACAAGTCTTCAGGCAATCAATCATTTTCGATAGCCCATTTATCTCCTCATCACTTTGTCAGGATGTAGCAAGCTGCCCTGTCTAGGGCCTGTAGGACCGAGAGAGCAGTGACTGCACTGCAGCCACGTTCATGTTTACTCTCATAGAGTCCTGCCACACACTCGTCGAGTGGCATGCGAAGTTCCGAGGGAAGGTTGCAGAGACGTAGTGTGCCAACATATTGCTCGTAACGCTCCTCGCCATGCCCACAGCTCCCTGTGACGCGTGTTCTCTGCTCGGTGTCGCGATTAATTGCAGGCGTGTAGGCGGAGGGCAACATCGCGAGCAGCGCGAGGAGCATAGTGTGGGAAAGCCATCACTCCTTCTTGGCTCACAGTATCGAATATGAATACAGACAAATTATTGGATATGACAAAATGTACAAAATCGTTTAAAATATGTAATATAAGAATGTAATAAGATATATTTTTTAAATATGCAGGTAATGCATAACCCAAATTCATTATCTTAAGAGGTTTAACATATTCTCAGATTTTAAATGTCAAACACACTAGGCAACAATGAAAATTTTCCGCGGAAAATTCTTATCGTATCGTAACTAATGAACATGACCTCTATCACCAGAAAAATATATTATATATATATATATATATATATATATATATATATATTTCAGTCACGTCAAGAAAAGGATCTGGTTCATTGGACAGATACGTCTTTTGGTCAACCTACGATTTGGAGAGAACCTAAGGAACACATATGGCCATTCAGAAATTGAAATGAACAAGGACATAGCAATGTAAGAAATGACGTTGTAGATCCAAAAAAGTACTTTTGCCGCCTACGCACATCATACCGGGGCTCATCAACAACTTTGTTAAAGTGATGAACAAATATGGTACAGGCTTCAAGTTTCGAAGGAAAAAATCTGCTCTGAGTGATGCAAAAATAAAAGAAGTAATTTTTATGATGCAAAGCCTGTAAAAGATCCGTTGTTTATTTCGAATTTAAATAATGAAGAGAATAACGCTTGGTTGGTCTTGGGGAAACAAACGGACGCCACAATATGAAAGCATTATAAATGAATTGTGAAATGCTTAGGGTAGCAATATTTTGTTGCAGATGCACTTTCTGAATGTGTTGATCACGGCGAGCGCTTTCCTCGAGAAAGAGAAAGATATCAGGGAAAATTGGACCCATGAAATGCTTGCAGACTACTGTTAGTTGTTGATAAGAGAAACACTAACCTCTTCTTACAACAGGCAGGCCAAATGGACCAAATTAAATTTATTTTTTACACCTTAACAGGTGTTTTCACCAAAAAACCTTTCCAAAATTGTTAAAATTAAAATGATTTTCCCTTGAAAACTATACGTGACCGAGATGTTTTATATACTTAAGTTAAGTCTTTAAGTTATCTCTATCTGGGAAAAAGAAATGATTTGTTTTTGTTGCCTAGTGTAGTTACCTAAATCTGGTGTGTATTCTACATAAACAAATAAATTTATCTTAATCTCAACAAATCGTTAACATACAATAATTTGTGTAAACTGCAACTTTGCCCTTCATATTCATATGGAATATTACAGGGTAAAATAGTTATTCAGACAGCCGACGAGAACAAAAACATACTCATCTCGTTAAAGATTGTGAACTGCTTGCTACTCTATGCATTCACAGGTCTTCTGGGTCCTTCGAAGTCGTTGTGTTTCAGCTAAATCACGGATTGGCGGAGTTATCAGTATTTAAAAACAAAAGCGTCGATATTGGATGAAAAAGCATATTCAAAATCTAATTTGAGGTACCGTAGTAGAGGTACGGTAGTAGATTTTTCATTCGATGTTGTGTTGTTTGAAGTTTTAAACAATTTGTGTTTCAAGAAAAAGCATAAAAATCAATACTCTTTTGTTTTCTAACACTGAAACTCACGCGGCTTTATGATGTGTTTTTGGACACGGCCATAATTCGGACTAAATCTAAACTTTAAAGTCTAATAGAAAATAAATAGGTATTATCATGCTAAAGATCTACAATACATTAACTTTTAAATAGGTATTAACATCAAAATTCAATTGTAAAAAAGAAATAAATAAAGTGTGAACCTTAGCTTGATAGCTGCATGTAAAGTTTTTGCATAATTTTGAATC
Organism: Argyresthia goedartella; assembly: GCA_949825045.1. Lineage (NCBI taxonomy): Eukaryota > Metazoa > Arthropoda > Insecta > Lepidoptera > Argyresthiidae > Argyresthia > Argyresthia goedartella. The sequence continues at coordinate 2,476,527 of OX463819.1, forward strand.
TCTGAATTATAGTCTCATCATAATCAATGATAATTAAATATTTATTATTAACAAAATAATATGTCATTTTGATTCTAATGTAATGCTTATAATAAATACATAAATATCAAATGCCCATTAATGTCCATACCGAGCCTTTACTCGGATACGAGTAAGATTAAGCCATACTCCACCACGCCGGCTCAGTGCAGGTTGGTGGAGGGGTTTTACGACCGCTAACCACCATAGCGATAGTAGCCGGAACCTACAGCTTAACGTGTCATCCGAAACACTGAACGTCCGATAATATACTAAGGATACATTTATTATCTCCTTGGTACATGGTCAGGATTCGAACCTACATCTCCTGTGTGAGAAGCAAGCTTGAAACCCATTAGACCACGGAGCTCTTGTAATGTAATCCTTATTAAATATAATTTTATTTCTGATGTATAGTTTAATGAACGTAATTTATTTTATTCTTGATAGCCTTGAATTATTATTGTATAACTAACTATTCACATGTGTTGGTATAAACTGGAAGGTGATATGCATTTAATAAATAAATCAAAATCAAAATTTAAAATATTTTTAGTCAGAACTTGGACTATAGTTTGCGCATCACATTATAGTGATAAATATATAGATCAAATGTGGATCTTACCCAAGTGATAGACCCAGCAAGATGAGCACCTCCTTAGCGATGCTCAGAAACTCATGCTTTTAGTGTAAACAAATTGAGAAATATTGTTTTTATATAATTCATAAGCCATGCTTGAAAAATATTTGGAAAACCACAATCGTAATTGATAAGTTCGATGTGGAGCATGATGCTAAAAATATTACAATTCCGCTGAAATTTGTAGATAGTTCGCTAGCTGCAGAGCCAGCCATGTTTCTATTGTTATCATCTGATAGGTTGGGGAAGAGAGTTTAGTTACGATTACGATGCTTTGAAAAAGGCTCCTGCAATGAATCCGTATCGTAGATCACTTCCACTATTGGTATACTGTGTCGCTCACTTACTATATATGAAACAAAGCGTTTTGATCTAGTAGAATCAATGCAATCTTTTACGGGAGGGTGGAATGAAAAAAGTATGATTTAGTATTTGTCATTACAGGCTAGTTTATTAAATAAGTTTGAATTCAAATTCAGATATTTCATTATCTAAATAATATTACGTATTGCATTCAACGCGTGATATTATTTAGGACACTAACATAAGTCTTATCCATATTCATTCACACAAGAGCTAGAGCTTTTACACGATCATGAAATATGATCACATTCACTCAATAGATTTACAGATACTGTGTGACAATTTCACAATATAGGAGTTAAAGTAAATACTAAACTGCTAATTTCTCTAATGTTCTGCACTCAAATATTGTTTTTTTTACCCATCTCTATGTGAAGGCTTTCACTTTCAAGAAATGAGGTGTATCGTGCAAAATTATCCTAGTTCTAGAGAGAGAATAATATAGACATAATATAATATAATGTAATCTAGAAATAATTTCTATTCTGTAGGTTGTCTCGAGAAAAATGTTGGTTTCAATTTAAACAAGTAGTACGTATAAATAAAGCATTTCAGAAATACGACTGCAATATTGTACTCATGTAGTTATAATAGCGAAACGTTACATCTATCCGAGAAGTTAATAATATATTTGAAGGATTCCGTCTTGTAATAACTAATTAATTATCTATATTATCTTACAAATACGACCATCATAATTGTAATCCTCAAGCTAGAACATAAACTTGACGTTGCAGCCTTGATTGAATGAAACATTATTTTTGTTTTTTATCTGGCAAAGCCCATTATGTGAAGATCATGATAAATTGCAGACAATAAAACATTCGGGAACAACAAAGGTTCCGAATAGATTTGAATGAATTGGACAATGGTACGCCGAACTATATATCTGGAAGCATTGTCTATTCCCTAACATTCCATTGCTACGAGTGTATTGATCATGATCACCCACCCGTCATCGCAGTTCAATAAGTATGCAATCGTCGTGGAACATCTAACCGAGGCGTGATGTGGGAAGGATCTCATCGGACTCTGTGGTGAGTCAGGTATGTTGGTAGAAGTGAGAGTTTAGAACCGGCGCCGTTTGTTTTGGAAATCGTCGCGGGGCCCGTCCCACCGGCTCTGCTGCATGTCATCGAAGCCCCGGGCTCCCATGTCGCTGAAGCCGCCTTCGCGGAATACTCCTTCCTAAGAGGGCAATCATCACGTTCCATAGAATGCGCTGGTAAAACACAAATGCTACATACGGCAGCGCCGCCGCCAGATTTAATATTAAAACCATAAAGTTTTGTTTTGTACACACCACGTCGGTACATCGTAGTTAGGTGTGCAACAACTATACGGATATCTTCACTTGCAGTTTCAAGTTTTTGGTGGATGAAAAGTTGTGGACATTGAAATGTTGAATCAATTTAGTCAAGTCCAAAAGCGATAGAAAAATACAAACGTCTTTTCAATAGTGTTCGTCGTTCACGGCAGTGCGTACTGCGTACAGATTTATTATTCTAGGAGATTAAAGTATTTTGTTCATACAAAGTTGACATTCCTGCCTAGTAACTGAATGAATACGTGAATGCCTGTTTCAATGGACACATTCAGTAACTTCTGAGAGGATTTATGGAGTATGTAGAGCGCATAGTTGCCTTGAGAACAAACTTTGAGCAAGATTGCTTAGATTTGCCCATTTGTTAGATACGTGAGATTCAGAATTCACTGGACGAATCGTCACCAAATTGTAAACAAAAGCTACAGTTCCTCGGCAATGTTTTTGGCATAGCTTATTTTTCATCCTGCCATTTGAAAATTTATCCACCACCACCATTAGAGATAAATCAATCTACTAAATTCTGTCGTAATTTAAGTTAGTGAATTGGTATATATGTATGATCCCAGAATCCCAGATAAGCGGTAAGCTAACCATATTAATTCATTTTATGAGGGATAGACAGAAGCGTACGAGCGCAGAACAAGGCAGAATTTCGGATGAGATTCCTTGTTTGAATGAACAGATTCCCACCTCAGCCCTGTTGAAGCAATAGGCCTGAATCCCAGAGTTGAAGAGGTTACTCAATAATTTTGTTACAGGTATACACAATATATGATTCCGATGAAGTTTGTAGATATGGGATGATTGGGATATAAACCAAGGAGTCTTCTTACTAGACGCATCTGCCTCTTACAAGATGGTTACTGGAATTGAATTGGATTAAAAACATTTATCTGTTTTATACAAAAGGGGTTGTTGACAGAGCATTATAATATCTTGGTGGTGGTGGAACACTTCCCTAGAAATAGAAAGATTGATCAGCATCTTATAAACAAAAGATCTCACCAGCAATCATTGCTGTTAGTTACAAATATTTAATGAAGAATCGCTAAGTATAAATCCCAAAATTGTCTTAAATATTCATTCATACCAGTTGAAGATCCAATAACAAACTTATTTAGAGGTAATGCGGCTATATGAATAATTCCAGAGTACCCATAGATTAGGTCTGTGTCCTCCGGGACCTTTCAACGGGAAAGTCTTAGCGCAGGCCTGGGGCTCATACATAAAGAATGTACAAATTATTTGTTTTTTTTTATCGCTTCCTAGGAAGCTAACTAAAAGATTCAACAAGTTTCAATGATGTCAATAAAGCAATATAGAGCGAAACGGAGGAGTGGAATTAATACCTATTCGGCTCGGCATCGCATAATTATTTCAGTTTGGTGGCATTCCCTAAATCCTATCTAACACCATATCCATAAGTATGATTGTCCATAGGTTGCTTGCATGAGGTTACTTTCAATACTCTCAGCTGATTGCCACGGTCGCTTTGGGCAAAGCAAAAACCATCACTAGGTGCTACAAAATAAAGAGGTCTTTAATAAAAATATAGTAATAGAATGTGTGTACATAACTTATAAACCTAATTAATTTCAAGGAAGAGGATCGAGATGATCCATTGGGAAAGTAAATGTATATAAAAGGTAACGAAACTGAAAGAATACAGGAATATTCAACAATGTCACCACAGAGGTAAGTAACCGGAAAAGCTTGCCACGAAACATACATAGAGGCACCGAGGCTGACTCTAGATCGAACAGCGTTCCTGATCTACAGCTACATGGTGCATACACTCGAGGGAGTTTAATATCGTACAGCAAACTGGAACCATAAGAGCGCTATGTCATTAGAGCACGTAGAGTGCCTGCTGCATGGACCTCTTGGGACTTGGATGACGCATTGATGGCTCTTATGAATAATGACACAAGGTTAATTGCCAATGGATCCTTTTAACATTGTATGTTGCTATGACGACGTTGCATGCGTCATTTGCAAGTAATTAGGCAACTGATTAATTATGCCTGTGATTGACAACTCCTCCTACGTTCAGAGGACGTAGATGTACGTGATTTTCACGTTATAGGTTTTGTATTTTATTATCATGGTATGGGGTTAAAAATCGCGATACCATATAACGGGATTCTTTACCGGACGTATTTAAGGAGTTTCGTTAATCTGATGATTTGACAATTCTCAAATGACGTTTCAGTTACTGAAACTTCCGACCTTAATTAATTTTGAGTGTAACGAAATTTCAACTAAATGGGTGGGGTATTAATTCCGGGGCTCTACCTGGCAAACCGCCACGCCGCCTCGGCGACCTAGCCCGAGAATACTCATCAGGTTGAATAAGAGTGTACGGAAACGACGTCTGGTTAATATTTTAGGCATTACTTCATAGGTGTAGTCGTATGTAGCAAAAAGAAGTTCATTCATATTCATTAAATGAAATAATTTTATGGAAGTGTGAATGTTATGATGAAAATATTGATAGAATTAAAATCACACGTTTCACACGAATTAAAATCAGTTTCAATGCGGGATGCATGGGCTCAGTCCTACATCTTCAACTTGCGATGCCGACGAATAATCGAATAGGTATTGATAAATAAAAACAACGTTTCGCAGACAAACAGAACAATATGGCAGCTTAGCGAGCTTAGTAAGTATCTATCAAGTTATGGTTTTAATATAGAGAGAATGCTAGGAGAATCCAATTGTACAACAGTTTCAAACAACAGTGAATCAACTCACTAATAAAGTGAGTCAACGCCATAGTTCTATACCAATGAGGGTGTTCTCAAAACATCACATTATACTTTGTCCACTCTATTAATGGTTTTTTGACAGATAAAAATATCTACACTTTTGACGTCTGCAATGAAAAATATGTCTCAACTGTAAGCAATAAGGAAATATCAAGTTTTATAAAGGATTGAACAGAGTATAGATGGCGCCACTGAGCAAAGTGGTCACCATTTCGACTATATTAGGATGGCAATAAGGTTCATTGAATTAATTATTTGAAGCGCGTTGCTATAAAATATATACCTTGGATAAAATATATATAGCCCCGAACTAGGATTCCCTGTATCTTGGGTACTAGACAACGATAATCATACTTATATAGATAAATATTATACTTAGATAGATAAGCAACCATGACTAGGGTACAAACATCCATACTCATCAAACAAATATTTGCCCACACCGGGACTCGAATCCGGGACCCTTGGCTTCGTAGGCAGGGTCACTGCCGACTCGGCCATTCGGGTCGTCTAAAATATTCATGCATACATATATGTCCGAGTTGGCGTCAACGTTGTTGGTCAACATGTTTATAAGACTGCCTCCCCTCCTGCTGAACACCCTCATTGGTTTAAGTATTGGCTAGTAGCTAGTAGGTGGCTGCGACTCGTAAACTGCGCAAAAACTTACCATTGGAGATGATGAATCGAACATGCCTTGCTCCTGTCTGTCGAGCATTGAGTTCAGTCGCTGTGCCTGTAACAACACAACATAAGCACCATGAGAATGGAAACTTAGCAATACTGGTATGGTAGGTGTGGTGACAGGTCACTGCAAATTAAATAGACACCTATCATTGTTAAGGCTCATACAGGCCATCATGCCCTCACTGTGGCTTGGAGGAAAGTAGCCAGCACTTCTTGGGAAAATGCGTAATGTATTCAAACATAAGATGGCAATACTAGGGATGGATAACATTTGGGGAGGGACCAACAGTTTGCACCAACAGTAACCAGCTGTGCCCAAACACTGGGATTTGGGTGAAATAGTCACGACAGAGGACCGAGGCCGACCTGTGGTCCAGCGGGCGTCCCACCTCAATATCATCATGATAATGAAAGTGACCGAATCACGTCTTAGCGTCACGCCGTTTCCCATACGGAGTGGCAGAGGCACAATAGTGACCACGTTTTTCTATTCAAAACTCCATTTTGAGTGACAGGGGGCTAGCCCATCGCCGTTGCTATGGCGATAGAAGGTTTCCTCACGATGTTTTCCATCACCGTTAAAATGTCCGTGGAATGTACTTAATATAAATGACTATCTCATTGGTACATGCTCGGCACTGGGATTCGAAAATGCATCATCCCCTGCATGAGAAGCAAGCGTGAAAAATAAACAACCACCAGCTCTTAAAAGAAAATAGGTGGGTGTAATTGCACAATATACCTGTGCATCAAGTCACTGCACAATATACCTGTGCATCAAGTGCACAATATACCTGTGCATCAAGTCACTTTCGTATTATTGCACAATATACCTGTGCATCAAGTCATTGTCGTATTATTGCACAATATACCTGTGCATCAAGTCACTGTCGTATTATTGCACAATATACCTGTGCATCAAGTCACTGTCGTATTATTGCACAATATACCTGTGCATCAAGTCACTGCACAATATACCTGTGCATCAAGTGCACAATATACCTGTGCATCAAGTCACTGTCGTATTATTGCACAATATACCTGTGCATCAAGTCATTGTCGTATTATTGCACAATATACCTGTGCATCAAGTCACTGTCGTATTATTGCACAATATACCTGTGCATCAAGTCATTGTCGTATTATTGCACAATATACCTGTGCATCAAGTCACTGTCGTATTATTGCACAATATACCTGTGCATCAAGTCACTGTCGTATTATTGCACAATATACCTGTGCATCAAGTCACTGCACAATATACCTGTGCATCAAGTGCACAATATACCTGTGCATCAAGTCACTGTCGTATTATTGCACAATATACCTGTGCATCAAGTCATTGTCGTATTATTGCACAATATACCTGTGCATCAAGTCACTGTCGTATTATTGCACAATATACCTGTGCATCAAGTCACTGTCGTATTATTGCACAATATACCTGTGCATCAAGTCACTGTCGTATTATTGCACAATATACCTGTGCATCAAGTCACTGTCGTATTATTGCACAATATACCTGTGCATCAAGTCACTGTCGTATTATTTGATTGCTTCTAAAGCTTTTACGTAATAAAACTTTCATCATTTATGAGAAAGAAAGGATTCCGTTATTCACAGTAAAAAATAAACAAACTATTTTTCTAAATTCTTTTGAAAGCAATAACTTTTGTTCCTGTCAATATTCAATAAAATGTTGTTATAATGAACTTACCCATTTTAACAACATAAAATAAACTAAGTCATCAGTCAAATAAGAAACAAACATGTGTACATAATTAAAAGATCACAAGTCATATTGATCCAAAATCTAGTTGACACAAAACAAAATATTAGAATGATTTTTCGTTGATCTAGAACAAATGTGACGAGCTAGGACAAACCTATCTTCAAACTTGTCTAGGACGGCCGGTGATCCGCTGTCTAGCTCAGAGGGGTTACCCACCATAACCTTTAACCCCTCGCACCCCCAGCCACTTGGCGCCGACACAGCTCGTCCCCCAGGCACACTTAAGCCCGCGCGGCGCGCGACACTTGACTGACGTATCAAGTGATTATGTTGAAATGGTAACTCTTAGAACTATGAGAGTGCTAAATATGAGTAGCTAATGAAACCCTCTCTTAGTCAATGCAAAACTAATGTCACAGTGACCTTCCTTTATTATTGTACCGACATGAGAATCACAGACATCTATGAAAATGGTCCTTCTCGACACAAATCTAGCAGACATGAGAAAAACATCAACAACATATACATGTTATTTGATACCTACGTAATCTAAATAACATTACCCTTTCAAAACAATAAAAACATTAGTGTGTTCTTATATAAACTGTTCAATATTTCAGCGTTTGAAATTTTCCAAAAAAAAGTCCTCGAAAAAGTGTTTTTTTTGAGGCACGTTTGGAATATTTTTTTCTATGAATGACCATAGACAATTGTATCGGATTATAGACTTTGTCTTATTGAGCGTCTGGAAAATCTTTAACAGTACCAACATGACAAAAATTGGCCAAAATATACCGGTTTAACCCATATCATCCTAGTGTTCCATTTTTAAAACGGTTATTTTTTTATTTTTTTACTCGAATTTTTGAACGCGTCTTTAAAGTAAAGTTTTTATGTTGGTATTACTGACATTTCTAGCTGTCAGATGAACACATGTAATTTCACATCGCGTGGTTTTGTTGATCTAGAAAACATAATTGTGTTTGTAAGTTTTGAGTGAAAAATATGGCGAACAGGAAAATGTAAGTAATCACGATGTTTACATTATACTACTGACAATTTAGGGTTTATAAACATGTTATAGTATTGTTCTATCATGTCGTCATACGTATTTAGAAATAAAAAGGCAAATTTGAGGGTAGCTGTAAGTTTTATGTACCGTTCCATTATTTGAGCAGTAGGAACATAAGCACATGTAATTTTTATACATTAGGAACTTTATTTTATCTGTATTGCCTCGTAATTATGATAATATTTTATTGCAGATTGAATGTGTATCAGATAATCTCTCAGGTGGAAGAAGATGACGACTTGTTTGCGGCTGATATTTTCATCACACCTCCTGAAAATTGGCAAAATAGCGACGAAGATAGCGGTGACGAAGAGTTTGCAAGTATAAATAATTTGTCTAGACATCAGTTACTATCAGAAGCTGAACTCCGAGTCACTAGATCGTTTCGAGCTGAATCTAGGATAGTGCATGAGGTCGTTGGAGATGAACAAGAAGTTGAACCAACACTTCCACATCGTCAGTGACGAAGCCTTCACAGCCCATATCCTCTTCGACGGCTACACCGCCACCGCCAAAAAGAAAACGTGTTGAAGTCAAAAGAAAGTGGTGGTTTGTAGATATTCCAGAAAAGGCTGAGAAAGAATACTGTGAACGAGATTTCCTGGAAAACCTGGAAAATTTGGAAAAAACTATTCTTTTATGAAGACGTGTTCGAATTACAGCGCTCAGAAACTGAAAAAAATGCGATTCAGAAGGGTAAACATGCATTCCGTGTTACTACAACGGATATGAAATACTTTATAGCCATTCTCTTATTGTCGGGATATAACAGTGTATCGAGATACAGAATGTATTGGGAACAAAGAGTTGACTGCAGTTTTCCAACAGTGGTAGCTATTATGTCAAGAAATCAATTTGAAGACTTGCTGCGTTATTTCCATGTTGCCGACAATAATAATCTTGGTCCTAATGATAAGTTTGCTAAAGTTTGCGCCCTCTATGGAATCTGCTCAATGCACGATGGGTAAAGTATTACCCTGGAGATAGAAATTTGAGCATTGACGAATCTATGATTCCATATTTTGGGAAACATAGTACTAAGCAGCATATCCATGGAAAGCCAATCAAGTTTGGATATAAAAATTGGTCTATTTGTACGCGACTTGGATATTTGATTTATGGTGAGCTGTATCAGGGAGCTAGTACCGGAAATACCCATCCTGAGTTAGGTGTTGGTGCCTCAGTTGTTCTGGATCTAATATCAAAGCTGCCACAAGGTAGCTACAGTTTTTATTTCGATAATTTTTTTACATCCTTACCGCTGCTTGAGGAGTTACAAAAAATCGGTCACGATGGAACAGGGACTATACGAGCTAACCGAACTGAGAAAGCACCTCTCAAAGATCTGCAAGAAATGAAGAAAACAAGCAGAGGACAAACAAAATAAACAAACTCGATGTGGTTTATGCCACAAAAACACAACCATGAAGTGTATCAAATGTAATGTTGCCTTACATAGCAAATGTTCTATGATTTTTCATACTCAAAAACACACGCAATTGTAGTTTTAAGTAATAATTATAAGATTTAAAACTTCGTACAATAAATAAAAAGAAAATACAATCGTTTTATTTCCCAACGAAATCCATAGCCACTGACAGTATCTTACATGTATGTTTAATCCTAGTGTTCCATTATTGGAACGGTTACAAAACTAAAAATCTAAATGAGATTACATTTTTTTTGGTATGTAGTTCTCATTATACATCTATAAACATGCTCCGATACGATTTTCATAAAAATTGGACTTGTTTTACTATGGTTGGGATGATACGGGTTAAAAAAGCGCGTGAGCGAGAGCGTCATATGACGCTTGGGGGACGGACGGTACTCGAGGCGAGCGTCATATGAGGCTTGGGGGATTGTAAGGTTAAAGCTTCGTTCAGATTTGGTTCAAAACAAGAAAATCCCCATGGAAATAATTTAAACTCTTGTAAGACGGTCATGGTAATTTTACGGATCAGATCAGGTTCCTAAACTGAACCGGCATACGATGCAGTGGGGCCAGCGCTCTCACCTGCACAAAGAGCGTGTTCTCCTGCTGGCGGCGACGCAGCTCGTCGTCCTGCTTGCGCATGCGTCCCGTGAGCTCGTGCTCAGAGTGCCGAGACTGTGCGCGGTCCTCCTCGCGTCGCAGCTCGGCAGCCCGCGACGCCATCTCCCAGGTGCGCTTCTGTCGCTCGCGGTCCTGCTCGCGCTGCCGGAGCTGCTCGCGCAGGAGCTCCGTCTCGTGCTCGTACCTGCGGAGCACGCTCGAGCGGTTAGCGAGCCACATGCACACTGTACACCACATGTCATATCCTAATCATAGTCAGATAATCTCAGAGGGTCCGTCAGAGCTGTAAGAAGAGATTTAGCTATAAGCCTGGGGAAATTTGATACATTTTAAATGTAAGTTGAGGTTGGCGAAGGTTAAGTAGCGGCGGCTGACTATAGATATTACCAAAAGCGGCATTAAAAGCCTCAGATAAACTAGGAGACAACATGTCCCCCAAAATGTCGCGCAACGCTCAATCTTCGTGGGTAACGCTGCAATATTACACAGTGTCCAGAAACATGCCCCGAGACACGCAGCGCTCGAGTATCGGGACATGCTCTCAAGGCTCGGGCGACAGTATTCATCGTCACTCACTTGGCGTACTCCATCTGCGCCTCCAGCTTGCCCATCTCCGCGTCCAGCTCCTTCTTGAGCGCCTCCTCCTTGCTCTTGTGCAGCTCATGCAGCTGCTTCCAGCGTGTGCCGTACTCGTGCTCAAAGCTGCCGGCCTCCGAGAACCGCGGGCCAGCCTGCAACCACCACCGGACATATGCAAATACATTACATACAGATGCATGTAGCATATGCAACAAACATGGACCCTTTCCCCACACTGACGAGCTACTTTAATTAATCAACATTAAAATGGTGCGAAAACAATACTCCAAAAAGACATTACTCTGTTTCTACTTACTATCTATGTCAAACTATTGTCGGTTGGCAGGGAAGGTGAACGCTAAAGGAAGTGAGCAAACCAAATCCCCTTTACCTTTCGTGTTAGGTTGACGTGTAAGAACAAAATATTTTTTCGTGTTTCGTTTTTATCGGAGTGATGTCCTGTTGTAGTGTTTTACATTAATCGTGTATCAAACCTTTTCCCATAACGGGCGGCAGAGCAGTTGCGCCCACATTTTGTCAGTAATTCGTTGCTACGGCTCTTTTTGTCTGCAGCCCTTCGTAGGATTTCGTAACCGAAGGGTTTAAATTAAAACGACCCTCCGTCAGCGCAGCGCAGCGGGGTCACGGGGTGTATGCATCTCCACTACGGGGCCACTAATGGGTAGGGTATATTTTCAGAGTGTGTATTAGTGTTGCCGCCGCAGCATCAAATAATGAACTAGGTACATGACATTTTATAAATGAAATGGGATCCCCATACAAGGGACATTTTTCAATATCCCTGCCCCAATGACCAAATCATCAATCATTCAAATATCATCGATAATTTCGCGACGCTCATCATAGTCGTCGATGGCGCAATTGGTTTGACAATGGATCCGTAATCTTTAAGGACTCGTATCGAAACCAAGGTCTGGCATAAGTATAATTTTTTATACTTCAAGATGTTAAGGACCCCTCCCTTCGTGTGCGTGTCCAAGCCGCACTTGACCAGGTTTAAAGTCCGCTCTCGATCGAGCACAGAGCGGGCGCACATACCTCGCGGGAGCGCAGGAACTCGGGGTGCTTCCTGGGCAGGTTCTTCTCAGGGCAGCCGTCGGACTCGTCGGGCTCCTCGTGGTGCTCCACGATGACCGGCCGGAGCGCCCTGTGAGCGACGAGGGTGCAATACACGGTTACTTGCTATTCGGACCCACAACTAAATATGACCACATTTCAACCATACAACAAACTTTACCACACAAATATCTAGAAATGGTGATAATATATAAATAGTAAAAGGGCGAGCTAATATCTAACAAGAGATCAAATAGAGAGATCTAAGAGAAAAAATACTTAAAGCATAAATTATTAGTGTGTATGTAACTATAAAGTATAAATGAGAAATTATTCTTTGTTGTATGTGTTTTATAATAATATAGTTGTTCCACAATGCTCCAACGTACAGAATCAATCAATCAATAACGCTAGAACAGATATAGCAGATGCCCAAGCGGCTTGTATGTGTTGTATGTGTTACTCACGAAGTAAGGAAGTAGCACTTGTCGGTGCAGTTCCGGATCGCAGCGAGTGCACTCGGCTTGCGCGCATACTCCACCACAGCCTCACCCAGCGACTTCCCGCGCTCGTCCACGCGCACGAATGCTCGCTCGATCTTGCCGAAGATCTCGAACGCGGCGTACAGCAGCTCGTTCGACACGAACGCGGGCAGGTTCCTAGAGGGGAGAGTGGTTAGCAAACAAGCTCAAGGTACATACCGCGGCGTCTCTCCCATGGAGGGATAATCAATAAAGGTATCATTGGATTGTCCTTGTACTGTCATTGGAAATAATTCATTTTGGATGTTCGTTTAATTAAAAAATTATGATTTTCCTTCAAATATTGTAAGTAAGAAGTTATACTTTTCCTTATTCATTCAGCACGATACAGAAGTCGGTAGAGTAATTCTATGTTACAAAAGGTGGTGCAGTAGTTTTTTGTCCTTTTACCTTGTATATAAGGTGCTAGCAAATTAGGTAAATATTTTTAGACCTCGTCTAATATTAATTAGTGTCTAAATAGTACTCGTCTCTGGGAGTAGATTTTATTAAAAAACGAAAGTCCGCGTATAGACACCCTGGTAACGAGATAATCAAAAGTCTGTGATTAAGACCTCTTTGATTATAGTATGCAACCTCTTAACTGTTACTTAACTGGCCACTTCACTTAGATAAATAAAACTAAAATAAAATGTCAGTTAATGACGATTGTAGTAGAGAGATGGATACATGGGTTAAAGAGAGAGGTAACCGCCGCTCAGGCGTCAAGAAACTTTTCTACGCCTACTATACCTACTAATATTTTCCCCGCCAATCTGAAAATAAGCAATGTCATTCATGGATGACAAACAAAGGAAGCTCACTTCAGAGAAAGTTTTAAACACCTTGTCAGCTAAATAAATGCACAGAATTTTAATTCATTAACTTTGTTCAGAAAATTGAAATAAAAATATCATAGAGTTTTGATGTAATATTAAATATGTACCTAATTTGTTAGCACCTTATTTAAGGATGCACTGAGTAAATATAAAAAGCGGGCCAAGCATGATGGACCTCGCACATTTAGGGTTCCGTAACAAATATAGAATATAAGTCTAATAATCAGTGAATAAAAAAAAAACTATTGGTATTTATTAGTAAAATATACGTAATAAAAACAATTATCAATCACCAAATTTCAAGGTCAATGGGAAGTTAAAAAATATTTTATTTTGTAAAAAAAATGCCTGGTGGCTTCTCATTCTTTTGTTTCCCAATATTTTTGAAAACAAAAATAAACATTATTTACCTACGCAACGATATCCTAATTGTTGGGGTGAGACAAATTTTATTTCTCGGCACTCTTTTTGCTGTATGTGAGCCACACATACAGCAAACATAAAGCAACATTTTACAATATTTTGTGACAATTTGTATGTCGTGGTCAACAAGACCTGAAAATACTGAAAATTTGAAGACTGTTTTTAACCTTTTTGCTATTAAACCTCGACGGACGGACGTACGGACACGTGAGTGACAGCAACAGGGCTCCGTTTGGACCCTTCGGGTATGGAACCCTAAAAATGGTATCACAAGATATCTAGGGGCAACTTTTGGCAGCTACAAAATCTCGAAATTTAGGGACTTTTTCCCTTTTGCTCTAAAAGTCAACAATTCTGCGTCAACAAACAAAAAAACAGGTCAAGTGCGAGTCTAAATCGCGCACGAAGGGTTCCGTACCACCGTTCAATGGAAGCGATGGTGTGGAGTGAATAGTTTGGATTTTACACAGCAAAATATTGTTTACAAAGTTATTGGTGCGGTTACTTTCACACTCCATGTACGTAACCAGGTGCATCCATAAGTTTGTATGTGGTATTGAAAAAATTGTTGTATGGGAGCCCCCTTAAATATTTCTTTTATCCTGTTTTTTAGTATTTGTTGTTATAGCGGCAACATAAATACATCATCTGTGAAAATTTCAACTGTCTAACTATCACGGTTCGTGAGATACAGCCTGGTGACAGACGGACGGACGGACAGCGGAGTCTTAGTAATAGGGTCCCGTTTGGAACCCTTCGGGTACGGAACCCTAAAAAGTCAGCACTTATAAAACTAATTAAAGAAAAATGCAAGTCCAAATGCAGCCCTATACGCCCTGTAGGGATCAAGCTTCGCTGCAGAAGTTTCTCATCGTAATCTAATCAGTTACCGTTACACAACGTACGTACTTGAACTTATCTCATTGTGCCACAATTCCCGGTATGCGCCCCGAATAGCAGAATAACTATTCAAATATCGGAAAAAATCACTAAAAAAGATATGCGCAAAATATAATTTTTAAATAAATTAGGTTGGAAAGCATGATTGGCTGTCAGGCAGTATGAAGTTGGGAGGGGGTCAGCTAGTACTCGAACAAGATAAAAACAAAAACTACTCTCCTTTTGTAACAAACCCCTAACTTCTTTAAATCTCTACCGACTGGCGTACAAGGAGTACAGACACTGCTGTGCCCGTGTTTAGTGAGTCGTCGCTCTGACGACTTGGAATATGAGCCGATCAGACGCTATGGGTCAGACTCATAGGGTCGGTTTGGGTCAAGGGGAGCGAGAAGGCCAGACGGCAGACCGACGCCGCTGGTCCGACGATACCATAACATCAAGTAAAGGACCTTGAAGATGGAAGAGGCCTGTATACAATACTGGGTGTCCAGTAAACAGTGGACATTCACAACATCATTCTGAACAACTTGCATTTGCCTTAGGTCGCTCAACATGCGGGCAACACCAACCCCAATGTACTATGTATTTCAGTATTTCGATATGGAAACATTGTAACTTATTTGTAACCGATACCTACCGCAGTGTGCACACTTGGTGTCAGTAAATATTCGGTTTAATTAACATACGGCGTTTCCCTGCATCCGATTTATTCATGTAGCTGCTACTCGCCACACTGATACTAATTTGATCAGATCATTTTTTTATGGATAACGACTTGTATGGAGGAGTTACAAAAAAAATGCTCTGATTAAATCGGTTTCATAGTGAGTTGATCAGAATGATAAGGCCTATCAATAGCTCTGGTGGGGTTATCCTTTGTTTACGGAACATCTTGTATACTGTACTCAGAAGTGGGTTGATGTGAGCTGCGGCTTACCTGACGCGTACGGCGCTGTTGTGCGGCGCGAATCGCACGCGCAGTGTGCGTCCGTTGCGATTCTGTCCGTCGAGCTCACTGCGAGCCTTCTCTGCGTTCACCCGGTAGTCCTGCGCATTGTACAAACAAGTTCAAACACTTGTCATCAAACTAACAACTATTTAACTCAAGTAACATACTGTTATGTAGGCCTAAACAGTTCACCAGGTACACGAAAATTACAGATAACCAATCCATCTCTCAGATCAAATTTAGTCAGTCTCAGCTTAACTTTAAGATTTTACTTACCATTTTAATAAATCCAAAGTTCTTCTCCTTGTTCAAGAACAGTTCAGCGGTCTCTCCGTACTGTCCGAACATGCTCAGGATTTGTTCCTCTGTGACGTCACTGCTCAGGTTGCCGATGTAGAGTCGGGCGCGGCCGTTGAACTTCGCTTCTGAGTTGTCTAGTGGAGGGAGGTCCAGTAGAGGCCCCGACAGGTCTTTGAGTTTGTGAGCCAGCATTTGTTCCTGTGGACAAGATAAGTGTCGAAAAAATGTAGCATATATTCGGGATTTCCATATGGGGTCATAGAAACTGTTGCGCCCAAGTTTGAGTTATTTTAAGTCCATTTTGCGTCTATCCCGTCGCCGCAGCGGTGGATTGGAGATATGCAAGGTGCCTCATGATGTTTTCCATCACTGTTGGTTAATCTGTATGAATTTAAAAATGTATCTTACCTCACGCTGTCCCGGCTCTCCCCGCTGGCCACCAAACCCACCGAAGGTCTTGTTGCCGGCGCCCTGGTTGCGCGGCCCGCCTTGGTTGCGCGGCCCCCCTTGGTTTGGACCACCAAACGATTTGTTCGCTTGGATGCCTTGGTTGGGACCGCCAAACGTCTTATTTCCCAGCCCGGGCTGGTTGGGACTTCCGAATGCCTTGTTTCCTTGGTTGCTTGGACCAACTTGGTTTTGGTTGGGGCCACCGAAAGGCTTGTTGTCTGCAGCACCCTGCTGGTTAGGACCTCCAAATGGCTTGTTCCCTTGGTTGTTCACACCAACTTGGTTTTGGTTGGGGCCTCCGAAGGACTTGTTGGCTGTTGCAGCACCCTGCTGGTTGGGAGCACTCCCTTGCTTGTTGCCTTGCCAGCCACCCACATTACCGTTGATGTTCTGAGAGATGATGGTGTGGGTAAATGTTTGTACAAGTAGAGGAAGTAAGTAAATTCTAAATATTTTGTTCATGTATGTGATTGATTAGGAGAGAAGCTTTATGACTTCTATAACTTAATAAGAAGAGTGCTAGACCATTCAAATATTTCTGGTTTTCATTCCACAGTTAACTAGACAATCCAAACTAAAGTATGTCCCTGAAAACTCAAAAGACTAACCTTTTGATTCTGGTTATCTCCTTGTGGTTTTGGTGCTGAATTCATCAAAGGTGGTATCTCCTTTGGCGCAGCAGCTTGCAGTTGTACCGGTTTCTGCTGCTGCGGAGACGGCTTAGGTGTTGCTGCTGGAGCTGGCTTCTGCTGTTGTTGCACTGCTGGCTTTTGCTGTTGCGGTGTTGCTGGCTTTGCTTGCTGCTGAGGTGCTGGCTTGGGAGTTGCTGCTTGTGCTGGCTGCGGCTTAGCCTGGGGTGTCGCTGGCTTAGGTGTTGATGTCGGAACCGGCTTAGGAGGCTGAGCTGCCGGCTGTTGTTGGGGTTTAGGAGTCTGGTTTTGTTGTTGTTGGTTTTGGTTTGGTTGTTGTGGCCTGTTCTGGTTCTGTTGTGGGTTGTTTTGTGGTTGGTACTGAAAGAGGCATTTAGTTTGCTATCAAATCATTGTAAGATTTTGAACTAACCTGCCTGATCTGTGCAATCAGTCTATCATAAATAATTTATCTTTGTTTGTTGTAAGAATATTATATTGTCACACAGCTGGTGGTTAGGTGAATAAGGGGTGATCACCACTGGACAGACAACGAGACCACACACCACGAGACAGAGACAGAAGACATGGAACAGAATGAGACAAAAAAGTTGCGAGCCCACCTGCATGGCATTAGGTGGCTACAGACAAGAATCTTGTCGGTGGGGAGGTTTCTGACAGATGATTTAAAAAACAAAGCTTTCAAATAGCTCCTTAACCTTTTGACCGCCCCAGTCGGTACTGGCGGACAACTGAAAGTCGTGCCACTGGCGTCACGTCACCACTGACACCATTTTTATATTAAAGGAGACCTTATCTCGTGTGGATTAGGTAGTAGCAAACATGTTTACCATGTGAGTAGCACATTTTGTATTTGATGTGGCGGTCAAAAGGTAAATACGTTATTTCATGTTTGTTTAGGTATCCTCTCTACTCTAACTATATTTTCCACATTCATCATGTGCAAAATAAGTAGGGCCCTAAATAACGCCATCTGTTGATTTTAAAAAGGCCGAAAGTATCCCATAATGTGGTAGATGCTTTCCGTGTGTGATTCTTTTCATCTGTTCTGTCTACAAATCTTTTGAAAAAACCTGCTCAGAAAGTATCAAAGCAGCTCGATAAATTGTGTCATAATAAATCATCCTCCTATAAAATGCCTAAAATCTTTAGATAGAGATGTGTGGGCTTTTATCGGTGAGGCCTTTGCTCAGCAGTGGGACACCGCGTGACGTGTAGGCTAACTAAAACAAAAACGGATGGAGTATGCCTAACTAACGTAACCATTTTTTTTTCTTCGGAGCGGCACGCATGCAGCCGATATTGAAAAAAAAAAACAGGCTTGCTTGTCTCTGGCACGTTACTCATTTGCGCGCTGTAGTGGGTCCGTCATGGTGACCGCACATTTATCGATTCGGCGCAGACGATGCCCGCAAACCTTCGGCATTCTGCTTTCTGTGGAGTGCGACAGAGCAACGCGCGAGTTGCGTGCAAGAGCAGCGAAGAAGATTCCTTCGGCGTGGTCGATCCCTTCGGTGCGCGCCAATGCCGTCAGGTGTGCGTTCATCACCATGAAATGTTGGGCCATGCCACATGCAAATGTGTCTGTTCTAGAGTTGTAAATTAACCGTTAAACCCAAAAGTGCACGGATAAATGCTCGCTACTGTGCCTATTGTGCACTTAAATCGAATGCAGTAGCGTCGGCTTGTAATACATAATGTATTACATGCCACTACTGCAGATATAAAATTACGTGACATCACTTTCAAAATCAATGGCGCATGTAACAAAAGGTGTTTTGTATATTATTTAGAACACACACATAAGTGTTTTTTTTATAAGTTTATAGATATTGACATTTAATTAGCTGAGCATATTTTAGGGAATGATAGTACCCATCATAAGGAACAACTTTCCCCAAGAAACATGGTCCCAAACGGAAAAATAATTCGGGTCTCCCATAATAACTTTTCTTCTCCCATAATAAGTTTTCTCCAAAGCAAATAAAAGAGATTTAGCTCTAACATTTCCATTTAAAATATTTTATAGTTGTCCATAAATAAATATATTTTCATACATTTTATGGGCACAGATTATTTCCAAACCGCCGAAGATTCAAACCCTTTCTGATTATTTAAATCAATATTTTTTGATTACCCAAGTAACTACCATAGAGAAATCTTTCAACATTCCATGAGTAACTAATAATGCAAATATAAATTAAACTCAAGTAGTTACAACAAAAGATGTATTTAACCCAAACCCCTGACGAAAACACGTTTACCTGCACATATGCGGTTAAATGTGCATTTTCTCTAGTCTTGTCATGTCCTCTGCCTTTCTGTCCAGTGGGTATCATCGCCCCTATTGATAATTATTTTATCAACACTGACAATAATTCCTAAGGGCGCATAATGCCGTATTTTGCAGTCAGCCTCCAAACTAAATCGGCGCCGCCGACATTTCAAATATGGCATTTTGCGCCCTTGGGTCAGTGTCGATTTGAGAGCAATCGATATGGTATCGCTATTCGTTTTCCAGAATAGTGTCCCTGGTAGGTCAAACAAGGATTATAAGTGTATGGTTATGGACTGCACAATACAAATAGTCAGTTGTGAAAGACTGCCCCAGAATGCTGAACAGTATTCTAATAGTTATTCAGTTTTACATTCTGCTATAAATACCACGACATCTCCAAGTAACGCCGTCAAGATGGCGGCCATTGAATATTTGAGTCGAACTCTTCAGATTCCAAGAGAACTCGGAAGTCATGACCTTACACACAATTAATTTGGTCTCGTGGCAGTAATCAATAACTCAAATAAAAAATAAATGTCATAAAGAGAAATGTACAGTTATTTACTGACCCCATTATTAGGCCGTTGACCCTGGTTCTGGTTGGGGAATCGATTGTTCTGGTTTCCTCTGAAGTTGCCACCGCCTCCTCGGTTTCCACGTCGACCACCCTGCCTCTGGGGCTGGGGCGGACCACCGAACCCACGACCGAAGTTATTCATGGCATGCATTTGCATAACTGGAAGGAAAATATCCCGTCAGCAAATGAGACTCGGGACAAAGCACATTACTTACAAAAAACATGATAGTTATAACTACTCACTATATTATCGAACTTTTAGTCACTGGAAACGGCTCGTCGTTCCACTAATACTTAGAAAATGACAAATTAAAGCTAGCTAAACTTGCGATTGCGGCGCAATTTCACTTCACTTTCGATCAATTTGTTGGAAATGGAAGTAAAATGGCGGCCGGAAACAAGAATAGTCAGAATTGATCTGAGCAGGAATACCAATACAAAAATATGAAAAAATGCTAGAAAATGCTGCCAGCAATAAAAATAAGCTGAAGGTTCCACACACGATCCAACATTCCAGCAGTCACCCGAACGTCACCCGAATGAAACGATGGAGACTCTTAAAATACATGAACTCAACCTTCAGAAAATCATAAACCAATCAAACAAATTTGTTCTGTTAATCAAACTGTCACTGTCCTTTGACATTGAAATGATTTAAAATGTTTTGTTTTGTTGTTTGTTTTGATTTTCTTAGCCCAAGAAAGTAATCTTGCTTAATTTTTTGAGGCCTACCTTTCTTTTCTACTAATCTTTTTCAGCAGTTTATATATCCGTCTGCTGAAGAAATGGATCTAACTAACGAGGAGAGTGATGGAAGAGAGCGAAATCTTGATGATGTAAAGTTTCCAATGCTTGAATTTGAAAAGCAGATCTTCATAGATGTTTTTGAAAAAGATTCCCTGCTTATTATGGCGAAGTATGTGTTATCGGAGGTTTCGTGTTCTCTTTTCTACATACTCCTGATATAAGGATCGTTGAGCCCTTGATTCCCTTGTTAAATTTTTATAGAAGCACTGGAGATGTTGGAGCTGGTATGTTTACTTTTAGTCCGTGTTACCATAGGTATGTATTACCATAGACACGAGGGGGTAGCCAGAGCTGCAATTGAATCCCGCTGATACTTAGTCATGGATGACAAACCCACTTGCCCAAGATCTGCCGAACACAGAGGGCCAGGTTGTATGGTTGAGGAGAGAGGTTGGGTTTTTATACTTTATATACTTTATTGCACAAAACAGTGAACACAAAACAAATATAATGGAAATATTCCGCCCCCTTATCGACACTCTGACCCAATTCTTAAATATTATCTAAAACAGGTTGGTGTTTATTTTCAACTAAAGAGATCGGTAGGTAGCCAAAGAAATTAATTAATTGATTAATTAAATTTAACATTATAGATTAATATTATTAACATGAGAGTCAAAAATTCTTTAACTTTAACTATATATAGCATTTAGTTATCAACCAATTACGTAATTTATACTTAAATACATTAAAAGGCGTGTCATGTAGTTCTGTTGGTATGGCATTAAATATTTGTATCGACATACAGTAACAATTCTGTTTAAGTAGAGCTGTATGTGCTTAGTTGTGAGTAGTTATGTGTATAGTTGACTAAATTCTTGAAAATTTTATCCTAGTCTTAATTGTTGGAAACTTGTTTTGGATTTATAATTCCTAAACAAAATATTATTTTGTTTGCCTGAAATGGAACACAACTTTTGCTCTTTCAATCCATATTTCATGATAGATGTCAAAAACATATTGTAAAGTTGGGTGAAATGGAATGTGGAATAAAGTAGTGTCCCTAGTATAGCAAACTTGGCTGTTTTATTTGACTGATTTTGAAATCTGAGTCAGGGCACTCCACTTACTATAATATTATAGGTAGTTGTGGTATTAGGTTAGTATTGGTACCAAACCGACATCTGGGCAGTCCTTCCTGGGCAGTCTTGTGGCTACTCCCTAGAGTGTTTTTATGAGCCGGAGGCAGGGAGGGGCGAAGGTAACCGCGCACCGTGCGAGACGGAGCGGCCGAGGCTGACCGAAGAGATTAATCCAACTGCTATTTGCATAAAACAATGTTGAACTCCAGTACATGCCATATAAGATAGATCATCTGATAAAACCCAAATGAGCTGCTTGCAGATAGCTATTAAAAAGAAAAAAAAAACAACTAGTTGGAGAGCTACTGTACTTTTACAGTGGTCCAACATTCTGAACAGAAACAGGTTTTTTTGAATAATTGACTTAATCTTCATCATTAACTTCCTTACTTTCCAGGGGTCTAAACTACAACAACATCATATCAAACCTCCTCTGGGTCTACAAGGATCCTGGAAATTTGGTGCTGGTCATCAACAGTGCGGATCACGAGGAGAAACACTTCATGGAGCAGTTCAATCTGTTGCCAACACCTACTTTGGGGACAGAGAGGTAACTTAGCACCATATTGTATGAATTGGCATATTAACTACTCAAAAACCGAGGGCAGTCGGGACGCGATCTTGAACCCTATGCCATGGTAATCAAATTTAAAACCTATAACGGAAAAGTGGCGTTAGCTAACACCGGTGGTAACTGAAGGGTTAAGCCCTTTTCCCAGTAGTTGCATATTTTACCAAAAAATAAATAAATAATGAATATTTGAACTCAATTTTGATCTTGTTCATCATTCTTAACATCAAGATAAAAATGATGAACATGTAAGACATCTTAATGATCAGAGATGTCTGATGGAATCTATTCAGCATATGAAGAATTATAGCAAATTTTCAAAACATAGGTACTGTAAATAACACAGGGTTTGAACGCTTTTGTCAAATCGATAGCTTTATCAATGGAGCGGGTGAAATTTTGCCCAGCCCAATACAAGTCTAAACCCAAACATGGTACCTAAATTTTTATTCTGCCCAGTGACCTCTGTGGACGAATAACGGTTCGCTTCGCTCACAAAAATGTACTGAGCGATTGTAGACACATTTTGTCTACAGAATCTTTGTACATTACTTTAGTCATATACATTTTTAAAGGCAAATTGTAAATAAACATAAACATTTACATACAGGTACATACATTGCTTCTGGCCTCACACTAGGTTAATCTGTGTCGTGGGAACCAGAAACAGCGACGTCACACACATACAACGTGTCATTGAATATACGCATAACCTTATACACCCTAACTTATTTTTTAATAATAAAAAATATGGAGAAAGAAAAAACAAATATTTGCCTAATATTGTAGAAAATATTTGAGGCTTAAGTTTCAGTGTCATTTCTGAAAAATTCACAACTCTGTTGTGCGCGCTTATAACTAGGGGGTCTCAATTAACAGTTTAGGTACGTTGGACCGGCCAACCCGTTGTGTTGTTTGTTCGGGATTTCAGTTAGAGGTCGCCGCTCGCTTGGCTCGCAGTCGCATCGCGCGTTAGCCGCTCCTCTTAAGCAACTTTTCTGTTTTGCAGCAACAATGACTTAAGTACCTAGTAATTTTAGGGTGTCTAAAGGAATTGTTCACAAATAAAATTCGATTCCTTTTCGATTGAATACTTTTATAAAAAAAATACAATTACATAGGTAAGAAGGTAGGTACTTACTCTACTTAGAATTTGCCAATAGCCTGAGTAAGAACTAATATCACCTCTCTTACACAGAGTGGACTAAAATTCACAAACACAAATCGCACGTGTAGAGTAACCCTACCGTGATCAAGCCCTTGTGATGTCAGAGTAAAAGAAGCTCTCAGGCGTAGTGATGCGACGCAATCTAGCCTGCACGGGCGGGGCAACTGATTCTGTAGGTGTTTAGCGATTATTGTACGTAGCGCAGGTGCGAGCTAGATTGCGCTTTATTGCCGCGCAGCGAGAGTAGCTGTTTATTTAAGTGTATTTGAGGAGTTACCTTTTTGTACGTAGTACTATTAAGTATTCTGTGGTATAACGCTCCTCTGCCCGCGAGTTCAATCAAATTATCCATCTCACTTTCCAGGCTTTGAATTGGCAGCAAGTACCTATTTACCTAAAGGTATGTTAGTTTTTTAGGTTGGTTAGATTAACATAAAAACATCATAGTATACTTACTATTTAGAAATAAATCAACAATGGAACGATAAAGTAAAACTAGTAAAAGGAAAGCTTTGGGTCAGGTACCTACTAACTACAAAACAGTGCAAAAATCTAGGCACTTCTAACCTTACAGTTCGCACCATGTTTCATTCAAGAGTGTCACCGCTCGCTCAGGACCACAGAGACTTGGAAGGGCTTGCCTGTATGAAACGGGGCGAGAGCGCGGGGCGATTGCGCCGTTTCAAATGCCTAAATAATTTCCGACTTATTGTAGGTACCTACTTCCGAGCGCGAGTGGCACTACAAATGTAGGCACTGTACCTACGGGCTGCGTTTGTGTGAAATGTAGTACTATCCAATCCAGTTGCTATTAGGATATGACCTTTTAGAGTTGCGGTACGCGACGGTGACGATTTGTAGGGTCAGAAAAACAGTCAGATTAATAATATTAATCAGTTAATTTACTTCTTACTAGGTAATAATACTACTAAAGATAATTTTCTAATCCTTCAACTCCACTCATAGCATCTCCTTCACTCTCTGAGCTTTATTCGTATGAAATATCAGAATCAGTATCATCACCTATAACAATAAAAAACTGTTAATCGATACATATAACATTAAATGGGGTGTTGATTTGATTATAATAATGACTTAGCCTTACCAGTGTTAATAATGAAAAGGTCATCTACTAAACGATCTCTTTTCCAGTATTCTTCTTCCAATCTTTTAATATGGTTTATTTCTTTCCACACAGCGTTGCTAATGGTACTGAAAGGCGGCGCGTCAATTGATGTCATACGCCGCTCCATTTCAAAAGGTCCTACCTATCCTAATAGCAACTGGATTTGATAGTAGTCGCTGTGTAGCTTGTTCTGTGAGACACTCGTACGTACCCCGACCAGTGTTACCAGATGAAAACTATAAACTACCGTGTTTATCTGTTAAAATTACGGTGTTTAAGACTTAAATTACCGTAAAATCATTTGGAAAATACTGTGTAAATTACCGTATAAAATGCAACCGAAACAACCTTGAATTAATTTTTATAGCCATAATTACAACAACAATGCATTTATTGTCTCAGAAGCTTGATTTTACTCATCTCCAAGGAACTTTATTTAGGTCTTCATATATAGAATAATAATATATTTATTTGCTTAAAAAACAGTAAAAAAGGTGTTTCTACTTGATACATGTGTGTTTCTAGGACTTCTACTAGAAATCTTGACAGAATTGATATGTTTGAAAGTAACATTGGGAGATTAGGGGAGAATCAGAGTGAGCCAGCTCTCCAAAAAAAAAGCTATTATTACCCAAGGATATCTATCTAACAAGCATATTTGCAAAAATATCAATTACAAAATTTATTAGCCAATTTAATTTGACGACAACCTCTGTGGCGCAGCGGTTGTGGCTCTGCCTACCATGCGAGAGGTCCCGGGTTCGATCCCCGGCGTAAAGAAAAAACCCTAGGTCTTGGACAACTACAACGTGTATAAACGCATAATGAAAAACTAGTTTGTTCAAGATCATGAGCAGAGTCGATTTCACTGAATTTAAATATAGGTCATATTTTTGAAGAAAAAAAGTTATTTTTGTTTCTCTATCTCTTTATAACTAAGCTAACTTAGGCGCCACCGCCCCGTCCCGTTTAACTGACTCCTGCCTAGACACTACTCACACTGACACGAAGCTCACATAGGTGGCCACCCACCAAAATGAAACCTGATTTCGTTTTCTTTACTAAGCAAAACGAAAGGATAATTTCGTAGGTTCCCTTACTTTCTTCATCCGTATGGAAAAAAGGTCAGTACCTACGTCCCTAGTACCTAGTCAGGTACCTACTAACTACAAAACAGTGCAAAAATCTAGGCACTTCTAACCTTACAGTTCGCGCCATGTTTCATTCAAGAGTGTCACCGCTCGCTCAGGACCACAGAGACTTGGAAGGGCTTGCCTGTATGAAACGGGGCGAGAGCGCGGGGCGATTGCGCCGTTTCAAATGCCTAAATAATTTCCGACTTATTGTAGGTACCTACTTCCGAGCGCGAGTGGCACTACAAATGTAGGCACTGTACCTACGGGCTGCGTTTGTGTGAAATGTAGTACTATCCAATCCGTTAAAATTACGGTGTTTAAGACTTAAATTACCGTAGAATCATTTGGAAAATACTGTGTAAATTACCGTATAAAATGCAACCGAAACAACCTTGAATTTAGATGTTTTTATTTAAAATTAATCTTCTAAAATAAGAACTTCTTTATCATATATGGCTTGCCGTCATTTTTGATAACATGTTCTTAGTAGGTGTAAAATCAACACAGTTATGACCATTCCGGTGAATAGCTTGTTGAGCAAGTATGGTTTTCGGTATCAGCTTGTTCCTTTTCTTCGTTTTTATGTCATCGATTTGACTGAATATTATTTCACACAAAAGTAAAAAAATACCATCGGATCTCTGCGACCCGATGTCGGCCTATTGGCCTATCTTCGATTTCAAACTTTTAGTGTGTGTGCTACTTCCCTACACGGTAGTTAATATCTAAGAATACCGTAGAAAAAGACACGGTAGTGGATCGCTACCGTAGACTGTGTATTAGCTAAAAATACCGTGGTTCTACGGTAATTACCGTGTACCTAGTAACACTGACCCCGACACAGCTCGATTGACATTGTCATAACATTGTACAAGTACTTTCACCATTTTACAATATTCCACATTTGTGTATCGAAATTCCATTGTGTGGCACGCGCCGTACCTAGTCGCATTTGCACCTGAACGCAAGTAGATAAGCACTGTCGCTGACGGACTAAACAAACAAAACAAACAAACAAACATAGAGATCCCCGCCCCCCTTACATCAACCCCCTTCCCCTTCCGTGATTGTACTCCCTCCCTCGGTCGATGTTTCCGACCCCTACGCGCTCACTTTTTTCCATACGGATGAAGAAAGTAAGGGAACCTACGAAATTATCCTTTCGTTTTGCTTAGTAAAGAAAACGAAATCAGGTTCATTTTGGTGGGTGGCCACCTATGTGAGCTTCGTGTCAGTGTGAGTAGTGTCTAGGCAGGAGTCAGTTAAACGGGACGGGGCGGTGGCGCCTAAGTTAGCTTAGTTATAAAGAGATAGAGAAACAAAAATAACTTTTTTTCTTCAAAAATATGACCTATATTTAAATTCAGTGAAATCGACTCTGCTATGATCTTGAACAAACTAGTTTTTCATTATGCGTTTATTCACGTTGTAGTTGTCCAAGACCTGGGGTTTTTTTCTTTACGCCGGGGATCGAACCCGGGATCTCTCGCATGATAGGCAGAGCCACAACCGCTGCGCCACAGAGGTTGTCGCCAAATTAAATTGGCTAATAAATTTTGTAATTGATATTTTTGCAAATATGCTTGTTAGATAGATATCCTTGGGTAATAATAGCTTTTGCTTTTTTTTTTGGAGAGCTGGCTCACTGATTCTCCCCTAATCTCCCAATGTTACTTTCAAACATATCAATTCTGTCAAGATTTCTAGTAGAAGTCCTAGAAACACACATGTATCAAGTAGAAACACCTTTTTTACTGTGTTTTAAGCAAATAAATATATTATTATTCTATATATGAAGACCTAAATAAAGTTCCTTGGAGATGAGTAAAATCAAGCTTCTGAGACAATAACTGCATTGTTGTTGTAATTATGGCTATAAAAATTAAAACAATGTACTGATCCATTATGATTGTGATAATGTATCTATCTAATTCAATCTGTTTCAGAGAAAAGACATATTTGGAGGGAGGAATCCATTTCGTCAGCACTCGTATATTAGTTGTTGACCTGCTTAAGGAAAGAGTTCCTATATCGCATGTTACTGGAATCATAGTGTTGAGGGCTCACACTATACTGGAATCATGCCAAGAGGCATTTGCTCTGAGGCTGTATAGGCAGAAGAACAAGGTTTGTCTGGTAGCTCTTTAACAGCCAGTAAGAATTACATATCTTTGTAATCATCCCACCCACTGCTTTGTTTGTATATTAGTTTTGTTCTTACCTGAACTATCCGATGTAAATTCACAGGCATCTTCTGGCTCTGCAAAGCCTTGGCCATCTGGCTTTGTCATAATGTTATTGATCTAAGATATGTTACTCTGCTCTACTTTCAGACAGGATTTATCAAAGCATTCTCCCATTCACCAATATCATTCACATTTGGCTACCATCAAGTAGAGAAGGTGATGAGAGCTCTTTTTGTGACGGAACTGTTTCTATGGCCAAGGTAAGTTTTTGCAATTATCTATCAAACTTCAAACATATTTTTTTATTCAAAATAGATTCTTACGAACACTTTTTGAACGTCATTTGAATCTATATAATGCAAGGAAAACTTCAACCGCTTCGGAAAGTGTTATGGTAGCGGAGAAGAAGCGGTGCAAGAAACTCGTACACTGCAACACGGCCTACTTTTCTTTTCGGTTTTTTTTTTTTTAAAGATCTTGTGTTGCAATCATGTGCGTGTTCTTGTGCTGCGCTGGAAAATCAGAGCTCCATACCTCTTTGTCGTTAATGTACGCATCTAATCTATAATATGCTTTATAACATAATCTATTTTAACAATGCCTTTAAATTTCTTCTTTGACATATTTAATATCTTTTCCGGTACCTATTTTATAAAAGTATTGTAAGTATACTTAGACCCACAAATGAAGTTCTAACTTTAGCTAGTCTATAGTAAGGTTGCTCAATTTTATTTCCGCTTCTTATATTATTTCGCTTCCATTTAGTTATTATAAAAGCTCCCCTACACCCATGATGGGCGATTAAAAAAGTGTGATCATGGGTTGCTCACTACTCAATCGTGACTGTTCATTTACTCAGTGTCGTCTGTTGAAGATGGATGTCGAATTGATAGCAGCTGCTGCAATCTATTTGCTCAGTACATACAGTGGATTATTATAGGAATGTGCATCAGAAAAAGTCATCTACGAAATATTTTCATTATATTTAGGTATAATAAATCAATCCTTAAAATCCTCTAAAACCTTAACTATAATATCATCAGGGCACTCCGTCTATGACTGATGATCCTGGCTGCTGCTGCTGACTGGTATACATTTAGTCATTTGGTCATATTAGCAGGTGAAGGTTGATTGTTAGTAAAAACTTGGGACTTGATTGATGGGCGATTGTGTGGACAGGACACGCGCACGATCATCGGCACGCAATCCTAGTTCCTCTAAACAACGGTCCATGATGGGCGATTAAAAAAATTGCCCTCATCGCCGCGATCATGGGTTGCTCTCTTCACAATCGTGACTGTTCATTTACGCACTCGTCTGTCGAAGATGCTTGCTTGCTTGATTGCTCAGTAATATGATTATTATCGGAATGTGCTTCAAAAAAAGTCATCAGTAAAATATTTTAACTATAAATAATCAATCCTTAAAATCCTCTAAAGTCTTACCCAAAAAAACCTTCAAAACTTGGGACTTGGGACTTGCGACTGATTGATGGGCGATAATGTGGACACGCGCATGATCATCGGCACGCATTCCTTTGATGTACCGACAATTCACCGATTACTCACGACACGACACGATTACAGGCGATGATGGCTACTATTGGCTACTCACAGACGAT
The DNA here is from genome assembly GCA_949825045.1 of Argyresthia goedartella. Lineage (NCBI taxonomy): Eukaryota > Metazoa > Arthropoda > Insecta > Lepidoptera > Argyresthiidae > Argyresthia > Argyresthia goedartella. The sequence continues at coordinate 2,506,433 of OX463819.1, forward strand.
TATACTGTACTCGCCCATCATGGGCTAATGTGTAGAGGATCCTTACGATATTGGAAGGTCAGTCGTCTCACTTCCAGTTCACTTAATTACTTCCACATAAGAAAAAAAAGAGAGCGCAATCAATGCGCTCGACCCAATCTAAAATAAGGTAGCGCAAAACTACATAAAAATTGTTTGAAAATAAACTACGCTATTTTGTCACAAATATTTTTCTAGGAGAGTTTACGAATACATATATCCACATTTTGAATGTAATTCCGCAATGAAATTAGTCAGGATTTCCAAATTACTTGAACAATTTAAACAATTTAGAGGTGTTTTCGTAATTAAATTCTATCGAGAAGATTTCATCCAATCGTGTTTTCCTTCAGTGAGAATCTTAATCAATAACTCAATAAACGTTTACCCAAAAACCAAATCTTTACATGAATTCATAGTGGAGAAAATGGTTCGAAAAAAAAACCCTTTTTTAAATACGAGGTTATAGTAAAGTAACATTACCAACACTTGACTTGGTCAGCTATTTTGATGTCACCTTAATAATATTCACTACGCAGCTTGTGCATTGCATACACATGTCTTTATTGATACTTATAGATATATCGAATTCTGCCAGAAGAACCATAGTAAAGAAACAAGCTCTTCTAATTTACCTCCAATTATAAAGTCGTCTAATCAAACAAATGCCGAAACAAAGTCGCCATTCATAAAAAACCGGCCAAGTGCGTGTCGGACTTCGCATATTCGCCAAAAATAATAAATTAGGAAGGTACTCACTTCACTTACACCTGATACACCTATCCAAAATATCACTAAAATTCTTCACCAGCAAATAATTACTTTATTTTTCATAATGTTTGTATGAATGACAAAGTTATAATTGCGGTTTTCAATAAATGTTTTATATCTTAAAAACTGGTTATGTTATTTTCTTCAAACCAATTTTCGATTAAAGAGTTTATAGAGATACACAACATATATATTTTTTGAAAATTTTTTACTCTCTTACTTTATAGAAAGTAGGGTGGGTAACAATTTTTTCCACTTTGGAAGGGCCTTTCCATTTAACGATTTACTTTGAGGAAAAATGGTTTCAGAAACCTGGACGTCATTTTTAAAGACCTTTCTATAGATACCTAATTTCAATTTTTATATAGAAATCGTAAAGCGGTTTACAGAATACATCTACGTACCAAGTTTCTATTGTGTGGTCCTAATAGTTTCGGAATAAAGTTGCTGTGACGTACAGACAGACTTGACGGAACTATAAGAGTTGCTTGTTTCTTTACGGAACCCTTAAAAAAGCAGTTAATAACTCGTTTGATATTATTATGAAACTCGCCTACGGCTCGTTTCATAAACCCACTCTCGAGTATTAATGCCCTCCATTATGTAGCAGTCACATAATAGTAGTTTATGTGACTTCTACATAATGGAGGGCATTAATACTCGAGAGTCGGTTTATGAAACGAGCCGAAGGCGAGTTTCATAATAATATCACTCGAGAGTTTCAATGCCTAATTATGTTCAGTTACATACACTAGTTTATCTACACACATATCATAAGCTCTCTTTGATGTGTTCAGGAACCGCATGTTTGACCGCCATTGTGGCAGCAGAGTGGCTCTGCAGTTGTTTAGCTTGTTCTGTAGTTACAACTTCACATGCAAACTAGGGGCGGCACGCGGGCGGGCGTCGGCGTTCGAAATTTGAATGTCAGTACCAACTTCACAGACAAACTAGGGGCGGCACGCAGGCGGGCGTCGGCGTTCGAAATTTTAATGTCATAATATGTAGAAAAATTACACATTATGGTCATAATATGTAATTTTTCAGATAAGAAATGACTTTTTACCTAGTAGTTTAACATTATGCTGATTGTAACGTGCGGTTTTTGTACGCAGTAAAGAGGGTTTAAGATACGTGTGTAGAGTAACTACTATTATATGACTGATATGCCATAACACTATGAAAGTAACTAAAATAGACTAGCCTAGCTTAGCCACATCCGTGTTTTGACTGAAACACCTCTTCAAGAACAATGGGAATTCGATAAAATACTTTCGAACCATCGATGTTGGTCCTTTATATGGATCCGATGCCCAAATTCCATATTAAATTTTAAGCTTTCCACTTCACAATCTTTTGACTATCCTAACATTCCTAACGTAGTAGTACCACTAATTAGTAAGAGACCCATTTGAAAAAAAGTCTTCAAATAACGATTTCCGTGGGACTCACCTCCGCCATACGGACAACTGGTATGTACTTATTCGGCATGTTTTCCTGAAAACAAAAAGTGCGGTAGTCACTTCCTGGGGGTTTGGGGGGGGGGGGGGTAGCTATGACGTAGCAAAGATGGCGGCCGGGCCTATCTATTATGCGGTATATCTAGAAAACTAGATGGCGGCCGGGCCTATCTATTATGCGGTATATCTAGAAAACTAGATGGCGGCCGGGCCTATCTATTATGCGGTATATCTAGAAAACTAGATGGCGGCCGGGCCTATCTATTATGCGGTATATCTAGAAAACTAGATGGCGGCCGGGCCTATCTATTATGCGGTATATCTAGAAAACTAGATGGCGGCCGGGCCTATCTATTATGCGGTATATCTAGAAAACTAGATGGCGGCCGGGCCTATCTATTATGCGGTATATCTAGAAAACTACTGGACCGATTTGCTTATTGAGGGTGTCAAATGGATTGGATGGCCGTTTGGATTATGGAAATTTTGCTTATTATAAAACTTATAGTTACTTTTATCAGTTTTCTAATGAACCTTAAATCATCACAATCGAGCTATAAAAAACAGAACTGCAGTCGTTTTAAGTGAGCGTCGGTAGCGGCGAACTGACTACGATCAAGCGATCTATATGATACGAATAATCATGAAATGATGTAATTGGACGGATTCTCTAGGTAATGTTTAAAGTTTTTTTTAATGTGATCAGCATAATAGGCCAGCGAACTTTAATATTGATCATTTTAATATATATCACATAATATTGTCTCTACTTTTAATGCAAAAAATGTATGGAAAAAATATTTTTATCTAATTATTGTCTTCGATCTGATCAATATCTTGTACATAATTAAACTGGTTAAAACATTTGTAACGTACATGGCATAGCACCTTCCAAGAACTTTTGTTTTTTGTCACTACATCCACGACGGGATGAACGACAACCAGCTTTACATTGAAAATCGACCACCTTGATTTTTTTGTATGACCTGACATTCCGCTCGTGGCATCACATTCAGTTATCATGCCAGCAATGATTTCCGCTTATCATTTGTCATGTTTTCTTGTATATTTTTTAAGTCAATCCATTTTGGTTTTTTGTTAGTGCCTGATTTAATCCATACAACACTTGGTAGTTGTTCATAGAAGTGAAGAATGAGGAGTAGCACATCAGTGTCGCGACAGTTAACTATTAACCGCTCAAAGCTCGACTGTTTGCAGTCAATTCCGTGTAGAATGAAACGGGTATCAGCTTCTTCCTGAGTACTTCTCAAATGATCCACATTTCTTTGTGTATTAGTACTGACTTGTTCTGCGTCCGAATATCCACCTGAAGGTAGAAGTTCCTGTGTTGTTTGAAGTTTTGATGCTTGAATGGCAATTTTTTTTGATAGAAAATCAGATAAACGGGCTTTGTTTTCAGTCGAGTGTATGAATCTATTCCATTTAGCAGGCAGAAGTGTTTCGCGTCCTTCTATATTCTATATATTTGGTGCTCAATCGGAATGACAGATTGTCGTCGCTTTTCACGAATGCCAGATTTGATAGTCATTATATCGGTCGAAAAGAAAGTGCGAACTCTGGGAATCATTGGATTTAAAGTTTGAAACTACATACCTTAAGACAATGTCACTTAAGTCTCCAAATGTTTTGGCACCTTTTGGTTTTCCAATACTTTGCACCAGTGCTTGGCCATCAATCAGGGTAGCAGTTTTCATATTTGCTTCATTAGTTATAGTCTCAAATGTGGATTGGTCTGCTATAAGATTACTAAGAACTGCCTTTGGTGTTTATATGATGAGTCCATTGGTATCAAAAAGAGATGGTGGCGGATCTCGCAATTCGTTTTTCATTATATTCTTCAAATCAATTTGTCGCCCGCTCTTTATTGCAGAAAACATGTGACGGACACGGATATTTATGTCCACAGTGTTAACTTTTTGTCCAGATTTTCCAGCTACGTTTGCAACATGTAAGTGCTTGAATGTTTTTGACTTCACTTTCTTAAGTGCACTGTAAAAGTCTGTTTGTTTTTCGATTACACGGTCCTTTAAAAATCTTCGCATAGTTTAAGCCCACAGGATTGGGCTGAAAGTAGATAATCTTACAATCTCATTAGAAGCTATCTCACCGGTAAGTATGTTACATAATGTTGTGTTGGTTTGGTCGAAAAGTTTTATTTTTTCAAAGGATTTCACAATTTTTTGCACGTCAGCCTCATCTCTTTGAAGTTAGTAGCAAAGGTTTTTTCAGAAGCTTCATCGTGATGAACTGCAAAAAGTTCTCTTCCCTTTTCTGACAAATGGGATCGATAAGTAAAAGTTAGGCACCATCGATCACGTGCTGTGTCGTTTCTTGTTATTCCTTCAAGACTACCAGCAATTTTATAGATCTGGTTAATGTGTTCGAGTGCTTGATTCGGCGACTTTTCATTAAATGTATTTCCAGTACCTTTCACTACAAAATTTCCATTCATGAATTGAATATAAACCTCGTTTACGGTTTCTGACAAAGCTTGCATATCGACAAGATAGATTGTACCCCAGCGTGCATAATTGTCGTGATCGTAAAAGAAAAACCAAGGCAACATCTGTGCAACAGTTTCAAGGTGCATTGGCCAGTTACCTTCTCGTTCTGCACATATAAAATTTAAAACGAGGCCAGCCAAGTTCAGGTATGATCTCCAAATCATATACATTTGGTTTGCCTCATTTTCTTTATCGAATTCTTTGACAATGTTGTAAATAACATCAGCTTTATCCTTTTCTAGGTTAGCCCAGTTGATAATTAGTTCCAAACTGGGCTCATTACAATTGCCTGGGGTTTCTATTTGCTTGATAATTTCTGTTGGAAATGCACCCGTACCCTTTTCGCAGGCCCACTCTTTAATATTGCGAAACAAAACTCTCTCCAAGGCATCTGTTGTCAATTTCAAGGCTCGTACAGCGCGATTATAGTGCCTGCCATCCATAATACTTAGGGCGGTAGATTCTCAATAAATACCAGCCTCAATCCAATCGTCTGAAAGGCCAGTTACACGCAGAAAGTTTAGAAACCCAATTGAAAAAAGCACGTGTCGCAGCGCCGGAGAACACTTGCTGAGTTGTCGCTCCGTCTCCGCCGAGTATATGCTCAGGTTGTGAGACACTATAGGTACAATACTATGCTAGGTACCCGCAAGAGATCGCCCACGCACTGCAGCGCCCAGTAGGCCGTGTACAAGTCTACCAGCTGCAGCAGTACGTGTCGCAGCGCTGGAGAACACTTGCTGAGTTGTCGCTTCGTCTCCGCCGAGTATATGCTCAAGTTGTGAGACACTATAGATGATGACACGCAGGATGATTAAGAATGGGAGTGTATCCAACAGTCGTAATTTGGTGAGATTTTTGAGTTAATATTTTATTCATGTCTATCCATGATGGTATCACCTGATCTTTATTGGCAGATGAACGACATGTAAGCCATATAATATCACGGTTATTTGTTGGATTATTACGTTGACACTCTGCGAAAACATCTTCTTTTACCTCAGCTGGAACCTTCATCACAGGTTTTCCGATATCAGGTACAGGGTCTACTTTAAAAAGTTCGTGAGGTATATCATGAAGAGCACTTGATTTCCCTAATGCCACTTCAGAGCCTATTTTTTTTGAAGGGCCTCGTTGAAAAGCTACTAACTGTGTGCCATGAAAGGTACCTCGTCCGTCAATACTCTCTTCCAGGATAGCAATGTTATCTGTAGCGAAATGGACAAAGTGTTGTCCATTTTGGTTTTGACATAATTTTTCTGGAATTAAGGTTCCATTATCTTCATACTTTTTTAAAAGATGATTAAATAAGGCAGTGTCAACGCGCATTAAAATCTGTTAGATGATACAATTTCCAGCAGCAAGTATCATGTCTACCAGAGACCGAGATCTAGTAGCCTGATGAATGGCTAATCCAATACTAATGTGCTTGGGTGTGAGATTTCGATTGTTAAAGGCGGATTCTATATCTTGACCTATTGACATAACTTTATTTTCAATATCGTCTGGGTTTTTATTATTGTCACCTAAAATTAAACTGCCTAGAAACCAGTTATAATTTTTAAGATATTAAACTTGCACATGGCTGTTTATAACACTTTTTACTCTTTTTGTTGTCAGAAAATCCGTCCAATTACATCATTTCATGATTATTCGTACCAAAGGTCGTAGTCAGTGCGCCGCTACCAATGCTCACTTAAACGACTGCAGTTCTGTTGTTTATAGCTCTATTGTAATGATTTAAGGTTCATTAGAAAGCTGATAAAGTAATATAACTTTTATAATAAGCAAAATTTCTATAATTCTAACGGTTACCGAACAATTTACATAGTAAAAAAAGTTTTATTTTACAAAATGTTGTTTTTTGAAAATATTTCATTTCGTGCTTGCTTTACATTAATGACTATTGACAATAAAATTATCTTTGTTAAATAATCTTTCATTTGACACCCTATTTAAGTAAATCGGTCCAGTAGTTTTCTAGTATACCGCATAATAGAATAGGTCCGGCCGCCATCTTTGCTACGTCATAGCTGTGCCCCCCATACCCCCAGGAAGTGACTGCCGCACTTTTTGTGTTCAGGAAAACATGCCACGAATAAGTACATACCAGTAGTCCGTATGGCGGAGGTGAGTCCCACGGAAATGAATTTAATTTCCATTGGGGACCGTACTAAATAAGGTTTGTTAATTTCATGTTTTTGCATTGTATGTGTTAGGTTTGCCATCCCTTATTCTAAATATCTTGTAGCTAATTAATATTAATATTTCAGGTTCCATGGCACAATAAAAAAGACTCTAAAATCTCGGCAGGCTTCAGTCGAAGAGTTGCATGTACCACTGACAGGCAATATGACACACATACAAGCGTGTCTGCTGGATATAATGAACTACACTGTCAAGCAGCTCAAGACAATCAACAGAAGTCTGGATCTGCAGGTTTGGACTTACTGATTATGTTTCCGGTCTTCTCGGGGGGAGAAAGAAAATTGATGGTTGAAGGATAATTACAAATCGCATTATCATGTGATTCTGATATGTAGGAAAATCAACCGCTTTTAAAAAAAAATACCTTTCACAACACGATTATTTAAAAGATAAAAATATTTATTAACAATAGCAGGTAACTCTTACAGTACTAGGCCCAAAAAGTGTGAGAGCCAACACAGAATATAAATTAAATAATTCACAGAATGTAATATGTGCTTGACGAATACAAACAAAACAAACAATCAATACTTATCAATCAGAGACTTTTTAATTGCGATTAATATAAGAATTGGCCATGTGAAAAAAAAACGTACTGTTTTTTATTTTATTTTATGAAATTTTGGGCAATTTTAATAAACTCATTATTTTTTATCTACACACGTATCATAAACCCTCTTTACTGCGTACTAAAACCGCACGTTACGATCAGCATAAAGTTAAACTACTTGGTAAAAACTCATTTCTTATCTGAAAAATTACACATTATGACCATAATGTGTAATTGACATTCAAAATTCGAACGCCAACGCCCGCCATCGTTCCGGTCCGGCCGGTCAAACATGCGGTTCCTGAACAATTCAAAGAGAGCTTATGATATGTGTGTAGATAAACTAGTGTATGTAACTGTACATAATTAGGCATTAAAACTCTCGAGTGATATTATTATCTCTCGTTCCATAAACGCACTCTCGAGTATTATTGCCCTCCATTATGTAGCAGTCACATAAACTACTATTAAATAAATTGTATAATGACACCTCTAGTGACGTCACTTGTTCACGGTTCAAATTTCCTATATTGGCTTTAGGCTGAATGGTTGGTCGATTGAATGCCCCACCTCCTAATCCCATTCCTGGAGGTGGTGTTTCCCCTTCATCGGTGCCATTCATTCATTCTTTCAATAGAAATAGAATTTTTGCATAGCGACTAGAGACTTACTTAGTTGAGACGAAAGGCAACCAATGTTTGAAAAATAAAACCGAAGTTTTTAGGCAGCTATTGGAACTGTGCTTCTTTCAAGCCATGAAGAAACATCACCTCGAAAACGATAACAGATGACAGCTCTCAAGAAAACCAAGTAGAAAATTAAGCAGCAAATGGATACAAGGATACTGGAAACAAGAATGACGGCAATAATTCGAAAAAAACAACTGCTGAGCTCCAAATCCCACATCCTCCCCATTCCACATATCCTATACATATTGGCTTAAGGCTGAAGAGTCGGTCGATTGAAATCACTCTCCTTACCTTCCTGACCATCAGGTCACACCTCCTCCTTTTAAAACTTGTGCCCTCTGGTATGCCAGCCGAAAGACCAGAACAGGTTTATTCCATTTCCATTCATTCAGTCATTAATTCTAATGAAACCTCTTGTGATATCACTTGTTCACAGTTTTTGTAAGCTTCTACCAGGGGGGTCTCACTCAATAGTTTAGGTACGTTCGACAGGCCAACCCGTCTGACGGGAAATCAGTTATGTTGCCGCTCGCTTGGCTCGCAGCTCGCAGTCGCCTCGCGCGCTAACCGCTCCTCATAAGCAACTTTTCTGTGATTTTTGCAACAACAATGACTTAAGTACCTAATTTCATTTCTCATTGTAGGGTGTCCAAAGGAAATGTTCACAAATATAATTTGATTCCTTTTTAATTGAATACCTTTTTGTTTGCCTAAAAGTAAACACTTTAGACCCAGTATAAAACAAATTACAATTACGTAAGTAAGAAAGTGGTGAATATTCTTCACATTGGTGTCGAGGGATCGATGCTGCAGATAGAGAATAGGAGCGCAGATAACAATCTACATAAAATGTGTATCCATCACAGGAGATAACAACGGAGAACTGCTTAACGAAGAAATTCCACAAGATACTTCAGTCGCAGTTGGACTGTGTGTGGCACCAGCTCAGCACTCGCACCAAAGAGTACATCCAGGATCTCAAGATACTCAGGAGTATGGTCATGTGAGTTACAACTTTTTATAATTCATAATTTCTTTATTGCACATAAATCATATACAAAAAACAAGCGTTACATGAAAATAGTGTACAAAAGTTAAGATGGGAAAGGTTGATTGCTGAGCAGAGGAAGACCTATTTGTACAACAATATAACGAAATAAACGAGTACATACATATTAATAAATAAAATAAAATCCTTCACGCGACGCGGTTCTTCTTTGGGTGGCATCTCCTACCAGAAGTTTGCTATCATTATGTCTGTTTGTAATCTATCATTATGTCTGTTTGTAATCGTGGTGTTGCGGCGCGGATTACATTGGTGGTGCTTGAATGAATAAGGCAGAATATGGTGCTTGAATAAGAATGAATAGTATTAAAGCCAGGTTTTATAAGAGTCAGTCACAGTATTACCGATGTTATGACCAAAAACATTTCGGCCATTTCCGAAACGCTTTGTAAATTTGTCCTATGGCATCGGCGCTTATGATGACGTCACTTTTCGACTCGCAGTCAGTCAGTTCGGCCGGCCGCTCGACCACGTAGACGCAAAAGGGATTTCTTATTCTTACTATGTACTTACTACAGTTTTTCCTGTTGAAGTATTATAAAGTATAAAATTACGTGTGTTTGAGTGTATATTATAGTTTTATCATGAACTAGCTTTTGCCCGCGGCTTCGCCCGCATTATTTTAGTTTTTGACGTGATAACGTCTTTAAAATCGTTTTAGTCGGGTGACATGTTCAGAAACTTGTGTCACACCAAAACCTCACGAGCGCGATCGCAGGTATAACGAGAGAGAGACGGACCGATCTCCCGTCTCATCTCGAGCGCTGCCAGTCATTCCGTGAAACTTGTCACGCGGAATCCTCACGAGCGGAGGCTTATCACGTAAACATCTCGATCGTAAACCTACTTTACAAACAACCTTTTTTTTTTTGTAGGCAATATATTTCGAATCAATTGTAAATTTTGAGAACTGAGGATACAATTTTTAGGTTGCTTTTCACAGTTATTAAGACTTTTTCTTTTTTGATTTATATACTTAAATCAACTTTTTATATACTACAGTAGAGGTTCTGCCCTCAAATGTTAATACGACCAGGCTCCTAGGTGAGCTCACTCTCGAGCAGGCCACGTAAAACTGGTCGTGCGAAGAGCAGTCTCCCCTTAGATCAATTCCTGCTGTTTTCGGTGACTGACCCTGAGACTTAATAATCTTCATTGCGAAACAGACCGTAAGAGGGAACTGTAGTCTTTTAAACTCAAATGGGTACTCCGATGGTATAAGTGGTTTCCGCGGTATATACACAGATGGACCTCGAGCACCGCCAGTAAATACAATGGCCTCTACCACGTTTTTATGTAAGGCTTTCACGCGTAACCTGGTCCGATTACACAACTTAGGTGGATTGAGATTTCGCAAGAGCATGACTGGAGCACCCACTTTTAGGTTAAGTGTGCGAGACGGTAGACCAGGTGGGTTGTGCGCATTTAGGAACTCCACAGGATATTTTACAGCATCGTCTGTATCTACTACAGTATCTATAGACTTGTACTGATATTCTGCATTTTTGAATGACCTCAACAAAATGGCGTGAATGACGGAAGACTGATCGTTTTTAGGAGTCAGAATCGCACTTTCGCACAGCCACTCCATTGATTTGCTGTGTAGTTTGTGGACATATTGATATATTCGGGCTATTAGGTCGTCAACCTTGCCCTCACTTGTTATTAGCTCGTTAGTTATTCTGTTATTTCTAATTTCTTTTCTATTATAGTTGTTAGTCTTCCTAAAATCAATAAAAAAAAACACTTTTCGGATATTCATCATTTCCTATTTTGAGCACCCGCATGTTTTTCTTAAGGTGGAGTTTTTTTATTAAGGGCCAAAGATTTTACTTCTTAATGCAAGCTTTAACTTCGTCAGCTCGGGTTCTCCTCGGTACAACCGGCAGAGTCTGATGGAAGTCTCCAGCTAACCACACGGTGACTCCACCCATCATGTTTTCTCTCTGATGTCTTTTAGAGTTCTGTTTAGTGCTTCAAAACCACCTTTATGCGCCATTGTGCTTTCGTTCCAAACTATAAGGTTACAATCGCGTAGTACTTGGGCCGTATTACTCTGCTTTGAAATGTTGCAGAGTGGAGTTTCGATATGAATAAGATTTAGCAGCAGCTTGAAAGCAGCGTCAGCTGTTTTGCCTCCCTCTAATAGTGTTGCTGCGATTCCTGACGATGGGACAGCTAAGGCAATGCCACGATTACTCCTTACTTTTGCCAATAGCAAATTCATATGGAAGGTTTTTCCAGTTCCACCAGGAGCATCCAGGAAAAAGAGTTGCCCAATTCCTTTGTCAATATTGCCAAGGATCTGTGTGATAAATGTAAAGCTGTTCATCAGTCTGTAACTCTTCATTATATGACACCATCTTTTCCAGGGCGCAAGGATCATAATAATAATTGGTCTCCCTCAGATATTCTCGGTTACCCAAAGTTGCTGCAGATCTTTTTGTCTGAGGCAATCCGTATTCTGCCATGTTTTGTCCTGCTTGAGCTAACACTGCATCCTCGATCAATATCAAGCATCTGTTGTAGACCTCATCTATGAGCAGCTGCGCACTATCTTGCAAGTTTTTCTCAAGTTGCCGTTTGATGCCGTCCGAGAGACTGTCTTTGTGTTTCTCCCAAAGGCTTAAAGGATCAGATAGTTGACAGAAAACTATCATTATTGTAAATACCTCTTGCAGCTTTAAAGGAGAATCGCACAATGCCGCTTTATTTAAAACACTCGCCCCGATGCTTATCGTCTGACAGCAATCCAAGGGACTTGCATGCAGACTGAAATGTCGGATGGAGGACACCATTCACAGTATTCAGGTCTTCAAAAGCTCGTTGGCCCTCGAACATCATGGAGCAGCAGGCGTAGGTGGTAGCACTCGGTGTTGTTTGGATGAATCGTGTAGACCCTACTTAGAGCGTACTCTTTTTTCACACCTGGCCAGCCCTCCACAACTTTCCCCTTTTTTCTTTTAGTTTTTTTTTTGGTACCTATTCTAGACAAAGTAGGAAGAGACATCATAGTACAACAGCGTCTTAGCCAAATCGTCAGTTTTACAGATTTCAAAAAAAGCTAATAGCTTTGTCTGAGTTGGGCTCTTTATTTTATCTGAGAGATGAAGAATACACGCTGACCGTTTTCAAGATGAACAGCAAGATGTAAGGCAGGGGGGAACCTTTCATGAATGGGAAAGGTTAAGATTCTCCAAACTGCTTTGCAACTGCATATGTATGTCAATCTTTTCGTCGAGTCGATACGCTGCTCTAGCCATAGCAAGATGTAAAAGTGAGGAAGACCCCATTTTCGCCATTCCATTGAGTATGTAAAACAACGCATCTCCCCAAACAGGTTACCTTTGTGTAGAAGAGACATCATCTTTTTCACCCTTAGATAGAATACCCTAGCTATAATGTCGTGTCGATTGTGTGACTTTTGGCCAGGTAAAAGGATATTTGTGATGTCTTTCCATCGAGGATTACAAGTAAATATGATAAAAAGGTCAGGACGGCCGTATTGGCGCACGTATGTCATTGCGTCTTGTGTACGCTCGTGCTAATAGCGTGGTCCCCCAGTAAAAGATGACGGGAGCACCACCTGACCCAGCTGCCCACCATCAACGTCCTGCCTGCCTGCTTATGGAATTTTGCTGTGGGGTCGAGCTGTTGATATTGACTCAATTTTTGTTCTACAAAAAAGGGCTATTAGAGCAATTTGTAATCTACTTTAACACAAAATTTGAAGATCCTAACTTCAAAACTGACGGACTTCAATACAATCGTTCAATCCATATTTTGCCCCCTTAGGGGTGAAACTTAAAAAAACGCTGAGACACGTTCATTAATTTTCAATCGTCAACTTAAACACAAAATTTGATGATCCTAATTAAAAACTGACGGACTTTCATACATTTTACCATCCCATTTTACCCCCTTAGGGGTGGATGTTTTGGAAGTCCGCCGTTATTCCTTGTCTACATTATAAATGAAACCTCTATACAAAATTTCAGCTTTCTAGGTTATAGGGTTTTGGCTGGGCGTTGATGAGTCAGTGAGTGAGTCAGGCCTTCTCTTTTTATATATACAGATGATAAGTTAGAGTTTACTGATAGTACAGTTTTCCTGGGGATAACACTTGACTCGAAACTACAATGGAGCCCTCACATAACATCTTTATCGGGAAGACTAAGTTCAGCTGCATATGCTGTGAGACAAATCAGATAGCTGACCGATGTAGCTACTGCGAGACTTGTTTACTTTAGTTATTTCCACAGCATCATTTCCTATGGAATTTTGCTGTGGGGTCCAGCTGCTGATATTGACTCAATTTTTGTTCTAAAAAAAAGGGCTGTTAGAGCAATTTATAACCTACGCAGTCTTGACTCCCTGATCAAAGAAATAAGCATTATGACTGTACCGTGTCAATATATTTATGTCAATATCATGTACGTCAGGAAGAACATAAATAGCTTCACTAAAGATGTTGACAGGCACAAGCGAAATAATATAAGAAGCGTAATAAAATTGACCAACCTTATAGACTAGCTAAAGTTAGAACTTCATTTGTGGGTATACAATACTGGAAGAGATATTAGATTTGTCAGAGAAGATATTTAAAGGAATTTTTAAAAAACATTATGTTATAAATAAAGCATATAATAAGTTAGATGATTACATTAATGACAAAGAGGGTTGAAGCTCTGATTTCCCAGCGCAGCACTAGAACCACGCACACGACTGTAACACAAGACATATTTTTGAAAAAAAAAGATACACAAAAGGGAAAGTAGGCCGTGTTGCAGTGTACGAGTTTCTTGCGCCGCTTCTTCTCCGCTGCCGTAACACTTTCCAAAGGACTAGTAGTTTTTCTTGCATTATATAGGTTCAAATGACATTCAAAAAGTGTTCGTAAGAATGTATTTTGAATAAAAAATAAATAGTTTGAAGTTTGATCGCGAGAATAAATAAAGCCCTGGGGCTTTATTTAACCAGTATTTTATATTTTGTAATATTGGCCTAAAAAAAACCCCAGTAAATTCGTTTTTCCAATTGTAATTTGAAATGCTCTTAAAATCGATAGCAGAGCAATATAAATTTATGGCACTTATCGAAATAGGAAATTTGAGACGAGGCAATCCACGCGGGGAGACTTACAAATAACTATAACAAATAATATATGAGAACGTTCTGGTCTTATCTGTGTACCTACAGGAAATATGTCTACAAGATCTATCGACATGAGTATCCTATGGGTATTATTGTTAAAATTAATTATATTTACGGCTCATGCCGAAAAAAGCTCCCTAAGAATAGTCGAAGGGAGAGATGCCAGGGAAGAAGAGTTTCCCTACGTCTTGAGAATGGAATTAGACGTAACCAAACCCAGCAAGGGCAACAAGGATGTGACGACCTCAAATCATTCCTGTACTGCCTCAGCCATTACCGCCACATGGTCGCTCACCGCCGCACACTGCATTTCTATGCATCTTTCAATCATAAATCTCGGGAAAAATATTAAACCCTCCCCCCCCAAAATTGCAGGATATCTAAGACCCTCAAGTATCGCTGATTCCGACTGCGGCTGGCTTATAACCTCTTATTTTGCTCATCCGACATATGGGGCGAGCAGATCCAGTATAAATCCCGATATTGGCTTGCTGCGGTCTCAGCAAATGCAGCTGCCTTCGTTTGCGCACATCAGCGCTGTGGACTACACGACTCTGGGCGGTCACGAGGGCAACATCGCTGGCTACGGGCTGACACAGCGGGTCGTGAACTCTAAGCTGATTATAAACGACACCAAGAGTTTGAAATTGCCGCTGCAAGTTCTCAAGATAATGATAAAGAAATGTGATCCATCCGTCTTGGTGACTCCACGTTTGTGTTTGGCGCCAGTTTGTGGCACCTCGGCTTCTGCCTGCTCCGGGGACTCTGGTGGGCCGCTACTGCATCCGTCTGGGGTCGTAGCCATCGCTTACCAAGCGGTGGTGGGGGACTGTTCTAAGAAGATAATAAGCAGCAAACGACCACGCACTAATGAGATAGGTATATATGTACCGGTCAGCCCGTATATAGACTGGATTTCGCTTCAAATAAGAACTGCTTGATGTAAGAACAGATTTAGCTATCATTTACTCAGACGTAGGAGTCCTAATTATAATGATGAGGTATACTGTGTGTTGTTTATAAAATTACGTTCGACTCAGGGTTGGTTATTAACATGACTGAAGCAAATATATATATATAAAACTGAAAAATACCTAAAAAACTTACTTCTATCGCTTGCTACCGCGCTGGCAATATCGGGCACTCAATTTATTGATTCAAAGTAATCGATCCGAAGTGAGGATCTATAATATAGATCCAGAAGAATCTTGTTGTGGTGGAAGCCGATCTAGGATAAAGAGCCGATAAGGAAGAGATATTAAGCCGAACCAGGTACTGGCTTGGCGCGTGGCTGATGACTTGACTCATTCCTTGCCAGAACGTAAGTAGAAGCAACGCCGCCATCAGCTTTACCCGTCCTATTGCGATAGAGCCTGAACCCTGGCAGAGAATCATAGAGGAAAAAAGAGATGGTTTAAGAAAGGATTGTAAGACAAGAACTCCATGTACACTCTGAC
Source organism: Argyresthia goedartella (assembly GCA_949825045.1). Taxonomy (NCBI): domain Eukaryota; kingdom Metazoa; phylum Arthropoda; class Insecta; order Lepidoptera; family Argyresthiidae; genus Argyresthia; species Argyresthia goedartella. Next base: position 2,522,331 of record OX463819.1, read on the forward strand.
CGCTGAAAGCTTCAAGGAGATCAACATAGCTAGCAGGAATGCTAAGGGCGTTAAGAGCCCTTTTTTATAACATGTACATATAAATAGGGCTCTTATATATTATTATCCTAAGCTACAGGTAACACTAGTTTAGGAGTTGGATGTTCATTAAGACATATCATATCTTACCTATTACTAGACCTACATAATAAGACTGTCGTCTCCTACAATTGATGTACATAGGATTGGATTGGATAAATTAATTTCTTTTCTATTCTATTATATTTATATGCATTGTTTTATAATATTTACATATATTGCTTCTGGCCCCAAAACATGTAAACAGCCATGATCTGGGGTTATCGTTTTCCTCCCCAACCGGGATTCGGACCCGGGACCTCTCGCTTCGGAAGTAGAAGAAGAAACATTTATTCTATAAACAGTGAACACACACACACACACACACACACAAGCACGGCCCCAATCGCAACACCACAGATCACGCCGTCTAAGCGAAGTTGCTTTACGCGCTTTCCTCCCTCGCATTACCTCTTCGCTTTCATGCAGCTTCATGCTCTTTTCTATGCAATGAGTAGGCTTGCGCATAACCGCTCGCGATCGGGTTTCGGTCAATTTAACTCACCGCTCCTCAAAGAACCAGGTCCGTGCTTACGCTCTTTTAGCTCTTTCCGCTCCTCAAAGAACCAGGTCCGTGTTTACGCTCTTTTAGCTCTTTCCGCTCCCGAGTACGTGTCGTCGTGAACCAGAGAGACATAGGCATATTGATCGCAGCTCGCACGCGAAACACGATCTCTTGTCATGTCAGTTACTAGGCTAGGCAAGGCAAGGCTATTTTGATGTTATTCTCTTTACTTTGCAATTGTGCATAGATGCACACGTCGTAACGTACCCGTAGTATGTATTTTCTCTAGAAACAATTCTTCTATTCTTTGTCATTATAAATGAAGAAATAAGTATACGATAAAACAATTCTAATTTAAGACAGTTTGAAGGATTCAAATTATTTCAAATATGTTTCGATTACATCTTAGAATTATGAATAATAAATACTTTGATTTTAAATTTAAAACACTTGTGTTGTATATTATGTAATATGTAAACCTAGGTTCTAGGTTCTACGCTCTCACTCCGTCTACGCTCGCGAGCGCTCGGCTAAACTCAGCTTCCATTCCGTCCGAGTCTGCCATCTAGTGAGCGACATTCAACACGGTCGGTCCTAAAAATCAATCGATCTTGAAGTGAGCTGCCGATCGTGTGAGTGTTGTGGGCAGTGAGCTGGAACGCTCAGTTCGTCTGTGGGATCGATCAAAAGATCTGTGTCGCTCGCGAGCTACGCAAGCCTAGCAATGAGTGATATGTAATCATTAGCTCTCTGTCCGTAATTAATATTTCCGAAAGGATATGTATTTCATAATCATCATCATTTCAGCCAGTTAACGTCCACTGCTGAACATAGGCCTCTCCAATCGCACTCCAGCGTGACCGGTCCGTAGCCACCTGCATCCAACGAGATCCAGCGATCCGCACCAGGTCGTCGGTCCATCTCGTAGGTGGCCGACCCACACTGCGCTTGCCAGTACGCTTATACAAAAGACTGATATGTATTTATTACCCGATAATTGGGGAGTTTTCTTTAAGTAGGTAATACGACTCACACAGCAAAGAGTTTCGTTTATCTGAGATAAGATTAGATGATTTAACGACTAAGAACAAATTGAAAAAGGTTTTCTGTTTTTGTACTTTGTACTTAAGTTTCTTGAAAAGTACGGTAATTGAGTAACTAAGAATTGCATCGGGATTTTCTAAATTACTCTCATTATTTTTGATAATCTCTCTCTATAATTAATCTTATTGTTTCTTTTTCTAGAAAGAAGAAAGAAAGAAACATTTATTATAAAGACAGTGAACACACTACAATTACAACAAAGAAACAAAACACTGAGATAAATAGTTGCATTGACGCATGATATAAAATGAAATGACAGTCGTGGTGTGTCACTGTCATTATAAATGGCGTCTGACTCAGCAGTATGTTGAAGGCCAGGCCTTCAACGCTGATTTTCAGTCAGCGCCAAGTGTTGCCTCACAAGCGCCCCAGACCGCGGCGTGGTACAATCCATAAATACATAAATATAAAGAATATATAAAAAATAGGTAACAATAGGTAAAAAATAGGTAAATATAGTGGTAAATTTTCTGTGGTTACTTCAACATATTGTCTATCATATCATTACTGTTTTATTTCAATAATAAATATACTAGTGGCCCTGTGGGCAGTAGACCTCGCTAACAGGGAGGACTTTGAACCAATTTATAGGTATTTTAGAATCATTTTATAAGTATTTTAGATTCAATCAAAATCAAGTAGTAAAGTAGCCGCACCAATAACTTTGTAAACTATATTTTGCGATTCAAATTACAATCTATTGACTTTTCACGAAAATAGTTATAATCTATTTCGCTCACTCCCATGGTCTGTATAGATCTTCTTTACTAATCCGTCTCCTACTTCGAGGAGTCCAAACTTGGTATGTTTTGAAAATATTTCTTGGATTTGAAAACAGGCGGCCGAAAGCTAATGGTGTAGTATATTTATAGAACCGGCTCATGAAGCCCTTTAATTTGATCCCCCCCCGTTGGTTTTAGAAAAAAAAAAAAACAATACAAAAAAATAATGACGTCTTAACTCCCCCCCCCCCCCCCAAGGGGAAATTCGAGAAAAGCTCTCTACAAAAAAATATATTTTAATTCAAATAACACTTGTGCCAAGTTTTGTGAGGATCGCTTGAAAACTGTAGCCCCTAGACCGGAACTGACAGATACACGACATAGAGAGACGAAAGCAAAATTGGCCTCATATCTTGTCGAAATGGAGCCCTTCGCTCGCTCGGTCAGTAATAAATGTAGTCCATTAAAGTCCCCGGACGGGCCTTTATCCGGAAGATTGAGCCATATTCCACCACGCTGGCTCAGTGCAGTTTGATGGAGAAGTACCCTTTTGATCTAGTTACCTTAAATGCGGAATGCCAATAACGGCATTATACCTAAATTGATGGTGTGTCTTGCAATCTGTATGCCATAAGGGAGACCTACGAAGAAGTTCGCCATATGTGGATGCCTACAAAGCAATATGCCTGAGCGCTGAAATGCTTGTAAGATAAATGGCTAAGTATTTAAATGTTGTGTAAAATGAATGAAATGTGTTAAATGAATGTAAGCAAATAGCCATAGAAGTAGAAACCTGGTTGGGACTGGAGTTGGGCACAGAGTAAATGGGAGACATGATCATATCAGAAATACAGCTAATAACCACTTGGTATAATAATTTAGTTTGATGGGCCGTATCTATTATCCCATCCAGTTCGTTCATTTTTTTTTCTACTTTTAGGACATGAGCTACACATTTCGCCCACTGTTCTGCCCCGATCCGCGCCAAACCGTGGTCTAACAAAATCTTCACATCATCCATTTTGTATGTTTTGCTGTTCCTTCCAACTTAATTTTTTACCCCATTAATTGCGCCCATATTAACTCTATCGGGTTAAGCTCGCAATGATATGGTGGAAGGCGCAAAACTGTCACATTTTTCGATGCCGCCAACTCATTTACATACATTTTTTTTATTTTCGCTTGTCTACTTTAGCTATAAGATTCGCTTTGATTTCGGTTTCTTGAAATTTTATTTCTTTTTCGCGCAACCAGTTTTGGATAGCCTCCTTCCGCCAACTCATGTTGGGCGCCTTTTAGATTTGACGCGAATGATATGGGGCATTGTCCATTACTATGACGAAACCAATTGGGATTTTTTCCAAAAATTTCCGAATGGATCTGTGTAGGGATTATAATCCATATAAAAAAGATCGATAATTATCCATTTTTAGGGTCCTTCAACCAAAGGGGTGTTAATGGGACCCCATTACTAAGGCCTTGCTGTATGTATTTATCCGTCCGTCCACCAAAAAATTGTATCTCACTCATGAACATATATAGGTAGACACGTGAATTTTTCTGACACGAAAAATAGGTAAATATAAAAATCGCAGTAAATAAACTTAACCACCGGAGGGTTAATATGCTTCTAACGATTCAACTAAATGTAACCCTGCTAAATGTGCCATATTAACAGAGGGCGTAAAACCCGCTAAGTAGGTAAAACATCAAACTGAGATAATAATTTTTGAAGTTATAGATGAGATAGTTTTTTATTACATATTCATACGACATTAGTCGTATGAATATGTAATAAATAGTCGTCTTTTTTATGAGTATTAACTCATAAAAAAGATTAAGCAAGGAATTTTAGTGTCCCAATGCAAAGTAAAGCGTTGGTCGTCCTGGCAGCACAGCAACAGAGCCACGGCCTGAACCGGTTAGCTTGAATAGCTTTTCGCAGCGTGTAGAAACAGCGAGCGAGCGGAGCAAGTAGGTGTGGGTACTTCGCGGTCGCTGTGCCATGCGATGTGAGTTGCGAGTGATTTGTTGGTAAAAAATATAGTTTACAATTCGATTAATCTACAGGAAACTTCGTCAATAACTTAAAACTAAACTTAAACACTTGCTAAACTACAAGATATGGCAGGGAAACAACTTAAAAATTATATGCTTCCAAATAATAATAACCTACTTAAATAATAAATAAATCTAAAATACATAAAACTACACAAATAAACCACCCCAGTACGCTCCCGGACCAAAGGTACCCATTACGCTGGCAGCGTTGCCGCGCTGCACAGCAAGTGAGACCCTTTGCACCAGGAACGCTCCGGAGCGGTAGTCATGGCCTCGGTCCCTCAAGCGACGCCCAATGTCCCTGATGAAGGCCCTACCCTGCGATCCCCACACCCCCGTGGTCTCGACGGCCAATGGAACAAACCAATAACTCCCCATCAGCTGTGCGTACTTACCGCATTTCTGCCGCGCCGCCGACTCCGCAGCCGCACCAGCAGTCTGCATGGTGGAGCCTATATGAGATGCCGCGAAAGTGCACACGCACGTCGCATCCCACAAAAGGCTACGGCCCCTCTCCCAAGGTATCAAAGTGACACCGTCCGGACGTTTCCCGTCGCTGCGACACAAACCAGGCGGCTCAAGAACCGCCGGTATGTTAGCCGAGACGAGAGCCCTCCGGACGATGTCATTGATGGAGTGATGACGAGACTGCCTCCCTGCACTTCTGACGCAGTGTAGTCCGTGACGCCCCAGCGAATCGACTGATACACCGCAAACACAGCGGTGTGGCTCACAAATGCTACATCCCAACCGAAGCGCCACGGCCACGCGCAGGGAGTTGTCATCTAGATGGGTGCCTAAATGAGGAGACGGCAACACATGCAGCGCATGCGGTTTGTTGGTGACTCACCCTCCTCGGCGAGTCATTGTGGCGATTTTCAATGATTTAACGGTTTTTTTCGGCGCATATCGGATATATATTGCGTTTGTTTGTCGCAAACCCGTAGCTTCTTAAAGATTTAGTTTCGTTGTACGGTGCCTTTGTAACGATGCAATGGTCTCTTTAACATTTAGATCGATAACTGTCTTTGAACTACTTTTAATAAATTAGTCAACGGGAGCGAAGTCAGGGGCAAATTTGAATAAAATATTTACTGAACTGAAGCCTCACATCTAGTAACTATTTGGCAGATAGCCAAATTTCAGATTCATAGGTCTAGTTAATTTTTATGTTATACAAAGTTCACCCCCCCCCCCTCCCCCCCTTTCTGTGTTTCTTTCTGTGGAAGCGGCGGACGTCTCCGAGGCTATCGCGTCTTTCCACAATGGTTCTGCGGCAGGGTTGGACGGGATCACCCTGAACATATTAAAGAGCTGACGTCAACAGCGGCGGGCGACAACGGCGTGAAACTTTGGTCTCTTTATCTAGCCTAGCCAATTTCATGCTGAAAGTTATGGTTAATAGGGAAGTATGTTCCTTTTTGTACGGTGCTTCGTTATGTGCCCTACGAAAGAAGGATGGTGGCATTCGGCCCATTGCCATAGGTAGTGTTATCCGACGCTTAATGGCAAAACTGGGGTGTCGCGCAGTTAGGGAAGAGATGGCATTATTTGGCAACCATGCCAATTAGGGTATGGCGTTCCATTAAGTTGTGAGGTAGCTGTCCATGCCACTCGAGCTTTTGCCTTATCCAAAGCTGATTCTAATGACGCCAACTCAAATTTGCCCGTAATAAAGGACAAAGTATCTTAGTTATACCTGTTTATACATCAATGTTATCATAAACCAAGTAACTTGTTCTTCGCAGACTGGTTGTTGGAGTCACAGGTTGGGGCGCTGCAAGGTGATCCATTGGGACTATTAATCTTTAGCCTTACAATCCAGAATGTTGTGTCCAACTTACAGTCGCCACTCAACGTTTGGTATTTGGGTGATGGTGCCATCGGGGGCAGACCGGAAGTAGTGCTGAGGACCTGCGATGTCTTAATGAGGGTTTAGCGAGGCTGGGGCTACAAACTAACACACAGAAATCTGATTTTTTTCCCTGTTCCGATAGTGTTTCACAGGATGTGGTAGCGGATTTAGAATCTGTGGCCCCAGGAATGAGGATACTGGATAAGAGTAATCTTACACTTCTGGGTGCACCAATTTTTCCATAGGGAATACCGAGTGTTCTGTCTGCAAAGACAAGAGCTCTCTTAGATTGTAAGAAGCACCTAGAACAACTACCAGCCCACGTCGCATTAACAATCTTGAGGAGTTGCTTATCGATTCTCATGCTTACGTGCTCGCTGCATACGGCTCCGGTGTGGCTGGGTAGGGAAGATTCAGCAGAATATGGTGATGTGCTGAATCTATTGGAGTCAATAATGAATATAAAAGTGAACTCAGTGGTGCCAAGCGGCTTTGCCTATCAGGCACGATGGTCTAGGTATTCGTCGCTTGCAAAACACCGAGCTGCCAGCTTTCTTGTCTTCGTCGCATGGGGTGCGAGACCTTGACCCTCTTATTTTAATTTATGGTGAAGGGTTTTGCATCCCTTTAGCGGAGGAGGCGTTAATGATCCTGGTAGCGATCCTCCTCAACACCCGCACTTAAAGCGCAATTAGGATGAGGTTTTGAGTAAAGACACGCTCAGTGGGTTATTGGTCCAGAGTTAGGAGCTGGCATGTTTGCGAGCTGTTTCGAAGCCTGGGGCTGGTCTCTGACTCCACGAAATGCCTGCTCCACAACTAGTGACGTTCATGGCCAATGACTCATTTCGAGTGGCTGTCGCTTTGAGTCTGGGCTGCGATATTTGCCAACCACATTCTTGCGTGTGTGGTGCGGATGTGGACACTCGGGGTCGGCACCGTTTACACTGTGTGCGGAGCGTGGGCAGTCTTTCTCGGCACTCCTCCATTAATGGCATTGTCAAGCGGGCTCTCGTCACGGCAAATGTGCCATGTGCATTGAATCCCGCGGGACTTTGTCGTACGGATGGGAAGCGTCCGGATGGCCTGACCATGATACCTTAGGAGAGGGGCCGTCATTGCTGTGAGACGCCACGTGTGTCTGCACTTTCGCCCCCTCTCACCTAGCGTCTACCGTGTCCACCCCTGGAGCAACCGCGAAAGAGGCCGCTAGGTTGAAGACCCAAAAGTATTCAGTGCTTTTGGGCCAGTACTTATTCGTTCCACTCGCTCTGGAAACCACTGGGGTCTGCGGGGTGCAGGGGAAAGCATTTCTTAGAGAAATAGGATGCCGCTTGAGGGACCGGGGTTATGACCGTCGCTCTGGGTCATATCTTATGCAGAGAATCTCCCTTGCGGTGTGTAGAATCTTCTACATTGAATTTTTAGGGTTTTACTTTAAAATGAATATGTACGTATATATTACTTTGCTTGATAATCGTATATTTTTAGCTAGTTAGGTACGTATAACAAAATGTGTGTGTCTATCTCTAGAGTTTATCAGCTACTGACTGGCCGTTTCGAGCTCGCGTGGCGATTCTCTCTCCCTTCATCGTTGTCTTGAGGCGGGCGGGGAGCGCGGGGCGGCTGGCTGCTGTAACGTCGGAGCATACTCCTCGACAATCTCCCGGGCCACTAAAATCTCAGTTTTAGTCGTCTCGTTCTTCTTCTTCACTTTCTTCTTCTTTTCCTTCTTCTTCTAGAAGGGGTCATATTCTGCTGATTGCCCGTCTAAGTCTGCCCTTACTCGTTCGGACATTGCGACACGACATGCTCCATCGGTTCCTTGGTATAAGGTCTCAATTCGTCCAAGCGGCCACTTCAACGGGGGTTTATCTTCCTGTTTTATCATTACAAGTTGACTCTTCAAATCCGGCTGGCGTTTTTGCCATTTTGTTCTCTGTTGCAACTCACACAGGTAATCTCGACTCCATCTGGTCCAGAAATGTTGTCTCGCTTGCTTGATTCTGGCATATCTGTGCAGTCTGTGTGGGTTCACCTCTTGTAGGTCCGGAGATGGTGGCGACGTCATTGGACTCTCGATGAGGAAGTGCCCTGGAGTGAGAGGAGAAAGGTCACCTGGATTAGAGGATAGAGGACATAGGGGTCGAGAGTTAAGTATTGCCTCGACTTGGCAAAGCAAAGTTGTAAGCGCTTCGAAAGTCATATGCGTATTTCCCAAAACTCTTTTAATGTGATATTTAGCTGTCTTCACAGCTGCCTCATTTAGTCCCCCAAAATTAGGCGAATAGGCAGGGGAAAACTTGAATCTGATACCCGCACAATAATCCGACACAGAGTTACCACTATCTTCTAAAAACCTTCCAATTGCCCGATTGGCCCCTACATAAGCGGTTCCATTGTCGCAGAATAATACACGGCTTTTGCCTCTCCTATTAAACATTCTTCTTAGACTAAGAATAAATGCTTCTGCGCTTAAATCACTAACTAATTCTAAGTGCACTGCCTTAACCTTTAAACAAACAAAAACACAAATTTATACCTTAATTAACTTCGAACCGCGGCCCTTCCTATCGTTAACATATATCGGTCCAGCAAAATCTGTTCCCGTAATTTCAACACAGGAACCGGGCTCAATTCTTTCCAACGGTAAGTTACCCATCATCTGCTGCACAACTGCTCCTCTCAGCCGCTTGCAGCGCATGCAGTCATTGTATATTCGCCTAGCCAGAGTCCTGCCTCCTATTGGCCAGTAGTGCTCGCGAATGACCGAGAGTAGCAGCTGTGGAGCTAAACTTTGTATGTTAATACGTGGTTAATACCCAAATACAAGTTTAGTAAATGCATGTTTTGCATTTAATACAATGGGGTGACGCTTATCATAATTACAGCTGGGGTTGTCCAATCTCCCTCCGACTCGAATTAAACCTAACTTATCTACAAATGGACTTAGATTGGCGAGACTTTTATGAGCCCTTAATCTTTCCTTAAAACTAGGAAAACACTGTTGTTGCGCTACGTATACCAATTTTATTGCAGAGGTCTCCATTTCGTCTACAGAAATGGAGTCCTTACAGATATTGTTCTTATTTCTACAGTTATTTATAAACGTACCCACATACGCAAATATGCGTCGCAGTTTCTGAAAGCTAGAATATTTTGAAAAGTCTATTACACTATCTGTCTGCGTCTGAGTTGCGTCAATGTAGGTTATGTGAGCGCGTAGCTCTGGCAGCTCGGCACAGATGGCGCTGACTTGACTTGGCCATTGACTCGGTTCGTTCTTCAAAAAGTCAGGCACTTCCCACCACAGCGTCGCAGTCTCGATTTCATCTGGATATACTCCAGGTGAAGTCAGGTCTGCTGGATTCTGTGCTGAAGGAACATACATCCATGCACTGCTTTGACACAACTCATTCACTTCGGCCACACGATGCGATACAAAAGTTGCTAATTTGTGTGAGGGTGTACACAACCAACCCAGGACTATTTGTAAATCAGACCAAAAGTATTTTCGTGAAATTGCACAACGCAAAACACTTGCAACCTTATCACACAATCTTGCGGCTGTAAGTGCTCCGCATAACTCTAGTCTGGGTATGGTTGTGGCCTTAAGTGGCGCCACCTTCGCCTTTGCACACAAAAGCCTAACAGTGTAGTTACCCAAAGCATCACGCGAGTGCATGTAAATGCAACCTGCATATGCCTTCAGCGACGCATCTGAAAACGTATGCAGTTCGATCTCTACTGGATTCCCACAAGATGCATGACGCGGCATTTTCAGTTTGGATAAACAGGGAATAGCTTTTATGAATTTTATCCATTTTTCGTTGATGCTTTGTGGAACAAAATCATCCCAATCTATTTTCTCTAACCCCAACGATTGTAATATAACCTTACAAATGATCACGCACAAACTAACTAAACCCATTGGGTCATAAATACTCGACGTAAGCGATAATATCATTCTCTTTGTGAATTTGTCATTTTTATCAAAGTTGCTTAATTCAAAGACATGAGTATGTTGTCAGTGTTCGGGTCCCATTCTATTCCTAAAATGTTGTTAACAGTTGACAGTTTTAGATTTTCCTGCTCAGAAATCGGTATTCGACAGGCTTTCGATTATGGATTACAAATTACTTTTAATTTTCCTTAACTTAAAACATGCGGACTCCAGGGTCTCAGTGACACGCTGATATATGAACTGTAGTGTCTCCTGATCATCATGACCGGTGCTGAGGTCATCGACATAAAAGTCATGCAAAATAACTTCTCGTATCAAGCGGGTCATCGACCTCCAGTCCTAGCTGTTTTAAACACCGTGTACTGAGGAAAGGGGCCGATGATGTACCGTAGGTTACCGTGTTCAACTGAAAACATTTCAGTTGGCTTTCCTCATCCTCTCGCCATAGTATCGTTTGTTGGTGTCGTTGTGAACCAGCTATCTCCACTTGACGATACATTTTTTCTATATCGCCCGTCACGACGTAGCTATGTTTACGGAATCGGACAAGTATAGAAAAAATGTCGTCCTGTACTGCCCTACCATCATAATTTCATTAAATGAATGGCCTGAGCTAGTTTTCACCGAGGCATCAAACACGACTCGACATTTTGTGCTTTCGCTTTGTTGCTTTAGGACCGCATGGTGTGGTAAATAATTTGTATTATTTGGCCCGTCTACTTCTGAAAGATGGCCTAATCTAGTATATTCTCTTAAAAATTCTACATATTGCTTTTTGACGTCAGGTTGCCTTTTGAGGCGCCTCTCTAAACAATCAAAACGTTTCTTTGCTATGTAATAGGAATTTCCTAATACTTCAGATTGATAGCGCAAAGGCAACGTGACGCAAAATCTACCGTTGTCGAGCCTCCGCGTGTGCTCCCGGAAATGTTGCTTGGCAGGTTCCTCCTCGGCGCTGAGCGGCGCGCAGCAGCCCGGCACCGGCGCCGGCGGCTCCTCCAGCTCCCAGAACCTTTTGAGCTGTTCTTGGATCTCCTGACAGCGGACACTTCTTTGTACAGGAAGGTCTATACAGATGGCCGGTCCTACTACTAACCATCCGATCATACAGTTTTGTTAAAGCGGTCTATTTTCACATATTTTGATTTTTTCTGTGCAGATTACATCCCAAAATACATCCGCCCCCAACAATAGGTCTACTTGGCCTGGGTAATGTTAGTTTGGGTCTGCCAGTTTTACATTATTCGGTATTTTTATGTCTGAAATATCTACTTCCTGAGTTGGCAAATTCTTGGTTATCTGTTCTATAACTATTGCAGTAATGCCAATACTAAATGTACTTGTACATGATTCAACCGTTACAGTGCAACTCTTTAGCGCGTCAAATGAAATGCTGTTAATACCTGTTACACTAGTCGACTCGAAATTTTCATTACAATCGAGCCCTAACCTTTTTTGCAACGATTCCGTCATAAATGAACTCTGGCTACCGCAGTCGAGTAAACAACGTACCAGATGGACTCCTGCCAGTATACCTATGTTTGGGTTGGTTTGTATCATCTCAGCATGCTCGTGACCACTTCGTGGTTTTACAGTCGAATTTAATCTTTAGTAAGACCAGGGGCCAAGGCCAAGATTTTGAAACTTATTTACCAAGTCATAAGGATACATTCTAAAACTAATGATTTTTTAAAGGTTAATTATGAAACGCTGCATCCAAACATAGCATTTCCTCAGATGCCGCGAAGTTAAAAGTAAGAAGGTATTTCATGACGGCTAGTGTTCAGGCTTCTCGGCACCCAATGACCTCGTAGGGGCCCATCAGCTACGAGGTAGCGTAGCGATCAGATGCCAAGAAGTGTGAACGTCGGCGCTTCACCGAGCTAATACTTATGGAGTCGATCTAACCTGGTCTGTGCTTCGTTCCCGTCAATCTCCTGTCTCTCTGTAAGGCCCGGGTGCACCCTAGGCTCTTCTTGGTAGACAGGTTCTTCAGCCAACCAGGTATGACTGGCAGGCCAGCTTCGACGAGCACAGTGTTCCAACACAGGTTATGTTACGTGGGAAAAACCAATCGGCCACGTAAATGCGAACTTTATCTGGTTCGGGGAACCACAACACACTCAGCTATATAGACAATCCTGAGGGGAACCCGAATACATTCCAGATGGACTGCGATTTAATTTCAATACCCTATACCAATACGCGTTACATTGCGAGGGCTTTTCGTCTGTCAGTTGTCAAAAAACTGCAAGGTTGGCAGCTAACGTCAAATTCAAAATGGCCGTTCAGAAACCATCGATCGAATATCGATTTGGAATCGAACAATCACCCGCCCGGACAGGCATCCACCTGTCCCCTAATCTACGGGCAGCCGAGACAACGTTGCTACCGCTCGTTTTAGAACCGAGCCTCCTACTAGAACCTCTGCAGACCGGGGGGTCCCGTCCTTGCCAGGGAACAAGTTAACAATGCGCCCCCTGCGCCAACGTAGTGGCGGTAGGTTAGCATCCTTAACCAGAACGAGGTCACCAACACTAGGGGGGCTGGTTTTGTCAGTCCACTTAAGGCGCTGTTGTAAGATATGCAGATACTCGAGCGACCAACGCTTCCAGAAATTCTGAGTAAACTGCTGCAACATCTGATACCTTGACAACCGATACAATTTCACTCCCTCGAAGGGGTGCTCGGGCAACGCGTTAAGTGGCTGTCCTATCAAGAAATGGCCTGGGGTCAGAGCCTCCAGGTCATTTGGATCCGAGCTGAGCGGACACAACGGTCGCGAATTGAGAACGGCCTCGATCTTACAAAACAATGTCGCGAGCTCCTCAAAAGTCAGCGCGGTCTGACCTACTATACGCCCCAAGTGCGTCTTAGCTGACTTAACTACGGCCTCAAAAATCCCACCCCAGTGGGGGCAACTCGGTGGGCTGAAGGTCCACTGTATACCCCGACGGGAGAGGGCCGTTCCAATATCCACTTTATTTACATTCAAAAAGTTGACTATCTCTCGTAAGTATCGTTCCGCACCGACGTAGTTAGTGCCGTTATCAGAGCGGATCAAAGTTGGAAGTCCCCTTCGAGAAACAAACCTATCCAAACAAGCAATGAAAGCCTCTGTCGAGAGATCAGCAACGAGCTCGAGATGTACCGCCTTGGTGGATAAACAAACAAACACACATAGGTACGCCTTGTATTGCTTAGCGGTACGCAATCGTGAACTCTTCACCATAAACGGTCCGGCAAAATCCGTACCAACACCTGAAAACGGTCTGACCTCATTCACACGATCAGGGGGCAAGTCCCCCATGAGAGGTTGCATCGTGGCAGCCTTAAGTCGATAACAAGGCATCCACCGAAACACGATGTTCCGTATGACACGGCGGGCAGATAAGATCCAAAACTCCCGCTGGAGCGTGGCCAACAACGCGTTACAGCCGGCATGCGCGTTTTTAATATGACGATCAGTCACCAGCAATTCAACTAACTGTCCCCCCTTGGGGAGCAGAAGTGGGTGACGAGCCGAATACGACAGATTCGCATTGCGCAATCTTCCTCCTACCCGAAGTAACCCGGTCGAATCAACAAAGGGGTTGAGACGCGCGACGGCTCCCTTCAATTTCGAACGTCCACTTCGTATAATCTCCAATTCTGCCCCAAACTTCGAGGACTGTACCAACCGGACCAAATTCAGTAGCGACTCGTTTCGCTCTGCCGGATTCAGAATAGGGTTCAACGTTCGCTGATCGCGAGGAGTACGACAATTTCGAGCGAATCTCCTAATCCAAGTGGACACGTTTATCAACTTGTCAAGTGAGCTATACCGGTCCAGCAGAAACCCGGCGTCAGGGTCCTCAGCCTTCTGGGTAACATGCACGGCCGCTCTGGGGCCATGATCCGAAGATACTACTACATGGCTGTGGGGCCAGTCCGATTCTCTCCTGGCAAGCCAGGGTGGTCCCCACCACAAATGGTGTCTAACGAGTTCAGGAGCCCGACATCCCCTGGATGCACAATCAGACGGGTTCAATTCTCCTGGTACATGTCTCCAGGTCAGTGGGACCTCAGACGACACAATCTGGGAGACACGGTTCGCAACAAAAACCTCTAAGTTATGGACCGAAGCCTTCAGCCAGCACAAAACAATCTGGCTGTCCGTCCACGCGTACACCGTATCCTCCAAAACCACTGACCCACACAACACTGTTAGAGTGTGATTCAAAAGTTTGGTCAAAAGAGCAGCCCCGGACAGTTCCAGTTTTGGAATCGTCATCCTTGTCCGAATAGGCGCTACCTTGCTTTTTGCCAAAACCAAATGCACGTCGACCTCCCCGGTGGAGGTGACGGTTCGCAAATAAACCGCTGCCGCAAACCCTCGTTCAGAGGCATCACAAAACCCGTGGAGGGTTGCCCTGTAATCCCCAGCAGGGACCAATTTCCTCGGCAGCGATACATTATTTATGTCCGATAGCGAGGTGAACATTTGCGTCCAATCAGTCAACAAATCACCTGAGAGGTGGGTGTCCCAGGTCAACTGAGCCGCCCATAGCCTTTGCATAAAACATTTGAGAGCAAAGGTGACTGGAGAAATCCATCCATTCGGGTCGAACGTTCTCGCAATCGTTGACAGTACTGACCGCTTCGTCCAGGCCTTCGGTGTTTCTAAAACCACCCGATAGGTAAACTCATCATGGACGGGCCGGTACTGAATTGCAAGCACTGACAACATGTTAGGGTTGTCAGGATTCTCAAAAACGTGCGGGTCTTGTTGAAACTCATCTGGGAGACCAGCCATCAACTCAGGGGAGTTGGACATCCACTTGCGTAGTTCATAGCCGCCTCGTTCCAGCAATTGAATGAGCTCGTCACGTCGGTCCAGAGCTTCCTCTACACTGGCTGCCCCTGTGCAGACGTCATCGACGTACAAATCTTGCTCCAGGATAGCGGCGGCTCTAGGATAGCTCACACGGTCACGCGACGCCAACTCCCGCAGGGTACGCATCGCCAAATACGGGCTAGACCGTAACCCATACGTGATCGTGTTCAACTCATAGACCTTGACTGGCTCGGCCGTGGACTCACGCCAAAGTATCAACTGATACCTTCTGTCAGCCGGATGAATTACCGTTTGCCTAAACATCATCCGAATGTCTGCGACAAATACAACCTGGTGCCTCCGAAAGCTCGTGAGAATATCCGAAATATCACGACTCAACTTGGGTCCCGATTGTAGACACTGATTCAGGGACATCCCGTTCGAGGTAGGTGCTGACCCATCAAAAACAACTCGAATCTTGCCGGTAGGGGTTCGTAGGACGGCATGGTGTGGAAGGAAACAATGATCCTCAGATCACCAGTCCACACCCGATACCGACATGTGTCCTAACGACTCATACTCCCTCATGAAATCAACGTATTTTTGTTTAAATACGGCGTCCCTTGACATCCTACGCTCCATCGACATCAATCTCGTCTCAGCCATCTTCCTAGATTCTCCTAGTGGCGGTCGATCGGCCCTGAAAGGCAGTCGAGTTACAAAACGACCAGAACGAAGGCGACCAGTACTATTCTGGTAAAACAACTCGCACTCTTCTTCGTCTGCGTCGACTCGACGAGCGGTGGGAGGTTCCTCTATCTCCCAGAAACGTTGGATAGCGTCTGACAACGCTGAGCCAATAAGTATGCCATCTGACTCGGCAGGCCTAACCATTGGCAATGCCGGACCCATGATCACGTGACCAAACTTAGTATCCACAGCAATCAACCCGTCCGGCTGAAGAACTCGCCGATCCGACAACAGAAACCTACCCAGAACGTCTGCTCCCAGTAGCAGGTCGACCGGGGCTGGAGTGTCAAAATCGGGATCCGCCAACTTGAGTCCTGACGTCAGGAATCGAACGGCCGGATTCAACTTCACCAAGGGGTGTTTGCCCATGACATGCGTCATTACTAAAGCTTGCACGGATGTTTTTGTCAAAATGTCATAACGTGGAGAGAACGTGATCACCGATTGACCAACTACATTCGTAACCGTAACATTCCCCACGCCCCGTATTGATTTATTATACCTATTTACCTTGAGGCCCAACCATTTTGCTAAATCGTTCGATACAATGCAGCCCTGAGCTCCAGAATCTAATAGGGCGCGAACGTATGTTGGGTTGCCCGCCAAATCCCAAACAAGCACAGAGGCGATCGGTAACACCACCGTCTCCGGTTGGGGGGCAACCAATGGTTGGGCCGCAAATTCCTAGCGAGGACCCCCGGGGCCCCACTGTGCCTGTAACCGATCAGGTAGGCAGCTATACGCCAGAGGGTCCCATTGCACAAATGGCCCACGCGCCGGTTCCATTGCCACCCTACGACGCCCCCCGAAGGGTTGTGGGCGTGAATTCAACCGTGGCCGCTCCATGAGCGGGGGGGACATCACATGCGACCGACGAGGACGAGGCGACGAGCGGGGCGACAACTGAGGCGGCGTCCGAACCGCATCCGCATAGCTCGAAGGTGTCCCATGAACCGAAAACTCAGGGCCCCCCATGTGATGACCCTGAGTGCGGCCCTGCACCCCTGGGTGGCTGCGTGCTTGTGGCCCCATTGCCCGCTGAGTCGGATGCTGAGTCGCAACCGAAAACTCAGGGCCCCCCATGTGATGACCCTGAGTGCGGCCCTGCACCCTAGTACCGCCCTGTGCACGTGGGGACATTGGCCCCTGAGTTGCGCTCCGAGTCGCAAACGAATTCTCAGGGCCCCATGCCGTGTCACCCTGGGTACGGCCCTGTGGACGTGGGGACGTTGGCCCCTGAGTTGCGCTCCGAGTCGCAAACGAATTCTCAGGGCCCCATGCCGTGTCACCCTGGATACGGCCCTGTGGAGGCTGTTGGCCGGACCGGTTCATGCACAACAGATTGTTGTGGGCCCCACCACAATATCCGCACATTTTGGTACGCGTGCAGTCCCTAGCCATGTGTGGCCCGAGGCACAGGAAACACCAGCTCCGCTGCTTGGCCATCCGGCGCCGTCCCTCAACCCTAAGTTCCCCGAACTTATTGCAATTGGCCACAGCATGGCCAATCTGCCTACAACATGGGCAGGTCTCACTATGTGGGGTCAATGCACTCACAGTCCCATACGACTGCCGGTTGGTGCGGTCCTTCCTCGTCGGAGGGCCCCTACTCACAGCGCTCCCGGCAGCTCTCTGTGGCTCCGAAGGATGGGTGACCGTCAACCCCAAATTCTCTGCCCGTCGAGCCTCCTCTTCCAAGAATCCGACCAAGTCGGAGAAGGCGGGCAGGTCCTCGGCCGAACTCCCGTGAGACTGTTCGAAACGAGTCTGCACGTCAGCGGGTAGGCGGGAAAGTACAATGTACAGCAGTAGGTACGACCATTCACCAACCGGAAGTCCAAGATTCTCTAGAGCCTTGGTGACGGACAACAACGGGTTCAAAACCTCCGTCTGTATGGCCCCGACCTTGTTCACAACCGGGATACTAAACAAACGGTTCAGTTGGGCATCGGCCAACCTCCGTTTGTTATGGTAACGTCTGACCAACAATTGTCTGGCCGTTTCATAGTTACCCTCCGTAACTGTCAAATGAGCGACCAGCTCCCTAGGCTCACCCCTCAATGCTGCCACCAGCTGAGCCATCTTGACAGACTTGGTAATGTCCGATCGCATGTGCACCAAACTGTCGAACAGATTGATGAAGCTCATCCATTCACCGGACACTCCGTCAAAAGTAGGCATAGTTATGGCCGGTAACCTGGACCCTGAACCCTGAAGCGGCAGAGGTGCTTCGATGTCACCACCATGGCTGGACTCGCGCTGTCTACGTATGTCCGCAGCCTTCTGCGTGATAGCAGCTGCCATCTCCATACATTGGTCGACATCCCCTAGCAACCGTGACAGCCTGTCAGGTGCGCAACCATCAACCGATTCCGCCTGCGCGGACAGTTCGAGCACCCTATTGTAACGTTCCTTAACGTCCATAGACCGCTCCAATACCACATCATGCCTATCTAAACGGTCTATCAGACCGTGTGCGGAGGAAAACCATCTGAGTTCCTTAGAAACACCCTTCTGGATTTCAGATAACGACATGATCGGAACGATACTTACTCACAATTTGCAGTAACTCAATTTTATTGGACCCTCCAGTCTATAACCCAAACGAGGGAACCCTAAACCACAACTTAATCAATGCTGTTTTCCTTAAACAATAGGAACCGAGTTTTATATCTATATAAATTCTGTAAATACAATTTAGTTTCCCTTTATCATTATAACACACACAGATAGTCAATATTAGTTCAAGTTATAAATTGCTATAAACTGAAAACAATGTACTAGCCTGCTATCAATAGATGTAACTACCTATGTTAACCAAACATTCATTAGCATTACTAGACCACTAATAGATTGACTAACTGGTACTTCAATGCAAATTTCAAATTCACCTACAATGTACCTAAGTTGAGTACCTACTATTCTGAGTCACATCTCAGTACAACTGGTCATTTAGGGAAAACTGTAATATCTGTCTGTCTACTACCAGCAATAGACTTATAGCTTACAATACTACCAATCTATGTGGATACAGGAACAACACCAAGTTAGCTAATAACCGCCTATACCTACAGATTGATAGTCCCAAATCGTGGGTTCCTGGAGCCCTTGACGGCTGCAAATATCAGGAAACCACGCTCTTGCTACCAAAATGTTCAGGCTTCTCGGCACCCAATGACCTCGTAGGGGCCCATCAGCTACGAGGTAGCGTAGCGATCAGATGCCAAGAAGTGTGAACGTCGGCGCTTCACCGAGCTAATACTTATGGAGTCGATCTAACCTGGTCTGTGCTTCGTTCCCGTCAATCTCCTGTCTCTCTGCAAGGCCCGGGTGCACCCTAGGCTCTTCTTGGTAGACAGGTTCTTTAGCCAACCAGGTATGACTGGCAGGCCAGCTTCGACGAGCACAGTGTTCCAACACAGGTTATGTTACGTGGGAAAAACCAATCGGCCACGTAAATGCGAACTTTATCTGGTTCGGGGAACCACAACACACTCAGCTATATAGACAATCCTGAGGGGAACCCGAATACATTCCAGATGGACTGCGATTTAATTTCAATACTTTTCTTCTGTCAGTTGTCAAAAAACTGCAAGGTTGGCAGCTAACGTCAAATTCAAAATGGCCGTTCAGAAACCATCGATCGAATATCGATTTGGAATCGAACAGCTAGTATTTAATCCCACATCAAATATACCTATTTGCACAAACAAAGAAACAAACAGCAAAAAAGGATCAACCAAAACACTTTTTATGTTTTAAATATTTAATGAGTAGGTACTTAAGTTTATGTTTTAAGTATTTGTTGTTGTTCTTACATTTTGAACCTAACACGAAAGCCCCTTTGCCTTCGCTTCGCTCACCCCCTTTACCCTTCACCTAAGCTACCGCAGCAAATGTATGGGATATTTGCTGTGCAAATCAGTATTTTTGATGTGCAGTTTAATATTTCCCTTTCATGACAAGTTATTATCTATGCTGCCTTTAGCTGCAAAACTGAATGATTACATCAAGCATGAATTTGAACCAAAATCCAGTCTATAAATGGACTGACTGGCGTGTAGATACCTATTGTATTTAAGCGTGGTCGGTTGTAGCTCAGTATCTTCTTAGAGCAGTCATTTTTCCGACTCGCAGAGCACACCGCGACGATGCCAGACGGATGCAGCAGCGGCCCACCAGAGTCACCCTTGCAGGACGATGCCGAGGTGCCGCAAACTGGCGCTAAACACACATTCGGGGTCACACTTCTCACAGTGCATCTCTTTATCATTATCTTGAGAACTTGCAGCGGCCGATTCAAATTCTTGGTGACGTTGAAGACCTGCTTAGAATTCACGACTCGCTGAGTCCGGCCGTAGCCAGCGATGTTGCCCTCGTGACCGCCTAGAGTCGTGTAGTCCACAGCGCTGATGCGCGCGAATGTAGGCAGCTGCATGGGCTCCGACCGCAGCAAGCCAATATCGTTACTCATTAACAAAAGGCCTGTTTTCTTAAATTTAGTAAATCTCGGATGAGCATGATAAGAGTTTATGAGCCAGCCGCACTTGGGTCGAGTGTTACATGAGCCGCGTCTTAAATATCCTGCGACTTTGGGAGAGGGGTTGTAATTTTTCCAGCGATTAAACTTTGCAAGATGCCCTTTTATGCAGTGTGCGGCGGTGAGCGACCATGTGGCAGTAATGGCTGAGGCAGTACAGATAGGATGTGATATCGTCACTTCCGTGTAGCCCGGCCATGGCTTGGTTACGTCTAATTCCATTTTCAAGATGTAGGGAAACTCATCTGCCCCGGCGTCCCTCCCTTCGGTTATTCTCAGAAAGCTTTTTTTGGCATGACTCGTGAATATAATTATTGTTAACAACAATACTGATTGGATACTCATAACGATGGATCTCTTAGATTTTGTTGTAGGTAGATTTTATGGATTAGACTAGTACATTCTATGAATGAAACAATGGCATGTCTCAAGTTGAGTGTGCCTATAATAAAATAAATAAATGAAATAAAATACGTAGGTATTTCCATTGCCATTACACGTGCCATTAAAATATATTTGGCTGTTATCGTGGCATTTCAAATTGCAATGGAGCAATACCACATTTATTCGCAGTTCACTCATCCATGACGATGCGGTATCGTTCTACGCGCTGGTCAGCAAATACCGGACGCCTGAGTACGCGCGAGTCAACTCGGGCTGGATACTGCTGGACTCCGCTGAACAGCTGTTCCGGTTGGCTAAAGGAAGGGTCTTTAATCACAAGAATGGTGAGTCACTTACATAAAGTCAAAGTCAACATTTCTTTATTACTGTATATACTTAGTAAACGTATTTTTTACACTTCTCTAAGTAGGACCACTGTGGTAGAAGACGGGCGAAGAAACTCCCAGATTGTTTTTTTGGGTTCCGTACCCAAAGGGTAAAACGGGACCCTATTACTAATCCGCTGTCCGTCTCTCTGCCTGTCTGTCCGTCTGTCACCAGGCTGTATTTCATGAACCGTGTTTTTTTTGGTTTTATTTATCCCTTCAAAGGAAAGGCTACGGTGCTTTTATTTATTTCTTATTTAATTTTGTAAGTGATTCAACAGAATACACAGTTATGACAGAGTTATCAGATAAAATTAATTATGAATAGGTTCCAATTACAGGTTCGCATTAAATTTACGATATAACACTTGATAACACAACATTAAACATGCAATCATTAGGATTGGGATTGAGCTTATATCTATTACAATTTGTCGCTACATTATTGGCTTATTAATGTTTTTGTAATAAGATTTTAAAAGCGAATTGAGATAAATGAAAAATATCAACATCATTAAAAAATTTATTGTAAATATTCATTATTCTGTCTATCGTATAATTTTGTCCATAGTTTGAACGATGAAATGGGATATGGAAAAGGGTTTTAATTGTGGTTGACAGCCTTGCTACTCTAAACTTAATACGATACAGTAACTCGGGGCAATCAGTTAAACCTTTTACAACTTTATATAGGACCATTATGACGGCTATAGTGCGTCTATACTCCAGTGATATTATTTTATGACGCTTGGCACTTCCAATAATGTCAGAATTCGGTAACCTGTTGCCTCAAGTGCCTCAAGAACTTGTTCTGAATGCTCTCTATCCTAGACGAATGCACATCATATATAGGGTTCCACACCATGGAACAGTACTCCAGATGGCTGCGAACAAAGGCAAAATAAAGCATTTTAACTGTCGAGTCTTTTTTGAATTCCCTAGACATTCTAAGTACAAATACACGCATTCGGTATGTTTTTTGTATAATATGGTCATAGTGTTTGTTGAAAGACAGCTCTGGATCCAATAGCACACCTAAATCCTTAACCAATTCTACTTTCTGGATCAGATTCGCGCAGATTTTGTAGTCGAAATTCATTGTAATCCTCTTTCTAGTAAAAGTGATATTCTGACATTTGCTGGAATTTAACGAGAGCTTATTTTCTGTACAATATGAAGCGAGTCTATCAAGATCATCTTTATTTTATTTTATTTTATTTTATTAACATTGGAAAACCGACAGCTATCTTTAAATTAACAATAGGAATCTTATATAAAAACAAAAAAGCCAATTATAGGTTTTCGCCGACAAAAAGACACAATAAACAAATAAAACAGTTAAAGCACTCTTAAATAACAGAATTAGTTCGCATTATACATAGCCCTATACGTTGTAACATGACGTGCAGTAACAAGTCACGTTAAAAAAGAAAAAGAAAAATAATAATAAATAACAGAAAGTCGAAATACTTAGCCATTCTAGTCATAGAAAAAGTCTCGGTACAGTGATCTCTTCGCTGGATTAACACCAGTGCTAAACAGGTCAAGATCAATATCTCCACGCAGATTGTTGAATCTCTGACAAGCACGCCAGAGGAACGTATTTTGTCTGTAGTTAGTGTTTGACTTAGGGAGCGAGAGTAGCGCATTATGACGCAATAGCCTACGGGGCGCTGTAAATGATAATTGAGCAAGTAAATCAGAGCAATCAATGACATTAGAGGTAATTTTGAGAAGGAATACCAAATCTGCAACCTCGCGTCTGAGTTGAAGAGGAGCCAGATGATGTTTTCTACAAATATCGAGGTAAGAATCTGAATTGTATTTAAATTTAGTCCGATAACAGAGATAACGCATAAATTTACAATTTTTATAAATAGTAAATGAGTAGCAAATAGTGGTATGATAACTAATATGAAACACTCTAAATAAGCTTGTTTAAACTAGCTTCGTTATTCACAATGAAGACGTTGGTTGAGTCATTTTTTCGCACATGGATTTTGCAATGCTTCACCCATACGTATTGGTAAGCCTTCTCTCTTGCAGCAGCTTTAGTTTTAGATAGGAGCTGTTTGTTAAGCGGTGTTAGGTGATCGTTGAAATAGATGCGTTGATCACTGTCGTCGAGTCCGGGAATATCAGCCGCAGTCAGATGTTTTATGGCACGAGCGGCAAATAAAAAATCTTCTTTTATATATCTATTATTGAAGGTAATGATAATAAACTTCTCCTTGGGATTTTGAGTTGGGACCCTGGCGATCTCTTGTTGTTTTAAATATTTTCATGTCGTCAGCGTAGATAGTAATGTTGGAATTTTGTACGCAACTTTCGATAGCATTTACAAAAAGGATGAAAAATAAAGGACCGAGATGAGAACCCTGCGGCACCCAGGCTGTCAATCAGAAGAGATATTTGTGCATCTCTTCTGATTGACAGCCATTAATTACCACTAATTTAAGTCTATTCTTTAGGTAAGAGCTGATCCATCTATGAATATCTCCTACCACACCCATATTCCAGAGTTTAGACTCCAGAAGATTGTGGTCTACTTTATCAAAAGCTTTCGAATAGTCAGTATATATGAAGTCCACCTGGTTTCCGGCTTCGATAAACTCAAGAATATGACTTGTATAGGTACGCGACTAGGTTTGACATGACGGAACGACTTTTACAAATGCCATATTGCTTTTCGGTCTGTAGTTAGTCGGATCTTTTTTATATAAAGGAATCACTTTACTATTTTTAATTACGTCATGAAAAACTCCTTCATCAACACTTTATTTAAAATAATAACGAGGTATGGAGAAATTTAATCAATAATGCAAGTTTTTTCTTTGTTGATATTCCCCAAAGATCTTTGGTGTTTTTAATACTAAGCAATGTAAATGCCGTACCAATAGTGTCTACATAAATATGTCTGAATTTAAATATATCATCACACTTATCAACATTATTTATTGGTTGGTAGTAATGGGACTAAGTAAACTCCTGAGAGTTTTTATTCCATTAACATGGGAACACAACGCTTTGTCCACAATGATCCGGGCTAAGTTTGTCCGGGCTAAGTTTGACAAAGTTGCAGATGAGGTTGTGATTCTTGTTGGCTGATTGAAAATATTTTTTAGATCAAAGCACAAAAACAAATTTAGTATTTTTTTCATCCAGTACATTAACATTAAAATAGCCACAAACAACTAGGTGTTTTAAAATATTGAAATATTTTCTGAGAACTTCTTCCTTAATAGGCTCAAAAACTTTTAAATTAGCTGATGGGGGTCTGTATACACAAACAACTATATGCTGCTCCAGCTCTACACATGATAATTCTATAGACCGTTCAATAGACAATGATACAATGTCTTTTCTCTCCTTAAATTGGCAATTATTAGTTTATTATAATTATTATTAATTATGGCTATGGATAGCTTTATTCCTATTAAAATAACTAGCAATGTGGTAATTCTTAATAGATGGTAACAAAGTATTTTTTTCTGAACCAATGTTCAGTTATGCACATAATAGCGACTTTACTAAAGTCTAAAAACAATATATATTGTTTCTCCGATATATTAGAATAATAAGGAAAATTACATAAACTTGCACTTCGTCTTGTTGTATAAATTGAGCAGCACTTCTTTACCGGTATCTAATGCACTCCGACTAATGTTGGAGTGTTTTCCTACCATAATAACAATGGTGGTATGTTCATCAAAATTCTCTACAGCTACTTTTTTATAATTTCGTCAAAGGAAATATTTATAAGGAAATATAAAAGGAGGACAACAAATATTTGTCACTTGTTGCTTAAGGCCATAGCGCAGAAGCGCACCAAAACCTACTCCTAATTTATTTGAATAAACTACGGATCTTTTGTTTGCTGTATTGTAATTTTCTACGAAAATGTAATTATTATAACTTTTTTTAAATTAGTTTAGTTTTAACGCCTAAAGTATCGTCTTGACTTTGTGAAGTCAGCCTTTGAAACCGCTTTCCAAAATGTTGACGCCTCTATTGTTCCAGAATTCGACCCAGAACCCTGTCCGAAGTGGAAGTGTCTCAGCGACCTTTTAATAACAGAAATACCGGACGATGTGAAAAAGAAAAAAGACGGCAACTTAAACAACACGAAAATACTAATCCTATGTGAAGACCACCGAACATGCACTCAGCTGAACCAATACCTCACCATGGGAGCGAATAAGTACCTCTTTTACACAGCCTTCCGAAGAGACTTAACTATAAATAGCATATCATCGAAATACCAGAATTACAAAAACAGCTTACCGCAGAAAAATAATGACAAGTTATCCCAAGATGAAGCAAGCAAAGAATGGACCGATGACGATGATTTGGATGACATGAATAAGTCTAATTTTGTGCTGACTCTGACTCAGCTGGCTCAGGGCGATACGAAATCTGATGAGAGCATGTTTGAACCTATTTCCCAAGTAAGTGGCCCAATAAATGGCACCTTTTAATTCATCGCCAACATACTCAGCAAACATCGACCCACTGCTGGGCATATGCGGCTTCTCTGCAGGGTCAAACCTCACTCAGATCCTGTGCTGACCGAGATCCCGTCGACTAAAATCGTTGGGCCACTCACTGCCAATGCAATAAAGTATAAGACGACCCGAATGGCCGAGTCGGCAGTGACCCTGCCTACGAAGCCAAGGGTCCCGGGTCCGAGTCCCGGTGGGGGCAAATATTTGTTTGATGGGAACGGATGTTTGTAACCGAGACAAGGTTGTTTATCTATCTAAGATATAATATTTATCTATATAAATATGTGTATCGTTGTCTAGTACCCAAGATACAGGGAATCCTAGTTTGGGGCTAGATCAATTTCGTCCAAGGTATTATTATTACCCCAAAAAAGGCAATATAGTAGTTCTTTCATTCTTCACTATTTCATCGAATCCACAGATGGAGCACTTAGACATAACCCAACTAGAGACAGAGAAGCCTCTCATATGCATCCAGCCCTTCAAGGAGCAGGGCAACCAGTTCTCCTTAGAACGTAACCTGGAGATCCTACGGCCAAGTTACGTCATATTCTATCACTGCGATGTGGCGGCTATCAGGCAAATAGAGATATTTGAGTGCAAGAAGAAGGAGGGGGAAACAGGTAAGCCGTCCTGTGCCACACCGCTTCTATGATAGATTGTTTTGTGGCGTAGAGGTCCAGGTTCTTCCTCATAAGCAAGAAGTCCCGGGTTCGAACACCGGCCGGAGCGGAGGATTAAAAATCCCTGGGTCATATCGTCACAAGTGCGGTGATCAGTACATATATTATGAGTTGGCGTAGTAAACGCGACGGACGTTACTATGGTAGTAATCATGCCACTATGGATTTCTTTTATATGACGAGGGCAAAGGTAGGAATATTTCGTTTTTAGTTCAGCGAAGATACCGCTAGAGGCGCTGTACGCATTGCCATACAAATGCTCAACTATAGTCGCTATCGTGTATAGTTTTCAAAACTCTTAATAGACGTACTGGCTAAGCCTGAGCGCCACTGTGTCTCGGCCACCGCGTATGGGAAAAGGAGTGACGCTATGACGTTGTTTAGTCACAACATAGCGTCAGCTGACGCTATTTTGGAGAATGGTATTGCACATTATCTATAGAACTTTACCCTCAGAACATATTATTTTTGAGTCTCCGAGAGTAACTTGTAATCAGTTGTTCGGGTCAATGTATCTGTTGCAGTTAGTTGGTTAAATCAGACACTTAACTAACACCCTAGACCGTTAATTAAATGCCGACGTTTAACCAAGTCACTAAAATTCCGTCAGACAAGTGAGTTAACGAAACGTTTAAAACGTTTTTTTTTGAAAATTGAAATTTCGACAATAATACGACCAAATTAAAGTCATGGTCCAAAAGCGTCCGTGCAGTACTTGAGACATGCCATCATCATTTTGCAGAGTTACGTTACTACGTAATGATGTGAAATGTACAGTGATGTGAAAAAGTGCGAAGATTATTTTCAGACAGTGGGTAATTAATCTTACTAAGTTAACGTAAGTAGCTAAGTGCAGCCTACCCAATAAAGAATCTATGCTATTCTAAGGTAAAGAATAGTGTTTAGTTTACCCTGACGACCCGAATGGCCGAGTCGGCAGTGACCCTGCCTACGAAACCAAGGGTCCCGGGTTCGAGTCCCGGTGGGGGCAAATATTTGTTTGATGATAACGGATACTTGTACCCTAGTCATGGGTGTTTATCTATCTAAGTATAATATTTATCTATATAAGTATGTGTATCGTTGTCTAGCACCCAAGATACAGGGAATCCTAGTTTGGGGCTAGATCAATGTGTGTAAATAGTGTCCAAGGTATTATATTATTTTTTAAGTATTTTATCTACACAGGTATCATAAACCCTCTTTACTGCGTCCAAAAATCACACGTTACGACCAGCATAATGATAAACTTATTGGTAAAAACTCATTTCTTATCTGAATATTGATACATTATGACCATAATGTACCAAAATTTGTCAAATTATGACATTCAAATTTCGTACGCCGACGCCCGCCTGCGTGCTGCCCCTAGTTTGTCTGTGAAGTTGGTACTACAGAACAAACTAAACAACTGCAGAGCAATATCAATGCCACAATGCCTGTCGAACATGCGGTTCCTGAACACATCAAAGAGAGCTTATGATATATGTATAGATAAACTAGTGTATGTAACTGTACATAATTAGGCATTAAAATGTACATTATGGTCATAATGTAAAAAAATCAGATAAGAAATGAGTTTTTACCAAATATTTTTACATTATGCTGGTCTTAACGTGCGGTTTTTAGACGCAGTAAAGAGGGTTTATGATACGTGTGTAGATAAACTACTATTTTGTTGTTCTTACATCTTAAACCTAACACAATGGATAAAGGCGGCTTCGCTTCGCTCACCCCCTTTACCCTTCACCTAAGCTACCGCAATGTTTTGCCCTGATATAAGCTGTGCAAATCAGCTGTTGTCGTGACGCCATCTTGTTTTCCAACACGCCGGTTTTTGGTATAAGACAGATTGTTAAACGTTTTCGACGATGCTTTATTTAAATCAAAATGCCAGTGACTTGGTTAAACGTCGGTATTTAATTCATGGTCTAGAGAGTTAGTTACGTGTCTGATTTAACCAAGCAACTGCGACATATCCACAGAGGATCGATAAAAAAAACATTAGCGACCACGTATCCTTTGGGAAAGTTATTCATTATGATGGATTATGTCATATTAATGATGTTACATTATGTTGTTCATTTCACAAAATTCGGTCAACTATTGAAAAGTAACCCTGTTTTTGTCATCGTTTTGTAATGTTTACCCACACGCAGGCTGCAAGATATACTTCCTGATGCACGATCAGACAGTAGAGGAGCAGGCTTACCTGTCGTCGCTGAAGAGAGAGAAGCAGGCCTTCGAGTTACTGATACAGACTAAAAGTGTGAGTGTTGCTCTTTAAACTCGTAACGCCAAATTAATTGCATTCAAAATTGGCTTAAGCTGATCTTCCTTAGAATAACTAACGTTACGAGGACAATCGACCCGAGACTACCCTCATTAATCATCATATTGAACTGCACTGTGGGATAGCGCATAACTGAGTTGGTTCCCGCGGGGCGGTGTCCTGGCTGAACAAGTGTCGTTTTCAGGTAATGGTGATCCCTTCTTACCAAGACGGGAAGACGGATGAGTACTTCACCATGGATGAGGTGGAAGAGGAAGAGACAGTCGACACCAGGAAAGCCGGTAAGATTTTTTTATGAATCTTAACAGCCTCGACTAATACAATATTTGTTTTTGATTTATCAACCACTTTGATGTTTCCAGGTGGTCAAAGCAAAAGCAAAGAAAAGCCTGTGGTGATAGTGGACATGAGGGAGTTTAGGTCTGACCTGCCATCGCTACTGCACAAACGGGGCATCATTATCGAGCCTGTTACTATAGCTGTGAGTGGAATGTATTGTTTGTTTTAATTACTGTGGCTTGCTTAAGTAAGGCGCAGGCAGTATAGGATTTGACGCCAGGTGACCTGGCACCCGATAGTTCTATTTTAAACTTGTTCAAAACTCACTGCCCTCTCGATCGCCAGTCACTGACAGCCTATCAAAATAGCCGTTTTCGGCAGGGAAATTATAGCGACAGGTAAGCGATAGAACTGTGAGACATTGCCTGTGTAGAAAATGGCCTGACACTAACTTTGTTTTTTAGCTGGGTCAGGTTGAGCGATAGCTGTAATAACATTACCCTAAGAAATAATCACAGACTAGTTGCTCCCCGGTTTAGTCTCGAGAAAGTTAGCAATTATTTCAAGGGTTAGTGTATCCTCTACTACAACAAGATACCTCTGGAGATTTTTTAATTGCCATTTGAGCAATTTAAAAACCATATAAAAACGACTGGCTAAAAAGGGATGTTCAAGATTACTTGAATGACGAGACTGTATGGGGTTAATCTAACTCAACGCAGAACTCGCTGTTAATCATTTTGTAATTATCCATTCCTGCTTGTTATTTATAATAATTGATATTGTAATATTTGTGTTGGACACAACCCATAGTAAAAGAGATCTAAAAAATAATCTGTGGGAGTTTCTTCGCCCTTCTCCCACAGGCGCCCAAAGTAGAGAAGAGGCAAAACATGACGTTTGCTAAATATATGTAAATATCTGTAATAATAAAGATATTTTGACTTTTACTTCACTTGATCAAATTCTTTCCATCGTTGCAAAACTGAAATTATTCTTACGGAACAAAAGTGTATATTATGTTTAGTTCCTGAATTTGCAGTCTTACATTGATTAGTTAGCATATTCAATTTAATATTGAAATATACTAGCGTGCTTTCGTTCACCAGCTAAATTCACAAACTATATTCATTTTTGTTCCGTTGAACGTAAAGTAAAGTAAAGTAAAGTAAAGTAACGTTTATTTGCATGAATATAGGTGTACATTAGGTATTTTATAATGTTATTGAAATAATTTGCGCTATATTCTGCCATGCAGACGTGGAAATGTTATTATTTTGAAAAACAATAATCATAAAATTATATTACATTAGGTTAGTTATCTATCCAAAAATGTCAAGTTACATTCACAATAAAATAAAATTCTCATCATATAATAATAAAATATGTCAGATTCAGATCAGTTGCCCTCCAAGAAGTCCTCTAACTTATAGTAACATTTTTAAACTAAGAAATATCTAAGATCAGCCTTATAAGAATGTAGTTGGTCAATGTCCCTTATTGATTTAGGCAGCCTATTATATACTTTTGGCGCCATACCAAATATGCTTTTGCTAAATAAAGCAGTAGAGCGGGCAGGTGCACTAAGTGTAGTTTAATATCTCGTTTACTATTAATTGTCTTAAACAAGTTCCAGTTTGTTTTTACAAATACAGCAGTTTCGTAGATGTACAGCGATGTCAATGTCAATATACCTAACATCTTAAAATGAGGTATGCAGCTGTCTGTTGGTTTCAACTTACAAATTGTCCTTAAACACCGTTTTTGTGCTATAAATGCCTTATCTTTGTCTGTTGAGTTACCCCAAAAAATAATTCCATACCTTAAAGTCGAGGCGACAAAAGCGTGATACACAGTTAATAAAGCCGATTGCCCAGTAACTTTGGCAAGCATATATAGAGCATAGGAAAACTGACTTAATTTTTTGCAAACATGTTCTATTTTTGGTTTCCATGTCATACCGACGTCAACGACGTCTTGTCAACGACGAATACTTTCCGTTGTGCAGCGACGTAAAGAATTCGATCTACGTCTATTATGAGTTGGCGTAGTAAACGCAACGGACGTTACTATAGTAATAATTCCACTATCTCTTTCTTTTATATGACGAGGGCAAGGATAGAAAGATACCATTTTTAGTTCAGCGAACATACCGCTAGAGGCGCTTTACGCGTTGCCATACAACTGCTAAACTAGACGCTATCGTGTGTAGATTTAAAAACTCATAATAGACGAACTGTATATATATATGTATTAAGCCCGCCAATTAAGAATCTTATCTAAAATGGCTTCATGAACTTGCAATTATCATGCTTTCTCACTTGCACACGATCACTCTCTTTATTTTCAAACGAGTTGCAAAAAGGGTAATTCTCATTTAAAAAAAAAACTCGATTCCAAATTTTCTAATTGGTAGTAACGAAATGATACAGTCATGCTTTATGATACTAAATTAAATATAAAATATATTGTTGCAGTGAAGGAAAATGGTACATTTTTTTTGTAATAAAATTGTCCCTTCCCTGGATGTGACCACATATGTTTTATGAAGAAGAAGAAATGCTGTGTTTTATCTGTTACTATAAATGTGTAAAAAAGTAAGCTAATAATATCTTAAACTAATAATAATAATAGGAAACACATAAGTATTTCTCATAAAATTTGTGATCTATTTTATTGTCACTTCCATGGACACTTCACAACGGCCAAGCCAGAAAAATAACGCGACCGTTTTATAACGTAACTGGTCTTAGACAAGGTCTGAGACGCCATCTTTATATTTCAGTTGTCAGTTCCTACCGGTGGCGTTACATCTGTGAGATACTTATAAAAAAAAATATTAATCCTCAAAACTCGTTGAGCATAAGTAGTGACTTCTGTGTAGATCGTAGACCTACTTAACAACTATGTTATTAGGTTGTGTGATATTAATGCGTTTTACTGCAAAAAACACATGGCTTAACATGCACCTTCATTCCAGATTTGGAGGTTATGTAATCAGAGATTGGCAAAGTCACTTCCGTGGAGGTCACAATCCCTGGTTCCATGGATAAAAATCTGCACATGGAAGTGACTTTGTATGGAGAGGTCTTGTGCAGGTGTTGGGGTCGTGGCGTTGACTTGATTGTTTGGCTTCATTCGCTATTTTTATTTTAGATTGATAAACCTAAAACTAAAAAGCGCCCAAAAACTAAAGAAAATATTCGTCAGCAAAAACGAGAATGTAAGATATAAAAGAAAATCCTGCCTTATACGAAGCTATTAAAGAACAAGAATAACCTGCTACAAACAGAAAATTGCTTGGGTCTAGAATCGTTTGGCCTGCCAAAGAAGGGGGGTAAAAGGGGTTAAATCTGGTAGGGGCTGGCTACCTGATTATAACACTTCCACTCTTATTACAAGGTAATGCATATTTATCGAGTTTTAATAAAAATAGTTTCTAACCTCAAATCAGATTATTATTATTATTTCTTAACACGTTCCTGTGAACAACGACATTGTACGTCACTTCTTGATAGTCACGTTGTGGCACACCGTACTACAACGCCCAACAAACATCGTCATTTTTATGCACAGCGTTGTAGTACGGCGTCTTGCCATAGTACCGACTAAGAGTTCTGTTTCTGTGCTATGGCACATCAAATTCTCAAAACTCTAGTGCTACACCGCATCTTAATTTTGAACTTATTTGAATTCTCCCCACCCTGGAACAATGTACCTACTTTGTTTACGCACAACGCCGCTGTACGTCGTGTGTCGGTAAGTTGTCCTTGGATTCACTCGGCCTGTGCGCATCGCAAGAGAAGCGCGTGTGTTTCTTCCTGTCGTCAGGTGTTCGCATCGAATATCAAATGAAATCGTAAGTAGTGTTCTGTTAAATTACATACATTATATAAAACGTGTTACCGTGAAAGTATTTTTAAACAATCTTTTTGTATTCTACGTCTTTTTAGATGGATAAAAACAAGCAAAAGCAGCCGAAATCTTCTATGACAATCTTCGAGTCCTCTTCTTCATCCCGGGGAACAACTCCAGACCCTTTCGAAGACGACGGAGAACATGGCTCGGATTGCAATTATGACCCACTTTATGACGAAGAAGATGACAGCTCATGTAAGTTGAGTTTATCCCAACGCAAACTGCATAAAAAGTCATCATCGGTTGGAAAAAAGTTTACACCTGCCATTTTTAAACCTGACAGTGGATCCTCATCAGATACCACATCTGAGGATTCCCTTGATAACACTGATGATTCAGACTGTTCAAGTTCTCAAAGCATTTTTGACACTCAAAAAAGAAAGAAATGCAGTACAAGCAAACAACCCATGAGTAAAAAAAATAAGACAAGTCTAAAACAATCAGTTTGTGATCTAGATAGCATTGCCAATATGTCGATAGACTCTGAAGTGTTGCGAAAAAATGTAGGAGACGGTATTTTGGGGGATACCTTTTCACTCGACAACCTTGAAGATATAGGATACCAATCGCCGATACTCTTGCATAACTCCAAAAGTAGGAAAGATAATGCTAAACCACAAGCCCAAGATCTAGATCCACAAGAAAATATGCAGCCGTCTTCGCTATCTTTAACTCCAACACCACATGCAAAGTTGTCTTCGCCATCCATACTCCTAATGCAACCTACGCCACATCTGCAATCGCCTATGCCATCCTCGGCCCTTACACAACAAGCCCAGGCGTCTTCGTCAACCGTGAACCCAACAACATACATGCAGCTGCATTCTCCATGCTCAAATCACGAACAGCTACCTGCACAATGCTTAGGCCCAACAGCGCAGTTGCCAAATGCACTACCACTTTCTCCGTGCCTGGTCCAAGAACAGCCATCTTCGTTATCTTCCGACCTGACCTCGCACGTGCTGCCACTGCCACGACAACACTTGGAGCCTGCTGAACCCTGTATACCAAATCCTGAAAGTGGTAATGACGATGTTGGAGCATATCAACGACGCCCAAGAAACTTTAGTCCTCAGCCAACTCAAGAATGGGAAAACACAACTTCAGACATTCCTAACTTTGACTTCGATGAAGCGTCAACTGGTGTCCAGTTTGAGATCACACTAAATATGTCACCATTAGACATTTTTAACAAATTACTTCCACCTCACATTCTGGAGTACATTATTACAAAGACCAATGAATATGGAAAGGCATTGTGCTCCTCAAATGCGCGACGCACACGAAACAATCCACAGCGTCAATTAAAGTACAGAGACGTAGATAGTGACGAAATGAAGAAATTCTTGGGATTATGTTTACTCATGGGACAAGTAAATATTCCTCAAAAACGAAAACTGTTTACATACAATGATGTTTTATATTATCATCCCATTTTCCAATACGCTATTCAGCGCGCTGATTCGAACAAATACTAAGATGTTTGTGTGTATCCGAACTCAATTCAAAAGGAAAAGATAAAATCGTCTATTTCATTGATCTAATGACCTAGAATTTCAGGGACTGTTATATACCTGATAAAGAACTTTCTTTGGATGAATCGATGCTATTATTCAGAGGTCGCCTGTCATTCAGACAATATATAAAAAGCAAAAAAGCCAAGTATGGGATCAAGTTTTATGAACTTACAACTTCGGATAGGTTTGTCCTTAACATAATCATGTACGCTGGAAAAGATCAAGATCATGAAAATACAAAAGGAAAAAAAACAAAAAGATCGTAATGCGTCTCATGAAGCATTACTTATTCAAAGGCTAGGCTTTTCATAGATAATTACTACAATTCTGTGGAACTTTCCCAAAACTTGTCGATCTAAAGACTCATGTAACTGGAACCCTCAGAACCAATAGAAAAGGTAATCCCATAGAGATCACCAAGAAAAAACTGAAAAAAGGCCAGCATGTATGGGTTCGTAAAAACAAGGTTTACGTATCTAAATGGGTTGACAAAAGACCTGTTTTAATGATTACGACGTTAAAACATCCCAAAATTACCAGTTTGATTGACAGACATGGAAATGTACGTGAAAAGCCAGAAGAAGTAGATATTTTTAATAAATATATGTCGGGAATTGATAGAAAAGACCAGATGGTCTCATATTATTCTTCCCCTAGAAAATCACTGCGCTGGTATAAGAAAGTGTTTTTCCATATATTTGACCTTTCCGTGTGGAATTCTTTTCACATTTACAGAAAGCATTTGAAAAGCGGTGATAAACGTTATGATTTTCTCAGTTTTAGAGAAAGTTTGATACGATCACTTTTACACATATCACCTGATATGAAGCCCAATATGTTGATGCCACTGTGGAACAAACACGACAATAGAATGAGAGAATGGCCCGGTACATTGCCGTCTACTCAGACGCCGTCTACGAGTACTGGCAACATTGTAAATAATACTATTAAAGGCCACTGGCCTGAAAAAATTCCACTAAAAGCTGGAACAAAGAAAACCAAAAATTACATGAAATGTAAAATGTGTGCTAAAAAGAAATTGAGAAGAGAGACAGGCCTTCGGTGCAAGGGCTGTCCCGAAAAACCAGCACTTTGTGCAATTTGCTTTGAAGAGTGGCATATTGAAGACTGATTTTTGTTGTTTAATTTTATCTAGATAACTGCCTGATGCCGTGCTATTAATTAAGTCTATTTACTTAATTGTTACTACTATTCCAGAGATATTTAATTCCAGTGAGGCATTTATAGCCATAAGTATAGTCTGGGTCTATAAGTACCCAATATAATTTTCCTTGTTAAGATGACAGTTCCTACTACTCTATTATTTTTAGAAGTTTATTATAAGACTATGTAAAGTAATGAACCAAAACTACAAAAAGTGATTTTTATTATATAATTTAGTTCAACTGAGTGATTGCTATTCTATCCAGATACATTTGATTATAATAATTGTGAATCTTATCTGCAGTCACTCCATGATTATTATGGTTAATAAAGAAGTGACTTTTTAGTTTAAATTTTTCCATTGTTAGAAC
The DNA here is from genome assembly GCA_949825045.1 of Argyresthia goedartella. Lineage (NCBI taxonomy): Eukaryota > Metazoa > Arthropoda > Insecta > Lepidoptera > Argyresthiidae > Argyresthia > Argyresthia goedartella. The sequence goes on from OX463819.1 coordinate 2,558,264, forward strand.
GCTATTGTTGCTTTGTTGTGAACATCGTACCCTATTTTGTAAAAGTTATCTAACTAAGGCAGATTTACAAAGTAGTGTTTTGAATCTGATCTCTGAGACTGAATTAATGATTATAAAGAAAATAAATGTATGTACAAAGAACTAAAAAAAACGTTTTATTTAATCTAATTAGGTACCTCCCTGCTTTTTTACGTCGACGTTAAACGTTGTTAGCGGCTATGTATATTTTTGACCACGCTGTACAGGACAGGCGTCTTTATCCGTCTACGTTATTATGCGTTGTTAGAAGCTATGTATATTTTTGTATTAACTGCACAGCACAGGCGTCTATATACGTCGACGTAATTAAACGGTGTTAGCAGCTATGTATATTTTTGTCTATGCTGTACAGCACAAGCGTCTATATACGTCGACGTTTTTATACGTTGTTAGCGGCTGTGTATATTTTTGTCTACGCTGGACAGCACAGGCGTCTATATACGTCTACGTTATTATACGGTGTTAGCGGTTGCGTACCTTTATGTCTATTCTGTACAGCACAGGCGTCTTTATACGTCGACGCCTTAGGACGTCAGTGCACTATATCGTAGCTCTCATTTTGCTAGCTATTTGCACAACGTCACTAGACGCCGATCCCATTTGTATGAGAACAATATGTGCATCGCCGCATAGCACTTCGATATTGACATGTTAACGTGAACGTGTTAATTAATGGCGGTAACATGTTTGTGTTTTTCTATTTTTCACTGTATTTGGACAAGTTTTCTTTCGAGAACCTGGAAACTTTAGTGTTTATTTGTTGTTCCTTAGCATTACCCGGGAGGACGTGAAAGGCTGTAGGTTCCAAGTATTTCCTTCGGATGTGAGCAACTGCCTCCCCTCAAATCAGATAAAAAGCGATTACGAAATGTACAAATGGGCATTTGAGTACTGAAATGGTGTTGTAAAACAGTCTGTGGTCCAAAATGTCACACAAAATTACGAGAATTTTCGTTCATTCATTCTGTTTCTTCTCGAGTTTCGTGAATGTTCTCTCTGTGCTTCGTAGTGTGTTTATTGTGGCTTCCTTTGACGACTTTTGTTTATCATCTGGACTTTGTTTGTTTGCCTTCACGATTGACCTATGCTTGTACACTGTACACCGATTTTCTGCCTTATCGACTGACCATTGAACGTAATAACCATTGAGTTACTATTACTACGTATAAAGGCGCTTTCTCAAACACAAAACGTGTCACAACTTGATGACGGGGGCGCGGGGAAGGGGCGCGGGGGGTGGAGCGAGCGCGATGCGTCGGCTCTGTAGATTGCAGAATCACGCAGAAGTGACACAGCTTTTGTTTCTACCTAACCTGTACCATTCATTGTGTTCGGAATCCTATCTTAGCACGTGGAGCGTAAACGGGTGAACCGATTTGAATATGTTTTTTTTATTGGAAAGTAGATTTTGTGGATAGCAACCTAAAAAACGTTGAAATCCATACCCATATTGCAAAAATACATAGTTTATTTAAAATAAATAGATACTCTAAATAATTTTGACAATAGTGTTATACTACTAGTAACCCACCTTCGTGCTAGTGGCACTAACCACCAATCATAATTTTATGATCAGATTTTGAATGAATCTGACCACGGTCAATTGTATCTGCGCATTTTAAACTTGTATGCAATTGTCAAAATTATTCAGAGAATAGTGGTAACTCGTCTTCGTGCTAGTGGCACTTAGGCGTTACGAACTCCAAAAATGCATTCCAAACTTTACTAATGCACGGATAGTCAACAAACAGTAGGTAGGTATAAATATGCATTGACATTGTCACTTCTGCCCAGACCTTCTTTGTGACTCTATGATTTCAAGCAAATATGGCGGCAAAGTGATTGGAATTTTTATGCAAAAAAATACAAATTATAAAAGCAGAAATGCAGTAAACTTACCTATGGTAACTCACTCCTTTACTTTTACTTTTATTTAATCTGCCTGTGTAGTTTTTACAGTAACGCAGCACACACGAAGGCATCTCAATATTAATTTTTCTTTTTTACGCATCAAGTTGTGACTTGTAACCGCCGCCGTCCGGCTGAGACTGAACTGAGCGCAATTTGGTCACTTAACGCATTTAAGTGTTACAAAAAGTCAGTCAAGGCGTCTTCTCTAGTAGTATACATAATTACTCTAAGGTAATAACCCGGACTTTGTTTTCCCACCTACCCGATGGACCTTCGGATCCATAGAGCAACCGAACCCATCAATGAGCTATTCGATGAAGGAACCTCAACCATCGACAAGACGTTCGATCGAGGAACCTAAGCCATTGACGAGCCGTTCCATGGAAGAACCTCTGTCATCGACGAGTTGCTCAGAGGCAGAATACGACGAACTACCGACAAAGCGTCATCTTTAGGTGTAATTATCACAAAAAAGATATGACTGTAGAATATACAGCAAATAAAACGGTGGGCTCTTTTGTTTGCAACAGAGGGCCATGCAGAGCGAAGTGAGCCGAGGCAAAGGCACTTGGTTTGATAATATAAAAACAACTATGCCGCAGGTGTTTTATAGGGTTGGGTTTTGATCACGGACCCCTGATTTAAATTACTAGAGTTATAGTTATTTAGGAGGATAGTTGACTATATTTTTGAACCTTTTATCCTAGTCTTAATTGGCGGAAACTTGTTTTGGATTTATAATTCCTAAAACAAAATATTATTTTGCATGCCTGAAATGGAACGCAATTTTTACTCTTTCCATGTATTTCATGATAGATGTCAAAAACTTATTGTAAAGTTGGGCGAAATGGAATGTGGAATAAAGCAGTGTACCTTATAGCAAACTTGGCTGTTTTATTTTACCTGTTTTTGAAATCTTAGTCAGGCAGGGCACCCCACTTACTAGGCAGTACTATTAGGTTAGTGTTGGTACCAAACCGATATCTGGGCAGTCTTGTGGCTACTCCCTAGAGTGTTTTTATGGGGAAATATTAAACTGCACATCAATAATACTGATTTGCACAGCAAATATACTGATTTTTACAGCAAATATCAGGGCAAAATACTGCGGTAGCTTAGGTGAAGGGTAAAGGGGGTGAGCGAAGCGAAGCGAAGGATACCTTCGTATTAGGTTGAACATAAAAGAACAACAAATATAGGTACTTAAAACAAAAAAGTGTTTTTGATGATCCTTTTTTGCTGTGAAAATGAGTATTTTTGATGTGCGATTAAATACTTGCCTTTTTTATGAGCCCTAGTAGCCGGAGCTAAGGCGATTTCGAAATAATAATGCGAAATAGGTCACTTTCGTAGCGAGGTTATGTAAACATAACCTCAAAAATGAGGTTATAAAAAGTTCATATTCTCAACAACGGTTCACTACCTTGTAAAGGGAGTAGTGTCAGGGGGATGGGGGACCTCCCCCCTCCCCCTCCACCCCCTCTCCCCCCATTCTCCTGCCAAACGATACTAGATCCCTACCCAGCATAGTTTTGCAAGAGATGATTTAAAAATGTGATTGTTTATTATGTAAAAGATGATTTAAGAATGTGAGACTGATTACTAAGACCGCAAAATAATTGAAATGAAATGGGAGAGCAAAGTTAAGTATTTTAGTTGAAAACAAAGTTTATAAGAAAATTTCTTTCTTACAAACTCTTTAAGATGAATAAAGATTTTTAACGATAAAGAAGAGGGAGCTTTTGTTTTACAATATAACTTGAGTGAAGAAATGAAGTCTTTTAAATGACAAAATAGAAGTAGGATAATTTATTTAAAAAAATAAGACTTATTTGATCTTCCCATAGACAATATTTAAGTAAGGGTTGTCACTACCGTGGGTTTGGGTCACTTCCGTAAAGGGCATTTTTTTTAAACCCTTTTAATTTAGTATTTAAAAGGCTGCGGGCTCAGTAAGTATTTTTCCATGACGACTAAGACCAAGTCTGTTAATATGCATCATCAATAATATTTGAATACCATTTTCACTTTTTAAATTTTTATTTAAATAAAAAATGAGATTATACCCAAAAACTGTCTGTATTTGCTCTCACGCTGTCTCAAACCGCTCATATACAAAGCCTGTATGTATAGGAATCACGAATAATTAATGACGCATCGAAAACGTCAGCGAGTTGAAGGTCAGTGACTCTTATGAACAGTGATCATATTTTTTCACTCTGGTAATTATTATACGTGCTTCCTATGCTGTACAAACTTGCCAAGCGCACCCTTACAAAAAATCCGACATTTATTTCCATTTTTTTTTATAATGAACAAAAATCACACAGCCATTCTTACAGATAATCGCGTCCATCTCTAAAGTGTCGTCATAATGTTGTATAAAAACCAAACCTGCTATGCTGCTGCTACTGCTTCTTCACTTGCGGACGATATATTTGATCCCCAGATCGGTGACTACATCCTGACCCCAGAAATCTGCGTGGAGCGCAAGTCGATATCCGACCTGGTCGGGTCGCTGAACTCGGGCCGGCTGTACACGCAGTGCACGCAGATGTGCCGCAACTACACGCGGCCCATACTGCTCGTCGAGGGAGACCAGAACAAGCCCTTCAGTCTGCAGGTGACTGTCAACACTCATTTGCACCTGTCTCGAAAAATAGTGATGTCAAAATGTAACGCCTGTCATAAGATATGAAACTGGTCAAAAACTACGACGCCTGTCAAAATATATGACACTGGTCGAAAATAATGAGACCTCTTAGAAATGTGTAACAAATATTGCGTGCTCAGCTGCTCAGTTGCTTGGTCTATTTTATTTTATTTTATTGTTTAAGATTCACCAACAGATGATACAATAAGACATTCATTTATATTAATTATTACATTAGTGCTAGATGTTCATCTACTTAAAGGTAAACACAACATGCAAATTCGACATTTGGTATTACAGCTATTATTATAAGTAAGATATCATTTATTTACAATTGTAATTATTTAATAACTATTGTTATTATTATTACTATTATAATTATAATTAATTATTGGGGTACGTGGGATAACCTAGCGTGGAAAGGTAACCTATCCCTTTGTCTCCAGAGCCTGGTGGTGTCGTCGGACATGTCCGGCGCGGACATTCAGCAGAAGCTGCAGCTACTTACCATCCACTTCCCCCGGCTGAAGCTGGTCTGGTCTCCAAGCCCTTATGCCACTGCTGAACTCTTCTACGAGCTCAAGGTTGGTAGACACAGACAAAATTACTGTGGTCGTCACTTGGTTCTTCAAATGCAAAATGCCATTCTTAAGTCACTGCCTGATTAACTATTTTGTCAAATTAAAGATTATTATCATTATAAAAATTCACTTTAAGCTTCCTTTTAGGATAATAAGAATTAAATGTTAAAAAACCGGTCAAGTGCGAGTCTAAATCGCGCACGAAGGGTTCCGTACCACCGTTCAATGGAAGCGATGGTGTGGAGTGAATAGTTTGGATTTTACACAGCAAAATATTGTTTACAAAGTTATTGGTGCGGTTACTTTCACACTCCATGTACGTAAACAGGTGCATCCATAAGTTTGTATGTGGTATTGTTGTATGGGAGCCCCCTTAAATATTTATTTTATCCTGTTTTTTAGTATTTGTTGCTATAGCGGCAACAGAAATACATAATCTGTGAAAATTTCAACTCTCTAGCTAGCTAGGTTCTTGAGATACAGCCTGGTGACAGACGGACGGACGGACAGCGAAGTCTTAGTAATAGGGTCCCGTTTGGCACCCTTCGTGTACGGAACCCTAAAAACGGTCTTCACCGATCTATAGAGGATTAACAGAGAAATATAAGGTATAGGTTTACAAAGATTAAATCAATAACAAGTAGGTTACATACATTCAAATTCAGTGCAAAATTGTAAAATAAAAATTGTGTAAAAAAGATTTTGTAACAACTTCCGTAGACTTTTCTATCGAGCAAAAATAATCAAATTACAGTTGATACGTTCACGAATACTTGCTGACACTCATGCTAAACAAGCTAGAATAAAGGAACCACTGCTTTAATACTCCTGTTTTGCGTAACTCGAGAGTTACGAAAGGCTGTGTTCTACCGCGGCGTCTTAACCTGGTATTGTCGCTCTCCTTGGCCACATGACCCGGAGGGTTGGCCTTTGTCCACTTGTCCAGCTGTAGGGCGATGTGGGCTGAGCGTCAAGATTGATGGTAATATCCCTGCTTTCATGTCATTCTCTCCAGCAAGGCCGAAGCAACCCGGACGTCGCCGCAGCCCTAGCACTGAGCGGCGAGAGTGCATCCGATGACATGCACTACGAGCGATACAACATACAAGTGCACGACTTTGTGCAGAAACTGCCGGGCGTCAACACGAAGAACATTGCCCGGATCATGAATAAGGGGGTGTCGTTGGATCACCTGATTACTTTGAGCCAGGTTAGTGCAGTCTATAGCAGTCACGGCAAATGTGATTCATTTAAAATAATTACCAAGATTGCATGTAAGAGTCATAAATTATTCACTCTTACCGATTTATAATAATTTCACCATATAGTTGAAGACCCAGAAGAACTAACCTGTAAAAACGGCTTCCACTTTCTCTAATTTCTCTCATGAGCTTCTTAATCTGTCAAATCCAAGGAACCACGCGTCTACCGAATGATGATTCTGTCGAATCTAGCTTCTTTTCTATACCAAACAAGGAAACTATGCCAATAGTCCCTTTGGACTACTGCGCCGCTAAATATTATGGGGCAATCACCCGTTTTTTTTATAAATCCAATAACCTTCCAGAATAGTTTTGAATCCTCCTATTTTGGTGGGAAAATATAGGAAAATAAGAAAACTAGATAACATCATCATCGTCATCATCATATTCAGCCCAAACTATTTTGAGGTATAGCAAGTATTTTATTGCATCAGTGTAGTAGCTCGCGGGTTCTCAACCCGGGGGGTGCGCCCCCCAAGGCGGGCACAGAGTGATCCAAAGGGGGGCGCGGTGAGCAGCTCCAGGACTGGATTTTTTTAAATTAATAATTTCACGCCGCGGAAAATGGAAGGCGGCTTACGGCGGCGCCACTCATCATAGAAACACATTTTAAATAATATTTGTTGGAATGCTAACGTGCGTCAAGCCGTCGCGTCGTTACTGATATCTGAGGGTGGACTTCGCCAGACGGAGCAGAGGCGGGGTTCCATCCAAATCAAATTTCTCTATAAATATTTTTTCTCGCATTAGTCGTGAAAAGCACTATGTAATGTCACGGCCATAAGTGCAATAGATGGACTCATCTCTGAGAGGGCCTCGCCTTTGGCTCAACTCCCAACTTACTCGTCCATCTATCGCTCACTTTCCAGCCTCTACAGCAATGTATTATGGAATTTGTATTTTACATTTTCAGGAGGAGATAGCCACAATCCTGGAGAATAAGAACGATGCTCAAATGTTATATTCTATTCTACACGTGAAGGCAAAACCGGCCGACGTAGCCAACAAGGAAGAGAAACCTTACAAGGGGAAATATAGAGGGAAGTTTAGGGGCAAATAGGCAGTTATATTATAGAATATTTGTGAATAGCTAGATTACAAAATGGTATCTCAAGGCCGCTGTTGATATAAAGTGCCGTTTAACCTCTCAAAAACCGAGGGCAGTTGGGACAGGTCGCGATTTTGAGCCTTGTGCCATGGTAATAAAATTTAAAACCTGTAACGGAAAAGTGGCGTTATCTAACGCCGCCGGTGGTATTCAAGAGGTTAAATGTCCTACTATAGCCACTGCCAGGTGAACGTGCAATAGAGTACATTGACCCCGCTAAGAAAATGTATGCGATTTGACGTTTGCCGTTGTGGCTGCTCGGTTTTATCTAGCAGTAGCTACAGCGCTTTCCCGTGCTAGAGAGATTGATAGCTTGATAGTACGACTTCCGTATCTATACTATCTATCAAAGTTCGTGTGAGCGGTTCTGCCTCCGAGCGTCTGCTTTTTTTTTGTCACGTGAGATTATGGAGCACTGGTTTACCTCTTAAGATTACAAGAAAAGTATGCTTGTTTGCTCAAGTGGCCCCTTATTATTCTCCTCACAAAAACTGTCGTGCGAGCTGTTTGGAGAATAAAAATACCCAGGGGCAGAAGAGAGCCCGAGCTGAAGTTCAAATAAAATTAAATAACTAACCAAACGCATGTTACTAATTTATATATTAAGCATTATTTATTCAAGATCACAGTATATTTTACAATAAAACATTCCGGAAAACATTAAGGATATTTTACTAAAACTAGATACAGTAAATTCAAGTTTGTGTCCATATTTTACAAATATGATAAGATAAATATCATAATACATTCATTAATGATACATTTCCTGACGGGAATTTCAAGTACGCCATGGACCTATAAGGGAACACACTGTAACAACCCCCCCTCCCCTCCGGATTTTAAATGCAATGAATGAACCCTACGAGTTTCCTGAACGATTCTATGAAAAGTAAATTCAAAGATATAACCGACCAACCATTGATTTAACCTCAGACGGAATTAAACCCTTACGTATTTTTTTATTGGAATATTTCTCCAATTGGAAAGATTCTAATACCAACGATTGCGAATATCTTATTTGGATGATTTGGCCAAAGTAGTGGTGATCGTCTCTGGGTAGGACTGTAGACTTTGTGATAGTAATAACCTAAAGTTCTTTTTAGAGTGGTTTTGGATAAACAGTATCGTCAAGAGGTTCCTATTCAGTGATGAATATAAGTGACATAAAAATATTGATAAGCATCGAGTCCGTGCTTATTAGAATAAATTCCAAGTAAAAAACCATTTAAAAGACATTTCAATTACATGTGTTTGTAAAGGAGGGTTTGTGCTAGAGCTCACGGCCAGAAGGGACACGGGCCCTAGGGAAGGGCCCCACAACCCCGCCCAACACCAGTGGTGGTCAACCGAGTTCAACGGACCCAAGACAGATGAAGTTAGATTTAGCTAAACGAAATAAGCTTAAATTTTATAAAAAAAATGCTTACAACCACTCAAAATTGTAAACACAATTTATAAGAAAACATAGGGTTAACTATGTGTTCATTATTACGCTTTTGGCGTTATCTTTCACCTGTTTTGGGGCCATCTTCCTCCTACACATTCCCATATACAATCTACGTGACTGCAATATTTAAGACTGCTGAAGACCTGGAATTAGCCAACTGATTACACCAGCACCTAGAGACCGTCTTAATCTACTCAAATCCCTCTCGAGTTAAGTTTCCCTGCCAATCAACTACAAAAAGACTATTAAGGATATATTTTTATATTATTTGATATTGTGATTTCTCTCATCCGTCAGTCCAACATGTTTGTTACGGGATATTTTTATTTGCACATACTCGGTATTGAGGTTATCTTGAGAGACACGTCTCTTAAGTTTTATTCCGTAACCATGTGGATGTTCATCCAGATATTTTATATATAAATTAGTTTTAAGACATGTAAATTCAGCGTAACTACTTAGGTCACTAGATTGATAATGTAGCGTGTGTGTAGGTTTGATTCTAACGGATTTCAGGCCATCCACAGGCATTCTACAGCGAAGTAAACTTCACTCTAAACAGGGGCGATGAGCGTCCCTGAATGATGCGACCAGGGTCTGTACTACAATGGCAAATCAATCCGAATTGTACAAATCCATCTTTCAATCGGGGTATGCGAGTAGTTCTCTAGTCCACGAGTAAGAAGAAGTCTAGGCACTATGTGCTTATGACAAAGGTATGAACCAGATAGTACTAAAAGCAGTGACAGCCTTTGGAAAATGGAAAGCACAAGTTCGTTCGAATTCCAATGCAGTAAGAATGATCGAACTTCTGAATCGGAGGCGTTTCAGAAGGGGAGAATGACTGCTAATAAACCTTAGGCCATGTAGAATCTAGTAGAGTGTTCTTATAGTAATGTCAGCTTCTTGTAGAGTAAATATGTATGTGTGTGTTTTGTGAATGACCAAGTAACCACGTCAATCTACATGATATATGAGTAGGGTAACATTGGGGGTTCTGCATCACAAATTCGCGCCGCTCGCTTCGCTCGCTCCGCTCGGTTTGTGCTGCAAAACCCCGCAATGTTATCCTACCCTGCAGGTTTTAAACGGCAACCTGTTTATTCTGAAGTGTGTCTGATTCGTACTGCAGCTCTTTTCAATTGCTTATGTTGACTGATGACGATCTGAGCTACAGAATCTTACTGTTTTTTTTTTATCTGATAGGACGGGTACGCCGCCTACGCTATGCGTATATATTTCTTATAAATTACAAAAGGAAATAAGGTATTTGAAAAATAAAAAAAAGATATTTCAACGATGGTTTATATTATTTTTAAAAAAGTACACCATTTTTTTAAACATGTAACATTTTTTAGTGCACAAAATGAAGGATGATACATACAATTTAAAATATCATTACAAAATCTATATTCTTTATGCAAACTTAACAAACTAGGACATTTAACGTATTCTAAATTTATAACATCATCATGATTAAATATATTCTTAATCCAAGTCGCTTTTTCTACCCCTTTACAATAAATTGTTTTGTCAACCAAGAATGGCTGCGTGTTCATTAAAAAATTGTCATAGGTAATGAAGCCATCATTCCAGAAAATTTTTCTATTTCGTTCTATCCATCTGATTTGCATCTTTTCTGTGTATGTAAGGTGGTGAAATGAAAAAGGTGGAAGAATTAATAAAACTTGAACTTGATCACCACAAATGATAGCAATTTCTTTAATAATAAATTCATTATTTTCTCTTCTGAATCCTTGTACATCTACAATAGCTGATGATTTCATGATATTTTTCGTACTATATTACTTAAAGGTCTGTACTCTACCAGATGATCGTTTATTATTAAGCAATATGCGCTTGTGTTATCCGGAATATCCTTTTCACATTCAATTTCTAAACGTACATCAACAGGTCCTGTTTTTAAATTTTCGTTTTGCCGTGAACAATCAATTACATACAACGGAGCTTTAGTTTTAAATGTTAGGTGATCAATCAACGGGTCTACAGGAAGATTATAGAACGACTGACGAAATCTAGCATACATATCGTATAATATATTGTACTTGTTTTCATCAAATTTCAAATTAAGAGCATCGTATGGATAATAGTAAGAATTTAAGAATAAAGTAACATTTTTCAAATTACAATGATCGAAAATGGCACTGTCTTTAACATTATTATTTTTTCTATTTGTTTGTAATCCAAATATAACATAACGTGGTTTCTCTAATTGTGAAGTTGTTTTAACAGACCATGTATGCTTGGTAGATTTAGGTAATAATGGATATTCATATAGATCCCAATTTCTGTATGCGATTTGTATAGGTTTGTCTTTCTCTAAGTGTTTTATTAAAGTAAGCTTTTGCTGGTCAGATACCTTGATATGAGGCATACGCCATTGCACTTTTTGTAAACTTAGGCCTCATTTACGGAGACGCGTGGCGTCGCGCGTCGCGTTGGGCGGCGCGGCCCGCATTAAATTCAAACGTATAGGCGCTCTTTCAAGCGTTTACGGAGAAGCGGGTTTTCGCGCGTTTGTTTGAAATGGAGCGTATTTTGTGGCGGAACACGCGGATGCCAACGACGCGTCGGTAGCAGCGCCGCACGCGGCGTCGGTCGCTGCGGCCACCGCGGCTTTCTTGTATCCTGCCAGTCTTGCTCGAATAGTAACAACGAACAAACGTGTGTATTAAGTGGTTGTAAATATGGGCGATTTTATAGACTTATTTTTTCTTGAAGATAATAATTACTTAAAAAGTTTGTTATTTACCGTCAGAGCAGAACCTATATTTACAGTAGCAGAACGGGAACAATTTGGAGAGTATGCAACTCTTTACCACTCAGTAAGAGCAAAAGGTTATGACATATTTCATGGATATACACGAATGTCTGTTAAAGCCTTTGATTATATATTAAATAAAATACAATACCGAATAGCAGCTCCTAACAGCAATATTTGCCCAGAGGAAAAACTATTCATAACCCTTGGGTAAGTAAAAAACATCATTAAGTTTTTAATTTATTTAATAATCAGTATTATCACAAATTTTTATGAACAGTTTAGTTTAAGTAATTAGCTGTTACATGTTATAAAAAAATATTCGTTTATAAAAATATTTATGTGTAGGTATCATTATTCTTAAGTATTGGTTTGATATTCCTTGGGGTTATGTGTTTCTTCTTCTTGATTTTCATTTTCTGATAATGATAGCTCGGATCTGGGCACAGTTATTGACGTTGCGGGCATAACGGTTGCGTCAGAAGTGAAATATTGTGGTTGAGATGAAGTTGTTGACGCAGAAGGCACATTGGTTGAATTAGACGTGAAATATTGGGGCCGTGGCTGATGTGTAGTGTAATCACCCACAGATAAGTTATTATCATTACCCACAGATATGTTATTATCAATGAACATATTATGGGGATACTCATTGTAAGATGACATTTCTAACATTATTTCTGTAATCTTATGACGAAATCGAAGTTTTTGATAATTTGATAGCCTTTTCATTGATGGCAGAATGCTCATCAAAAACAAATAATCTTCATCAGTTTTTAATTGTTCTTCCTTTTTAGAGTCTGCAATGCGTGATTTAAGTAAAGCAATTTTCTCTTCTTCTAATTTCAGCATTTGTTGTCTTTGTTCAGCAAGACGAGGTCTTGTTGAATGTGCGCTTCCATCAACTGACAATGACATGTTGCTTCCAAGAGATTGATTTGACGCCAATGTATTCTCATCGTCTTCTAGGAAATTGTGGTGTGAGAGCGATGCTGTAGGTGATCCACTACGAGCCGATATGCCATCTTCAGATGAATTTTCTAGTGGCAAATTCAGGTTACCAGAACCTTGTTCTGGCATAACTTCATCTTGAAGGAAAACCATTGAATTAAAAAATTTCCACTGGGGAACCCATTCCGTTTCTTCTCTTGAAGCGCCAGATCGCCTAGTGGGCTTTTTTTTTAATTCCTTTCTAAAGTTGTCACGAAGACTTTTCCATTTTTTTTTAATATCATCCACTGAAAAACAGAAAAAAAAACTAAAAAACCAATAAGAAAGATTATGGGCAGCCTGTATTTAAAAAAAGGTAGTACTTGTTAAAAAATATTTTAATGGAACTTGTTTTTATTTCAGCTATCTAGCCAGCGGCATTCAATTTAGTAGGATGGCATATCAGTATCGTATGGGAAAATCAACTGTATCAAAGATAATAATCGAGACCTGTCTAGCAATCTGGACAGAGTTAGTTAATATTCATATGCCACAACCAACAGAAGAAGACCATAAAAGGATTGCTAACGACTATTTTAATCTCTGGGGATTTCCTAACTGTATTGGATCAATAGATGGAAAACATTGCAAAATAAAGTGTCCATCAAATACAGGATCTAGTTTCTACAATTACAAAGAATATTTTTCGGTTATTTTACAAGCCATCGTTGACGCTCATAAGAGATTCATCGCAGTGGAGATAGGTGGCAGGGGTCGACAAAGTGATGGTGGGACATTTCATTACTCAGTAATAAATGATCTGATAGAAAGTGGCAGATACAACATACCATCGGACACAAATATACCAGAAACATCTTATTGTTTACCATACGCACTTATAGGGGATGAGGCGTATCCTTTGAAAACTCATTTATTACGTCCATTTCCATCAAGAAATTTAGATACCCACAAAGAATATTTTAATAGCCGTCTTAGTCGTGCTAGAAAATGTGTTGAGTGTGCCTTTGGCATAATAAACGCAAAATGGCGAATTTTAAACAAACCTATAGAAACCAATTATGAGCATTCTTGTATCATTCTTAAAGCCATATGTGTTCTGCATAATATAATACGAGACGTAGATGGAGACATCGATAAGGAGTACAATAATACAATAGGGATACAAAGTAGTAGAAACCGATATCATAGAAGGTACAACGCAGCTACCACCAATGCAATCAATGTGCGTAACACATTTAAGTCTTACTTTTGGGAGAATCGATTATAAAATTAATAAACGAGTACTGGTCATGTTATATAATTTTTTTTATTTATCTACCTACCTCCTTTACCAACAATTCCAGACACTTCTGTCCACTTTCGTTTCACCACGATCCTATTTTTATGTAGTGGATGACAACCTTTCCACAACACAGGTCGGTTTTGGACTGCTGTTATGAAAAGTTCTGTTTCTTCGTCATTCATTTTGCATCACAAAATACACACTCGCTCGCTTTCGTTGCCGATTGCAAACTAGCATGCGTCACGCGACGCGACGACACGACACCACATCCCCCGCACCTCTCCCTTCCGCTGACGACGCCGCGTGCGCCGCCCGCTTACGACGCCGCGTGCGCCGCCGCTTCCGACGCAGCATGCTCCGCCACTCTTCCCGTCTTGCATCTCTATGAACGACTTCGTATATTGCCATACGTTTGTATTTGCGCGTGCTATGACGCGGGCCGCTACACACACCGCCTGTCTATGAACGGACAAAACGCCCCACGCGCCGCGGGAAGCCACGCTACACGCGCCGCGCGAAGCCACGCGTCTCCGTAAATGAGCTTACTGTAACAGAGTCATCTTTGTCAGTAACTACACTATTTAAACTTGTACTAGTTCTATTGAGAATTAGTTCATGTTTACAATTTATTATTATTTTTCTATAATCTTCTGCAAAGCCTAATAATTTATTTAATGGTAGTAAGACGTAAAAACTACCATCTTGATCATGAAATCCGTCTATGTTCCAACCCCATATAGCTGCTACTTTATTTTCTCCACTACTCATAGATACTAAAGATTTCATAGTTGTTGTTATTCCAACATTTCGTACACGATCTATTTCTACACCATTCATTTCATATCTAATGTCTTGAAATAGAAAGGAAATTGCATTATTAGTTAGATTAACTTTTTTTTTTTTGATAACTCCAGCCAGATCTCGAGCCTGCACACAAAATTTTCCCTCGATGTATATCGCACTTGATGATGGTAGTAAGTAGATATCTTGCTGATGAATTGGTATTCTTATTTCATCATTTTCATTAAAGCTATTATTGTAGGGATTGTAGGTATGCGTTTCATAACTTTCGATAGAATTATCGAACTGCGGATAATCTGATATTTTTAGAATACTCATATTTTAAACCCCAAAGTTTGAAGAAATTCCTTATTACTTTTTGTAATTATTTTTAACTTTTTACGTGTGGTTTGTTTCACGTTGCTCTTGATAATGGCTTTAGATTTATTATTTTTGTTTATTTTATAGACATCATGATTATCATTGAAGACTATCATTTCTTTTCCTTAGATGAAGACGCAGTTGAATTTTTTCGTTGTTAAAATTAATTAGGTTTCCCTCTAAATCCAAAATTTTTAATGTTACTGATGAAATGTATTTATTTTTTATTGGGAAATAAATAACGTTTTTTGGTACTTCAATAACTTGATATCCTGATGGAATATTAAGCACAAATTCATGTATTATATGTGTAGGTGAACCATTTGTAAAAGAGCCCTGTATTAGATCACATTCGACTCGTATCACAGACGCTGGTATAATGTTCACTGGATGAGTTGAATCATGCCATTTATTCGCTTCCAAAATCGTACTCGAGAATCCAAGCATTGCACCGATACTATTTTTCACGCGAAAATCAATTGGTTTAGTGCAAAATAAAGAACATTTTAAAGTATTGTTATTTGGATGAATCATAATGTTACAATTCTCCATTTTCGATTTTATATATTCATTTAAAGCAGATAAATCATAAATGCCATTTGGAATTTTTATCACATCATTATTCCCATATGCAAATACGTTATTGCTTTCATGTATGTTAGGAATTGAATTGAATGTGGAAAAAAATAATAAACCACACTCATAATTACCATCTAAACTCAAAGGAGATGTAAATTCAGATTGGAGAATAGATTTATTACCAACGATTGTTAGAGTCACAGACATTGCAACAACTGAACTCAAACGTAAAGTACTCAGTATTTATTTAGATCCCAAAAGGCATTTAAAAACTTTAAACATAAATGACCACATTTGTATGTGTTACGTTTCTGATCGTTATCATAATTATAAAATATATTTGGTCCTATGTATTTGATTAATTCTTCTGGTGGCTTTAAATTACCATAACTATCATAATACTCTACATAATTATCTAATTTTGCATAGGCTACCCAATGAGTTCCAGCATTCTCAGAATTGTCAAGATTCATAATAGCACATTCCTTTTTTAATGGATGCTGAGGTAAATCATCCCTCATAAACACTCCTCTGAAAAATGGAATGTTTTGACCATATTTAAGTAAATCTATATTAGTAAGCGCTCTCTTGGGTAGCCTATGATTTAGTTTTTTTTATTATTTACATAAATTCCCAAACCATCACCACGCTCTTTGAGACATAATCCTTTTCCTATACACAGTGTTTCCATTTTCTTGTTATGTCGTTTTAATTCTTTCAAGCGTTCCTTAGCGCATTTAATAGCATTAACTGCTTTAGCAATGCCAGCTGCCCCTCCAGCCAAACCACCAGCAGCAGACAGTCCAGCAAATATCGGTATCAATGGCAAGAATCCTCCAACTTTTGGGATAGGTATCACACGCGGGGTAATCACAGACTCATCTGAATCTGAACCCAATTCTTTAACAACAGCCATGGCGAGTTCGATAGCTGCCTTTTTGCATTGAGGTTTAAATTTTTTTATATGCTTTTTTGTAATTGAAACTATATTTTTAAAAGTTTTTTTCATTCCAGTGCCTTTTTTGATATTATTTTTGTCATTTTTATTAATACATTTTTTTTGATTTGTTTTTGATTTTTGCATCACCATTGTAATCTAAACGAATTGTAAAATACTATTTATAAAAATTGTATGAAAAGATGTTTCTTTTCGAAGAGGTATTATCAGAATGAGAATGTAACTTGTATATTTTGCTTATAAAACTTTTGATTTATCTATCCAACAGTTTTCATTAGAAGGCAAACCTAACCATTTTACGAATAGCTTATTTCCATTCTTTTTTATGACTTTTTCAACAAGATAAATATCAGGATGTCTAGTTTTTTGTAATTCTTGAATATAGAACGATCCTAATATAGGATTTTTTTTAGCATCTTCTAGGAGATAAGTGACAGGGTCTGTGTTCTGGATTTTTATAATTTTAAATATTTCTGTCGACCAATTTGGTGTATACCCTTTTTCAAAAGTTCCTTTATACTTACTTACACGCACATAATCTCCAAACTTAAGTATAGTTTTATTTTGTATGAACCTTTTATCTAAACGTATATTATTTTTATATTTTTGCAATATCTGTTCTTTATGACTTGCATTTACTTGATTGGGTTTCAAACCTATTGTTCTATGCATTCTGCCATTATACATTTCTATTAATTTTGAAAGAATATCATGACTAAACCAAACATAGTTTCCTTTTAAACTAAAATATCTATACATAATACCTTTAAAGGTTCTAATAAATCTTTCTACTACAGAAGCTTTCTTAGTAGAATATGTTGAGTAATGATTTATATTATAATGATTGAACAATGTTTTAAGTTTCTTGTTGTAAAATTCAGTTCCTAAATCAGTTTGCAAATTTTTAGGAATACGATTTTTACTAAATAAATGTTGGAATGCTTTAAATGTTTGTTCCATATTCTTTTGTTTTAAAGGATATACCCAAGCATACTTTGAAAAGACATCAATAACAGCCAATATGTATTTGAAATTAGAATTTTCTCTAGAAATAGATTGCATGTCGATTAGATCAGCTTGCCATAAATCATCAATGTCTTTCATCACAACATGTCTTCTTGGAAAATTTTTTCTTGCTTGCTTATGTATTTCTTTCACTACAATTTCTTTACTCATTTTTTTTTAATTTTCTGTTTCACTGACTCTATACTTTGTTTGATACTGTTGATTTCTGATCCAATTTGTGCCAGATTTTGGTTTATTGATTTGAGTTTAATTTCTAAGCTCTCTATATTCTTATCAACATATTGTTTGTTCACACAATCTCCAGCATCTACTGGATTTACAATATTTTTAAGGAGCTTATTTAAAGATCCATCAGTCATACTACAAATCAGATAATCTGAGTGACTATCCATTTTCTGTCGTTTAAATACATGATGTCCAAACTTATCGATGTTCATCGCTAGCCCGTCAGTAATAAACTAGTTTAATGAAAAAGTTTACGCTCTATTTATTCTCTAATAATACCTGCTTCTTTTAATTCCTCTATTATAGAAATTATTTCATTATCATGATTGGTATTTCCTGCACTCTTTGAGGCAACTAAAAGTTTTAACCTATCAATAAGTTCATTAGGATTGTCCCAGTATACTAAATCAGTATTTGATTTATATTTTTTTAATATTGGTAAACTACCACCTTGTTGTACTTTTTTTGTTTCAGTTTCAAGAAATAAAGGCTTAATTATTTTTGAATATTTTATTCCTGAATTACCTTGTATTTGTCCTGATGGAATAAATCCTCTTCTATGTGCATTAGTAGCAATTAAAATATCTTTATATAGTAACCTATCTTGTTCTGTGATCAAATCTATCTTAGGTTTATTTTCAAACAACAACTCTGATAGACCTGGAGTAATGACATAGCTTTTATCTTTAATACTAAACACTGAACTATCTTCAGTTTTCTTTATTACGATGGGAACGTTTCCTATTAGTACTTTGCCTCCTTCGTTTCTTATACCATAAGTAATGTTTTTATTCCTTTCATCATGGAAAATACTATCATCTAATTCATCTTCAGTATGCATACTAGTGTCACTTGTACATGAGCTAAAGTAATCATCATTATTCTCATTGGAAGCTTCCATTTGATTGTTTTTATTCTCTTCGTTTTTATGTATCGAGACTATCGACTCTAACGGATCAGTAATGGGTTTTAATATCTTACGTTGTTTACGTTCTGAAATATCTTCTTCCTCTTTCAGTATTTTTAATTTATTTTTAATATTCCTTACTGATTTTATTATTTGTTTTTTTATATCTACATCCATTTTAAAGTACTAATAATTGTACACTTCTGTTCGTTCTTATAGCTTGCACTATAGTGGTATTTTTTTTCTAATGACAGTAATATATAATCCTTTTATTCTAATTTAATAAATATATCAAAATATTTCCTGTACCTTCCCTTATCTAGCTCACAATCTTTGTTAATTATTAAACATGCGTATTTTTCTTTCCATATATCAGTAGCCATTGATTTAAATCTATGCCAACTCATATCAGAATTGACATGCTCATCATAAATATGTTTTAAATTTACATCATCTTGTTTGAAGATAACTAATAAATTAGCATTATCTCGAATCAACTGCTTAGGTATTTTTGAGTAAGTTTGCGATAAATAAAAACAATCAATTTTTTTATGTCGACCCATGGAAAAATAATTACGTATATCACTCTGATTTTCACAGACTACATCATCAAAAATAAATATTGATTTTGTCAAAGCATCGTGGGGTGGAATAACATTTTTTTCATCTTGGAACAGGAACAATTTAATTTCTGGAATGTATCTTATCACTTCCTCTAAAAATAGATATTTTGGCTGGAAAGCTGTTTTCGAATAAAGATAAATGTTATGAAATTTTAACCCATTTTCATTTAATAACAAACTTATCATTACATTTGTTTTTCCACAATTCGATGGCCCGCATATTATGCAGCGAATGGAATTTGGTAAAAGAATGCTATGTCTAAAAGTGTTAGTATTTTTATCAACTTTTATTTCACAAATATTTAAAGAAACGGGTTGTTTGATTAACTTCATTTTAGTTTCTGATGACATAATGAGCTATTAATACATTAAATAGCATGTGTATTTATTGTTTGCATAAGAATAGATTTCATATAGTATACCAGGATCATAGCAAATGAAGATCTTTAGTCTATGCCTACCCCTCTTAGGTGAAAAGGTTCAAGCATATGTATGTATGTATGTATGTATGTATATTATTATGTTATTGAATACTTATAAAAGTTTGATTAGTTTCTGAAATTCCTAGAAAATGTATCCGTTTTAAGTTTCATCTTTACTTACGTCAGCAGATCTCCTTTTATATTAACAAAACCTAAACAACCCTCCCTTCCCCTCGCTCAGTCTATACTCATCACAAGCAGTTTATTTTATATCAGTGTATATTTAACCTAATCAGTGTGCACATCTAAGTGTCTTAGAGCTCTGAGGGATTACTTCCAGTCTCAAGGATCTAATAAACTATTCAAGCAACTTTATTATTTACAAGTGAGTACCTATTTTACATGTCTGTTTAAAAATAATATTATACTTCAAATCATTGCTGCAGTAAGTTTTAAAAAACATGTGAATGTTGTTTCAGAAATGTCGGAGAACTCTGTCTTCAACTACTACAATGTTAGCCCCCCAGCTGTGGACCCTAGTTTGATTGATGAGTTCGGTGTTGGGGGTGAAGGTCAAGATGTAAACGCTTGGCTAGATAAAGCTGAAAATAGGAGGATAGCATGGTTGGAATCCAAGAAGAAGGAAAAAACCATTGCCCCTAAAAAAAGGAAACTGAATGATGCTTCCTTTATTAAAAAAGAAAATGCTTCGGGATCATGTGTTATAAAAATTGAAATCGAGGCACTAGACGAACGAAATAAGAATAGAAATGTTGTTGTGCAATATGTGGTAAAAAATTTATATGAGGATGTACTCGAAGAGACTGAGAATTTAATTAGAAAAATTTCAAAAAAAATATGTGATAATAGTGATAATTAATATCAATAAGTAGTTTTTGTTATTTATGTTAGCTATCTCACCTTATTCTAGTATACGATGACTTCATACTATTTTATCTAATAAATATATCCCATGTAAATGTAAATGTGAATAAATTGATATTTAAAAGTTTGTGTTTAATTTATTTAATGAGATTTTAACTAGGATAGATAAAAACTTCAGTAGATAAAAATTTACAAAGTAGAGCTTGTCTCAGCTCAAATGACATGCCTCTCCACTTTAAACTCCATCTGCTTGTATGAGAAATGAGGTGGTGCGTCATTTGAGATAAGACAAGCTCTACATTGTTAAGGAACTGGAGGGTTTCAATAAATGATACAAACAATAAGGTTAAACAATATTATTTTATTGGAATAAGCGAGTAAATATCAACAGTACATGGAGCAAATTATATTAACTACAAATACATAAAACCTCATTTGGCTATTTTTACAAAGTTAAACCGCAAAATTTAACAACATTATATCTAAAGTGATGATTCCACTTTAGATATAACATGGTTAAATTTTGTTTATTTTTTTTAATTAATTTACAACAGCAGGTTATTTCTTAAAATATAGTGGAATAATGTCCCCAGGGCAATGTTTTAAAACTTCCATTTAATATCTGTCTTTTATCATCATTTGCATTTAAAACAACCTTATTTACTTTTTGTGTATAGACACAGTGATTTTTAGATCGTATAAAATACATTGAATCTTTAAATTCTATGTTTTTAAATAAAGCATCCTTATATTTATTAATATCCAATTTTTTTACAACACATTTTTTCACACCCTTGGCTTTCTTAACTGAACAGTTTTTATTTGTCTCTATACAATACAACTTGGCTCTTAAGCCCACAAATTCTGAAATAACATCCCCACTCATCTCATCTTTAAAATATCCTGGAATTTGTTTATTTAAACATGGCATATTGTACACATTGTCACACTTAAAATTACTAGTATCAAAATATTTAATATGTTTTTTCATGTCTTCATAAATATCCTCTGTATTTATAAGATACAGAAGGCTATCTGTATCTGTGTAACATAGTTGGATGTTCTTGTCATAAATTTTTTTCATTACTGAGTAATGAAAATTATATAAATGTGTTTTTGCTAGATCTAATATACTAAAACCTACATAAATTGGTTTATCCAGAATGACTTTTGAGGGCTCCATCTGTATGACTACCAAATCTTTTGAAATAATGGCCAAATTTTTAAAATTAGGAGCGCTTATATATTTTTCAGCACCAATATATTTGTTTGTTTTATTTGATGAATCAGACCAAATGTTTATCAGTTTCACATCTACCTGCTTTCTCTTATTCTCTATAGTCTTACCAAAAATTGAGTTATTTTGTTTCTTGAAAAAATTTTTTTCGAATTCAGACTTTGCGTTTTGTCTTAGAGTTGTATTAAGAGTTATATAAGGTTCTAAAAATGCTCTTTGATCAAATGAAAGAACTCTATGAATTTTAAGTAATTGTAAGCCATGTTCTAAGCATTTTTGTAAATGTACATAATGAATCACATACTTATATTTATCAAATAAATTGGATACTAATTTTATATTTTTACCAAGGGGAAATGGAACCTTTAATTGTTCTGCAGCAAACGGTAGATCTGCATGATTGTCATGAATTTCAGAAGGATAATGTAAATCTACTTCAAGAATGAAACCTGTATCACTATGAGAACTTATCGTCATGACATTAAAATTGATCAATTCATTTTCTTTTAAAAATCTAAAATTTCCGGTGGGTAATTTTGACATCATCACATATCCATATAAATTAACACAGTCAAAATACATTAAATAATTTGAAGATATGTTAGGTTTATAATCGGATAAATATTTATTATTCGCTTTTGCATACCGTCGTGAGCATTGAGCTAAACCCCCTCTGATACCTTTTTCAAACATTTGATAGATTTCAACATCTGATATTAAGTCTAACTCAACACCTGTATAAAGCTGCATAGCATCCCAACTTAAAGATGGTGAAGAAACATAGTGACAAGGGTCTAGATTGTAATGATTAAGACTCATAAATCTAAATTTTTCAAATACGTCAGAAAGTAATAAAACATCACATTTCAAGTAAAAATCTGTATAGTCTCCAAGAGTTTTCATTCCAAATGTTTCCCAAACATTCATAGCATGATTATAATCATCATTGGTAATAATCTCAGAAGTGAGTTTGTTATAAAATTTGTTTCTGTCTGGTAATGTGGTCTCATTATATCTATCCCACGAATCTACATAGTCATAGCAAAAGACACCTTTTCTCCGAGCTAAATTAAACATCTTTTCATCTTCATAAAATGACTTTAAGTTAATGAAGTCTTCGGTTTCAAGTGTTTTAATGAGATTATCTAAACTTGAATCCAAAAAATTTAAAGAATCAACAAATTTCAGCT
This sequence comes from Argyresthia goedartella, assembly GCA_949825045.1. NCBI lineage: Eukaryota > Metazoa > Arthropoda > Insecta > Lepidoptera > Argyresthiidae > Argyresthia > Argyresthia goedartella. The sequence continues at coordinate 2,581,493 of OX463819.1, forward strand.
GAGCAGTATGTTGTCTGTCAAGTGGGATAAACTTTGTAAAGGAAATATATTTTTCTTTGTTTTTTGGTAATAGTTTAATGCGACCACATATTTTAGATAGCTCTACAATAAATAGATGACAATCGTAACCAGAAAGGTTATGGAAAATTATTGGAATGAATGGACAAGTCTTACAATTTAAATTGCATGAATTGTGTGCAGGTCCTCTAAATTTCCCAGTAAAGTGATCATGATCTAGAACTTTTGTATCTTCGAGAGAAAATGATTTTTTACATATATGACAGTTAGTTGTATTTTCCACTCTTAATTTTTCTTCTTCTGTTAAGGGAGTCATTTCTCTTTGTACAGATAATATTTTATGTAAACGAAGCAAATCCTTGCAAATTGACTCACAAAACTTTTGAGAACAGTTGGAACCCCTGTAGGAAACATAATCATTTAACTCTGGATTAGACTTACAACAAATGAAATAACCGAAACAAGTTGCTTCGTGTACCTGCACATTCTCTACATGAGTGGATTTATGTTTATCTGAATACTCGCGGAGTAAACTCTCGAAGTCACCATATATCACTATTGGAATCCTTTGTGTTCTTTCATAATTTGAAAAACCTGTTTTGCTGCCTTCCTCAGGAAGAACAGTCTGTATCCCTGCACAATTATGACTTGCTAACTTCTCTTCTGTACTAAAGTACATGAAGCATTCATCACAAAGATGAATTCGTGATTTGTGTTTCGTGAGTTGGTTGTGTAAGAGCTTTCCCATATCTTTAATTAAACAGAAATGATTTTTCGATTTACAACTGATAAATAACAAATTCACATGCTCAACACGTCTTCGCAAAGTTTTGTATAGAGGACCTGTTATACTACCATGTTCATCTAATCCATAAATATTGACACTCACTCCCGTATTATGTCTTTCAAACCATTTAATACATTTAAAGCTGGGGGGAAATGACATTCCTGAAGTGTTAAAAAAGTTAGAGAAATGAGGGTAAGATGAAAGTCTATTGGGATTATTTTTTGCAGGATATAAATGTGCTACAATGCTCCACAAAAAACAGTACTCATCATTATTTTTTATATTTAGACAAGACTTTGTGTTTTGAATACTTTTCGGAAGTGGTATGTACGATCCTGCTTTCAACGGACTAAATTTCGCAATGTTTATCTCCAAATGACTTACTGACTCTATAGTCCACCCCGACTCTGCGTGTTCAAACTCTAAGCACTTCATTAGCAAAAGGTTTGATAAATCATGGTATAAAACGGAAATATCAGTACTTTGCAATACCATGGTATATTTTGTGTTAAATGATTTTAAAGATTGAGTGTTATCTTTAGGTAGATTATATGTAATAAAAAGTTCTATGTTTACTTTTAACGATCGATGTTTTCTTAGAAGGGTGCTTATAAGATTACTAACGGTAGAATAGTTATCTGACAAAAAAAAATCAGGTACAAGATATTCTTTTTCAGGATTGACTCTATAACTGATTATTCTATTTCTAAACGCTGTTGCTATTATTTTAACATTGCTTAACTCAGTTCGTATCAAACAGTTAGATTTGTGAATGCTACTTTTCTTGTGAGAAGATAATCGTGAGACATATGCTTGACATTCTTGACAATAAACCATTTTTATCTGTAGGTAAGAGAATTATCTATTTAATCAAATACTGCTGTTGTAAAAGATTAGTAAAATATCAAATTATGTGAACGATGAAAAAATTATAACAATGACTTGTATTGATTACATGAATTTTTATGTTAATAAGTTGCTAAAAATATTAAGATTTAAAAAAACAAAGGATAAATGACAGACGGAGGCTGATTCTTACGCTTGCGATATTCGGATATCGACAGCTTTGCATTACATAATATTCAAAGGATAAATGACTGGTCTTACTCCCTTGAATTGCTCCTTACTATCAGTAACTACTTTTGAAATCGAATGCCATAGGGGAGCATCTCCATTTACATTCGTTTTCATATGTATCAAAGCCAATTTACATCTGTCCCGATCTCCTAACTTGCTTCCCTCTAACTCACGGCTGTTGTACACCCGTAGCTCCACATAATATTCGCCTCGACGTGAAGGATCGGACTGGAATGAACACCCCGAGCCGGTGCGACGTGAAAGAAAGTTCTTGAGCGCTGATGCACGAATCGGCTCTAGCTCATCCTGTAAAGATGTGAAATAGGCATTCGCTATTATTTAAAAAAAATATATTTTACATTGTCAATGTAATTTCACTAGTAAAATATGCATGTCAATCAATTATTATTAGCAATTATTTTAAAACTGTGAGTTAAGTTGGATTAAGATAAGAGGAAATTGTTTTTACGAAACATTTTTGGTATATCTTTAATCAAAAGTTAATCAAAGTAATTACAAATAAAATTAGGGGCGGGGCTTGCGGTGCAGAAGTTGTGCGTCTGCCTACCATGCGAGGGATCGCGGATTCGAATCCCGGCTGGATAACTAAATAAAAAACAAACATCAGATCTTGAATGTTTACATGTTTGTGCTACAGATAAAAGTAAATAATGATTAAAAAATTAAAATAGACGAGCATAAAATATTATTCAAACAAGATGCTACATTTAGTTTAAAACATGAGAAATGGTTGTTTAAATAAAATAATATTAAAGCTTACCTCGGAATCTGGGAAGGTAGCAATTCTCTTCCGTTTCTTGGGCTGAGCACAAGGAATGGGCTCCTCATCCGACTCAGAACCGGCATCAGTTAGTGCTGGTGTTGGGATTGCCGCCGCTTTTTTCGCTTTAGGGGTTGAAGTTTTTTTCGCCTTCGCAGCAGGTTTTTTCTTCTGAACTTCGCTCCTGATCTCCTCGTCTACGTCAGAATCAAATGGGCTGGACCACCTAAAATATTAATAGAATGAAAAAAAAAAAAAAAAAAAAAAAAACGGTCTCGGTGGCGCAGCGGTTGTACGTCTGCCTACCATGCTAGAGGTTTCGGATTCTAATTCCGTTGGGACAAAAAAACCTTCCTAGGTCTTAGAGATTAACATGTTTGTATTATCGCTGTTTCTGGTTCCCATGACACAAGGCATCCAAGTGCGGGATCCATAAGTGATAAAAAATCAAACTTACATACTTATGTCTTCAGTTCTTCAGCAGCACTAATTCACAAAACACGAGCTCACTCGAAGATATCGACGCAAGTATTAGAAAAGCGGCTTTCATCTAGTTGCATCAATATTTATAAGCTTTGATTTATAAAGGTGCATCAACATCGAACTTTCAATGGAAAAAATACTGTTAACCGGTGTAATAAAAAAAATTAAAAAAATCTAATGGCATAGGATTTTGAACCTTATACTTAGTATATTTCAAGTACTTATTATCAATTTTGTTTCCAACTATTAACAATCATTGTATGAACGCTGCCTTAGCTGACTGAATTTGGTCAATGGTTGTACTGGATAAGGACAAGTGTGTAATTAGAAACATAATTTTTAAATGGTTATGAGATGTACCTTTAAATACATTGATGGGTTTATTGGCATCATTAAAAATATCGTCCACTCTAAACAAGCAGTGAAAATTTCAATGTAAGCAGGGTTTTTAAGAGCATGGTTTTTGAGACAATTGTTTAGGATAACTGAATTATGTTGAGCTCTCAATGCAATGGATTCATACAGGGTGTTGATTTGTAAAGTTACACCCGACTCAGAGCCGATAGTTTACCATCTGAAAATTTTCCTGAAATTACCTAAAAGTGTGGATACACCCCCCCAGTCACCGCGCCCGAGTGCTAATAGACTCTTCCCCGCGCCCTGAACCTCAATCCACCCAGTGCAACACTTTTTGGACGACATTTCTATGTTTTTTTAATATTTGTAAAATCAAAAAAATATTAATTTAATTTTTACTGAAAAAAAAAATTTATTTTTGCTTTAGTATCATGTATTTAACCACCTCTGAGCTCGGCGTAACTTTACAAATCAACACCCTGTATAAAGCGCATAGCGCCTTCCTTATTCGTGATAGCTCCTTATATGCATAAGTTTGTTATGATTATGACATGGAACACTTATAAGGAATATCTCTGTCGTAGGCATATCATCGAATTGGCCATATCACGATATGGCCAAACGTGAAATATCATAAATCGATTAAATCTTTTAGGGCACACACTGCGGTAGCTTAGGTGAAGACTAGAGGGAGTGAGCGCAGCGAAGCCCTCGAATAGTCTTCGTGTTAGTTTGACATGTATAACACAAAAAAAACATCATGCAGTGCTGAATAACAATGCTTTTAAAAAGACATGTTTTCATTAAAACAGGTCATATCATGATATGGCAACCCATTTCATGATATGGTCAAGCCATTTCTGACCATATTGTGATATGGCCAAATCGACGATATGGCTACGACATCTCTAAGTAAACAAATGCAGTGTGAATGAAATACGTCACAACCTTGTCATCAGAGTTCCAAGGGTCATCATAATATGGATTCAGGTTTAAAACTTTAATTCTCCAGTATAAAATGAATCAAGTCCTACATCGCGCTATCAAAGTTTTTCATTCTTTTAGTATATAAGAAGTGTAAGATAAACTACAGTTAGACTGGTTCTGTGTGAGATGCTTTAGTTAAATTGGCCCGATTTACTACTGCTCTTATACATGTCCCATTGTCAACCATGCAAATTTGTCTCTTGAGGTGATTAGGGTTTGGGCAACCCGAAAGCAGCTTTAGACATAACCGCAAGGGAACAAGTACCACATACCAAGTGCCAAGTACCATATGCCACATACCAGACCAACCTAAGTGTTGAGAGAGATGTCGCAACAAGTGCCACGTACCACGTACCACGTATCAAGTAAAGACATCTCTCGAAACGCGAAGGTTTTGCTGCTATTTTATATCTTGAAATGAAAATTATTGATCACTTAGTGGACACAATTTTCATTATTTTATGTCTGTCAAGCAGACTAATTGTTAACTGCATAGCGTACAATAAGATTTTGTAGCTCAGGTCGTCATCAGTCAATAGAAAAGAGGTGCAGTATGAATTAGACACACTTCAGAATAAACAGGTTGCCGTTTAAAACCTGCAGGGTAGGATAACATTGTGGGGTTTTGCAGCACAAACCGAGCGGAGCGAGCGAAGCGAGCGGCGCGAATTTGTGATGCAGAACCCCCAATGTTACCCTACTTATATGGAATTAGAATATGTTTGTCATTTAATGTAAAGTTAGGTAGGCCAACCAACATGATAGACGGTCAAGAAAAGAAAGATCAAAACAGCCACAATCAAAAGATATTTAGTTGTTATATAGTTTTATAAGTATTTAGGTATTTCAAGAGTGAGAAGGAAATAACGTAATTATTTGTAGTCATACGAATCTCAGATACTTGTTTTGTTACATAAACCCAAATAATTGTGTTTAGTCTCCCTACCTACATAACCTCAATTATGTAATTTAATCATTTAGCTAAAAGACAAACAAGAATAAGATCATAAAAGAAAGCCTGGCAACCCAAAAGTCTGCGCAAAATGCATCCAAAGTAAATCACGAGGACGAACCAATTGAAAACTCACCAAATTGACGAATTTGAAAACCGCAAAATAAAACCCGCGGCATGAACGCAAAACAAAACCTAAAATTACAAGCCCCACAAGGCCACAAATAATCTCTCTCGTCGATGACCCGCGCACGATCGCTTCGGCAGCCGGAAGTCCAGGACCTAAGTCGCCCAGGTCCATCTCCATCCATTCCTGGGATATCGGAGGCTACAGTAGGAAACAACACGTAGCATCGTTACACTTCAGTCCCCATTTCCCCGCTTAAAATTGGGGTAATATCGACACCACCCAACCCAGGTAAGCCACCATCAGAAAACATCCAACACAAAAGAACAACTAACACACTTCTGAAAATATAATTTGAGCCCCAACTTAGATTTCACTCGACGACCAGTAACCAAAGAGAGCCCTTTCATCTCGACCCATCACTTTTATATTTTCTATTCCCACCAAAATGCTACGCAAGGCATGCTCGCCAAACCACTATGTAAAACTCCGCGAGTCATTCTGATTGGTTCGTTTCATTTCCTTTCGAAACTCAGTGCTCTGATTGGTTACCTACTGGTCTACACCATATACACACTTTATATTTTAGATCACACAGTTCAACTAGAAATAGACTTTATAACATCATAAAATAATACTCATTTGTTTTCTATATAAAACAACTTATTGCAATAATAGTGAATAAAGTTCTACTTCGAGTTAAAACCATCTGGAATTTAAAGGCGATCGACCGCCATCTGTATTTCCAACATTGAACTAACTACGCATCTGTTTGACCTACCAAACTATATCGTAACTAAACACCCTTACGTATGAGTTTCGATTGAATGAGCCATGGTAAATGCGACATTTCAAAACAACGTCACAAATGTGTAAAATGGTCATAATTCGATATCCACTGAAAGCAACGGTGAAGTTAAACCATGTTCATTTTAAATTTATGATTCATAATTTATTTCATAGCTCTTATAGTTTATCCGCATTTTGGAGAATGTTTAAACAAATATATTTCTACCTACTGAGAAATAAACCAAATGTTTGTTTCGTCACAACACAGATTTCATAAATTAAAATGAGGAAAACATTTAAATAATTGTACTATCAGTGGCAGCTGTGGAGACCCCTTTTAACAAAAATCCCTTGCAGCTAGCATGTTAAACTTTTTGTCGAATTTCAAAAACCATTTGTTTTATGACATTTAAGTGTTGGGCTGCATGGGAAAAGAACCCTTACATTATACATACATAACATTCGCTGTTACATGAGTATTTTCGTAAGACTTAAAATGTCTTGGATTATTTATTTATTTATTTATTTATTTATTAACATAATTTATTTATGCCTTGACAGCCGAAGCCAAATCGACATAAGTTGCAGATATATACCTAGACAATAGATTCCTTACACTTACATATAGGATTCACAATAATTTATATTAATTAGATTCAATAGGTATTCAAAAATAACAATAAAATAAAATATTTACAATCCAAATTAAAATTCTCAATCATAAATCAATTAAATTATTTAATAAAAAACCAAATTCAATGTTATAATTTGACATTACTGTCATTCCATCATCTCGCAGAACCTGCCACACATTCGCACAATGAGGGACATTGTGCGAATGTGTGGCATGCATCACCAAACAGATGGTTCAGTGGTGCTACCGCCAACAGAGCATTCAGGCTGTCCCGCGCCCGGACAAGCGGAGACTGCCGGCGCGCCACCGTGCGGTGCGAGCCGCCCGCTAGCAGCTGGTGCCTGCGCCCGCGTAGGTAATTGTCAGGCACAAATAACGCGCACACCGCACTGACAAGCGTCGCGCAGTCACTGTCGCCTCGCAACAATCGACACACAGTCAGAAGTTGTTCAGTGTTACGTCTCACCTCTAGTGAGTTATATCCAAGCATAACCAATATAAAAGCGGTTGGATAGAGATAAGGGTAGTACCCAAATTTCCTCTTATATAGGTATCGTAAAAAAGCTTTTTGTACCTTCTCGAGCATAAGGACGTATGAGCTTTCGTGTGTATTCCAAACAACCGAGCTAGATTCCAGTTTGGTTCTCACTAGGGCAGTGTAAAGAAGCTGTACCACACCCAGATTACGGAATCCCTTACTATTCCGAATCACAAACCCCCATCTTTTAAAGCATTCCTTGGCTAAAGTGCTCATGTGCTCATGGAATGTAAGTTTAGGGTCAAACGTAACACCGAGATCGTTCATCGAATACACTCGAGTCAAGGACTCCGCGCCGAGTGTATACGTAACGCTAATAGGCCGAGGAGAGTGCGTGAAAGACATTATGCAACATTTTTCACTATTGAATAGGAGTTTGTTGCTCACACTCCATCTATAGACCGCATCTAGATCTTCCTGTAGTAGCCTACAGTCATTTTCTGACATTATGGGAAGTACTAGTTTGAGGTCGTCCGCGTACAGTAGGCATTTAGAATATTTTAGCACAGATTCTAGGTCATTTATCATGATGATAAATAACAACGGACCAAGAATAGAGCCTTGGCTAACACCCGACCGCGTGTGGTACGGCTGGGACTCAAAGCAGCCATGTCGCACAAACTGTTGGCGGTTTTTCAAGTAGTCAGCAAAGAAGACCAACAGCCTTGGGGCAAATCCTATGGCGCACAATTTCTTCATTAGGGCATCGTTATCAACTCTATCGAACGCCTTACGGAAGTCCAGATAGGCGACGTCCACCTGACATCCCCGATCCACGCTCTCTGAGACCAAATCGACTAACGTCAGTAAGTTGGTGGTTACTGAGCGACGACTCCTCAATCCGTGTTGCGAGTCGCACAAATATGGCGCTATCTGTGGATAGATTTTACCGTATAAGACTGACTCGAACAATTTTGCCCATGAACTCAGGATCGCAATCGGTCGATAATGATTTACAGAGGCAGTATCTCTAGTCTTGGGTACAGGACTGACTCGAGAGAGCTTACAGCTGGTGGGGTACTTCCCTTGCTCAAAAGCTAGGTTGAAGATACAACCTAAAGGCAGTACCAGCTGATCACTATAGGCCTTTAAGAAGTAAGGAGGGACGTTGTCCGGTCCAATTGCGCTCCTTGGCCTTAGTTGCCTCAGTCCTTTCTCTATATCCCTACGGGAAACATGTGTAATTTGGACGTAGTTAGCAGTACGCGAGTCATCGGATCTGTTTACCAGATCCGGTGCCAGCGCCGGCTTGTCACTGAGGAAAACGTCGGAGAAGTAGTCTGCAAATGCGGCTGCTGCTTCTTCTCCGGCACACTCTTGCCCCTGATGCATGACCCGAGGTTCGAAACCACCCTTCGATCTGAGGCCGCTCACATGTTTCCAAAACGCGCGTGGGTTGTATTTGATATTACCTTCTAAACTCACCATGTGGTTCATGTAAGCTGTAGCTATGCGGCACTTAATACTGACTCTCAGCTCACTGAATGCGGCGTAGTCAGCTGGTCTCTTACACGACTTCCACTTACAATGTAATTTAGCCTTGGTGGCCAGGTCGTGTATTATATCCCTATTATACCACACTGGGTAGCGTCTAGTAGGTAAACATTTCCTGGTTTTTTTCGGCGCTGTCACATTGAAAATATCGTATATGGAGTCGTAAAAACGACCAACTGCCGTGTCCACATCCGGAGCTTCAGCAATATCGTCCCAAGTGACGCTGGACATGTGTTCGTACAGGACTGTGTGGTTGCCCTTGGCAAAATTCCAGTCATTGTGACCGTCAATGTTGCTGGGATCCAAGCGGCCGGATCGCTGGACTGCGCCTTGCATTGACGATAGTGGCACAATGATGACGAGAGGCGGGTGGTAGGCGTCAGCGTGTGGTACCAGGCTGCCTGACACGGAGGTGCGCACGGTTACACCACGGACGCTCTCCGGCAGTAATACCACATCAAGCACGCCCCCGTTAGCATTCATCACCTCATTCGTCTCATATATACAACAAACACTCAGAAAATAGCAATAATAATTAACAATAGACACTGATGCACTATTCATGTTGAGGTCACCGAGAATAATAAGGTTTCCGTTTAAGGTTGACCTGTTTCCATCCGTTTTGGTGAACCAGCTTAGATATTGGGCATCTTTTTCCGCCTGTGAGATTGGTTTCCCGTTCTTCTTTTTACTGGGGTCCACATAGACCACACAGACTGTGAAGTGGACACCATCCAATGTGAAGTTGGCCCAAAGATCTTCGCCATGATCTGTTTCGAGGTCCCGGCATCGGCGTAGTGTGATGCCGGGGCGGGCTGTGAGCAGCACGCCTCCGCACGCGGTGGGGCGATCCCGGCGCAGCACGCTCCAACCTCCCGCCGTTACCTCAGCATCTCCAACGGATGAGTCCAGGAATGTCTCCGTAGCAGCGACGAGGTCCTGTCCTAGTGAAGGAAGGTTATTACGCCAGTATTCTAGCCTGCTCTTAATACCTCGAACGTTCTGGTACATGATATCGAGAGTCTTCCCTTTGCTGACTCGGCGATTATCCCCGAGTGCCAGTCTTCGGTTGAGCTCCTCGAAAGGGTATCCAGGCTTTCACTCTAGCATTTTCAGGCCACATCTCGATAGATGAACATTTTTCGAAGATATCTGCTGGGACACCTATCTTATAAGATTTATAGTCCCCTTTGGGCTTGAGTTCGTCAACTGTTCCTGCTCTCGGTGAGCAAAGCTGCTGGAGATAGCTCCTTTCTTCGTCAACTCCGGAGAGCATGTTCCACAGATGGAAATATTTCCGCCGTTCTACTGCCTTCAGCGAGGTGACACTAGGTCCAGCAGTACAGTACAGGGACCTGGGTCGCCGAACTTTCCTCCGAACTTCTGTCCAACCTTCATCCCCGAATTCCTCGGATGAATTTTGAATGCCTTCCAATGGTGCCGTCTGTGGTTCCGGTGTCGTTCCGGTGGGTAGAGTTGGCTTGGCATTTTTCTGGCTGCTTTTTTTATTCTCTCTGCTCTCTTGCTTCTGATGACTAGTGGCCATATCTGCATAGGACTTTTGAGCTTTGGGGCGCGCAGAACTCTTTCTTTGCTCTTCCTCAGCCCTTGCCCGCACTTCTATATTATCCAGCTTGGCAGAGACCGCTCCGGTAACCGTCGAGCACTTTTCAATGACCACCTGATGTTGACTCATCGTTGAGGTCAACAAAGCTAGGCTCCCCGCTATATCAGAGATATCCTTTCTGATATCTCTTATCTCCGCCATTATCTTTAAGAACTCAGTGGTCTTTAAAACATAGTCCTCTTCTTCTGTTTTATAAGAAGCTCTTTTCCTATCATTAATGAAAGACGCCTTCAATTTTTCGGCTCCTACTGGCGTTTGAGTGTTATCGCCGACTTTCTTGATAGAGGCGCGGCACTCTGGACAGGCCCAATTCATCTTTGCATCGGGTATAAGTTTATCTGCGCCAGAGATACATAGCAGATGAAATATGTTATTGCATCCTTCTACTATGCACTGAATTCGCTCCTCCGTATCCATCAGCAAAACTTGGCATGCATAGCAGTTGCCAGCACCGTGCTTCAAGGTACTCATTGTTGTGGTTTGTGACCGCTATCTAGGCAAACAGCAATGATAAATGTCGTTTAGGTTTTCGAACGTTCTCACCTTAGAATTTTTAGCAAACCGTTTCGTTAATCTGTGGTTCTCAAAGTTTTTGTGACTGGCCACACTGATAGCTGTCAGTTGAGGAGGTGACAGTTTCGGTTGAGGAGGTGACAGTTTCAGACAGCTGATTTGTGTTATTGTGTGAGGGTCGATGTTGTCTATTTTCTTTGTTGTATTCCGTATATCAGTGTGTGAGTGCAGTTTGAAGTAACGGAAAACAGAAAGTGTACCTGGAAAAGCCTTTTGGTTCCTGGAAAGCTCGTGTTTCTCTGTGTTCACAGGTTCAGACTCAGCTTTGAGGTTAGATGTTCAGTATCTGCTTGTTTTGTCCATTGTAAACCACTTAAAACTGTATTTTAGTATTAATTATGATCGGACGAAGAAAAAAATCAATGTTTACAAGTAAGGGGCAGTGTTGCCAACATTATTATATTATATTATATACAGCTATATTTTGTATAGGTACGTGAAAACTGAATAAATTGTGTAAATAAACGTACGGTGTTAGTATTACATGTGGCAAGTACTCTTCGTGTGCGATATTAATCTGTGGTGCGAATCCGGTTTGCTCTTTGTTAGTGTTTGTTTTTGAATCAATATTATATTGAAGATCTGAACCAGCTCAACCCTCATGATGATCATGGTCTCCTGAAGGAAGTCGACTGCTAGGATATCCGACATGCTGACAAGTAATAAATATTATGTTGATATTATTCATATGTAAAATGCATTAAATAAATAA